>CM048667.1:19582594-20842594 GCA_026401315.1 Dysphania ambrosioides
CTCAACAACCATAAGTTTCTGATCAAGTTTCCACCACTAGTAAAGAGAGTTATAAAAAAAGGGAGAGGTCCTACAAAGAATCTTAAAGTGATAGAACCAATGCACCTTGAGTACAATAGCTTGGGTCAACCATGTGGAAAGTGGAGTAGACAGTATGGAATACAGCTTGGCATTTGTATGCATAAAATTTCCATCTTATACGCATGGAGTGAGGTGCCAGAGGGTTTAAAGAAATCAATATGGGAAGATACAGTGGTAAGCAAGTACTTAATGTTAACCTACGCATTGTTGCTAGATTTGTTTAATTCAATTTTTTTGATAACATAGTTAAATGCTAACTACCCAAATTTTCCTTTTTGTAGAATTTATTTCATATTCAACCCGATCAAAGCAAGAAGGATATTTTCCTTTCAGCTGTTGCAGAGAGATTTAGAGATTTAAAGTCCAAGTTAGTGAGTGGATGGATTTCTAAGAAGAGAGATATATCTCAGTCTTGTAAGAAGATAAAGACAGGAATGGAAAATTAAGAGGGAGATCCGAGTAGTAAGGAAGCACCACAATCAATGCCTTATGAAATATGGGGTCACATCACTAAGGATGAATGGGAAGCATTTGTTGCAAAAAAAAACAACTCCGAAAGAAGTTGTAAGTCTAAGCAGTAGCGTTTAAAATGGTATTTACTCACTTAAAAATTCATTAAATTATCATTTAACTTTAATTCTTTTGATTTCTATTGATTCATCAGGAAAAGAATAGTAAAGCTTCCCAATGTTCGAGCCAAAAGAAGTTTTACCATCACATGGGTCGTAGAACATATGATGAGTCCTGAAAGGAGTGGATAGATACTGGGTTTTACCCTATTTTGAGCTCATCCTCATCGACGGCAACTAGTTCTATAGTTACAAATAAGGGAGATCAGGTTCTTGATTGGTATTGTTCGCTTTATGTTCGAGATTCAAGCGGTAGAAGAACCATTTCCGAGCCGGGAATAAAGAAGATAGCTGATGCAGTGGTGAGTTTTTAACATTATGACATATATTAAATACAATTTATTAGAATTTCAACTAAGAAATTCTATATTTTCTTTGAGCAGATGGGATGGAAGGCCAAGGAGGCTACAAGCGAGTTCACTCCTAAAGGCAATGTTGATGCCTTACATATGGTGCCAGGTAAAGACCATAACGGACGCGTGAAAGGAAAAGGAGGCTTGAGTTTAGGGGTGAAAAAGGCCTTTGGAATAGAGTGTGTTGTATCAGAATCATGTACAAGCGTAATGACACCACAAGATTTGGAGGCCATCACATCTAATATAGAAGAGCAAGTTATGCAGAAGTTGAATAAGGAATTTGCAACCATCCTGGAGCGAATGGGATTACCCATTGTTGACTTCTTGGATGTAGATCATGGGGACAAATTAAGCCAGCAAGACCTAGAAACTCTAGTCGAGAGAGTTGAAGACCAACCGAGACCCCCTATAGATCCACCAATGCCTATTTTAGAGGTAATAATTGGATGACGTCTCCTTATGATGCTAATTATGTTTAATATTGTTTTTAGGTAGAGACCCCTTGTTGTCTTTTACTACCCCAATTAGGTGTGGCCAATGGTGATGAGTTAATTGAGGTTGCATATGGACGGGCACAACCACCAATAATTGGCCAAAAGGTGCATTTGTTGCCTGTTTCTGGTGGTCAATTAAGTGTGTCCATATAGACTATTATTAATGGTTTTGAAGATTTCTCACTCCCGATTCCAAGGTCGGAATGGAACCTCAATAAAATGTCGGATGCGCAAGGTAGTTTCGTGACATGGCCATGTGCTTAGGTTCGGTTTTCAGAGGAGGTAATAATTATATTATTTCTTTTCCATATTATTATTCTATATATGAATTTTTTCAATTGATAAAAGAGTTTAAATTTCTATTAAGGTTTTGCGGAAAATAAAGAAAAAAGACGAGGCAAATAAAGAGGGGTCGCAAGTAAAAGAGACGGAAGCGGAGGAAAAAAGTAAGAACAAGAGAGTGGTATGATCAAAAGGGTCAACTCCGCTTCCAAAAACAAAGGAAGATCCACTTGTGATTATTCAAGTGCTTAAAACTCTAAGCAAGGATTGTTTATGGTTGCATATATGTGTTAGCAATGTGCCTGATGACAAGCCAATTCAAGTTGATTTGGCAAAAGAACAGTTCCACTAGATGGAGGACACACTAACATGGGTATATAAAGTGGATGTTCCTAAATTTCTATCAGGAGAAATGTTGAATGTATCCATAATACAATTCTTCATGAGGTGAAATATACTTATACTACTATATTTCCTCATTTTGTGAACTTCATAGTTGGGTGGTTATGTACAAGTCTAACATATCTTATTTGTTATGAGTTTAGTGCACTTCACGAGGATTTAAGTGAATGCGAGTCTGAATTCAAAGTTGGGTGGTTATGTTCAAAACAAATTTGTGACATACAATGCATGACAAGCCACCCCGAGGTAAAGGAATACATAGAACAAAGTTTGATAAAATCAATCAAAGATGGGGATAAATTTATTTTGGCTTCGTATATTGAAGAGTATGTTTTATTCCTAACATGCGTTATATGTCTTTTGATATCATTATCTAAGTTATCATGTTTCTCTTTATTGACTTCAAATTCGTGTTTGTAGTAAACATTGGTTGCTCCTAGTCATATGTCCTTTGACTCACATGGTATATCAATTCGATTCTATGTGTCTACAACCACCTTGACATTTACTTATCAAATCCTTATTGACTAGGTATCTAAGTTGACATAATGCATTTTATTTTGATTATTAACTTTAATATCACATTGATATGACCTATATTTTTCTTGTCAAGTGCAGCGCAATGAAGAAATTACGCGGAAGTTTAGGATTACATTCAAGAGCTACATTTCCTAAATGGAAATCAGTGAAGGTACATATTTTTGAAATTTAAATGTTTTGTGGTAGCCTAACCTTTTGAAATACTTCGATTTTGACATGAATATTCATTTCGTTTCCACTTAGTGCGCACAATAACAAAATGGGGTAGATTGTGGCTATTATGTGATGAGATTCATGTATGATTTAGTCACTTCTGCCATGGGAGTCGTGATAACCGTTCTTTTAGGTCGTTTGACTAAAAGAATAGTTATGCAAACTAAATTTATAAACACCCTAATACGACTACAATTAGTGTAGTGGTAAGTCGAGGATCGAATCACAAGGACAAGGGGCGATAGCTTATAGACTTGATGTAAAGGATTTAAATGGGATTTGAAAGAATTATACTAATAACAGAAAAGGAAAGCAAGAGTTAAACGATGTTATGCTATGAAGGGAAAACGGGGATAGATTAGTTCCACCCTAGGAAGGACAATCAAACTATCAATACGCTAAATTAGGAGAAATCAGTCAACAATGAATCATGACACTCAAGATGACGAGAGGAAGTTTGTGACCCTATAAATCACACGAACGACCTATAATCGCCCTATGTCTCCAAAGGAGTGGCAGGACAAGATTCGCATCAAATATCAATCAATCAATTGTTAACGATCTCAAATCCTAACTCTATGCATGAAGAACGAGCCAACCTAGGGTTTCACCAATCAAACCCCTAAGGAGACTACTCACACATAGTAATAATAAAAGACATGATTAAAAGCATGAATAGACTGAATGGAAGAGAACGAAAACTAAGAACTATAACCGAACCAACGACTACTCTATCAAAATTATAAACGAAACAATGATTATAGCTAGAGGAATG
Organism: Dysphania ambrosioides; assembly: GCA_026401315.1. Taxonomy (NCBI): domain Eukaryota; kingdom Viridiplantae; phylum Streptophyta; class Magnoliopsida; order Caryophyllales; family Amaranthaceae; genus Dysphania; species Dysphania ambrosioides. The sequence continues at coordinate 19,586,367 of CM048667.1, forward strand.
AAATTAAGAAAAACAATACTTGAAAGCATTAAACGAACTAAAACAGAAAAGAAACAATACCTTGCATAAACGAAATTGTATGAACGAAATAGGAACCGAATCCGAAATACAAAGCTTGAAAACGAGAACAACGAAAGCTGTAAATCTAGACTAATGCATGAAAGAAATGAAAAGCTTTAAAGTGATGTTCTAGGTTGAGGCACAAGAGCTCTCAAAGTAGGCATAAGGTTATGTACAAAGAAAGAGGGTATTTATACCCTAGGGACAAAAGGAGTAAAACCCTAGGAAAAACCCTCGAGCGCCGACTAAAGAAAGAACCAAAATATGCGGGAAAGAAGGCCATTCGGCCGAATGAAGGGTGGATTCGGCCGAATGGGTGGCCATTCGGCCGAATGGGTATGCCATTCGGCTATAACAGAAGTTTGGCGTTTTTGCGATCTGTCCACCATTCGGCCGAATGAGTGGAACCATTCGGCCGAATGGGCCTTGATTCGGTCGAATGACTTCTCATTCGGCTATTCCCGAGTGCTTGATTTATGTGCTTCAATCCCTGTCCACCATTCGACCGAATGGATGTCAGATTCGGTCGAATCTGAACCTAAACCTTGCTGAACAGTTCCTTTGAAGTGCCTAGTGGCTTCTAGAGTTTATGGAATCTTGGAGAGTGACTTGGAACACATGCCCAAGCTATGATACGCGCATTCAAACTCTTGATAGAAGTGTCAAAGCCTCGAACACGTCTCATTTTACCTCGAAATCATCGAGATCACCTGAAATGACCTAAAAACAGCTCGAGGACAAGATCAAGGTAAAATTGAATGTAACGTGCATAAAACCAATATAAAAGCACGAAACTCGACACTAAAATGAGGTTGTAAACGTGCTCTAAAATGAGCACATCAAGTCGATGATGTAGAAAATGTATATCTAATTCCTTTATTTATATATATGTAGTAAGCAAGTCGTCCTATGAAGTAAAGTAGATGTTTATTACCGTGGAGGATGGGATTGTATGGCCGGTATCAATCGAAAGATTGATGTGGTATGGCATTGTATTGTTGTTGTGTGTTGGTATGTTGAATTGAATTGAACAGGTTTTTTTTATTAAAAATTGGGGAAATGTTCATTTTACAGGGGAAACTCTGCCGAATTTTTTCAAAAACTTTTATAATTTATTAAATTTTTTTTATGACGCAACTTTGAAGAAATATTCATGTTTATGCTTTAAACCGTATAAATTTCACTTAGAGGAAATACTATTGAGTTGCTATGAATTGAGTTGCTTTTGCTTTAATTTATCCTTTATGCTAAGAATTGAACAAGTAATAGAGATTGGTAATCTAATTTTGCGTTGTTATATGGTGGCTACATTTAGGTTTTTGACAGATCAAGAGATGAGCCTTTCACCATTGACGAAATCAGAGAAATAAAAGAAAAGTTTGCACGATTCCTTGCCAATAACTGTATTTAGTTAATAGATTTTTGTATACAATTTCTTTCCAATAACATTACTTTTGATGAGTTTGGTGGAGTTGATTCTTCAGCAACATCCACATTAGTAGAGTTATTCATTAGTGCATTTTGGTGATGGAATTTTGGATGAGGACAATTTCTAGCTATATCATTTTCTCCCTTTCGTTTCTTCTGATTCTAGACTATGTAGAGTGGTAGCTTGAATTGTGTGTATATCATTGTTCTGTATCAAACTATCAATGTATTGTATTGTTCTAATACTTTCATCGAATAATATATAATTCCAATAACAATATCATCTTTTAAAAAAAATATATATATAGACTTTATGCTCCAGTTTTCAGTGAACCGGAGCATAAAGTGTATTTTTTTCTGGTCCACTGAAAATCGGAGCATATAATGGGGTTTTATGCTCCGGTCCATTGAAAACCGGAGCATATAATGGGGTTTTATGCTCCGGTTTCATTGAACTGGAGCATAAAGTATATTTTTTGCTCCGGTTCAAAATGAAGCATAAGATCATTTTGAATATAATCCGGTTATATCTACTTCGGGTCAAAACCAGAGCATAAAGCCATCAAAAAACCGGAGCATATAAGGTTTTTTCCACTAGTGGGTGAAATATCAAAATTACCCTTAAACACCACAAAAGCCTTATCCCGATGCAGGCATTGTGTGTCTCATGCTTATGAAATCATTCTTGTAACGGAGGCCGATTCCCTAAACTTGGTAATGCATCATTTGCATTTGTGGTGATCATGTAGTTACATTATATTTGTAGTTGCATCATGCATAGAGTGCCATCTGTTTCAAAATTGACCCATAAACACTCAACCCTAACCGAGTCAGGTCTTATCCCATGTGCGAAGTCCTGAAGATCCCATTCTTTCTCAAAAGTTCCTCAAATTGGGTACAAAGACTTGGTGTATAGTTGAAGAACATCATCACCTTCTCTCCCCACTAAAGGAAAATGCAGAATAAATGGCCCAGCTCCTGGATGTGGTCAATGATTCAGCTAAGTCTCTAGAGGGCATGAATGCTCGTCTAAAGCGGATCGAGAGTGCCAACTCCCCGAAAAATTTGGTACGGAAAATCTTTTCATTTTTAGGGCCACCATGGCCATCAAGGGGGTAGATCCTGAATTATTCCCAATTTTTTTTCCTATGTACCCATAACCAATTTGTAAAAAATAGTTATATGTTTTGGTGGACAAGGAAATCAAGACATGAGAGGTTATCATTAGTGCTTTTATGAACCAGTACTGACCCAATGTGCAATTACAAAGAATTACTATACAAAATTTAGTGGTTCTTCGACAAGTCACCAATGAAGGGTTCATGACCTATCTAAATCGTTGGAGGGAAATATCCTCTTAAATGGTCTTGAGACCACCATAAAAAGGAACTTGTGAGGAATTTCATCTCAAGTCTTCTACCTAAGTACAAGAACCATATGAAATACTTGGGTCTCGAATCATTTGAGCATGCCTATAGTATTGGCTCCGACATTGAAGATGATCTGGCAAAGAACTCTATCACTCCAGGCGATGAGTAATGGATTGGGGAATGAAACTGAAACAAACTCTCTTTCTATGCCTGATGACGATGAAATAAAAATTCTTGCGGCTCTAGCATCTCAACAACAACAAAAAAAAGCAATGGAATTATTAATGACTCATCCTTTTGCAGCCCTCCCTATCTTCAAGGATTGCCTTATTGATGACCCATCTTCCTGATCACATCCATGAGGATCCCATCACTGAATGGGAAAATCATGTTGTCATAGAATTCAATATATGGTGTACATGGAAATGGTGATGAATATAAAAAATCGTCAAAGCTACTTAAATTTGCCAACCGCAAGGCTTCCTCTTTACTCTTTATACTTAAGAAAACTGAAAAAAGAAGTCTAAATGTCTCTCCAAAGTTGTGACATTTATTCATTAAAGAAAATTATGCTAGTTCCTAACATTGTGTATGAATGAAAAGGAAATTAAAGATCACAACTCCCAGTGGCAAGACGCTGAAGATTGTTACCGAAGAAGGCCCAAAGTTGAATGAGTTTGAGTCGTCTGAGTCTAAGTCTAAGTCACTTGAATCTAAATGCATTGAGTCTAGGCTTGTGTCAGTTTTGTCACTTAGAGAAACACAAAAAAATCCTCCCTTAATGTAACCACCACTGAATCCAATAAACATTGCTTTAACTCCTTTTTCCTTCACCCCAATTCCTACCAATTGCTTTGTCTCTAATGAACATGACTTTGAGTTTATTAAAGCAATGGAAGAACATGAAAAAAAGATAGCATATATAATTAAAGAAAATGAAAAGATTAACAAGTGTCGAATAGGATCTAAAGCATTTGCAAACCAGGCTAGCGCTAACCTTAGAAGAACGCACAAATCAAATATAGTTGCTTAGAGAATGCATCGATTTTCTTGCTTTGTCTTACTGAGATATGGAAGGAATAGACAAAGGTAGTGTTGGAAAAAGGGTTCATTAAAGTTGCAAACTACCTTGATTGAATTGCAAACATTATACCTATTCCAAAGAAGGACCACATGGTCCAAATTTATAGGGATTACTGGGATTTGAATTAGGATAGTCCAAGAGATGAGTTTTTGCTACCCCACATCAGTGTTCTAGTTGACCAAACAAACCATGCCATGCTCTTGTTCATTGACGGGCATGTAAGCTATAACCAGATAATAGTAGAAGAGGATATGGAGAAAACCATATCCATAACTCACTAGGGCGCCTATTGATACACGGTCATGCCGTTTAGACTTAAGAACATAGGTGTTATAGATTGATGATACGATCCTTAAACTCAGAGATCGTCCACGGCACTTCATCGCCCTCCAAAAACTCTTTGAAAAACTCAAAAGTTTTAATATGAGACTCAGCCCTCAAAAATATGCCTTTGAAGTGATATCAAGTAAGTTGTCAGGGTATGTCAGCTCTTGAGGCGTTTAAGTTTATCCTAACAAAACTAAGTCTCTCTTGGCTATGACGCCCCTTAAACACAAAGAAGAAATCTGAAGCTTTTTGGGTCATTTACATTACATCAGTATACAAGCCTATGTTTTGAAAACTAAAGAAGGATACACCTAAAAATTGGAACAAAGATTGTAAAAAAGCTTTCAATCTGATAAAAAGCTATCTCATGTTGTGCTTTCTCCAGCACTGTCAGGAATTCCTCTTTGCATATGTCTCTCACTCATTGACTCGACGATCAGGGTTATTCTAACTCAAGAGATAGAAGGAAAGGAAGATGCAATCTATTATGTCTACAAGAAACGATCACTCTGAGAAACTGTTATGAACCCACAGGGTAAATTCAAATCGAACTAGGCTAGACCCATTATCCTTTTCAGAGGTACATTATAGTTTACAAACATGGACGGTAAAAAGTTTTGTTTTCTAATGCATCTCAATTAGTCAAAGAAATTATATACTTAGCACACTTTGTCCACGTAGAGCTACATTTGAGCATGATTCCCACATCAAATATGTAGGCAACCTCGCCTAAGGCCCGAACATAATCAGAAACCTTTGACGTACCATACCTTGAGTTTTAAAATTTGATAGAAGCTTTTGAAATACTACCTACACAATGCACTGCTTGTAGAGTTACATCTAGGCCTGATTCTCACAACAGATACGTAGAAACCTCATATGAGACCTAACCACGATCATGAGTTTCTAAATCTGAAAAAAAGGAACCTCTTAAGTGCACCATCCTGAGTTTTAAGTCTTAAAGAAAATATTTAATCTTGCCATAGTCACAAGTTTCTAAATCTAAAGAGAAACCTCTAAAGCATACAAAAATGAGTTTTAAAAAGCAAGACTTTTGAAGAATAGTAGAGCTATATTTTGACCTGATTCTTTTAGAAAGATACATAGGCAACCTCCCTTAAGGCTTGGTCACATAAATAATAATCAAGCTTTGCACTTCAAGAAAATTGTCAGCAACAAAAGAAGTGCTTAAAGCTAGAGCCACATGTGTATTAGACTAATTCTTCCTCTTTCCCTTTCCTTCTTGTTAGGAGAGAGTTGGTATCACGTCAATTTCTATGTCCGTGTCCATGCAAAATCATATATGCATCATAAGTTATGCTAAGCCTTATTTTCATTAGACACATCCATCATAAGTCAAATCCAAGTTACAGTCACATTAAGCCAAATCAACCAAAGCTACACAAATTTGAGTTATAGTTAAATCTTCCAACCCTGAAACCTATGCAAAGCTAGAATCCCAACCTTAAAAGACAATCATACATCAAGCATAATCCAACAATCAAGCTACCCTCTTTAGGAACAAGGTGATCTTTAAATAAGCTACCATCCTAAAAATTAGCCAACTTTAAAAATAGAAGAGCATAAGCAAGCATGACACTAGGGGCTAAATCTCCCCTTCAATGGCCTCCAAGGCCTCCTCTTTGAGTCCCTTAACATTTCCCTTAAGGGTTATCATAGTAGAGCCAGAAATCCATGCTAAGAAGCTCGAGGCTCTCATTATCTACATAATAAAACATAAAGAAAACTCTGAGTTTTAAAAACCATATTTGCCTCCAAACTTGACAAATAAAAACAAAATTTGAAAACTTCAAAACTAAAAGTACATAGCCACAAATCTCCTATAGGGTGGTGCCCTCAGAAAAACCTGATAACTAAAATAACCCAAAAGGCAATCCTCATGTCCTATCTAAATGACAAAAAGTTCAAAACTGGGGGTTACCACTCAAATCCGTTCTGCAAACACTTCAAAATCGAGGGCTCACCACCCATACCCATCCCCTTCAAACCAAAATCAAAAGACCAAATTGCCCCTATATAATAAAATAACATTCCAAATGTTCATTTTTCGAAATTTAAAAAGTCGGGATGATCCTACATGGTGCCTAAGAACTTCAAATAAATCTTAAGCATCTTAATGTCTTAGTATATTTGACACTCCAACTTGCAAGGCATCCTTATAATATGCAGAATGGGTCAAGACGAGTCCTAGGCTTAGGAGGTGTCCCTATAGTACGCTAAGCGAGTTAAGGCAGCCTTGAATACTATGAATTCCCCAATGCATCGAATGGGTACACCCAGGAATTCCGTGAATCCCTAGTTACTCAAAATCTTTTTCCCTATGGAGCTCCCAAGTGAGCAAAATTCCCTTGTGAGTCAAATCCCCAAGGAGTAAAGTAGGAGGCATCCTTCGAAATCGTTCAAAGCCCTTAAAAGAAGTCTCCATACTAGAATTACAAATAGAAAATTCCCCAACATAGTTTGTCTATATCTAAATAAGGTTAAAGGTAGTAAACCTTTCCAAATTAATGATCTATTAGCTAAGTTAACCAAAAACTATGCTAGATCATCGAAGCTCTGAAATCAGCCCACGTTAAGGGACTAGTATAATGAAAACTCCTTAGTGGAGCAAGATATCATCCTTATAAAGTGCTAAAGCTTTCTTAGTAAATTGCATGGGCATAAGAAACAATAGTACTAGTCCCTCCTCAAATATAAGTTGCACCACCCTAATAGCTACTCCCCTTTTGCACAATAGGCCATGTCTATAAGCCGCACCACCCTGATAGCGGCTCCCCTTTAGCACAATAGGCTCTAGGTCGTGCCACCTTAATAGTGGCTCCTCTTTAGCAGAGTAGACCATGTCTCTAAGCTTTGCCACCTTGACAAAATCTCCTCTTTGGCACAAAAAGTCATGTTTTTAAGCCGCACCACCCTGATAAAGGCTCCTTTATGGAACAACAGGCCAAGGCTCTAAGCTGTGCTACCTTGAAAATGGATCAACATTAGCACAACAAGCAAACCTATAAGTCGGGCCATCCTTATAACGGTTCCCTATTGGCACATTAAGCTAACATATAAGTCACGCCATCATAGTAGAGGCTCCCCGTCGGCACTAATCTCCCCTAGTGTATTATTTCAAGGTATCACCCTCGGGCATTCAGGTTGATCACCGCAAGTTTCCATCCTTAGAGGAATTAGCTAAGCGACACCCTAACGGACATGTTTCCGTAGACTTACCCTTATTTTTTTTGTAGGTACCATTGTTAGAAGAAGGATTTGATATTTTAGAGCATCTTAGGTATTTCTTCATCCCGAGTTGTACTTTAACCTTCTTCTTATCCAAGACTTGGTAAAAAGGGGGCTCTTTTAGACATGAAATTGTGTCTCCCCGCCTAGCAGTCCAATGAAGAATCAACCCTTGTAGGTGGGCTTAACTTGGGTCGAGATTGAGTATGTAGAAACCCAAAATAACCTCAAAACCAAACCTATAAAAGGCTCTAAACACCAATTCAAGCCCAAAACACTTATCTTGGCCTAAAAACATAACCTAAAAAAACTAAAAATCACCCAAAATCAAACCTCCAAAATCTTACTGATGTGCTCATTTTAAAGCACGTTTACTACCTCGATTTAGTGTCAAATCTCGTAGTTTTGTATTGGTTTTATACATATTATGCTTGATTTAACCTTGATCTTGTCTTCGAGTTGTCTTAAGTTCATTTTAGGTACTTTTGATGATTTCGAGGTGAAATATGATGCATTCGAACCTTTGACACGTGTATTATAGCTTACGCAAATGTTTCAAGTCACTCATGAAGATCCCATGGAGTGCAGAATAGGAAAGAAGTGAAAAGAGGAATACAGGGTCTCAGATTTGACCGAATCTGAGGTACATTCGCCCGAATGGTTGCAGATTCGACCGAATCTGAGACAGATTCGGTTGAATGAGTGACAGACTTTAGAGCATTTGACCCTTGGTCACTAGGAATGCCAAATGGAACTCATTCGGGCGAATGAGCTTCCATTCGGCCGAATCAACCTCTTCATTCGGGCGAATGCTGGACAAAGATCGATTCTTCGGAGCCTCGGGAATAGGCGAATGTATGTGCATTCGGGCGAATGGGACTGTATTCGGCCGAATGGGCCTTGTATTCGGCCGAATGGGCCTTGCATTCGGGCGAATGACAGTGTTTTTCTCCGGATCAACTACTTCTTTTTAAGGCCGGCCCATATGCATTTTAGGGTTTTCGTAGGTTTTTCTTGTTTTGTTATAAATACCCCTTCCTCTGATGAGAGGAGGGAGAGCTAGGTTTACATACTTTTATGCACTTTTTGATTTCTTTAGCCTATAAATTATTAAGTTCTAACTTTCGATTTTCAGTTTTCTCAACACTTTGTCGTTCTAATTCTGATCGTGGATAATATATTGAAGCTTTTGTAAGTTTTAATCTATTCCTTTACTCTTCATTCATTTGTTTTATTTCATTGCATGCTTAGTTTTATGTTTATCGTTTATTAACATAATTTTTTATTTTGCTTTCATTCTCATGATTTCCTTCCATGTTTGTTTCTTTTACATCGTTGAATATCTTTATGTTTTTAAGCATGAATATGTGTGAGTAATTCCTTTAGGGGTTTTGATTAGTGAAACCCTAGGAAAGCTATGATCTTTATTGCTTAAGGTTGTAGAAACGACGATAATAAATAGTTTTGGAATCCGATGCGAATCTTGTCCCGCCACTCCTTCGGAGACATAGGGTGATTATAGGTCGTTCGTTGTGATTTGTGGAATCACCAACTTCCTCTCGTATTCTTGGATCTCCATGCTAGTTATTATCAGATTTTCTCTAACCCATCTTGTTCGGTTTTGAAAGCTTCATTCCTAGGATGAATCTAATCTTGTCCCCATTTTTATCTATTTGATTTCCTTCATGATTTATCGTCATCTATCTTCTGCTTATTAGTTTTAGTTGAATTTCCAAATCCAAATAGTCCGGTTGTGTTAAGAGTCAAAGTCTATATATACCTTGTCTTCGTGGTTCGACCCCCTACTCCACTATACTCGTATAGTTTGTAGGTTAGAACAAAATTTGTTTGCATAACTTGTCTTTTAGTTAACGACCTAAAAAACCGGTTATCAAAATGGCGCCGTTTCTGGGGACAAGGCGTAATATTTAGACTTTTCTATTCTTAGCATAACTTTATTTCATTTCATTTCTGTTTTTGTTTTTCTTTTTGCGTGTGGTTGTCTTTGACTTTGGTGTTTGCATTCCCCATAGCACGCGTAGGTCAAACCAGCCAATTACACCCTTAAATCCTGAAATTCAATGTGTGAGTAGACAACGCCCTTCAAAACACACCTCACATTCTGTCCAAAACCCATCCATATCCATAATGGCCAACGAACATCAATTGTTTCGTCAATTCGGAACTCTTGGCTCACAAGAGTTCCAAGGGGGTGTAGTACTTCCTGTTGCCACTACACCTTACCAAATACACCCTCAATTCACAAGAATGGTTAAGGAAACACCATTTAGTGGCTTAAGGAATGAATGTCCTCTTCAACATTTAGAGGCATTTTCTGATATTTGTGGACTTATCCTTCCTTGTCCTAATAGCCCTGATTATGTGCGAATGCACCTATTCCATTTGAGTCTAGCGGGAGATACCAAAGATTAGTACAAATGCTTAGAACCCAATTCAATTGTTAATTGGGCTTAACTAAAAACTGCATTTCTAGAAAGGTTCTATCCTACGGTTTGAACACAGGATTGGCGTAAGAAAATTGTGTCATTCACCCAAGAGGATGATGAGAACCTTAATGCTACCTAGAGTAGATTTAAAAGAATGATTAGAGCATGCCCCCACCATGAGTACGGGGAAAACCATCTCAACACATTCTTTTACGATGGTCTCAATGACTCCACCAAAGCACTCCTAGACTCAGCTGTAGGTGGCGAACTATCCAAAATTCCTTGCACCCAGGTGAAAGCAAAAATTGAGGAAGTCGCTAAGAATAGTGCCTGGGGAGGAACTAGGAGTCAAGGATTACCTAGAGGGATGATAGACACAACTAACTTGGACAACATTAGCGCCAAAATAGAAGCTGTTATTGACAAAAAGTTGTCTAAGCTAAGCCTAGTCGGTAGTTCGAACACCCCTCCAGTGCGTGAAAAGCACTTTACATGTGCCATATGTGGGGGTACCAACCATGATACATCTTATTGTGGTGGTTCGCACTCCGAGCATGTAGCTGCAGTTGACTATGGAAGGTATTACCCAGAACCGCAGGCGATGAACTATGACGATTATGGGTATAACCCTGATTATGTAGCAGCCCTTAACTATAGTGGACAAGGCCAAGGAGTAGGGTATGGGCAACAACCTTTCTCGAACAACCAACAGTACAAACCTCCCTTTAACTCCAACCAAAACCAAGGAAACTTCCACCCGGGATACAACAGAAATGGTCAAGGTGGGTTTAACAACCAAGGTTTCCAGGGGAACAGACTAATGGGAATGTACCTAGGCTCAGTGTGTATAGACCCCTTGGGTTTCACCAAGGACCTAGAAATGGTTCAAACCTACCTTTTCCACCTAGTCAACCTCATCATGTGGCTCCTCAACCACAACATGGTCATGCTTCAACCAATGACCATTTAGCCTCCTAAGTAACAACTCTTGCTCAGCAGAACCAGAGTCTAACTAATCAGACTCTTATCCAACAAATACAATAACTTCAAGCTTAGCAAAAGTTGTTTAAAACTCAACTAGCCCAAATGGCTAATCCTCCTACACCACTGCTATTCCCATCTCACCCTCAACCTAACCCCTCTACACAACCTCCACCTCAGCACCCGAACCCAAACCAACACACCGCTAAGGCTATCCACCTGAGATCAGGGACTCAGTATAACAATCCTTCATATCCGGTTGATGCACCTTTGGTACGGGTGAGTGATGAGATGAGAATGCATAAAGATGGAAAAGAGGAGGAACAAGGTAAGGGGTCAGAGAATGAGAATGAAAGAGGTAGGGAGGATGCCAATGCTAAGGCAGGGAGTGAGAAGCCAGTAGAGAGTGAGGAAGAGAGGAGGAAGAAGGTTGAGGAGAGAAAGAGGTTAGAATAGTTATATGCACCCCTGCTTCCTTTTCCCTATAGGAAATTTGAGAAGCAACTTGATGATAAGTTCAATAAGTTTCTTGAACATCTTCAGAAGATGGAGATGAAAATCCCATTCCTCGATGCTATGGCACAAATGCCAAAGTATGCTAAGTTCTTGAAGGACTTATTATCCAACAAGAAAAAGCTTGAGGAAGAGGTAATCAGTCTCCCCCATCAGGTTAGCTCCATACTACAGGGGAAAATGCCTATGAAGGAGCGAGATCCCAGTCCTTATAACCTCCCTATAAAGTTGGGAAACCTTGATCTTAAAGGGGCACTCATCGATCTAGGGGCTTCGATTAGTCTTATGCCTCTATCGATCACCAAAAAGCTCCCCTTTGACCTTAGACCTTTAAGGAAAATAATCCAACTGGCTGATAGGAGCATTAAAGTGCCATGTGGAGAGCTTGACGACATACCTATTCAGGTAGGAAAACTAGTGGTCCCTTGTGATTTTGTAGTGATGGAAATGGAAGAGGACCCTTATACTCCACTTATCTTGGGCAGAGCCGTTCTGAAAACATTTCGGGTAGTCATTAATTGCCATGATGATACCATAATGGTAGAAGTAGCCCAAGTAAAGATAGTCTTCAAAATCTCTCCCCTTTTAAAGAAGCCTATGGTTGAGCAGGTCTGTCGCCTTGAAGTAGGCAATAGGGAGAGTGAGGATTGTTACGGGGCTAGGTAAATAGAGGTTGGGTATCATGTGGATGATGAGGAAACCTCTACAATAGATGAGTAGTTGGAGGGCCAATTAGATAAGGCCCAGGATTATGGGATGAGAGAAGCAGAGTATGAGCAACTTTGCGAGGTTGAGGAAGGTATTATGCATAAGGGGGAAAGTCCTAAGCCTTCCCCCCAAGGAACTTTGAAATCTTTACCTCCCAGCCTGAAATATGCCTATCTTGACGATAATGAAGGCAGTCCTGTCATAGTGAATTCTAAACTCGATGACATTTCGTTGAAAAAACTACTTATTTTATTAAGGAAATATCGAGATGTCATCGGGTATTCACTAGGTGATTTAGAAGGGATTAGTCCATCCCTTGTTATGCACCAGATTCATCTTGACGATGAACATTTTTCCTCCATTGAGCCGCAAAGAAGGATGAATCCAAACATGAAAGAGGTAGTTAAGGATGAAATCCTCAAACTTCTCAAGGCCGACATCATCTACTCAATTTTAGATAGTAGATAGGTCAGCCTAGTTCATAATGTTCCTAAAAATGGAGGAATAACCATTGTCAAGAATGACAGAGGAGAGATGATCCCCACTAGAGTCACCACAGGATGGCGAGTTTGCATTGACTATCGCAAACTCAATAAGGCTACAAGAAAGGATCACTTTCCCTTACCCTTCATCGACGAGATGCTTGAAAGACTGGCCAGGCACAGGTACTATTGTTTTTTATATGGTTACTTGGGTTTCTTTCAAATCCCAATCCACCCCGAGGACCAACAGAAAACAACTTTCACTTGTCCTTTTGGGACATTTGCCTATAGGAGAATGCCCTTCGGTTTATGCAATGTTCCATCTACATTCCAGAGGTGCATGTCGGCTATATTTGCTGATATATTAGAGGACTTCATGGAAGTGTTCATGGATGATTTTTCTGTTGGAGGGTCTTCTCTTGACACTTGCTTGACACATCTTGAGAAAGTTTTATTAAGGTGTCAGGAAACAAATCTTGTACTAAATTGGGAGAAATGTCACTTTTTAGTTCAAGAAGGCATCGTCCTAGGCCACAAAGTGTCTTTCAAAGGCATAGAGGTAGATCCTGCCAAAATGAATGTGATAAGGAATCTTCTTGTACCTACCTCTATTACAGGAGTACGATTATTTCTTAGACACGCAGGATTCTATAGGCATCTCATCTTATGATTTTCGACTCTAGCAAAACCCTTGAATGAATTGCTTTAGAAAGATGTTGATTTTCACTTTGATGAGAGATGTTTGAATGCCTTTAACAGGCTAAAAGAAGCTCTGATATCTGTGCCTATTGTGCAAGCTCTTGATTGGAGTTTGCCATTTGAATTGATGTGCGATGCCAGTGATATTTCTATTGGTGTTGTCCTTGGGAAAAAAAAGGAAGGAAAGCACCACATTATATGCTATATCAGTAAAACACTGGACCCTGCACAATGTAACTATTCTACAACTGAAAAGAAAATGCTGGCGGTAGTCTATGCTTTTGAGAGACTTTGTCAATATCTTATTTGTTCAAAAGTTGTAGTTTTCACTGATCACTCGGCTCCAAAGTTTTTAATGACAAAGAGAGATGCAAAGTCGAGGCTGATCCATTGGGTGCTCCTATTACAGGAGTTTGACTTTGAGTTAAAAGATAGGAAGGGTAGCGAAAATATGGTAGCTGACCATTTGTCTAGGTTACCCGAGCTTAATTATGACGCCTTACCTATCCAAGACAAAATGGTCGAAGAAACCCTAATGACAGCAATAGTAGTTGGGAAAGCCCCTTGGTTCGTGGATATTGCGAATTATTTAGCTTGTGGAGAACTTCCAGAGTTCGAATCAAGGGCTATGAAAAAGGATTTCTTTGGTAAAGTTGATAACTTCTTTTGGGATGATCCCTATTTATTTCATGCCTGCACCGACGGCATAATCCGCCGTTGTGTCACTGAAGAGGAAGTTCCCAAGATCCTAACTCACTGACATTCATACGCGTGTGGTGGACACCATGGTATAATGAACACTGCTGCTAAGGTCGCTACTGCGGGTTTCTATTGGCCATTACACAAGGATGTTTAAACTTTTGTGAAGAGTTATGAGAGATGCCAAAAAGTTGGCAACATCTTAATGAGGAATGAGATGCCTCAGAACTACATCCTTGAGTGTGATTGAGGAATTGACTCTATGGGCCCATTTGTTTTATCTCATGGGAAGTAATACATCTTAGTAGGGATTGCTATGTGTCTAAATGGGTGAGGGCCATCGCCTCGCCTACGAATGATCATAAAGTCATTATTAAGCTTTTTAAAAGCATAATCTTCCCTCAATTCGGTGTTCCCAAATTCGTCATAAGTGATGGGGGTTCACACTTTGCTAAGCACGAACTGAATAAATTATTGAAAAGTTATGGAGTCGTGCACAAAGTCAGTTCACCCTACCATCCCCAAACTCAAGGACAGGTGGAAGTGGCGAATAGGGAAATTAAAAGAATTCTTGAGAAGGTGGTAAACCCAAACAAGAAAGATTGGTCTCTAAAGTTAGATGACGCTCTTTGGGCCCACCATACATTTTACAAAACCCTTATCGGCACCACCCCATTTCGGCTATTATATGGGAAATCCTGTCATCTACCAGTGGAACTGGAATGTAAGTCTTGGTGGGCTATCCAAACCCTAAATTTGGACCCTACCTTATTCTGCGAGAAGCGAGCCGCCCAATTGAGAGAATTGGAAGAACTACGGCTTGACGCATTCCATAACATGCACATCTACAAGGAACGTACTAAGCGTTGGCACGACCAACGTATCATCCAACGAGAATTCCTTGTAGGGGATAAAGTGTTACTCTTTAATTCAAGAGCAAAGTTATTCCCTGGGAAATTAAAATCAAGGTGGTCTGGACCATTCGAGATTTTACAAGTTTTCCCTTTATGGAACGGTAGAGCTGAAGGACTATCATGGAGGAAGTTTCATTGTTAATGGACATCGGTTAAAACTCTTCCATGAGAGAAACCTTCACGAAGTCAACACCGTTGAGCGTATCAGGTTAGATGATGTCAAAGTCGAATGATTGGTATAATCATTGGAGCTTATCGAGTATCTTTACTTCGAATCATCGTTCTTTAGCATTTTGTTAAGTTTTAAGTACTTAGTTTAACTTTTGTCCTTGTTTCTTAATTACCCGAGCTACGTCAAGCTAAACGATGTTAAACAAAGCATTTACGGGAGGTAACCCGATTGTATTTGAATTTTCGTAAAGCAAAATTATAGTACCTTGATTGATTTTGAGAAGGCGAGTGTTTTGATTGCTCAAAGCAAAGTAAGTGCAAAATCGCACTCCATTCGGCCGAATGATAGGTCCAGTTGGCCGAATGACCACTAAGCATGGAGTTAATCATAATTGCAGAAGTCTTTAAAAATACCAAATGACGAGTTCCATTCGGCCGAATAGATCTCATTCGACCGAATGAAGCCATGAATTCAATCGAATAGATCTACTGAGGGAAATTTTAGGAGCTGCTAGTAACCCCCAATGAACATTCCATTTGGGCGAATGGGGTTTCATTCGACCAAATAGGTATAGCATTTGGTCGAATAGGAGTGAAGAATTCTTCGTAGCGCACAACTATTCGACCGAACAGGGCATTCATTTGGGCGAATGGAGGCTACATTCGACCGAATGGAAGCCAGTTCTATAAATATAAGCTCATTCCCTGGGATTTCACACGCACACTTCTTTAATCCTAAATAGTGATCGGCATCCCCTACGCACTTGCCCCCTCTCAAACTTCTCTTTCGCCTTCCCAATCATCATCAATCACTATGGGTCCAAGGAAATCATTGAGGAATCCCTTCAAGAGGTCCAAAAATCATGGAGAGGGTTCCTCCTCGGGTGCGGCACGGGAAGCTCAACAAACCGATTCTCAATAACCTGAGGGCCAACAAAGACTTCCCGGCCAGGAATTATGGTTCGATGAGGACCATCCTACGGTCATTTTCGTATCTTTGGAGCAATATGAACGTTTCCAAAGGCTAAAGGTACGAAAAATCACCTCCACTCGCTATTTAAACCTTTCAATTTTGCAACGAATGGGTATATACGAGCAATTTGTTGTGTTATTAATTGCATGTGGGTTAGAGAACTGGATAAACATGTGGCACCTGACTCATAAGCTCTTAACTTATGAGTTTCTTAGTTCCCTAACCCCGTGTCAACGGGATGGTAGGCTGCATTTGTGTTTTAGGCTAAGGAATGCAACCTATTTTCTTGATTATGCTGCATTTTGCACTGTGTTTGGTTTCAATAGCGAGCCTATTCCGGATAAACAACCGGACAACTCTCGGGTTTTCGAGTTATGGCCTAAAATTGCTGGCCGGCTTGTTTATCCGAATAGAAACATATACGCTTCTGATGTACATCACCCTGTTTTGCGCATGTTCTTTAAATTTGCTAGGGAGACTTTATTCCCTTCCCCTAGCCCTCACCTAGTATGAACACACGAAGTGCACATTTTGCATCGTTACCTTGCACCACACAACGACACTGCACTGAGCCTGCCTATGATGCTGTGGAAGTTTTTAAAAAACACAGCCACCCTGAATGCAACCACTGACTTATGTCTAGGGGGACACATATTCCGCATCGCTGAATTCCTTAACGTTATGAATCCTATGGAATTCAATGAATGATATGCCAGTTCCACCACCCTTCACGAGCAATGCCTCGCACGAGCTGGTTTTATCTTCCTTGATCCCTTGCGATGGCGGTACTTGAAAGACTGCACCATCCCCCTCCCCTATCCTCAATTACCTCCCCTAGTCCAGTTTGGGGCCTTGTATCTCTTAGACGGTGATGTGCCAAGATACGCTATCGAGCCCCACTTATACCCCCTCCTCGCCCTCACACACTTTCTATGCGAGACATATCTAGGGCTTCAACCTCTGTCTTACCAAATCATGACGATTCAGATGATGAATCTGAATCCGATATTATGTCCTCCTTAGGACGCATAGAGAGACGGCTTGACCAAGTTCTCACCACCCAAGCCCACCACACCGCCCGACTCGACCACCTAGAGCAAAACTTTGAGTAGGCGAACTACCCATGGTATAATATGGCCTATCGCTCCCATATGGTCAGCGAAAGCATGGCCACCCCTTCTTGGTACCCTCGCCATGACAACTATAACGAAATTTCACTAAGTCATGGGTTTGACCGGTTGCGGGTGGGTAGGCGTAGGTTTAATAACTACCCCATTGGCTCCTCAAAGAGCCTTGGATGACTATGGGATGGATTACACGGGTGGGGAGGAGGAGGTTAATGAGGAGGATGACCAGGGGGATGATGAAGAATTTATAGGGGATGAGTAGTGGCAGACCTAACGGCCTCCCCTAGCGCCGAGGACGGCTTCACCCTAGCTTGGGGGGGGGGGGGGGGTATCCATAGTCCAATACTTATTCTTTCATGTGTCCTTGGCTGTCAGTCTTAGTGTTGTGTAGTTTTGCGTTGTTTGGTGTTCTTGTGTTCTATTTCTAGGTGTTGTTTTGTGTTTTGCGCTTTGCTTTTTGATGTTGTTTTCAAGTGTTCATATAATAAGCTCCATATGCCGCTGCACCTATGTACTGGTATGATTGCTCACTTGAAAATCCAAATTTATGTATTTAGTTATATTTGTATTTGTTTTCCCCTTCTTTCCATCATGTGCCCCACCTTTTTTCCATCATATGTTCCAAACAAGCATGCAAGCTTCTATTGTGCACTTTATATTGATTTTATGCAAACTCATATTCCCCTAGCCCTATGCTTGTTTTGGGTTTGAGTTTATTGACTGTTTTTCATTTAGCTTGGGGGATCTGAGCTTGCTTGGTATGTGGTTTGGATGACTACCTATTGAGGCGCATTACGACTAACCTAATGAGGATTGAACCTTTTAGGACTTTATTACGAGTCCTATATTGTTGAGTGTTAGTCAGGGAATCTTAAGAATTGTGTCTGTTCTCCTCCAGCATAGTCTACTTTTCTAAAGGTTAGGGATGATAACACGTTTGTAGTTGAAGCTACATAGCCAAAGTGCCTACCATGAAAATCAATTTACTCTAGGTTAAGCCAATTTGTGCCTTTACCTTCTTTATTGTAGCCACGCTATCTAACTCCACATGAGCCAAATGTCCCCTCTTTTTACCTAGAGGATAGTCATGTGATCATAGTGAAGTTGGTATTTGTGCCTTTGTAATATAGGATTTCGGTTTGGGGAAATGATTATTGGGTAATTTGACTACATACACTAGTCTAGGTGCATTTCAAAGAAGTCTGCACATAGAAAGTTCAGAAAAAGCTTGAAAAGCACAAAAAGAAAAAAAAAGAGAGAAAAAGAAAGAAAAAATAAAAAAAAAGAGAAAAAGAAAATAAAATAAACAAAAAGAATTTAGAGAAAAAGTTTGAGAATAAAGTTGACATAGTGTATTAGAGTCTGTTTATTGGGAATTTTGGGATTGGCATGGTTGTCGAAAGGAGTAGTTTTCCTTGGTTTTATTTCCTTGGATCACTTACTATCCTCTATTTTAACTCCACATTCCCAAATTCTACTATACCTCGATCCGAGCCTACATTACAACCCTTTTAAAACCTGTTCGACTTAACCTGATTAGTAAGATCAGTGCTGGAGAGTAGATAAGACACAATTCCCAAGATTTCTCCCTGTTTAGGTGTTTAATTCATGACTCATCTTCAGTCTGATGATTTCGAACGAAACACATACCCTATAAACACATGATCGTAATAGAAATTTCCCACACCTCTTGGGAAATAACCTTGGGAGCATAGACTTGCGACCTCATTAGGTAGTGGGTGGAATGAACTATGATGTAGGTTGCTTGGTGATCTTGAGTAGGTGTAAAACGTTGATTATGCTCTTTAAATCCCATTGTACTCGCACATCCATGGCTAGGGATGAGTTTTGCACGTGCACGGCTTGTATTCTTCATTCGTCTCTTCATTCATTTCTTCATTCATTTTGCCCTAAGCTATCACTTCACCTTCCTATTTTTTTTGCTACGGACTAGCAACAGTTTAGCTTAGGGGAAGTTGATATGCTCGTTTTAGAGCATGTTTACTACCTCATTTTAGTGTCAAATCTCGTAGTTTTGTATTGGTTTTATGCTTATTATGCTTGATTTCACCTTGATCTTGTCTTTGAGTTGTCTTAAGTTCATTTTAGGTACTTTTGATGATTTTGAGGTGATATGCGATGCATTCGACCCTTTGACACATGTATCATAGCTTGGGAAAATGTTTCAAGTCACTCATGAAGATCCCATGGAGTGTAGAATAGGAAAGAAGTGAAAAGAGGAATACAGGGTCTCAGATTCGACCGAATCTGAGATACATTCAACCGAATGGTTGTAGATTTGACCGAATCTGAGATAGATTCGGTCGAATAAGTGACAAACTTTAGAGCATTTGACCCTTGGTCATTGGGAATGCCAAATGGAACTCATTCGGGTGAATTAGCTTCCATTCAGCCGAATCAACCTCTTCATTCGGGCGAATGCTGGACAGAGATCGATTCTTTGGAGCCTCTGAAATGGGCGAATGTATGTGCATTCGGGCAAATGGGATTGTTTCGGCCGAATGGGCCTTGCATTTGGGCGAATGGCAGTGTTTTTCTCTGGATCAACTACTTCTTTTTAGGGCCGGCCCATATGCATTTTAGGGTTTTCGTAGGTTTTTCTTGTTTTGTTATAAATACCCCTTCTTCTAATGAGAGGAAGGGGAGCTAGGTTTACATACTTTTATGCACTTTTAGATTTCTTTAGCCTCCAAATTATTTTAGTTTTAGCTTTCGGTTTCCAGTTTTCTCAACACTTTGTCATTTGAATTCTGATCGTGGATAATATATTGAAGCTTTTGTAAGTTTTAATCTATTCCTTTGCTCTTAATTCATTTGTTTTATTTTGTTGCATGCTTAGTTTTATGTTTATCGTTTATTAGCATAATTTCTGATTTTGCTTTCATTCTCGTGATTTCCTTCCATGTTCGTTTCTTTTGCATCATTGAATATCTTTATGTTTTTAAGCATGAATATGTGTGAGTAATTTCTTTAGGGGTTTTGATTGGTGAAACCCTAGGAAAGCTATAATCTTTATTGCTTAAGGTTGTAGAAATGACAATAATAAATAGTTTTGGAATCCGATGCGAATCTTGTCATGCCACTCCTTTGAAGACATAGGGCGATTATAGGTCGTTCATTGTGATTTGTGGAATCACCAACTTCCTCTCGTATTCTTGGATGTCCATGCTAGTTATTATCAGATTTTCTCTAACCCATCTTGTTTGGTTTTGAAAGCTCCATTCCTAGGGTGAATCTAATCTTATCCCCGTTTTTCTCTATATGGTTTCCTTCGTGATTTATCGTCATTTATCTTCTGCTTATTAGTTTTAGTTGAATTTCCAAATCCAAATAGTCGGGTTGTGTTAAGAGTCAAAGTCTTGTTATACCTTGTCTTCGTGGTTCGACCCCCTACTCCACTATACTCGTATAGTTCGTAGGTTGGAATAAAATTTGTTTGCATAACTTGTCTTTTAGTTAATGACCTAAAAAACTGGTTATCACTTACAAATGGAAGTTGCTCAAAGCATAAATGCCTGGGGCTCAAAGTCGGCGTCAAGTGCAAGAATTGAATCTTGGTTAGCTTTAGGCGTCCAATGCCGAGTTTGAGCTTTGAGCGCTGGCTAAGTTTTTGACACTGGTCCTTGGCGTTTGACGCCCTTTTGCTCCAAGTGCAAAAACTGAAATGGAATCTGATCCCTTGTCTGATCTAGCGTCTAATGCCCAACCCTGGTGTCTGACGCTCAACCTTGAGCGCTCCCCCAAAAGTGCGCTTACCTTGTTTAAAGCCTCTCATCAGCTAAACAAAAGATTATCTTTTGGAGAATTCAACGCACAACCCTAGTGTTTGACGCCCTAAGTTGGCGCCAATGCTTAGGAAACCAATTATTTTTTCCTATAAATACCCCCAAATTATATGAGCAATGGGTGGCATTTCAAAAATTTCCAAGCAGCATTAATTTGTCAAAATACACTCTCAAGCACGCCTAAACACTCTTAAAGCCTTTACCGATCCACGAGAGACCTTGGGAAGATTTGAGCATGGACTTCACTATGGCATTAACTAGAACATCATGTGGTAAAGATTCAATTATGATTGTTGACAGGTTTTAAAAAATGGCACATTTTACTGTTCGCATGAAGGTTAATAATGCATTTAATGTGGTGCATTTTTTTTTTCAATGATGTGGCCAGATTATGTGATTTGCCTAGAACTATTATTTTGGACCGTGATACCAAATTCTTGAGTCACTTTTGAAATCATTGTGAAGACTTTTGAAAATCAAGACAACAAAGTATTTCCTTTTAGAGATTGTGTATGGAGTGAATCTATATGCGCTTATTGATTATATTTCTCTCCCTAAGGATAAATTCATGCATGGTACATCAACATAGCACATGCAATTCATGATCAATGTTCACAAGGAAGTGAGGAGAAACATTGAGAAAGTAAATAAAGCTTATAAGAAATAGGCCAACAAGAACTTGAGAAGTACAAAGAAATTCAAAGTTTATGATCTTGTGTGGGTTTTCTTACAAAAGGAAAGGTTTCCCAAGTAAAGTAAACACAAGAAGACTTTGACACGAGAGAAGTGCTCCTTGCTAAATCCGTTGAAGACTAAATTATGGATAACTTTAGAATCCATGGTCCTTTAATTTTAAGGCTTGGAGTTATTGCCCTTGAGTGTCAATTGATTAACTTAGATGCGCTTTAATGGAGCAGTTTATGATTTCCCATTAATTGAACAACACATTAAATGGGAAGTTACAAGCTTTTAAGTCTAAGAACTGAAAAGATGGTTTTTATTAGTTGTTTTAATAATTAAAGTAGTTAATAAGGCTAGTAATCATTGTAATTTTTTCATCTTCTAAGCTGAGCATGTTCAGCTTCAAAAGGCAGCTTGTAGTAGTGTTTACACAGATTTAACTTTTGATGAATAAAATTTTCTTTCTTTAGATTGAATTTCAATGAGAAATTTTCTAAGTGTTTACAAGTTAATCTTAAATAGTTTGAGTGGTGATGTGAGGGATCCTTCCACGCAATTGGTAGTTCTTTGGGTTAAGTTGAGTAATCATTGTCTAAGTCCTACAAAGTAGTTTGATGAGTGAGTAATCCTCGCCAACATATCTATTTGATCAAGTGAGTAATCCTTGCGAATTCACACTAGTGGAAAAAACATCATATGCTGCAGTTTTTTTAAGGCTTTATGCTCCGGTTTTAACCCAAAGTAGATTTAATAGGAGCATATTGCAAAAGATTTTATGCTGCGGTTCAAACCCAAGCATATTGTGGACTTTATGCTGCGGGCTTTGAGAAAACCGGAGCATAAAACCTTATTTTTTATAAAAAAAAAGGTAATGAACATCATTAAAAATTATACAGCCAAATTTTCTTTGTTAACGAAGCCAACCCAACCCACCCTACCCCCCCCCCCCCCCCCCCTAAGAGTATGTTGAAGTACAAAGGAGCAAAAAGATGCAGGGCACACAGCAAAGTATAATAAATTCTCACAAAAGGGCACTTCCTGCCTGCCAGTTGTCATCAGGTTTAAGTAGTGTAAGCAAATAATCTCTCTTCAACTTAGTAACAGTAATACACCCTACCAAATAATGAGACTTCATAAATTACAATGGAATTCAGAAACACTAGAGACATAAGAATTTACTACAATTTCCCACAACTTAGCATAGGAAATACATGATAAACCATAGGAAATCAAACCTGGTAAGTTCTGCTCCAGAATTTTCCACTCCTCTTGAATTTTCTTTGACCACTCTTTTAAAGGCTGCAGATTCAATCAAAGAAACTCATGTAAGTACAACCACCAATAGATGAGTTAAATAATGTATATAGTTCATGAAAGGACAAAAGTAGCAATCACAGCTTCAACTATTTACCTTTCACCCTGAATTTTCTATATCCATGTAGTGATGATCAAAACATTCATTAACAGTATCAAATTGTTTGAAATACATTAAATTTCTCAAAACGCCATCTATCTCTTCTTCCTTTTTAACCTTTGAACTTGACTCAGCTTTTGTGCTACTAGACGCAGAAGTTTTATCTTCTTGGGCAGAGGAAATTGAAGTTCCAGAAGTAGGAGCCTTCTCACTAGGAGAAGGGTCCTGCAACCAGAGAACTGATGCCTTAACTGTAGGAGGCAAGTCTGCATTGTCGAATTGAGCTTGCAACTTCAAAAGTTCATCATCCTCATCACAATAGTATTTATCATTATCACCATAGTCAGATAAAACATCATCATCATCGATATAGTCATCCATCTCATCAATGACATCATCCTCAAATAACAAGACAGAAACTAAATGGTATAATTTGAAGAGCTAGCAGCATAATATTGCATAATCCAGCAAGCTGTTAAAATTCTAGGCAGAAACTAGCCACCTGTCAAAGCCATATGGATATGAAGGAGTTTCACATGTTATCAATAAGTAGAAAGGTATGCATTACTATCCTAAGAAATTGGACAATTTTACTATCATAAGTAAAAGGTGTGCTTCATATGCAAACTCCTCATACAAACTCATTTCTTGCTATTTTGGGTACAAGGACATAGGATAAGTTGATTGAGCAACAATAAACAAGCAATTGACCAAACAGAATTATACAGAAGTCACACAAATATAACAGCAGCAACTTACCCAGTCCTCTAGAAATTTTGACATTAGCATGTAGCTCCCCTTAGCTTTACTAGTGTTAAGATAAAAATATGAAGACACCACGCAGAACTACAACCATTAACAAGAAATAAGAAAATACATAGATGGAGATAAGTGTGCTTTACATTGCATTTGTACAGAAGGAGACAAGTGTGCTATACATTGCCAGCTTAATATTTTTTGATGTATCTCCTCAATTTTTTTTTATGTATCTATTATGAGTGTTTTGCTTTTCATCTGTACAAAAGGAGACAAGTGTGTAGCTACAGCAATTAGGTGTTAGTTCGCTACTAGTCTGCTGCTAGTCTACTATAGCTTAGTTTGCTGCTAGTATGCTGCTACTAGGAAACTCAAGCAAGGTTTAGGAAGGAATGGATAAAGAGAAAGTTATGTATGGGGGTGATAGCTACGTATAGCATAGCTTATCCCATGGTGAAGGAAGAGGTTGAATCAAGTCCCTTTTTATGTTGTGTATCCACTCAAAAAACCTTTATAAATTCATAGAATCACAGTAATTACTTTATGAATCTAAGGTAGAAACAAATTTAAATGGTGTATAAAGGGTACCTGCTTTGCTGTAAGGCCTACTAGTTGAATTACTACTGCTACTGGTTAAATTCAAGTCAGGATGCTACTGCTGCTGTTATAAAGTTTTCAAAAGAGATATTAATTTGTGTTCTAATTACTTGTGACTTCTTTAAGCTTGCAATCAGAGATGATATAGAAACAACTAAGGAAACATTTTCTGTGAATGTTAATTATAATTTTCAAGGTCGCCTACAACACAGTTGGTGAGCTTAATTACAAGATCACTCTATAACAGTTTCATCGAAAATGACAGCAGTTCTTTCCCCAAAATTTCATAGAGCGTTTCTTGAAATTTACAAGTATGTAACAAACCTACCTTCTATTCTAAACAATCTTTTGAAATGTTGATTTTGTATGTAAGAGATCAGCTTGTTCATAGCTACATACTTACATATTAGTATAAGATAATTAAGTTGTCTCGTAATGGTCTCAAACAGTGAAGAAGAAAGAACTCTTTGTAAATTTTATAATTGGATAGGTAAGCCTCAATAAACCACAAAAAGTAACACTAGTCACAGGTTTGATGACACCACCAGCTGCTATGGTTGCTAAGAAAGTCTATGGTTGACAGATTTCATATTCTAGAACTAGAAGAAGAGAAAGGAATTCATTTCTTACTCTAAATCATAACTGAAATCATAGTTATTGGTATGCAAACCACTGAAATCATAGTTAATGCTGCAGACTAGAACCATAGTTGTCCATTTTGAAATTCCCAGAAAAATCACCAACATTTGAAGAGATTCCCAGATAAATCTGGGTTATTTTGCTGAGAATAATGGTGAGAGTGGGGAATTTGATATTTTTGGTGAGAAGCGTTTGGTAGAAGTGACGATTTGAGGGTGGGGAGTGCGCTTGAGAGATTGCGAAGAATATAATGCTTTAGAGTGTGTTGGGAATGCATTTGAGAGACTGGTGAGATGACGATTTGAGAGACTGCTGCAAGACCGCGCACGGAGTACACTTTGGAGTGGGTTTATGCTGTTATTCAAAAAGCCTAGAGTATAAAAGGTTTTTATGCTTCGGTTCATAGCGAACCGGAGTATATAATGTTTTTATGCTTCGGTTCATAGCGAACCGGAGTATATAATGTTTTTATGCTTCGGTTCTTAAAAGCCCGGAGCATATTAGTCTCTTCAATGTAATTCCAAAAGCTTTATGCTTCGTTGTTTATATTAACCGAAGCATATAATATGTAGTATATGTCATTTTTTCCACTAGTGTCATCATTTTTATTTTCTTTCCCTTAAACATAAAAATATGCATTTTCTTCACCATCCCAAATCTGAAATCCTACCAAACACATCCCTTTTCTTTCCAAAAAAAATCCATTTGAAAACCCATATAAACTAGTACTTTCATACTAGAATATACACCACATTAGATAAACACCAATGGGGCATCTTTGCTTAAAAGCTGTTAGAAATATTGTAATTTTGGAAAATTCCTCAATGAAAGCGTGACCTAAGAAACTCCTAATTGCTTTTACTGATGTACTATAACACCCCAGTAATTCCCTTTTTCGAAAACCAAAACCTTTAGGAAAGTACCAGTGTGCTACCGTCACATGTTAAAACGTTAAGGCTATAAAACATGAGTTTTGTAGCAGAACTCACAAGACTTTTCGAAATACATCAGTCAACAAAAAAAACTCCTAACAAACTACGAAATGGAACTGTTAAGGCCCTTACTTTAAATTACCCAAATAACGTTCAAATCAAATTCAAAACTAACAGTCTAAAATCAATCATAGCAAACGTAAAATAAACTGAAATCTAAATTAAAGCGACACTCCACTCAACCTACCATGCGTGAATGCTTGAATGGATACCTGTCAGAAATATGCTCTACAATAATACAAGTATAAGTATTGGATCATCATAGTGTCATTTAAAGGCAAAGGCCATGACCAAAAACACACAGAGCACGTAATGGCAAGTTGAGTACATATAGAGTTTCAAAGTATAACAATTGAAGTAACATTTAAATAGGGAATAAGTATAGTATAGAAGAACGTATTATGGAATATTTTACTCAATTAACGTAACAAATTAATTAATTACTTGGATTAAGCAATAGACAAGGTTGTCTCCCCCATGTCCTGATTAGGGCATCAAAGTAAAGTATAAATCCAGAAGGTATACGAGCGTGACTCTGTCACCATAGCTAGATGAGATCTCAACTAACCCCAATTTTAATTAAAAACATTATAAAAGAGAGACTTGTAGATCACACGGCCTCCAAGAAAAGCCACGTATAATACCCCGTGGAGCTCCAACCCCTAATTATCAGTACTATAGACATGCACTAGCCTAGAGTTTTATTGCTTATGTTCTTTCTCTTTACATGATATATAGTTTAAACTTAGTTTCCATAATCACCACGACACATACATGCAAACATCACAATTACACACTCAATCTCTGTTATATTATAATTTTAACCTT
Source organism: Dysphania ambrosioides (assembly GCA_026401315.1). NCBI lineage: Eukaryota > Viridiplantae > Streptophyta > Magnoliopsida > Caryophyllales > Amaranthaceae > Dysphania > Dysphania ambrosioides. Next base: position 19,613,312 of record CM048667.1, read on the forward strand.
TTGATTTCCTTCATAACTTTTAAACCTGTTGAGCAGAGTCAACTACCCTCGTCAGTAAGACTTGAAATTCACCTTTACTTAATTCATACTATTAGTAATGAAATTTATTTATTAAACAGTCTCATTGATTAATTACACAAATTAATACAATTGAGATTCATCAACCAAACATAATTACATGCTCATTAGTGCTAGTGATTACTCATTGATCATCACACATCAATACCAAATATAATCCAATACAATCCAAAGTAAAGAGTACAACTCGTTAATGCATAATCAATAATACTCTAAGCTTCTTAAACATGAAATCAAGCTTTCCATTTTCGATCCTAACTCATGCTTCTAGGTCAAGGCATTATAATCCATGCGTACCTTGAGTAAACCAAGCAAGAGGCCACTTTCTCTATAACTACGCACCTTCTACGAATTGAATTCCTACATCAAATAGTACCACCTATATCAACACACCAATATCGGCCCAAAATTTACAGCAATCATACTAATCTTTCTAAGGTTTTAAAACCATTCCAAAACATATTTTTAAATTTTCCAAAAAAAAGCTCAAGTAGTTCAAACATAATACTACATGTATTAGTTTAAAATTAATTAAAATACACACTCCCTTAATTAGTTCTAGCTTAGTGAATAAAATATAGCATGCTGGTAATTTTATTTTTCATTAAATTATGCCATTTTTGAAACTCCAATTTGTAGCATAGTACTACTAATCAATCTAAACATTTTTACATACTTAAATCCTTCAAATACATATCATAAAACTCACTTTTTATAAATTTGCAACTCTAAAAATTTGTTTTCAATATAGTATAACCAAATTACTCACAATTGTATAAAATAGTCATAATTTAATATATGTACTAATAATATAAAGTTTCAATCTTTGAAACATAAAAATCTCATCAATTAAACCATGATCTAATATGCATATTATTCTGAAAATTTATTTCAAATATCATAGAATTAATTTTTTTTATCAAAATACATCATACTATAGTCATAATTTCATAAAGTAATTACTAGCATAAGAAATTAATCTTTAAATCCTGAAGACTAACACTTTTATACTGAACATATGATCATAAAATCTGAAAAATTCATTTAAATTACAACCCTATAAAAATTAAGATAGATGATTCATAAAATACTTATAGTTTTATGCCAAAATCAAGAGCCTAGTATCAAGCACCCTAATTCATGAGACTAACATGCCTAGCCATTAATATTTATGCATAGAGAATTATGAAACCCTGTAGGATGTATAACATAATTTATAGAATATAAACATTTATAAGATTTCAATATAAATTTAACCCATAATAAAATCAATATAAATATCATATAATAATTTATTAAACATGCACACTAGGCATAAGAATTAAAGGAAAAAGAATGGAAAAAGGAAGAATAAGGGAAAGGAATGCCGGCCGATTGGTCGGTAGCTCACCAACGGCGACGGGGCAAGGAGGAGAGGTGGCGGCAGCTTGGGCAGCAAAGGGGGCAGTCACGTGGGGGAGGGGGGGGGGGGGGGGGTTAGGTTATTTTTCTGATTTTTGTGCTCTTGTGTTTCCTTATGTGATGTTTAATTTAGGTAAAATTGCTTAGTTTATGAAGTTAAGAAGTACTAGGTTTGATGTATTTTGGGCTAAGTGGGTTTCTTAGGAAAGAAAAATATCTTTTGTAGAAAAAGAATTTTAGTACTAGGATTTAAATAAATACTTACATACTATAAATAATTTGCTATTTTTAATGGGAATATGTATACATATATTTAAAATATATATAAAGTATATGTATTTCCAATTTTCATATTAATGTGTAGAAATATTTTTGATAAAATGTAATCAAAATATAATAATTTTTGGGGGATTACAATCTACCCCTCTTAAAAGAAGTTTTGTCTCCGAAACTTAACCCCAACACTCAAGAATTTTGAAAAGATTGCTATAAATTGTTTATAATTACCTGGGATACTTTACATATTCTACTGATATGCAACCAAAATACTAGAAAAACACAATAAAAAGCGTGAATTTATACGCATTCTACTCCTCTGTAAAGAAAAAAGCTACGACCCAGTAACTCACCTAATCAAATAGTTTGGGATATTTCTCATCGGTTTCCCAAGTAGTTTCTTCATAGTCATGGTTAGACCATAGGAGTTTTACCATCTGTATGTCTTTATTTTGGGTACTCCGCGCTTTTTGATCCAAGATCTTGACCAATCTTTCTTTATAGGTTAGGGACTCATTTTATTGAATTATCTCCGTTTGTAGAACATGGGTTTCGCTTGGCACATACTTCTTAAGATGAGAAATATGATAGACATCGTGCATCTTCTCAAACTCCATCGATAAGGCCAACTTATAGGCTACTTCCCCCACATGTTGCCAAACTTCATATGGGCCTACATATTTGGCACTAAGTTTTCCCTTGTTACCGAATCTCATTACACCCTTAGTAGGCGACACTTTCAAAAAGACTTTATCGCCTATGTTGAATTCATCTTCTCTCCTTTTTGAGTCAGCATCGCTCTTTTTCCTATCCTGGGTTGCTTTGATCATTGACTAAATCATTTTTACTTCACTTATAATGACATTTATATATTCAGTCCCTAAAGTCATGTGCTCTCCAATATCATTTCAACACACTAGGCTTCTACATTTTCTTCCATGCAATACTTCGAAAGGTGTCATCCCAATGCTAGCATGATAACTGTTGTTGTATGATAATTCTATCAAATACAACTAGTCTTCCCAAGTACCCTTGAAATCTATTGTATAAGCTCTCAATATATCTTCCATAGTCTGATTCATCCTCTTTGTTTGTCCATCAGTTGCAGGGTGGAAGGCTGTACTTATTTTTAAGGTAGTCCATAGGTTATGTTACACCTTTTGCCAAAACTTAGACAAGAACCTCAAATCTCGGTCCACACTATATCTTTAGGAACTCCATGCAAACAGACTATATTTTTCACATATGTTGTAGCTAATTACGTTTTCTTCTAAGTATCCTTAATTTCTATCTAGGCATCCCTTAGTGGCTAACTTCCTTATTTCCATTATTGAGATCAATCCATACCCTTTGAAGATTCCACCTTGATTACTAACGTTTTTATGTCTAATAATGGAAGCCAAAATACAAAGTTAAATAGAGTTGAAAACATCATGGAAACCAAAATGCATAGAGTTGATAATGTGATGTAAGTAATGGAAGCTATAATACAAAGCTTTATGCATTCTGTCAAAGGACGAGAATAACTCTTGAGCCACGTCCTCAAAGTTTAAGCCACGTCTTCAAAAGCTTGAGCCATGTCTCAAAGCAGTCAGCAAAGTTCAAACACTTTGTCAAAGGATAAGAATTTTCTAATTGCCTAAATCTTGTGTTTTATCCTTTCCCTATTTCACTTATTTTATGATCTAACCTAACTTATTTATACATGATTTTACTGTCAAAGATATCTCTTAATTCCAGAAAATAAGTGATGCTCATATATGTTGAAGATTATTCAAGTTAATTTTGGTAATTACCACAGTTCAAGCATTGTGGTTATGAAAAAAGAAATATGTTTGAAGCTTTAAGGTGCAGCAAATAAAGTGGAAATATTCTTGATGTAAAATATTCAATGTTATCAATCTTCAACAGCCAAAATGAATGATTCTCTACAACCATATTGGAGGAAATCTTGCTGAAAGTATTGAAGGCCAATTAGATTTTCAGCAGCCTATTTTGAGCCTCTTTTCAACGGCCTGAAATCAAGTTCAGTATATATTCCAAGCTTTGAAGTTGAAGAAAAAAATAGACAACGTGAGACACAACGAGACAAAAAGTAAGACAAGAGTAGAAGCTTTAATCGTGAATTTCAGTCACAAGCACATCAACAAAGCTTCATTATTTTTTCTCTAGTTCCATAAACTTTATCTTGTATTTAGATTGAGAGAAAATCAAAGTATAATCTCTTAAGTGTTTAAAAGAATATTTTGAGAGAGTGTTATACTAAGAGTATACCCATAATACTCAAACATATAGAAAAAGAGAGAGAGCTTTTTATTACTAGGATCTGAGATGCTAAAGTGTAGATGGGGTGCTATGGAGTAGACGATGGGGATTAAGATTTCTAGGTGCTTTAGGTCTCTAAGGGAAGTAATAAAAAAGCGAATTAAATCCTAAGGGTTAGACAACCCTAGGCGGAGACGTAGGCAAATTAGTTGCCGAACTTCGTATGAAATCTCCATGTTTTGTCTCATCTTATTTCTGTCTTCATTGCTTACGTTTTATGTTTGCTTCGCTCAGCAATCAAAGCAGCGAACAGTCAAAGCCTGAGCAAAAGCATTTGAAAGCAATTTCAAGGCTTTGACATCCAGTTTCAAAGATAAGTCTTAACGCTTATATTCTGCCTTTAAAAGTCAGTTCAAGACCTTGAGATCCTGAATGCAAAAATCGGTTATACTCTATTCAGCCCCCCTCTAGAGTATAATTAATCATATTCCATCTCCCTATTGATTCTTCAATTGGTATCAGAGCTAGACTCACAAGGAAAAAGATTTAATCATTTGTGAGGAAAAATGAATTCAATAGGTGATGGTGGTTTTACTCAAGGAAGGTCTACCAATCGCCTCCTCTATTTTGTGGTAATAATTTTGCCCATTGGCGTTCATTGATGCAAATGTTTGTGATTGATAAAGATTTGGAACTCTAGGGTATTATCAAGAAAGGTCCTAGGGTGCCAATGAAGACTAATGAAAGCGGTACAATGGTTCCTAAAGAAGATGATGATTTTACTCAATCGGATTTGGAAAGTGTTGCTAAAAACTATCGAGCCATGAACCTTCTCTACTGTGGTTTAGATGCAAATGAATTCAATAGAGTTTCTACATGCAAAAGTGCTAAAGAAATATGGGATAAATTGGTGGTCACATATGAAGGAACGAGTCAAGTCAAAGAAAGCAAGATAAGCATCTTCCTTCGACAATATGAGTTATTCAAAATGACGCCTAATGAAACCATGAAAGAGATGTTCACAAGATTTACCTAAATAGTGAATAATCTGGATTCTCTTGGTAAGGTATTCACAAATGAAGAAAAGGTGAGAAAGATTCTACAGTGTCTTCCAAAATCAAAGTGGGGTTCGAAGGTAACCGCGATAGAAGAAGCTCAAAATTTGAGAACCTCGCCTTTGGATGATCTTCTTGGAAAATTGATCACACATGAGATGTCTCTTAATGAAGAAGATGGTGAACCAGCATCTTCAACCAAAAATTTAGCACTCAAAGCAAAGAGAGAAGAAGCTACAACGGACAATGAAGATAGTGATGATAGTGATGATGAAGATCCATTTGCTCTCATCCCTAGAAGTCTTGCCAAGATTCTAAAAATGAAGAAGAATTTCTCAAGAGGCAGAGACTATCATTCAAATAAATATAAAGGTAAGTCATCCAACTCAATGAATAAAGTTAATACACTAACATGCTATGAGTGTGGTGAAACAAATCACTTAGTGAAAGATTGCCCTCAACGAAAGAAGAAGCCTTTCCACAAAAAGGATTATAAGAAGAAAGCTATGGTTGCTTCATGGAGTGATTCAGATTCATCTAGTGACTCAGAAGATGAACAAGCAAACCTATGTCTTATGGCTAATCATGATGATGCAAAGAAAGAACATCTTGAGGTAATGGTGAAAAATTTAATCTCAAGTCCAATTGATGTTCTGTCCAAATTCTTGCAAAATATGATTATAAATAAAGAGAGTTTGATTCTTGAATCCAAGATTCTCAAGGAGAAGCTAAACCAACAGGTAAGTATTTCTGAGAGTCTCGCTACGGAACTAACTGATCTCAAAGCCTCTCAGTCAGCTTTTAAACTCAGGGTTCAAGCCTCGGAGTCATCCTTTGATACCCAGGTCAAGGCCTTGAACACTGAAAACACTGTTTTAAAATAAAAGCTCACCTCTTTGAGTTATTGTAATGATAACTTGGAGAAGGAAAAGAAGCTACTGGCTGGGAAGTGTAGAGAGCAACATAATTTCTTGGTTATATTTGCTCACTCCGAATCTACTCTTAAAAAAATGCTAGGTGAGCACCAATCATCCTTGAATAAAAGCGTTCTTGGTTACAACAAAAATTTTCCAAATAAAACCATGACCACGTTTGTAAAAGCAAAGGATAATTGGTGAACACCTACATGTTTTTACTGTTGCAAAAAGGGTCATACTAAGCTAACTTGTCCTTTTCATAGGAATGACCCTCAAATTCATAAAAATTCATTTCCTATTTTTCTTTGAGACTAGATCAAGCAAGTATGGGTTCTTAAAGGGACTAGACCACCTAACATGGTCCATCCCGATTATGAATCTAAATTTGCAATTTGGTCTAGTTGAAAGGTTTGATGTTTTGTTCTTTTGTAGGAAATCACCAAGAGCAAAGATTATAAGTGGATTCTAGATAGTGGATGCTCACGGCACATGAGTGGGAAGTCCTCTTTATTTTCAATGATCAAAGAGCAATCTGCTGGAACAATTACACTTGGTGATAAAGGAAAGTGTAGAATAATTGGTATTGGAAAAGTTGGAGATAATGCATCAAACACCATTGATGATGTGTACCTAGTTGAAGGTCTTAAATACAACTTGCTTAGCATCTCTCAATTATGCGATAAAGGTAATAAAGTCATCTTTGATGAAGAAAAGTGCGAGGTACAAAGAAAGGTGGACGGTAAAATTATTTTAATTGCTCCTCGTTGCAATAATGTTTATGCTTTTTATACTAACCAAGTTGCAAGTACTAGCTTAAAATGTCTTAAGGCCTTGACCAGCGACTCAAGGCTTTGGCACAGAAGGTTAGGTCATATTAATATGCATACCATGAAGAAGCTTTTCTCAAAAGACTTAGTACGTGGACTACCAAAGTTAGATTTCAAAGAAAAAGAGCTTTCCAAAGCATGTGCAAGAGGTAAACAAACAAAAGGATCCTTCAAAGCCAAAAAGGTTGTAAGTACCTCTCGCCTAATAGAGCTTCTACACATAGATTTATGTGGTCCTATGCGTGTTAAATCACCTAAAGGTAAACAATACATCCTTGTTGTTGTTGATGATTTTTCCCATTTTACTTGGATTTCATTTTTGCGTGAAAAATCAGAGGCTTTACTAGAGTTTTCAAAAATTTGCAAAGAATTACAAACATTAAAAAACCTACCCATAGTTGCTGTGAGAAGCGATCATGGTAGAGAGTTTGATCAATTAAAGTTTGATAACTTTTGTGCTAAATATGGTATTTCTCACAATTTTTCAGCTCCTAGGACACCTCAACAAAATAGAGTTATGGAACGAAAGAACCGCACTCTTGAGGATATGTCTAGGACAATGCTTTTGGAAAATGATTTGCCAAAATACTTTTGGGCAGAAGCTATTAATACAGCAAACTATATTTTAAACCGTTTTTTGATTCGCCCTATTTTAAAGAAAACTCCTTACGAATTGTTTAAAGGTAAAAAGCCTAATATTTCCTATTTCAAACCTTTTGGATGTATGTGCTTTGTTCATAATAATGGCAAAGATAACCTTAGTAAATTTGATGCACGTAGTGGTGAAGCAATTCTGTTAGGTTACTCTTTGAATTCTAAAGCTTATAGATTTTTCAATAAGCGTACTAAAGTTGTTGAAGAAAGTATACATGTGATCTTTTATGAAACCAAGAACGGTATCTTGAGTGATGGTTTTACAGGTTTAAACTTGAATAAGCATGAAGGATATTCATTTGAGACAAAAGGAGAAGAAAGTTCATCAGATAATGAAATGGAGAAATCTGCCTTGAATATGCAAGAGCCAATTTTAGACGCAGATGAATTAGATTAAAGCCTTATCCAGCAGCCTCAAGATCTTGAAACTCCATCTCAAAGCCTTGAACAAACGGACAATATTATATCAAAAGCCACTCCAGGGCCTTCAGACTCATCTCAAGGCCTTGAAAGGATACTTCAGGAAACTACATCAGCTCCTTTGATACTGCTACGAAAGTTCAAATACTCTTCATCTCATCCAACAAACAATATAATTTTGGATCCAAAAGCTGGTACACAAACACGCACTAATGTTAAAAATTTGTGTGCATTTCACGCTTTTGTTTCTCTTGTAGAACTGAAGAATATCAATGAAGCACTTTAAGAGCCCGATTGGATTTTAGCTATGCAAAATAAGCTAAATGAATTCGAAAGAAATAAAGTGTGGACACTTACACCAAGACCAAAGGATCATTCAATTATTAGAACAAGGTGGGTGTTCAAAAATAAGCTTGATGAGAATGGAAAGATAGTGAGGAACAAAGCAAGATTAGTAGCCTAAGGTTCTAATCAAGAAGAAGGGATAGATTATGAAGAGACATTTGCTCCCATGGCTATAATGGAGGTTATTCGAATGCTCCTTGCCTTTGCTTCCTTTATGCGAATTAAGTTATGTCAAATGTGCATTCTTGAACGGTTATTTACAAGAAGAAGTATATGTTGCTCAACCCCCGAGTTTCGAAAATGAGAAATCTCCAAATCATGTTTTTAAACTTGACAAAGCGCTCTATGGTTTGAAACAAGCTCCAAGGGCTTAGTATGGGCGTCTTTCAAAATATCTTTTAGAAAATAATTTCAAAAAAGGGTTGATTGACAAAACTCTTTTTGTGAAAACCAAAGGTAAAGATTTATTAATAGTTTATGTTGATGATATTCTTTTCGGTGCTACTAACGATTCCCTTTGCAAAGAATTTTCTGAGATTATGTGTAGGGAATTTGAGATGAGCTTAATGGGTGAGTTGAACTTCTTCCTTGGATTGCAAGTTAAATAAGAGAAAGGAGGTATATTTATAAATCAAAGCAAATACGCAAGAGATCTCCTTAAGAAGTACAATATGACTCAATCTAAAGAGGCTAAGACTCCTATGAGTCGTCATTACTTTTAGATCAAGATGAAAATGGTAAGTCAGTAAATCAAAAGGAATATCGAGGTATGATTGGATCTCTTCTCTATCTCACGGCAAGTAGGCCAGATATTATGTTTAGTGTGTGTATGTGTGCTCGTTTTCAAGCTAACCCCCAAGAATCTCATTTGAGTGCAGTTAAGAGGATTTTACGCTATCTCAATGGGACAAAGGATTTCGGTCTTTGGTACCCTTGTAATAGTAACTTTGAACTTGTTGGATATTCATATGCTGATTTTGCAGGTTATAAAGTGGATAGAAAAATTACTTCAGGTTGCTGTCAATTCTTGGGATCATCTCTCATTAGTTGGCATTCAAAGAAACAAAATTCGGTGGCACTCTCTATTGCCGAAGCTGAATACATTGCACCCGGTGCTTGTTGTTCACAAATTTTGTGGATATCTCAACAATTAAGAGACCTTGGGTTAGACTTCAAAGTCATACCTATTAAGTGTGACAACACGAGTGCTATATCCATAACGAAGAATCCAGTTCAACACTCTCGCACTAAACATATAGATGTTAGACATCACTTCATACATGATCATGTGGAGAAAGGAGACGTATCTATATCTTTTATTTCTACTGATTTGCAACTCGCTGACATCTTCACCAAGCTTTTGAGCGAAGAACGATTTAACTTTATTCGTCTTGAGCTTGGAATGTTAAATGGGGAAGCATCCTCTTCGGGGGAGCTATTTGAATAAGTTGTATATGTTTATTTTTGCATGTGTATGTCAAAGTCTTGACCCTCTTGTCATTGCCTTGATGTACTGTCACTTTTTAATATTAATATTGGATCAAAATGTTTGGTACTTATCCTATAGATAATTATCAAATATTTATTAAATGATTTTTGAAATGTTTTGGATACATAAATTGCAGATGGATCTATTGCTTTTGCTTTCAATGTTTTTAAAATCTCATTCCATTCGTTTAAAAAATTCTCATGGCCTTGAAGTTGTTTTCAAAGTTTTCCGCGTCCTATATTTTAGCTTTCAAAGCCTTGACTGTTTGACCTTTTTTAAGCAACGTCTTTTTGTTTTCATGTCTTTAAAGGTTTTACTGTTTTATATCTTTTTGTTATTTTGAAAAAGTCTTCTTGTGATCCAACATTTATATTTTCCCACCTTGTCGGAAGACAAAAAGGGGGAGAGTATTTATGTATTATTTATTTAAAGGGGAGAATATTCTTGTTTATGCATTTAATTATTTGAAATTTGCATATAATGTTTTGTCTTCCATCAAGTGGGAGATTGAAGACTCCACCTTGATTACTAACGTTTTTATGTCTAATGATGGAAGCCAAAATATAAAGTCAAATAGAGTTGAAAACATCATGGAAACCAAAATGCATAGAGTTGACAATGTGATGGAAGTAATGGAAGTTATAATGCAAAGCTTTATGCATTCTGTCAAAGGACGAGAATAACTCTTGAGCCATGTCCTCAAAGTTTGAGGCACGTCTTCAAAAGCTTGAGCCACGTCTCAAAGCAGTCAGCAAAGTTCAAACACTTTGTCAAAGGATAAGAATTTTCTAATTGCCTAAATCTTGTGTTTTATCCTTTCCCTATTTCACTTATTTTATGCTCTAACCTAACTTATTTATACATGATTTTACTGTCAAAGATATCTCTTAGTTTCAGCAAATAAGTGACGCTCATATATGTTGAAGATTATTCAAGTTAATTTTGGTAATTACCAAAATTCAAGCAATGTGGTTATGGAAAAAGAATCTGTTTAAAGCTTTAAGGTGCAACAAATAAAGTGGAAATATTCTTGCTGTAAAATATTCAATGATATCAATCTTCAACAGCCAAAATGAATGATTCTCTACAACCATATTGGAGGAAATCTTGCTGAAAGTATTAAAGGCAAATCAGATTTTCAGCAGCCTATTTTGAGCCTCCTTTCAACGGCCTGAAATCAAGTTTAGTATATATTCCAAGCTTTGAAGTTGAAGAAAAAAAGAGACAACGTGAGACACAATGAGACAAAAAGTAAGACAAGAGTAGAAGCTTTAATCGTGAATTTTAGTCACAAGCACATCAACAAAGCTTCATTATTTTCTCTCTAGTTCCATAAACTTTATCTTGTATTTAGATTGAGAGAAAATCAAATTATAATCTCTTGAGTGTTTAAAAGAATATTTTGAGAGAGTGTTATACTAAGAGTATACCCATAATACTCAAACCTATAGAAAAAGAGAGAGAGCTTTTTATTACTAGGATCTGAGATGCTAAAGTGTAGATGGGGTGCTATGGAGTAGAAGATGGGGATTAAGATCTTCTAGGGTGCTTTAGGTCTCTAAGGGAGGTAATAAAAGAGCGAGTTAAATCCTAAGGGTTAGACAACCCTAGGCGGAGACGTAGGCAAATTAGTTGCCGAACTTCGTATCAAATCTCCATGTTTTGTCTCATCTTATTTCTATCTTCATTGCTTATGTTTTATGTTTGCTTCGCTCATCAATCAAAGCAGCGAACAGTCAAAGCCTAAGCAAAAGCATTTGAAAGCAATTTCAAGGCTTTGACATCCAGTTTCAAAGATAATCCTTAACGATTATATTCCGCCTTTGAAAGTTAGTTCAAGACCTTGAGATCCTAAATGCGAAAATCGGTTATACTGTATTCACCCCCCTCTAGAGTATAATTAGTCATACTCCATCTCCCTATTGATTCTTCACCCTTTATTTTTTGTCATTTAATTTCCAATGAGTTTAGGCCTATTCTTGGGGTAGATAGGGACTTTGGTACTAGGATCCTGTATCCGACGGCCTAACTTATGGAGTATCTGGCCTAGGTAGCTATAGGTTTGACCAAGATAGTTGTAGGAGGCATTATTATCCTTCTATCATTGTCTAAGGATTTAGACCTTTCTAGATGCTCTCACTATGAGGTACCAGGCCTCACCCATATTACTTTGCCTAGCCTTCATAAAATAAGATGGGTTCGACCCCGTAGAGGTTGACCCAAGGTTTTTGAATAGCTTATGGGGCGTCTAACTTCACGAGGGTTGACCGCTTATGCCTTCTTGCCCAAGGGTCATCTCCCTCTGTTGGAGGGTCCTGAGGCATGGATCCTACCCCTAGTCTTCCAATGGCCACTATCAGCTGCCGAAGGTGATCCACTCCCTGAGGAGGATGGAGCACTTGAGGAGGGTTAGCAGGCCTCTAGAAGGATGGATAAGGAACCTGTCCATATCTCCCCTCATTATGAAGTGAGTAGTAGCCATTCTTAGTCCGAGCCTCATATAGCTACCTTGCACCACGACTTTGGTTTGTTATGTACCGATTTTGGACATATATAAGATAGTATCATTGAGCTGAGGGCCTCACACTAGTCCATGATCAATTCATATAACGATATAAGGATTGGATATCATGCTATACAAGAATCTAACCGGGCGATAAGTGTACATTTTGATTGGATGAGGACTGACTAAAGCACCATGCAAGCTAGTTTCTCATCCATGGAGGAGGCTATGCAAAGGAATTTTGAGGGTGGTCTTACTTCTTCATCATGTTATGGTGCGCATAGGCCCTGGTTATGGACCCTACCTTCCCCCGAATTAGCATTAAGCTTTTTCTTTTCTTTCTTTTTCTTTTATTTTTGTTTGTTTTTGGTGTTTTTATTTTAGGTTAGGTCCTTTACATGCTCTCCCTTTTTGACATTTCCTTTGATCTCTAGTGCTTGCACTGGGGACATCACAAGGTTTGGCTTAAGGGGAGAGTTCATATAGAGCACGCATTGCTTATTTAGTTTTTTTTCTTTTCCTTTCAGGGCATTCACAATGTCCCACTAGGTTTTTCTTAGTTGTGAGTCATAATTTCTTTATTCAATTTTTTCTTTTTAGTCATTACTTCTTTGTTTAGTTTTTTCTAGCCATTACTTCCTTGTTCAATTTTCATGCATTTTGTAGCTTAGAGCATTACATACGTACCATATTTTTACTCGTATAATTAAGAATAGCCTTTTAATAAAGATCAATAGATACATATGACTTTTTTTTTAAAATGGTTTTACTTGGATTTATCAGTTGATTTCAAAAAATCATGAACATTAAAACTGTTAAAGAACTAGGCTATTTTTCCCCTTAGCAATTAGTCTCGCTCAATATTGTAGACTTGTATTTATCAGTGAGGACTTGAGCTTTAGATCGATGGTATTATTTCAGTCTATTTCTTTTCATGTGAGTTAGATGTCGTCATTTATGTGGTCTTACTCTTGGGTTTACTATCTAGCTATTCAAGACTCTTTGGTGCAAATTATAGGAATGATTGAACTCTCCTTAGAATTAGAGTCATTTTTCTCATACTTAGGTTATTTTTCCACTTAAATTGTTTTTCTTTTCATTAATTATTAGGATGAATCCCATAGAGCTTGTATTCCTTTCTCTTGATTTCTATCACTGAAAAGCCTTAGAGCCTTTTTGCTAGGTTTATTTTTATGGAATAGTATGCAGTTCTCCTTGGAGATAAGTGGATACCAGAAAAGCAAGTAGAGTTTAAGAATTGGAACCACTCTTAATGACATAATCAACTCCAATGGGTTTTTGAGCTAATAAAGCAAGATAGATCTTGGGATGTCAATTCCATCTAGAGGTTATTTAAATAAGAGAGTGCACATGCCATTTTTTCTAGTTATATCAGCAATGCGAGCCCTAAGGACTTATTAGTCTGGAGACAAACTAAGAATGGGGAATTTACAATTAACTTAGGCTACTCATATCTTTTATTAGTGGATGAGTGGTATAAGACAGATGCTAGGATTAAAGGTGATGTCTTGTTTTGTAAGAACTTTTGGAAAATAAAATGCCCTCAAAAGTGTATACACTTAGTTGGAAAATCAAGAGTAATTCATTACCCACTAAATTAGCACCCTAGAGAAGATGAATTGTCTAAGACGCAATGTGTCCTCTTTGCTTCAAAGATGTTGAATGGGATAAACTCTTACAAGAAGGGGGCGAGGGGGGGGGGGGGGGGGGGGGGGTGAATTGGAAGTCTATTAAAACATTTTATGGAATTATACTGGAACATATAAGCATAAAGGAACTTGACGAAAAAATACATGAGATTTTAGCATGGAAACCCTTTATTCCCAACCCAAAGGGAAAAACCACGGCTCACTCAGGATTTCTCAACTCTTTCACTAATAGGGAAATCCTTGATTACAATATATTAGCTACTCTCTACTCAAGTTTCACTCAAGACTAGAGTTCCCTTCATCAATGAATCCCTTAAGTCAAAGCACTCTCTCATGCTCTCTCTTTCTCTTTTCCTCTTTTCTCTCTCATACTTAACTCTAAATCTATACAAGATCCCTCAATCTTGCCACCCTAGTACAACTCACTACTACTCTTAAATATTACAATAAAAATTATTTTCATGACTTTGGAACATAGCAGAAAGGAACTTGCGCTGTTAAGCCTTGATAACTCACAAAATAGTTTCTCTCTCTAGAAAGCTTATTATGCGTGAGTTAGTTGTTCTTTGAATGAGTGAGAAAACCCTTTTATTTATAGGTAGCAACCAAGCTTCCATGCATTCATCCACTTCCTTAAGTTAAGGAAAGATAATGCCACAAAGTGTTTTAATTTCTTCAACTATGTAAATGTTGAGCAAGGTTGCCGTGAAACTTGAAGTCTTTTGTTTAGCAAAAATCTTTTATAAAGATAATGGATAAAAATAGTTTTGACAAAAAGATAATCATCCACTAAAGAGGTAGAGTTAAATTAGGATACTTAGTCTCCAAATTTTCAAAATTCATTTTAACCAAAAATAAATTGATTTAATTTAAGAGAGTCTTTTTATCATCCAAACTTTACCAAAACATTTAGAGTGAAAATAGGAAAATCAATTTTCACAAAATAACGTTAAAATATTTTTGCTGAATTTTCCAAAAATCAATTTTCATAAAACAAGTTTCCTAATTAAGCGTTTAAAGCACCAAAGAAACTTTGACTCATTAACTTAGGCTTATGCGTTGTTTGTTCCAATCAGCTAGATTCCTTGTCACTTAGATAAATCCTAATTATACTCCTACTTTGTCTTCATGTCCTCTTGTATTGAAGCTACCTCATTGTTGCTTCAATGGAAGTTCCTACTCTAGTACTTATCAACCAACATTTATAATTCTTCAGTCCATTTCTTAATTATATTTGACTTTTCTTACTTGATGGTTTTAAGCTTCCTTTTCTTCTGCTCCAAAATATGAATAAAAAAACCTTCACACATTAAACAAACATCAAATATATTTGCAAATCTTGTCATCATCAAAACCAAACAACAATGTTCCTCCTTTTTGGTGATGTAAAAACTTTTCAATCTTTTTCACAAGTACATGGATTAAGATGCAAATGTAAGATTAAAAACAAATAAAATTAAGAACTAAATAAGCAAAATAAAAATAGTAAAGAAAAATATAAAGTAGTCAAAAATTTCAAAGTATGAAAACAGAAGTTCCAAACAAAAGGAACTTGGAATTTTAGAACTAGAACTTTGAAAAGACTACCTTTAATTTGAGATTTACATGAGTAAAAGAGTGTTGGAACTAGGCAGTAGCTATCTTCGTGAGTTTGCAACCTTCTTTCCCCCTTTTTGATATCTAAAAAAAACATAACAATATAGAAAACCTTTCACATCATCTCGTTAAGGAACGAGATCAACTAGAGTGCAATGCCAGTCTGAGTTCCAAACATAACAGAGTTTCAAACAAGGCAATTTGTCATGTACAAATGACGAAATAAATACCATTCTAGATTCAAGCATAGCTAAGCACCAAAAGATTTGAATTCATCCATAGAATAAAATAAAACAAAAAGAAAATGTTCCAAACAATCATCAAGATTAAACACAACCATAAAGCACAAAGGTAAGGGTAGGAGGAGCAGATTTATATGGTTAGCATAAGAACATTAGTTGCAGGTGTTCCGAACCCAGAAAAAATAGAAAGTTTATTTTGCGATATCTTAGACACTTGTGCTTTCCTAGCCTTTTAGAACTCGTTCCACATTCTTCATATCCTCTTCTCATCAGCATACATCACCCCCATTCCTTCCATCTCATATTCGTCTCATTCACAAATATTGAATTATATGTGATACTTAAACTTTGCATGTATCACCACCTTCATTAGTATTCTTCTTTTTCTTTGTATTTTTCGTCCTTTTTTTTACTTGAGATAGTGAAATTCTCCCTTATAAGTACTTAAAGCTATGACTTTGACATAGAAGACTTTTTGGAGAAACTGTCGTAAAACAAACTTTTAAATATGGACCTTCACTATTTCCCTTCATACATCACAATCACCATATACCATAGATAGGAATTTCCAACAAATATAGATAAGTACTCCTTAATAAATAAAAATGATGTTCCATGACCATCACTTGAGCATACACCATCCACACTTTTAAGATTTTCAACAAAAACTTCTTCATCAACCTTACTTATTCCCCCTGAGTTCAAGCTCCATCCTCAATTTAATGATGGATTGATAATTCTTGTTTCAATGGGGCTAGGATTTCTTTTGGGTTACAAGAAATGGGAATTTTTATGGTTGGATGAATTTGATTAATATGAGTGATATTATGGGTGAGATATCCATAGAAAATAGATTTGGGAAGGTTTTGAGTTTTTCGGCATTTTGAGTGAAGAAAAAGAGAGATAAATATTAACAATATAGAAAATATAGATTTAAAGAGAGATAAATATTAACGAGATAAAATAAAGAAAATATAAAATCAAAAATAAAATATGAGATATGAAAAATAAAAACTTAACCATGTAGTATGAATCAAAACTAGGCAACATGAATGAAATTTATTCATCATGTAAGTGCATAATATTAGCCAAATAGGAACAATGCATGGAGTTCCTTTTCCTTGTAAGACTCTAATTATTCCCACGCACAAAAATAGTGTTGTGTTAGGTTTGTTGTATGTTAGTCATAATCATTTTTACCTCAAAGGGAACTTTATAGTTCCATTCTCAAATTTTCATGCATATCCCTGTTCACAGGCTTTGTAAAAATATTAGCAACTTGATTTTTGGTTTGACAAAAGTCTAACCTTATAAAGCCTTTTCAACATTATCCTTCAGAAAATGATGCCTAATATGAATATGATTTACCTTTGAATGATGTACTGGATCTTTAGAGATGCAAATGACACTAGTGTTGTCACAATAAATTGGAACCTAATCAAGAATAATGCTAAAATATCTTAACTATTATTTTATCCATAGTAATTGGGAACAACAAGCAGCAGTAGCAACATACTTTGCTTTAGTAATGGATAGTGCAACAGTGTTTTGCTTCTTAGAACCCCAAGAAACCATGCATGGACCAAGAAATTGAGCCATACCTCTCTTACAGTTTACCAAGTCTCCAACATACTCATCATCAACATATCCTCTTAGGTCAAACGAATCGCTCCTAGGATAAAATAAGCATAGATCATATGTTCCTTTTAGATACCTAAGTATCCTTTTTACTATCGTCAGATGAGTTTCTTTGGGATTTGATTGGAATCTAACCCACACAAACCAACACTAAAAGAAATGTCAAGTCTACTAGCAGTTAAATATAGTAATGAACCAATCATCTCTCTATACTTGGTTTGATCAATGCTTGTTCTTTTGGGATCTTCATCAAGTCTAGTAGCAGTTCCCATGGGAGTATGATTCGCCTTAGCACTTTCTAGTTCATACTTCTTCAGAAGTTCCTTTACATACTTTTGCTGGTATATCATTGCTCCTTTCTCCGTTCTCTTGATTCACAATCTAAGAAAGAAGTCTAGTTCTCTCATCATGCTCATTTCAAATTTATTTCCCATAAGATCCACAAAACACTTGCACAAAGATTTTTTAGTTGCACAAAAAATAATGTCATCAACATACACTTGTACAACTAATAAATCTGTACCTTTTGATTTTAAAAACAAAGTCTTATCTATTTTACCACGTTTAAAATTGTTTTGGAAAAGAACTTGGACAAGCTTTTTTTATAACATGCCTTAGGAACTTGTTTTATCCCATAAAGAGATTTGTCAGGCTTGTAAACATGGTTTGGAAAGTTAGAATTTTTGAAACTAGGGGGTTGTTCCACAAAAACTCTCTCATTTATATATCCATTTAAAAATGTGCATTTAACATCCATTTGATAATTTTTAAAATCCATATAAGCGGCAAATACAATCAAAATTCTAATAGCTTCTAATCTAGCAGCAGGAGCAAAAGTTTATTCGTAATCAATACCTTCTTGTTGGTTGGAGCCCTTCATAATCCATATTAATCAAGCATGTTCCTAAAAACCCATTTGAGTCTAATAACCTTTTATTGTTGTGGCTTGGGCTCAAGATGCCATAACTTGTTCCTTTCGAACTCATTGAGTTCCTGTTGCATAGCCACGATTCAATCAGCATTCTTTAAGGCTTCAAGGTGATTGTTGGGTTCTAATGTGGATAGGAACGCATAAAAGGCACAAAAGTTTATGATATGAGATCTTGTCTGAATTCCTTTTCCAATGTTACCTATAATAAGATCCACTAAATGAGATTTCTTATGCTTCTAAGGTTTGGGCTGAAAATTTGTAAGTGGAACTTGTCCTGAATCTTTATCATTGGAACATGCCTCTAGAATTAGAACTTTGGGTTCCTGAGGTTCCTATCTCATTGTTTGATTTTGGAACTTTGTCATTTCCTTACTCTTTTAGAACTTCACCATTTGCTAGACGCTCCTTACTTGGTAAAATCTCTTCATATGGATCAATGGAACACACTAACCCTATCTCAAAGTCTTCGTGTTCCTGTTCATGGGTTAGTGTTTCGGTTTCATAAAAAATAATATGTACATATTCTTCAACACACATTGTTTTTTTATTATAAACTCTATAGGATTTGCTAGTAGTTGTATAACTAAGAAACACAGCCTCATCACTTCTAGCATCAAATTTCCCTAAGTTTCTTTTGTCATTATTATGCATGAAACATTTACAATCGAAAGCCTAAAAGTCTGGAATGCTTGTCTTTCTTCTTTAAGGAGCTCATAGGGTGTCTTGTTTACTAAAGGCCTAACCATGACACAGTTTATGATGTAGCATACAGTATGGATAGCTTTGGCCCAGAAGTTCCTAGGTAATCCACTTGCAATCATTATTGTTCCAGCTATGTCTTCCAATGTCCTATTCTTCCTCTCCACAACCCCATTTTGTTGAGGAGTGCGAGGGGCTGAAAAGTTATGGCTTATTCCGTGTTCCCTGCAAAAATCATCGAACTTTTGATTTTGGAACTCAGTTCCATGATCAGTCCTTAAGTGAATTAATTGATGATTTGTTGACTTTTTCAATTTGTTTGCCCACATTGTAAACTCATCAAAAGACTCATATTTGCTGCTCAAAAACAAAACCCATGTAAATCTTGAAAAATTATCAATTATAACCAAGACATATCGCTTACCACTTGTACTTTTCACTCTCACAGGACCACACACAATCCATATGAACAAGTTCCAATAGTTTTGTAATGCTCACTATGTTTTTATATTTAAAGGAACTTTAGACATGTTTTCTTTTCACACATGCTTCACACACTTTATCACTTTGGAACTTTATCATAGATAAACCAACAACAAGTTCCTTTGATCTTAGTTTGTCAAGCAATAAAAAGCTAGAATGCCCAAAGCGTTTGTGCCACAGAAGTGGATCACTTTCAATGACACTTAGGCAAGTCAGATTGTTCCTTGGAACTTCATCAAGGTCTACAATATACGTGTTCTCTTTATGAGTTCCTTCCAATATGACTTTCTCATTGTCATTTGTAGTGACTTTGCAATGTTTAAAAGTGAATTTTACAAAGTTACATTTGTCACAAAATTTTAAAACACTTAAAAACTTGTGCATCAAACCCTCGACTAAAAACACATTGTCAATAGAATAGAAACTTGACCTTCCTACTTTTCCAACAGCAACAATGTTGCCTTTCTTGTCATCACTAAAAGTCACAGTTCCTCCATTGTAATCTTCTAGTAAGAGAAACTTGGATCTATGTCCAATCATGTGTTTGGAACACCCGCTGTCGAGGTACCACGAGTTGTTCCCCCTCACTAGAACCTGCAAGAAAACTAATTGTTAGAATTAGGAACCTAGGTTTCCTTGGGTTCCTATGCTCCTTCATAGTTAATCATTTTCTTGACCCACACTTGTTAAATGTTCTTTTCAACACAGTGTTCCTTTTTAGCACATGTTCCACTCGAATGACTAGTGTGTCCACAAAGGTACAAACTTTACTACTAGAAAGATTCACATACTTGTTACTTTTGCCCCTTTTCTTTTAATGAGAAAAACCTAGACCTTTAGTCCTTTTTCCTTGGGTCAAATCTATCCACTTTGGAACTCCTAGTTGTTTCACATTTTTGTCTCTTCTTAATGACTCTAGTTCCTTTTGTAAGGTCTCTAAAGACTCTTTTGTAGTTTCTAAGTCAATTTTTAAATTTTAAATTCCATATTGAAACTACCCATAGGAACTTCAATTGAATAATTAGTGAGATTTACGTGAAAAAGTTTATAATGTGTCAACTCAACATTAAGCAAGACATTTTCATTTTTCAAACGTTCACAAGTTTCTTTTAAAGACATGTTCCTATCCATTAATTCAAAGAAACGAGTTTGAATTTCGGCTCTAGTATTAGTTAAGTAAGTCATATGATACTTACATAATTATATAGCTTTGTTACTCTGAGCCTTTTCAAGACTTAAAACCTTATAATGATCCAAAGTTTCTTTCAACGCATATGCAATTTTTTCTTAAGATATAGAGATAAGAGAGGAAGTACTTACTTGATTTTCAACACTGGAGGTGTTGGTATCCTTGAAAATTTCCATCAAAATAATCGTGATAAACTTTGCTTTTGGTAGTTCCTCTCTTTTCTTGAGTTGCTCATATGTGTTCATGCTGACAGAAACTTTACTTTTTAATGTTTCTTGAATTTGTGAGTTCCGGCTCTGATACCAATTGTTGAATCAGATGAACACTTACAAGAGGGGTGGTGAATTGGAAGTGTAAGTTAATTAAAACTTTTTACGGAATTAAACTGGAACTTATAAGAAGAAAGGAACTTGACGAAAAGAACACAAGAAATTTTAGCGTGGAAACCCTTTGTATCCAACCTAAACGGAAAAACCATGACCCATTCGGGATATCTCAAATCTTTCACTAATAGGGCAACCCTCGATTATAATTTATTAGCTAATCTCTACTCGCGTTTCACTCAAAATTGGAGTTCCCTTTAGCAATGAATCCCCAAGTCAAAGCACTTTCTTTGCTCTTTCTTTCTCTTTTCCTCTTCTCTCTCTCTCATACTTAACTTTAAATCTATACAAGATCCCTCAATATTGCCACCCTAGTATAACTCACTACCATTCTCAAACATTATAATAAAAACTATTTTCATGACTTTGGAACATAGCAGAAAGGAACTCACGTTTTTAAGCCTTGATAACTGACAAAATAATTTTTCTCTCTAGAAAGTTTTTTTATGTGTGAGTCAGTTGTTCATTGAATGAGTGAGCAAAATCCTTTATTTATAGGTAGCAACCAAACTCCCATGCATTCATTCACTTTCTTAAGTTAAGGAAAGATAATGCCACAAAGTGTTTTGATTTCTTCAACTACGTAAATGTTGAGAAATGTTGTTGTGAAACTTGAAATCTTTTTTTAGCAAAAATCTTTTATAAAGATAATGGATAAAAATAGTTTTGGCAAAAAGATAAGTATCCACTAAAGAGGTAGAATTAAATTAGGAAACTTAGTCTCCAAATTTTCCAAAATTCATTTTAACCAAAAATAAATTAATTTAATTTAGGAGAGTCTTTTTATCATCAAAACTTTACCAAAACATTTAAAGTGAAAATGGGAAAATCAGTTTTCACAAAATCACGTTAAAATATTTTTGCTTAATTTTCCGAAAATTAATTTTCATAAAACAAGTTTCCTGATTAAGCGTTTAAAGCACCAAAAGAACTTTGACTCATTAATTTAGGCTTATTCATTGTTTGTTCTAATCAGCTAAATTTCTTGTCATTTACATAAATCCTAAGTATACTGCTACTTTGTATTCATATCCTTTTGTCTTGAAGCTACCTCATTGTTGTTTCAATGAAAGTTTCTACTTCGAAACTTATCAATCAACATTTGCAATTCTTCGGTCCAATTTTTGATTGAATTTGACTTTTGTTACTTGATGATTTTAAGCTTCCCTTTGCTTCTGCTCCGAGACATGGATAAAAAAAACCTTCACACATTAAACAAATATCAAATATGTTTGCAAATCTTGTCATCACCAAAACAAAACAACAAAGGATTCAAAATCAAATGATCATTTGCTCCGAGACTGTGAAATTGCTCGAAGAGTATGGGCCTCTTCGAGATTTGATATTAGGATCAATGGCATGGAACAAGACCTCCCTTAATGGTTTGTGGACTATTTTAATCTTTTGAAAAAGGAGTACCACTTCGAGATCCCTCAAGAAGAATTCCTTATAATCCTTTGGTGTATTTGGATCCATAAGAATGAGGTTGTGTTTCATAGTACACAACCTAACCCTTTGAGAATTAATGGCGCTTATTGATGAGTTGAGTTCTAGAATAAGACGTCTTCAAAATAGTGAGATTCCCAAAACTCCTTTACAGGCACATTTGGGGATATTAGAGTTAGTTACTGGTCTAAGAGATCTCTTAATGGAAGGAGATGTCTAATTTTGGAAACAGATGGTGCATGGAAGAAGACAAAACAAAATCAGGGATTCTCGCATACGAAAGCCGGGGTTGGATGAGTGATCTATGAGAATAATAAAGTCCTTCTTCAAGGAGCAGAAAGAGTTTGGGATTCGTCCGCTCTACATACTAAACTTCTAGCAATTTATAAAGCTTTGAAGCAAGCGGCCAACCTTGGGCAATGATGTGTTGTTCGTACGGATAGCTTGGTAGCAATGGAAATCTTTCAGAATTCCTTAACAGCTCCAATGGACTTCCGTGTGCTAATTGCTGATATCTTTCATATTTGTTCATATTTGTTAAAATTTTTATTATTTTTTATATCTGGTGCTAATTTTCTAGTCACTAACGTCAGTGTTAAAAGTTTTCCTTCATTTTCTTCTGCCAAAAAAAAAAAAAAAAATATTGGAGTAAATCTTAAAACAAATCGATACGTTAACCAGAAGCCATCACCGGTCCACCTCCTCTTCCATATAAATTTCAACAACATAACCATTGAACGACTCTCTAAGTCCAACACCACAATAAATCTGACTAACACTGGATTCAGACACCATTTTTGTCGCTTCAAAATCCGACGCTATCAATAAATGCGTCGGGAACTTTGACCCTAAAATATTTAAAAAATCAGTAACTTGAACATTACACTACACCAAATCAAAGCTGATCTGCAATTACCGTAGAATCCCAACAATTTAAGGGGAGATTGGAAATCCCCTTGTTTTCGTTGTAGGAAGAGTATGTCGAATTCTTTGCCTTATTCCGTGAAAGATGTGGACTACGATAATGCCAAGTTTCGGCATCGCTCGCTCTCTAAGGTTGGATATGTTCATACGTTTGATTTGTGTTTTGATTATCGTGTTAAAGTTTCTTGATTATATTTTCAGGACTGTTTTTCTGTTTTATGTGTGTTTGGATTGATTATATAGGCATCGGCCGGATTTAGTAGCTGCTTAATTTGAACCAGTAATGTCACAACTTAACCCGGTTTTTTGGGTTTTGAATGTTTGAGAAAAGAATACCCCTTGAAAAAAATAATGGAGGTGGAGCCATTGAAGCTCATTTTTTAATTGTTTTTGTTATCTAATACGTGCTTGGATTGATCGGATAGTCATTGACAGGATTTAATAGTCATGTTAGAGTAATTTGCACTTGTTGTGTGACATTGGGTTTTTCAGAATTTAAGTTTTTGGTTGTGGAAAGAATGCCCGTTGAAAGAGATAATGGTGGTGGACTGGTGGAGCAACGGTGTTGAAGGGTGGTTGTTGAAGTTGAGCAATTGGTGTTCTGTATTGGTTGATTCCATGTCCACATCTGACCAGATGGATTCTAAGTGTATAAATGTGGGGTAATCATGCCGAAAATTTTAGTGGTTGATTGAGGAAAGATTTCCTTCGAAACAAATACTGTTTTGGGAGCAACACTCGGTACCCTTTGGTTTGCTGGACATGTATAGGAACACAATTCACTATTCAGTTAAGTTAGATTCGTCGAAATGTGCTCAACGCCACTAATTGCTAAATTTCAGATTGTAGATGTTTGGAAGATTAGTGAACTAAGTAACATTGGTGGTTGTCAGTCCCTATGTGAATATCATGTTTTACTCTCAATGTCTAAGAATATACTATGTCTCTATTCCCTAATGTCTATGTGGAATGGACGTAGTTTGAGTAGATATGGGACAAATGAAAGAACAACTTCAACTGATTTAAGGTTGTGAAGGGTTCTTGAACAACATCAGTGCTAAGTAAAATGCCGTAAAACTTTTACGCTCAAACACTAAGTAAACCAAGGTTAGTTTTGCAAACAAATTGAATTTTTGTTCAACTTCTCAATGCCTAAAAAATATGGCATGAGTTCCTTTTATTACCAAACAGTAAAAGAGAGTTTACATGGCCTAGACTCTTCATCTAACCCTTAAAAACTGAACAACCATAAGAGAGAACGAAAAGACAAGCTAATTAA
This sequence comes from Dysphania ambrosioides, assembly GCA_026401315.1. Classification (NCBI taxonomy): domain Eukaryota; kingdom Viridiplantae; phylum Streptophyta; class Magnoliopsida; order Caryophyllales; family Amaranthaceae; genus Dysphania; species Dysphania ambrosioides. The sequence goes on from CM048667.1 coordinate 19,638,022, forward strand.
ATTTGGTATAGCTTATTATGGTAAAAAAACAAAGTGTATATTGATACTCCATGCAAACGAATTATTTCATGAAAATACAAATCAACAACTCTAGAAGTATCTTTAGTTTTATGACATGCAAAAAAGAGAGCAAATTTTAAGAATTGATCAACCACCATTGTAATGCTATCTTTACCTTTTTGGGTTCTTGAAAATCTCATAACTAAATCCATACTTTCAATTTCCTAAGAAGTATTAGGAACGGATAAAGGAGTGGTAATCTTAGACTTTTGACAAGACACCTTTACACAACATGAGTAACATCTCTAGTCATATGTGCCCAATAGAAAATTTCATTGAGGATGTCAATGGTCTTATGAATACTAAAATGACCAACAATTTTTCCTTCTTGGTCTTCTCTAATAAAAAATTCACAAACACCACTTATAAGAACACAAAGTTTCCCTTTGAATGGGAAATCCATTGTGAACCTCCAACCTTTGTGTAGTCTTCAAAAATTCAGTAGCAAAGTTTTCATTGCTATTATATAGACTTTTTAAATGTTCAAAGCCTAAAATTTGAGCATTAGTAGTATGAAGTAAATCCTCCTTGAAAGAGCATCAACATCAACATTGTTCTTTCTTTCCATGCACTTACAATTCAAAGTATAAGATTGTATTCAACCCAGTTAGCATGTTGATGATTTAACATTTGTAGCACATGAATATGCTTCATTGCCTCATAATCTTAGTGTAGAACAAAAGGTTGTGGATATAGATAGTGCGACCAATGATTCAAAGCTCTAACAATTACATAAAACTCACGTAATTGGAGTAGTTCAACTTTACTCCATTTAGTTCACTAAAGTAGTGAACTGAACGTTTTTCATGGATAAGAACGCCTCCAATACCCATGCCGCTGCCACTTGCGTCACACTTCACATTAACACGCTTGTCAAGACTCAAGATCTGGTAGAGTATTGTAAACCTGTTATGTTGCTTCTTCAAATGATTTTTGGGTAGCTTCATTATACTTGAACTCTCCTTTTTTCAACAATTCTATCTTTAGGTTGAGAAATTTTTAATGATTAGTCTAAAGAAAGACGCAAGGCCATAAAAGCTTCTAAATTGATAAACATCCTTTGGCACCAACCATGTTGAAAAAGCCTTCACTTTTCTGGATTTATATTTCTTAACAAGAAACAATGTACATTCTTCATGTTCCTTCTTTCTTAGGCACTAAAAGAACAGTTGCAACAGGCTCTAAAGCACATAGCCTTTTGCCATTAGTTCTTCCACTTTTGTGACTTCTTAGCTTTCTAGGGATTGCCTCTATAGACTGATTTATTTGGTAATGGTGCTCCATTAATTTAGTCAATGACATGCTCAGTCCCACGAAAAGGTGGCAACCCTTTGGGTAAAGTTTAGCGAAGCTCTTAAAGCCCAAGAGTTAGAAGCATGAGGAACATCATTATTAGTGGGTTTTACGATAAGAACCTAACATCCTCCCTTCGTTGCACACTCTTCTTCAAGGTCTTTTTATGAAATCAGAAACTTGTGCTTCTTTTCCACTGTTGGTTCAACCTTATGAGGCAAAGGTAGCAATATGATTTTCTTTCCATCCATGGTAGTAATCATATACACAATACACATTAGAAATACCATCATGAACAACATTTCTATCTACTTGCCATGGTTTTTCAATCAATATATGATATATATTCATAGGCAATACATTATACCAACATTCATCATGATAATTTATTAATTACCATGTGATACAAAAACCTTATTTCCTGACTTTCAAACCAATTTCATTAGCCAACCAATTCAATTTGTAATGCTTTGCATATTTCGAGTGTGAAGCTTAAGCTTACTTAAAAGTTCAGTGGCAGCCACATCTGTGTGTGATCCTCCATCAAAAATAACATCATAAGTATTGTCAAGAACCTTGCATCTTGCACCTTATATGAAATAAGTTCTCATGTTGGTACAAGTCTTTGAGGGGATCGGAATGCAATATTATCCTAACAACTCCACAAAGAGAGTTTTCATTTTCCTCCACATCATACTCCTTAACATCTTTATCATTCTTAGTTCATAGAAATAAGAATTCTTCTCATGTGTATGAATTGTGAAAGTATTCCTCTTTGGACGTTCACTAACAATATGCCCATGCACTTGTAACAAGTCTTTCTTGAACCCTAGAATTAACAAAAGAGAGCGGTTTAGAAAACTTGAAGAAGTGTAAGGAATGTACTATTTATATGGAGTCTTTGAACCATTTGATGTTGCCTTTGGTATTTCTTCTTTTACTTGTGCCTCAAACCCCCTAGACACCATTACTACTTTATCAAAGGTAGAAAAGTTCAGAAGATCCATATTGTTAGAAATTGGTTCAGTGAGTCCCTTTGTGAAACAATCAGGGGCTCCTTCTCTTGCAAATCACAGACCAAGCATAGCCTATGAAATTCACTAACACACTTATCAACACTAAGATCACCTTAAGATAAGCGAGTAAGTTAGTTTGATCTTGCTCATACTCACATGGTACCAATGCCTCTCCATTTTCTTCTTAGGGTTCTCCCATGATTCAATCTCGTCTTTTCCTTCTCTTCTTCTCTTGGCTTTTAGGTTGTCATAGCAGAGCTCAACAATTGGAGGACAACCATCTTACACCTCTTCTCAGTTTCGTAGTCAATCAAAGACATTTTCCACTCTTCGAATCCAATCAAGGAAATTTTCCAGATCACTGTGCCATAAAATTTTGGTAATTCTAATTTCAAACTCCTGTCATCTTGTAGGTTTCAAAAGTTAGAATAAGAATTTGCTGAATGCTCCATGTCTCCAATATGTTGTCCCATCTTCAAAGATAAGTCAGCAATGACATGCATTCTAGCATCATGTTTCCTTATGTCTCCTTGTATCTCACAACGTTGATCAATGATAGCAGTCATCATCTTTGAAATGTACTGATCTTCTCTGAACTGGACTAAACTTTACTCATTTCCGAAGTGTGTATAAATGTAATCAACCCAGAAAAATATCAAACATGGAAATTTCTGTAACTTTACAGTCACAAAGATGTCAAAGAGAAGTGAAATTTTAGACTCAAGAAAGACCAAATAATTTGTAGGTACAAGGGAGATATAAAGCAGAACTTTCAGACTGTTTTTCTTAAACTTTTATCAATCTGTTTTTATTTTATTTTTAAATATTCTTTAACGTGACTCTAACTCTCTATAAGCATTAAGCTTGGAAATCAACTTGATGTGGAATGGTATAGGATCATTTGAAATGGGAGTAGATTCGCGTCATAGGATAACAAATGAATGAACAAGGATATAACCCCACAACTAGAAGCTGATTCCAGGTTGTCAGGGATTTCTAAGAAGCATCAATAATAAGTGAAATGCTCTTAGTTTCACTCTCTTAGGTACTATGAGTAGAATGGTGTGTAAACACATTGAAAACGCTAAGTTTATTTCACAGAGAAATTGGGTTTTTGTTCAATTTCTCAAATGCCTAAAAAGCATGACATAAGTTCTTATGTAACCAAACATTAGAAGAGAATTCACATGGCTCAAATTCTTCATCCAACTTAAAAACTGAACATCCATAAGATCAAACGAATAACCAAACTAATTAACTCTGTTACAACTTATTATGGTCCTGGAATTCAAACAGCAGAAATAAACTCTTAAATTACACTAAAACGTTACTTTGAGTGAGCAGCGGTATAGATTACCTTAATGAGCAATAAACAACTTGAATCTAACTCCCTTTATGCATCTGTCCAAGTAAGACAAATGACTTGCTTGCTTTGACGATCCTTGTAAAATAATTGGGTTTAGCCTTATCATTTTTGTACAATATTAAGGCATTCACTGTTGCTTTATTAGCTTGATCTTATGTACTGATTCTAAACAAATGTTCAAGTAGAAATGGTATGTGTGGCAGTATCGAAGATCTTTGATATATATGTTGAGAATTTTCTTATTTTGATGTCCATGTTTTGATTGCACATAGATTTGGTTGCCACATTTTTATAATGAAACTTTGCTCACGGACTTTGGTGCAACTTACTACTTCCTACCGGCGTCGTATTATTTGAAGTCCTGTTCCTTTGAGGAGATGGTAGGTAATTTTTGGGAAGTGGTGCTTTGTTATTATGCTTCCAGAGTTAAGGGTCTTTGAGCCAAATGTCTCCTTAACTTGATCAACAAGCTTTCTACTAATACTTGTTTGATAATTTTAGTTAGCATAGTAACTAGAAGTCATGCAATTGTTTCTTTGTATTATATCTAGATGGTATGCTTGCCTTATGTTCTGAGAAGTAAGTTGTTATGTGCTGAGATCTAAATTGTTATAGTATCTAACTTCTACTGAGACCATGTATATTCCTTTTGGACTTGTGATTGGTTTCATGATATAACCCTTGCTCCATGAAGGCTTGATCAGACACTGTCTACTGCTGCTGATATCTTCTAAGATTCCCCTTTTGTGGTTTAAGCTCTTTGAAGAACATTGGAATGCATACAGCCCCTTTTACTGGTACTTTAAGATTTGAAACTGGATGTTTACTCATCACTGTTGATCACCTCATCCTATCGTAGCTAAGGGTTCATTGATCAGACTTTCAGATTCTAATTGGCTTTTGGGTTTCAGCAGTGTCTAAATCTAGCCTTTTGCTCCTACTTGTTTTTGACTAATATTTAACAACCTCTCTTCCTTAAAATTTTTTATTGATGTTTTGCAAATTGTTTTTCCATTTCAAAATCTCCGTTCTTCAATCTGCTTAAGTTCTTAGGAAATAATTGTGATATACCCTACTTTACAGTTTGAGAAATTTATCTTAATGCCTCTGTTGGGGTTCCTGCTTAAGGTGGGGGTATCATTGCAGGGTAAAATTGTGGCCAGTCTACCTTGGGAAGAGGCTATCAAACAGTTAATTGAGATGTCATTTATCCCATTGCAACTAATACTTTAAAATTGTGGGAAAAGACTTACAGATATTTGTGATTAGCCAGGAGAACCGTTATTATGTACTTCTGTTTTTTAACTTGCAACACTTCTTAAAACACGCTTGCCAATGCACATTTTCAACCGTTGATATCGTTAACTATACGTAAGAAAAAGTTATAAAAAGTTTATACATTGAAAGTATATATCGAGATGAATCTTATAAGATCCTACATGACTATATTTTTTTTTATGATAATTCACCAAAAGAAGATCAAAGCCAAATTTGTAAATAGTGAAATGAAAGTGTTGCAAGTAAAAAAAGAGGAAGTATGAGTTTTCTATTAGAACATAAAAATCATTCTGACTTCACATTTGCTGTTTCTAGGCTTTAATTCAGACCTTGGCACTCCATTGCCATATATAAGATTCTGCTGTTATGGATTAACTACTTTCATGAATTTCTTCCTGGCTTAGGTACTGCTGTCTATGACATATAGTAGAAAAGAAATACATCCTATCATAAGGAGCACAACAATTTCCTTGGATAAGGCAATTCTTTGGGAATTGTCACAATTAGATAAAAAGAAATAGGAGATTTTTGGAGTTTTAACCACACTTTTTCTACTTCTGAAACATGAGACTCAGTGTGAAATCATGGATTCACTCCTTGAGGCATTCGGGAGGTCAAGATGAAGTTGTTCCTTTCTAGTTAAGATTTTATTGAGATGCCATCTATTCGATTCTGTTTGTGGGGGAAAAAAGAGGGATTCTGATTAGTTGGAGAATTAATCAATTGTTCCACTGGTTTCAGGTCGTTTGTAGTTTCTTTGATGTAATATTGGCTAATGCTTTTGACTTCGAGGTACAATATTGAAATTTCTCTTCTAACCATTGTGTATAATAGAAAAAGATAAGCACTTTCTGGCTAGTAGAACTTATTGTAATTTTAATTATTGTAATCCTTATATAAAACGTACTCTAATACGTACTGTGAATGTCTTATTATGTACTTAATAGTTGAGTACTTGACCTAACTTGTAGAAGTCCTACCAGGGAAGACCAGGAGCAATAAATAGTACTAATCCGTGGCGATGTATCAGACATTAGAGATCATCATAACTGAACTTTTCATTTGTCCATGCACCAACTTCTTACATCAGAGAAAATGTGTTCTAAAGTTACAACAATGCATAACATTTACTTTGACTTATGGATTTTGTTATTTGATAGGTCCTTAACCAGACAATGCTGCCTAAGAATGTTAAACGTGAATGTCTGCGGTGTAGCACTGGTAAATTTCTGGTGATAATTATGCTTCTTGGTCTTGCTTATCTCACTCTCACACCAACAAGACATGTTGTTTCCTCTCCTGGAGAAGATCATGCTAGATTAAAGGATAAAGACAATGTTACAGCGGACACAAGTTCTGGATTAAGGAGATTCTTTAGAAAACCACCAAGGCTACCCCCTCGATTATCACCTGATAAAATGCATACAAGTAATAAATCTGTCCACCTGCTAGATACTGATGCATCAAAATGGATAGCAAGACAGCAGCAAGTTAAAGAGGCTTTTATTCATGCATGGTCTGGTTACAAAAAGTATGCTATGGGTTTTGATGAACTTATGCCATTAAGCAAGAGGGGAATAGATGGCTTAGGAGGTCTTGGTGCAACAGTTGTGGATGCTCTGGATACTGCCATGATTATGGGTGTTGATGATATTGTTAATGAAGCTGGAACCTGGGTTGAAACTCACCTAGCAGAAAGGATCAGCCAGAAAGGCCAAGTTAATTTATTTGAAACCACAATACGTGTTTTGGGTGGTCTTTTAAGTGCTTATCATTTAAGTGGTGGAGCTAGTGTAGCAACTACATCTGTGGGGCCGAAACCCAGTGTATATTTGAAAACTGCTACAATGCTAGCTGATCAGTTGCTCACTGCATTTACCTCTAGCCCTACACCCATTCCCTTCAGTGATGTTGTACTACGAGACCACTCCGCACATGCATCCCCTGATGGATTGAGCAGTACATCAGAAGTCTCTACACTACAGCTTGAATTCAATTATCTCAGTGATGTATCTGGTGACCAAAAGTATAGCTTGGAAGCAATGAAGGTATTGGAGCATATGAAGACTCTACCCAAGGTAGAAGGGCTTGTTCCTATTTATATAAGGTATTGATTGCAGTTCCTCTTTGAACACCATCAGTTTGTAGAATATTTTCTTCAAGCTGATTTGAGTACCTCTTTTGCCTGAAACTAATAAATTATGGTTCTTGCAAAAAATATCTTTGTAGGCTGTCTTTGTATTTTCTCTTATGCATGCATGTCACTTTCTCTGCCTATTAGTATTTCCATGCTAGCTAGACAGTTCTCTTGTGGCTTTAATTATGGCCCGTGCAAGTCAAGATGAAACAAAAACAAAATTCTGCAAAATATTAATGTTGAAGAAACAAGAAGTTACTTATTTCTAATAATCTTTTCCAATCCAATTAAACTGTATTTCCTTATGTAAATGAATAAAAATTGCTATCATTAACAGGCAGAAAGATCACAGAGTAAGGTAATTTTTTCTTCTATCCAAATTGTTTTCTATTTCAAAGCTTTCTTTTTCTATGCTGATGGAAGTTGGAATACTATCTGGTTTCGTGAGTAATAAGTATATAACATTGTTGTTTTGTTAATATAAGGTCAAATGTTGTATCGTACGGAAAACATTTTCAATGAATATCCAGGAGAAACATAGAGGGAAATACAAAAGTATTGCATCATATTAATGCTTATAAGGGCATCTGAAAATTTTGCTGGTAAGAAAGAAACAAATGCCAACAAAACTAATCTGGTGGTATGAATGATAGTTAACTTGATATGATTTTTCATCATATGGAAGAAACTGATTTACTAAGAGAAGAGACTGTGCTACCGGTTTATGATGTACACAGATAGGAAATATTTAGAGTTCATAATCTCATTTGTTTGCGAACATTGATTAGATGGTCAATTTGTTTTTTTAAACCTGGAAAGAGTGTGCATAGTGATGGTTGCCTGGATGCCTGTATTTATCTCATTTTTTCTTTCTTATTTTTAAAGGTTTGTCCTGTCACTCTTGTGCAACAATTATCGATGTCATACATTGTGCGTTTCCTTCCAGTTCAAAACGTGTTGCATTATTATTTATCAAAATGCCGCTAATAGACACAGAAATGTATTCATTTAATTAGATGTAATAAGGCACACATGTCATTAGATTTACCCAAGTAGATTTTAATTCCAATTTCAAATGTGCGTCTTGCTGCCTATAGTTTGTCTCAGTCTTGTTATACTGATACATGCCCTTCTCTTTTGCTTCACCTTTTCTATTTGCAGCCCTCATACTGGTGAATTTAGTGGACAAAATATTAGACTGGGATCACGTGGTGACAGCTATTATGAGTATCTATTGAAGGTGTGGCTGCAACAAGGTGCAAATCAAAGTAATAACTTAACATATTTACATAATATGTTTGAAGAAGCTATGAAGGGTGTTAGACACCTCCTTGTCCGAAAAACAGTCCCAAATGGGTTGGTTTTTGTTGGGGAGTTACCTTATGGAGCAAGTGGTTCTTTTAGTCCTAAAATGGATCATCTGGTATGTGTTATGTCATTACTTTTTTTTTTATTTCCTGTACCTTGTGTATAAATTACTTTTGGCTATACTTTCGTACTTCATTGGTATTCATAAGTTTTAATAGACTTTTAACTCAATCATGCTATAGGTTACCCTGAGTTTATATCTGTTCCTGTTGTAGCATTACTGTTCTGACACATAGATTAGAAATATGCAGCTGACAAAGGTTTGTAAATTACCCTGCTGGATATAGTCTTTTTATCTAAAGAGAACAATGAAATCTTAAAGCAATATCGACTTAATGTCTAGACCAATGATGAATGCAAAGCCATCTCACAGCATTAAGATTGTCAAGGTCACAGTGGCATTTCTTAGTATACAGAATAATGAATAATTGTCTGGGGAATAATGGCCCAAGAAGACTTGGACAGAGTTATAAAGACATGAAGAAAATGGGTTTACCAGTAGAAGTGACACTAAATAAGGAAGAGTGTCATCTTTTTGGGATTAAGGTTTGGTTTTGTACTTTTTGTATTATAAAAAGACTGACAGGAATAGTCAGAATTTTTTGAACGCTAACAACAGTTCTTTACACAGTTAGGGCTATTTGATAGTTTCTTAATGGTATCAAAATTGCATTAAGGCTGAGGAGTAGAATCAGGAGGTTCCAACTGTTTGACAAACTAGCTTGAGTGATAAAGAGAAACAGGCAAATCTGGATAGGCCTTCTGAAGACGTTGGCCACAATTCAATGGGGGCTATGAGGGTACTGATTGTCCTTGGGAACTTCTTGTCAGGAGCTTGTGGTTATTGAAGGAAAGAACTGATGCCCAAATATGAACATTTCAAATATGGAAGAGCAAGGATTTAGAAAAATCTTTTGAATATTTTAAAAATGAATGTCTAGCGTCATATGTGGATATTGTAAAACGACCTTCTGAATGAAGGATTTTTCCCTTGTGCCTTCTCTTGTTCTTGTTCTTGATGGCAAATTGTTAATTTTTTATCTTTTGGATTGTTTTTACAAGTGAATGGAGTCCTAGAATGATTTTCTATCATTGCTTCGCATAGCACATATAACCCAAAGTTGCGAAATTTGTGATCCTGTATTCTAAAGTCATCTATCCCTAAGGTCTGATCTATGATGTCCACAGCTAACAGTCCCGGGCAGGGGAAGGGGTCTTAGAGAGTGGGAGTGGGGAGTTAGAAAGGAGGATTATCTTTGTCTTTGGAGCTGGATATGACAAGAGTTACATGATGTGGATTCTAAAGGGTTAGATAAAGAAACCACGAGCGAATAGGCTTTTGAACTCGACTACCTCTTGCAACGAACTCAAAAGTTTTTAAGTTCCTTAGACCACCTCCTATACATAAGTATTAGATCAAGACTAATTCATAGAGTTGAACTAAGCAAACGAATAAGAATTGCATAATAGGCTACTCTTAAACACAAAGTTTTAATTGTCAAATTTATTCTATGAAATTCATCCACCCTAAGACCCCTATTTATATACATGCTTACTTGAGTTTAATTAGGACTAGGATTCCTAATTTGACTCTACCTATGACTCCTAAAAGATATAACTAAATTTAGGATAAGATTAAGATAGAATTAATCCCAATCTAACCCAAACTCTATCCTAGAATCTGAAATTTTTCCTAACAATTTCAGATTTAGCTAATTACAAGTTGGAGCCGATTATTAATAACCTAAGTTTGGCCCACATTAAACTAATAAAATACATTTTGGAACATTAATTTGGCCCAAATAATCCTAAGGCTTAAAACATGAAAAACCCTTTCAAGTAAAGGTAAAGACATGTATGCAAAATTCTTAGATTCAAAAATAACAAATTCTAATAATGATGTTCGACCTTAACACTTCCACATCATCCCCCCTTCTTAAAAAAAACTTGTCCTCAAGTTTTGTCTAACCATAGCACTTGAAGTGTTATGCATGTTCCCTTCTCGACCAACACTTGGTAATAATCGAACTTCTCCCTGTGGACTATCTTGTAAGGGCCTTCTTCAAATGTTTCCATATCTCTAAATTGATCCAAATTAGCCTTTTCTGCTGCTAAGGACAACCATACGAAATCCCTTACCTCGAATGGAGCTCCCTTTGTTATTGTTAATACACATTAATGCTTAGGCCTTTTACTCATCTTGTCCACTTCCTTAGGGGTGTAGGTATCAACGAATAAACTAGAAGACACCTCCTTTGGCTTGCGTAGATGTGTATAATATTTCAATGGTGATAAAGGTTGCATCTTGATTTGTTTCTTTCCATCAAAAACCGAATACACATTAGTGTCCCCTTCATGTATCACCTTTCAGTCAAATTGCCACGGTCTTTCAGGTAGCAAATGGCAAGCGCTCATGGGAACCACATCGAATAACATCTTCTCCTTGTAACTCCCTATAGAAAAGTTTATCAAGGCTTGTTTCTTTACCTTCATACCCTTGGAATCATCTACCCAATTCAGTATATAGGGGTATACATGGTCATGAGTTGGAAGGTTTAATTTTGACACCAAAGCTGTTGAAGCTACATTAGTACATGATCCACTATCCTCTATCACATTGCAAGTTTTATCCCCTATTTTGCACCTTGTGCGGAAAAGGTTTTCCCTTTGTTCGATGCTAGGTGAAATAATGAAGCAGTCTTCTAATGACTAGGATATGTTGTGGATCTTTCGCTTATGCAACCTCTTCTTCTTCCTCAAATTCCAAACTCATGTGCTCTTATTCGAGTTCCACCAAAAACGTGTATCTTTTCTCATCTTCTTCAAAGTCATGATATTGCTTAAGAGTCAAAGCACGTTTCGTGGGACATTCGCTGGCAATATGGCCCTTACCTTAGCATTTGAAGCACTTTCGTCTAGTATCAAATTCTTCCTTTGAAATGTGGATTCTTTGCTTCTCTATGGGTTGTCCACCGTTTCAATCCTTTCGGCCCCACCCTTTTTAAAGACACATATGGTGCAAATTCGGCCTTAGTAGAAGTTTTCACTTGCGAATGAATGAACTTGGACACACCAAACCTTTTGGAAACAACCCCCTGCAGCCTTACCCATGTCTTCATTCCAATAGGCCTCGATCTTGAGTGCAAATTTCATCACTTCATGCAATGAGCTGTACTTAGTAAGCTCAATCTTCTTAGCATTGAGTCTAATTAGACCCTTAATGAAACAAGCTATACTCCAGGTTTCCTTTTCGTTTAACTCACAAACCAAAGCCAAACGCTCAAATTCTACAATATAGGCAGCCATGGACATGAACTCTTGAGAAAGATTGGTGAGCTTCACATATTTCTCCTGTTTAAAGTCTTCTGGAACATATTTAGCTCTCATCTTTTTCTTTAACCTGTCTAAGTCTTAATCTTGTCCTTCCTTGCCTAGCATGTCTAGCTTTTAACCCATCAAAACAAATTCCCGCATTCTTGGTCAACTGAATGTAAGCCACCTTAAAGGCCTTTTCATCGTTGTACCCCTTATACTCAATAACCTTATCAACCTGTCTCTCCCACTCTAAGAAGTCCACGGTGCTACCAAAACCCGTAAAACCATCGAGCTTGACACCCCTATCATCAATGGAGACATAAAGTTTGCTATTTTCCTCAAAACTACTAAGCCCCTCGTCTAGGTCTTCACTATCACTTTTGTTGAGGAAGTAACAGATGGAGTTAGGATCAATTCTTTGATCGATTTAACGATTCAAAGCATCCATACATAGGGCATTTGCATCAAAACGGTCGGTTAATACTTTAAGAGCATCTACGAATTAGCTAAATGCATCCTCATTCACAACTTTTTATTTGAATAACAAAACCCGACACAACCAGCACTCCAAAACACAAAACCCAAATCCGAGCAGGTAAAGGAAAATTTGGCAATACCAACACCAAGTAGGAATAGGTGTATGCACAAAATTAAAATCCACTAGGAGAAGGAATCTCAACAAATTCAAAACCAACTTGAAAAGAAATTGCAAAAAACCCAAATCCAACTAGCAAAAGGAAAGGCCAAGCCACAAGAACTAAATTCCAATAGAACACAATTACAACAAACCAAGTACGACTAGGAAAAGGAATTGCAACCACAAAACCAAAGCCAAATCCAACTAGGAAAAGCAAAGTGATGGTACAAACAGTAAACATGAACCAAGTTTGGAGTCTTTTAACTAAACATGTACAACATCTTTCCTCTATATTTTCAAAACTTATGATGTACTTACAGGACCTAGTTTTTCGTGATATTGAAAACTTTTCATCTTTTGAATTTTTATTCTATTGTTATAAAAGTTAGTATTGATTGTTCTAAATATTTATTCTATTGTTCTAAAAGTTAGTATTTAAGTTCTAAAACTTTGGTTCTATTGTTCTAAATTATTTTTCTATTATTCTAAACTTCTGTACTATTCTAAACTTTTGTTCTTATATTCTAAACTTCTGTACGTTCTATTGTTCTAAAGATTTGTTCTATTATTCTAAATTTTTGTTCTATTGTTTTAAACTATTGTTCTAATGTTCTAAACTTCTGTTCTATTATTCTTAACTATTGTTCTAATGTTCTAAACTTCTGTTCTAACATTAAACTTTAGAACATTAGTATTAGACCTTGGAATAATAGAATAAATATTTAGAACATACGTGTCAATCTTTAGAACAATAAAATAAAAGTTTAGAACAATAGAATAAAAGTTTATAACAACATAACAAAAGTTTAGAACAGAAGTTTAGAATATAAGAATAATGTAACAGAAGTTTAGAACATTAGAACAGAGGTTTAGAACAATAGAACAAATCTTTTAAAGAATAAAGAAGAAGTTTAAAACATTAGAATAAAAGTGTAGAACATTAGAACAAGTAGAACAAACGTTTAGAACAAATGTTTGGAGAATGTACTTCTGAAATGATGTCAGAAGATGTAAAGTTTACGAGAAACTAGGTAGCTTTTTTCTTAGGGATTTGCAAAAAGTGGGGAACACATGCTGCTGTGTTAGTTATGCTATAGTAAGTTGCGCTTTTGCCATTATTTGTTGTCAACTCTTGTCCGTTGGATTTGGGCAATGGATGGTGTTAGATGGGTTTTTTCTATTAAAAGAGTTCCTATATAAGGGGGTTTACCGAACAGCAGGGATATACCTTATGAAGGAACCCATTAAAATCATGAAACTTGCAGTGTTCTTGAACAAGGCACACGACACTTGAAATCTGATACCAAATGATGTGGATTCTAAAGGGTTAGCTAAATACAACGGGGGAATAGACTTTTGAACTCGATCACGTCCTGGAACGAACTCAAAAGTTGATAAATTCTTAGACCACCTCTTGGAACTAAGTATTTAACCACCTAAATCAAGACTACCTCCTAGAATTGACCTAAGCAAAAAAATAAGAATTGCACAATAGGCTACTCTTAAACACAAAGTTTTGATTGTCGAAATTTTTCTATGAAATTCGTCCACCCTAAGACCCCTATTTATATACATGCTAACTTGAGTTTAATTAGGACTAAGATTCCTAATTTGACTCTACCTAAGACTCCTAAAAGATATAACTAACTTTATGATAAGATTAAGATAGAATTAATCCCAATCTAACTCAAACTCTATCCTAGAATCTGAAATTTATCCTAACAATATCAGATTTAGCTAATTACAAGTTGGAACTGATTTTTAATAACCTAAGTTCGGCTGACATTAAACTAACTAAATAAAATACAACTTGGAACCTTAATTTGGCCCAAATAATCTTAAGGCTTAAAACATGAAAAACCCTTTCAAGTGAAAGGTAAAGACATGTAAGCAAGATTCTAAGACTCAAAAATAACAAATTCTAATACCAAGGTTCGGCCTTAACACTTCCACATCATTAAAACAATGATAGGCATTTATTTTGTTAAGCTTCACAAACCTTAATATTGAACTATCAAGTAATATAAAAGGTGGATTTCTCGTCTTTGGGAGGTGTTTTTGGCTGCTCTCAGCTTGTTTGGCAAAAGCAGGAATTCCCTAATGTTAGCGATGATCCTGTACTGCTGGGTGTTGGTCCCGTCTCATCAAATTAATCTTCCTGTTTGCTTTTTAATGGTCAAAAGGTGGTAATTTTGACAATTACACCATGATTTAACAAATTTACATTATACAAATATTATTGTTGGATTTTTGTTGTCAAATTTACTTAAATTTGGTCTTGGAGACCGTACACAGGGATATTTAGTTGGAATAGAGGAAATATATTTTTTTCATATCATATCCACAACAATACATCCAAATCTGGCCAAGAACTGTAATAATGAAAAGGTTGGAAGATCTGGCTTTTTACTTGAAGAAGCAGGTCTCACTTTGTTACAATTATGCCTGTTGAATAAAAATAGGTAAAGTTATTGTTTTTTTTTTTTTGCAAGAGGCTCAAGTCTTTTGTGAGAACCTAATTCTTTGGGATCTTTTTCCTCTATGAAGTCCACCTGGTCAGTGTGCTGTTTATGCATGTCTTTTACCAAATAGAGTGAACGTCTGGGTGTTTTGCATGGTTCTAGCACATCTGTGGCGTTTACACTGTTTTCTCTTAGATAATTTAAGTCAACAATTTCCAGGTTCTATACATGTTTCTAATGATTTTGTATGTTGACTGTTAACATGCTTGTAGATCTGCTTCTTTCTTTTCATCTTGTAAGAGATTCCATACTTCGTAGTACTGTAGAGTGTAGTGTGGAAAGAATTAAGTGGGATACCCAAGCTTGTTTGATTTATTGGTAAAAGTAATATCGTTATATGTTCCCATGTATTGCCTAATTTCTGTAATTCTTTTTGCATCATATAACTAAAATAATTTCATTAGTCCTTACTGATTCATTCTGAAATATAATTTCCTTCTAGGGTTTTGGGAAACCACTGCTATATTATTTTTAATGTATTTAGGCCAAGGGACAATGTTGGATAAATATGGACCTCCTGCATTTCGTGTTATGTTTTATTCTTGGATGTTTATTTTATTTTGTTATTTTGTCCTTCAGGTGTGTTTCCATCTTGTACTCTTGATAGATTTTGTGCTCAATGTTATTGGTTTTGATTTTGTTTTATGACTTCTTCCTTCAGGTGTGTTTTCTTCCTGGTACTCTTGCACTTGGTGCCACCAAAGGCATGACCAAATCAAAAGCTATGAAAGAAAACACTTTGAGCTTTGAAGACCTGGAAAACTTAAGGCTTGCGGAAGATCTTGTGAAGACTTGTGTAGAAACATATTTTGTAACTTCAACTGGTCTTGCTCCTGAAATTTCTTACTTCCATGTGGAGGTTAGTTCTTTCATGGTTCTTTGTCAAAAGCACCTTTTTCGTTGTAACAGATTTGATCAGTTTACCTCCTAGTTTTGTTGCATGTTTCTGTTTCCTTGCTATTCATAAGTGGCTGCTCTGTGATGAAGGAGATTTAATAATAATTTTCCAATTCAAGCAGGATTATTTTGAAGAAGGGTATGGTGGTGGAAACAAGAGTTCAAAATATTTGAACGACATAATTATCAAGCCTGCTGACCGTCACAATCTTTTACGTCCTGAAACAGTGGAATCCTTGTTTTTCTTGTACCGTATTACAGAAGATCCTAAGTAAGTCAAATTTTGTATCACCTATTTATTAGAGATGTTTTAGATTTTTTTTTCATTTCTTAACTTACATATTGACTCTCTCTCTCTGCAGGTATCGTGAATGGGGATGGATGATCTTTGAGGCATTTGAAAAATATACAAAGGTTGATTCTGGCGGGTATACTTCTCTTGATGACGTGACTTCAATTCCTCCTATTAAAAGAGACAAAATGGAGACCTTTTTCTTGGGAGAGACTCTTAAATATCTATACTTACTGTTTGGAGACAGCAATAATATTCCCCTAGACAAATTTGTTTTCAATACGGAGGCACATCCTATTCCTATTAATGCTACTGTTAAGAGGCAGTGATGCATGATGAGTTTATATGGTGGATTGAAGAGTGATTGACCTTGCTGTCAGTTTATGGGAGGCACAGATCTAGCAGTTACAATCAACTTATTGTTCTCATCGGTGAATTAGTTGTTATCAAGGGTAGCTTTTGAGGAAGTAGAGCTTCTGTAGATCTCGGTTTCTATGACTGCCTACTTTCCAGGAATATTACGTCATTGTAGATTACATGCACGAGAAGTATTAGGTTATACACATGGTGGGTCTTACCCCCAAATTGTTAGTCAATTCACACATAAATTGGATACACAATTTTGCTATTGCAAGTATCAGATTTGTTGTATTATACACTTACCGTCTGTTCTCACATACCATTTATACAAGTAACGTGTAGAGTTATGTTTTCTCTGCTCTGTGCTCTAGCTGTGCAATTAATTTGCTTTTTATTGCTTGGATGATCAATGTTCTTAGAGGAACTAGACAGGTACTGTCTGTGCGTTCTATATGATTCCCCTCTTGACTGAGAATTCTGTAAACAAGCTAGTGGCATCTTTGAAACATTTTACAGGGAACACTATGTTTAAGAATTCTGCAGGAGGTTGTGAACGAAGCTGAATAAAGGACCTCTCTATTCAGTTTCTGATTGTAAAGGAGATAAGCTGAATTTCAGTGTGGCCAAATGGTGCGATTGTTATGCGTTCTGGGGTTAATTTGGAGGACTCGCAATTGGTTACAGATCGATAAGTCCCAGCGCAAGTCTTGAATGATATCTTGCAGTATCATCACCTTCCCAGCGTGCTGCATGGTGTGTGGCTTATATGCAGTATGAAGGGCAGCATTAATCTTGTTGAATTTCGAGGTTGTCTAATCTAAGTTGATTGCGAGGATGGTCTATTGGTATGATCTGTAGATCTGCTTTCAACGATCACAAATTAATCCCTCCCTTTTTCTCGAGCTTGCTAGATGCTATGTTCCTAAACTCTTGGATCAGTCAAATGCAATGAGATGTGGTAGTAAGATATACCGTATGTTACGATAGTCTTCTAGTATAAAAGAAAGATGCACTACATGTTAGGTTAAATTTTAGGGATATTATACCTTTTGATGAGTTTTAGGTGTTTTTCTGCCCTCACCTTTTAATCCCTTCTCGCAACATTCATGCATTGTATGAGACTTTATCTATTTAAATAATAAGTGGACTCATGTGGTTGGATTAAGAACTTATGAAGGGTGATAGGGTTAGATATCGGTCACCACGACACCTACTATCAACAAAACATCGACTTAACCTATTACAAGTAATGAGTAAGGGTCGAATCCACAGGGAAAGACTTTTAATTATTACTGAATTCTAGCAGTTCAACTACAAGTTACGTCAAACTAAAGCAAGGATTAGGTTTAAATCTAACTAAAATCAAATGCGAGGTTCTAAAAGACTTGTTCTATAAAGGTAAAAGCGTTAGGGATTCGGGATGCAACACCGATTCCTAATGCAAATGAGCTAAAACCGGGTATTGGACTCAAAATGAAATAATATGAGGTTCACTAACTCACTACCAACCTATGAATCGAATCTAAACATGGTGCAAGGAAGGGGTTTCAACCAGGAACCAACCTCTCGGTCATTTTCAAGGAAGGAGCATTACAATTGTGATTTCTCGCCTAATCGTATTCTAAAGCATCCAAGCAACCCAATAAATTCAAATCAACAATCAATAGCTTGCAAGTTAACAACATTTAACATCGAATCACTACCTAAATATGTATTTCTCAATGTCTTCAACCTAGGAACGCACATGGAAGAAATCTATATGGCCATTGTAGACTCCAACCAAAACCCAACATCAAATCACACATTAATCATTAAGAAACCAACTCTATATTTTAAACATCATCCATGCTCGGGATTGAGTTTTCACCCTATCTCCTAACTAATCTAACTACTCATGATTAATACTAGAAAGCATCGCATAATTGAAATAACGAGATATAGTAGCAAATTCACGAATAGCGATGAACAATTCTATGCAAAAAACTGAAAGTAATCAAACATAAACTACCATAAACAGAAAATAAACTGAAACTACAAAATATAAAGTAAGAGAAAGTGAAAGAAATCCTAATATATTATTAAGGAATCAATGTTTGACAAATGTTGATCGCAAATCCGTTGAAAGTATCAAAAACCAATGACAAATGCACTAATAATGACTGCTTAAATTAATTCCCCCTCGTGCCTTCTTTGTTGCTTCTTCTTTCCCGTAGAAGAGTTTCAAAAGAATACGAAAGTGCTAAAATATAACTAAGTGGGCGCTCAGTTCAATGACAAGGCCTGCTCATGAGGCGAATTCTGGGATTTTAGTGAACTGAGCGGCCGCTCAGTTCACTCTTGAGCGCCCGCTCAAGTATTAAAATGCACGCTTGGAAATCGCTTAATGCCCGCTAGTGAATTTCTATTTTTCAATTTCCATTAAACTGAGCGACCGCTTGGCCTGTCCTGAGCGACCACTCAAGCCTTTTTTCTCTTGAGAGGCCTCTGATTGGTTCAATTCTTGAGTGACCTCTTAGCTTCTCTTCTCAGCTTTTCTACTATGCACTCCTATTCCTTAGTTCTCTTGCTCATGGCAGCTGGATACGTACATAAAGCCAAGAAAACACATATAAAATTAGAAAAGATAATGGGAATTCAAAGAAAAGAGGACAAAAACACGAAGAATGCTCCTAAGCCTAGACCATGCACATAATGATGCAAAATGGAACAAAACGGGATGAACTCGGGCTAAAAAGAGTACGAAACTCTGCTAGGAAAATGCAAATGAGAGACATAAATGTCACTCATCAAATTCCCCCAAGCTTGGCTTTTGCTCATCCTCAAGAAAGACTCTAGGACAAAAGATAGAAGACATCAAACACTAACAACACTAAGGAAAACAACAAACCTAACTTACTTTTGTAGGAATCACGATTGATTTTAGCAACAATCAACAAGCCCTTTAAAACCCCTAATCGCTTAAGAGGACGAGTGTGCTCTTGTAAGGGTTTTGTAGGAGTAAACCCATAACTCTCAAAAAAATAAAAATAAAGAACAAGGCAAGCATTTTAAAGGCTAAAAAGAGAAAGAATAAAAGAAATGAAAAGAAGTAAAAAGATGCAATGAGTGGGCATTCAAGGGACATCATCATGATGGATATTCAACTTTATAAAAAATAAGAGAAGACATGTTAAAGAATGCGTAAGAATGAATAAAGTATATCCAAAAAAGAGTAGAAAACTATAGCTTCCATGCTCCTAAATTGAAACACAACCACACTCTTCTCAAGCCTCATTTCCACCCTTAAAGAATTAGCTTCTCATTACTCCTTGAGGGAGTTAAACAAATAAAAAATATGGATAATGACTTATGAATCGACATCTTAATTACTATGCTCGCTCAATATGCTTGACCTTAACCTCCATACATCGACAATGACTCAACTCCCTAGAGTCGAAAGGACTTTGGGTTAAGATATAGGAAAAATAGTAACAGGATTAGAACAAATAGGGAAAAACTTTGATAATGGTGTGAGGCTTATATTCATAAATAATGGAATTGTTGTGGTTTTGACCTTCACTTCATTTCAAAGCCTTGAGCCCTCATCTTAAATGGAACACTAACTAGTCTCCTCCCCCAAACTTGGTTAAGGACATATCTGAGTCTTTTGGTTCTCCCCATTTCTAGTGCATGTATGTTATTAGAGGGGTCCCATTTGAAAATCTAGTTCAACCTTTCTAGGGTGATAGATTGGGGTTGGTTGAATAGCTGAAAACTGATTTGGTAATCATTTTCCCCAATCAAAGTCATGTCCAAAGAAGCTAGAAATTCTAAGGTGAGCCTTTTGTATTTGTAATTTTTGAGCTCAGAGAATTCAACCCATCCCAAGGTATTGAGAATCCCGTAGAGGTCTTCCTCAATTCCTAACTTCTTTAGAGAATTAGGCTCATTGAATCTAGTACTTAAGATTTTGCGAATTTTATTTTATTTTTTCATAGTATGGTTTGTGATTGGGGTTGATGAATTTCAATATAGGAACAATTTGTTGTGAGGGTTAGGAAGCACTAGATGACTTAGAGGTTTTTGATTTCTTCCACAAAAATATCTTTCCTTAATATAATTGCATATCCCAAGTATTACAATAACCTAATCCCAAAATCTAATACTAAAATCCAAATGCCAAAGATCAACACCACCAAATCCAAGTTCACAATATACTAAATCACCAAGATCACCTAAGCTATGTTCTATCCTAGGATTTTCTAGGTGCAATTACTCCAAAATATACACAATTAAGCATAAAATTACCACAATACACTAAACCTTACAAATTACCAAAAAACTTTCTTCAGAAAATCAACATTAAACATGAAAATATGAAATAAGAATTAAAAAAGAAGAAGGGTGTAAGAAATACCAAAATTTTCAAGCAATACCTCCTCCAAATCATTCCTTGAGTGCCAAATCCAAGTTTAGAAGCAAACACCATGAAAATTCAACCAAAAATTTCTTACGGTTTGAATTTGGGATTTCTCTCAATGGTTGAAAATGTTGAAAATTTTTGGTGTCAATGTATAGATCAAGAAGAGAGAAGAACAACAGTGGTAATTTGAAGTAAAAAAGATGAGATTTAGGTGAGTTATGGGGAAAAGATTGAGAGGGAGTTGTAGGGGTTTTTTTTAGATAGAGAAATAGATTTGAGAGGATGAAGATAAATTATGAGAGAATGGGTAGGAGAGAAAGCCATGGCTCGTGTAAAAATAATTTTATATTAAGTGAAAAAGAGTTTTGAGTGGGCGCTTAGTTTAGGGTCAAGTGCCCGCCCAGGCCAAATTCTCTTCTGAGCGGCCGCTCAGAAGGATTTTGAGTGACCCCTTAGGTCACTTTTTAACCCAGATTTTCCTTCTGAGCAGGCGCTTGCTCCCTACTCAGTGCTCGCTCATAAACTTTTGATCCCCTTTATTTTTCTTCTGAGCGGCTGCTCATATTTCAAGTGGCCGCTTAGGTCCTATTATAGGGCCAAATTTTCCCCTTGAGCGGGTGCTCACTAGTAACTTGATGCCCACTCATAACTCTTTGCCTGTTCCATTTTTTTTTACTTGAGTAGGTGCTTAGGACAGGCCAAGCGGCTGCTTAGGCACAAATTTCCACATCTCAAATTTTTTTCCGCCGAATACACTTTTGGCATTGCTTTCGACCCAATCTTTCTTCATTCCTCTTGAGCACTTCTACCCCAACATTTTCTCATTCAAGGCTTTGTTTCCCCATTGCATTGTACATGAAACATGGAAATCCATAAAAAGTCAATTGTAAATCTAAAATCACAAATCTAAACGAAAGAAAATGAAAAGAAGGGTTAGAAAACTCTGGTGGCCTCCCGCAAATACCCTTATTGATGAGAGATTACCGATTTTATCACCTTGGTAGTAAACCTTGAGCCTCTAGCCATTTACCTTGAATGCTCTAGATGATTTACTCTATATTTCTACTAATTCATACAGAAATATCGTCAATGCATCAAATGGGCCACTCCATCTCAAATTTAGCTTCCCGGGGAGAAACTTCAACCTCGAATTGTATAATAACACCTTGTCACCCACCCGGAACTCTTTTTTTACAATATGTTTATTGTGCCACTCTTTAGCTCTTGCTTTATAGATGCTTACACTATTGTATGAGTTCATGCAGAGTTTCTCTAACTCGTGAAGGTCAAGGAGTCTCTTTTCACATGCACTTTTAAGATTGAAGTTAATGTGCTTAATAGCCACATTGCTTTTTGTTCCATTTCCACTAGGTGATGACATCTTTTTCCATAAACCATTCTATATGGGTTGGTGCCTATAGGAGTCTTAAAAGATATCCTATAGGCCCACAAAGCTTTGTCAAGCTCACGAGACTAATCTTTTCTATTTTTCTCAATGTTCTTCTCTAGGATAAGCTTGATTTCCCGGTTAGAAATCTCTTTTTGACCACTTGTTTGGGGTGATATGCCAACCCTACCTTATGGTGAACTCCATACTTCCTAAGTAGTCTTTGAAGGACATCCTTGGCAAAATGCAAACTACCATCACTTATGATGGCTCGAGGGACTCTAAACCTTAGGAAAATCACTTTCTTCAAAAGCCGAAGAACTACTTTATGGTCATTCATGAGGGATGCAATTGATTCTACCCACTTACTCACATATTCAATTGCTACCAAGATATACTTATTCCCGCAAGAGGATGGGAATGGTTAGAGGTGACCAGTGGGCCGGTTCAGCCCGACCCAGCCCTAGCCCTGCCCGCTGAAAGCCTGGCCCTGACCGGCCCGATAACGAACCAGGTCGAGCCCGGTTCGGCCTGAATGTGTAATGGGCTGATTACGAATCTCAAATTTCCAACCCTGACCCAGTTCGATTTGGTTATCAAAGAAGCTCGATTCGGCCCACCAATTCGGATCGGACCGACCCGCTAATTCGGACTGGCCCAACCCGCTAATTTGTTCAAAATTCAACCGTTAAACTAGCCTTTGAGGTAGTCCTTGCCTTAACCCATATATAAACCCATGAATTCGGTTTCATTCCTCATAAACTCACTCTCAATCTCTCAATATTTCAATCTCTCAATTAATACTAAATACAATTAGCTTACTTATTATGACTAATCTTCTTCTTAAGTACTCTCATAATCTTCATTAGTCATCTTAATTACTTGGTTTATTATTCTTAAGTTAGTTTTTTACTACTACAAGTCATAAAATAAAATGGCTTCAAGAGAAAGATTCAGCGTGAGTAGCTCCTTTGATGATACTACGGAGTATGCTCAAAACTTGGAGCAATAACTTTTCGGTACTCTGGCTGCTCAAGTTCCTCAAACTCCAACTTCACAGATGTGTCCGCCTTCTTCTACTCCTCAAGGTAACTCTTAAACTTCTAATTAATTAATGTTAGATTATTTGATTATGTTAGATTAAGTTGTTGATGTTTACTTAGTTGATAATGTTGAAGTTGAATTGATTAGGTTAGTTAGATTAGTTGATAATGTTAAAGTTAAATTAATTAGTTGTGTGAGATTAGTTAAAGTACTTGATTATGTTATATTTGATTCATTATGTTAATTAATTAGTTAATGAACTAATAATGTGAAGGTGAAGGTGATGAAGGAGGAGTACCCGAGTCTACTAACTGTAGAAAGAAAACTTCACCTGTGTGGCTATATTTTGAGAAGGTCCTAATGACTGACGCTACTTCCAAAGAGAAGAAATTCATGTGCTATTGCTTATTATGCAAGCAACAAGGGAAGAAGTCAGTAGCTTCTTATTCATGGAAGACCGGTTATGGGATGGAGACATTATCCCGTCACTTGACCGGAGTACACGGAATAAACCTGGAAGCAGCTGAATTCGCAGGCTCAGCTGAATCTTCAAGTCAGACACAACTACACGGGTATATGGGTTCCATGCCCGGAGGAGGTATGCCTTTTATATATAATCGAAATAGGATGATTGATGAAATGGCTAACTTCGTGATTGCTAATGAATTACCTTTTAGTTATGGTGAGAGTCTGAACTTTAAACATTTCACTATAACCTCTTTACAACCTGCTTATAGACGTGTCCCTAGGAACACGCTTAAACGCCATACCCAAACTGCTTATTACAAATTTAGAAGTAGTTTAGTAGAATTTTTTTGCACTTTTAACGGTCATATTAGCCTTACTAGTGATACATGGACCTCTTGTTTTGGAGAACTTTTTCTTTGTATAACTGCCCATTGGATAAATGATGAGTGGTATATTCAAAAATGTATCATTTGCTTTTAAGCTATGGAGGAAAGACATACCAGTTATAACCTTAAGGTAAGGATAATAGAGTGTCTTAAGACCTTTCACTTGCTTGATAAAGTTTTTTCCCTTTCCTTAGATAATGCTTCAGCAAACACAAAATGTATAGATTATTTAATATCGGAACCAAGCTTAAATTTAATAAACAGTGGAGAGCTATTACATGTTCGTTGTTGTGCACATATTATGAACCTCTCGGTTCAAGAAGGTTCAACTGATTTAAGTGACTTGCTTAACCCTATAAGGAGTGTAATTAAATGGATTAGGATTACGGTGTCGGTTAGAAGGAAGTATATGGCCTTGTGTAGGGAAAGAGGCCTTAAGAAGAGACAATGGAGTCCCGATACACCGACCCGTTGGAACTCAACTTATAAATTGTTAAAAGATGTCATTAAATACCGTGAGGTTTTGACCATTATTTATAACGAAACCCAAGCAACTCTCGATGAACATATTGTTGATTTTCATTAGAATACCGCAATTTATATCTGTGATATTTTAGCAGCATTTGACCATGCAACCAAAATTTTCTCTTATGTTTACGACCCTAACATTCATTTAGTTATATTAGAGTGTGTTAGCGTACTTAATACTCTTAGCGAGCATTTCAACATCACCCAAATTAGTGATGTAATTACTAGTATGCTAAGTAAATGGTACTCCTACTTTAGTGAATTCCCCGTCATATACGGTATAGCTGATATTCTTAATCTTGGGGTCAAGACTGTAGGTTTAGAAAACGTGTTAGAATTTTATTATAGCGCTCTAAGTTTACAATACGATGTGAATGCCTATATAGAAAAATGTAAAAATGTTTTAGTTGGTTTATATGATCATTATGCTTATATTTATGCACCTTCCCAAAATGTATTGTCGTCTAGTGGAAGTTCCGGTAGGCGATGGCAGTCAACACTTGGTAGAATTTTAAAAAAACCAAAAACATCGGTGTCATCTTCTTCTTCACTTTATAATATTAATGAATATCTTTCTTACCAACATGAAACCGATACTAATTTTTCAATTATTAAGTGGTGGCGCGTTCACAAACGACAATTTCCCATTCTAGCAAGAATTGCAAAGGATATCCTTGCAATTCCTGCCTCCTCTATTGCTTCTGAGTCTGCTTTTAGTGCAGGTAGACGAGTACTTAACGAAAAGAGATCCCGTTTATCTCTAGAGAGCATAGAAGTATGCGTATGTAAGAAAGATTGGCATCAGGCGGAGCGAAGGACCCAAGAATTGAGGGAGGAGGACAACGACGAAGACGATCCTTGGATGATGATGGACACGGACGAATCAAGGCGACAACCCATCAGGTGAAGGAGGTTCGGGGACTGTCCCTGACTAGGCTAGGCACAACCACCCCTCAAGGTACGTAACAGAACTACGTGGGCTTTGATTCCTTTGGGATACATTGGCAACTTAATTTTGAAAATCAATATTTAATTATTTAATTAAATTTTGATTTTCTAAATTAAGTGCAAGCCCTTTCTTTTTCCCCCAACCCCCAAAACATGTTTAATTAAATTTGTTTTATAAAAAGGTAATTAGTTCATTTAGATTTTAGTTTACTTAGTTTATTTGCTTTAATAATACATAAATATGAAATTAGGTAAATATACGTAATTAGTTTAATAATACATAATTATCAAGACAAAAAATAAAAAACGACCTTATTTAAAAGTTTTAAAATGTTTAATAATATATAATTATAAATGATTAATTACAAGTAATTAAAAGTTTAATAAAAGTTTAATAATTACAAAACGTTTAATTACATTTGAAACATTTCCTTTATTCTAATTTGTAAATGTGTTTATATGTAATTCGTTTTGATTCAGTTCGGTTTGTGATTCGGTTTAATTCGGTCATGATTTGGTTCGATTCGATTCATAATTTGGTTTGTGATTCAGTTCGATTTGGTTCGTGATTCAATTTTTGATTCGATTCGATTCGCTACCAAATCACCCAACCCCAACCCTGAACCGGACCGGCCCGCCCCCTGACCAGTTCGGTCCCGGTCCCCCTAGCCCGGCCCGATCTAGGTCCCCCCAGCCCGGCCCAGCCCATCCCACCCTATTTTGACCTGTGGCCACCTCTAGGTATGGTCCCATGAAGTCAACAACCCACATATTAAAGATTTCCTATTCTATGATCAGGTTTTGTGGCATTTCATCCCTTTTAGAGATATTACTCATTATCTGACATGAGTCACATCTCCTCATAAATTCCCATGAATCCTTGAACAAGGTTGGTCAATATAAACCAGATTACAACACTTTCCATTGTTTTTCTTGCACCTATGTGTCCTGCACAAAGTGAGGAATGACACATACTCAAGACACTAGAAATTTCTTCATTAGGCACACAATGTCTAATTAGACCATCAACACACCTCTTGAATAGAATTGGCTCATCCCAAATGTACCTCTTAGCTTCATGCATCAACCTTTGACGTTCCTGTGGTGTGAAATAAGGTGGAACCATGCTTTTATCCAAATAATTCACCAAATCAGCATACAACGACAAGCTCTTAGACTCCAATGCATAAAAAATGTCATCCCTAAGACAATCATCAATGGGAAAATCTCCAAGATTATCATTCTTCCTCTCTAAACGGGACAAAGGATCTGTAACTAAATTCTAAGACCCCTTTTGTCCTTGATCTCAATATCAAATTCTTGAAGAAGTAAAATCCATCTAATTAACCTTGGTTTGGCATCCTTCTTAGACATTAGGTATTTAATTGCTGAATGATCACCAGGTATGGGAAGAACTTCTTAAAAGCATACACCACAACTAGGAACTTCTTTTCAGTAGTGGTTTAGTTCCTTTGCACCTCATTCAATGTCTTTCTTGCATAATAAATGACATAAGACTTTCCATTCTTCTTCTTCCTTAACATAGCTCCCACAACTATATCACTAACATTACACATGAGTTCCATTGGTAAACTCTAATCTGGTGGCTACACTACTAGAGCTAATGTAAGCACCTCTTTTACCCTATTAAAATCACTCAAGTAAGATTCATCAAATACAAACTCACTCTCCTTCTAAAGCAGTGTGGTAAGAGGCGTCACTATCATTGAGAACGATTTAATGAATCGACGATAGAAACCTGCGTGTCCCAAGAAAGACCTTACCCTGTTCATCGTAGTGAGAGGGAGAAGACCAATGATGAATTCAACATTGGTTGGGTCCATTTCTATGCCTCGATGTGACACCTTATAGCCAATAATGATCCCTTCTTGTACCGTACAGTGACACTTCTCCTAGTTAAGAACTAGGTTGGCATCCTTACACCTTTTTAGACATCAAGCTAAGTTCACAAAATGTTCATTAAAAGTGCTACCACCTACAGAAAACTAATCCATAAAAACCTCTATTTCTTTTTCAATCATATCTATAAAATTGACATCATGCAACTCTGAAAGGTAACTGGAGCATTACATAACCCAAAAGGCATCCTACGAGAAGTATATGTACCATAGGGGCCTGTGAATGTCGTCATTTCCTGGTTCTCAAGGTAGATATAGATTTGAAAGAATCCCGAGAACTCGTCAAGATATAACAGAAATATTTGTGCCTTGCTAACCTTTCCAAGATCTGATCAATAAAGGGGAAGGGAGAATGGTCCTTTATGTGGAGGTGTTCAATTTCCTTTAATCTATTCACATCCTCCAACCAATTACTGTCTGATAGAGATCTATTCACCTTTATCGTTCACAATCATTCCTCCTTTCTTAGAAACAACATGCACTGGTGCTACCCACTTACTAGATGACACCTACAATGAGGAGTTTGAGAATTTCTTTTTTTTACCACTTCTAGCATTGGGGGATTGGTTTTTTGTTGTCTTTCAATGGAAGGCTTAGCTCCTTCCTCCAATGATATACGTTATATACATAGGGTTGGTCTTATTCCCTTGATATCATCAAGAGTGTACCCCAACACCTTTTTATGTAGTCTCAATACATCAAGTAAACTTGATGTTTCCTCTTTTCCTAAGAAATAACTCATTATGACTGGGTAAGTGGACAAGGGCCCAAGAAAATCATACCTAAGGTTTGATGGTAGAGGCTTTATCTCCACTTTTAGGGCTGCCTTGGCCTTATCTAGTTCTTTCTTCACCTCGTCATATCCAATCACAAGATATAGATATTCCTACAATGATAGTGACGGGATAAAATTAATGTGATTCCTCACCTTCTTCATTTCTTCTTCATCCATGCATATCCTCTCTTCATTCAACAAAGCACACTCATTGTGATCATCAGTTACATGAAAAATGTTCATGCGAAGTGTCAAGTATAGCATTCTCAATAAGATTAATTTGCATGCAATCATCCATGTTAGATGGGCATTTCATTACTTATGCCAGACTGAATTTAACCATATCATTAGCAATCTTAGGAGTCAACTTACCATTCTTCACATCAATTACAGCTCCTATAGTTGCTTGAAAAGGTCTTCCTAAGATAATAGGCACATCAGGGTCTTCCTCTATATCTAGAACAATAAAGTCAACTAGGATATAGAACTTTCCTACTCTAAGAGTCCATGTTGGTAAGACACAAGGTATGATTTATGCATGATTATGATTGAATATTTGTTTAATCAAATGAATATTATAGTATAAAGACACTCTTCCTCATGATAAAATCTATCTTAGATACGAGTCTAGTTCATGGAGACTTATGTGCTTTAGTCTTAGAAATAATTGATAGAAAGATGCAAAAACAAGATCAAAATATGCTTTATGATGCTTGATCATGAAATAAGTGTTTAGTACAACACCAAAATATACAATCATGGGTGATGTACATCTAGGGTTTGCTCATGAAATGGGCCAAATGTTGATGTAGTTAACAGATTATGGAGATGACCAAATCCCTTCATCATAGACTAAAGAAAAAGAAGTAAAAAGAGACATGAATAGCATAAGTAAATTACAATAAATAATATACAAGGGAAAGGGATTGAAAGATTTTTTAATAGGGACCAATCTATGAAGATGATTCCTTAATTAAAGTGCTCAAGATTAGGGTATTGAGACTTAGCCTAATGAAGTAAGGAGGTGTGTAGACATGAAATAGCGGTCATATGACAAAATAACCCTAACGAGCAGACTTAGCTTGCGATGACCCGAAAACACCTCAAAATCGAACCCCCAAAAGGCCTCAAACAAAGACCCGAGCTCGAGACCCTTATCGTGGCCTAAACAAAACTCCGAAGTCACAAAATCATATCATCCAAACAAACCTCAATTCGTGCAAACTGTAAAGCTTGGAGCTCGCACGAATGCAGACAAACTTCAAGAAACAAAGCCCAGGGTGCCCAATGCCACTATCTAGGGTGTCTGGTACCCATATTGTGAATCAAATTCCCACCCTTAGGGCGTCAGACGCCCAAAGCTTTCCTATCTCAGCTTCTCTTCTGCACTGTTCTAGCTCATCCGCTTCAAGCGTCTAATGCACAACCTCAGTGCTTGACGCTTAGTCCCAATGACGTGTCTAACACTCAAACCCAACATCTGACGTTCAAACCGAGTGTTCAGTGCTCAACCAACTTCAAACGCCTAAACTAAAAAGGAATTTGATCAGTTGTTAGTTCTAACATTTGATGCACAACCCAGTGTTTCACGCTTGACCCCTTAGCATTAGCCAAAAGCAATCTTGGATCATTTCTAGCCTCTTTTCAGCTAAGCAAAATATTCCTTTCTCGATTGCTCAAAGCACAGACCCAATGCTTGACACTCAAACCCAAAGTTCAACGCTAAAAAACTGAATCTTTTTCCCTATAAATACACCCTCATTTGATGAGACAATGTTCGACATTTTCTCCAATCTCAAGTGCCATTACTCTGCCAAAATATTGTCCTAAAGCACCCTCAACTACAATCAAAGTATCTCAAACATCCTTCACACTTACCAAGGATCAATCTAAGAACATTTGACACAACCAAGCAAGGAAATCTTACCTCTTCACACAAATACTCAAGCAAAGACTCAAGAAAAAGGACTCTCCTCAACGCTAAACATCGAGGAATCCTCTCACTATAGTTTTATCTTTATTTCTTTGTCCACTTTTACTCTATTTACCCTCTAGTCTTTGGATCTAGTGGTTTTCATCCACTCAAGACCCGTTGATTTGACCCTTTTTGCAATGATTGTGTTAGGTGCAAACCCCTCTCACATGAATACCTATTTTAATACTTATATATGCAACCTTAATGAGCTTGATCTAGAAAAGAGACCTCACCCTTGATGCTCTCTTATAATCAACGCACACAGTTTATAATATTTTTTATCAAAAAAAAGGTAAAATGCATTGGAAGAAAGTAAAGATGCAAGGAAGTGGATTTCATGGAGATTAAGAGTAATCCATCTTATGATGGTGGACCCTTAAAGATGATGCTCAAAGCAAGGATTATAAGGCTTGACCTAGTAAAAGGAGTTGCTCCTTATTAATCACCTTATAAGATTATGAGGCTTGGTCAAGTACATGAAGGAGTTATTTTCCTTCGGTTTAGTGACAAAGATTTGCTTTAGTTTGAGCCTTAATAAGGGTTAAGGGGGATTTGTAAAATATTTGGACCTTTTTCTCATAAAATTTTAGGGTACTTATAGCCAAAAAGATTGTTATACGAGTAGCAGACACTGAATTTGGGCGTCCAACAATAGACACGGGAGTCTAGCACCCTTGTTGCATCAAACTACTAGAAGACATATTTTACTTGACTACTTTTGAGGTTGCAAGGACCAAGAGTGCTTTTTGAGGGTGTTCCGAGCCATGGGGCATCCAACGCTAGAACTAGGCGATGGACGCTACTCTGCTCAACGCTTAGCATTTAGTTTAGGTATCTGGTACCTTGCTCCTTGGGTGCATAGTGTTGAGTTCCAACGTTACCACTTTAGGAAATTTCCGCTAAAGTTGGTTTTTAGGGCATCTTGAGGGTTAAGGGTATGATGTTGAGGTTTTGTGAGGTTTATGTGTTTGGGCCAAATTCATATTTGGGCTTAATTTGTTCTTTAGGCTTTGAGGGTTTATGTAACACCCCGATAATTCCCATTTTTCGAAAACCAAACATTTAGAAAACTATCAGTGTGCTACCTCCACGTGTTCAAAGGTTAAGGCTATAAAACAGAGTTTTGCAGCAGAAAACCTTTTTTTTCGAAATAACATTAAACGTAAAACAAACTCCTAACATAATAAATTGGAATCACTACGGCCCTTATTGCAATGTACCAAAATAACTTTCAACTCAAATCCAAAACCAACAATCTAAAATCAAACCAAATAAACGTAACCTATTATGAAATCCAAATTAAAACAACGCTCCTCTTAACCCACCCATGCATGTATGCTCGTATGGATACTTGTCAATAATCTACTCCCTAATAATACAAATGTAAGTATTGGATCATCACAGTTTCATTTATAGGCAAGAGCCATGACAAAAAATACACAAAGCACGTAATCAGCAAGTTGAGTACATACTAATTACAAAATATAACAGTTGAAATAGCAAATAAATAAAGGATATACACAGAATGCAAGAACGTAATACACAACATTTTACTCAACTGATATGATAAATTAATTAATTACTTAGATCAAGCAATAGACAAAGTTGTCTCCCCCATGTCCTAATTAGGACATCAAATAAATAAATAACCCATGCACTCCCGTCGGAGAGCATCAAAATACAGTATATAAATCTAGATAGTAAACGGGCGCGACTTCGTCACCATAGCTAGATGAGATCTCAACTAACCCCAATTTTACGTTTAAAACTTTATAATAGAGAGACTTATAGATCACACGGCCTCTAGTAAAAGCCACGGATAATACCCCGTGAAACTTCAACCCCTAATTGTCAATACTCTAGACGTGCACTAGCCTAGAGTTTCATTGCTTATCCTCCTTCTCTCTACGTGATTTACTGTTTAAACTCAATATACACAATCACCGCAGCACGCACATGCAAACATTACAATTACACAATCAATCTATGTTATACTGTAACTTTTAACCTTTTAATTTCAATCTCAACTGCTAAACCTGTTGAAAAAGTCAACTACTTTTGTCATTAAGAATTAACATTTCACCTTTACTCCAATCATACTATCAGTAATGAAAGAGTAATAATAAAAAACCTCATGAATTAATTAACAAATTAATACCAATTTAATAAATCATGATTTCTCACCAACAATACCAAAACATGCCCCTAATATAAAGAACATGAATTCTTTCAAATAAATGACCAAACAATCTCATCCAAAAGGTTCCCTAAATATGATACTAAGTTTGCATTTCACCCTAGATCATGCTTCTAAAGTAATATTTTTTGTAATTTGTACGTACCTGGAGTAAAATACACAGGTGACCACTTTCCTTACTGGTTAGCACCTTCTACAAAGTGTTCTCCTATACCAAATTATACAACCTAAATCAATACACCAATACCCAAAATTTACAATAATCATACTAACCTTTCTAAGGTTTTAAAACAATTTCAAAACATCTTTTTAAGTCTCCCAAAATATAATTTAGTATTTCCAACGCAATACTACAAGTGTTATTTGAAAACTCATTAAAATACATATTATAAAACTCCAATTTTATAACCCTTCAAATCTCAAAATTTGTATTCCATATAGTATCCTCAAGTTACTCCCAATCGTATCATAAAATAATCTTAATTTAATTTATATACTAATAGTATATAATTTCAAACTTTAAAACATGAAATCTAAACAATTAAACCATAATCTAATATGTATAATATTCTGAAAATTTATTCCAAATACCATAATATTAAGTTTTTATCAAAATACATCATACTATAGTAAAAATTTCATGAAACAAATACTAGTATAAGAATCTAAGCCTTAAATCATGAAAACTAATATTTTTATACCAAAGTATATTATCATAAAATCTGAAAATTCATTTAAATAACAACCCCATAAAATTTAACATAGATGATTCACAAAATAATTAAGATTTTATGTAAAAATCAAAAGCCTATTATCAAAAACCCTAATTCATGATACTAGCATACCTAGACCTATTATTTATGCATGAAAACTTATAGGATGTATAAAAATAATTTATATAACATACAAATTTATATACTTTTAATATAAATTCAACCCATAATAAAATCACATAGGTATCATATAATAATTTATAAAACATGCATACTAGGCATAATAATTAAGGGGAAAAAATGGAAAACAAAGAAAGAAGAAGACTAAGGAAGGCTGGTGGCTCACCGACGATGGCGGCGGCAAAGGGGTTGGTGTGGCTGTTGGCATTCATGGCAAGGAGGAAGCAACACAAGGGGGTGGGTTCTTGCTTCATGTGGGAAAAGGTTTTAAGGGGTTTAGGTGTTTGTTTTTGTTTTGTACGTGATTATGGGATTGGGTTTAGTTTTTTTTTTTTTGTAGTGTTTATGTTTATGTAAAATTCTTAGGTTTAGGTAGTATATGTTTAGTAGAAAAGTAGTACTAGGTTTAGGTATTTGGGCTTAGTGGGTTTTTTAGGAACATAAAAATATATATTTTGTAGAAAAGAGTTTTAATTTTATGATTTAATTAAAAATAAAATATTTTGCAATTTATTTTGGAAATATATATGTACATATATGTATGTATATATATGTAAAGTATATGTATTATATTAATGCATAGAAAATATTTTTGATAAAATGTAATCGAAATCTCCTAATTTTCGGGGGATTATAGTTTAGGATTGTTTAAAAGTTTTCAGGATTTTTGCGCACTCATCCTCTAACTAAGCCAGGCCTACTTGCAAGGGTTAATTGTTCAGGAGATCGTGACACAAGGAGACACAATTTTGTGTCTATAATACCACTTATTCTATTTATTCTTTTTCTTGAGTTTGGATTATTATTTATTCAGTCATGAACCTTTTGTTATTCAAATATGTTCTTTGAATAATTTCAAGAACATTTGCTACGCTTATTAAAGCAATTTTGGAAGTTTATGAACTAAATGATGTTTTGAATGGAATCGTTTATGATAACTATTTTTTTATCACGTACATAAATGTATTTCCTTTCTACTGATATGTATTTTTTAATTAAATTTGGCTTTTCTCTATAAATAGAATTCACATGTTTGCTTGCATTCAATAAAATGGACATTTTTATGGAGGGGTTTCTCTAGATTGAGTTTCACACGAACATTGAATTTGGTTTAATATTTTGAAAGACAATATTGTTTAATATTATAACTCTTTTCATTATTATTTATATTAAAGTGTACACTTATATAATTCTGCTATGTATAAAGTTGAATATTTAGTTTGAAAGTAATACTTATTACCTTGCATTATCACACATTCACACGACATCCTTGTAATTCTCCACCCCCAATGGAGAAATATGGGGTGTTATAGTGGGCATTCTACATGTTTTGAACTTTGGGGACATTTAAATCCCTTCAAGTCATACTATAATGCAAATAATAATAATAATAATAATAATAATAATAATAATAATAATAATAATAATAATAATGAGTCGGGTCGCTAAAGCAATACTACAAATTTATTAGCAGTGAGCAGATGTAATAAAGAATCAGAATAAGAACAAGTTGGCCACTGTTGATGAAGTGTCAGACTGTCAGTGTCGGTTACATTTTTCAACTATTGCATTCTCCAAATCTCATTTTCTGCATCATAAATTATTCCCCTCTTTTACGATAATCCGATTCTGGCGAGTTGGCATTCTTTTAATTATGGAATAGTACTATACTTTCATGTTTCTTCCCTTCACACTTTACTTACCGTATCTAATTAGCTCATTAATTACAAATTTATGTTTTGAAACTTCATTAACTCTCATGTTCACCTGCCAATGACTAATACTTCGTGTTTCTTTAGTTTCATCTTACTTGCAATGCTTTTAAATTGTTTATTATCGTTTATATATATAATTACCAACATATATAGAATAATAAAGTCCGTGTTACTTGAATAGGATAATACTTGAATATGGAATAAATATTTTTCAAACCAAATATTGCAAACATTAAAAGAATGATAAAGTCATCAATTAATTTTTGAAGCAAAATATATTGCAACAATTGTATAAGTACATAAAAGTCCAATTTAAACTTGTAAAACAACTAAATAAAGTCCATTTTGAGTTAAATGTGAATTTATGAACCTAGTATGTCATTGGATACGAGATCAACGTCAAACTTTGTCAAATACTTCTTAGTATTTGTCAAATACGTCAAAGTTGTAACTGTTGTATTAGTGTCAGCTGTACAACTAGTTATTGACCGTAAGTTACTTACTTCATATTCTAGTATTTAGTGAAATAACATATATTCGAGTCTCTTAAAAATAAAAAAATTATTATTTATCTAAAAGAACTTATGCAAAAACTTAAAAGTTGAAAATTATTACCATTGACAAACAAGATGCTACTTAAAAACTACCCTATTGAACACCAATAATAAAAGTATTGGAATTGGGTCAAATCACTAAAAGTAACCCAAA
Source organism: Dysphania ambrosioides (assembly GCA_026401315.1). Taxonomy (NCBI): domain Eukaryota; kingdom Viridiplantae; phylum Streptophyta; class Magnoliopsida; order Caryophyllales; family Amaranthaceae; genus Dysphania; species Dysphania ambrosioides. Next base: position 19,673,908 of record CM048667.1, read on the forward strand.
AACTACTAAAATATTGTTCAAATCATAGTTTATATATGAGTTTGCATGATTTTAATTAGTGGGAGCACTAGTTGACAAATTAAGAAAGTAAGAAACCACAACAAATCTACTTTTATCATCCAAAGCAAGATCTACATCCTTTCCTCATATACGGAGTACTTAAAAAAAAAAAAAAACAAATTCAGCCTGTCAAAATAAAAGAAATCTCCAAAATAATATATATAAAAAATTAATCAAGTACACCTTCATCAATTTCCTCACTCTCCTCTCCCAACTGCTACTCCTGTACTTGGCATACCTCTGAAAATACTCTACTGACTGAGTCACACCGAGTTATTGAGTCAGTGCTACCAACTTCCACCAGCCACTACCTCAACACCTCAAACCCCAACAAAATACGCAGGATCTTTTGCGTTTTCAATGGCAATGTCATTCACAATGGGCCTAAACTTCCTCCTCTTAGTGGCTATGGTTGCCACCAACCTACTCTCCCTCTACCACCTCTCCACCACCACCACCTTCCTCCGCCCCAAACCGCCCTCCACCACTGCCTCCTCCGTCCCCCAACACCTCGTCCACCAACTTTATACCATACGCGCCACCATCAACCGCCTCACGCGTCTCCACCCCACTTCAACATCCCCTTCCAAAACACCTCCTTCGGATCTCCTCATCTTCAGCAATCTATCTCCTATAGCCTCCTCTTGCCATGACTACCCTGATCTCCTCCATCAATACATGAATTACACTCAGTTTCAAGCTTGTCCGAAAGATTCCCACCTTGCTGAATCCCTCATTCTGAGAGGGTGCCATCCTTTGCCACGTCGGCGTTGCTTCTCTAAGACGCCTTCTAACCCGAGGTTGTCAAACCCGGATTCGAATGTGATATGGAGCACTTACCCTTCTGCTACTTGCAGGAGCTTCAAGTGTCTGAACCCGAAGATGGGGTTCGACCCCAATCTTGATTCGTCCATTTTCTTGTCGTATAAGTCTGATCTTGATCTCACTATTCCTCAGCTCTTGGACATTGCGAAACGGGCCGGGTCTGTGATTCGGTTAGGGGTTGATGTTGGGGGCGGGACCGGGGCTTTTGCGGCTAGGATGAAGGAGAGGAATGTGACTGTGTTGACTACTACGATGAACTTGGGAGCTCCTTATAGTGAGTACAATGCTATTAGAGGGGTGGTGCCATTGCACACGCCATTGCAGCAGCGGTTCCCGGTTTTTGACGGGGTTGTCGACTTGATTCGGTGTGGGCATGGGGTAAATAGGTGGATACCGACGACGGCGATGGAGTTTTTGTTGTTTGATGTGGATAGAGTGTTGAGGGGTGGTGGGTTTCTGTGGGTTGATCATTTCTTTTGCAAAGGGGATGATTTGGAGAAGGTATATAAGCCGTTGATTAATAAGTTGGGGTATAAGATTGTGAAGTGGGCAACTGGGAGTAAGAGTGATTCTAGTGGGGTGAAAAATGGGGAGGTTTATTTAACTGCTCTTTTGCAGAAACCAAAGTCAAGATGATTGAAAATAAGCTGGATGAATTTCTTACATTCCCTTATATTAGGTATGCAAAAGTTGCACTTTTGATATTTAGTTGCTTTTTGGTATTTGCTTTTATGTACAACATTTGTTAGGAGTTGAATGATGATGCTAGTTTTCTGTTTGAGTTGTGCAATTATTTGGAATGGTCAACATTGATGATTAGGTTGTTAGCTAGGAATCTAGGATGCCGCTTTTGGTATAACATATTAACTCGAGCGATCTTGTTACTTTATATGTTGATGATGGCAACAAGAACTCCGGAACAAACTTAGTGTGGATCTTGTGTAGGTGGAGATGTAGCGGCCTTTACACTTAAACTTATTTTGCCACAGAATCGTTCAGGATTGATGACTTGCTCCTGAACTGATCCATGTTTGGCAACTAGGAGACTGCTTTGGATGTAACATTTACTCTAGTGATCTTATTGTATATGTGTAGATGACAATTAGAACTACCAATGGATCTGGTGAAGCTGTGTAGTCTACTAGGCGGAGAATGTCTTGGAAGGTGAACTAAGCCTTGTCTTTCAAAGGGGCTATTTTTGAAAAAATAATTTGGAATTGAGTCTTAGCAAGATTAATAGAAGATCTTTCATGATCGTCCTTTAAACACAAGGTTGCCATGACTTGGTTAGAAAGTTTATTTTATTCAAACCCTTGGTAAGAGGAACCATGTTGCTGGGGTTATGAGGAAGTTTTTGTTTTTGACATGTGCAAGTGTTAAGGTTGTGTAAGATGACGTCAATGGCATGCATGAGGTGACATCACTCCAAACTCAAAGCGATGTCAGTTGTTATTGTAGACTTAGTAGTAGATACTATCGGCAAAAAAAATACTATGTTACTTGTCTTTTGGTACTGGGTGAGGTATGAAATAATGGTATATGTCTTTTAGGTGAGTTTGCTTTGTAGTCAACGTGTATTCTACAAGGAGTGTTGAAAGGTGTGGTTGCTTATTCTAGAATGCCAAGGGTTGTTATAAAATAATAAGCGTTAGAATTAGATAAAAGAGAAGTGTTTTTGTGGAGTTTTGATTATCTGAGGAAAATTAAATTTAGGATCTGCTTCATTTGTTTATGCTATAGAAAACCAAAAGATATTTCATTAATGTCCCTAGTTGGCAAAGTTCATCATGGTTTCTAGTTGAAAGTCTCTGATGAACTTGCCAAAAGAAAATTCACGAGTGTTTAAACACTTGTTTGTGGGTCACTGTTAGCGAAAAAAGAGGAAACTTGCTGCACTAGAAGCCGTAGAAACTCCTCCAATTCTTTGATAGATAATGATCCTTGTGCTTTGTTATTGGCAGATACAAGTATACAACTGTATTTTGTTATTCCTAATACTTCATTTTTTACAGGTTTATGACTAATTTCTTAAGTTGCTTCTGAATTTTTTTGTTACTTTGTGTTTTTACCTGATATTTATCCATATCGGTGTTGCAAATGGATTTAAACACCTGAAAATAGACCTTATGGTTTTGATCACTGGAAATTGTTGCAATAATATATTGCGATGGAACTGTTGGTATTGTAGAAGTCTAGATGTGTTTAGATCTATTGTTTATAAGGTGCTTTATTGACTTGAAATAGGTGTCTTTGAAAAGGAACCACTGCATGATCATATTCATTTGCAAACAGCTAGTGTGTGTGGACCTTCCCTGACCCACTTCATTAGTATTGGGTTATTGTTGTTGCCTATTGCTAGCTTCTCTTTTCTAATTACCCGCCAAGTTAAAAAAACTTTTTGACAAATCAAACATTATTGGGGATAGTCATCTGTTTGTATTATGATTGGGTTTGTTATCTTCATCCTTGTTCTCATGATACATATATCTTTCTAGTTGTCACTTCTTGTTCCATTGTGATTGGTTCATATGCTTTCAAGGAGGATAGTTGCTCCTTAACAGTTATGCTTTATTGGGTGCTTTCGTTTGGATATTTTCCCCTTGTCTCTGGGAGGCTGATTTTGCTCTAAACTGTGAGGGGGAAAGAATCAGTTCCAAACAAATAAGTTCATGAACTGAATATTCTGTTCTGGTTACAGTTAATGATAGGCTGTTTGTATGAAGGTGCTACCAAGAAAGAGGTTGACAGTTATATTTAAGGCTGTGGACTAAAATAAATATTTATTTTAGTTGGTTACTGGAGCTTGACTTGCAGATTGTTTAGAGACAGTGAGCATAGTCTGGACTCTGGAGTATTTCCTGTTTAGCCTAGGTGTATGTCAGTTAGTGGATCAATTTTAGTACGGACCTTTTCCTCATGGTCATTGAGATTTCTTGAAATGTTTTCCAGTTGGAACGACTGAGATGCAAACAGTTACCTGGATGTAGTAAGTGTGTGAAGGCAAAACACATTAATACATGTGTAGCCAAATTGTTTGAATGGAGGGAGAGCTGTAAATTGTTGTTTTGTCATAATCCTTTAGTATGTGAATTACACAGAAAAAATAGAGTCCTGCTTGTCGCACATTTAGATTGTAGAGCATTATTAATTTGTATATTTCTCATATTTTCATTGACAAAACCGTCAAAGGAATAGAAGACCATAGAGTAGAGAAGAAAAACCTCAAATGATGCTCTTAAGAGAGGCTGGCTGCTATTGGAGAATTACCAGAAAACGGCACCCGATAATAGTACTTCGTAGTAATATTAGGTGAGAGTCTAGTAGTGTGATTAACGGATTCGCCTTGAGTCTGTGCTTGCTGTCTAACTGCTTTGACATTCTTTCGCTGTTGAAACTAATTTTTTCTGTGTTTTGTTGCTCTCTCTCTCTGTGCCTTTCCTTTTCCCCCTTGATTAGAGGGTTCATGTACTAAACTATGTTGCTTCCCTTTCATAACCTGAGATGTGGGTCTTGTATAGGTGTATCAAATGTAGATTATTACACGAGTCCTCCGGAGATGTGTTGCTGTTTAAATTCAGCTTCCGAGATAACTGTGGACAACTCCCTTGCATTTGTGCTGAAAACATGAAGGGGTATTTGATTATAGGTACCCTGGAAGAGAGAATCCCAGGAAGGAAAATGCTGGTTCGAAGTGTATGCCCAACAGGAAACACTGATGTTTATTCTTTTTTCTTTTCTTATTACTCAGAATCAGTAGTAAGGGCATTCCTGTTGAGCTTAAATAAATAGTATTTGGCAGTAGAGCATCATTTTTTATTAAATTATGTTGATGAAGTGAGCATTATGAGCCTAGAGAAATTTGTCTGTATGGTTGCTAAGATGGCAAAGCATAAAAGGGTAATTCCCTATTGAAACACAAAGCAAAGAAGAGAAAAGACTCGTTCTGCTTAATTTTGATGCTTATTTTTCTAGTATGATGTTTTCTTCAGAGGGTTCAGAACTCCTTTGGATTTTATCTTTGGCCTCGACTACCGCATTGGAACACTTTAACTAATTAAACTAGTTCGCATTCTATAACTACATTATGCAATGAGATGGCAAACATTGCGAGATAATTTTAGTCCAATTCATTAGTAAATGGGTTGAAAATTCCTTAGACCCTAACATAACCCACATTCTTCGTATCAAACAAGGAGAATTTTGTCATTTACTGTCGAACAAACTCTATAACTTACTACTTTTTATTTCCAATTTTTTATTTTTAGAGAAACTTGTCACAATTGTTACTACCTGTTTCTAATGTTGCTACCTAGTCATAACTAGAACCAAAAATTGACCCGACCTAAATTTCGGACCTGAACTCGTTAATAATCTGACATGACATGATTCGAGTTTAAATCGAGTTAAGTTTGAACTTGACCCAATAAAGTTTAACTTGATATCACCCAACCAATCCGAAACCCGACATGACTTGATCCAAACCCGACTAGAGCACCCAAATTGATAGTTATATTCATAACAATTCAAAACCTGACTCTAGAGATCATACCACGGGTTACGAAAATTTACATTTCAAGTTAGAAAAAAGAAAAAAGGTTAATTTGCTTTTGATGATTAATAATTTAGCACAAAGTTATTATTGTATTTTCATCATGATCAATTTAAGGAAGAAGCATAAAAATGTTGACAACTCATCCACTGCTGAGTTGAGTTGGTTGAAAAAAGAAAAGGCTTGCCAAAATTTACATGCACAATTTAATATTCCCTTTATCCCATTTTGTTTGCTACGTTTTCCTTATTTTACTTTCAAGAATGAAGAAAAATTAAGAGGAGAGGTAGTACAAGCAACTAAGCATTTAAGCAACTAAGGGTTTAATTGGATAGAAAAAAATAGGCCTAACTCAATTTCCCTCCTTATTTCAATTGAGGAAAATTATAAATTTTAACTTTCCCACCCAACTTTTTACTTTTGAAATTTTACCAAAAATTAAATCAAAATTTACACCTACTAGTGGCCCTACGTGAACTCTATTTAAGAGTTCTCACATTCATTGAGGGGAGAAAAATCTTCATGACGTCATAAATTCAAGGGGCGCCACAAACATCAATGACTTAATTTTTTTATCTCTCAGATTAATCAATATTGAGATTACAAGAGTTATCAATGACAAACCCACTTGGAGGTTTGAATTCCCAAAATAATTTTGAACCATATACAAATTGGTTTGAACATGAACAGTACTTTAAAAAAAAAAGTACTTTATGGAAAACCAGCAACAGGGGCAACAATAGGTAATACAACAGGGACAACAAACCAGGAAACAAGGGCATCAGTAAGCAATACAATAGGGATATCATTGAGTGATGCAACATGGGTATCATTAAGCAATGCAACAGGAGTAGCTTAGAGCAATGTAAAAAGGGAAGTAGTAAGCAATATAATAGTGGCAGCACCCTAAGCAAAAAGGGAAGCAATGCAACCCACAAGGGAAGCAGAGAGCAATGTAATAAGGCCAACTAAAGCAACAACAGTTGCAAACCAAGCAGGGGCATCAATTTCTCAATAGTAAACAAGGCAAAGAAATGACATGAATGATAAGGGAAGACTTTAATGCATTGTTCTTCTTTTACAACACAACAGAGATTTGAGACTACCTTATGGAATCATATCATCTCTCGCACAATAAATGAACTGCCGCATATGGACAGTATAGAGGCTATGGGGAGCCGTCAAAGACAATGTTCAACTCAAAGAACATATATGTGTATCCAAAAATTACAAGGAAAGGATTGGTAGAATAACTATAAGTCTGGTAGTGGAAGAGTTAACAACAATTCCATTGAAGAATAAAATTAACATAAGATCATTCGCTAAGGCATTAGATATGACCAAGTCAAGAGTACACAAATTCATCAAGAAGGGCACAGTAAGAAGACACAATAATGCCATGAAACCAACACTCACACTAAAGAACAAATTGCAATGTTTACATTGGTGTTTGTCCCACGTTGTCAATGCTAATACAAATCCTTCACATGGATGAAGAGTGGTTTTTCCATGTAAAAAATAAGTCAAACGTTCTACTTAGCACCAAGTGAGGCAAAACCATATTGGCATGCAAAATCAAAGAGTTTCATTATAAAAAAATATTTTTAACAGCAATAGGCAAATCAGTGGTAATAAAAGATGGTGTGTGTACATTTGATGGGAAAATAGGTTGCTAGCCCTTTGCGGAAGAGATACGATCAAAATGAAGAAGTGTGCATAGGGAGGTTGGCACGTTACAAAGAAAGCAATTAAGAACATGACATGATCTATCATGAAAAGTAAGTTCATCAAGAAACTCATACCAGCTATCAAGGCTAAATGGCCACTTGAATAAAGTAGAAACATCAAATTTTAGCAGGATAATACAACACCTCATATAGTAAAAGGAGATGAAGAGTTTTGTCTAGTAGAAAATTTATGGATTTCACATAAAGATAATATCACAACCTCCAAACAACCTTGACAAATTGGACTTAGGGTTTTTTAGGGCAATTCAAGCCATAAAACATGAACAAGCTTCAAAAACAGTGAATCAACTCATAGAAGTAGTCCGACATGCATATAATGTGTTTGATCTGAAGCTAACCAACCATGTTTTCCTAAGTTTACAATATGTGATGCTTGAAATAATGAACAACAAAGGTGGAAACCACTAAAAATTGCCCCATGTTGGTAAACAAAGAATGGGAAGGGAGGGTTATCTTTTAAAAACAGTTTAAGTGTTAACAAAACTACTAGAAAATTGTATGTCATCATTAATACAACAACATTTGCTTGCCAATGGACTAAGAGCTATGCAAGTTCACCTGTAAGAGAAAAGGACAACACACAACAATGTAGCAGTATATTTGGCACTAGAAGAACACAATGAGTTAATTCCAAAAGAACTAAAGCAAATGATGGTGCAATTACTATTAGTGCACGGGTATGTCCATGTTATTAATTCTAAAAACTACTTTGCACTTTATTTTGGTAGTTATTTTATAAAATCAGTATGAAAATGACAAGTGTAATTAACTAGAATTTGTGATTGTGAAAATTTTTTGGTAGTTATTTTGTAAAATAAGCATGCAAGATCACAAGTTAATATGAAAACTAGATTGTTATTTTGTAAAGCTAGCATAGTAAATATACTTGTAATCATTTTTGAAAGCTAGAGTATTAACACTTATTTGTCAAGTGAATATGCAAAATCCACTTAGAAAGTGAAGTATCATCACAACAGTAAAACACAATGGACATACCAAATTCTTCAAACATCTCTTAAGAGTAAAATATATTGGTGGCATATGGCATCAACATCAACGTAGGATAGACACTACAACTTATAATCAAATATAACTCTATTATCAAGAGAAGAACTCTCTTAGATTAGAAATAGACATCACAAGTTCATCTATGGGCTGTCTTATTTAGTGACTCCCTGTACGCCTCATCAATAAGCTAATGATCTAAAGAGAAGGAAATATGGTTTGTCCTATTGTATGTAACTTTTTACATGGTTGCTACATTCATCATTAAGGATTATGGTAGGTTAAATTAAGCCAAGATAAGGAATATTACCAAACTCTTAAGGACACCCTAAAATGGGATTCAGGCCAAATAAAAGGGGGACAAATGAAGTGCCAGCCAAAGTAACGACATACAAATAGGAAGCAACAACCAATGTACCAGAACTTAAACATAAACATGTTGTAAGATCAATATCCAAACCCAAAAAACCACCATAAGCAACAACCAATGTACTAGAGCAACAACACAATCACAAAACATGATCTCAACTCAAAACCACCATAAGCAACAACTGAAACAAAAAAGATAAGAATTTAAACATGGTCTAGAATCAATTTCCATACAAAAAACGTGATTTAACAAAGGAATACACTACAATGAACACCAAACCTTAAAAAAAGTCGAAACATAAACATTCCATAGGATCAATTCCCATACCCAAAATATGATGTATACCAAGGAAAATACTATAATCACACACATAATACTAACAAACCATAATATATACCTGGTAAGGGATATATTTCTTACCCAAAAAAATCATCTAAAGCAAGAAGACCTACATAATCAATACATAAACCAAACAAACTAGAATATATACATGGTAAGAGATGGATTTTCTTACCCAAAAAATCATTTAAAGCAAGAAGATCACCGTAATCAATACATAAGCCAAAATATTCATAATATATACATGGTAAGGGATGAATTTTCTCTTCAAAATATCATCTCTACTAAAGAAACCATCACAATAAACACATAAACCCAAAATATGAGGATATGAACTCTACGATCTATTTTCATACCAAAAACATGATGTAAACCCAAAAAACCACCATAATCAACGAATAAACCAAAAAAAATCAGTATATAAATAAACTCTAAGGTCAATTTCCATACCTAAAAGATGATGTTATCACGATCCACGATCAATATTCATACTAAGAATATGATGTAAACTTAAAAAAAACCATAATCAACAAATAAAGCAAAATATTGGAATATAACATGCTCTAAGATCAATATCCATACTAAAACATGATGTAAACTAAGGAGACCACCATAATCAACACATAACACTAAAAAAACATAATAACACTAATAAGTCCCAATTATACTTATAAATATATGATATTTTAGGTCTTTTTGCATGGAGTTATTCACATTTTAGTTTAGTTATTTGTTATCATATGATGCGTTCACGAGGTTTTATAGTGTTTGTGTCATTTTTTAGGAATCCTAAGGACTTATTGTCATGGGATGAGTTCAAGATCTACGGAAGGATCCTACGAGGCTCAATCCGAATGAAGAACATGAAGCTACGGGAACCTGAACAAAGGATGAAGAAAAGGAACTTATACATTCAGTAAGGGGTGGCCATGGGGTCGGGTCGGGCGGGCCTAAAAGTGGATCAAGCTTGCTAGGATTGGCCTAGGTTTGGACCCGTCTAGGGGCGTGCCAGTCCAGGCTAAAGTTGGGATAGGGAAACTGAATTTGTACTAATTCGAATCAAATCAAAAACTAAATCATAAACCGAATCGAAATGAATTAATGAACCGAATCATATCAAATTCACGAATTGAATATAATAGAATTCATGAATCGAATAAAATCAAATCAAATTCACAAATTGAATCAAATCAAATCGAATTCACGAATCGAATCAAATCAAATCAAATTCACGAATTGAATTGGATAAAATCGAATCAAATTAAACCAAAAACCACATAGTAACATTCGTTGTAAACTTTTAAATTTTCCTAATCACATTCATTTTTCATTTATTTTGTCGATATGTACATATTTATATATTCATTAAACTAATTAAACTTTTATATTCACCTAATGAAATTAATTTTTCATATTCATTAAATAGTTAGGTAATTACATATTTACATATAATCAATACGAGACATAATCATATTCAAATTTTTTTAATTAAACAAGTTTTGGGGGTGGAGGAAAAAAGAAAAGGCTTACACTTAATTTTGAAAATCAAAGTTTAATTATAAAATTAAAATTTGATTTTCAAATTTAAGTTGTATATGTATCTCGAAGAAATCAAAACTCATGTAGTTCTCTTACGTACCTCAAGTGGTGCCTAGCTAGTGGCAGTCCCCGAACTGCCTTTACCTGTGCCGCTTCCCTCACCCGTGCCCATCAGCATCTAAGGTTCATCTTCATTGTTCTCGTCCTCTCTCAATCCTTGGGTCCTTTGATTCGCTTGATCCCATTCCTTCTTGCAAACATATATTTAAATGCTCTCGAAGGATAAGCGGGATCTCTTCTCGTCAAGGACTCATCGAACTGCACTAAAAGTAGACTCAAAGGAAATGGAGGAGGTGGGAATTTCAAGGATATCTTGCAATTCTCACCAAAACAGGAAATTATCGTTCGTGATCAAGCCACCACTTAATAATGGAGAAATTCATCAATTTCATGGTCGTAGGAAAGATACTCATTAATAACATAAAGTGAAGAAGAGGATGATGAAGAAGAACAAGAAACCGATGTTTTAATTTTTTTTTATAATTCTAGTAAGTGCTGACATAAATCTCGTACCAGAACTTTTGCTAAAAACTGATACATTTTGTGTAGGTGTATAAATAGTAGCATAACAATCATATAAATCTGATAAAACATTCTTACATTTTCTATATGTACCAATTAATGTCGTAAGGTAGATCTAGAGTATTATAGTAAAACTCTAATAATTCTCTAAACCTGAAGCCTTAACCCGGGATCAAGAATAGTAGTTATGCCTTTTCGTGGATATCAAATTGAAGCTTTTGTGAGTTTAATCTCTTCCTTTTTTCTTAATTAATTGCTTTACTTCATTGCATGTCTAGTTCTATGTTTATCATTTATTAGCATAATTTCTGAATTGTTTTCATTCTCGCGATTTCATTCCATGTTTGTTTCTGTTGCATCTTTGAATATCTTTATGTTTTTAAGCATGAATATGTGTGAGTAATTCCTTTAGGGGTTTTGATTGGTGAAACCCTAGGAAAGCTATGATCTTTATTGCTTAAGGTTGTAGAAACGATGATAATAAATAGTTTTGGAATCCGATGCGAATCTAGTCCTGCCACTCCTTTGGAGACATAGGGCGATTATAGGTCGTTTGTTGTGATTTGTGGAATCACCAACTTCCTCTCGTATTCTTGGATGTCCATGCTAGTTATTATCAAATTTTCTCCAATCTATCATGTTCGGTTTTGGAAGCTTCATTCCTAGGGTGTATCCAATCTTGTCCCCGTTTTTCTCTACTTGCTTTATTTCGTGATTTATCGTCATCCATCTTCTGGTTATTAGTTTTAATTGAATTTCCAACTCCAAATAGTCCGGTTGTGTTAAAAGTTAAAGTCTTGATATACCTTGTCTTCGTGGTTCGACCCCCTACTCCACTATACTCATATAGTTTGTAGGTTGGAATAAATATTGTTTGCATAACCTGTCTTTTAGTTAATGACCTAAAATACCGGTTATCACTAATTTAAGGGGAGGGGGGGGATTTATGAAGAAATACAAGACATTTGCGGGTCAGAAGGCGGCGGGGGAAGGAGGGCGAGAGGGCCCGGTTGGGCGCTGACTTAAGAGTTTTTGATGGATGAGATCGTAGAAGATGCTTATTTAGTTAGTATGTGTATTCATGGAGCCGATTTGGATATGTTTTTTTTCATTGTTACAACTTTGGATTGCAAAAATTACAAAATCTAGTGAAAAATGAAATTTCCATCATATTGTATTTTATTAACTAAGTAAAAATTAATTAATGGGGAGTATATTTTGATAAACTTTTAATTAACACTTGTAGTATTATATTTAAACTATTAGCATGTGTGTTTTTTTAGAAGACTTAAAAACATGCTTCGGGATGATTTTAAAACCTTAGAAAATTTTGTATGATTGCTGTAAATTTGGGTGGTTGAATATTAATTAAGATTGTATTATTTGGTGTAGGAGAACAATTTGTAAAAGGTGTTTGATAGTAGAGAGAGTGGCCACCCATTTATTTTAGTCAAGGTACATTCAAGTTACAAAAAACTTAGTTTTAGGAGCATGATCTAGGGTAAAATGAAAACTTAGTATCATATTTAGGGAACCTATTTTGGTAAGAAGGTTTTCTTATGTGCTCAAAAGGATTCATGTTCTTAATATTAGGAGCATGATTTGGTAACTGGTGAGTTATAATTATGATTTTTTCAATACTAATCAAGAAAGGATTATATATGGTTGAAAAATCTTGAATTATTCAAATGGAATTAATTTGCTAATTAATCCACGAGGTTGTTTATTATTACTCCTTCATTTCTAATGGTATGAATTGAGTAAAGATGTTATTTAAGCCTAATGACGAAGTTAGTTGGCTTTGTTCAACAATCAAAATTTAAAAAGGAAATCAAAAGGTTAAAATTACAATATAAAATATGTTGATTGTGTAATTGTGATGTTTACATGTGTGATATTTGGTAATTTGGAAACCAAGTGTTAAAATGTAAATCACGTAAAGTGAAAGAAGGTTAAGCTATAAAACTCTGGGCTAGTGCACGTCTAGAGTATTGACAATTAAGGGTTGGAGCTTCACGAGGTATTATTCGTGACCTTTCTTGGAGGTCGTGTGATCAATGAGTCTCTCTTTTACAAAGTTTTGAATAAAAATTGGGGTTAGTTGATATCTCATTTAGTTATTGTGACGGAGTCGCGTTTGTTTACCATCTGGATTTATACTGTATTTTGATGCCCTCTAATGGGAGTGCATGAGTTTAGTTATTTATTTTGATGTTCTAATTAGGATTTGGGAGATAACCTTGTATATTTCTTAATCCAAATAATTTATTATTTTTTCATTTAATCAAATAAAATGTTGCGGAATACGTTCAAACATGTTATACTTATTTTTCCTCATATGCTTGTTTCAGTTGTTTATACTTTGTAATTTTGTATGTACTCAACTTGCTGATTACGTGCTTTTTATGTGGTCTTTAGTCATATCCTTAGCCTTTCATTGACACTGTAATTGTAATCCCTGAAAATTATTAGATTTTGATTAGGTTTTATCGAAAATATTTTCTATGCATTAATATAAATTGGCAATACATACATATATACACACACACACACACACATATATATATATATATATATATATATATATATATAGGGGAGAATAAGAAGAATAAGAAGAGATCTTGACCATCAAAATGATAAGATCCAACGCTAAAAATTTCACGTAAAAAAATAGTTACTATAATAATAATAAAAGGTCATTATAATAATAAAAAGATAAGTGAAAAAAACTTATTTGGTTACTATGAGTTAAAAAAGAGTCACTATGTGTATGAAAAATATTATCTGTTGGATTTAAAAGATGAAGAGTCAGGATGTCTTCTCATCCTTCTCATTTTAAATATCCTTCTTATTTTAACTTTTACCTATACATATATATATATATATATATATATATATATATATATTCCCATAAGAAATAGAAAATTATTTTTATTAGTATGTAAAAATTTATTTAAATCTTAAAACAAAATTCTTTTTTTTTAAAAAATATATTCTTTTCCTAAGAATCCAACTAAGCCCAAAATACATTAAACCTAGTACTTCCTAACTTTCTAAACCTAATTACCTAAACCTAACCATAGTCTACCAAAAGTTAAATACTTCAAAACAAACCCAAAACCCTAAAATTCCTTTTCACGTACAAACCCTCCTTCCCTTCACAGCTGTCCGGCTCCTACCGCCGCTAGTGAGCCGCCAACCAGCTAGCCAGCCCTCCTCTCTTCTTTCCTTTCTTTCCTCCTTTAAATCATTTGCTCTATTATGCATGTTTAATAAATTATTATAGGATACTTATGTTGATTTTATGATGGGTTGAATTTATATTAAAAGTATAAAAAATTTTATGTTCTATAATTCATGTTATGCATCCTACAAGTTTTCATAAATTTTCGATGCATAAATATAATGGCTAGGCATGCTAGCCTCATGAATTAGGGTTTTTGATACTAGACTCTTGATTTTGGCATAAAAATATTAAGTATTTTGTGAATCATCTATGTTAATTTTTATAGGGTTGTGGTTTAAAAGAATTTTTAGATTTTATGATCATATGTTTTATTATACAAATGTTAGTTTTTATGATTTAAGGCTTAAATTCTTATACTAGTAATTGTTTCATAAAACTATGACTATAGTATGATGTATTTTGATAAAAAAATTAATACTATGGTATTTGGAATAAATTTTAAGAAATTATACATATTAGATCATTGTTTAATTGATGAGATTTTCTTGTTTTAAAGCTTGAAATTATATACTTTTAGTATATACATTAATTAAGACTATTTTGTGATATAATTGTGAGTGATTTTGTTATACTATATTGATAACAAATTTTCATATTTGTAAAGTTATAAAAAGTGAGTTTTATGATATCTATTTGAAGGATTTAAGTATATATAAATGTTTAGATTGATTAGTAATACAATGCTGCAAATTGGAGTTTCAAAAATGACATAATCTAATGAAAATGAGATTTACAGCATGCTATACTTTATTAATTTAGCTGAAACTAATTAAGGGAGTGTGCATTTTAATGAATTTTCAACTAATACTTGTAGTGTTATCTTTGAACTACTAAAGTTTGTTTTTGGGAAAAATAAAAATATGTTTTGGAATTGTTTTAAAACCTTATAAGGCTTAGTATGATTGCAGTAAATTTTGGATATTGGTGTGTTGATATAGGTGGTATTATTTGATGTAGGAAAACAATTCGTAGAAAGTGCATAGTTATAGAGAAAGTGGTCATTCGCTTGGTTTACTCAAGGTCCATATGGATTACAATGCCTTGACCTAGAGGTATGAGCTAGGGTCGAAAAAGGAAAGCTTAGTTGCATGTTTAAGAAGCTTAGAGTATTATTGATTATGCATTAACGAGTTGTATTTATTACTAGAACTAATAACGATGTAATCATATTTGGTTGATGAATCACAATAGATTCAAGTGAAATTAATTTGTTAATTAATTCATGAGGCTACTTAATATCTCTCTTTCATTACTAATAGTATGAATTGAGTAAAGGTGAACTTCAAGTCTTAATGACGACGAGGGTAGTTGACTCTGTTCAACAAGTTAAAAGTTAAGATGGAAACCAAAACGGTTAAAATTATAGTATAACTGAGGTCGGTTTTGTGTAATTGTGATGTTTGCATGTGTGTGCTGTTGTGATTATGGAAACTGAGTTTACATTGTAAATCACGTAAAGAGAAAGAAGGATAAGCAATAAAACTCTAGCTAGTGTACATCTAGAGTATTGAAAATCAGGGATTGAAGCTTCAAGGGGTATTATCCGTGGCTTTTTTTCGAGGTCGTATGATCTACAAGTCTCTCTTTTAATATGTTTTGAATTAAAATTGTAGTTGAGATATTGTCTAGCTATGGTGACGAAGTCGCGTCAGTTTACCATCTAGATTTATACTGTATTTTGACACCCTCCATTGGGAATGCATAGGTTATTTATCTATTTGATGTCCTAATCTGGACATGGGGAGATAACCTTGTCTATTGCTTAATTCAAGTAATTAATTAATTTGTTAGGTTAATTGGGTAAAATATTGCGTAAAACGTTTTTTCATAATGTACTTACTCTTGTATTAAATGTTATTTCAATTTTTATACTTTGTAATATGTACATATTTAGCTTGTTGATTGCGTGCTTTGTGTGTTTTTGTCATGGCTTTTGCCTTTAAATGACACTATGGTGATCCAATATTTACACTTGTATTATTAAGGAGCAGATTATTGACAGGTATCCGGTAGAGCATTCATGCATGGGTGGGTTGAGTGGAGTGTTGCTTTAATTTTAGATTTCTGATTATTTTATGTTTGTTTTGATTTGATTTTAGACTGTAAGTTTTGGATTTGAGTTGAATGTTATTTTGCTACACTGTAGTAAGGGTCTTAACAATTCCAATTTGTAGTATGTTAGGACTTTGTTTCTACGAATGATGTTATTTCGAAAAGTTTTTTGTTTTCCGCTGCAAAACTATGTTTTATAGCCTTAATGTATGAACACATGGCGGTAGCAAAAGATTCTGTTTTGAAAGAGGGAATTACCGGGGTGTTATAGTAATGATCCAATACTTACACTTGTATTATTGGGGATCAGATTTCTGACTGATATCCGCTTGAGCATTAATGCATGGGTGGGTTGAGTGGAGTGTTACTTTAGTTTAGTTTTCAGAATAATTTCGTTTGCTATGAATGGTTCTGGACTATTGGTTTGGATTTCAGTTGAACGTTACTTTGGTACTTATCAGCAAGGGCCTTAACTGTTCCATCTTGTAATATGTTAGGAGTTTGTTTTGATGAATGATGTTATTACAAAAAGTCTTTTATTTTCCGCTGCAAAATTCTGTTTTAAAGCCTTAACGTTTGAACATGTGGCAGTAGTACACCGATAGTTCTTTCAAGGTTTTGGTTTTCGGAAAGGCGGAATTATCAGGGTGTTATAATTCTACCTTGTATGTCTCTCCTCCATAGCCTCGAAATAAATAATACGTTTTTAATGAACTATTCATCATCTATCCTATGGGCCGTAATACATAGTAAAGGTGCGCCAAAACTAGAGGTCCAAGTATCACTAGTAAGGCTCACACTACCGTTGAATGTACGAAATATTTCTATTAAGCAATTTCTATACTTGTAATAGGCGATTTGGGTATGGCGCTTAAGGGTCTTCCTAGGGAAATGTCTAAATGCGGGTTGTAAGGAAAATCTAGTAAAATGTTCGAAATTAGGGCTCTCACCATGGCTAAAGGGCAATTCATCAATAATAACAAAGTTAGTGAGTTCATCTATCATCCTATCTTTATTAAACATAAAAGGCATACCTCCTCTGGGCATGTTACCCATGAATATGTGAAGTTGTGTTTGGCTTGATGATTCACCTGTCGATTCAACTCCTTCGAGATCAATTCCGTGTACTCCGGTCAAGTGACGGGATAATGTTCCCGTCCCAAAGATGGTCTTCTATGCATAAGTTGCAAGTGAGGCAATAACACATGAACTTCTTCTGTTTTGAATAAGGGGCAATAATTGGAACTTTCTCGAAGTATGGCCACACCAGTGAAGGTTTCTTTCTACAACAATAGGTATTGGGTAGTCCACCATATCCTTCATTTAATATAAAGTTATAACATTAACTAAGCTAACATTTATAATTTCATATTAAGTTGTTAACATTAACTTAACTAACATTCATATGAAGTTATAAACTAAAATACATTAAACTAACATATAAGATTACATAATTAGAAGTTTAGAAATTACCTTGGCAAGTAGTATTAGGAGGCGGTTGTATGTCCAAAGTTGGTGTATAAGGAATTTGACCACTCAGATTAGGAGCTTCAAAAATTTGTTCTTCCAAATTTTGAGCGAAAGTTTCGGTATTTTATTTGAAACAAAACTTCAAACGAGTTACTAGCTCTTCCTCTTTAAGTCATTTCTTTTATACTTTATTATAGTAAATTACCAATAAGAAAGAAATTAATTAAGATTAAGAGAGTAATTAAGAAGAATATTAGTACTAATTACTAAACTAATTATATGTATGAGTAATTTGAGAGATTGAGAGTGAATTGAGTGAGAATGAGAGATTGATTTCTAGTGTTTATATAGGGGAAGTGCAACATTCAAATGCAATAGCTAGCTAACGGCTACTTTTTGCCGAATAATTTCGGGCCAGACTGGGCTGCCGTAGACACTAAATTTTGATCTTCTTATGCTATTAATAATTTAGGATGTCGCTCCCTCTCACTTTGATTATGCTAGTGAGCGGGACATTTTTATAATAATAATGAAAAGGAGTACCACCATTCTGAAGTTTGTTGACCAACAAAGAAGAATAATTCATGTAATATTGTTAAACTACTAATACGCCACCTTATTAAAACTCGCAATAATATACTAGATACGTATTCCATTCTATAGTATGTTTGTACTTAGCATTTTCTATGCTTTTTATCCCCTTGCAAATAGTAAAGGACATACAAAATAAATTAGTATGAAACACCTCATATAGATGCTAATCTACCTTTCTTAATTTTTTAAAATAAATATGTCCTTTGTTTTTTTTTTTGAACTAAATATTCTCAATAAACAAACAAAAATGGATACCCAAAAAAAAGAAGTAATAATCTTTATTAATACATTTATTACAACATACAAGAAAGAATACAAATCATGTGTAACTTCCGACTAATTAACTACAACCATACTTAAGTATAGCTAGCATCAACGTCATTAATAAAACCATCAACGTCATTAGCAACACCATATATAGCTTTAGCATGCAAATTTTTCCTTCAAATATGGTGTTTGGGAACATGAGGGAAAATGAATGACTTTGAGTGAAGATAAAAAGGAATAAGATAAGGGCGTGTGTGGTAAAAGGATAAGAGAATCCCCTTTTATAAAGTAATTATCCGGATAATATAACTTAATCCTTAATAATATCCACATAAAGAATTAGATGGTTATACTCCTTCATAGTTTATATGTTTATTAGCAAAAAATAATATTAATTTTATAGGTATTTAGGATTAAGGCTTATTAAATTTTGTAAAAGTTGTTTAGTTTCATGTATGTACACGTTAAATGTTTGAGATATTTTAGATCTTAAAATAATTTGCACAGATAAACAAAGACATGCATATATACACATTAGCATGGTAAATTTGCAAGATAATATGTACACTACACTTTTTATTTGTAAAAAAGATTAGAAAGCTGAAAATGCAAAACCCATAGAGAAAGGGCAAGAGGATGGGGGAAGGGCTAAAAACAATGGCTTTACAAATTTGAGTCAACATTGATACGAAGGAAATATGCACAAAGAATTCTTTACAGGAGACTAGCCCCAAACACATTATCATCTCAGTTGCAATCCAAGTGCAGTGTTGAAAATCCTATCAGCTAGTCAAGGCATCATAAAGGACCAGCGTGTAGCATCACAAGACGTGTAGGACTCTGAACACAACATAATGTGGGGGATAGAATTTCTCACCCATTAACCTCCAGAGGTTCAAAACAATAGGCAATCAGATTGATTGCCAGTCCTTCAGGCCAGATTGCAAAATCATGTCCTTATTGAATGATCACATAATCAGCATCATGTGGGATTTGATCTCTGGCCGTGGGCGGCAAACTCTGCCGAGGATTTTCATGGCGAACTTGGGCATGAGTTTCTGCCTCGTGTTGGAACATCTTCACCAACTCCTCTAGTTCCAACTTCCTCACCTCTACCTCCTCTTCAGAGACTGGTCGTTTTAGCCCAAGATATATCAGGCCTACCCCAATTAGAATGATACCTATAAACAGTAGAAGTCCTGTAAAAAGACCAAATGCGTAAGGTGTGTTTTCAGCACCGGGAATTCCATCGACATTGATACCAAAGAGCCCAGTTATGATAGATAGTACAAGTCCACATCCACCAAAGACTCCTAAATTGTGAGAAACTCGAAGGCTTCGATCCTGGATCAAAATATTAAAACAGAAGGTTTGTCATAGGATTCTCACAATTTGTTATAACTAGCTCAAAAAAGCAAATACAATTAAGCAATCAGATTAGCTTTCAAGCAGGCCTAGCTTCAAGTAAAAAGAAATTATTGCTCCTCCAACCAAAATAAATTTCTCTCTGCCCAAATGCAAACTGTTAACGGAAAACCACTTTACCACAGGCACTATTAAGTAGTTGAACCTTTGCACAAGTTAAAGCAATTACTTTAGCCCAAAGGGAGTAGCATAGCAATCAGTAAGAAAGTGATAAGTGAGGGAGAAATATCTGTAAAATCTATATTATCTCATCAACCATCCCAAAACCTATGGGGATATAAAACCCAGAAAAATTATATTGCCTTCTAGTTGGGCGCTGGATCCGTTCGGACCTGGAGAACGGTTTGGTTGGAAGCAGCTTATTTGCTAATCCACCGACCTACTTTTCACTTGTCTTCTACGAGTCTGAGACTGGAAGAGGTTCAATTCAATAGTTCCGACTCTGACTTCGAAGCCTGGCCGGGTGCTCATTTCGTAAGAATAAAGTAGTAAAAAAAAGGAATTGCGAAAAGACAAACCTGCAACCATGCACGAATAGTACTCTGCATAACATCTTGAATGGTAAATAGGCGTCCACGAACAGCCTCTTGTTCACCAAGCATTTCCCTTGTACTCTTTCTTACCACCTCCAATAAGCTTCTAGCTGCATTTCCACGTAACTGGTGGAGAAGCTCAAATATGATCTCCTCTCTTGCATGGAGTGACCACTTGACTCTAATGACCTAACTAACAAAATAAATGCAGTGACCAGAAAAGACAATGAAAAAAGAATAAAAGATGTGAGATGCGAACGGTAAGCAGTTTGTTCATAACAGAAAAGGGTTAGTGGAAATGGTTTATAAGTTAATAAGAGGTTTCATTGATTTTATTCATGAGATGAGTACTTGCAGAAACCATATCCATGTCAAAACGAGGCGGCAAGCAACCAACAAGCACACCAATCAAGACACACCATTTGACACAAAGAATGATAAGAGAAGTGTAGCAAAAAAAATGAAACATGGTTACAAAATACTTGGTAACAATAGATAAAACCGGAAAGAAATGATAAATTTTGAAAGAGCAACGCAAATGTAGCAGGCAAGTCTTATCAGAAGCCTGTCTCCAGAACAATTTGCAAAATATGGAGTTATAGTTCATAAGGATAAATATATTATTTCAGAAAGCTTATCTTTTTAATATAAATTAGTGAGCAAGGAAGTTGATGCCTTGATGACCCAGCTGAAGGTTCAAATGAAAACTACACCTAGGTGAACTGTTAAGAGTTTGCCCCCCCTCCAACTGATCCCCTCACCTGGCACTATACACTAGTTACTTTTAAAGTTCTAAAAAAAACTTCCAAGTTAAGTGATTTACAATCATCTTGAATGTTTCGAGGAATACATTTACCACCTTTATACATAAGACAAGTTGTACAAAGATCCCATGAATCATTGACCTATGTCAAAGCTTCATTCCCTAGTGCTCATAGCATTTCAAGCTGAATACCTCCTAACACCACTTCCATCCTCACCACCCCCACCCCCACCCCCCAAACAACACACACACTCTCACAATAATCCCCTGAATCAAGCTTATACGTCGAAAAGGATCAGATCTTGGTAGTTTCATCTTATCAAGAGAATCCACAAATAATTCATGGATCTTCTCTCCCAAAGAAATATGAGGACCAGTCATTCTTTTAAACAAGTGAAATACAATAATACCCGAGAACTTGTCAAATTAGACTTTCATAGTTTTCTACATCAAATTCATAAGTCGGGCACACTCAAATTTCACTGAGACACAAAAGTGATGCAAATTCAAAAGAATAGGATGATAATGGCTCATTTTATTGTAAACTTCAATGAGCTGGATAAAGGAATAATTACCTGTCTTGACAGCTTTCTCACTTCTTGGTTTAGAATCACACCAAAAAGATGCATATCTTCATGATTCCTCCTAATAACAAATCAAAATATGAAAGGTTAATTATCCTAGCAACTTATAAGGACATACAAAAATAAAATATTAGAAGATAATACCTGTTCACAAACTTTAATTCAACTTCATCGGCCACGCCAAATATGGATTTCCTAAAAAATCTATACACCGACAAATAAATGCAAAAAAGCAAAGATTCAGCACAAGATATGATGGCACATGTATGATCAAAATATTACGATGAGATAAAAGAAAAACAATGCACCGAAAGGGTGTTTATCGACATTTAGACCAGCTGTTTAGAAACGAATTGTGAGCACCTTACTGGTATCAAAGCATTTAGCTTTCCATTGCTTCTGATGATATGTAATGACATATTAAATTTTATTGGTCTAAATTTTTTTGTTAATCCTTCAGAATTTAGGAGATGAAAGTTGAGTTTCAATTATGAGAGGTCAAAACGGAATATGAGAAAGGGTTAATAAATTACTGGATGAATTGTAAAACATGGGCATGCTTTATTAATTTCATATCAACAATCAATAATTTTTACATAGTTGATGCTAGATTTTAAAATTTTAAATTAGGTGAAAGGAAGTAATATAATCAGCAGCCTTAATTCTACAATATTTTACAGTTGATGCTCTCATTGGGTGAAGAATAATGTTCAAGGATAAGCAATCTAAACTACAAAGAAAAATGTCAAACCAACTCCAAAAGAATAAAACCTTCAGTCTTTTAAATGACCACACGAACATATGCTCAAAACGTGCAACAATGGCAATCACTCCCTACACGCGATGAATCCAGCTAGGCAAGTTTCAAAATATGCACAAGCTTGGCTCAAGCACAAACAAATCCCATCACAATTCTTAGCAAACTACCGAAGCCACAAAGAAGCTAAATGTGTCATTTTAGACCAAATTATTTCTACAGTCAAAGCCGTCTCTTAAATAATTCTCATCCTAAACAAGGCACTAAATTATTATAAATAATACACAATTCCCCCAAATCAATCCAATTTTTCTTTGTGGGACCAAACCCTACAAGACACTGAGAAATGAAGCTATCAGATTTGCAGAGCATATCCCTCTATAGTCATCATCTGAATATCAAAGAGAGTATAAAACTTATTTAAAGAAAAGGGACAGTGAAGAGACATCCTCATTTCTTGCAAAGCTTCTGAGACAACCCATTTTACCCACAAAAAGAAATGCAAACATTAGAGAGAGCGCGTGCCATGAGGTTTCTGTCCATGGAGAAGGTTGCAACATTGTTATTGTTATTCAAGTAAATCCTCCTTGAAGAATCGTCTTAGAAAGGTCATTGAAAGTTTAAGCAGCTGGGGGAATTGGGGTTCTAAGAGATTTATAGGAGAATGAACCCTGATTTAGCAAGCTAAGCATTTATATTTGAACAAAATAGTTAGACACAAGTGTGAAAAGGATGCAGGAAGATTTTCAACTCCCTCTCTTAGACTTACTCTATGACATGAAGATTCCAATAAACTATTTTAAGTCTAGAACCGTCGTACTCAAAAGTTAAAAAACTCCACTCATAGAGGTTAACAGTACAAAATGGAGAAATCTGTGCAAAAGGTGAACTCTCTAAACCCAAGATAGTATACCAAGAAGGATCTTAGCCTGTGAAACACCTTTTATTAGATCTGAAAAACAAACTACTTACAAGAGCACCACCAATGGTGAGCCTTTGCTTGATTCTTAGAAAGCTTCGCAAGTATTTTTTTTTTCCCATCACTTATGAGCCTCTAAATCTATTTTAATTTTGAAACTCAACTTTTTAATAATCACTTATAAATCTGTACGAATTCTTAATGGTTGATTTAATTTGGGAGTGATTCATGCACATACCTCACTAGAAGACACAATACCTGTACGAAAGTGAGTGTGAAGTATCAGCCAGTGATAAAACAGACACCCAGCAGCTGCTGCTTGGTTAAGGACAGCTATTTACTAACCTCTAGAATATGGAAATCAGGACAGTGAAACATGCTGAACTAAAGGGAGGTAAGGACAGTGATTTTCATAGGTACAAGTGTTCAATGCTTAATTTTGCAACATTATGACAATAAAAAATAGAGAAAAAATCTGCAAAAAAAAAATAGTGGACTAAACATTTTTCTGGGCGTGGAAAGTCCCCTAATACCTTTCACGGAAGGATGATGATGATACGGCAGTCACCATGAATTTGGTGCGTTTCGTTCTTAGATTTCTTTTCCTAAGGACCTCTGATTTTGTACATTGTTTAATGATTTCATTAATATATTTTTCCTAATGAAGGAAAGGGAAAAAGGAATCTGAAAGGCATCACCTATCATCCCAACGCGCAAGACGACAGGCTAGATGTGAAATGACTTCATGTATTGTTCTTGGTGCATTATAACCACCTGCAATAAGAATCTCCTGGGAAAAGCAATTAAGAAATCAAAATCAGAACTGCTACAAATTAATATACGATGAACAGAAAAAATAACAAAGCCATAGGATTTTCATTGAAAAAGGTAGAACCTGAACTTCCATCACACCCAGTACATTTGCATTTGATGTAGGTCCCTTAACATGCATTGCTGTTACCAAAAAGTTTTGTGCTTGCCAAGAACGTAGAACAACAGGAATATCATCTTCATCATCCAATGGATCACCAGCTGACTGCCCCAAAAGCTCAAACAATAGCCCTCCAGCTACCCTTACTGGAACCTGCGAAAGTAATTTAAGCAATTTGTAGTGAACTCAACCCTAAAAGCCGCACATTTTAAAGTAATGATAGCATCAGCATTGTGGATCCATAATTCTACAATACAATACATTCTTTTACCAAATACAAATAAAGGAGAGAAGATTACAATTGGCAGTAAATCTGTAACCATCACCGAGCAAAGCCTGAAAGCATAGAAAAACATTTATCTTCGGATTTCCAACATCCAAAGGAAGATGTATCAGTCGGTAATGCAGCCTCTCATTTCAATTCTTGAAGGGGACTACAAACCTCATTCACTTTACCTGGATTCAACTCTACAAATCAGTGAGACTACTAACCCCATTGACTTTACCTGGATTCAACTCTATAATCAGCATGTGAAAGTTTCTATACAACCAGATTTAAGGCTAAGGAAGTTGATTCTAACCTCTAACCTTCTGACCTAACAAGATTTAACTCATAAAAATTTAATAGTTATTTGTGCCTACCTACATTTAGAAGTTAACATTAGCTATGCCTCTTGCGCAGCATAGTTGTTTCATTCAATCAAAGTAACTAGCAGTCTAACAATCATTTACATGCCTAAGAAAATAGGGACCAACGGAGTTGAGACTATAAACAGAGAAGAATGATACATCCTTCTCTACAGGCAGAGTAGCTCAATCAATGAACAAGTAATTTTCGGTGAGCAAAAAGATTTATATTATGCCGATCTCACAGTCACAGTGATACGAGTACCAGAAGCTGAAAGAATCAAACTGGAGATGCTGTAGTTATGATCACTGAAGTTTCTAATATCTTTTTAAAAACCTTTAACTTTGATATCTTAGCGACATTACTGTTAAGCTGCAATTTTTTTGTCTTTACATTGGGCAGCTAGGTTATATAATTATCATCATTCTCAAAGACTGTGAAGCTGACAAGCTACTAAGATTTCATGAGATAGCCAAAACAAAGATCAGTCTTGACAATTGACACATTCATATTTCCTGTTCCATAGGGAAAGGTTATGTTAGGTGCTAGCCACCAAGCAGCTCCATTGGGCCTTATAAAGGAAACTTCTAAGAGGTTTTGAGCAAGTTTATGACGTATTCTGGTAATTTGTATACCAGTATTAAAACAGAGGAAGCCTTGTTAATAATGGATTCTGCAACATTCTCTAACAACCCCCCCCCCCCCCCCCCCCCACACACACACACACACACACACACACATCTCTACTCAGTTTTGATGGCATTTTTTCTGTTTGATGCTTCTTTGCTCAAGAAAGTAACAGATTTACCCTAATAATCAAGGCTTTTATAAATCATCTCCTCTTAAATCTTCCAAAGATATTCTCTATACAGTTAGGTTTGAACTCTTTTAAGTAGTTACATATGAGCATATCATATCCATTTAGTCAAGTACGTAAAATCACAGGTAGTTGACTTGATAATGCAAAATTTATTGTCGGCTGGAATTCATAGCTTCACCTCATAAAGAAGGTACTTCATGCGATCACTGATCAGACGGCTTTCATCTCTGAGAGCTATACTAACAGCTGGGTGTAACCACTGAGCATTGTTAAGCCATGAAATGATATTCCGGTGACTTGCATCCACATGACACCACCAGACAGGACCAACAGGTTTCTCCCAATAAGGGGCTGCTAATTCTGCCACAGTAACATCATCCTCTTTATTCATGAACTCAAATTGATGAGATTCCCAATCAACATCTACTTGAACTTCTTGAACAAGTTCAAATAATCTAGTCCAACCGATTGGTACCCACCGGCTTTCATGAACCTGCTCTGATTGGAAAGCTTGATGGTCCATAGTGTCATCTAAAGTTGAAAAATGACACGATCCCGACTCCGTAGGATAAGAACAATCTCGGTTATAGATCCCATTTTGACCACTAGAATCAACTTCCCCATATGTACATGACAGCTTTTGCAAATCTTCACTATCTAACTTTTGTGAATAAGGAAATTTGGATGAAGTCTTCTGTTTCTGCAATTTGCGACGACTTCGCACATACTCAAAACCGCAGATAAGTCCATCAGTCCAAAGATCAGTCCCAGGTATGACATCTCTATGACAATGATTTTTTGGAACTTCTGGCTTTGTAGAGGCATTTCTCTTGTGGTTGGAGTGGTCACTGCTTTTGCCACTCATTTTGGTCTCTGCAAAAGAGTGGCACAAAAGGATCGTAAGAAATCCTTAAAGTCTTAGCGTTCCTTTCTTAAATGTGGAAACAGGCAAGTGGGCATCTCAAAAATCACTTGTTGCAGAATCCCACAACAGTTAGCCAAGAATAGCTCACTGAGTCCTCCATCCTGCAGCCATCATAGATTGAAATGAAGACATTAAGACGTATACTAAATTAGTGCAGGAAGTGTTGACAATGATAAATTCAATGAACGTAGCCAACTATATAACCTTCAAGGGTTCACAAATGTTAATTATATTCAGAGTACGTAAACTCGTAACAATTTCACCAATGACGAGACAAGAACAGTGAGAGATAGCAACAATGTTGTACTATACACACAAGTAGCACATAACTAGGAAGCCACAGGAAATCTCATTTCAAAATAGCATTCAAGCAGCCTGTTTTTGCATATGCATATCCGAGAAAAGCATGAATCGATTGAACAATTGAACTTGACACTTTGACTTCTCAAGAGCAAACTTCATACACTACAAGCATGGAATTCGAACAGGTGATAACGTCATCGTAAACTTTTTTCGAAATCTTATATAAGTTATGCATACTCTTCATCAACTTCAAAGGGTCGAATCATATGATTTTTCTTCATTAAAAACAATCTTCTCTACTTTAAAACAAACCAAATAAAGACATCATATTAATCATAGCACAATCGCCACCCTCCGGACCGACAGAGGAGAACTTCATTATCCTGTGGACAGCCGTACAAGGCCGAATATACAGAATCCGTCTATTATATCAATGCTGACATAATTCGTTCATAAACACTACAATTTCAATGTAAAGTTCACAAACACTCCAAATTCAATCTAAAGTTCACCAAATTTCATATCCTAAGAAAAAAAAAATTGATGCCAGTGCTTAATAATTTCTCGTTTTCAGAATTTCATGAAAACTTTATTTTATACTCTATGATTACCAAATAATATGGACAAACGTAACATGATGTCTGAATAATATTCTACCAAAACACACAAAAGAGCTCAGGAAATTGGCGCATAGATTAAATGAAGATCAGAAGAACAAATTCATAGATTTGGAGAGAGAAATAACCAGAAGAGTTGCATGCAGTGGATATGTTGAGAGGAGGCAAAAGAGAATGAAAGGGAAAAGTGTAGAAGGATTAAAGTGATACAATAGATTCGTCGGAAGGAAAGGCAGTATTGCCGACGTCTGCAACAGTTGTCATTGGTGTGGGTAGGAATCCCAGTGAGTATTGAGTAGTGACATTGACAACCTGACACGTGTCGTACTCAAATGGATCTGGGCTAGCCTCGTGTCTAGTCCAACAACCCACTACATAAGTGGGGAATTTTAGAAGGCTTGGGTAGGGTTGATCCGAGCTCACATGCTCATTCGTAACATCTAGTGATTCACGGGTTATGACGGCCCATATATTGTTGTGATAGGTCATGTAACATGTTGTGTCTTAGCTCGAGTTGGTCAGCCTAGTGTTATATTTAAAATAATGGAATGAACACATTTACCTATAATTATACTAGAGTTTTGTATGAACATTTTATAATTTGTAATTTTGGTAACAGAACTCATTGTTGAAGTTAGTGTGAACACTAAAACTATTCAGTGGTAAGGGCTCAATTCAGTATTTAATCCCTATCTAATGAGTAGGGAGTAGGGAGTAGGGAGTAGGGAGAAATATATTCTCCTCTGTTTTCGTGTAACATCAGATAATATTCTCCTCTGTTTTCATACGTTTTAATCTGTTTCAGCATGTCGAGAAATATATTTAGTACCGAGGGTTACTGCTTTGCGCTCTACAACCATCATTGCAAAGCACACAAGAAAAAGAAACAAGAACAGCTCTGCATAACCATGAGAACAGTACAAGCAGCTTTCAGTGACAAAAGTACACAAATGGAGACAATTAAGAGCAGGGAAGAAAGCATAAACTTTTCACTATTGGATGATAAAACTAGAAGAGCTTGAGAACACGGAGGTCGACTACCACGGATTAGCACACATCGACATCAATCCTATGTTAGACAAACTGAGAAATAGAAAAGGGTGAAGTACAACCTCCAGGCACAGGACACTAGTAGCTAAGTCCAGTCCTTCAGTACATATTTAAGCCCCTAATATTTTGGCCGAATTTCTGGACTCAAAAAGTATTACTACTCCAAAGGTCCTGAAAAACCTGGAGGGCGCAAGGGGGGTTTTCTGATGATTAGTAGCCGTTTTGCCAAATCTGTTGATTTTGATTTTGCTTTGGCGGTTGTCCCTGGGAACCACTAAGGGAACCATCCCTAGTCAATTGCTGCTGGTGATCAAGAGAGAGCCCGCTTTGAGAATGGTAGAAATTGGGATATCCAGAAAGAGGTCCGTAGTGCTGCGATGGCTGCTGACTTTGCCGGAATCCAGCGGGTTGCTGGTTTTGTCCCTGGAAGCTGTTGTAATATGTATTCCCTGGAACCCCCGATAATGTTCTGGAACCAGCACTCTGAAACCATAAACAAGATTAAATATGAGTTCTGACCAGTTTACAGTAGGATTCACAATTAAAAGAAAAAAAAATAGAATTAACAGTAAAATAGATAGAAGCAGACCGGTTGATCTTTGCCTAAAATTTTAAACAGGCATCTTATAGTGGGATGGAGGCTTTGCATGTGCAGAGAGAAGCTATCACAGAAAGAATTTCACTTGTTTGGAAAGTAGCATTAAGAAAATATTAATGGATGATGAACATGGAGAAAGATGCATAAAAACTGCCGGAAATACAAGATCAAATGACCTGGGGATCTCTAGCATCAAATGATCCAAGCAAACTGTCTTGTAAATTAAACTGCCTGCCTTCATAAAGCAGACAAACAACCTATTCATGAAAACTAGTATTTACGTTTTAAATTGCATACGCAGACAGCAGATATATACTTTACCACAATTAAAATTAACTAAAGAACATCAAAGAGGAAGCGAAACCTTAAGTAAAGATAAGATTACCTGCTGCAGAGAGAGAAGATGACTGGCGTCTTTGTATTGTGAACTCAACAAGTCTTCATAGTTCAGAGAAGTCCCTACAGGAGCACTTGGAGGATTCAACGGAAAGTTATTAGGGATGCTATTAGAATTCCCAAATGCTCCATATCCGGAGGCAACAGCAGCAGCTTGGGGTAAACTGCTGACAGAAATGCTATTTTTGTATTGGGGAAGCACCGCTGCAGCTAGGGATTGCGGATATGCATTGTTACCCGCGGCAAATGCTTGCTGGAATGCAGAAGGCATGTACGTGTAGCTCTGAGGCAAAAATGGATAACCCATCATATTAGCAGCAGCAAAGTGGCCCATGGGCACAGAAGGTTGGGAATATGGATGCACAGCCAAATGTTGTGGAAGAGCAGCTCCTCCAGAGATGCTGCTGCCACCAGGTAGTGTCTGAGTTGTCTGGGCAGCTGAGAAGTTTCCCGCCTTCAGCGCCTATTTATAAATCAATAATCAGAATAAAATTATCTAGAAAGGTCTTGCTAAGATCACTATAGTGTTTGAGAATCACTTTCTATACTAAACTAGATATCAAGCAAACAATGAATAACAAATAAAGGTAATCTGATTAAAGAACAGTGAAGAAATACTTAAATAGCTCAATGTTCCTCAAGGAAACAACATTTTCAGAGTGAACCATCCACAATGAGGAAAATGCTAATATCAAAGAGCATCTATCCAAAGCTCCAAAATATTTCAAAAACACCGACCTTTGGCCCTTTGAACAACCAAAACAACATAAAGATTTGAAGACTTCAACCAAAAATGAGAATTTAGGAGTCTTAGGACCTTAATAACCAGACTAATTGCAAAAATGCAAAAGGCCTTGCAAAAACACTAGATGACAAAATGCCAGTATATAAGTGTATCTGTAAATATGAGAAAATAATGTTGCTTGGAAATTAGGGAAGAGGAGTTGAATCTGTGCAATACAGAAGCAGAAGCAACAAAAAGAAAGACATTATTTACATTGGACATGAGGAAAAACAAAAGGATGACAAATTACCTCGGCCATTGAAGCAGTTGGACCACTCATAGATGAGACGGAATTGCTATACTTCGATGCCATAGATTGTGAAATGGGAAAAGGTGAATACGCGAGATCAGCCTCCCTCAGGGGTTGTACATTTGACGCCAAGAGTGTGTTGGGCAAAGCATCAGAATAAGGCTGCATAAGAAAGAAATTGTCAGAAAAAAAAATTTATTCTTTAACATGAACCAAAAGGCAAATTGAGTACTTCGTCACTTTTTCAGAAACTGATATTTAGGGAACAAAGAAGATACATTAGAAGACAAGGCACAGTGACAGAAGAATTTAAGCCAATAAAGAACAAATGACGGGCCTGCAATTTGTCTACCAGAAGGCTGAAGATATCAGAAACCCCACCCTACTACACCCCTTTCCCCTCCAAAATAAAAAATTAAATAAATTAAAAAAAAAATAATCTTCTCTTTCTTCAAATAAAGGAAAATTTATTCAGGGAAAGATGACAAAGCAACAAACAAGATGCGAAGGACCAAAACGAGATGGAGGGGGTACAAGTTCAACTAAAGTCAAGGAAAAATATGAAAGCATGCTAGGCCTAACACCTATCATAAAATAGTAGAGAAAGCTTAAGTTTTTATATCATCATAATATTTGATTATCGTAGAGGATGTTGTATCACAGCCAACTTCCTCAATAATCAAGCCCTCACACTCCACTACCTATTTCGCACAAAAGTTGGCAAAACACTTGAAATTCAAAACAAAAACAAAAAAAGGAAACGAGAATAACTATTACAAAGTCTGCCTATGATTTATTTTACCATTTAAGCTGTTAATAACCAAAGATAGATGACATAGATCCCTTAATATTGCCCGACTCAGATATGGTGAGTTGCTCAGAGCTTTCTATAGCTTTTGCAGTGTGCAAAATGACATCTCGAAATGTCCTAAAATAGGACGTCTACAACTGCTCAAGCAGGGGGGGTATTGGGACTCGAGAAACCTTGCCGGGCAGCTTGCATTACTATAGGATTCGCACAACAATTAACCAAATAACTACCATGACCTGAACAGATATAACTTGGTCCTCTACAGTTGCATTTGCTTACCTCTCTATAAAAGCAAAAGGCCTACTTATAAGTTAACCACCGAATCTTAAGATGTTATCATAAACCTACATATCATTAACAAAACATATATTCTGCAGCAAAATACCTGATCCAAATAAAATCCCTAGGTGAAGATAACTTGAGTCCTACAAGCTATGATTCAGAGGTCCCGGAAAGGATATCAAAAATTGAATGGATCACTAAATAAAATAGAGGATTAAGACCAACAAAACCACAAACCACCTCCTAGATTGTATATTTCCAAAGAAGATAGGGGGCAGAGGCACAGAGCTTGTAGTATCCTAACCATTCCTGACAATGAATGAAAACCTTGCATTTGAGAGCTTGTTTGCGAATTAGCGAAGGACGAATTCAATTGTTGGCTGTTCTCAAAACCATAATTAGCAGTGGATGAGGCAAAAGAGTATTGATTGGCTTGTACAATTTCAGGAGCCTCCTGTTTCAACATATCCGGCTGTGAACCTGATGGAGAATCATAATTTCCAGAACTACTATCTATTCTGTGAGAAGCGTTTACATCTGATGTTGGCCTTAGATGTTCATCGTCAAAGTATTCAGGATTTCTACAGAGGCAACAAACAAAAGAAGATGAGACAGTACAATCACACATGTAAGAAGAGATGAAGTAGTCAAAATAGGCATACCTAGCTTCAGAAAGCTCAGCAGATGGAGCATCAGTAGATAAAAGGGCTTCCTCCTCGTGTGCCACAGCTCTTGAACCAAAAGATATACCAGAACCAAAACTACCAAAGCTCAAATGAGAGCATTCAGCAGACTGAACTTGAAGGTGATCAGGAATCTTCACAGCTGGACCATCTTCTTCAGACGGGACATCCTCCTTTGGCAAAGATAGACTCTCAAAAGTGTTGGTCACGCCTGATGCTGATGCACTGGCAACGTCAACTGTAGCAAAAACAAACAAAAAATTAATTGAAGGTCAAATGAAAGACAGCACATGATAGTAAATGTAAGACATAAAAGACAAATGCAAACATTAATGCATGATTCAGGAAATGACACTCAAATGTCACCCAACCTTCAATTCATTTAAAAAGACAGCTACATGTAATCTCAGGTTTACAGCAAACCCCATATCCCATAAACTCCCTTGAGGTCTTGATTGAAAAATTTGTCTCAGCCAAACAATAACATGATTAAGCATAATAATTCTTAAACTAATATAGTTTAGAGAAAATTTGTTCATATATAATTCCATCTCTCTGTCCAAAACTTACAAATTCTTTCTTGGGATGCCTCAAATCTTCCAAATTAGTTGCTCAGACCTTTTTAAGGCATATGTTTTCCCTAAAATTGGTCCCTATATCAACTCAACCAGTTTGCTCTCCATACTTTTAGGGTAGTAAAATTTTTTTAACAAAGGGAGTATATTCAGCAAAGCAAAACTCTGTTACAAAAATCAGAAGTGAACAACTCCAATATCTAACCACAATAAAGAAATGAAACAAGTTATTCATTAAAAATCAAAATGGTCAACACTTTCAACAGACTACTAAATGATTTGACCAAAAGCCTCTGATAAAGTTCATTTCCAAAAAGAATAACAGCTCTTCATTCCCACTTTTATATGCATTATGCAGTACATACCTTCTCGAAGATGACCTTGATATGAGCTGATGTTCGGGTACAAATCATTATCAAACCCAGAAGCACAACCAGAGTTATCCTCCTGTATGTTTTGGTTAGATCCTTGAGCAAAGCTTGCATGTGCATTATCAACAACATCATCCTCCTCGAATCGAACCACCTCAGATTGAGGTCTAAATTGCTGATTTGTCCTATCATGCAGGTCCATATATTGTTCAGAATCTACAGAGGGTTCTACAACAGTTGAGGCACTAGCAGCTGGTGGGTCCTCCTCTAGGGGCCAGTCATTGTTAGGAGGTACATGTCCAGATGAACCTGAGTCTGTATTCCCTTCTAAGACCTTTGCAGCATAATTTTGTGACGGATGCAAATCATGGGGTGCACATACTACGGGAGACTCTGGGTGATGTCTATTATTAACATGCTGTTGAGATGAATTCAAAATGCTGCTGACTTTTCCCTGTGGCCTTCCCTTCTTAACAATATCTGCCATTGACACTTGACCAGGCATACCTAACCAGGCAGATTGAAAGCCAGAGGATGGAGCTGCAACTACAGACATATCAGCTGCATTATATGAGAACGTTTTTTCCGTGGAAGCATCACTGCAACATAGATAATGGCTTCCCAGTATGAGTAATACAACAATAAGAGAGTGCAAATCCACAATACATATCTTACAAATTAACTATATATTATAAAAAGCTTTTCACACACACATGTCAAAGATAAAGCTTTACTACTGGGGCACCAGATGATTTGCAGATTTGAAAATAACTAAAATAGTACAATGCAGAAAACTTACATAGAATAGCCAAGCAATACAAAAAATTTGAATTTTCATCATATAATTACATGATGGATACCTAAAATATATTGTCCTGAATATTTTACAGTATAAACTGTGCTGTGAGAATCAATATAGCGGAGGTCAAGTTTTAGCTACTGAGCATCAGTTGATTTTCTAGGTATAGTGAATTAATTGCTCCATGACAGTTAGAGGGCATGAGCATTTTTTGTCCTTAGCCCTCCATTGAAACATCGGTGACACCCCTTAGTGTCTTTCTAATACAATTCTATACTACTTATCACATTGCTAGATCAACACACGAATGGACCATAATTCAAAAGGTAAAGTTGTAACTAGTAAGAATGAGAAACGAGAGCAGGCATACCAAATAGGTGGTTGCCGTCTGTTTACATTATTTCCTGCCATATTCACTGCAGAAATTGTATAGGCAGGAGCAGGCTCATTTTCCTTCTTGTAAGCAGATTTACTACGTAAAGCACCATAGTCTGAAAAAAGAAACCAATAATTAGGACCACCCACAACAATATCATTGATCACCCTCCATGACTAAAATAATGGAATAATATCTTACCTGAGGTACCATATTGGGTCAAAACACTGTGATTGGAGTAACGGTCTGCTACCCCCCTGCCACCTCGAGAGGAAGTGCTGCTTGTGCCCCGAGCCCTAGACTCCCCCACATCCTTATGCTGAAAGCATACATTAATTCAGAAACAACACACAAGAAAAACAACTTTCAATCAAGGTACAATCAAGGACAGTTAGCACAAGGATAAATTTCAAATATTGAAGAACTAGTAAGCTTAGGATGTTTGATGCAAAAGTATATCCATACAACAAGCATTTATGTAAAACATATGCCCCCAAAGAATAAATATAGAAGTTATAGTAGCAAAATGAATTTCAAGCATCAAAGTTAATGAAGTGCAAAGGGTAATAAAAACAACAATAACAAGTAAAAGATGTATGCATCATCCGAAAGCGAACCTCTTTCTTCTTTTTGCTCTTCACCTGCTGAAATGTATCTACATAAATGAAACCTCAAATTAGAGTAAGATCAAGAGCTAATAAAGGTTAAGAAAGTTATTTCAACCAAACAATGTTAACTGTCCTCTTAAACACAATAATTAATACAGAAAGGCCAATGGAAAGAGGAAAAAATCACACTACTGTATAAAAGATGCACCAGAAGCAGGGTAACACCAGAAACAACTTTAAATCAATTATTTGTACACAGTAAACTGAAATGTCGTAAACAAAGGATATAGAGTAACTTCAAAACCAGGTTTTTTAGAACCAACAAAGCTCGATATCTGCCAAAGCAGTCAAGCATATCACAATTTCATCCCAAAAAACATAGTCCAGTGACACATAACAAGAGTTTTGTATCGTAAAAATTCGCATGACCTGCCCTTTGAAGCTCTTAAATTGAAGCTCATTCAACCAGGCAATATATATTCGGAAACACATTCAATCAAACATACAAGCTACACTGTAATAACAGATTCAATATTTCTCAAAGAAACAATTATAAAGACGTATTGAAAATCTACAGTAAACACAGAAAAAAAATGCATTAAACTAAGGAAATAAAGCTACCAGGAATATGTAACATAAGACAATAAACAATACATGATAAAAAAAAAACTAACTGAAAACAGACCGTTAACTTCACAGTTCAGACTTCAGCACCAATAAGACACCCACAAATGGTCAACTCCAAAACGTATGTTTAAACTCACAACATAACCTTATAAACTGAATCTTAACCAAAAATCTCCAAAAAGAGTGAAGAATCACAAAAAAGGAAAAGATTAAAGTTATCATACCTACATAAAAGGGAACTTCAAAAAAAAAAAAACCTAAAATAATAATATTATATAATCAGTAACCCACTTCATAAATTCAAAACCCACAAATTAAAACTCCGGATTATTCAATCTAGCTCAAAAAATCAGCAAAATTCCAAGCATGTCACAAAATAATCAAACCCCACTTGTTAAAATCAAAAACTCAATTCATAAAACTCAAAACCCTAAAAATTAAATCACTGAAATCAAATCCAGCTCCCAAAAATCACAAACAAAAAAATTCCAAGAATGTTACAAATAATCAAACCCCGCATAATAAATTAAAATAAAAAACCGCTAAGAAAATCTAAAACCCACTTCATTAAATGCAAAAACATAGGAAGAAAAAGAAGGGTCGATACCTTGAGAGAGGAGGCGACTAACGGCTTCATTCGGGTCCATGTTACATTCTTTAAGCATAGCATAGATCTCAGCATCAGAGCAGCTATCCACAATCTCTTTAACACTTTGAATTATCTTCTTCGAAGATGAAGGTGGTAGGGCCACCTGATTCCCTCCTCTTCCAACTCCCATATTTTTTTATTGTATTCAAAGCTCAATAGATCTGAACTGTGCTTCACAGATTAATTTTGTAAGGTCGTCTCTCTTCTCCAAAGGATGTTGGATGCTGCCGCTCAAAGATGAAGATTATGAATGGGGTGGGGTTGCAGGGGGCGGGTTGTTTCTCTCTCTAAAATTATACAGAAAACCCTCTTCCCTTTCTCTCTCTACAAAAGATGGAGGATTTTTTTTAAGTGGATTTTGTTTGTATTTTTATAGAATTGGTTTTGTTCTGTATTTGGGAAGAATGAATAATTAGTGAGTAGTGGGGATTTTCATTTTAGAAAATAAATATACTTTAAAGAAAATTAAAATTGGGAAATATTTGGTCAGATTACTGCTTGGGAGGGAAATAGAGAGGCTGAAGGGGATGGTAGGGTTTCATGACTCATAAGGGGAAGGGTGTCAAAAAGTGACCCGATTCGAAAATAGTGGGT
Source organism: Dysphania ambrosioides (assembly GCA_026401315.1). NCBI lineage: Eukaryota > Viridiplantae > Streptophyta > Magnoliopsida > Caryophyllales > Amaranthaceae > Dysphania > Dysphania ambrosioides. The sequence continues at coordinate 19,711,213 of CM048667.1, forward strand.
TAGGGTTGGAATTTTCGACTTAAAAACTTAAATTGATTGACACGAACGGTCAAGGTTAAAAATCCCAATCCAAAAATGGTCTAAGTAACCCGGTCCAAGTAACCCGAAATTATTTTCGGGTCAAAATCAAGTCGGGTCAACCCGAACCCGACCTTATAACCAAACTATATTAAGTAGATTTAAAAAAAAAATTACTTAGTCAATCACAAACTTAGCCCAAATAAAAACTATAAAAGATAATTAAACTATTATTGTTAACTTCTCAACTGATTCATCACAACCCTAAAAGTCTTCTTTTTTTCAGCCACTCTATTGAATAACCACGTCGTAAAGTTATAAGGAATTGTTTTCAAGAATGAATTAAAAGGAGTATTTTGAGAGCCCATGGTTAGAAAAAAAAATTCCTTAGTAATATATCTATATTTTTTCTCACTTTTACCGATGTAAGATAAAATTCTCTCTACTCTACTATGATTTCTAATTTCTTGCTCTAGTGTTATTATACATTAAAATTATCATTTTTCTACCCATATTTACCATATTAATTTTCCAATTATTATTTTATAATTTTAGACTAACATTAATATTTACTTATAGTTAATTACAACTTAATTAATTAATATTGCACTTCTATTATGACTAATTATTATTATCATTATTGTAATATAGGGAGATTAAGTAGAGGGTTTTGAAGATTTTTAGAGTATTTTATGTATATCATGTTATTCATCCGCGGACAAAGTTTTATAGAGAGCAACAGTAAGTGAATAAAAGTCTACAATTTATCACATACACATGCACTACATCATGTAGTGTTCAATTATGTCAATCGAACACCGCTACATCAATAATCCTCTTCATTTAAACCATAATACAGTATTATTATAATACTCTCCTTTGAACAGATCTTGATAAATTATCTGCCTCGTTAAAATCTTGTCAAGTAAAAACTAGTGGGATAAAAAAACTTGAGCGAAGGAAAAAAGAATACAAACTATGCAGGTTTCCTGGTCTCCCCTTGATTTAGGGTAGGTTTAGAAAACAACGCATGACAATCAATTTTCCAAGCTCTTGACATCTTCTAGGTGATAGTGCCTTGGCGAATAGATCACCTAGATTGTCAAATGATTTGATTTGTGCAACATTTATTTCCTTGTTTTTCTCCAATTTGTGTGTGAAGAAGAGCTTAGAATCAATGTATTTTGTTCTATTTCCTTTGATGTATCCCTATTTGATTGGTGAAATACAAGATATATTATCATAAATTATGGTTGGTCCTTATTAAGTTGATTGTATGCCACTTTTTTTCTATATATAATGGACTAAAAATCGCAACTAAACACATTCTCTGCTTGCTTCATAGAGTGCGCTCAATTCGGCTTGATTTGATGAAAAGGCTATTAATGTTTGCTCTGTTGATCTCCAAGGTTGTATCTCCATAACTAAAGAGGTAGCTTGTTTGAGACTTGGCTTTGACATTGAAAAATAACCTTCGTCAGCATATCCGACGAGATTGGGGCTTCCATTTCTTGGGTATAATAAATCTAAGTTGGTTATCCCACCTATGTGACAGAGTAAGTGTTTTACTCCATTCTAATGTCTGTTTGTAGGAAACCCTTGCAGGTGCATTCGTAGCTAGTACATGTGATTTTATTATTCCTTTTGTGTTTGTAAATGCATCTAGCAATCGATTAACATGTTTTGCAAATGTAATATTTTCTGTACTTTTTGCTCACACATCTTTAAACTCACTTGCCAAATTGACAGTCAGCAAACCGGGTTGTGAATAAATCATCAACCAAAGGTTCTAAGTACCTTATAATGGATTGCAATTCGTAAATAACATAAATTCCCAACCTTCTTTGCAAGCTCATCTTCATACATTTAAGTAGTGCTATGGGAATGTAGACTGCACATCCAAAATTTCTTAGATGTGCAATACTTGGTTCCTTTCCAACCACTAATTATAACACGGATAATTCATGATTTGTGTAATACCCCATATTTTAGACATTATATAAAAAAAACTTTTATATGCTAAGTTAAATTTAAAATTAAATGTACATTATATATAAGCATTTTAAATAAAATTATTTTAAGAACATTTTAGTATAATTAAATAATTTAAAAAGTATTTTGGCCCAATTATAATTATAGACCGTCATTCATATATTTATTTTATAATTTTACTAAGAAAATTATTTAATTTTATAAATAAATATTTAATTCCTTTATTATTCAATTAAATTCCCAAAAAGACATCCAAAATATCCCAAAAAATATCTCAAGTATCCAATTTTATTCTTGAATATTCTAGAAGTTTTAAAGATATTAATATTTGCAAAAAAATCAGTTTAAGATATTTATAAATATTGTTTTTAATTTAAAATTGATTATGTTAAGAATCAGATATATTTACCAAAAAAAAAATGTTGACCATATCTAATCATGGCCAGCTCCCATGATTAGTATTTTAAAAAAAAATTAAAATTATTATTATATTTATTTTATCCTAATTTAAAAGATAGTTTTAGTTGAAAAGATAGTTTTAATTTAAAATATTATATTTTCAAAAAAAATAAAAATAAATTCTAACATTATTATATTGTTTTTCTATGATTGATATTTCAAAAAAAAATCTATTATTATTATTATAAAATTTTATCTTTTTTAACTAATTCTGATTGGTTTGTTTCAAATTAAATAATTTTAATTTGTTAAACTATTTAATAATTAAATTAATTTTAAAAAAAGGTTTTTATGAAAATTTGGAGTATAATTATCATTTTAAATTTATAATTATCTTTTAGTCTTTTTAAATCCTAAAATTTATCCTAATATCTACTATAAATAGACCCTTAAACCTCACATAATTCTTCACACAAAAATCATTAAACCCTTTCTACTTCTCTCAAACTTTCTCCCTCTCTCTCTCTCAAGTCACTCTATTCATCTATTCAGCCACCTGGTGCCACCAGTAACCACCAGTCGTTGTGAGCCTCCTCTTTTCTCTAACTATTTTAATTGTGTTACAAATAATTTAGTTCTTAAAACTATTTTTAAATTTAATTAAAGTTTTAATATTTTATGCATATTATTGTGTTGAATTATGTTTATTAGTTCATATTAATTGGTAGGAATATCATCTTGAAGTTTAGTAGGAAGTTGCTAGAAAGTATTAGAATTTAATGTACGTATATGTGTTAAATCTTTTTATGTGTAATTAAATATTTTGTTAAATTATATTGTATTAAGATATTTTTATTATGTATTTTGATAAATAAATTATAATTGAAATTTTATCCATGTGCTATTGTTTTAAAAAAATTTATGTTTATATATGGTTATTTATTTGAAATTCCAATTATAAAAAAAAGAATGATATACATTTATCTTATTTTATTTAATATATATTATATTTTAAAAGGACCGAATGACATTTGAGAATTAATAATTTTCAATGAGCTTTAATAATTAAAGCAATGTATTTGCATTTAAAGGAATTATAAAAGGAGAGTTATTATTATTATACATTACCACTTCATTTCATAATCAAGAATGATCCATGCTTCAAAGTCCACTTGTTGGCAAATAAAATGAAACTCCAAGGATAGATCCGTGCTGAGATAAATAACTTGGAGGTGTGCACACTTAGGATCATGGAGGGGATATAAAAAGAGGAAATTATTTTTATTAAGTGCTCTAATAATTTCATTTATATTGGATTATTTTAAAGAAAGGTTTAAAGTTTATTAATTTATAAAAAGGCAAGTTCAAAATAAAGAAATTTAAAAGTCAAAGTATTTCTTTTAGCATGTATATATACATGATATTTTTACACTGACACGTATTTTCCTATTTGTTTTTTTGTTCGCCCTACTTATATTTTATGGTGAGTATGTTTGTAGGAAGAAATGTGAATTAGAGCATTACATCAAAGGGCACATATTATTTAGGAGTTTTCATAATTTTTCTTATTCAATTTTTGTATCTTTGGATAATCAAAATTATTTTTTTTAATAAATAAATCGAGTTTTTCTTCCGCTGCAATATAGTAATTAGTTAGCATAGCCGAAGCGTGGTAACACATGACAGTAATACCCCTAAGTTATTAAAATTACTATTATTATTATGTTAGTAATTTGGGGGTGTTACAAAGTGGTATCAGTTTTCCAGGTTATAAAAGATCAAAATTGAAAATAATATAGTGGGTAGACATAGCAATGGGAATATACGATAGAGTTTCGCATTCTCATGCATAAAACAAAGTATTTTCATAAAAAAATTTGATTTTGGAAAGATGGAAATGTTGGCGATCAAGTGTAACACTCTCTATCTAAAAAAGGTTCGACCGACCTAGGGGAGTGTTTCGTTAAGTAATGGTTTCTAGATAGGAAAGACTCTCGTTAACATCGCACGTAACTTACCTGGGAAACCATTGTCTTGATTTACTCGCATAGACGTCAAGTACACTATTAAAAGTTTTGAAATAAAATAGTTGTAAAATAAAATAATTTCAAGCATACTTAAGTACAATCAATGAAGGTCAAATTAGATGACCAATCTGGATTAATTGTTGTAAGTTAAGGTTATAAACTTTCTCAAAGATAGGAGAAAGTATGTTTCATGCAAATTAAACCAAGCAAGTGTGAATTATATGAATAAATATATCCAATTTTTTATATTCCTATCTATAGTCAATTAAAAGTCAAGTATTTTGAGTCGAGAAGTTCGTTACATGGGAAAAGATTTATTTGAATAAAGTGAATGTTTGTTCTAAGATTTATATGTTTCAAGTATTTGAATATGAATTCAACATAATTATTTGATCGTTTAGGCAATATGTCGGGTCGAATGATTAATCGAAACTCTTGAATCTCCCAAAGTAGTCTTAGGAGGACAATCAAACACATACCCACTTTGACTCAATCTCTAGCTTAAGTAATGACTAATCAAGTGAATATGCAGCCAGAAAATGACACCTTTGGAGAAATTATCAAAAAAAAATTCAAGTAGCAAACCTCCGAGCTATAATGAAAAATAAGACCCAGCTAGCCTAGAAAACTGGATTAGGGAGTTTGATAAGTTGTTTGATGTTGTAAATTGTCCTAAGAATATGAAAGTAAATAGTGTAGTCCTTTACCTTAAGGAAAAAACTTACTTGTGGTGGTCTCAATCTAAGGAAAACATCAAAAGACCTGATTTTGGGTGGTCAACCTTTAAAGAAGCCCTTAAAAATAAGTTCTATCCACCTTACCTTAAGAAATAAAAGTGCATAAAATTTACAAACCATAGAATAGGAGGTGCATTAATGAATACTATGTAAACCCGACTGAAGCCATGAAAGCACAGAGATATGAACAAGGTCTAACCTTAATCTTGTAAGGAAAGTTAGGAGGGGCCACTTCAAAACCTTAGATGAGTTGTATGGGAGAGCCGCCCACTTGTATGGGATTACAGGAAGAGAATTAGAGAACCAAGTCTCGGGGGAAAAAAGAAAGGGGAATGGAAACTTTTATGGAGGTGACAAAAGGGCTGTAACCAATGGGAATTTTTAGGGGAAAAAAACTTTAAGGGAAACATTGGGAAGGAAAGATAAAGCCAAGGGGATGGTGAGAAGCCTAAGAGAAATTTCCATTGCAGGGGGTGTGATAAAAATCACCCCGAAAAGGACTGTGAAGGTAACCTCGTTACCTGCCATTTCTGTCAAAAGTTGGGACATCGAGAGTATGAATGTTATAAAAGACCTCTAGTGGCCCTACCCAAAATGGAAAACCTCCTCAAAATGGTCAACCTAGTTTAATCCAACTAAATGGGAATCCTAAACCTACATTAAGTGCAAAATTAAAAACCTCCTAAAGGCCGAGTATTTGTTAAGAATAGCAGTGAGGTTAGATCTATTTCTGAAGTAGTAACTAGTAATTTCTCTATTTGTAATTTTCCTGCAAAATTTATTTTTGATTAAGGAGCATCTCATTAATTCATTTCTAAGATTTTAGTAGGAAGTCTAAAGTTAGCAGAGTCATAATCCATTTCATTAGACGTGGCTTTACCGTCCGAGAAAGTCATGAGTTGTACTAAGTTGCATTCTAAAATACCTATAGTAATTTTAGGAGTTGAATTCTTACCAGGCTTAATAGAATTTGAAATGGGTAACTTAGATGTGATCTTGGGTATGGATTGGATGAAAAATTTAAAGCTTGAATTGATTGTGAAGCTTAAAAGGTGTCCTTGGTTAGACCTAATAAGATCAGGGTGACTTATCAAAGAGAAGGGAAGAAATCCAGATTGAAGATAATCTCAGCCTTACAAATAAAGAAATATGTGCAGAAGACTATCATTTATACCTATGTAGTGTTCAAGAAATTCAGGTTGTAGAAGATGGAAATAAGCAAGAGATTTCAGTTGTTTGTGAATTTTCGAACATTTTTCCAAAAGAGATTTTAGAAATGCCTCCAATTATAGATGTCAAGTTTACTATAGATCTAGTGCCTAGAATCGAACCGATCTCAAAGGCCCCTCTAGGATGTCACTAGCTAAATTGAAGGAGTTGAAGACTCGATTAGATGATCTGTTAGATAAAGGCTATATTAGGTCTAGTTCGTCACCTTGGGGAGCCCTAGCGTTGTTTGTCAAGAAGAAAGATTGAAGTCTAAAGTTATGCATTCATTATAGAGAATTGAATATTTGAAGAATAAATACCTACTTCCAAGGATAGATGACCTATTTGATCAATTAAAAGGGGCAAGGGTATTTTCTAAGATTGATTTGAGGTCTAGATATCACCAGTTAAGGATTACCGAGCAAGAATTCTCGAAGAGTGTGTTTAGAGCCCATTATGGACACTATGAATTTACAATAATGCCATTTGGGTTGACTAATACACCAGCGGTGTTAATGAATTTGATGTACCAAATTTTTAGGCCCTACATAGATAGGTCTGTGGCTGTTTTTATTGATGATATTTTGGTATACTCGAGTGATAAGGATGATCACAAAAAACATTTAAGGGTTGGTTTTGATGATCTTGATGAAAAATCAGTTGTATGCTAAGCTTTCTAAGTGTAAGTTCTAGTTGGGGAAAGTAGCCTTTTTGGGACATGTGATATCTAAGGAAGGCGTATCCGTGGATCCAACAAAGATTCAAGCAGTAAGTGAATGTCCAGCATCGAAGAGTATATCAGATATTCGAAGTTTTTTGGGATTAGCAGACTATTATTGGCGATTTATAAATGACTTTTCAAATATATCTAGGCCCATGACCAGCCTTATGAAAAAGGAGTGTAGGTTTGTGTGGACTCCGGAGTGTGAAAAAGGTATTTCAAACCTTAAAAGATAAGTTAACATTGGCACTACTATTAGTCTTACCAGATGAAAGTAATAAATATGAGGTCTATAGTGGGCATCCAAGTTTGGGTTGAGTTGTGTATTGATGCAAAACAGAAGGGTTATAACTTATGCCTCTAGGAAATTGAAATCGTATGAGGCTAACTATCTGACTCATGATTTGGAGATAGTAGCAATAGTTTTTGCTTAAGATTACATTATCTTGACGGAGTAACTTGTAAGATCTATATTGATCATAAAAAATTACGTACATTTTCACTCATAAAGAGTTAAATATGAGGTAAGGAGATGGTTGGAACTTATCAAATATTATGATTTGGAGATTCAATATCACGAAGGGAAAGCCAATGTTATGGCAGATGAATTAAGTAGGAAGTCGTACCATTAAGTAAATGTAATGATTTTGCTTGATCAGCTATGTATAAAATTCTATAAAATGAACTTAGAGGTAGTAGAACAAGGATGATTATAAGAATGTATTAATGTCATTGGAATCTAGGCATCCATTTATGATAAGATTCGGAAAAGCCAACCGAAAGATGAAAAATTTGAAAAAATCAAAGAGAAAATCCGGGAAGGACATAGCCTAGACTTTACGATCGCTGATGATGGTAGTATTAGGTTTAATGGAAGATTGTGTGTTCCATACAATAGAGGAGATTTAAAGAATAGATTGATGGAAGGAGCTCATAATTCACCTTACTCTAAACATTCTGGAGGAGATAAGTTATACAAGGACATGAAGAAAAAATTTTAGTGGGAAAATATGAAAAAGAAAGTAGCCGAATTTGTGGTTAGATGCCTTACTTGTCATAAGGTAAAGATTGAGCACAAGCATTTGCAAGGTAAGGTTAAACTATTAAAAGTTCCTAGTTGGAAATGAGATTCGATCTCGATGGATTTTGCAGAAACTCTACCTAGAGCAAAGGCCGGTAATCATACCATTTGGTTGGTTGTGGATAGTCTCACTAAGATTGTCGTTTTCATACCCATGAAGCACCTGGATGATGAACCAATTGGGAAAAGCTTATATGAAATTCATGGTAAAGTATCATAGACCTTGGAAGATATGTGGAGGGCATGTGTGATGGAATATCAAGAGTCGTGGACTTTTTCCTACAATAAAAGTTATCATGCCAATATTGGAATGACACCTTTTGAGGCACTTCATGGAAGAAAGTGTAGAAGTCTGGTGTGTTATAATGATATAAGTGAAACTATAGTATTTTATGGAAGAAAGTGTATGATTTGGACCTACCTAATGAACTAGAGAGAGTGCGCAACGTATTTCACATATCTCAATTAAGAAAATATGTACCGGATGTGAGTAATGTGTTACGCCTTTAATTAATAGAAATGAACTAAAATTTGACTTAGGAAGGAAAACCAGTTCGAATCTTGGATAGAAGGTAAGAAGCACCAGAAACAAAGATGTAAAAATATTGAAAGTACTATAGTCAAATCGTGAGATCTAAGAGGCAACTTGAGAGGCAGAGGATGAAATGAGGAAGAAATATCCAAACTTATTTTCTAAGCTTAGTAGTCAGATCACGAGGACGTGACTTTCTTAAAAGGTGTAGAATGCGATAGAGTTTTGCGCTTTACCATTTTCAGAACATACAAAAGTCAATTATATAATTACATGAATTACTTGCATATGTCATGCGCATTGCATTCAAAAATTTCATTAAACGTTTTCAAGTTTTGAGGACAAAACTTCTTTTAAGGGGGGGTAGACTGTAATACCCCGTATTTTAGACATTATATTAAAAAATTTTATATGCTAAGTTATATTTAAAATTGAATGTACATTATATATTAGCATTTTAAATAAAATTATTTAAGAATATTTTAGCTCAATTAAATAACTTAAAAAGTATTTTGGCTCAATTATAATTATAGACCTCCATTTATATATATTTATTTTATAATTTTATTAAGAAAATTATTTAATTTTATAAATAAATATTTAATTCCTCATTTATTCCATTAAATTACCAAAAAGTCCTCCAAAATATCCCGAAAAAATATCTTGAGTATCCACTTTTATTTTAGAATATACTAGAAGTTTTTTAGATATTATTCTTAGCAAAAAAAACAGTTTAAGATATTTATAAAGATTGTTTTTAATTTAAAACTGATTATGTTAAGAATCGGATATATTTACCAAAAAATAAAAAAATAAAAAATAAATTCGACCATATCTAATCATGTCTAGCTGCCATGATTAGTATTTTAAAAAAAATTAAAATTATTATTATATTTATTTTATCCTAATTTAAAGGATAGTTTTAGTTGAAAAGATAATTTTAATTTAAAAACAATAGATTTTCAAAAAAATTAAAATAAATTATAATCTTATTATTTCCTTTTTCTATGATTTATATTTCAAAAAATATTATTATTATTATTATTATAAAATTTTATATTTTTTAACTAATTATAATTGGTTTGTTTTGAATTAAATGATTTTAATTGGTTAAACTATTTAATAACTAAATTATTTTGAAAAAAAAAAGATTTTTCTGAAAATTTGGAGGATAGTTATCATTTTTAATTATACTTATCTTTTAGTTTTTTTAAATCCTAAAATTTATTCTAATTTATATTATAAATAAACCCTTAAACCTCACATAATTCTTCACACAAAAATCATTAAACCCTTTCTACTTCTTTCAAATTTTTCTCTCCCTCCCTCTGAAGTCACTTCTTCTATTCGGCCACCTAATGCCACCAACAACCACCAGTCATCGTGAGCGTCTTATTTTCTCTGACTATTTTAAATGTATTACAAATTTTTTAGTTCTTAATTATATTAATAAATTTAATTAAAGTTTTAATATTTTATGCATATTATTGTGTTGCATTATATTGATTAGTTCATGTTAATTGATAGGAATATCATCTTAAAGTTTAGTAAGAAGTTGCTAGAAAGTACTAGAATTTAAGGTACGTATATGTGTAAAATCTTTTTATGTGCAATTAAATATTTTATTGAATTATATTATGTTAAGATATTTTTTATTATGTATTTTCTAAATATATTATAATTGAAATTTTAGCCATGCGCTATTTTTTTTTAAATTATGTTTATATACGGTTATTTATTTGAAATTCCAATTATAAAAAAGGATGATATACATTTATCTTATTTTATTTAATACATATTATGTTTCAAAAGAGCCGAATAACATTTGAGATTTAATAATTTTCAATGAGCTTTAGTAATTAAAGCAATGTATTTGTATTTAAATGAGTTATAAAAGGAGAGTTATTATTATTATACATTACCGCTTGATTTCATAATCAAGAAGGGTTCATGTTTCAAAATCCACTTGTTAGCAAGTATAAGGAAACTCCAAGGATAGATCCGTGATGGGATAAATAACTTGGGGGAGTGTGCACACTTAGGATCAAGGAGGGGATATAAGAAGAGCAAATAGTTTTTATTAAGTGCTTTAATAATTCCATTTGTATTAGATTATTATAAAAGGAAGGTTTAAAGTTTATTAATTTATAAGAGTGCAAGTTCGAAATAAAGGAATTTAAAAGTCAAAGTATTTCTTTTAGCATGTATATGTATATAGTGTTTTTACACTGACATATATTTTCCTATTTATTTTTTGTTCACCCTATTTATCTTTTATGGTGAGTAGGTTTATAGGAATAAATGTGAATTAGAGCATTACTTCAAGGAGCACATATTAGTTAGGAGTTTTCATAATTTTTCTTATTTAATTTTTGTACCTTTGGATAATCAAAATTATTTTTTTTAATAAATAAATCAAATTTTTCTTCCGCTGCAATATAGTAATTAGTTAGCACAGTCAAATTGTGGTAACACGTGACAATAATACCTCTAAGTTACTAATAATACGATTATTATTATTATGTTAGTAATTTGGGGATATTACAATTTGTACTTGGCCTTAAACGTATTGGGTTGCAGCAGCATAGCATGTCCCCATGTAGAAGACGGGAGTTTAGATTTCATCATTAATGGCCTATTGAGGTATTTGCTTTATAAATGCTTCTGTAAAGCCATTTTGTGTGTGAATATGAGCTATTGAATGTTCAACATCTATCTCGATTAACATACAATAGGCATTGAATGTTTCGTATGTGAATTCTCCGGCATTATCAAGTCGAATTTTCTTAATAAGGAATCCAAAAATTGAGCCCTTAGGCGTGTCATTTGTGCAAGGAGTTTTGTGAAAACAACATTCCTTATTGATATGAGACTAACATAAGACCATGGTGCAAAGCATCAATTAATACGAGAAAATATCTAAACGGTCTGCATGGTGGGTGAATTGGCCCACAAATATCCTCTTGTATACTCTCTAAAAATGTAAAAGTTTCACTTTATTTTATTTTTGTAAGGTCTAATGATTAGTTTGCCTATGAACAAGGTTTACAATGATGCTCATTATTAGGTTGTGGAACCCATATATATTTTAGAGGATGTCCATTGAAACTTTGAATAATTTTTTACATCATACTTGTCCCTTTGGGCCACATAATGAAGATTTCATTATTTTCTACCATTTGGTGAGATAATGAGTCAATATCGATTGGTCTATTATAAGTGAAATGTAGTCTTGTGGAGTATGATGAAATCCTATCAAGAATTTTTTCCCTTCTAAAATCATATATATTTAGTGAGATATATATACTCCTCGTCATTCGCATTTGTGGTTTTTACATGGTAACCATTTTTATGCAAATATTTATAACTCAACATATTTCATTGAGTTTTAATAGAGTATAATGCGTCATTAAGTTTAATATTTGTTCCTTTAGGTAAGGTCACACAAGCTTTCCTAAGCCCTCAATCATGTTGCTAGTGATGTGGAGGTTTGCCTTCATTGGCTTGAATTTAGTGAAAAATGACTTACTACTTAGAATGTTGTGTGCCGTTGCACTATTGTTCAAACACTTTTGAGAGCCTTTGTTTCTAGCTTCCATTATCTTCAATATTGTAATAGATATTAACATAAGAAAATAACACATAATTTTATTATTATAAACATATATTACATGGGAAGGAGTAATTTAAAAACAACAATAGGAAAACACTTTAGCAAGTTTTAAATTAAGACATAGATTACTTATGATTTTTAGGTATTGATTATGTTATCAACTAGGTATTTAGCCACATCAAATTTTGGCAGTGGAGATGTCTCCTTGACATAATTAGTTTCACACTTCCCTTTACCCTTTTAGGAGACTATGTAAGATCCACAAGATTTGTAGGAGTAGATATTCCTTGGCCCAATGGCCTTTTATGCCATACTTGAAATATTTTTCTTCTGGCCTAACTTGAGATTGTTGTCGCCCTTTGCCTCTATACGGGTTCCTAGAATTTTAGTGCCCTCTACCTCTGTTATTATATCCTCCTTGATAACAATGGCATCCTCTACCTCCGTTGATCTTTGATTATGGTTGGCTAACGAACATGATTAGTTTGTTCTGTCACAGAGAGTATAACAATCAAGTCACAAAATGTCTCACAATGCATTTCACAATATTATTCTTGCTATACCACATTATTTGGATGTATCGTTGTGAGAGTTTTCTCTAACATAACCTTTTCAGTTATGGGCTTTGCACATATCTTTAGCTTGAGTACTGCTGAATTGTACTCATGTACTAAGGTAAAATCTTAAACTCTCATATTTGACCATTCATGTTGAGCTCTTGGAGAAATTATCCTATGTAAATTCTTATATCTATATCTGACATTTTCCCATATTTCTTTGGGATCCTCAACAAGGATATATTCTAATTTGAGATTTTCATGAATGTGGTGTTTTAAGTATACCAAGGCTCTTGCTTGGTCAATAGGGATAAGGTTTCCATCTTTTATGTTTGTACGTTTAAGGCTTTGCGCTTTAAGATAAATTTTTGCATCAACTCTTGATTTAATGTATCTTTGATCGGATGTGTCAAGGATTTCAAAATCCCGATTTGCAATCCTTGCCATTTATTTTCTGGTTACATAGTAATGTCATAGAAATTAGAAACAAGTAAATGCAATTATTGATAAATGATTCATTCATAGTTTATATGACAAAGAATATGCAAAATATAACATTGGAATGCAAGCCATATTGGTCCAATCATTCTAATCCGTACACAAGGCTACGGGTTCAAATAAAAAATAAAATAATTATAAGTTGATATTCTAAAGAAAAAAACTAAATGTTGTATTCCTTTTGTAGAAGTTGTATTCTATTTTCTAAAATGAATTAGTTATTTAAATATTGGTCTTCCTTAAGTTTGAATCCATACAATAGTTTCCTTAAGAGAAGTTAAAGGAATAACAAACTATACTTAACTCAAGTGTTAACGTTTTTTGTTTATAACAAAGAGGTCTATGTGGATCAAGGTTAGCATCAATTTCCTTCCTCCCTCCTTTTTTAATTATTAAATTAAATATAAGGAAATAGGAATTCTGAATCGATATCGCCAAAAAGGTTTTCTTTAAAATTAGTCAACATGCATGCATTAGAAGCTCCTTCCACCAATTTTTCTTTTCATTCAATTTCTTCTTAATTCTCAATTTTCCTCTAACAAGTAAATAAGAAGGAAAAAGTATTTTTTATGAGAAAATTATGTACATATTTTGAAATAGATTAGTTGAAGATTCCATGGCTATGGAGTTTATCAAACAAGAAAGGAGAAGAGAAACAATCTCCCACAGTGATATTAATTACTTTTAGCAGTAGTAGAAAATAAAACAGCAATATCTCCTAGCACCAAACACTGATTTAAGTAAAATATGATTCTAGATTCATTGATTCAAAAAGATTTATGACTTTTAGTGCAATATTATGCAAAAAGATGAACAGAGAAGTACTAAAAACTGAAAAAACGTGATAGCTTGATTTGATTGTCTATTTGTCACATTATTTGAGTGAAATTGCTCTTTATGCCCTCCATGAAGGTGATGTAACTAATAAAATTTAATTGTGAAGCTATGGTTAGTCTTTGCCCTCCATAAAGGTTGCGTGACTAGCAAAAATTTATCTTGATGACATTATATCGCTAGTACCTTTCCTGTCGTCCCTACTTTTCACTCGTTGGGTGGGGGATGGAGGTTGGTGGGTTTTCACTCGTTGGATCAACAACCAGCGGGTTGTTACGTTGGTGGTGACTTACAATTCCCCTCTCCGAATTCATAGTACATGGTACTTTATTATGTTCAATTATGAAATATATACTTTAAAAAGAAACATTACTCAATATTGTGTTAATACCATTGCATTGATAATCCATATATTTGAAAAAAAAATTATACCATTTTTTTGGGTTTTTGGGTGAAGTGGTACTGATAATGTATTGTAATGTAGGGAGAATGAGTTGAGGAGTTTAGAGGTTTTTTAGACTATTTTCACTGTATCATTTTATTCATTCTCAAGCAAACTTTTATATAGCACAATAGAACACGGATAAGAGCCTGCAATTTTATCACATACACATGCCTGCATGTGCATAAGGGAAAAAAAACTGAAATGTTATATTAGTCAAATAAACTAATGTAACGTCAAATAAACACAATGGTACTTAAAAACTAAAGCATCATAAAATCCAATCAAAGTACAACAAAAATAACACGTTTTCTAATCACATAATCATATAGATGTTTAAACATTTTAAGAATTTATATGACCAAGCCAAATGTGATATATTAAATCATATTTAATAAGTTAGTTTGTCTCATAAAGCATCCCTTTTCTCCAAATATTTGTTGATATCAATTGGATATTTGTGTAATATCCTATATATCCATTATAAATATTCATTAAAAAATATTTGGAGAAATATAAGAGTATTACTACCACATGGTAATACAAGTAAAACTACTACTCAACCATAAATTCGTAGTTGAATATCATAAAATACTTTAATATATATTATATACAAGTCAAAGGAAAACAATAACATAATTAAGAAAACTAAATATCCTATTACTAGAATAACAAAGTGAAATAGATAAATGGTGGATCATCTTTACTTGTGGCCCTTGATGTAAATGTCCATCTTATTAAACCATGAATTTGAACTTGTCAAACTATTTAAATACTGGATATAAAATTTTAAACAAAAGAGAAATAAGAAATAGTAATTAGGTACATTAATACGCATGATAATTAATACATTTAATTAGTAAATATTTTCTTTTCAATCATACAAAATCCATGAAATTTATTTACATAAAAGTAATTTCAAAGTCTTTGAAGCATTTTGACAACGTAAATATTTTAATAAAACCAATAATAATCTAACACAATAAATGATGAGTACAAAACTAGTAGAATAGCCAATACATATTGAAATCTACCAAAGTGCACATACCCCCACATATTAGTTACTCTTTTACATTGTCTATATTTGATGAAAGACTATGTTATACACTGTCCATACTCCTATTAAAATCTAACTCAAACATAATGAGGAGCATATATTCCACTTTCACAAATTTAATAAAAAAATGTAACCAAGTGAGTATTGCTAAAAATTGTATTCATTTACCATTAGAATAGTTCCAATATAGTATCAAATCATTCATATCTTTGTACATTGGATATGCCAATGCGACTTTTACAATCGGTGTCATGTTATAAATTTTGTACCATAACGACTTTCCAGCATATGACAACTTGTCGGGGTATACAATAAAAGAAAAAAAAGTGTGCCCAATTTGTATGGATGATATGGATTCAACATACTTACCATATTAAAGAAAACATGTGTATCTCATTCATCGAAGGTTCATGAGTAGGTTTCATCCTTATTGTAAGAGAAAGACCTCATTTATCGGTAAAGTTAAGAAAGCTAAAGCTCCTATGTTAGACTGGCAGTATAATCCAGCACACCCTGAAATCATAAGTTAAGCAACATGGCTACTTCGAAGAACAAGGTGAGAATTTCAGCACACCCTAAAGCTAGTATAATTCAAGGTGCAACCACTAAAGAGGCGGGTGAGTTTTGTGCCAAATTTTTTTGTCTAAGGATGAAGCAATTAGGCTATCAAACTTATGACATGAAGGAAGGCTCAAAAGTCACAACACTATAGGTGCTAAGGAGGTTCTAATTGCATTGTTCGTTGAAAGAGAAACTAGTTCATTTATTTGTTTGTTTTACACCATATCATAGAGGTTCATCTTTACTTGAAAAAGCATATGAATGAATTAAGATTAAATTATCCTTCTAAAGGTAAACAATAATTGATGTAAGAATATAACCACACTTTTATAGATTGGTTTCATGAAGAAATCATGCGTGATTTGTCTAAAAAGGGCAAAAACATTTTCTGATACAATTACATGGTTAGCTTATGATCCTTACAACTCTTTAGTCGTTTGAAGGGTATTATATCATTGGATATACCTTTTACATTAAATGTCAGGATATGAAATCAAAATTTGTTTAAAATAGTGGTGTTTCAATAGTTTCTTCTTCTTCAGAATATGCTAGCACAAAAGATAAAGTTCTAATTGATGCGATAATTTCATACTAATTCAAGAGATATGGAAACTCGAATACTGGAATTTTAAGGTTCCCATTTTTCATTGTAAGTGGGCAAATATAAATTGTCATAGTCTTGAAATGGAGGCTCTAAGGTTGGCTTACAACCAAGAGTAAAGCTAGGAAAGTAATCTTGGTTCTTCATCATTGTGTGCATTATAGGACAAATGATGAAAGGTGGCATATATACTTCAAGCCTGGTGAATATTATGTTGAAGCCTCATACTTCTTCATCATCTTCACCGTGCTCAATCTTAAGGAAAAGTTTTTTGATTACTCGGCCATGGTGATAGTGGTGCCTTGGATAAGAGGCTTTACTTTCTAATATAGAGAAGATGGAACGACCCCTAGATCATGGATCCATAGGAGCCCTAACACTAAGTTGAAGTCCACATTGATGTTTGAGACTTAAAAGGTTTTTTCTCTTGATTGGACTTAAGATTATGGAAAAGTAGATAGTGCCAAGAGATTCACGGCGAGAGTTTTTATAGGCATAAATCCCTTGAGTTGAAGAACTGAAATCCTTCTTAGTCAGGCCTAGTTTATTTATGTTGTAAAGAATTAGCCATTGTTAACAAGAGTCATCAAAATGTTCTTGTTAGAGTTGGTCTTTTCCAA
Source organism: Dysphania ambrosioides (assembly GCA_026401315.1). Classification (NCBI taxonomy): domain Eukaryota; kingdom Viridiplantae; phylum Streptophyta; class Magnoliopsida; order Caryophyllales; family Amaranthaceae; genus Dysphania; species Dysphania ambrosioides. Next base: position 19,728,712 of record CM048667.1, read on the forward strand.
AGACGTATCATCATTAGTGAACAAGATTCGTGATTGAGGCTTTTCTTTTTTGAGGTAAGGAAATGGACCAAGTTGTTAAGTGACATCTTAGTGGGATGTTGATTCTTGTTAATGCATTTAGGAGTGCATTGTTATGCTCAAAAGAAGAAGTGATTAGCATCTCAATATTGACCTTTGCTCAGGTATTTTTAAGCTTCTTGATAAGGGATCTTTTTTCCTGTATAAGCTTGGCCACAAGAGGAGCTATTGGATTTGAAATTTGATTTTAAATCCTGCTACATTTGGCCATGTCATTAACTTCAAATGTACTCTTTAAGTACTATTTTGAATCAATGGTTTTTGAGAGAGTGATGACTTTATTCATTTTGTCTTTGTAGACATATTCATCATCACTTCCCCAAACCCCATTAATACTATCTTATAATAATAAAATTGTCACTTTGGGTGAAGGGGTTCTAGCATGAGCAATCAAGGAAGATGGATTAAATGTAGGACCATCTTTGTATATTAATAGGATACCTAAAGGACGTGTTTGAATGTTTCTCTTTACCTGAGAGAGATAAACAACCTTTTGTCGCCTTGCATATCTTGGAGTAAATGTTTTACACATATACACTCCTCAATGTCGTAGACATTGCCTCAGTATAACTTACAATACTTGTTTTTGTCCCAATTTTCTCTTCCCTGCTTGACGGGTGGGTCTTTGGTTGAGCTGATAGGATCAAGATGATTGCTGCTAATTAGACGGTTAAAAGCTTCAAAATAAGTCATCCCCAAGTTGGAGAAATTCCTATGAGGATAAATCTGAAAACCACCCCTGTTGCTTTAATTGTTGTTGTTGATAGTTATTTTGAAGTCTAGGAAATTCAAGTGCATTGATGTTGCTCACTATTGCTATAGAGCTGACATTAGTTCCAATTTTCTTGCCCTTCCAATGCTCACTGCCTTGTGAAATTGGAGTTTTCCTTATTAAATCATCCTTGATGTCAGTACCTATACCACATGCCCGCTCAAAGGATTCCAAACCTAAATACTTCATATAGTTTTGTACTTGGGAAGGAGGTTAAAAAAAAATCTTTACCTAACTCTTTTTATGGTGGTCATGAGACCATTTGAGAAGTTATTTTCCTCTAGTAATTGAGGTAGATCGTGAACCCCTTACTCTCCTCTTGGTGGAGGACTTCCAACTACTTGAAAGTTATTTAAAGTTGGAATTTTGGACGGTATATCTTCATAAAGACATTCGTGATGTCCTACCATGTTTTAGTTTCTTTGTCTATAGATCATAGAACCACTTTTTGCAAATTGGCTCCAAGGACATTAGAAAGAGTGTGAAGAATTATTCTACATCTACTCCCTTGATGGGCAGATGGCCCTGAATATCCTAAAATTATAACGGGGATCATCTATTGATTTGAATTCCAGTTAACCTTACCATTTGGCTTGTTATCGGTACACAGTATTGAATATTGGTCATTATTAGTGAAATGGTGGACCATTCCCTTGATTTTCTTTGCCATATTGGCAACAATATTTGCGCTCCTAACTTTCACTAAATGAGTATCCATACTCTTTAAAGACTTAGTATGACCATTCACCCTATCAATAAAGCTGACTAAATTGTTCAAAAGCTTTTATAGTAACCATTTAAAGAAGGCCTCAAATGAAGGTCTTGCAGATGAAGCCGACTAAAAAACCGACGATAGTTGTTCTGGTGAACTATTCTTATTCTCTTACCTAAATAACACACCCAAATTGACAAACTTTTCAAAAAATAATCTTCAGAACTTTGCACAAGGAATACTCTAATACAATTCCTAACTAAAAGACTCAATTTGGTTTGAGAGTTTGGGTTTGATCAAAGAGAAGATGCTTTGATGATGCAATTACTACATGATGCTACTGAGTGATCGCCTTTCATGCATTATGCATAAGATTTCGGTATAGGGAGAGGATTTTCAACTATGAGAATGCTCCAAATCCATTAGACAAACTCGTTATGCATGAGCTAGGGAGACAAACACGATAATTAGGGATTAGACTTGAATTTTTATCGGGGTAAGGATTTTAGTGGTGTTGTAGACATGAAGTTGTGTCTCCCTGTGCCACGGTCCTGTGACAAACCAACACTTGCTGACGGACTTGGCTTGGCTTAGTGTGAGAAAATATGAAAATCCCTCAAACATTCCTATGCCCATAAAAGCCTCAAGCATAATAAAGCCAAAATACAACTTTGGCCCAAACACAAAACCTAATAAAACCTTAGAAACCTCAAAAATCACATCCTTAATTCCCAAGATTCCCTAAAAATTGACTTAAGAGGAAATTACTTGGAGTATTAATACTAGAACTTAGTGTCAACTACCAAAGATTAAGGCACTAGACGCCCAAACTTAGCACTAGACACTAAAGCATAAGCATCCAATGCCTAGTTCTAGCGTTGAATGCCCTAAAGCTTGGCGTGCACTAAAAAATGCTCCTGGTCTCTTGCAACCTCAAGAGCAGTTGAGAAAAATATGACTTTTGATTGTCTGATGCTCAACATGGGCGTTGGATACCAATACCTTGATTTGAATGCTCGAATTTTGTGTTTACTGCTTAGATAACAATCTTTTTTGCCTATAAATACCCAAAAAATTTATGAGCAAAGGGTTCAAAATTATCAAAATCTTAAACACTACTACTTTTTCCCTTCACGAAGTATCATGTAGAGTTTAACTAATGCAGCTGGGAAGGTTGTATGTGCAGTTACGGGATCTTTAAGATAAGTGGTATGTGTGGTGCCTTCAAGGGAATTAAATGTAAGTTTTTAGTTTTTGTAATTTCTTTCGATATTGTTATTCTTACGAATGCATGGTTGTTTTTTTTTCATTTGGATCTAATTTTTCTTTGGGATCAAGTGAGAATTAAGGATTTAATTCAAGATGTAATGGGTGTTTTGGTTTGTAAATTAGGTTATGTTGTTAATGTTGTTGCCGTCCAAAATGGACAGTTGGATGGGTAAAGCTAACGGTGATACTGGGACGGTTGGGTCGGATGATTTGCTTTTTAAAATTCACAATTAGGTGGGGGTATTGTGTCGTCCGAAATGGTCGGTTGGCTAGGTGTCATTTGCCGTCCAAAATAGATGGCGGGGTGGAGGTTTGTGCAGTCTAAATTGAACGGTTGGGTGGGGGTATGTGTCGTTTGAATTGGGCTATTGGATGGGGCTATTTTCCTTTATTTTCAATAGTTAAATTTAACTTTATTAATTAATAAATAAACATATATAAAATTAATTAATATAATATTTGTTTAGAAATTTATAATTATTATTTTTTGGTTATTTATTATTAATCAATAAATAAATATATATATATAATTATTTAATATATTAGTTTTTTATATGTATAATATTAATTATTTAGTAAGAAAATTATTATTTTTTTTATATGTAAGTATTATTTATTAATAATTATTTAGTATGATAATAATCTCTGCTCCTTCACTCTAAAAAAATTGTTAATTAAGAAAAAATATAATTTTTAGTGTATTAAGTGTATTTAGTATAAAATATCATATTTATTAAGAATTAATTATTATTAATTTGTGAATATTGTTAAGTATTTTATTTAGTATGATTGATTGTATATATTATAATTATGGTAATTACACCACTATTTGCATTGAGATTGTGAGATATTGTTTTCATTAAGAATTAGTTTATTAATTCATGAATATTTTTAAGTATTCTATTCAGTATGATTGATTGTATATATTATAAGTATGGTAATTGCACCACTATTTGCATTGAGATTGTGAGATATTATTTTCATTAAGAATTAATTATTTTTAATTTGTGAATATTATTAAGTATTCTATTTAATATGATTTATTGCATATGTAACTTATAAATTCAAATAAATTAGCTACCTAGAAGGCACAATGAGTAATATTTTAGTACAAGATATACACGATCCCATGGTATTTCTACTTTGCTACAAAGAGATAAAGATGGTGCACATTCGCAGTAGTTACTTCATGATGAGAACTCTGATGACGATTTAGTGAATTACATATAGGACGAGGAGGATAAGGAGGACATCCATAATTAGGATTTGGGTGGATATAATGGTAGGTATGAGGAACAATTTGAAGAAGAACACATTAGAGTTGACAAAGGTAAGGGACGGTTCACACCGGGTACGTCATCTTCTACCATTATTTTTGATCTGAGCAAGAAGAAGAAAAAGGTTAATAATTCATGGGTTATAAAGGGTGTGGTTCCTAGTGGCCCAATTAAAGGGCATGTGATCCCAAGTTTTGTGGGTCACATTGCCACATCTATTTTTTTTCGGGGGGGGGGGGGGGGGGGGGGGGGGGGGGGGAGGTGTCAGCAATGAGCAAGTGTTTTTCTTAAGTTATAAAATTGAGATAAAATGTGTTCCCTTCTTTTGAGATGGGTTCTTACATAGGAGATTGAAAGACCCGTGCACCAATGATTATTGCTTAGATCTGGCCTCTATATCTTGCCCGAACTCATGTACAATCACATAGTCAGGGCCATGATTGTAGCTTTTGTGGAGCAATGACAACTAGATACGAATGTCTCCCACCTCCCATTAGGTGAGATGACTATTTTATTGAATGATGTTGGGGGAATTCTTGGTCTTCATGTTGAGGGTAGGTAGGTTAGTGATTGTTTAGATGTCTCCTTTACTGTTCTAAAAGAACTACTATGTGTTGACCCCATTATCTATGGTGATGGAGGTCTAGAGAAAATATATCTTGGTGGAGGTGTGAAACTTTTGTCTGTTTATAATAGATGTACAACTGCGAATAGGGTCGAGGACATATAATTGTCTGCTTGGTTGACCCAAATTCTCAAATCCCACAAATAACTCCACAAATTGTGCATCAATCACAAAATCCACCATATAATCCAAACAATTCACACTTTTAAACCAAAGTCACAATCTTAAAACTCATTAAACTCACAAAATTCATCAAGAATCAAGCTTTTAGTCTTAACCACTTTATATAGATGCAAATCAATAAAACCCAAACCCACAAACCCATCATATCAATCAAATCCATACCGAATAAATTCAAACAAAAAAAAAGGTACATCATCTTGCAATTTGCAATTTGAATAACTTCAATAGTATATGCAAAAGAGATAGTGGAGTTGGACCTGGACGAGATAGAGGTCGGCGGTGGCGGCAGCGACACCCTAGTCGACGGCGGCTTAGACATTAATGGGGCAATTAGAATCAGAATCTTTGCAATATTCATTAGTATTTGATTGATTTGAGTTTATATGGAGTTTTTAAGATTTCTAAAACACTCCATCTTCATCTAGTAGAAATCTAGGATTATCTTCCAATGCACTTCCACAAGTTCTAGCTAAATGACAGGCTAAATATAACTTAAACCTTAACTTTAGAGCACCTTTCCTTACATCTTGAGAATTAAAGTTTAGTACAAAACTCAATGATTTGAAATGCTTGCAAGTAACAGAGCCTCTTCGGTGAGGCACCGGGGCATTCCACCTCAAAAAACAAATAAAATAAATAATAATATGAAATTTATACAAAAAAAGAAGATTTTCAAATAAAAAAAGGGGTAGAAAAGGTGAACCTTCAAAAGTATCATCACAAGGTTAGGGAGGGGGAAGTGACTTGATGAGTAGGCTGAGGATGCATGGATGGCTTAAAAAACTTGACCATTCCGGCAGATGGTGCACCTACCATTAAAATTGGGACTCAACTCTGCAAATAGAAAAAAGAAGGAAGGGGAGAGATGAAGAGCTTTTTTTTAATAAATTAAATTTTTTTGGGGCCAGGTATGCCAATGCCTGAGGCGTGTCAAGCAATCTCTTTAATCATGACTCAATTCTCTTTGGTTTTTGGGCCAAAAGCTTAACCTTAGTAAATCTTTTTTCAAACTTAGACCTAATGCTCTCATAGTGGATCATAATATCTATAAATCCATTCTACAAATTAACCATCTAGGAGCCCCAATAGATATTAAAGGTATTAAAAAAGGAAATTTCTAGTACCTTGTTGATAGGGTTCTATCAAGAATATCCTCTTGGAACAACATTCCATTCTCTCAACCTTGGAGATTAATCTTGATTAACTCTATTTTAGTCTCTATAGCAAGTGTTGTGTTTACATCCTTTCAACTACCTCAAATAGTGGCCAACAAGATTGACTATATGATTTCCATCTTCCTTTGGCTAATAATAAAGGGTTTGGAATCCATTGGATTTAAAGAAAAATTACCTCTCTCCCAAAAGCAAATAGGAGGACTGGGAAATCAAGAAGTGACTACTCTTAACAACACTTTTTTAATGAAACAAAGTCGTTCGAATGCCGTGTAACACACATATTCTAGTTTCCTAGAGTTTTTTAATGGAATATTAGACTTTGCTCAACATCTAGGTTGAAAACATCGCATAAACAGACAAACGGGATCTTAGGTGTTTTCTAGTTTACAAAAAATGAAAAACCTGATATTAGATGGAAGTTCTTGGAAGATTGGTAAAAGGTAATAAAGTTCATGCATGCCTAGATAAATGGGTTAATAGGGATCTCCCAATTTGCTGTTTTGACATATCCCTCTCTGAAGCTAGCAAACTTAGGGCCATCGATTTCCTAGACGATAATGTTGGGGAGGGGAAGATATGTAAACTTTTTAAAGTCTTTGAGAGAGATATAGTACAAAACATTATTAAGATGGAAACTCCCTTAACCCAAAAAGACGATTCCATTTACTGGCTATATCATAACTCAGGTAAACTCATAGCAAAATCTTGCTATGCTTTTCTCCAAAATATGAAGTCTACTACACCTAGAGATATAATAAGACCCCCTTGTAAATACTTCATAAAATATTATGGCATATTCCTGTTAAACCCAACTGGCTGATATTCTTGTGGAAGCTTTTGTATGAGGGAATCCCAATTCTGCAAGAACTCAATATAAGGAGTTTACCAGAAGTTCAACCTCTATGTTTGGAATGCGGGATTAAGGCCGAGGATGTAAACCATTTATTCCGAAGATGCCCATTTTCAAGATGCATTTGATGGAGTTGCTCCTTAGGAATCTGCTCAAATTATAATGCGAACTAGTCATTTCAAGACTAGCTCTCATTCCATATTCAGTTGTACTATAGCACGGATGGTCTTAATAGTTCGAGGTTAGACTCTTCACCACAACCCTATGGGCTCTATGGACCTCTAGAAATTATCAAGTGTACAACGCGCACAAAACGAATGATCAAGAATGCATGGATCGTATATCGAGCTACCTTGCAGATCGTGATTCCTTTTTAACAGAAAAATCTAGAGATCTCTACTTTCTACATCCTCTAGAGGAAAAATTATCTAGACCCCCCAAATTTGACATGGTGTCCATAGGAAGATCCACATCGGTTGGGGAAATAGAAGCCACTATACAAGTAGATGGAGCCTGGGAACACCAAGGTTGGTATGCAGGTTTTGGATGGGAAGTTGACTTAGCCAGAAATTTTAGCTCAGGTAGAATGTGGAAGCTTTTCACGAGGATTTACAGCATCAGCTATTATGGTGGAAGCCCTTGCATACCTCAAGGCAATCCAATGGTGCGAAAGTAATAACTGGAATGCAATCCATATCCTATCAGACTCGACTCTCTTAACCTCCTATCTACGTTAGCAAGACCCTCCAATCATTAATATAGCAAATACTATTTTAAGGATTATGGTCTTGGGGAGTCTTTTCAACTTTGCTGTATCCATAAGGTAAGAAGAAATAAAGTTAATAAGGCTCATAGTCGAGTTGTTGTAGCCCAGCATTAGTCTAACTTTTTCTTAGATAGTTAGTTCTCTATATTTATAAGTTCGTTTCTGATATATAAAAAAAAATATTCACAATGATTCAAGAATGAAGGTGGGATGTTTGTGTTACATGTTCTGGCCAAGAGATTAACAGTTCCATGGTAATGCTTTAGCAAACAAGCCCAACCTTGAGAGATTCACCCAAATTCATAATGTATATTGTAATGACCTATGTTGCATGGATTCGCATATAGCCTGTCATTTTCTGTAACCATATTTGTATCGGGACTCGTATCGGTGCAACATTTCACAAAACAATTAAATAATTTGGTTTTTTTTCCATACTCATACCCATATCAGTATTCTTATCCGGATTTAATTCTTATCCGGATTCATATCGGTAAAAGATATGTATTGAACTTTAACAGTCATATATGATGTATTAGATGGTATTGGCTATGACAAGTCACACCATTTTATTGGTGTGACAAACCTAATTTAAACAAACCCAAACCAGCGGGTTACCTGAGACCTTTATTTTATAACCAAGATATACCAAGTTCGCTTCTAGTACCAGGTAGTGCCAATGGCGGAGAAGTGAAAAAACTCAATGCAGGTTCACATGAGGCAAAGAGCAGCCATAATCACAACAATGATCAAGATCACTATACGGCGTCTCCTTTACCAGATGCTTTTGCTTTTCTGGTCAGATAACGATCTGATGGCGACATAGATTTCTTTTTCCTATGAGATAGAACGGAGGAAAGAGCTTATGATTAAAAAAATTCCAAACAGAGGCTAACTAGTATGTTATCCACTTCCGTACCCTTCACACATCTTTGCAAGTTGAATTACAATGCAAGTGATACTTCTACTGCAACTACATTCATTTGTCAATTATAATGATCTAATAAAGGTAACCAAGCATTGTACTCCAAATGTGAAGGTAATAAATTCAATACCTAAGATCTTTATTTGTATAACTATGATAATAAATTTAATACTTGAGATCTTTATTTGTATATCTTAGATAATAAATTCAATAAATGAGTCATTTATTTGTATATATGAGATAATAAATACAATACATGATATCTTTATTTGTATATCTGAGATCTTTATTTGTATATCTGAGATAATAAATTTAATACATGAGATATTTATTTGTATATCTGAGATAATAAATTTAATACCTGAGATATTTATTTGTATATCTGAGAAAATAATTCAATACCTGAGATCTTTATTTTATAACCAAGATATACCTAATTTAAAATGCGCTCGGGATGACCTTTTATACTTTATCTATGTCACACCACTCGGCTAATGTGACGGTCTCAACCAATATCTTCACATGATGTATAAGGGCCTTAAAGGTCCCTAGTAGCTGTAGTTTAATTTCATTATAATTTGTAAACGCATATTAAGTTTTTTGTGAAAAAAAAAAGGAAAATCAAAGATCTTAGGACATTTTGTAAAACAAGTCTGACTTCCGAACTCAGATTTTCTGATTTACCCTCGACTTATTCAACTGAAAATTTGGATAGTATTATACATAGCATTTGACATTTTCTATTTCATAGTATGAGAAGTCTCATGCTAGAAAAAAGTCATGGCAAACGCCAAAACGCTAATAACCTCTATATTTTGATACCCTTGACATCCATCTGAGTCTGGAGTAAGCATTACAGTTAGAGTGCATCCTACGATAGCAGACTTACAGTCCCTAGTAGAACTGGCAGAGGCATATTCAGGTCCGTACTACTAAATAAAGAACAGAAACAGTTCAACGAAGAGGAATATCTTATCTCTTGTACATGTTACACAACAAAAAAAAGTCTTGTCGCCACTTTAAACATTTCGTATATATACTCCTAAAGTGGCAATAAACTAAACCCATAGTTGGTTCCACTTCCTGTAAAGCTAGCATATCTATTTTTATGGAAACTATGTAAGAAAAATAGAGGAAAAGAACAGATGTTTGAACAAATGTAACCTTTTGATTTAGTCCCATGACAGATAGTTACTAACAGAACAAGAAAAAGAAAGTCTGACAGAATGATGAACTACAAACATGTATGTCAAGTTTACACGAAAGCAACACAATTGAAAGAAACACAAGATTCAAATCCAAACAGAGCAATCTTTTCTTGTGTACCTTTTGCTATCTTTTATGCCACCTTAACTTAGCTTGTGATTTCCAAATTCTCAACTAATGCATTTGCTCCTCTTTCAAGTTTTGCTTATATTCCTTTCCTCTTCTCCTTTCTCTTTTTTCAGCCAGGAAAAGCACGGATTCTTTCAATATTCTCACAGTACTCTTATAATAAATGAAGCCGAGTGTGACACACTCCCCTTTGAACACAGATCATTACAGTTTCCATTATTTCTTACGACTCCTCTGCTGCTGCTACCCTTGCTGCTGTGCCTGTTGATACCCTTGCTGCTGCTGCATCATTTTACTTATCAAGTGAACCAGGAAACTCAAATATCTTGCAGATAGGGGATATTGCAGGAGAGCTTAAGAAGATGACTTCTGTGCTTCTCCGTTGCCTACCGGTTCTCTTGCTAGCATTTGTATCAGGTGATTCACAAGGTCTAATAAGTGTGTAGTTCATTTAAATTTTCCTGTCTTTACTTATCTAGATGAAACTGTTAACATGAATTATAGGCCAACATATTTTCTGATAATTTCTTATCAGTAAAAAGAATAAACTACTTTTAAGAGAATTTTCCCAATTTGGGTGTTATCTGTAAGGGAAAACCTTTATAATAAAATGAACCAGCTAGGAAAAATAAGTGGTTTCTGCCCTGTAAAAACTTCATTTTTCATGAGCAGAACAAACAGGCATAACCGTTTCATGAAAAGCTTAATAGCCGTGCTTCAAGGTGGCCTTCTACATGATTGCATGCATCCCTGGCTTTAACCCAGAAATATAAAAGAAGGTTAAGGGACAATCAATGAAAACTCAATGATTTTGAATACTTTCAGGGTCACGTGCTGTAGTAACAAAGCGATCTCAGGAATATGGCACTTACCCAACAAGGATCATACATGGCACTTATCCATCAACAATTATGCATGATATCTATCCAACAGATATGCCACAAGATATTCCTACTGGTGATGTTCCAACTTTTAATCCGTCTCCAACCACCACTCCCTCTACAACTCCTCCGTATACACCAACGACAAACCCGCCTAATATACCAACCACAACACCAAGTACCTCGCCTAGAACACCAACAACCACACCAATCATGAACCCTACACCATCATTGGGAGGGGGAGGAGGAAGAGGAGCTTGGTGTGTAGCTAACCCGAGTGCTTCAGAGAAGGCTTTACAAGTTGGTTTGGATTATGCATGTGGATATGGAGGAGCTGACTGCTCTGCAATTCAACCAGGAGGAAGTTGTGCTGATCCAAATACAGTAAAAGACCATGCTTCTTACGCTTACAATGACTATTACCAGAAGAACCCAGCTCCAACCAGCTGTGATTTTGGAGTAACAGCCCAGCTTGTCAACACAGATCCAAGTAAGCACAATTTTGAGGTTACAAATAAATGAATAATAACATAATATTTATTGGGTGATCAAATCTATTTTTTTAAAAATTATCAAGAAATATGGATAATGATAAAGGACCAATAAAGTATTTAGAAGTAAATTTGAAGTCTGAAATTCACCATCTTGGCTGTCTTGAGAATGAGCCTGAAGTAAAAACAATTGCATTGAAAATCCTGACAATCCACATTGTGGTAAAATAAACATAATCACAAGAAGAGAAAAAGTAACATCGTGCCAACCATATCTTCTTTCTATTGCAGGCACTGGAAACTGTCACTTCTCATCATCAAAAGGATCAACAAGGTAAGCATTCAACCATAAGCTTCAACTTTAATTTCATATATAAAAGCAGAGTTGTAATTTGTGTTCTTGTTACAGTACAACCCCACCTACTTTACAAACTCCTCCAACTCCTGCCGTGGAAACACCACCAACCACATTCAGCCCACCAAGTCCGGATATTGGAACCTTTCCAGGAACACCTCTTGGTGGGGCATCAGTTTATGGGTCAGAACCAGCAGGAAGCCCTAACATAGCCACTGCCCCTTCTCAACAATGGGTTGTTTTCTTTGGTTCAACAGGCATATTTATTTACATTCTACTACCAAATCATTTATGAAATGATATAGGAGGAGAACACTTTTTTCCAGGATGTGGGCATATGCCAGCTTCAGAGCACCATGGATTAAGTTTTTAGGAGGCACTACTTGACAAATGAACTTCAGCATTCAGGTCCTCCTCACTACCACCAGGAGACCGTTCCCCTTTGTCACTCCTCTCGTAATACATATTTCTTGGTAGGCTGAGATGTTGGCACTATAGACTTGAAGCAATCTTCTAGTAGTTTATACTTGTAGAAATAGTTATTTAAAAATTAATTCAGTGTCAACCAACAATAACAATTTGGAGGTTCTGTATATTACAGCAAGGAATGATACAAGTTCATGCAGCTCAAACTATGGATTACTCCTTGAAAAGTACTGTGATGTGGAACAATTCAATGTTCATGTTGTCACAGTGAAATGAAAGGACAAAATGTAAACCTTAGCAAAGAAACTGAAGGAAAGAAAAGGAAAGAAAAAACTCAAATGGCCCGGGCAAAGGGGTTTCCCCATCATGTACCAAAAAGAGAGCCCTATGATTCCATATGTACTAAATAAGGGGGTTGGGAAGAGCTAATCAGACAGAAATGGCGATATAAAGCAGCAATAGATCAATTTCATTTGCATCAAACAATTATCCACTTAGTATTTCTAGCCTTCAACTTCCAAAATTCTTTCTAGAAGCCAAGAGCACAGGATCTCTCAATGAGTCCCAACTTCAATTACTGTTTAGTACTCCATTATTCATACTCCAATGGTATGATAAAGGTTGCATAGACAAACAAACAGGAAGGATAATAAACGTATTTACTGGAAGTAATTGTCAATATATTGAAAATGAAAATGAAAATGTGAAATAGTGGAAGAGGATCCTTTTTTATATAAGATATACCAATAAACAGCAACAGCAAAATCCATTTGTCTGGTAAATACAACAGAAGTTTTGTAGTTGCACTCTCAAAACTCACCTTTTATTTACTTCTTTCAATGATAGACATGACGTTGACGAATTTGATCTACAATAGAGTCAAATCAATAACAGGCATGGCACAACAGTGATACAGATTATGGCTAATGTTGCAACAATAGAACCTAGCTGAAATGACTTCTGAAGACCTTCAGCTCTTGAAAAATGCTGGAACGACAAATAGGCTGCAATTACTAACGATATAATGGTGCCTGCCTGGGTCCCTCTGCCCACAGTAGGATAAAAACGTGAATGGGTTGTGAGAGATAGAACTTTTATCAAAAATTCATCCGCTCATCTTTTTACCTTAGGTTTAATGCTCGAAGTGGAGCAACAATAACCAACACCAATGTGGCCAAAGGAAGTTCTAGTTCACCTAGGAACAAAGCAGATAGGTTAGGAACAAAAAAACATGGACAAGCACCAACGCATAAACCTGTACATGCTACAGCCTTATGCAAGCACTGCATGTTTTTAGCCTGCACCTGGAAGAAAGTAGAAGAGGCGAACAAGGAGGGCCAGAAAAGCCGCCCAAGCACCGTATTCTCCCCTGAAAATTTCAAGAGAAATCTTATATTGTAGAAGTCATGAAACCAAGAAAAGCGATCACTTTTTGTTTTGAAAAACAAAAAATCAAAGCCATATATATTATGTAGAAAAACAAAGGAGACTAGTCTCGAGAACTTACTGCATCCATGCAATGACACTTGCAGGTGCCTGTAAAGCAAACAAAGGCACAAGAAAAGACCTATTTATTGCTGTTCCCTTCACAAGCATCAGGATCCTGACCAGATAGAATGATAATGTGAACTGTACTCTAACAAAAAAATTAAAAATATTTGTGTTCATCATTGGGGAAAGATGAGATAGAAGAAGACATCTATGACAAATGAAATCATGCAAAATAAGATGGTTAAAACTATAGTGCCATCCAGAGTGCAAGGCAGAGAAACAAAAAGCTGACTTCGCCAAGGTTTAATTAAGAGCACACTGTTTGGGATCGTCAGTGCCTTAATCAACGAATTATTGTCATATTGCAAGCATAATAATCGTCATTTATGAAAGTAATCGGGTTTTCAGAAAAAAGAAAAACAAAAATGAAAGAAATAATGCTAAGGGGAGGGTGATTACGCAGTAGAAACGGCAGACATCCATGTAAGATTACGAGGATGGGCAATCGAAGATAATGAGTTGTGAACAACCATTGATGATCGCCCACTCCTCTGCTTCGGGACCAAACATTGGAGATTCAGGGACAACCTGTACACACACGAGCAGCTAGCTTAGTTAGTAAAAGTCTTATGGGTGACACTTAAAAGTTGGTGCAGTACAAGAATCAAATCTCGTCTATATCAATTATTTCCGAACTCTTTCAAAAGAGCTGAGAGTGAAAACTGAAAAGTAATTACCTTAGGGGGTTGAGGTTGATAGAGGAAGCAAGGGAAAGGTGTTGTGGTGGGAGAGGAGAGGCTATGGATTTGGGTGGGAAGGTGGCGGGCAATGGGCGGGGAGACATGCATAGGGAAAGGCATAGGGATTGCATTTTGATGTTTGTAGTAAAAATTGTGTTACTTTCTTTGTGTAGTTGAGTTTGTGAAACGTGAATGAAGAGGTGATGTTTGAAATTGATGGGGGGTGTGGGTTTGATTATCTGATGAGTTGAAGTGCGAGTGGGGTGGCGGAATGAGCGGGAGTTTCATGCACTTGGCACTTGTGTTGTGTGCGTGCGACAAGATCCGGTAGCGTAGACGTCGGTCGTCACACGTCAACTCTTTAATTTCTTTAATTTTGGAACGTTGGTGGAGATTTTCTTTTATTTTTTTATATTACCCAATTATTTGGAGTTTTTGTGAATGATTGGAGTTTTTGGGAGTTACATAATTGGAATTTGGAAGGAATGAATCAAACAAGCCTAATTATTTCTATGCTAAAGCATTGTCTTTTTCACCAACGTGGCAACAAATTTTTCAAATTACCTATGATTAAGATATTTAAAAATTTATAAAAGAAAATTACTAAAAGGTGAAAAATCTTACCTTTATATTCCTCAATATGTCAATGTTATTTATCATATTGATGAAATTGGAATTTCATATTTTACCACTAAGTTTTATCTTTATGGAAAAATATTTATGGACCTTCTAAGAAATAAAGGGAATACTATGAGGAAGTTTGGAAGTAGCTTTTTCTTCGATAATGCAAAAATGTGGTGGTGCATTTGCATTCGTTTTGAAATAGTTACTCTTCAAAATAGTTTCCACATGTAATTGAAATTAGGAATCGTTCTTTTTCACTCCAAAATAAAAATATAGTAAATGCTAATTTCATGAAATAGAGTGTTCTTATGTTTATTTTTTTTTTTTGTAATTGTGATTTATATTAGTGATTAAACAGGCTAATGAAGAGTTAGGAAGGATAACTTTTTGAAAGGTTGATTGTGGCTATATTAGATAAATAAATACATACTTTTTTAAGTTATTTTTTTATTTTGTAAGGAGTACATTATTTCTCTAAAGCATTTAGTAATTGCTCTAACAATTGATGTTAACCAACCATTATATATCACGTTCAAGTAGAAGCCCACACAAGCCCAAGCCCAAGCCCCTAACTATTAGGCATGGGGGGTTGAGTAGTTGTTAATTTTTTTATGTGGTAAAGGAAAAAAAGCGAGAGGACTCTTGTAACTAGAGTTCCACCTACTTTATCATTGTACGTTTATAATATCAAACAATCGTGAGAGGGGAACCAATGGGCATAGAATTATGAACAAGGTGGCCAATAGACGTGTTCAATTGTATGGGGGCCCGTTAAAGACCCTTGACCGACCCATTTATATACTGGTCTAATCAATAATGTGTCCTAATGTGTCCTCTAAATTTATAATGTGTCCTGATCAATAATGGAGAATAATGTGTCCTAAGGTGACCAACCCGTTAAGGGCCCTTTGCCATTTTCAATCTCAATGTGTTCTCTAAATTTATAAAGTTTAACCTTTACAAGTGAAGAATGATAGTGAGATGGGTACTTATTTGGGCTATCCGTTGGAAATGGATGGAAGATCATCTTGAGGACTCAATTTCTTATATGCGAGGGAGGTAAGGAAGATCTCTTCTTGGAAATTTCATTCTTAATTTGAATCAAGTGGGGAGTTGAAACTTATTAATGGGATCCTTGTTACTCTAGCCTCACATTTCCTCTCCCTTTACCTTGTTCCAAAAAACATTAGTGGAAAAAATCACATTTGCTCCAGTTTTTTGAAGACTTTATGCACTGGTTGTGACCCGAAATAGATTTAACCGGAGCATATTGCAAAAGACTTTATACTCCAGTTCCTAGAAAATCGGAGCATATAATGCTATTTTATGCTCCGATTTTCCAGGAACTGGAGCATAAAGTCTATATTTTTAATGCATAAATAGTATTATATGCTCCGGTTTCCTAGGAACCGGAGCATAAAGTCTATTTTTTTTAAAAAAAATTGCAAATGCTAATTATTGAATTTGGGAATATTATTTAATGCAAAATATTCGATCAAAGTAAGCTCAAAGGCTTTCAATACTCTGTTCCATTATATTACGTAAAAAAATTTCATATATAATTGTGCATGATTTGAGTTACAAACTAAATTAAATGTAAAAACTACATATATGTATGTATATATACAGAAATTTGCAACAACGTACGACAATAATATATAGGGATCAGATACAAAAATCTAACTACATATTAAATGCAGTTATTGGCAATAAATCGAGCAAACTTGTCTCTTAATTTATTTGATTTCGTCAATGGTGAAAGGCTTCTCTCTCGGTGTGTCAAAAACCTAAATTTAACCACAAATTAAATTACGATACATTTATAATTAAGAAAAAAAATTAAAAAAAAACCGCCTAAACATAAAAGTGGACAACACACATGCAACAATTTCAAGTTAGTTATGAAAGTTTTCCAAAAATTTCGACAGAGTTTCCTTTGTAAAATAAATAGTTTACCAATTTTTAATTCGAAAAACTTGTTCAACAATTCCCCAATTCCACAATTCAACATTATAATGTCATACCATGTCAATCTTTCTATTGATGTCATCCATATAATTTCATCCTCCATGAACTATCATACATCTACTTATATAAGCTAGGACTACTTGCTTAATATGTATATATAAACAAATGTATTAGATACACATTTTCTACATCATCGACTTATGTGGTAGAAGAGACTACGTCATATATGAATCTCATCACATAATAGCCATAATCTACCCCATTTTCTTATTGTGCACACTAAATGAGAATGAAATGAATATTCATGTAAAAATCAAAGTAAATCAATGGTTGGTCTACCAAAAAAGATTTAAATTCCAAAAACACGTACCTTTGTTGATTTCCATTTAGGAAATGTGGCTCTTGAATGTAATCCAATACTTCCACACAATTTCTTCATTACATTGCACCCCGATAAGAAAAATATAGGTCATATCAATGTGATATTAAAGCTAAGAATCATTATTTTCTATACAAGGCTGAAGCTTACATTAGTTTGGCATTCATGGCATATTTTCACCCTTGTATATAAAATATTGATGCCTTGCTATAAAAAGAATTAACTTAGCAATCCTATATGTGGAGATAGATATTTATATTAAAAATCAAGTGGGTTTCAGACTATCCATTCATCATGTCCTTAGTAGAAATCAGTACTACCTGTTCTTACTGAAAATCAGCACTACCTCTTTCCATCTTAAGAATTTAGCAATGACATGGTTTATTTTCAAATAAATGAAATAATTTAACAAAGTTAAATGAACCTTAATAAACAAAATCAAATATCTCACTTATCCCTCTCCCTCATCATTTCATATGTATTAGGATCAAAAGTATAACTGCAAACAACCGACAACAAAGCTCTTATACCTCAACGCACATTGCATAGGAACACTAATAAACAATGTACTCCAACAATATTTTATATACTACATTCATGGATGATTGAAAGAGAGTCTGATCCCATACTCCAAATCTAACACAACTTAACTCTTCGAACCAAAATATACTAAACAATCATGTAAGTCTCCACTTCCCCAAAAGTAGAGGTCATATCATTGGTTTAAATCATATTATCTATGTGCTTAATAATTTCTTTCCAATTTCCGCTACATTTTATTTGGAACAAGCCCGAAATGAGAACACACATGCAATAAAGAAATGAAAACAAAAAGAAACAAAATAAGGCTAAAACATAAACATTCGTTAATAATGACTATTGGTTACCACCAATTAGATGAAAATGTTACCCAAAGTTTAGCAAGGTTCCAAAGCTTAATGATGCTTTAGTCTAGTGCTGAAAAATTTCTTGTTAGTTCCAAAGATCACACACAAATAATATCATTTTAGTGTGGGTAATTATGTGCACAAACATCTAGCATATGACCCAAGGTATTGACTTATTTGCATGCATAGATGTGCCGCATATGTAATTAGTAATTCACTTGCTGAATGCTGGTAGTTATGCTCAAATTAAATAAATATTTAAGCAGCATGACAGCTTTAATCATAGTTTGCACATCAAAAACTCACATAATTGGTCAGTTTGATGATTTTTTTGAAGACAAAAGAATTTAAGATAAGCAATAATTGTCAAAGAAAAAAATATAAAAAATAAAATCTTGGTTTAGAATTATTAAACAACATTTACTTACCCAAAAGATCATAAAATTTGAATCATTTGGTTCTAGGTTCATAATACCATAGATGAAAAACTTAATAGAGGTGTTAAGTAAAACACTATCAGCCCCAAAATTTCAATAACTTAGGATAGGGGCAAACAAACATGTAGCAAAAAAGATTTACCTACACAATTTACTCAAGGAAGGATCACAAAACACTAGTGATAAAAATAGTTTGACCTAATAGCAACACGATTATTAGCCTCTTTAATTTATAGCATAAGTTTCCAAACATCAAGACAAATCATTACTTTGCAGATTTAATCTCTCAATACAATAGCGTATGTGATACAACCTAAAACTAAGTACTTCATATTTTTAAAATATCATGACAAGTTGGAAATGCCGAAATCAAGAGTAGCTGGAAATACCATTAAATTAATTTTATCAGAAAAAAAAACCCAAGGTATTGCATCAATCCAATTTATGTAACTAAGAGAATGGAATTCCCATATAAAATATACCAATTCATGAACAACCACTGGAATTCCAAGATAATTCGCCACTAATTCACGCGGGGAAGTTGCGAATCTAGGTGAGAGATGCGTTTGATAGAACACTAATTTGGGTGAGATTGGAGAAGGCGTGCAATTTTGCGTTAGAGGGAATGCAAGATTCTGAGAAGGAATTGGGTTGATAGAACACTTAGATTTTGAAGGGTTGTACTGAGCGGTGAGAGCGAGGAAATTAAAGAAATTTATTTGATGCTCCAGTTCAGGAAGCTCGGAGTATATTAATCCTTTATTCTTTGGTTCTTAAAGAACCGGAGTATATTGTATTTATATGCTTCGGTTCATAGAAGCACGAAGCATATAATGTAATTCCAAAAATTTTATGTTTCGTTACTTAAAGGAATCGGAGCATATGATATGTAGTATATGTGATTTTTTCCACTAGTGAAATGTTATGGGCAAAATCACTTTAGCTCTTTTTAGATTCTGGTGCAAAATTCAAGGGAAAAGCAACCTATCTATTGGAGAAAACGAGCCCTTCTACAGCCGCTAAAACAAAGAGGGATCTAGGAATGAGAAACTTGTTCTACCTCAATAGTATTTTCCTATTTAAACAAACTTGTTGGATTCATAGTCAGCCATAAGTGTTTGTTTCAGGAGTAGTTGCAAGAATGAAACTTCACATTGAATAAAATCCTAGAGTTTCCTCCTCCCTAATCAAGCTCATGTGCAATGAGAAGTATGCGGACAACTGTTTATGCATGAGAAGAGGAATATATAGGATCTTGGGTAATGACAACTCAATAAAGGTTGAAGAGGAGCCTTAGATATGGGTGAGAAATTGAAGGAAGGTTGAAATAAGGGGAATGGATGCTAATGTTGGTGTCTGATTATTTAGCATTGAAAGAATTTAGAATGCATCCAAAATATGGAAGCTATTCCATAAGTAGTCGGCCCAAAGGATCCTCACCAAGCATATTTCCAAAAGGGAAGTGCATTGCGAGTATATTTAGCATTCTATTGACTCAGGTAAATGTTTTGGGAAATCAGTATATAATTTCCTCATGCAAGAAAAGCTTTCTACTTCTCAAGAAGAGGATTGTCGAGCTGATGACTGCAAAATGAAGCTCATGAAGATGTATCTCCTATTTAGGTGGAAGCTACTACAAGATGTTATCCCTACAAAACATAATAAAAACGAAGAGGGATTATTTGTGAGCCAACATGTGTATTCTGCTTATAGGAAGAGGAAACCGCATACCTATTTATGAAATGTCATGTGACGTAATTTATTTAAGCCTCCTCTCTTCTAGGTATTAGAGTCAATGGTCTAGTGATGAAGATCAAGAATCTAAGCATAAAAAGGAAATCAAGAAGGTAGCAAGGAGTGGACGAACTTATCTAAGCTCAAAGGATCCAATTTGCTTTAAAACACGAGGATTTGAGTTTAGAAACTCAAGTTTGGTGTATTGCGTGAGTTGGATACTTGAAGACACAAATTATTGTTTTTATTATTTTGAGTATAAAATTTTGATTATATGTTTTTACCTTTCACTTAAAGCACTTGAAAAGGTTTTTATGTTTTAAGCTTTAGGGTTATTTGGGACGAATTTAGGTTCCAAAGTTGTAATCTTAATTAGTTATGTTAAATGGGCCAAATTAAGGTTCCAAATTGTGTTTTATTTAGTTAGTTTAATTATAGGCCAAACCTAGGTTAGCTAAACTCTGTTCCAAATTGTAATTATCTAAGTATGAAATTATTAGGATATATTTCAGATATATAGGATAGAGTTTGGGTTAGATTGGGATTAATTCTATCCTAATCTTATCCTAAGTTAGTTATATCTTTTAAGAGTCTTAGATAGTTTCAAATAAAGAGTCCTAGATGGAGATAACCTCAACTAGACATATGTATAAAAGGAGTAGTTGGCTGCCAAAATTCAGCAAGTTGAGAAGAATAAACATTGAAGTTTTAAGTTAAGCTTTCTAGTTGCTTTTATATAAAGTGATAGCCTTAGAGTTAGGAAACTAGGTTGTTTGTCTACTTCTACCCTAAAGTACGTGTTTTCTATACGTTCTATCAAAGTCCCACCAGCTTTCAACATCTAGAGCCTAACATTAAAGTCTAGGCAAAAATCACTCTATAATTCTACAATATATGCTAAGTCAAAGAATGAAGGTCTAAAGAGAGTTGTGGAACTTATCTTAATACACTAGAGTGTTTGGCTCCATAGAAATAAGGTAATCTTCAAAGGCCCAAAACCTAATCCCAAGAAAATCTTCATGATTTTAGAAGATCGATGAATCAAAACCGCTCAAGCGACCCATTTCTATATGCCACTCATATAGTCAGAAGAAGATATAGTCAACCTGGTGCCAGAGGAAGCTAATAGACGGATAAGCAAATATCTTGGAGGTCAACAAAGAATGGAAAATGAAGAAATCATTCATCACATGCAAATTGGAAACAGGTATAAGATAGATTCTACATATGCAAGATGACCTCAAGACCAGTGGTGGTCAAGTTTGGGCATATTCAACATTACTACACAAAATTCTTAGCCATCCTTTTTGCTATGGAAGACCTAGAGACTTTAGTGATACATGGACTATTAGATCAAATAGTAAATAAGTAATAGAGGCTATGAGATATCCACATTCCACAAGAAATGTAGAGTTCTAGACCTTGATATTATTCACTTTACTCATAGTTTTAAATTTTTGTGTTCTATTAAAATTAGTAGATCCTTAATCTGTAGGGCATCGCCTAATTGTTTCTGTTAGGAAAAGGTGTCTAGTTTATGTCTCTTTATTCTTTCTCTGCCAAAAAAAACAAAAAGAAAATAATAAACTTTGGTTTTAACCTATGGGAAATTTCAGAGCTTCACGAGTTTTTAGGCATTTTGGTATCCTTCCGAAACCTATACCCATTATTCACCATGTATTGTTACAGATTCAAACCAATCTTTTTTTTAATCATCCCTTCATATGCTATTTTCGCCCAAAAAAACCCTACTCCCAGGTACTTTGCAAGAGTATGCATGGAGGATAGGACTCATGGGAGTCATACATCAAACATAGGGTTCAAGTGGTAAAATTTAAGAGGTAACTATTATATATATTCCATTATTCACATGTGAGATAACTAAAATGTTGCAATAGGCATACAAATTAAACTCAGATATTTGACACTTCCAAGTAAATATGTGCATTAGGTCAGATCAAGGCCGAGATTGGTCACAAGCAAAACGGGTCAGGTCAGATCAAGCCAAAGAAGATGTAAAACAGGTCGGACCAAAGAAGATATATAACGGGTTAAGCCGTCCAAAGATAGTATAGTTTTTATCTATAAAGGGTGATAGTTTACATGTATCACCTCCAATCTTTAGTACTGGACCATCGACAAATAAATAGAAATAATTTATTACTTGATAGTGCTTAAAAGTTTTGGAAACTATTAGTACATTATTGACCCGAATCGATCCAATAAAAACTCAATAAAATATGACCATTTAAAAGACCGACCCACTAAACCCATTATTGATTATGCCCTTTTTACAAACGAGCCGGTTAAGGACCCTTAACGGTACCCCTTCCATTTGAAAGGGTCTACTTACAAGTGAAACATTACTCTTTGCTTTCTCATAAGCACGAAAGAAACTCATTTTTATAAAGAATGGGTCAAAATTCAGATGAATATACATCTCGGGAGAAATATTTTCTGAAAAAATTAAAAAAAAAACATGACTATTGAAAAGCAGAATCAGTGTCCAGTGGATTATCATACACTATAGTTCCCAGAGTCTAGTAATTTAGAATCCTCATTTGGATCGTCACTCTCTGATAACTGAATGTGTGACTTAGCACTCATTTTATTCCACTCATTTTCCACACGAAAGAAAACCCATTGAAAACGGCGAAAGATCTCCAGAGCAGTAATAGCAAAAACAGTAAGATAATTATGCCGGAGATGGGCAGAAAGCTTGTATGTCCAAGTACATCG
This sequence comes from Dysphania ambrosioides, assembly GCA_026401315.1. Classification (NCBI taxonomy): domain Eukaryota; kingdom Viridiplantae; phylum Streptophyta; class Magnoliopsida; order Caryophyllales; family Amaranthaceae; genus Dysphania; species Dysphania ambrosioides. The sequence goes on from CM048667.1 coordinate 19,751,831, forward strand.
CAGAATCAAATTGCTTCCAATCACCCAGCAATAAACCTAACAATTTCATGAAACAATAGTAGAATTAATTGACTTTCTTATGCCAAGCTACTAAAATTTAGAAGTATCACTCATAAAGGGAAAAAGAAAACAGATTTAAATGGGGGATATTTACCCATGTCCGTCCATGCAAAAGGTAAGAGCAAATATGAGGTCTCCCAAACTTGAAAACCCGAGTGAAACAACTGATAACAAAAAGAAAAACCATATAAATATTCAAAATTCCAGGTGTAGAGATAAGCATTTTTTTATTTATCAAATAAGATACAATCCACATGTGGATCTTCATAGTGAAGTAGTCATCAAGAGGCCAACAAAGTCATGGATTTTATGGCCAACTTGGGAAATTCTTGACCTCACTTATCTTTCCCGGTTGGGAGACGTGCTCTCAACTAAGGATCTTAACGCTTAAGCTAGCCATTTTGACATTAAATAATTCAAAGTTCTCAACATTTCAAGATATTCCCAAGTCTGAGAGGGTTCTGCCGAAAAATGTAAACTATCAAGCATTAATTTTCGGTTTGAAAACATTTTTTTTAAAGTTAAAGATAACTTTTATTGGATATCTTTTGACTTGAGCCGACTCGCTCTTTCCCCCATATTTTTTTCTTCTTTCCCAACTTCCTTGCCCCTAGCGGGTTGTGTCTCCTGGTTCCTAGATCCTCATCATCCCTTTTCCTTCAAGTATTCCTGCTATAGAACCACAATCCCCCCAAGCCAATCCTTATTACGCATTGCCACATGCAACATGATTTAGCAAGTTTATCACTGAACGCTCAAATTCGTCGGTTTCATTGAGATGCATCCTTGCTACCATTTCACCCAAATACTAGCAGCATCTATTCTCTCTTTATTCTTATCTAAGATTGGGCTTCAAGGGGAAAGGATAAAGAGCAGATTTCATAAATGCATAAATCAGAATTAGAAAGATATATAAAAGTTCATAAATCTAATTAGTCTTCTCTATGCTTTGTTCATGAAAAGCCCTTTTTTTTGCGCAATGCCCATCACAATATAACAAAAAGAGCAGCAAACAAACAAGGAAACGATGGAGGGTAAGAAATGAGAAAGTAGAAGCATTAGAGGTATAGATACGACATGGTCTCAGAGATAGGAGGATGAGAATGAAGGAGAAAGAAGATGAAAAGAGAGAGATAGGAGGTAGGTGTAAGTGATGTACTTTAATATTATAATTAACTTTAAACTGAAGAATGTCCAAACCTCAACTTCATAATAATACATAATCAAAAAAGTAATTTTCCAATCATTTTTGGAAGAAGCCCCTGCACTTATGATAGCATTCGGAATTATGTCAGTAGAAAACACTTTTTAGACATGTGAAAATTAGCAACTTAGTAGCAAGTATACCTAAGGAAAAGAAAAGCTATATCAATAAAAGTAAAGCATTGATGTCAGGAAGAAGGTAATTATTGCCAAATACACATACCTCATATCCCAATCTCGAGTGATATCCCAATAAAAGGAATACATAGAATTCAAAACACTTGACATCAACCAGAGTGGCCGATACATGTTTGTCCACTTATCTGGGAACACATGGTATTTGAGCGCTGAAAGGAAGATAACGGGTACCGCAGTGGAATATTTTAGAGCTGCACTAAACAACAACAAAAAAAAAGAATGCAGTTACCATATTGTGGGCAACAGGGGACAATTTTTTGATGCAATTACCAGATGGGGAGAGAGGCCTAAAGGGGTCAAGCTGTATGCAGCCTCACCCACATAACCATTTAAGACTGGCCAAGTAAGATATATACAAAAGACGAGTGAAATTAAAACAGGTACTTGATAAAAGTATGCTTGCAGTTTTCTACATGCATGAAATATATGAATGAGTAATGAGGAACCCACAAACATTAAACCCAGAAAAAACTACAGCAATGGCCCAGATAACATAAAAATAAAAAGAAAAATTACGATAAGTCAATGACCTAGCCAGTGACAATGAGAAAGCCTAAGTTCAGATAGCATATATCATATTGTTTATTAAATGATCAAGAAAGTACAAAATCTTCAGGGAAAACCAGGATTTCAGGATTACATAATCTAGAAAGGAAAAAAATAATACTAGCTAAAGACTACTAGAGAAAAACAGATAAGAGTTATAACTTATGTCATCCAGATATACGCATGTCACATTAAATACGAACGAACAGGCAATAAAAGCAGATTTCATAAGTCATTATGGTTTAACACAGGCCAAGTATACAAACATCTTAACTACATGTAATGAGAAGCCAAATAATGGGGGAATAATTTTATTGTTAAAGAAAGAGTACAGCAACATCGATGCAGAAACATGTTTTACTTAATTCTGGTCCTACTGCCCTCTTGGTAATCAATGGCTCTACCAGTATATAAACTTGAAAGGTAATCTCCAGCTGAATGCATAACCAGATGAACCATGACAGTTATCTAAAAAAACTCGGAAAATGTTTATAGGAAGCAAAGCATATTAAGACTGCTCTCATACCATTCAGTAGGCTAGATTTTTCTCCGGTGTCCTTGTATTGCCGAAGACATTGGAAAAGCCGAAAGATATATGGCAGAACAAGAACCACTGGAATAGCAACAGAGTGACTTCCACATACAGAATCAGCTTCAAACCATGCAATAGTGGCAACCTACACCAATTATTGCACCAGTTAACTGTAGGTAGGAACTTAAGCTGACAGACACAAGGCCAAACTCCCTAAGAATTACAAGATGAGAAGTTTAACTTAAGAATCTATCCAAAGTTAACAGAATAATGTAATACCTAGGTTAATACACAGAAACAGAGGGACTGGGGGATCCACCCCCACCCCCCCCCCCCCCCCCCCCCCCCTCATAAAATAGCCATATGCAAAGAGGAGGCAATACTGTGCTGCCCAATTAGAGCGCAAAGTAATGAAGAAAATTAATATCTCTTAACATGAAAAAATTGAAATTGTGTATTTTTTCAAGACCTCTTTAATACAAACTTCCTCATGGGGATTTGGCCAAGTATTTTTTTTACAAAAAGACCTCTAAAAGGAAAATTCAAATTTGCCCAATTTTATTGCCTAAGAATAAAAACTAGATGTTTTCACAAAAAAGTAGAGTAAGCACAATGGTTAGAAGTATGTGTATAAAGCATGGAAAGTCTTAAAGGTCAAATGTTTGAGTGTTAGAACTCGGGGTTTTTTTCATTTTCTAGTTTATTGACCAATTATGGTTTAGGGCTTAAGGTTCATGGTCTAGGGTTTAGAGTTCGGGGTTAAGGCTTAGGATTTTGATGGCCGACAAAATTGATTGATTAGTGGTTCCTAAGACCTAATTTATATAATGATTCTAGAGAACTTCAGAAAATACATGTATATCTCAAAATGTGTGTTTTATAACTCATTTTGGTATTTACAGAGTTTGAAGGGTCATATTAGGCTCTTATCTAATTTGACTCTAAATATCTCCATTTTAACTCTTTTCATGTACCTATAATTGGATCCTTAACATACATTCTCAAAAGATCAAGGTCGGCCTTAGTTTTAAAAACCGACAGGCGCACTAAAGTGCAAAGGGTCCCTGGAGACTAAGCGAAGGTGCACGCCTTTAGAGGAGGAGGAGGATCTCACACACCTTTCAAAGGTGATCAAGGTTGCCCCAACGCCTTAGGCGCGCTTTTAAAAACTAAGTGTCGAACTGCATGTTGACTTGCACGCAGACCAAGAATATAATAATTATTAATAATATTAACAATTAAACATTAATAATATACTACTTTGTGTTTACTAACAATAACACACAAATTAACTATGCACTAATTATCAATAAATCATAACAATATGCACTAAGTAACAATAACACTAAAAAAAATATGAACAATTATGATAGTTATGTAACAATAAACAAATTAGTAATAATACTATTAAATACTATTATTAATTTTTTAATTAAAATTATTAATTTTCTTTAATTATATAATTGTACTAATTACTTATAATATGACATAATTTTACTAATTAATTATAATTATTACATAATTAAAAAAAATTTCAAAACGTGTCGAGGTGCCTTAGCTAGCCTGAGCCATAGCTGAGACGCCTCCATAGCTTAGGCTTCTAGCTAAGACACCTCTCCCCATCATGCAATGCAACTGTTATGAGAAACGTTATGCCGCTGCCGCCTCCGAGAGTGTTACTGCCTCCTTTCCGGTCTTCTTGAGATTTTGCTTAACGGTGGTTTTTTGTGTAGATGGGTTTAGATGGAAAATGAAGGTAAGTGCAAAATGGGAAGTTTATTGTCGATTTGGGGGCGGATTATAGCAATCCAATTCTATTTCAAATCAAGTATAAAGTACTCGAGCTCGAACTCATTTTCAACTCATTTAAAAGCTTAATAAGTCTAAGTACTTATACCCTAATTGGGCAACAAGAAACCTAATTTTAACATTAATTAGTTTGATTTGGTTTAAGTGAAAAACAATATAGGGATTATATATATATCAACAACCTCAAACCATCTATCATTTTTTTTCAATGTGGGACTTTGAGTTTTTAAATAGAACTCTCTCCAACCACATCTTTTATTTTAATCTAATGTGGGAATTTTGGTTTATATATCAAACCTCTTTTATCTTATTCCAATTTTATATCTTAAGTATTTATATATATATATATATGCATGTAAAAGTTAAAATAAGAAAAGTACTTAAAATGAGAAAGATGAGAAGACATCTTGCCTCTTCATTTCCTAAATCCAACGAATGATATTTTACGTATACATAGTGACCCTTTTTTAACTCATAGTGACCAAATAATTTTTTCAGTTATAATGACTCTTTTTATAGTTATAGTGATTATTTTTATTGTTATAATAATCTCTATAACTTTTCGAGTCGAGCTTTAATTTACTCAACTTGCTGGCTTACTTATTGGGTTGAGTTCGATCTCGAGTCGAGTCCAACCGAGTCAAGTTTTGACCGAGTTTTGACTGAGTTAAGTCCAAGTAACTCGCACGTAACTTAACACAATAAGCACTCCTATTGGACAAGACATACAACATGATTCTAGGCAAAAGAGTAAGATAATTCATGTGTATTACTTAACGGAACACTAAGAAATTTGAAATTTCTTTGGTCAAAGAACTGAACTATTAATGCATGCAATATGAAATCTAAATTAACGTGTGCAAAAGGATCTGTCTGTGGCTGAAATAAGATAAATCCATCTAAAAAACTGGAAAGAGTAAAAAATCTGATTTACAATTTTCCCTAAAAGACCAGAGCAAAGTGAAACCATTAAAGTAGGAATCTTAAAAAGAAAAGTGCAGGAGATGTGGGCATAAAGGTCATGTTCAACTAGATTTTAACTAACAACAAAACTAAGTTTCACGTGGCTTTCTCTTTGTCACAATTTCTTGAATGTAAACTGTGTATCAGTTTCAAATTCTACTATCATTAAATTTTGGATGACACACCAATGAGGGGAAAAGGGATGAACAAAACAGAGTAACCAACCTGACGATGGACCATGCGGCAGACAGAACGCTCCAAGTCTGACAATACCTGCACCAAACAATAGAGAAAAGTCATCCAAATATAAATGAAATAGAACAAAACAAATATTGGAAAGTATTTTGCTCAGCAGCTATATAACGATCAATGAACCATATGCATACTTATTTAGTTTGCAACATAAGTACAAGTACCCAGTTCACAGTGATTTTCAAACAATAGAGTGTTACATAAGGATTTGTCACAATTAATCTAAAAAATTTTGATGTGTTTGACCCATTTTAAAAACTAGAGGAATTAAAGTACACAAATAAAAAAAGCTTGAAAAAACCTTCTTACCATTTAAATAAGAAGAAATAAGTTAGCAAAAAACTAGCACAAAATATAGTTTAAACACCAATAGCCATAAATCAGAGAGAGGGAAGGAGAAAAAAGTATCCAATCAACAACCATGGAAGGTACTGAATGAAGTAGCTTGAACAGCAGCTAGCAGTCAAGGACCATACCAACGATATTGTTCAATCCTCCACAAGAAAAGCAACAAAAATTTACAACTTAATTTAATGGACTGCACATCAATTCATAGATCTAGGATCAAAAACTACAACCCTGGATCTGACAAATTTCTTGATCGTTACTTTTCTCCTCAAAATTCAATTCACACCAAGTTTCATCCATCACCAACTAAAATGAAAGTGCAATGAAAACAGCAAGCAACTAAATGTGCATTATTTTGCTAAGCCAGACAAGTAATACAAATACTATATGCAAACTTTCTAATGAAATAAATAACCTAGACAAAGAAGAATCATAAATACCTTGGACATGGATGTTAAGATATCAGCCAAGAAAAAGTCAGAAAATGTTATTGCCTGCACTGAAGAAATAGAGTTCAGCAAAAGAAACAAAATGCAAGGGAGGGAAGGAAAGGAGGGGGGGGGTTGGTAATATGGGAGATATTGCACAGCCAAAAGAGCACTGAAGTAGACGTCCCTATCTCCTTCATGTACTTCCTTTAGCAAAAGAAGTTGGGGGTGTGTGTATGCGTACAAGTGTAAGGAGTGTGGGGAAAGTCGGCCATCTAAAAACATAAACCACTATCCAAAGAAGTGCCAGTGTTGTGTGTGTGTGTACTAAGTGTTAGTTATAAGCACGATTGGCAACACACTATTTAGCAGTCACCAAAGCCTGCAAGGCTCCCACCCTCACATGTGTGCTTTTCCCAGAAAAGCATGGACACTAATGAGCAAAAGAGTGTACTTGCCTGCAGGGGAAGAACTATCCTCCAAAGAGTTCTCAAGAAGTAGTACCGTGATGATAAATAAAAAATATCAAAGGGGGATATCAAGAGCATAAGAGCAGCAATGTACAAAAGAACCTGCAAATGTGATGTAAATACATGTCAACATAACTGGTCAAACAATGTCAAGTATTTACTACTAATAAGATGCCATCTTTCTAAAGAATAACAAAGAAAGTACAGAATTTCTAAATATCAGACGCCGCACCAATTTGGAAAACATTCAAATTAGCTTAAAGCATGAAAAAGGATGGAGAAAGCCAGCCAAAGTTTTCTTGTAGAAGGAGATGAATGATATCAGATAAGTAATTATTATTAAATACAGTATATGCACATTGTCTGGTAAGTCAAAATGTTGCATGCATAGAGAAACAAATGAACTACATCAGTATTATAATATCATCATGGCTTTCACATAGGTGATATAAAGGCAAGCAACACAAGATAAGTAAATATTATTAAATACAGTATATGCACATTGTCTGGTAAGTCAAAATGTTGCATGCATAGAGAAACAAATGAACTACATCAGTATTATAATATCATCATGGCTTTCACATAGGTGATATAAAGGCAATTGATTGTCATCAGATTTAAAGGCTATTACAACATTAAAATAAACAAACCAAGAATTTAATTTACAGTTCCTCAGGTTTAATCAGCAACTTTGATCAACAGTCCCCAAGAAAAAACATGTTAAGGCGGAGAAAGTACAAGGAACCATTAATGACATTTAAGATGTATGATAATGAGGCTGTTACAACTCAACATATCATTTTGTTGTTGAGCATAATTGCATACAATGTAAAGCAGCATGCTATGTCCATTCCTTAAGGTGGGATCAAGCTGGTGGATTGAAGCCAGAAAATAAATCAATAGAGCCTAAAGTGATGCCAGAATTGACTGTCTGGGTTGTCCAGACAAAATAGAAGTTTAAACAGACCAAATTCTCATAGAAGATAAGTAAATCCTCAATAAATCAACTAAATTCTCATACGGAATCATAGTGTGCATATCTAAGCTGAAATCATCAACAATGCAGGTTTTTTAAAACGTTCAGAATTCTTTTAAAAAAATAAATAAAAAATTAAAGGACAAGGAGTCCTCTACATAAAGCCCTTGAATAAAAATAATTAGATGCCAATAATATTTCACAATTCACATCACTAAAAGGAACATCACTCTATCCCAAATTTTTCCAAAACCATAACTCTATTCTGAAAAACTGTCATATCTTTTAACTACAAAAGATAACAGACCAATTGATCAGTCTTTCAAGTTGATCAACGGTCATCTGAAACAAAGGAATAAAGGAATTACAAGGATCAACCTGCTAAGTAAGCATAATTCTGAGACTGAGGATTGCTTGAAAATAGTCAAAATACTAAACTTATGGCATTCTTTAAGACAACAATGACAAGATCTCAGAAAAATAACTACTACAAATTTAAGGGGGTATTTTTCTTAGTAGCTGTAGGCAAGTTAAACGATGAATTTGCTTGAACACTCCAGAAGACAAAGATCCGCAATATCAGTCCCTAGCAATATACAATAACAGCAAATACTACACATGCATAATATTGAAGTAAACAGCAAAAAATATTCAAACAAACATATAGGAGAAGAAAGTAGTCAAGCTTTGCATAAAAGATATGAACACTGAATAAATTTGAACTAGTACTTGAAATTTATTGGTAGAAAATATCAAAGAAAAAGTGGTATCTATTACACTGGTTGAGATGCTGCTAATGACACTTCTCCATCTGAATAAAGATAAAGGTATGCTGTCATGCTGGTTGGAACTATGATGGTCATCCAAGTAGCACACTGCAACCAGAACAAATAGTGAACACCTCCACCATCAGATGTACACTAAAACAGGAGAATAGTCTAACAAGGGACACTTGAAGATCCCACGCAAAAATAAAAAGTCATCAGAAAAATAACGGACAGCATGTTCCAAATTAAGAAAGATCTAAAAAATCAACATACTTCTTATACAATAAACTTAACTCATGAAAAATTATCAAAAAATGTACTGACTACAATGAACTTATAGAGAGAAAACTGCAGGCAATCAAGAAGTTTTTTTACTCTTATCTACAAAACCCATGCAACCTCAAAGAACTGCTTGTACCAACAACATCAAGATGCAGAATGATCAAGACAGATTTGTCTTGGGATATATCACTGGAATATTAATATCAGGATACTCGGCCGTCAAGCCCAAAGGTATGATCATGAAACAATAAATGTAAGAAGTATCCAGCTACAAGCAAAGAAAACTTCTCGAGCCTCCATTTTGACCAAAAAAACATACAAGCTAGCCTGAGAAGGGCAACATCTTGCTTCATAATCGGAGTCATACTTTTAATTTCACAGATCAAGCCTCGGACAAATTCAAACAATATATCTATGTCTACAATTGCAACTAAGGCTAATTAAATGGCATAATGCACAAATCACTTAAGTTAATAGTCAAACTCTATTGAGCTAATTTTGAACTTGGAAAAAGTTGAATGAACTGTTCCATCTAAACAAGTGATGGATCCTAGACACAGTTAAAGAGTTTGGTATTATTTACCTTAAAACCCAATCTGCACTTTTGACATTGTGTACGTGGATGTAATGAGGAAATAATTGATTAATTAAGTTTAACAGAAGTTCAGGAATCAGCTGAGTCAATTACTTAGTAATAATAGGCTACCCGGAATTTTCTTCACATGAAATACAAATATAAACACAAACTAAGTTTCTGCAAGCTCTAGCTTTCACAAACAAAATTTACATTGCAAGGGAAGTTATGCTTTGCACCAAACCATAAGGAAACACCTAAGTTTGGTTTTGTACAATTTGTATTTCTCTCCTTAAAATCTTAGATATTATAAGCTCTATAATCATATAAACAGCAGAAAAATAACCAGCTCAAACTAATTGATGATAAGAGAAAGATTGAGAGATTTCTAGCATAGTTGTCAGCATCATTAGTAATGGCAGACTGTTTGAAGAGGAACAAACAAACAAACTATTATTTCCTCGCTCTTGAGTGATACCGACAGAAATATTTAATGTCTTGGAGATCTTTGGTCAACATCTATTGCTTTCTATTTAAAAACAAGCTATTTCACCCGTGCATTAGCATGGACAAATAACTTTCCTGAATTTTAAGGATAATGTAACAGGAAACTACATCTTATATGCCACGTGCAAACTATCTTTAAATTTCTCAAAAAGAACTATCTTGTATGATAATTTGCTTGATAGCCCTACCAATCGAAGGATTACATGAGTTTCAGAATACTAAGTATCACCATTGAACCAGCTAAAACATGAAAAAAAAGTGGAGAAAAGGAGGAAAAACTTATTTGTGGTTCTTAAACATTTGAAGCTCAAAAAATTATCAAATGGTAATGATAAACAGTTCATGAGCAACTTTTGATCTCTGCTCCTTCCCTCATTTCCCAATCATGTGGTCATATGCCCTCCCTCCTTCACATCAATGTTCCCAATATCCTCCTCACCTAAATCTCTTCACATATAGCCTGCAAACCAGCATCCCTAACCCCTTCAAAACATGCCTAGCTATGTTCACCGAGAAATACAAGTTACCAACAATACAAGGGTCAACCAAAGGATATCTTGTTCAAATTATTCTCTCCTTTAACAACTCGTTTCTTTCCATCGCAGTTTCATACTCTCTCTGAGTTTCAGTTAACATCTTCCACGAGAACTAACATAACAAAGTTAACATCTACATTTCATAATTTTCTCTTCTTCTTCTGGGACTTTTCTTTTTTTTCTAATGTTTGATTTGAGGGAGGAGTTGATGAGAAAACCGAAACATTGGCGTTGAAGGAGAAGATGTTGATATTGAAGGAGGTGATCACATAGCAATATGAAGACTTAGATAATAGAGAGAAGTGGATTGAGGAGCGTGAGGAATGTGTGGAGGTGAAAGAGAAGGAAACGGATAAGCAGTTTAGAGTGTTAGAGAATAAAGAGAAGCGAATTCAGAAGCATGAATAAGAGGAGGATTTGGGAGCATGAATAAGAGGAGGATTTGGGAGCATGAAGAAGATTTGGAGTAGAAAGATAAGAAGATGGAGCGCAACTTACAATGTTAGCTTATTTTCATTTTATTTCATGGTTTGATTGTGTGACTTGTATGTTGCTTTAAGCATTTTATAGGTATCTTTTCCTTTTAGTGGTATCTAGTGACAAATCATGCTTACCTGCATCAATTTATGCACTAAATCATGAATATTATGTTGTTTTGAGTACAAAATAAATCTAGAAATGATATTTTTGGTTTTGGGGGGGGCCTCACACCAAAAGGCAAGCACCTTCGGCTTGCACCTATGCTCCAGAGACCCTTATCACCTTAGGGCGCTTCACTCCTTTTAAAACTAAGCAGCCTGAAATCGATTTTACACATTCACTAATCTATGAAAGAAGAGTTTGATTCCAATTTAAATGTAACAGAAAGTACATGTGGTCAACTGTCATTTATCCCTATAAGGGTGACTCTAACTAAGAAAGTGGAATACTTATCAGGGGATTTAACTATTCACCAACTTCGAGTTTCTTTTCTAGGGCTATAACATTCTATAACAATATGATAAGCACATTAAGGGAAAATCCTTAGAAAATTAAGATGTGAAGATAGGCATTGCCAGAAAATATTTACAAAAAATATAACTTCACAAATTCAAAGGCAACAGACATGTCTTACTTTTTTTAGTGATGCTAATATTATACCTGGGAAAATAAGTTAATTGGGTATGATAAACCATTTCAGAATGAAGGTTTTCTTCATTTTTCAAGTCAAAGAAAAAGCTCTTAAAAAATAGACAAGAACTTCAGCTCTTGCAAGTTCATACAATCAATCAAGCGTAGTGAAAAGAAGAGAGTAAAGTTGTCAACTTGCTTTTATACCTAGGTTCCCTCTTTTTCCCTTAACTTTGTTAGGAAACCCTAAGCTCAATTGTGGAAGAGGAGAGACATGGTAGTGGCTCCAAAGAGAAGTATGAGAAAAGGCATGATAACTATAGTAAAACTCAGTTCCTCAAGCAATATGGTGACACACCAAGAAAGCAAAGCTTCATAACATGAAAGGACAAAACCACCAACATACAACGTAGAGTTTTAAAAATTGACCTTAATCAATTAAACAACATTATAGCTCGTACCCAACCACGACAACTCTAGAAGAAAATACAACACGGACCAAAAGCTAACAAAGAAATATAATAAAAGTCATCATAAAGGTGCAGGATAAACAATTGAAAATGGGACAAAACTCATTACCTTCCATATTTCTCTATGAGTAAGATGATTTTGATCAATGTCAAATATTTTTGCATAATTGACATTAGCCTGAGAGAAGACCCATAAATTAATTCCCCAAAGCCAAACCATCAAAGTCTGCAAGGACGATCCACATGAATCATCAATTGACTTGAAAATTCAAGCCATAAGGAGCACAGGGTACATAATTATTTAGACTTTTTTAACCTTTTTTTAAAAAAAATTCAAAAAAATAACCTCAATGTCAAAGTATTTCGACACTGATCATAAGGTCATTTTTCAAAATAAGAGGTTACTTTTCGATTTGTTTTTTTAAAAAAAGTCTAATTTATTATACTCACCACAAGAAGAAGGGGATTGTAGTATAAAAACGCCTCGTACAAAAAGAGATCTCTCAGATCAGCGCTCATCCGCATTACAGAATGCCATCCAATCTGACATCCATACAATCGCGTCCAACATCATTTCACAGTCAATCAGAACTGCAACACTTCCTAATCCTAATGACAAGTTTATAACTAGCAAGTAGCAACACACGCTTAACAAAAAAAATAAGGAAAACAAAAACTAACCTTGCAACAGCAGAACCCCCAAATGAAAAACAGCAACACCTGCACATAAACCTAATCAGAACCAACGAAACACAAAACCGTAAACAACAACAACATCATCCTTAACAAAACCACCACACCACCTTAAACCTCCACAAAAATGTGGGGGACGGCATCATCACCGCGCCGCCAAGCGGGGACGTTAAACTTATACCCTTCATTTCATTAGGTGAATTGAAGAGAAGAGCCTCCTCACTGCTTTCACCTTAATATGCAAATATATACCATTAGCCATATATCATAACATAATATAACGAATTCATTAATGGTCACGTCCATAGTGTAATTTAAATTTAAACTCGTAACGTGACAGCTAAATCCGGACATCAAACAAAATATAAACATTACCCAGTTCGCCAAAAACAGGTCTGCTGCCGGATTTCCGGAGATGGGGACTGTTAGTATTTACTAGTCCCCCAAACATAGATGAATTTCAGCAGAAATTTTTAATAGTGCAATTGCACATACACCGCTCCAACCCTAGAACCTGCCCCCAAAAAAATTTCAAAAGAATTCAGAAAATTACATGCATTTTGGTGAAAAAAATTGACAAGTTTTATTGGATTTTGATTGTGCTTTTCTCTGACCGTTCGGACGATTCGATCAACGGTTGCGAATCAGTCGACGAATGATTGATTGGCGATGAATGGGCGCGTTCGCGTCAAATGACGGAGAATTTGGGATCCGGATAGTTTGGGGGAAAGTGTAGAGGTTGATGAAGTTGGAGATCTTGTCGATTATGGAGTAGAGTGTAAGAAGGAGAACTGATTTTGAAGGTTTATTACTGTTCCGTATAAAATATTGGGTAGAAATTACCCCATAAAGACATCATTCGATAAAAAATTATCATATAAAAATAAACTTATAAAAAACTACTATATAAAAAAATTCAATTGTACAATACCACCACAAGGTGGTTTTCTAACCTTTGACTCTATTTTGCGACTTTGACAGTCTAGCTTTACTTTTTTAATTTTTTTTTTCTCCTTTAGCTATTTTACGTGGATGACAAGTGTCTGGCTTTATGTCATAATTTGCAAGAAACTATCATATAAAAATATCATCTTGTGAAAAACTGCCACATGGAAACAATCTTGTGAAAACTACCATATTGAAAAATTCAATTATACGATACCACCACATGGTGGTTTTCTGGGCATAAACCCGATTTTGCGTCATTAACTAGCACGTGGGAGGCACGTGTAGCCGGCTTAATTTTTTCTCTTTTTCCTTTTAATTATTTCCCTCTTTTAATTTATTTGGTATACTTTTGTTCAATGGCACACTTGAATACCTGATACTGCTCAAAATGTGTATCTCAATGTGATGCTTATTATCTCGCATTATGATGTCTAGATGTCGAGGAGATTGATAATGTTATTTGGAGATGTTGATAGCAATATGATTAGTATATCCTATCTGAAAATGGTGTATACTAGTAGTTTTGCTGAGAAATTTGTGTGAGCCCCCTCTTTTACCAAAATAGGAGGATTTCTGTCCAAAGTTGTTGAAAACTTCTTCACCTAAATAGTGTCTTGTATTTAGGATGATAATAGTAGTCGTCACATAAATAAAACTGGAAGACACGTTGTACTGAAAATAGGATGAGTAAACTAAAGATTTGTTTGGGGTATCGGAGAAGATGGCGTCTTTTTAGTGATGGGGGAAGAATAAGTAACAAAATTATCCAGAATCCTCTCAAAGGTTTAGTTATTAAAGAAAAAATAAAATATAAAATTAAGCCGACCACACGTGCCTCTCATGTGCCAGTCAACGCCCAGAAAAACACCATGTGGTGGTATCGCGCAATAACTTTTTTTAATATGGTAGTTTTTTACAAGATTGTTTTTATGTGGCAGTTTTTCACAAGATTATGTTTTAATATGGTAGTTTCTTGCAAATTATGACGTAAAGCCGAACACGTGTCATCCACGTGGAATAGCTAAAAGAGAAGAAAAAAAAAAGTAAAGTCAAACACGTGTCATACACGTGAAATCCACGTAGAATTCAATATCGCAAAACCAGGTCAAAGGTCAGAAAACCACCTTGTGGTAGTAACGTGCAATTGGATTTTTTTTTTATGTGGTAATTTTTCACAAGTTTGTTTTTATGTAATAGTTTTTCATAAGATGGTGTTTTTACATAGTTGTTTCTTGCAAATTACCCTTAAATATTTGAATATTTTTTTTGTAGGGTATAAAAACACAAATTATAATGGTTTCTTTGAATTTTTCATATAATTACTAAAATGTGTTATTAGTAATGTGTTTTGTGATCGGTTTTATTTTATTTTTTTTTTTGAAAAATGTTATCAGTGTTAAAAGTTCTAATACTTTATTTTTTTAAAGTTAGTATTATTATTAAATTATTATAAGTTTTGTTATGTCTAAGGTCATTTTCACTTAACAATGGCTTTTAATTATCATTTTCTCATCAGTCATAAATAAACTATATTTGTGTTAACGGGCAAAATTGATTGAGCGCTTGATTGGTAGAGTATTGTAGTTGATAATCATATATAGTTGTACTCTTTAAATGACAATTCGAAGTCATCCTTTGGACGTTTAACTGTGTAAGTACCACAGTTAGTGATGATTTGAAGTGAGGAGGATTTTTTTTTTTTTTTTTTTTTTGCAAGATTAAGGGATGCTATTTTTATTTTTTTCTGGACATGTGTTACAGTTGAAGGAAATTAAAGTTATTCAACATTTATTTGTTATATTATCATGCGCTTGATTTACCTAGTCACTCCTTACCTTTACAATCATACACCACTCCAATTGAAGGAAGTTGAGGTTTTGTTGCAATTTCGTAGAATACCTATTAGATTGTGGGAATCGGAGAGGAAAGCTACCTCCTTAATGCCCAAAGAGATGGCCTAAATCATAGCATCTAGCTAGCAATTGCTTTAGCAATGAGAGCTAGAATTGCTAGAAATTGCTTACTTCGGTCCAACTCTTTCCCATCGTCATAACAAATTGCCATTCCTCTATATCTCCTGATAATATTGAGTCATTAATCACCTTTCAAATTAAATAATCCAAAGGAAAGGTTTGCTTGTGTTTGAACCAGTGGCAGATCTAGGATTTTCGCTTGGTGGGTCACAATTAGGGGTGGCAAAAATTGACCCGACACGAAAACCCAACTTGAACCTGACCCGAAAATAGCGAGTTAGGGTTGAGATTTTCGATACGAAAACTTAAATAGCTTAGGTTAAGATTGAAAGTTGCAACCCGAAAGTAAGCCACATAAATCGGAATTATTTTCGGAATTACAACCCGAAAATGAACCACTCCAAAATTGTTGGAACTTCCAACATAACCCGAAGAGGTGTTGTGAATCTTCCTCGTACAACCGCAAAGCGAACCCGAGTTTGTATCCATACCCCACTTGGTTAGATTCATTTTTGTAGCCAACCCATCGTACTAAATTTTCCATAAGTGTTTCCATCTGGTTGGATTCAGCTTCCAATATAGCTTGAACGGTTGTTGTCAAAGTTTTAACGAGTACTTTCCTATGGGATGAAAGTTCCAATACATAAAACAATCTTTATGCAGGAAGTTCCATAGGTAGGATGGAGCGAGCATCCTTCGCTTCAAAAATTATCTCTTACGTTTTGTGAATCCTACTTTAATGTATTGGCTGTGTTTTAATGAATCCCTGACCATCCAACATTTTGCAGATTGTAGAGTTACATATGAACTTGTTTTGGGGTCTCTTCCTTCTACCCATTTTTCGCTCATCGCTTTGATTAAGTTACCTAATTCTATCTTCCTTAAACCAACCGTTTATGCTAACCTTTTCTACTGTCCTAATTCTCTTGAGGCTTAGGGACAAACCCACTTTCCTTTGCCATAAATGTGCCCTTTTGCTGGAGAGAAGGGGGCACTTGCGTTATAAACTTTGGAGATAAGACGTTGCAAATTTAGATGCATCCTCCAAGTTGCTTCATAAGTAAGGCATTACTTAGGGCACCTTTAGGAGGACAAATTAAGCTCCTTTTGATCCCATATATACCCTTATCCTTCCCTATAGAATTAGCCCAAATTAAAGGAATGACCCCCAAAATCATTGGAGTATTGACTTTCGTATATGGTCTTGTATATATTGAAATCATGCTGTTAAAATCATAAACACATGGCGAGTTAAGCAGTGATTGTTCAAGACATACTTGAGTAAAAATAGACAAAATTTGGCCAAGTATAAATGACATGTTTGTGGAGATGTGCGACATTTTCATGTTAATTTGAAGGAGTTATAGAATGAACCAAAATGCTATGTCATATAGAATTCAATCTTGCAAATTCTAGTCCATGGATATACAAAAATATGTGGGCATTGCTTGAGCATTGCAAAATTTTATGAATGACCTGTCAAAAAAAAACTCGACTTGCCCACAGGCCTTCAAATGGTTAAAGATGGCCCTAAGACAGTTGTGAATTGAAATTACAGAAAACTGAAAAACTGCAGTGTTGAGTTTACAAATACAACTAGAGGAGAAGAGACTAACTAAACAAAACTACACCAAAATAACATTACAGGCTTACTACAGCAACACAATGACCCAACACCCAGGCCTCCCTCCTCCACATAACAGGAAAAACAAATGAGAGAACAAACATGATGACCTACACATAAACTTATAATTTAACCCTAAGATGCACACAAAATTAGAATCATAACCGATCAAGCACCTGGCAATGGACAAAACTGAAGATCGATCTAAGCAAGTAGCAGTCAAAAGGCAGCCTTTACTGCTTCACTTAATTCTCTTTTAACTAACTTTAGAATCTCGATGATCTGCAAAGTTAGGAAAAAATGGTTAGAAGTCAAGGGATTTCTGCTGAAGAATCAGTAAGGATGAAACAGTTTGGTCATTGAGCAAAAACAAGACTAAAATATTGACTCCATACAGGAAAATACTTACTGCATCCTCAATGATCTAGACTATCAGACTTCTTTTTTTTTTTTTTAAAGCAAGATTATTAGAACTTTTCTAATTCTTCTAACTTCTAAGTCATACTTTGACCTTTATTTTACATAATGAAATCCATCCATTCCTTCACGACCCTCCTATTTGCATTTAACCAAGGTCTCCAAGACTCCAATGCTCATCTTCGGCCATGGAAATCTTTCATTATGTGCTGATATAAATTATGGAGTAATAAAAGTTAATATTTACAAAATTCAGATGAAGGGGATCTAATGCATAAAAACTTTTTTTTTTTCACACTTTGACTACATGTATAGCCAAAACCATAAATAGGAAGATCTTCGGGGTACAAAAGAAGTATAATTCTATGAAAGTCTGGTTTTAAACATTGTAACGATACCTTCTTCTGCACAAATTTTTAACAAGTCCTTTCTCAACAGTAATGAATTGGCCTGAAAGTTGAGCAATCCTAAGGTATATGTGATAGAGGGAGGATTAACTGTAAGGAGATGCTCTTGTTACAGAAAAACGTTTCACATGCAAGGATTCAGAAATACCAGGAGTACGGATTAGTGCAATGCAGGAATCCCATATAAAACCCCAGCGACCCAGGTAACCTATGTCCTCTTTCTGATTTGTATTCCCAATGCAGCAATGCCAACCCATCGAACTAACTTATAAGAAGGATCTATAAAAGCAATATTAGTTCTTTCACAACGAACATTAGTTTTCATCAGCACCCCAACCCCCCCACAATCTGATGCAGATTCTCATCACAATCCTATCTTAATCCTACATTATAACGAGAAGTCAAACGGATAGTCAAATCTGGCAAATGAGATGCCATTGTTGACATGTTTCGGGTAAAGGAAGAGGACAATGTAGAACTATTTTGAGTAGGAGATTGCCACTAAAAAAAAGAAGTTTACTAATTCATGAGGATGAAAATCTAAGAAAGACCAGAAGAGCTTAAGCCCCTTAGGACATGCCTGGATCAAACTGTTTTAGCTAGTTCTTCTTTAGTTGAAAAAAAGTCAGCCTCATTCGTATTAATATGAGTGCTAATAAAGTTCAGCAGAATAATCCCTGGTACAAAGGTAGAATCCATCTAACTGACCCAAGTAAAAGACTAGTTTTAGTCTAGGTTTAGGGTAGGGTGTATTAGCCTCCAAATAGTAATGGGGCAACTTCCAAAAAACTTATCTGATTCTCATTCAAATCCCCAACATATATTTAAATGAGAGAAGACATAACAATTAGGTCCTGTTTTTCCTAAAGCATAAACTTAAGTAAATTAGGAGCTAAATAAAAAAGGCAAATAACAAAGTCTAGTTTCACTATGGCTTTTAGTCAAGGTTTTCAAATTCGAAACATATAATTGAGATATAACATGATCCCATGTAAGGTCATGAGTAACAAATCTTTACAAAGTCCAAACCAATATAAATAAATTAATTAACCTCCTTATTCCTCTTTCGCGTGTCTATTTTCTATCAGCAATATATTATCGACCTCTTCTACTAGCTTTTACTTTACCTTACTTAACTGGTTAGTAAACCCACAATTTCTACTTTGTAGTATCAATGTTTATCTTTTTTAATATTACTACTACCCTGTAAGGTTTATTACTATAAAATAAGACATAGTTAAACATTGCTCGTAAATTTCTAGCTATTGTCCGTATTTAATTCGTGAATTACCAGATTTTCCCTTACTATATATGTTGGGTACATTTTCACTTTCACTACATTAAGGATACTTCGTTTTCACTTTTCACAACTTATTTTCATCGGTATTTCATTTTCACTCTCACTTCAGTAAACTTTGTTCATTTCACTTCCATTGTCGGTGCAATTTCTTAAAGATTATCCAACTTCAATAATGTCGGATGAGGTACAATTCTTCCATATTTCAGGATATTTAGTTGATTTTGCTTATGTTAAGTATATAAACCTAGTTAATTTGTGTTAAGTGCATTTACTTATGTTAAGTATATAACCTAGTTAATTTGTGTAAGTTAAGTGCATTTAGTGAGTAATTTAGCTCGATTTAGGGTAAACGTAAAAATTGGACGTTTATGCACAAATGTGAAATGTAAATTTTAGGAGATTTCATCATGGAAAACATCCAAAACAGACATTTTCACCCCCATAGGAACTATCTATTTTGGACGGTTCTACCCTCCAAGAACCGTCCAAAAAAAAGATGGTTCTCACCCATATGAACTATTTGTTCTGGATGGTTCTTGAAGGGTAAAACCATCCAAAACATACGGTTCTATGGGGAGGGTTTTGCTGGGGTTTTTTTTTCTGCTTTTCCATTACTAACTGATGTTATTATTATTAATTAAAATCAGAATTAAATTATTAATACTAATATTTAGAAAAAACATTAATATTAGAATTGAAATTGTTATTAATATTAAGAAAAAACTCTAATATTAGTATTGAAATTGTTTTTAATATTAAGCAAAAACTCTAATATTAACAGTTATAAACTAATATGTTATTAATACTAATATGTTACATTTCTAATATAATGATCCATATATTATTGTTGTAATGTATTGAGTTTGTTGTTAGTATTAAACATAATTTATAATGAGATAAGTCAAATTGAGGGTATAAAGTAATAGAAATTGTTTTATTATATTTTGAAACTAATATGTTCTAATATTATAGGAAATATGAAAATTTCATGACTTTGACGGGATGAAATTGATTATAGTGGGGTTTTGTTCACGAACAAGATTTTGGTTCATTTATAAAAACTAAGATATGGACCCAAGAAGAAGCCATGAAATAATTGTTTATGATGGTCTCAACAACACATAAACTTCAATATGATGGTTGTGTGCAAAAATGGTTGTTTTGTGATCGATATGGGAAAAAGAAGGAGCAAGATTTTTCAAATGCCCAGAGGTTTAACATGAAGAGAAAGGCTTGCTTGTAACTTCAAGGTCAAGGTAATAGAGCATCTAGAT
This sequence comes from Dysphania ambrosioides, assembly GCA_026401315.1. Taxonomy (NCBI): domain Eukaryota; kingdom Viridiplantae; phylum Streptophyta; class Magnoliopsida; order Caryophyllales; family Amaranthaceae; genus Dysphania; species Dysphania ambrosioides. The sequence goes on from CM048667.1 coordinate 19,772,498, forward strand.
CGTGATGGTTGGTATTTAGAGGGTGTTTTGAAATGGGGTTTCATAACCATGAGTTGGTGGTGTATCCAATGGGACATCGATAAGTGAGTGGTCTAAGTCCAGCTGCTAAAGAAGTCGTCGGGGGAATGAGTAAGGCAAATGTGAAACAGAAAAATATATTGGTATCAATATTGGACTAATTCCTATAAGACAACCTGAACGTGCGACACATTTACAATGAGAGATTGAAGATGAAGATGAAAAACTCTGAAGGAATGCGATCCAGCAAATGTTTAACCAAGTGAAGAAACATAACTGTGAATTATGGTATGATGCTGACACTGAGACATTTCAACTGACTCGTGTATTGTGTTCATGGTGCATCCTCGATCTAGATTGATGCTATGTACATGACCATATGTGATTCTAATTGATTCAACATACAAAACAAACAAACATAGGTATCCTCTAGTTGAGATAGTTGTCATGACTCCGACGAATTCGAACTTTGATAAAAACCTAAGGAAACATGTCCAATAGGGTGGAAGTAGGCAAACAACCTAGATTCCTAGCACAAAGGATATCATTTTCCTTAGAAACAATCTAAATTAGTAAGCTTAACTTTAAAATTTTCGTTTTATTGATCCAACCAACACACCGAATTCACGGTCTTAGCCTCCCTATTTATACTAATCTAGTTGAGTTAGGCTCTAGCTTGGACACAAACTTAGACTCGAACTAAAACTCTACAGGATAATCTTATCTTTGGATAAGATACATTTGACTTTGGATAAGATTAGGATATATTTAAATCTAATCTAACCAAAAAATATCCTAACGCTGTCTAACATTATCCTAACATTATCTTATTTTATCCTGAAATCATAAATTTGACTAAGATTATCCTCAAAATTTTGAACCTTAATTAACACCTTTGGAACTGAATTAAGCTACCTAATTTTGGCTCATGCTAATTTACCTAACACAACTTAGAACCACACTTGGCCTAATTATTAATATAATACAACTTGGAACCATTAAACTGATCCAAATAATCCTAAAGCTCAAAATATGAAAAACCCTTTGAAGTGAAAGGTAAAAACATGTAAGCGAAATCTAAACTTAAAATAATAAAAACACAACAAAAATCCTAATCTGATTATATCTAAAGCTTCCTAGATCATAATCTTTTGTTGAAGAATGAACCATACCCAAAAGTTAAATAGATTAATAAATTTATCATTTTCATTTTCCTTCTCTTAACCGCATCCTCCTCCTCCTCTTGAAAAAGGATTCGTCCTCAAATTCTGTGTCTTAAAGTAAGACTCAAACGACGAGCTAGAATAAGGTTATGAATCTAAGGTGTCTTTGGAATGTAGTTCAAATCAAAGAAAATCCATTAATTCACTTGTATGTGCGTCAATGATTACCAAATTTGCAGTATTATCATCAAAAGATAACTCCTTAATTGATGAATATTCTGCTTGAATCATTTTATCACTACACCTTAATAACCATTCAAAATTCATGGATTCCTCGCAAGAACTATTGCTTCATATATACTCTTGTGGTTAACTCATTTCTTCTTCAACGAAAATATCTTCAAGTTGAATAAATGAATTTTCAAGAGTACCTTCTTCATAAACATTGTCTCTCTCTCTTTAATACTTCTTCAACCTCAATTTTTGTCTCATGTTTTAAATCTTGCGTAGGAATACTAGAGGTAGCCATATATTCTTGATTCACGACTTTTTGTACAGGTTGTGTTAGAGTAGGTGGTGCCACTTTTGGGGGAAGTGGATCCAAATTGGAGTGATTTTTACCCTTTTCAAACAAGTAAGCATAACATTTACCAATATAAAATTTCGGCCTCACAATCCCTTTTTGTTTGGATATCAAACTATAAAGTTTGTTGTTCGTGTTTTTAACCTCCTTAGCCAAGATTTTAATGGAATCAAGGACGATCTATAGATCATCATATGTCATAGCAACCATGGTCACCAAACATGAAAGCACCAAAAAGCAACCCAAACCAACAAGAGAAAAGCACTGAAACAATCCAAAACCAAATCCGAAACAGATTTGGAACACAACTCTAAAACAAAGTAGATAAAGGCAACTATAAGAATTCAACTTCAACACCAATATCAGGAATAGGAAATGCAATAACTCCAAAACCAAAAAGGAACAGGAATAACCACCCAAATTCGAAAACTCCTAAACCATCTAGGAAAAGGAAAATCAAAATAATTTTCCTAATTCTAGTAGGAATACAGCCAACAAACCCACAAGCTAGCCAACACTTAGTAGGGGGTGTTAGTCGTACACATGATTACTACAAAATAAGCAAAACCAGATACAACTAGGAAGAGAATCACTACAGTCCTAGTGAAACTTGGAAAAATTTTAAAAAAGGTGAAAGGTAGTAAAACTAACCCAAATCACAAAGTATGGATCTTGGTGATTTTTCTTTAGCCGATCCCTCGAGCAAGGAACCTCCTTCAATTAAACTTTGTACAAAACTCGAAATCTTGGGAGAAAGATCCAATCTTGAAGCCGATTTCAATGATCTATAACTTACAAACTAACTTTTTATTTCCTAGGATATGTTACTGCTCAGAATTCAATAAAATTTTATACCAAGATTTCTTATCATATAAGGGTTCCAATGCAAAAAGAAACACTGAAAATTTTGAAGTATAACTCAAGCTATGCTCCAAAACTTCCAGACTTGAGATCTGGTATCAATATGATATGTGAAGCTGGTGAACTTTGATAAAAACCTAAGGGAACACGTCCAATAGGGTGGAAGTAGGAAAACAACCTAGATTCATAGCTCAAAGGCTATTATTTTCCTTAAAATCAATATAAATTAGAAAGCTTAACTTTAAAACTTTCGTTTTATTGATCCAACCAACACACTAAAATTCACAGCCCTAGCCTCCATATTTATACTAATCTAGTTGAGTTATGCTCTAGCTAGAACACATACTTAGACTTTAACTAAAACTCTAATGGATAATCTTATCTTAGGATAAGATACATTTGACTTTGGATAAGATTAGGATAGATTTTAATCTAATCTAACCAAACATTATCCTAACACTATCTTAACATTTTCTTATTTTATCCTAAAATCCAAAATTTAACTAACATTATCCTAAGAATGTTGAACCTTAATTAACACCTTTGGAACCGAATTAAGCTACCTAATTTTGGCCCATGCTAATTTAGACTCCCTAACACAGCTTGAACCAAACTTGGCCCAATTATTAATATAATACAACTTGAAACCATTAAACTAGCCTAAATAATCATAAAGCTTTAAACATGAAAAACCCTTTCAAGTGAAAGATAAAAACATATAAGCAAAATCTAGACTCAAAATAACAAGAATACAACAAAAATCTTAATCTGATTATATCCAACCCAATATGTTGATCATAACCTTTTGTTGAAGAATGAACCATACCCAAAAGTTGAATAGATTAATTAAATTAATCAATTTCATATTCCTTCACTTAATCGCATAAAAAATCAACAATAACGGAGGCATAAATCAACAAATACAGAGGCATAAATCAACAAAAACCATCCGAACATGATTCAACAACAAAAATCAACAATAATAAAGGCATAAGTCAACAAAAATAGAGGCATAAATCAACAATAACAGCCCCAAAAATAAACAATAACAACCCCAAAAATCACCAAAACAAAGGCAATAATAAACAGAAACAAAGCCAAAAAATAATAACAATTCACACAAAAATAAGCATAATTCACATACAAAGAACAAGATCAAGAGAACTTCACTTCGACTTCATGAAATATAGTTGGACGAGCATTTTGAGCATGTCATGATTGAATCCAGGGACGTAGCCCGAAGGTAGCCACTCCGTCTCCTTACATTCAATTCTGACGATGGGAGCCTCATGATCTTCTTCTCCTTCATTGGTCGTCGAAACATCTAAGTTAAGGCCCGTAATGAACTCAACACACCCCTATTCCAATTTCCTCTCAGCCCTTCTCCTATGCCTTCTTTTGTACTTAGGGTAGACCACACCCAATGAGGAGTAGTGTGAATTGGTAAGGGTAGAAGGAGGGGAGGAGTGCGAGTAAGCGGAGGAGGACGCCGAACTGGAGTGGGTGAAGGAGTGTTGGATAGAGGAAATACGGATCTAGCCGGGACCATACAAGATCTGTTGTTAGTTGGAGAAAGGGGAGTGTCTGGGACAAATTTGAACCATTGGTCACAAGAATATCCGTCTAGATCTCGTCAGTCATGGCTAACCAAAGGAAAATTCAGAAGCAGCAATCACTTCCCAACAATTTCCAACCCTAAACCAAACCCGAGAAGACAAGAACACCAAAGGAGTGAAAATTAAAATAATGACAAAATCATATATAATTTATTGGCGTTATATTTAAAAAGATAAGGCTAATAATGTCAAAAAGTGCAAAATATGTATAACATACTATAGATAGAAAATTACTATCAATATTTAGCGATTCATTAACCAAAAACCTTAAAAAAATCACTCTTCCGAGTTTATAAACACCGGTAAAGAGATAAATCACTACAGAAGTTTGTTTCGGTAAAAAGGTGAAAAGATTTCCGCCGACTTATAAGCAAGCGGTGAAATTTGAAGAAGTGCCCACAAATGTAGAACCCTAAACACATGAATTTCTCTTCTCAAACATAGAACAACTCAATGGCAGTTGGCTCCTTTGGTAAATTTAATGTCCATATCATTCCCATTCTCATCATCTTATTTATTTATTTATTTATTTTTGTTATATAATATGATTACCTGCAGTTTGTCTTAGAATTTATATCATTGGGCAGATGGATTGGATGAGCGATTGCTCCATGAACTCGTTGCTCAGGATTCATTGGATTTCGACGATTGGACTAAGTTCATCGCCTGTGTTGAACACTTATACCACGTTAGTCGCTCATTCGACTTTCAATTCAGTTATTTTAATATATTGATTTAACGGGTTATTTCGAATTCAGATTTAAGTGTCCGACTATTTTATAATTAACTCAGTGTGATTTTAGTTCAAACTGAAATGTCCTGTCGTAGATGAAAAATTGAAGAGAAATCATGGCATTACTCCGTATTACATTAGGAATTTGTCGCGTGTGATTGATGTTCGGTTAATGTCGTAGTGAAGAAACATTTAGACTCCGTTTAGTAAGGTGTAAAATATTTTTCTTGAAAACTGTTTTCTTATTTTATATTGTTTAGTTTGGAGTAAAATATAGGATGTAAAACTTCGAGTGTAAATTCATTTTACATCTATTTGAAAACATTTTCCTTTAAAATTGGGAGTAAAACAATTTTACATTCATTCACTCCAAAAAAATATCAACTAACAAACAACTCACGCATTACCAACTCATGCATAGAGGTGGGCACGGATTGTGTCATGCTCGTCATGGACCGTGTCAGACAAGCTGACCTCTTGTCGTGTCGTGCCTAATTGTAGTCGTGCCGTGTCATGCTACTTTTCCCTAAAACTCGTCCAATTACCTAGCACGACCCACTTGTTTGGCATGCCATGTCTTGTCTCGTGCTAGCCTAATTTTTTTAACAAAAAATAAAAATAAAGTATACAATAGAATTGAAAAAAATAATTTCAAATAATATAAATTATATTATAAGAATATAATAATATTAAAAATAATAGTAATATAAATTGTATTAATAATACTAAATAATAGCGTACTTCGGGCCATGCTTCGTGCCAAATTGGCGTATGCTTGCGTGCTAGTGCTTAAATTTTTTTGCTGTCCGCGGTCTACGGCCCACTCCATGGATTGTGTATGGTTTCGTACCATGACTTTGTGTCGTACTGTGCCAAAAGCGTGCCTGTTCGGTTTGGCCCATGCCCAGCTGTACTCAAGCATTTTTCATTTCTCATCTTCTCCGTAGCTTCTCTCTATTCCATACTTTCTCTCTCTTCAAAATTGGGGGAAAATCCACAATTTTTTTTCATCTTCTTCGAATATCATCAATTTAGTACGTTTTCTTTGAATCTCATGTTTTTATTATTAAATTATCGAACTATATCATGAATTTGAATTATTTTTATCCATTTTCGTCGAAAATAAAAAAACCCTTGTTTTCCCCCCGATTCGATTGAATCATGTAAGTTTCTCATGAAATGTGGGCAATCAATAGTTTATTTAAAATTAGAGTAGAAATTTTCTTTCTATTATAATTTAAATTGTAAAAGTACAAACTATTGTATTACAACCAATTGATTGGTTTACCTGTTTAATTGATTTGCTTATTCGATTGCGAATACTTCTTTATAGTTAGTTTAAGGTCTTTTTATAATGTTGAATCAAATTTTTTAGGGTTCTCTAGTTTTATGGTGATATTCTTTATAATATAATATGTTATTAATAGATCAGAGAAATGTATAGTAGATTTTATAAAAAAATATTTATTATAGCATAACAAATTTAGCTAATGACAAATTACTAGAAAATATAACGAAAATAAGAGTTAAAAATGACAAGAGAATACAATTAGAAAAGTTAATAGGAGTAATTGGTTTTCAATTCAACCAAACAACGGAAAAGTTTCATGAAAATAGGTTTTCCACCGTAAAAAGTTTTTCATGGAAAACCATTTTCAGTTGAAAATATTTTGCACCCTACTAAACGGAGCCTTAGCTTCATATTGATTCTTGGAAAATTGGTGTATTGATGATTTTGTAATGGTTGTTTGTGATTTATTACAGGATGATATAGATAAAATAAGACTGGTGTACGACGCGTTTTTGTCTGAGTTCCCTCTCTGCTATGGTTACTGGAAGAAGTATGCTGAGCATACGGCTCGCTTATGCAGTATGGAAGATGCTGTTCGTGTCTTTGAAAGGGCGGTTGAATCGGTGCCGTATTCTGTTGGTGTGTGGGTTGACTATTGTAGCTTCGGCATTTCTTCTTTTGAGGATTCGTTGGATGTTTGCAGGTACAAGTAATTGTGAAATTTCGAAGATAAAGCTCTTCTGCAATGCTGATGGTTGAGTAGGATATTATGCTGGTGAATGTTTTTACATATCGTATTTTTATCGAACATATTGGTGGTAGTTTGAACTCTTTGAAGAAACTGTGGAAGACCTTGTTCGCGTACTTTATTAAGTAGAGGCTTCTGCTTTGTTTACTAATGTAGTAAAAACTACCTGAAGTGCACACGTTGCGTGGTTTATTTAAGTATGTAAAATGACAAAAATCTATGACAATTTCCCATCTTTAGTTTCAAGGGTAAGTTTCTGTGAAGTGTAATAGGTAAGATGGAAACTGGAAGGACTTTTACCAGTGAAGATCATACAATATGAGATTACTTCTTGTAGTGCTATAATGCAGCTGTGTTTTTTCTCTTGATTGCCGGAAAAAACACAATGACCTGGGGAAATTATGGTATATGATTAGATATCCTTACATGGTATTTAAAATTTATGGCATGTGATATGCATTGCTATGTTAAGAAAGGGATTATAATTTGAGTGCATATAGTTAATTTATTGGAACGGGATTCTTTGTACCTGCACTTCCATCAATGGATATGAATATCTCATTATCTTTTGTAAAATGCTGCTCTGCATATTGCTACATTTGTATCAGGGTTATTTTGGGCATGAGGGTGATGATTATTGCTAAGGGATTTCCTTTCACCATGCAGATTATTTGACAGAGGGCTATCTTTTGTTGGGAAGGATTACCTATGCCATAATTTATGGGATAAATACATTGAATTCGAGTATTCTCAAGAACATTGGAATTCTTTGGCAAGCATCTATATCCAGACGTTAAAGTTCCCAACCAAGAAGTTGCATCAATATTATGAAAGGTATTTTTTAGCTTCTCTCTCAATGTTCTATAGGAAACATATGAATTTTTTAAGGTGACTGCTTGTGTTTCTTAGTTGTAGTTGTAGTTGTTAGTTTTAGTTCATTGTAATTCTGAATCCTGGTCAAGGCTGGAAATTGGATTTTCAAAATGATATTGGGAGGTTTCTTATATATATGTTGATACATGAATTCATTTTGACAACCTTGTCTTTTGTTTTTATCATCTCTATTATTAGTTCATTGTCGTTAACACTGAGTTGGGAGGTGTGATTTTGGGTTGAGTGAATTAGGCATTGCCTTCATTATACTAACCAATCTCAGAAAGCTCAGAAGAATGTTTCTGATATATTAGCTTTAATGTTGACATAAATTGTGGATAAATTCGTATTAAAATTCACAAAATATGACGTAAGATCCTTTATTCAAAAGTTATCCACCTCAAAGACACAATAAATGTGGCCTTGGTCCTCAACTCTTTGTCTTCTTCTAGGGCTGTAACTATCTCTATTTCCAGATAATGCAAAAGGTTTGTGCTAGAAGAACATTGCCTTCTCTCTAAACTTTACTGAAGTAGCATTCACACTTGCTAATGAGTTGTGGCCTTTTGAATGAATATGAGCTTCATTTTAGAGCATAAAGTTGGAGCTCTGCCAATTCCCCAAAATATCTGATCCTGGTCTTCCGTTTGATTACATTACCAGCTTGAGTTTTTTCTAAAACTTGAAGAAGACTGCAAATTTCTATAGATGGGTATAGTTGTTCACTTATAAGCCATATTGCTGCTTCTGTAGTGCTCTGTTGTTACCAACTACTGTTTAGTGTCTGCAATCTTGTATCTACACTAGCCTTGCATCTATGCTAATATTTGCACTTCTTTTTCTTAATATATATTAGTTTCAAGAAATTGGTTTCCATTTGGAAAAAGGATATGAAATTTCAAGGAAGATCCAAAAAGGAAGAGCAGCCAGAACATGATACAGATGTTGAAATTGTGGCACCTGAAGGTGCTGAAATCTCTCGTGTTATAAATGACTTGATTGATCAATCCACTAGACCTAAAGCATTGCAAAAATATGTTTCTGTTGGAGAACTCTTTTACCAAAGAGCCTGCGACTTGGATGCAAAAGTGCACAAGTTTGAGCAGAACATACATAGACCTTACTTTCATGTGAAGCCACTTGATGACGATCAGCTGCATAATTGGCATCAATATTTGGATCAAGTTGAGAAGGAAGGTGATTTTGATTGGGTATATGACTGTGCTCTCACAATGATTGGGAGGTTCAGGCCTTCTCTTTTGTTTGAAGACATCTAACTTAGCTTAGCTTTATGGATGATAGGCTTTGAAGCTTTATGAAAGATGCTTAATTTCTTGTGCTCATTACCCTGAGTTCTGGATGCGTTATGTTGATTATGTGGAATCTAAAGGAGGAAGGGAAATAGCAGCTGATGCTTTGGGGAGAGCAACACAAATATTTTTAAAGGTATTATCTATTACTTTTTGATCTTTTATGCTATAAAAGTTAGATAAAAAATATACTTAAAAATGATTGAGTTGTCTTCATTTCATAATTTAGCATGATTTGTCAAATTCAATTATTAAGGAATATCAAATGCTATAATCAAGTAAATAGTCATTATATATTTCCCCAAGTAAGCATGGGGTAGATTATTTGGAGTAATTAGTCAATGAAATTGTGCATGGGCAATGTAAGATGTTAAAATATGGATATGATTTGTCAATTATTTCAGGATGTATACTAAGTTTTGGTGTGTTCAAAGATGATAAGGAGGACTTGCATAATTGGATAGAGGAAATATTGTAAATGTGAAATTGATTGTGCGATGTCAAAGGATGAAAAGAGGGTTGAAATTTAGGAAGACAATGCAAACTACTTTGCAAGTAAAAAATGATGAACTTTTTAGTGTATAACTAATATGAATTAGTATATTGAACCCACAATCAAAGTAAAGTCAACAAATAGTAAATCCTTAAAAAATTGTATTTGTACAGTTTGCTACATGGATTGTTATGTTAGAATTAAATTTAGGAGAGGGAGATTGAGTGGAATGGGGATAATGGGAAATAGAACGAGTAGCAGAGTTGGAGGTGTGGTTAAAGAGTAACCTGCAGTTAGATTTAGTAGCATTTTTGTTTATTATATTGAAGAATTAAATTTAAGAGAAGGAGATTCAGTGGCATGGGGATAATGGGAAATAGAAAAGTAGCGGAGTTGTAGGTGTGGTCAAAGAGTAACCCGCAGTTAGATTTAGTGGCACTTTTGTTTGTTATATGAAACCCTGAGGAGAATTTTCTTTAAAATATTAGACAAGGAAAAACAAAGGCATAAATGCATAGGTTGATATGGTTTCTGTAATTCAAGGCCTTAGGCTCCAACTATATGGTGTATTTGGAATTGGTATAGTGTACCCGTGGTTACAGCTTTAATAATTGAAGGAAAATTCTGATTTGAGTTTAGGTAGTTGGCAACTGTTTATAGAAGTCAAGCCCAAGTTTCGGATAAGGCTAGAATTTCACAAAAATGGGTGGCAAGCTGCACTTCCCATGCTGGTGGATTGAATCAACACTCGATGTCTTTACTTTAACCTGTCCCCCTTTTGATCATATCTTTGTTCGTTTTATTTGATTGTGAGAGTGTAATACTTGCTTTTGACTCCTGCTATTTGATTTGTTGCTATTGTACCCCACTAAATGAGCTATCATGTTATAACTTTTTTGGATTTTATGCAAGTTACCACCCTACGCATGCCTTATTTCATATGCTCAAAGCCACTCTTATCCATTTTTTAGGAATCCAGAATATTAGTCAACTACATCATGTCCATTTTCTATTTCTCAGCTGTCTCTTGGGGTTTCTTTAGGGCATTATCTGATGTAAGACTGACTTCACTCAGGATGGTTATTATTTCAATTTGTCATATACCATTAAAATAGGTATCGTTTGTTGACTACTTGACTTGTTTCAAGATAAGTTGAAATTAAGTTTAGTTTTTATCCTAAACTTGCTCTGAAATATTCCCTTCGTCCATAACATTTAAATTCTAGATTTTTATATTTAAATTTCCTACATAACTTTCTATGCAAATACAACAGTATCGGCGCTTACATACTGAAGGGAATTATATGCATAAATGTGAAACATAAATAGTGTGTGCGCTATGGTTTATTAGGAGAATGGCATGTGGAATCTCATGATATCTAGGTTGCTGTGAAGTTATGTTGGAATCCACCTGGTATCTTCCATATGTAATTTCTTTTTAAATGCACCAGAAAGTGTTTTTTTTTTTGGCCAGAAATCTGATTATATTATGTCCTCCTAGGCTTTAGGTACTTCATTGGTGGCAAGGGCCCTAGCATACATAAGTTGAGGCTTATTGATTTCTTTCTGATGTATCTGCTCATTCCTCTAAGCCTAGCTGATGTTTCTATAAGGTGCTTTAACTGAGTTTTTTTATATACATGGTTAGAGATTTTATTGTTCTTTGAATTTGTGTAAATTGCAGAATGTTCCCGAAATTCATCTTTTCAATGCTTGGTTTAAGGAGAAAATAGGTGATGTTGACGGTACCCTTGCAGCATTTCCAAAATGTGACGAAGATAACGTATCTTTCATTGATATAGTTAGAAGGAAAGCCAATATGGAAAGACGCATGGTATAGATATGATTATTATCCATATTGTGTATTTTGACATTAAAGAAATAGTATCTATAAGATCATGTTTGAATTGTCAGGGACATTATTCCACTGCATCCAGTGTTTACAAGGACGCAATTGATTTGGCTGCAAAGAAGAAACCTGACATACTTCCAATGCTGTATGTGCATTTTGCACGTCTTCAGTATATGGTGAGTAATTCTTCATTTCATCATTTCATCAGACAACAGTTTTCTGTGCAAATGTGCAATTAAATGTATTCCATATCAAATTATAATGCACATGACCTGTTTTCTTGTTTGATATTCCCCACAAGTCATTTTACTAAAAAAAATGCAATACTTCATAGTGTGATTGATGTATTTTGGTAGCTTCTTCTAGGAGATGACTCAGATTGATTTCTTTTATTTGTTCCCAATGTAGACAGCACACTAACAGTTCTAATGATCAGTTTCTATGAAACTTTGTTTGATAAACTGGAATTCAATGTTAAGGAAATGAATCCAACTTAGAAGTTCTTTGCGAGTCTAAGCTAGTTTCCTGTACGAATTAAAAAATAATGTTACCTTTGTAACTGTAAGTACAAATACTAGAAGGGTTGCAAGTCATCAAGACAAGAAAAGTCCAAACTAAACTTACAAGGAGTAATCTATGCAATGATTTGGGAGGCACAGGCACTCTCTCAATATTACGTGAGATCAGGTATTATATGGTACTTTATTCTATGTAATGTTCATTCTATGAAATTTATAACAGTAAACTAAATTGTTTTATGTTCGAATTGTCCTTTAATCATGCATGAACATCATTTATAACCTTATGAAACCCTCAAACTAAAATTATGGAGGATTCTTTTCAACATATGTATGAGCTTTTTAAATTGTTATAAGTGAAATGGAGTCATATTGTACTTAATATTTTAGGTCTGTTAACTCTACACGATTTTTCGGACTTTGGTCATAATTAATTATAATTTTGTTATATACTTATATTTGCAACTGTATTCAAAGTTTTTCTTTTCCTAAATTTCTAGTGACTACAGTATTATGGGTGGTTTTTAACTACATCCCAAATCTCCTAAACTAACTTCGTTCAAGATGATACAAAACACACAATCCAACTAAATTTAGACCAACGTCTAGTGACTAAAGTAACAAGTTTTTTTTTTTTTCTTTTTGCAATGGTAATCTTATTTAGATCCAAAATGCATCATACTTCCCAATATAGTAGGAATTTTTTGACGTTTCTGAAAACATATCATAAATGGATCTCTTTTCAATACGAATTATTTATAAATTTATAATGGTAGTTGTAAAAGTTAAGATATTGTTTTATTTATTTCAATAAGGTATGTTAGTCTTTTTAGGCAAATAATACATATTAGTTTAGCAATTTCTTTTTCAATTATTGTAATAAATAATAAAAAAAAAATAATCACTTTGCCTATGTGGCAAACTGTGGGTTCTAGCAGTACATTTTTATTTGTGCTTCAAAAAACAATTTTTTCTGTAAAAAATAAAATAAAAGTTTAGAGTTTATTACATAGTTAGAGTTTTGAGTTTTGAGTCTAATCATATCGCCAAATCAAGGAAAGACGTCCGAGTTTTGAGTCTAAGGTCTCTAACTATGTAATAATTATAAACTTAGGACTTGCTTTTAGCTTAATGGTAGTTTTGGTTTGGAAGAGTAGTAAACTAGGTTACCTGGACTCGTTTAAGAGTGTTGGGTACGGGTAAGTATTCGTGTGTCCAAAATGGCAATCCCAAAAAATGGGGACATGGAACTGTCCGTGTTTTGGACACGGGCACGGGGACACAGCTTGGGTGCGTATATTTATAATTTTATATAACAAATGTAGGATATATGTTTATTTTTTATTAATGCGCTTTTGTTCTGAAAGAATGCAAAACTAGCTTGTTCTTTTTTTGTAATCAGTAGATGTAGACATTAGCCCAAGTAAGTAGAAAGACTACTCTACCCAAAAGCCCGACTGATGGTTTAATGAGGGCTGCTGATCCCAAACACCCAAACCCTAAAAGCATACAAACAAAAACAGCAAATAGCCACACGGAAGAGAGGAGCGAAAAAGCTGTCAGAAAGAAAAGGAGATTAAAAAAAAGTCGAGCTACCATGAATGAAGTCTAGTAGCGACTATGTACACCTCCCCTTTCCTTCCTCTTTTCCTGTATCCATTTCTAAGGCTTTTACATCTAGCCTTGACCCGTGTTAGGGTCTTGTTTTGTCGTGTCGTGTCGACACGGGTACACGAATTTTTTTTGCCAAGTCTGGGTAACACAGCTAGTAAAGGATTTGTGGCATGATTTGGGTCTATGTCTATAGGGTTGACATACCCTAATGTCCAAAATAGGCAAATAGAATAGTGGTTGATGTTTTCTTTATGATTCCCAGCTAATCTTTCTTTTTTGTTCTGAAATGACATCAATGATGTGTAATCCCTGGAAATGCTTTTGATGGTCTTATGTTTCTTATTGATAGGTTACACACAATGAGGACGCCGCCAGAGAGGTTCTGTTAAACGGCATTAAGTGTGTGCCTCAATCAAAATTACTCCTTAAGGTATATTGCCCAAAAGACGCATATGCTAAACTGTTTCAATACCAAAGAAACATAGTATCTTAGAATTGTAGTTGCTCCATTAAGGTGTGATTGAGTGTAGGTGAAATTTGGTATGGCAATATTTGGAGCTTCTGTTAGGTTTATGGAAGAGAATGCAAGCCATATGATGAATATCTGAGAGATATTTATATTATAATAAAATCAGAGATATAAAGGAAAATCAAAACACTCTACATGATTTTCCTTTCTTACAGGAACTTATACATTTTGCACTGATGCATGATGGAGCAAGGCAAGTGGATCTTTTGGATTCTATTGTGGCTCAGGCGCTTGCACTTGGGACAGGTGTTTCTGGCTTTCTCAGCAACAAAGATAGGGAGGACATATCAAGATTGTATTTAGAGGTTTTTACTTCATATCCATATCGTTATGTCCAGTGATTCATTGCATTTCTGTAGTTGTGTTGCATGTGATCTTCCAAAAGACCAGAGTACCAGATGGTCCATTTATCATGCCTAAACTGGAACTTATACATTTTAAAGAAATCATTTCTTTATCATGATGATCTTTGATTCTTACCTCCTGAAAAAGTATATTGGCCATTTTTTGATTGAGAGAGAATCTTTTTTGTTCAAAAGGTTGTTTTCATCTCTCACTCAAATATCTTATCCATGCAGAACTCAAAGATAAATATAATTTGGTTCTGGTATGGCTAGATGTTTTGACTTCCATATTTGAAAGGTCTCACCTAATGGTTACTACCATTTTGCCTACAGTATCATTCATTTAATCAGAATACGTCAGTGCATCATCAAATATAGAGTATCTTACTACAAAATATCATGTTTTCATATTGTTTTCTGTGCGTATCATTTTTTATTGTCAATCAGATTAACTTGCAATGATAATTATATTGTAATTCTTACTAAGTGTTCCAAGCAGTCCCATCTTATGCTCTTGACCTACAACTTTAGATGCCCATTGTCTCATCTGAGAACTTAGTCACAAACTTGCTCTTGGATAAAGATAGTAAAAGGTTTTTTCAAGAATTGCAATCCAATTAGTATCCCAAATTTCAAGACCAATAAATATAGGCCATGAAATTGAGGTGTTGCTGCTGGGTTCACTAGATTTTTCTAAGGAGACTATGACTAAAAGTTTTAGCTCCTCAAATTAAGTAAAAGTAATTTTTAAAGTTGCCAAGAAGTGGTTCTAAGGAGGTCATGTTATGTATATGCGTTTTGTGCATGTAACCTAAGTGACTAAATGCAGATTGCTTGCTAGGAAGACGACTTTGTCCAAAACTGCCAGAATTTGGTATTTCTGTATCTAACTATTAAAGATGAAAACTTGTTAACAACTGATGTTTTTGTCTGCATATGTCAGTCTGTAGAATCAAGAGACTCCCAGCATCTATCAGCTGTCTTTCATTATATCTCTTATCATAGAACTAATACAATCCAATGTTCTAATCAATTAATATTATCAACTAGCAGCTAAAGGCATGAGCTACGAAGGCGTGTCTTTAAAAATTAACATTGTCTTGCGTTCGAGACCTGAAGGTCAATCCTGGAGTTTTTGCGTTGCTTTTAGAGTTTTGTTGTTTTTTTCCTAGTTATCAAGAATCCATACTAAGTGCATAGAAATAAATATTCCTATTGAATTCAAGATAGAAAAATGTCTACATATATGTTCCGCATTTATTATCATTCAGCCTGGGGTGAAGAGTTGACTGGGTGATTGATAACTGTAAATACTTGCTTTCTTCCATATTATTGGCCTTATCTATGTGGATCTATATTTATCTGCTAAAACACGAACTATGGGCTTGATAACTAGTTTTTTGAATGTTTTCAATAAATATCTTGTCTAAGTATAGCTAAACCTATTTGTGGTTGTGTTCGTTTTTGTTTTGGCAGTTTGTTGACTGTTGTGGAAACATCAATGATGTAAGAAGGGCATGGAATCGTCACTTGGCATTTTTCCCACACTCGGTAAGAGTGCAGTCTTCCCTGAAGAAGCCTGCTAAAGCAGGTGCTATTTGGAAAATGGTCAGTGAAGGAAGACCTGATAATCTTAGATCTCGCCCTCCAAAGTCTCCAACAGATCTTGACAAAAATTGTCTGACCCAGCTGCCTCCACCAGAGATAGTACTTGTGTCAGAGAATATTGATAAATCTGAACAGGCTATCCATGAGCATACACACGAAGATGGTAACAGAATCCAAAATGTTTTGAATCTGGTGACTTCAGAAGACACAAAGACCTCTGTAAAGGATGAGTTTAAATCAAATGAGTCAGGTAATGGGCATCAGGCTGTTAATGACAGAAACCCTGAGGAAGTTATAAATGACTCTAAATTGCATGGCATCCAGGAAGAACAAGAGCAAGATCGAAGGTCTCAACAACAAAATCCAGATTCACTGGAGGGCCTTTCTTTGAATCCTCAGGATGACAAATATCACTGTAGAATTGTATCACCTTCTCAAGGAATCAAGGCCCCTCAAGAAGCTTCTCTATTAAAGAAATGCACTTCAGCAGGTGGCCATGGTATTGATGAAATCCCCGCAACATCAAGTCCTGTAAAATATAATTCTGCCGAAACATGCAATGAGCTCCCTTGTTCGTCCTTTAAAATGAGACACAAGGATTCCTCATCAATTGTATCATTAGATTGCCCTTCAGATAAAGAAGGCAACCAGAACCGATCCAACTCATCTGGTAAAGGACGTTTGAGACATGGTTCCCCTGTTGATTCAGGAGAGCGACCGGAAAGATCACTCTCGCCGAGAAGACGCGATTCTCATGGAAATTTAAATGATCGACACCATAGAGAGCGGTCTCTTTCACCACGGAGGCATAATTCTCGGTGGAATTCAGAAGAGCGCTGGCATCGTGATAGACGTCATCGCCGTTATCCCCGGTTTCAAGATAATTCACGAGGTCATAGAGATGGCCGCATGCAAAATCAAAATATAGTAGTTGTCAGCAACAAAGGGCAAACACAGACACAGAAGTCTACTGGATTTGCATCTCAGACCAAACTCCCTGTCCAACCTGTCACTTACTCTCAAACTCAGACACACCAATTGATGCCAATGAATGAGCAATTTGGAAATTTGCAGAATAACCAATCATACAATCAGATGTGGCAATATTATTACTACAATCAGCAACAGCTTCTGCTGCAACAACCGTTAGGTTCACAGCATCAACTGCAACAAATGCAGCTTCCTCAGCAGACGCAGCTGCATATGCAACCTCCTTTGCATCCACAACAGACACTTCCTCATCAGCAACTGCTTTCACCCATGCAGTATCAGCAGCAACAGTTGTATCCGCAGCTGAACTTCCAACAGCAACTAAATAATGAACAGCCACAATCTCAGCAGCAACAAGTACAATTACAGCAGCAGACGCCGCTTCCTCAAGAGCTTGTAATCCTACAGCAGCAGCCACCACAACAAGATGAACATCAGCAGCCGGTACATATTCAGCCGCAGCAGCAATCATATCAGTACCAGCAAGCTCGGCAGCAACAGTACTTACTCTATCTCCAGCAGCTGCACCAATATCAGCAGTCACAGCAGCAGCCAGGGCTAGCTCCAGATCAGAAATCATTCGTCCAGCAACCTAAGTTACATGACGAGCAGCAAAAAGAATTGCCAGAGGTTGTGTATATGAATGAGAAATCACAGTTTCTGCAAGATGATGCTTCTGCCCAAGTTTCTTCAATAAGCAATGCTCAACAACAGGTGTTGACTCTTTCTCCTCATATTACATATACTTGAATGCCATTTTAATCTTTTATTCCCTATTCTTCTCTATTTATTGTTCTTCATAATTTGAACTTCTATTTCCTCTTTGAAAATGATTTGATCAATAGTTGTCTACTGGAATTTGAATTTTGGTGTTATTAAAAATAAAAAAAAGACTTTTGACTAAAAGTTGGGGTTCTAGTTTTTGTACTTTTATAAATCATCATATTTTGATAGAAGCTGAAGACAAAAGTATTTCAATGTTGACGAAAAAGCGATGGTCATTTGAAAACCATAATCCTTCGATTCTTTGATCCTAGAAGCTTGCAACATCTCTTCCATATATGTTGTCAAAATAACAGTTGTTGCATTATGTTTAAACTAATGTATTCCTCTAATTATCCAGTGACCATATGCATGCGTGTGTATCTAATATGATTATATGGACATTTTTATATATATGTACACATATCTATATAATAATACATTTTTCTGTAAGTAATAAAGAGTTACTGTTACAATCAAGCTGATGCATAGCAAAAATCAAGCTGATGCATAGCAAAAATCAAGCTGATCGCAAAAAATGAAAGAAGAGTAAAAAATAAGGAAGAAAACAGAAAATCAACGGGAAAGGGTAAAGACTGAATTATATTGATCAGAGTAATCTACACATGAATTTCCACCCTTTGAGGTGGAAATCCTCTGGCAAAAATGCACTTCACAAAATTCTGAATGAGAATCCCATTCACCCCCTTCCCTTATATGTACAACTACTCACATGAAACTTGCTGCTTACTGCACCTCATAACAAACTTCCATACATTCTGCTAAAATATTCCCTCCATCAGACGTTTCTAACATAATTTTGCTGAATTCCCGTCATACCCTTTCTAGAGTAGGTGAACACAATAGGAGGTTTAGGCTGATGCCTAACAATTATATTTTGGGAGGACAGCAAGGGTATGTCGCCCATTTATAGGAGGGATACAGATAAAAGACTCATGTCCATAAATTATTATGGAGCAATTTATCTACAAAATCAAGGAAAAGTCTACTATGGCTAAGAATCTAGTCATTGACTCCAGGAATATGAAAGCATCGAAAAAGGAACTATAATACATTGACAAGAAAAGGTTGTCCCCTTATAATTCATTGAATTTTTTTTCTTTAGAACTGCACCACCAAGTTGCTAATGATCCCTCATGTACGCCAACTTTTCTTTGTCCTTTTCCCAGCTACAAGAGCATCTTTCAGTAGACTCTTAACTGGCTCATCCCAAACAAGGGGAAAGGATGAGGTGCCAATGGGAGAGAACCCAGGGACAAAAGAGTAGTAAAATGTTATCAATATTCTCTTCCTCCTTAGCACACACACTGCAACAGCTTTCAGTTAAAAATTCTTTGACTTAGAACCTCATTGGGATCTTCACTTTGACAACAGCCTGAGGAAATAGGCAAGCTTTTAGAGCTTTCGTCTTTCTAGTATCAAAAACAAGGAAGACAAGGGCAAAGGGTTTCTTTTGAGGGATTCACAAACTCTTAACAGAAAAAGGCCATTTTTTTCCTGTTGCTAGAGTTACTCGTCTCCTCAATCCAAAACAAGCTCTTCATTAGAAAGACAATCCATAAGCATCAAGATCGGATCATCTTCCCAATCACTAGGAGGACTCCATAAGTAACGTCCATAAATTATAGGCAAGCTGAAGTGCTATTTATTATTTTCGTTTTATGTATAGTATACACCTTTATGTGGATTTTGGGACTTGAGCTTTGATTTCCTACTATGGCTCTAGAGGTGGGGAAGAATTAACATTTTTTCCTGTTTGCTTGTTCTTTAAAAGGGTTTGCAAGAAAAGACATGTAATGAGTTAGAGGCATGTAGTGCCCTTTAAGTAGCAATATCCAAGGAACTAGCTCACTCTCCTGTTCTGCTGACATATGCTAGATGTGGCAATAAGATTGAATTAACTGTTAAGGGGAGTTAGTTATGACTTATGAGTAAGGTCAGCATGGGTAGAATGGAAATGCTATAAGTTTGTTAGCATGTCAGAATGTTAATAAGGGAAAGCTCCAAGAGAATTTATTCAGAAAAGAAGTTGAGTAGAGTTATGGCTTGGGAGTGAATCCAATTCTTGAAGGTGGATGGTTGTATTGCTTAGTTTCTTTGATTATCTATACAATCCTATGAATCAGATCCTATTTCTATTCCTTCTTAATTTCCCCTTTAATTTCCTGATCTGTATTGCTGAAGTTCATAGCTCAATAGCTCCCTGATGTGTCAGATGTGTACATTTTGTGTACTTGTAACCAAGAAGTGGTCCATATCTAATTGAAAATCAAACTGAGTCTAGTCTTTTTTCCTTAATTGCTAGGGAAAATTTTAGTTAGACACATTTATAATAATCACAAGTGATCTTGAAAATTTCCCCAAGAATATGCTATTCCAAGCAGTCTAGTCCCAAAGACATATCTTTGTAAGTTTTGAAAAAGATGGCAGGTTTTGTAGGCTTAGCACTCTATGTTGTGTTTTCAGTGTCCCTTTATATTACCGGATTATAATTTGCTAGCTTAGATATTATATTCCTGCACCAGTTTATCTCTTTATCATAATCTACTTCCATTCATGCTTCTCCAATTAAAGTTCTGTTACTTGAAGAGAAATCAGTTCCATTACTATTATGCTCATAATGATCATGATCACAACCGTTAGTAGCAGTGGAATTGCTTGTTTGCTTGACCTCTTCGTTAAATTTCCTTATCAGTGCATAGTTCCTCCTGTTCTGCTTCATATGCTCATTTGTATTAGCTATCACTCCCTGTTCATAAGCCTCTTCATCTTCTTTGTGACTAGTTTGTACTTCTTTGTCCCGGTCATCAACTTCAACTAAAGAATCCACTCTGTTAAGGGGAGCGGATTGAAATAATTAGTTGATTGATTATGAATATGATTTATGAATTAAAGCTCGAACATTCTAATGATGACCTTCACTGTTGTTGCACGAAGCCATGAGAATAGGAACTTTACATCCTCTACCAATTTAATAAAACTTGTCCATCAATCTGAATAGGACTTTTTCTTTGTATCTTCACTTGATTGTTTGGAATGCTTTCCGTTGCTGGTTCTTTCTCGTTATAAAGTATTTCCATCAATTCAAACGTCTTTCTGTATCTGGTATGTATATTAAGTGGCTTGGCCCATTAGATTTAGTAATCCTAACGTATTCTCAAACTTGGTGACTCATTTAGTAGGCGCTCCTGAAGTTTGTGTTTAGTTTTGACTATAAAATTGTGAGGCCTTAGCTTGATAAACTATGCCAAGTCCTTGTATTCTTCAACTGCCACTATGATTTGATGAACTGTGAAATCAAATAGTCATCATTTTCTGTCAATATCATATTTCTAGAAGTTTTAATCTAGATCTATTCTTGAAAGATTCATTTATGAGAGTCTTTTCAGCTTGAATGTGAAATTCAAGTTTTTATGGATTTGGGGTCTTATGTTCATTTGTTTTGGTCCACGACTGCCGTGGGATTATTTTTCTGAGACTACTAGTCATGCTTTAGCTCCTGTTATGATTGGTTTTGGCAGTGTTTCCTTAGTGCTGCACAATTTGGTAGTGATTCAGAGTAGTGAAGATTCCCTAGGTTTAGTTGTAGCACTTCCCAGTTTATTCTTTAGTTATGCAGATTTTTAGCTTCACGTTCATGATATCTAGCTTCTCACTACAACTCTGTTGGATTAAATTCACAAGATGCTCCCTCTGGTATGCAATTGAAAGACTTGAAATTTTTGCCATGTATATTCGCTATTACCAAGGTCAGAAACTTCTTACTGTGGTAGCACTTTAAAAGACATCACTGGACTACCCTAATGTCCTTCAGTTGAATATCTTAACGCTAAGTTGATGATTGGAATCTTATGCCAATGTTTTCTTGGATATTTTGGAACAACTGAATGATGATGGATAGTTTGAGGTGGACCATTATGAGTCTGGAATTTGAAATGTAATAAATACCAGCCTTGATTGGGTGCTATTCATCCTATGTACCACAGGAATTGCCTTACATTAATAGTTGTAGGGAGCAAAACTTGAGGCTCAAGCATTGGAGCTCCCTTACCCAAACCATGAGGAGAGAAATAATAGTTTCATGTACCTTAGTTTTCACTGGCAAGGAAAATTTTAATATCTGTGTAGACGGAAAAGAATTTATGATTGTTTATCGATCTTCATCGGATTTTATGATTGTTCATCTAACTTGTCAACAGGACCAAGTTATAGAGCATGTTCTCGGTTCCACTTCTGGCGTTCAATCTCAAGAAGAGTTGCCCGAAATTGAGGGGACAGATGTTTGATTCTATAAGGAAACATCTTGTGCTCTTATTCAACTGAGACTCAACTACAAGTGTCAAGTATGAGGAGGTGCCTTGATGTTGGACTTCACATATGAATTTTTTCCTCGCTTTTGGTCTGAAACAAGATGTAGGCTTTAGATGAAACAAAGAGATTGTAGAATGATAGCAATTAGCATAACTTGTAGATGTCTTGTAAATTATAAGGCCAGTTTTTACTTAAGCTACGTACAGGGAGCATTTTTACAGTTCCCATTTGTTTAACATTTGTAACTAATGGTTTTGTAAATCTGTTTGAAAAATCTTTCTAAAGCATTGCCTTCCTGGGCGTGTACCCGCTTCTTAAGCGGGAAACTAATGACGAATGCATGACTTGAGACCTTTTTTTCCCTCCATTTCAAAATTGCAAAACATTTGAATTTTTTTTTTCTTCTCATATAAGATATGCAACACTCTTAAGTTTGGTACTATTTATAAATTAATTTGACCAATTATGTTATTCATAAAAATATTTGTTAGAATATAAAATGTTCATGAGTTGGTCTCAGTATAGAATTTCAAATAATATATCTTTATAATTTTTTATTAATGAATAATTAAAAATATTAAAATTTGATTGTAAGAAATACACGCATTTTATAGGGAAATATTTACCGAAACTTGTTTCTTTGTTCAATTCTCAATCTATTAAATGTATTCACTACATTCTGATACTATTTTAAAGCAAAGTATTTTCAATACTACTATGAAGTTTTCTAGGTGAGATGATGGCCTATTGAAGAAATGAAAAATTACTATCAACAACGATAACAATAAAATATAGTCTTAATCTCAAAAAAATGGGGTTGTTACATAAAGCAAGAAATTATCTTTCATGATCATTCATAAAATTGCTCTCTTCATCTAAGTCATGTTTTGTCTACCTTGACCACGTTTGAGATCTCTATTACTCTCACCTTTTTCACCAATGCATCTATTGTTCTACGTCTAATCCAAACCAACTCAACCGATTCTCCTTTAACTTATCCTTAATATTAACTACTCCAACTTTCTTTTGAATATCTACATTTCTAATTTTATCCCTTAAGGTGTTTTCATACATCTACCTTACACATACGCACTACTACACTCATTTTTTAACATAATTTTTGAAAGCTCAAAACTTTGACTCATACAATAATTTTAATCTAATTGTCGTACGTCCTATAAAATTTCTCTTTTAATCTTAATGATACATTGTGATCACACAATAGTCATGTAGTTGCATTCTATTTGAATCATCCCTATTTTATTCGTTTGTTAACATCTTTATCAATGTCTCCCTTCCTTTGGAGAATCAATCCTAGGTATTTATCTATTTATAGGCAACTCCTTGCCATCCAAAATCACAATATCTTTACTTGGTCTCCTTCCAATGCTAAAATGACAATTCATATACTCTATTTTACTCCTACTAAATATGAAACCTCAATATTATAATCTTTGTCTCCATTGCTCTAATTTAGTATTCACCCCTTTGCTAGTCTCATCTAGTGATGGCCATCGATTCGGGCCGAGCGGGCTGGACGAGCCTTGACTAGGACCGGACTGGTGGTAGGGGGTGGGCCAGGGTTGGTCACGCGTTGGGCTGGGAGAGCTCAGCCTGTAGCAAATCGAATGGAATTCATGGGTTGAATTGAACCGAATTCACATAATGACATTTAGAAATTAGAAGAAATTAATTATTTTAAAAATAAATATTTATATTCACATAATGACATTGTTATAAACTTTTATATTCACCTAATCACATTCATTATTCATTTATTTTTCTCGTTATTTATATTTTTTAATAATATTGAGAGATATTCTCATATTCATTACACAGTTACATTAATGTAATTTAAACTAAACTATATTCAACTAAACTATATTTAACTAAACTAACATTTATTGATTCATATAAACTAAACTAAATTTAACTACACTAACATTCGTTGATTCATATAAACTAAACTATATTCAACTAAACTAACATTTATTGATTCATATAAATTAAAGTAAAGTATATTCAACTAAACTAACATTCATTCATATAAACAAAATTATATACCAATCAACTAATATTCGTATAAATTAATTTATATTAAACAATACTAGCATTCATATAAACTAAAATACATTTAAATAAACTAAATTTTACAAAATTAAGTTTTTTGGCAGGCCAAAAAGGGCCAAGCCGATTCAGGGATCGAAAACCGATTCAGTGGGCCAAGCCGAATCAGCTTGAGGCCGAATTGAATTGGGTCAGGGTTTGGAAAATCTTGATTCGTATTAGACCCACTCATCTGGTGGGCCAAACCAAATTCGGGTCGGGCTTCTCGTGGGCCGGGCTAGATGAGAAAAAACGGGCAGGTTTAGGCCTGGATCAGGTTAAACCGACCCACTGCCCACCTCTATTCTCATCCATAAGAGCAATGTCATCCGCAAAAGTAAAAACCAAGGTATCTCATTTTATACTAAGATTACTAATTCATCCAAGATAGTTGCGTAAAGGAAGGGACTTAGAGCAGACCCTTGCTGACACTCAATGGTAATAGGAAAGTTCTCTTTCACTCCACCATAACTTCTAACATTTCTTGTAACCTCCTAGTAAATGTCCTTAAGAAGGTCGATGTACTTACATGATATGCCCTTCTTAATTATTGTCCATCAAAATACTTCTCTTATATTAGGTCCACAAAATCACTATCATTGAACAATTATCCATCAAAATACTTCTCTTATATTAGGTCCACAAAATCACTATCATTGAACAATAAAATCCGGTAGCTTAGCTGGTGCCAATGTAACAACTTCCACATCTCTAGCTAGCTAGCTAATTCAGCGTCTAATATGGCCGGGAAACAACATAATTCAGTACAAAAATGTGGCTACTGAAAAAATGTGATAGCCAATGTAAGCATAGTAGACTAGTATTAGAACAATTAGGGTGAGATGTGCCACTATAATAAATCCAAATGTATGTTGTAGGGATGTTTTCGATGGATATCCCGACTAATGGGTTTAATTCGGATCAAAGGTTAAAGCCCTAAGCACTAGCAAACTCCACAATAGGCTAAACTGACCAAACTGTACAATTGGACTTGTTTTTCCCAATTCTATACTTATGAGCAATGCCTACGAACCTCTAGCAATTATCCAACGAATTCAAGGGATTATCACAGCCCAAGGATCACAAATTCACACGTAACCAACAACAAATCTCAGCCAAATTCACGCAGCCAACTGTCCTTCAAGTTGCATAAGTACCCACGCATGCAAAGGAATTCAACAAGATTGATTTTGCTTCAATTAAACTCACGAGATTTCAAGCCAAAATCGGGGATGATTACATGCGTTCAACCTTCTATTCCAGTGACCAGAATCAAGAAAAACTCACGTACAAAATCAGCACAGCCCACGAACTTGGACCAATTTTAGTCAACTCTAAATTCATGCTACACTAGTTGATCAGGATTGAAACTTTTTTGAATTTTATCCAAAGACTCAGCATATGACTTTCCACGTAAAAACCCAACCCAAATACTTGAATTCGTTCAACAAATATGATTATACCATATTTCATACATCCACCTATGGTAAGGTCATGCCAAATTAACATGATTTAACAAACACCCAGAAAATTCGAAGCCTAATGTAATTTGAACCCCAATTGAACAACGTAACTGATAGATCAAGGAAATTGTCTTACCATACAGCCACACCAAGTAAGATTTGTTTCAAGGGAAAGTCCTAACTCAACTAAGATACAATTGCACCACTTAGTCTAGATTAAGGATCCTAAGATCACCACTCAATATGCCACAATTGAGCCAGCATTGATCAAATCTCACGCAGGAGAGTTTCCAACAAGGACGAAACTTTTTTATAAAAAAACATCCACTGAGTTTCTTCTTGAATGTTGCAAATATAAATAGCAAGTAGGAAAAAAAAACCTAAGAAAACCCTAACCTGGGATAGAGCACGTGAGAAAATAAGCTAACAAACCTTAAGATTTCTCATGTCTAAAACAAGCTGGACAACAACTAGTGTTCACCAAAATATTTTAAATAATTACTAACTCTTATTGAAACCTAAAGAAAAATCATAAATAGATAATAAGCTCCAAAGCTTTAGGGGTCTTCAATAATTTGCTGCAAGTAGGAGTCTTCAAAGCTCCACTTCCAATTTCTCACGCCACTCCACAGGATTAGCCCATATTTTCACGCCACTTCCTTCTAGCAGCCCATCTTCTTTTTCATGCCATCATGCATTGCCACTTTAGCTTCCTAGCTCATGCACAACCAAGACCCAACCCCATGAAAACCCCAATCCATGTGAGTCAAACTCAAGGTCCAACCAATAAAAGTCAAACTTATGGTCTAGCCCAAGTCAATGGGTCAAGGCCCAAGTATGAGCCAAGCTCAAGCTCAAATACTGGCCCATTTCTCATTTCCGGGCCCATTTTTACGAAAATCTAGGCCCATGATTCGTGCATCAAATTCTCGAGCCCCGTGTCCTTGAATCCATATATAACAATGTGTTCTATGTTTAAAGAACTAGGTTACCTTGTGGAAGCACTTGAGATAGAGTAAAGAGCAAGTTGTGCATTTCCCTTAAAATGGGTGAAGTTCAGAATGCCTACCAAAATTATTATGTTAACTTCTTTTTATGAAAAATTTGGTATGATGTTTGATACATAAGATTACACTAAATTTAGTTTGGATACACTAAATGACATGTCATTGTAGATGATTTCATCATATATTCACCTACCACCTTAAACACCTTTTTTTTTTTATCATCTTTCTTTTTCTTGTACACTTTAACATTGTCATAAACATAAAAATTCACAAGAATGTAATGTAGCATATTTTATGTTGGTATGTCATTGGGCCGAGCACACCTAATATCATAGTTGGTATGATTCCTTGCTGTTGTAGACCTTGTAGTTGATTTTGTTGGGGCCATTTTACTCTTACTATTATGCTTCTTGATCTCTTCGCATCCCACTTTTCAATCTTTATTTCCATCTCTTTTATTACAAATCTCATATAGAGTAGTTCATGAATTTTTAATTTCTAGCTTATAGAAATAATATATTTTCTTTTATAACTAGTAAAGGCACGAGTAAAAAAATTAATAAATATTGTTTTTTTTTTAAATGTGAACAAGCACTAGTGGAAAAAACCACATATGCTCCGGTTTTTTGAAGGCTTTATACTCCGTTTTTGGCCCGAAGTAGATTTAACCGGAGCATATTGCAAATGTCCTTATGCTCTGGTTCAAACCGGAGCATAATGGAGACTTTATGCTCCGGTTCTTGGAAAATCGGAGCATATAGTTTCCTTTTTTTTAAAAAAAATTAGACTTTATGCTCCGGTTCTTGGAAAACCGGAGCATATAATAGCATTTTATGCTCCGGTTTTCCAAGAACCCGAGCATAAAGTCTAAGTTATTTTTTTTTTTTTTTTTTTGCAAATGCTAATTATTGTTATTGGAAATATCATTCAATGCAAATATTAAAACAAAGTAAGCTCAAAGACTTTCAATACTCTTTATATAAAACTAAGTTTCAAATATAATTGTACATGATTTGAATTACAAACTAAATTAAACATAACAACTACATATCTATATATAAAGATATAAATACAGAAATTTGCTACAATGTACGACGGCTATATATAAGGATCAAATACAAGAATCTAACTACGTACTAAATGCATTTCCTTGTATGATCCTTAAACATCTCTTCGGCTAACTATAAGAAAAAGATCCAACAATATCAAAAATAATTATTTTCATTCAACCGTAAATCATATCTAATACGATGCTATACAGAAGATACCACTGGTTTGCAGTCATCAACTATCGTCTGAAATCTCAGACCTCTTGCCTTGACCACCAAGTGATCTGAAATGGTTACAAAAGTCTGAAGCGGCTGTCACTGGTTACTATTTATTAGCTTAAGCTCAGTGTGGTATTGATAAGCTTTGCTGGAAGGATAGCTTATAAAATTCCAGACGTTACTTCCATGGAAAAAATCACTAAAAAATCAGACTTGTGACCTATATGATTACAACTAGGAATAACAATGGTAGTTAAGAGTAGAGTAACATATGTGGAAAAACATACATATGAAAATTCAATAATTGTAGCATTTTCACCAGCAATGTAATGATTTTCAAGAGCATTGAAAGCAATTGATTCATCCTCCTAAACAGATATTGAGTCATCACGAGCTTGAGGAAAATATTCACCTGCAAGACAACATAAGTAATAGTATGCAGTACTAAGAAGTTGTTTCAACTGTAACAGAAATAGGCTAAACAAATATAATCAACATTAGGAAAGGCAATATGTACAGCTATCACCTCCATATTATAGAGCAGATAGTTCTTTATATTTTTTTCCTTAGCTCTAATCATTCTGTCAAATAGACATTCTTTCCTTAATGCTAGCATGAATTATTTAGATGAAAAAATTCAAGCATGCAGAAAAATATATACACAGGTCAGGGATGCCTATAATCCAATGCCTTAGATTTCACCATAAACTTTAAGGGAAGAGGAATAAAAGAATAACATAAATCATAAGAAGAGAGGCCAATCAATTCATTACCACAGTTGAATCTAAAAATCTCAGCATCTGCAAGAGAGGTAAATACATTAGAAATTTAAAATAACGAACAGAAACCTGTTTTCCCTTAAGATATATCAAGAGCTTGGAAACCCATATATTTTTTCAATGTACAGGTCATAGTTAGTTAATTCATATGAAACAGAACCCAGTGTTTAAGTGAACCATGAGGAAAAGAAAACGTGGACTGACAAACAGTTGGTGAATACAGTTGAATTGATCGAGGGAAGGCATTTCGAAAAATAAGTTGACCATGATAATACAAAAAAAAATTTTCACATAAACATCATTGGCATCCTAGTTTTGATCCAGTAAGGTGCCTGAAGTGAAGCATACAGAGAGTTTGTTTTCAAAAAGGAACTAATAAACATTAACACCTGCAGACATACAATAGGTCAGAGTAAACAAGCCCAAGAAAAAGAGAACTTGAAAAGTATACAGCAGTACTTACCGCTGTATACATTAATCCCGAAAGGATAAGGTAAGAACTTCATGCCATCAAATGTTGCACATAATTCATAGGTGCCAGTATCATTTGCCTGATAATGCCCCGTATATAACCCATTTTGCTAATCCTGTTATCCAACCAAA
Organism: Dysphania ambrosioides; assembly: GCA_026401315.1. Lineage (NCBI taxonomy): Eukaryota > Viridiplantae > Streptophyta > Magnoliopsida > Caryophyllales > Amaranthaceae > Dysphania > Dysphania ambrosioides. The sequence continues at coordinate 19,801,962 of CM048667.1, forward strand.
AAAAATACGAATATTAGGGGTTGCTAATCCTTGCTTAAAGTAAAAACCTAGACGATAAATCCTAATTCAATCCAATCAAGACATAGACAAAATTTAACAATTATTTTAATCTAATTCATATCATATAGATTATAATCTAATATTTGCTAAAAATGGCTTTACAAGAAATCTATTTCAATTGAATAGTTCACCCCGCAAAAACTTCGCAAATATAACCATGCTTGTTAAGCAAATACAACAAACAAATCGGGAAATAATATAACAAATTATAGGGACCAGTTTTAACTTACCTTTCACTAATTTGTGGTTTGAATTCGTTAATGGTCTTGAAATTCCGTGGTCCGAATTCACGCAATTGTTGACATTCCCAAAAAATACAATTTGCTTACTCTTGAACAAATGCAATACGAAAAAATTAGGGTTGATCTAACAGTTAGAATGAATCAAATTCGTGCACTAAAGTAAAATCCTAGAAAATTTACCTTTCATTAGTCCTATTTTCCAATTCGCGCATGTATATTCTTTAAATTCCCAAAAAAATCGCAAAGTTGCTGAAATTCCCGTAAATTTTCACCTAAATTCGCTGAGATATTTTGGGTGAGAGTGTGAGAGTGGGGAATTAGTTTTCTGTTTGTCAACACCCTTTTTTTGGCTTCTGCGTTTTCGCTGTGATTGGATGAGAGTGGGAAGTTGTTATTTAGGGAGAGGGTGAGAGTAGATCAAGGGAACAAATTGAAGAGTGAATTTGATTATGGTTCGGTTAGTAGACGAAGTATATTTGTATCCATATGCTCCGGTTCTGAAAAAACCGGAGCATTTAGTCTATTAAATGGGATTCCAAAACTTTATGCTTCGTTATTTAAGATAACCGGAGCATATGACATGTAGTAGATATCGTTTTTTCCACTAGTGAAGGGCCCATAGGCTTAGGCATATGTAGAGCTGTCAAAATATGACCTGACATGATAAACTAATTGGAATTGATCTGATTATAACCCAAAAAGTGAGACTCGTAAACTGTCCCAACCCAACCTGAAATCAAAATGAAACCGATTTGACCCATGCTAGATACAGAAGCACGCAGATATAGAACAAGCACAAATTCGAGGATTCTAGAGTTAGAAGTTGTATTGCAATAAAAGAAAAATGGTGTTTACCCTCATTCAGGAGAAAGGCTCTCTCCCAACTTACAATATAGTTTATAATTTGATACCCTCTCCCATTGTTCCCCTACTCATTTTATACAAAGTATTCTCTGTAATTGTCTGTAACCGCCTAAAAGAATATTGTAATTATCACCTCTAACTGAAATAGATTCCCTTATTTACATCTATATTCTAAGAGAAAGCTCTCCTTGTCTACATAGCTAATTTATTACATTCAAGTTGCTTGGAAGATGTTCACTGCTTCCTTCTCTTCGCTGCTCCCCTTGCTCTTCCTTCTTCTTGCATAAGTTTCCACAATTGGAGGTCTAGGCGCATCTCCTACATAACCCCCCCCCCCCCCCCCCCCCCCCCAGATTCACCTTGTCCTTAAGGTGGAATTCAGGAAAACGAAAGTTCAAGTCTTGGAATGATTCCCAAGTAGTCTCAAAATCAGACAGGCCTTTCCACTTTACCAACACTTCTACCATTGAGTGTTGCCCCCAAATGGCAGTTACGAATCCCTAACACAGATTCTGGTTCCATATTGAGTACTAAGTCATGATTAAGGAGGTCTAATAGGGGGGAAGAGCTCAGGTTTTGACCAAATGCCATCTTTAACCGTGAAATATGGAAAATTGGATGCATCTTAGCTCCATCGTGTAATTGTAGTTTATATGAAACCTCTCCAATTCTCTAAATCACTTGATATGGCCCATAGAAGTGTGGGGAAAGCTTCTTAAATTGGCACTGAGCAATTGTGGTTTGCCGGTAAAGCTGGAATTTCAAAAATACTAGCTCACCAACTTCAAAATGTTCTGGTCTCCTCTTTTTATTCTTATAAACCCTCATGTGTTCTTGAGCTTTAAGAAGGTAAAATTTTAGATCATCCATTATAGCATCATGCTCTAGCAGCTTCTCCTCTACCTCATTATCTGAACTACTGCCCATAATGTAACGAATCAGCTTTAGGGGATCCCTCCCATACAAGACCTTGAAAGGAGTCTGCTTGATGTAAGTGTGGAAAGAGGTATTGTACTAGTACTTGGCCCATGGGATCCAATGTGACCAAGACCTGGGTTTCCCATTCACAAAACAACGCAGTTAAGATTCAATGCCCTTATTAACTACCTTAGTCTGACCATCTGTCTGAGGATGATATGCAGTGCTTCTAGCAATTTTGGTACCATGCTACTTGAATAGCTCATTCCAGAAAGTACTAAGGAAGGTACGATCCCTATCGGGGACAATGGAAGAGGAGAACCCATGCAATCTCACCACCTCTTTGAGGAAAACATTGGCCACTACTGGAGCACTAAAGGGAAGCTTAAGCAATATAAAGTGAGCGTATTTTAACAACGTATACCACCACCATTATGGTATCCCACCCCGCGGATTTTGGAAGCCCTCCACAACATCCATTGAGAGGTCTTCCCACACTTGCTCAAGAAGCAGTGGAGAGGCTGCAACAAGCCCATAAGACTCGCAGAGGATGCTTTGTTCTGTTGACAAACAGAGCAAGCTTGAACATAATTTGAGACACACTTCCTCATACCCACCCAATGCCATTGAGGCATTCAGAAGCTAGTCTTTGGTACTTTTTGAATTCACCAGTGTGACCTTCAACGGGAAAGTCGTGGTACTCATGCAACAATGTTGAAGTTAATGTGGATACTCAAGGGATTACTATTCTTCCCTTATATAGGATCCCATTTACCACGAAGAAATTCTTTAGTACTGTCTCCCCTTGACTGATATTCCTCATTATACTGAAGATGAGAGTATCTTGCTGGATATGTGCTTGTATCTTCGACCTAGGAATGCCACAAACTGCTATGATGGCCGAATAGAGATTTTCTAGGGCAGACTTCTTAGATAAGGCTTCTGCAACTTTGTTGGTTGAGCCCGACTTATAGTGGATGTCAAACGAATACCCCATAAACTTACTAACCTACTTTTGGTAAGCTTGGCCCACTCCTTCTGCTCCAACAATGCTTGAGGCTCTTTTGGTCTATATGAACTATAAAGGTTCGTCCCAACAGGTAATATCGTCATTTCTCAATGGCCATGACAATTGCCATCAACTCTTTCTCATAGATTGGCTTAGTAGCTGCACTGCTCCCCAAAATATTCAAAGACTCGATCCCGATCTATATCCGATCCGTTACAAACCCGACCTGAAAACAACCAAAACCGATTGAACCCAATAAATAGACAATATGACTTGACTTATAACAACTCACTGTAAATTTTTCAACCCATTTTCAATTTTAGGCCCATTTTCACGAAACTCTAGGCCCATGATTCATGCATCAAATTTTTATGCCTTGTGTCCCTAAATACATATATAACTCTTTTGTTCAATACTTGTATTGTAACCAAGGTTCCAAGAGAATAGGTCCATACAACACACATGATAGCAACTGAGTAAAGGCAGTCCACCTTTGCACCTAGTTACCACTCCAAGCCTGTTTTCTCCTTAGTCCTTTTGTTTTGTTTTCCTTGTTTTATTCTTGGCTCATTTTTGCTCATGTCAAACAAAAAAAGTGATAGCATATCTTGAAGAAAACTGTATAATTTCGGTCCTTTTTTAAAATGCAAAAACTCATAACTTATACTTGTCAAGTGTTGTAACAAAGATAAATTATCTCAAGAGCATTGTACCGAGGAGGAGATTCATAGTTCCTCACAGATATAAAACATGAGGCCTGTTTTGTGCTTAAAAATGTATTTTCGAATATGTACACTCTAGAAGACCAACAAAATTTTCTTTTGAGAAGCCAGATGAATTAGGTAGTTTCATCAGCTCTATACATTGTTCGGCTGTTCCCATACAACATCTAAGGTTGAAAAAAATAACCTACTGATATTTTACAAAGTACACTTAATTTATAGGAGGCAAAATGTTTATCATAAGAAAAGAAAAAGGGGTAACAACCATAGCAACATATAGATAAGAAACTAGTCCACTAACCAAAATTATAAAACTGAATTCGTCATATAAGTTTGTTTTACCCTTAAAAACACCAAAATGACCATACCTAAAAACAGCCAATCAGGAAAGAGAGCAGCTCATTTTCTGTTACGGAAGCACTTGGCTTTAATCTATAATTTACAATAATGGGAAGCACAAGAAAGACAAAGGATGGAGGCATCTACTATCTCTCTCACCTCAAACAACTTGTTACTTAGGGTTGCCAAATCATAAAAGCAGAATAGGTGGAAACCCCAAAAATGAAGAGAGAAAAAAAAGGTAACGAGTCGGGCAAAATGACTGGAAAACTGAACTTGGCGTACCTATTAGTACCTGCATAAGCAGCGAATGCATTAATATATATCTATATAACCTGCAATAAGGCATACAAGCTAATGAACTGTAGAAATTATGGTTTTGACATAAATTATTTAGACTAACAAGCTGCTACTAAATCCAAAGCCTACCCTCATGAAACTTCATTAAGAAAAAGAGATTAGTTTGCTCTTTTAAGAAACTTACTGCAATCAGTACAACATTTCAATGATTTCCAGGAATTTTGAACCAACACTTCAACAGCAGAAAGCCTATAATACCCTAGATGAATATGAGATTATCTCTTTACATTTTACAAAATTGAGAAAGAGCAAACTAGTAAGGCTTCTCTTTGTCCAAATTTTCAATCAACCAAGCAAATTTTCTAGCGCGCAATATAGAGCTTCAAGAATCCAAAATCGGTGATTCTCAAAAATATGCCATGGAAACCACAACTCACAAACCTGAACCCAGATGTCACTGCCTCGAGAGAACTGTGTGAGAGTGCTTGGGGTTCAAGCATTATACCGAATAGACTTGTACACTTTCATATGTGTAATTTGGCAAAGGTGCTATCAAAAAAGCTAAGACCTGCAAGATACCACTTTCAAGTGTTCGACCTGGCAGGTATTGTCCTCGACAATTGCCCAAATCCCACCTCAAAAATCAGATTCTTCTATTATGTGACTTGACAGATTGCTCTGTTATGAGACAGCAGAAAAAGGGATAGCGTGCCTCACAGCCAGAATCTATAAGGGAAGGACGAGAGAATTTTCAGTGAACAGAAAAATGAGTAGACCAATACTGAGCAGATTATTATCTGTGAAAGGCCTTAGTAAGAACTTCTAGGAGCAGGAGCATATACAGAAGATTTATCTGATATCCTTGCCTGTAATAATATTTTTCCTTGGTTTGAGGTTGGGTACTCAGGTTCATGATTGTCTCTGAAAGGTTGCCATGCCAAGCTTAGGTCTGTACGTTCTTTGAGAACAAAATAGAACTGAAGAAAGTCAAAAGGAAAAGGCTTTCCATGAGGTTTTTAAGAATGTGGCAAGCTAGACAGGGGGGTCCCTTTCCAGAGACCTCTGGTTTAACAATTTTCTAACCAGAAAATTCAGTGCTGAACTGCAAACAACCTTTCATTACACAGCCAATTATCACTGCCCTCTCCCTCAATGTGCTTATGATGTCATTTTGACTTCAAAATATATTAGATGCTGTGCTGGACCTTTGACTCTCTACACTCCAAGGGTATAAAATTCTCACTCTACCACCTCAATTATATTGTTCCACATATTGTACATGAAAAAAACTGTGATTAGAGGAGAAGGGGGCTTGGAAATTTAATTTCTAAAGGCTCATTCCTTCATGAGCACAATATATAGCATACAAAAGATGATCCTGATATAGCAACTCAAAAAATAAAGACTGTAAACTACAGTCAGAAAACCTTACTCTTAAATTTCTCATTCAGACCTTTCCTCTCCACCATCCAAGTTAAATATCTGCAAAGCTTTTCACAGAAACTACAACTCAAGCCATCAAGCTCTAATGGCAAGGCCAACTTTACCTCACTGAACCTAAAGATTGCAGACACAGCATTTACAGCATTTTCACAAGGAAATAATAGATAGGATAAGTTGCAAGCGCAAAAAGAAGTAGAAAAAGTGATCTGGTACAAGTTCTACAGTTGATAGATAAGACCGGATTATAAAGAGTAAACATCCAGATCTTTAAAGCTGCCAGCAAGTACAAGGTACATAATAAGTTGATTACTACAGAAGTTGTAAATTTGTTATATAACATCCTAATGATTTCAATTTTGTCCCTGCCCTGCTTTTGTTAGCCTAATCCCAAGGCTGAACTTGTAAATATATCAGTTTATTAGTATTCCAATAACAGCACTGGCCACTTGGAAACGGAAATTATAGATCCTTTACATATAAAAGAGAAAAAAGAAGATGAAGGAATTCAAGTATGCAGTCATCAATAACCCATAGAAATTAAAAAAAAAAAAAAAAAAACTTACATTATCTAAATGAGTACAGAACATCAGAAGCTGGTACATCTTGTTTTTCTCAACTAATCCAGAGCCATTCAGCAACTGTAGAGCTGTATCACAGATCAAAATTTTTTGTACAACCTAATAAAACAATACTGAAAGATTTAAGGATATACGCCTCAATCATACATTTTTCCTCCAATTGTTCACAAAGCCCACATTTTCTCTGCAGGACAACTAACCACCCTAATGAGGATTAAATCATCACACATTTACTCAAGGGCCTAGTTGAGGACAAAAATTAGGACAGACTAGGCCCAAACAGTGCATTCGTGGCATAAGATGTGGATTTATAGTATTGTAATGGGAGCAACACATTAGGCATCTGAAAGTATAACTTGCGCCTCACCTATATTTTATGGTCCACAAATCAGATTAAAAAAACATGAATTCGTCCACTTTTAAGGCTTAGGAAGGCTACTTTCATCAAGAAGAGTGCCTTGTTGCACTCGAGCTAGAGAAAATACTTAACTGAATGAATCTAGCCTTACTTCTGGTAATATTTTTACCATCATATGCTTCAATACTGCACTCGCTGGGAAAAAAAGTTACCCCTACATAGAAGTTTTGTGTGCACTGTTTGTTATATGACGTGCTTGACATATTAGAAGCTCATAATAACTAGTCAAAATGCATGGTTTCCTTCTATGCAAGGTTAAGTAAGTCTATAAACACAAACATTCAAACTAGTGCTCTTATTCAATTACAAAAGAATATTTGCATATTTGTTGAATATTAAGGAGAAAATTTATCTAAAAGCAACAATCATTTACCTAAAAGGTGCATGCCTCAACTTCAAAGTTTACTAACTGATAACAAACTCAGCAATAAAGGTGGAAACTCAAAGTTCATAGGCACAATGCTATAAAAATAAACATATTTTCCCCATTATTTATGGTTCTTCACACTTTTCTTCCTTTTTCTTTCCCTTCTATCAGATCCCATTTTTTTTTTTTATTTTGGGGGCACAGCAACATTGTGTTCACTTTTTACTCTAGCTGATCTTGCACTTGCACTCAATACTCCCCAATTGTTGAAAAACTTTGCCCAGCTTTGCACTTCCTACATTCTTTTTTTTCATCTTCATTTTACTCTATTCTCCCTTTTTCTATCTTCCGTTTACTTTTTTGCAAGACAAGAGGATGAGGGGAATGTATTGGGTTAGGCCTTAATACCTCATGCATTGCAAAGTATAGTGGAGGGAAGCTCAATACAACGTTTTAACCAAGCAAAGACCATTTTGATATTTTGTGCTACCTTATTATTGCAATCAAAACAAATACATTTGACTATTTGAGCCACTACAGTACCAATATTCTATTGAAATCAAGTGGTATCCATATTTGTTCCTGAAATCCAACCATACCCAAAAGAATCATCTTCAGGCATGTCTATCATTCATTGCTAACTATTCATAGAGAATTGAAGAATACTTCCAAATCATTTACAAATTCAAGAAAAATAATAGCATCCTTATCTATACAAGAGCATAATTAGAAGTGTTCCTGAAACTAACTTGGGAATCAATCATAAAACACTCAGGTTGTACGCCAGGGGAAGAAAAGAAAGAAGACAGACAACAAAACTACCTCAAGCAGAAAAACTAAATATATTTCGAAAATTTATGGCAAGAAGATATATGAGAATGGATGTGATTGGTTGCTTGCTTTTGCAAAAATGGTGATGTAAGAGTTAATCAGCGATGAACTCTATATAAAAAGAGAGAACAAGGGTCTTTTATTCCTTGTTACCGAATCTCTTTGCGATAAGAGGGCGCACATCATCAACGTCAGCCAAGGTCTCCAGGAATGGAACCAATAACATTAGCTCATTATCTGATGGATCATCAAACCAGCTCTTTATTGGAATTCCATTATTGACTTGTAACCTGAAAACCTGACAGCACAGCAAATCAAAGTCAGAATACAAATACCACTTGATTATGACCATGCTACTAGACCTAGGTCCTGACTTCCCATTCTTCAGCAAATTAGTTGCAGGTGAGAAGCTTTAAGGGTTGATTACAGCACAGCCAAGCATTACAAAGGACCACCTACCCACTACGACCACTGCTGCTACCACCACCAAACACACACACATACTGCCATACACACAAACAAACACACTAAAACACTCCTACAGACTACCAGATAAAATCTCATAATATGGGTAAAACGGGATTTAAGTAATCCATTAAATTAAATTGAAATACAAATACTAAAGTCATCATGAAAAACCAACGAAGATATATGAAGAAAAAAGGATTACAGCAGCAGGATACAGTCTCACACAACTGAAAGATAGAAGAAAGTAATCCATAAAGTACCTGAGGCGAGTTATCTACTATCAGAACCTTAGCAAGATCAAGACCTAGCACTGTCAAGTCTTTAGTATAACTTCCATCTGAGAAAATGCATGATTCCCGATAAGCTCGACCAGAGATTAGTTTTCCATCAGGATCCAGAATGTCCAAAAGTTGTTGCGCATATATGCTTTGACTAGCAGTGAAAATAATAATTTCAAACATCTCTGCGACTTTATTAAGGAAAGTCCGTAGATGTGGCCTTTCTTTTACATACACAGTATGCTCTTTCATGTTGAAAAATACTGTAAAGATAAAATTTGCATTTTCGCAATGTTCCAATGTACTGTGGACAAGGGTTTCTGCAATAAGTGGAAGCCATAGTCAACAATATAACAAAATTTGAATCAAAATTACTCTTTTGAATCAGCAATTAACATCAACAGTTTATAGCCCATTATCTAGCAAAGCCAAATACCAAGTTCAGCTAAGATCGAAGAGCAAATGATTTCTCCACTAATTCCATGATAACAGCCACACATAACTCATCAAATATTTCAGACAAGAAAAGGCAATAGTAATTTATGTACTAATACCAACAAGCCTTTGGTATATTGACAACTAAAAAACTCACCATCTAAATCAAGTACCAAAGTAATGGGCTTTCTTTCTCGTGATTCCATTGGCAAAACTGTTGGTCGAGTACCAGGTACAACCTCTGATAGGTCAGGCAAGTTTCTAATAAAAGAGTGTGGATCAAAATATTGTGACTCATCCAAGTCATCAAACGGTCTACAATCTGCTTCTTGTTCACCTGGCCGAATCTGATGGATAGCTAACAAAAAGCTTGAACTATCAGATTCCATTCTTGCTTCTTCAGATGGTCGGGAATGGAGTATTTCGCTCAATTCCACAGAATCACCAAGGAAGGGCAAAGTCATGTGTCGTTCAGTTCCATCAAAAAAGATGCTAGACTCTGCTGCATCATGCACAGGAACTGTGAGTTTCTCAGCTATATCATCGCACATGAAACTCCCATTGAATGTTGAACCTGCAAGAAATATATCCGAAATGTAGAAATCTGATATGTTGCAAGTTCGGTAGTCAGATGAACTCCCACAATTACCATCACTTTCATCAGCAGTGCCAAAATGAAATGGATCAGGATCAAGATTGGCCCCTGTGAAAAATAAAAATAGATCTCGTGCAATCAGCAACCATTTAGTGTAAACAAAGATACAAAGATTAGTGTGCACAGGTCACCTAGGTATCATAATGAACCAACCATTGTTGTTTGGTGACTCAAATCACAAATATACAAAATCAATTTTTTGAGCCACATGGATATAAGCTGTACAGACCGTAGCCTAAAGTAATTTTACTAAATCGTTCAGTGCAATTTTATGCTTTATTAGTCAGTTTCTATTCAGCGTATGTGTTTCTCAGTCATTTTGTAGAATCTCTTCAATGGACCCGAGACATAATCACCAAGTGACTGAAGTGAGTCACATACTGCTTGCCCAACAGTGACATATTAACAATTGATCAGGTTAATGAAAGAAAGGAGTTGAATACAAATGGCAAAAAGAAAGCTCATGAAAGCAGCCTGCATCGTAAAGAAAAGGTTTCAACAAAAATAGTGAGGAGTACGCCTGTACCTGCATTACTGCAAGAATTTGAAACATCCCGGACATCAAGTTGATAGAAACCGGGCGAGAAAATTGTCCCAAAGTTTGTGGAACAAGAGACTGGGGATAATTCCTGCAAAGAAGATCGTTACATGACCATATCAGTTGCAAGGAAATAACATAGAAGCAAGCCATTCTTTTAGCATCATGTACACAGATCTTACACATTTACTTTATTGAAAATATAAATAGATGAACACACATTAGACACAAATGTAAAGATTTTTTCCTTAAAGACGCAAAAGGAATAAGAATGTTTCTCTCTTAACTCATATCCCAGAGAATCTAAGGCATTCTAAACTACGATTCGCATGAAACTTGAACTCAGACATGACCATATGGATATCTGACCGAACAATCCTACATGGAAAATTATGAACCTAGAGGTATGGGGATAACAGTGAAAACTCTAGCTCTGGAAATGTTTGACAAATTCCAGAAGTTATTGTCTTCACTTGTGCCAAATCTAAGCATCATTGTATACTATAAGGTACATGACACAATTAGATGGCAAGTAAATGGTACTTTGTATTTGCTAGATTGTAAAGCCTGGTGGCTATACCTTTTCCCTCTAGCCTCCTTATGAATTAAGAGCATGGGTTAAACAACCCTCAGATTTCCCTTTTACATGTATAATAATTATCACCACTAAATAGAGGTCAACAACAATAAAGAGCAAATTTTCAGTCACATCATAATGACGACTTATCTTTCCAATATGTACATCAAAGTAACCTCTTGAACATACCCCACAGGTGATATAGCTTCTGTAATTGAGCAAAATGATTGTAGAACAGCGGGAGGTTTGAAGCACAGTAGTAGAAAACAATTTAGAGATTTGGCTCTACTAAAGGATCTAGGCAAGAATAAAAAAAAAATCTAGACATAGAGAGCATGTCTAAATCCCAAAAAAATGGCCCATTCATCATGACTGAAAGGCTCCACATGATAACTCCTGTGAAATTGCAGTTATTGAAACAAATCTAAAAATCCACACACAGCTCTCATAATGCATAGTAAACTCATATCAATGAACCGCTGACCTTGGAGAATACGACTTTGCTACATCTGAAAGTACAAGGTACTAACCTCTAACCAAAAGGCTAACTCCACAGGAGTGTTGGTACCAAACTCTAACCTTAATACCCACCCCAAACAAAATCAAAAAACTGCATCTAAGATAGCTCTGGAAACAAGAATCTGAGAAATGTCCAAAGGCTATATTGATACTTCCTATAACATCTAGAATCCAGGAAGAAATTAATCACTTGGTTTGTACAGTTACACCTAAAAAAATTATAAACTTTGGTCATAGCACATATGTATATGTGTGCAATGTGAATATGTGTGCCTCTGTGTATGTGGAATTGAGTACCTGATAATGACACAGAATTTTCTCTCATCCTAAAGAAACAATATCCCATTATTCTAGTGAAAGAGGGTAATCACAGATGAGAAGGATACAAACTACACCAAGTCACCAACACAATGGGCCAGCAATTGAAAAGGGGGGTAGCATAAGAGGCAGTTAAATATATTTTAGCATATATAAAAATGCTAATACATAATTGCACAGATTCAAGCAAGGACGGTATCATCAAAGATGATTTAGAACTTTGATTTACCATTTCATCAATTACTGCAGAATCACAGAAAGATGTGGATAGCTGCTTGAAGATGTCATCACCGCTTTGCCATTCATCAGAGTTAGTAGTTCCAGCAATTCCAATGTCTTGGATTACTTCACTACTTGAAGATACTGCACAATTGATAAATGTGACCATGAAAATTTTGGCATACATTTGAAATATGATAGGGACTATAAAGGAACAAAAGAAGATAAATATTTCGTTATAAATCAGTTTCAGAATATGTTTATAGCAATAATAAGCTTCTACGACAGGGCCTCATAGAAAACTAATACGCCTTTCCCACAGCTGTCTGGGGCAGAACTGCCATGAAGGTCATCTCTTCAAGATTGTTAGGCCAAACCCAACATAGAAATTTTCCAATGATATAATAATATGTCAATCCATAAAAAAAAAAGGTAAAAAAATACATAGTTCCACTCTCGAAAAGTCAGAAAATCACATCACCTCTTTCAACTTACTGGAAAACAAGTGTAACACTCTGTGCCAAAGTTATACTTATATGTGATTCAATCTCTTAGTTTTTGCCAAAGAATTCTTGATAACTAGCTCATAAGAAATTTTTGCAGACAATTAGAGTTCAAGGGATAATCACCTTCCTGGCAACACTGACAACAAACATCAGCTTCGACTGCTATCTGAGAAGTCTTGACATAAGACTTTTTGGATATTGTACTTGACTTATAACAAACGCGCAGACAGTTTTTCTCTTTCACACAACACACACTTGACTTCGTCTTCATCCTTAGTGATGGCATTTGCTCTTTGCATGAAATTTTGACAATCTTTAGTTAAAAACATCAATGGGGACAATGCACCCCACTAAAAGATTCAATCAGCAGCAACAGACTGCAAAGAGATGATCAATGGAAATATAAGAAATCAAGGACACAAGTCAGCATAGAATACATGTAATAGGGGATAATGAGGTCCAAGGGATTGTTTAGCTGAACAATGTCGGCAGTTTCTATTACATAGGTCAGTGAGCTAGCTAAAATCTTCAAAATTTAAACCAATTCCCAAATTGTAACAGAAGCATAGAAATGCGACATTTTTTAGGTTTTGAATAATCAAATCATTGACTTGGGATTACACATGTGATGGTTTAGAAACAGTTTTAATTACAAAGAGTCTGCTGAAGATCACAGAAACAGAGCAGAGACATGCAGGGATTGTAGAGAAGAAGAGAGATAGGGTATGCACAGTGACTAAATTGTTTAAAACATGTCTCCCAACTTGATGTCTATATGGAAGAACAATAACTAATATGCAAACCAATTGGTGGGGATCTCAATCATCTCAAGCCTAATATGGGTTATATTGCGGATTGCCACCTCCTTTACAACTTAACAAGGGACGTTATTGAATTCGCTAATAAATTGTATGCCTGACAAATCAGAGTTACAGGATTTAAACAACATTCCAAAGTAAAAATTAAGGAAATAAAAATATAAGTGAAGGATATATTTCAAAAATTTGTCAGAAATTAATTTGACTTGAGCTAGAAATAGGAAGGTTGAACAGAAGAATGACTTGAATCACCCCAAGTAGCTACCAACCAATTGGACTAAGAACTATCAACACCAAAATGGCCAGATTCAGGGAAACACAAGCACAACAATAGATGAACAATAAGGTGTCTCAACCGCACAGTATAACCCTCACACAATCCAAAACCATCCATTAGACAGAATAAGAATCCAGATCAAAACTCAAATTAAAAAAAAAAGTAAAGAGCACAGAATAAAACTGAGTATTGAACAAGACAACCAAACAAAATAAAAATAATAGGTACAAAATCTTACTACAAATCCCTTGCAAAATCAACATATCAATTGTTACTTATTCGTTACTCATTTACACCCCAAATTAAAATCCGATGATCCAAATAAATCAAAACAACAACCAAAAAATCGAAAAAAAAATCTAGTGACTCAAACAATCAAATCTAATTCAACTAATCAAGAAATTACATCGAATTCATGAACTCCAAATTCAGTAGAAAAAAAATAAAAGAATATTAAAAAAGGTACAAAGTCAAACAAAATTGAACTGAAAATCAAGCAGTTGAACTAATGATTGAGCAAGAAAAAAAAGTATCCAGAGTCGGGCTGCTATTACCTGCGTTAAAGCAGTTCGAGAGTCTTTCTCTCTCTAACGTTCTCTCTCTAACTTTCTCTCTCTAAGAAGAGGAGGAGACTTGTAAACTTGTTCTGCTTGCTTCTTCTAAAGTCTGGTGGAGGTCTGACTTTTGTTGGTGTTGGAGGATAGAGAGAGAACGGACGGTTAGGATCTGATCATTGGTAACCGATTTTTATCCTGTTATATAATGACGCGTGGAAGGTTCTTACAGGTTAGCGGCTGTATGTTGACACGTGCTGTTTCGCGGAATGAGGGGAGGAGGGGTTGAGTTGAAGGGAGGGTGGAACACGCGTGTAATGTAGCGCGTTCAGGGTGGTTGGTGTTGTTTGTTGTCAGTTGTTGCCTTTTTTCTGTACTTAATCTAATATTTATACTGTCACAGATACCTCCTTTTTTTTAATTCTTTCTATTAGTGAGTGAAGTTTGTAGTGTTTCTAAGCTCGGAAATGGATTGACTTTGTTCATGTAAAGTTGTAAACTAACTCATGAAATGATAACGCATTGTACAAAGTGCTTATTTTGTGGAGTTATGCATGAATAAATTTTGAAATGAATATACAATGAATAAAAGTTCAACTCAACGACGATTTATTGCCTCCTCTTAAAACAACACCATATTTAATCTCGTATATATCTTCTCACACAACTACGATGTATTTAATCTCTTACTCTTTCATTGACTTTCAAATACTTTTAACTTCACAAAATAACAATTCTTTTACTCTCAACACTCCTTTATTGATTTCCAAGAATTTCATAATTTCGATATCTGTTTTGAATTTGTGCTATCTAAGAATTCGAAAAATAGATTATGATGAATTATATATTGAATATGTTTTGGGTAATCATGTTTGAATTC
Source organism: Dysphania ambrosioides (assembly GCA_026401315.1). NCBI lineage: Eukaryota > Viridiplantae > Streptophyta > Magnoliopsida > Caryophyllales > Amaranthaceae > Dysphania > Dysphania ambrosioides. The sequence goes on from CM048667.1 coordinate 19,817,095, forward strand.
AAAAAATGAAGAATTAAAATATTTCAATTATGAAGGTAACACTATTTTCCAAATATAACATAATATTGGTATACATAATGTTGTCTCTGTATATTATTTTTGAAAATTTGAAATCTATAATTATTGCCTATATTAGATACTCTTTTTACTTGATACCTAAGGCTAAATATTATATATCTGGTATTATAATTGTTATACATGATATAAAAGGTTATATGTCTTACATAATTGTTTTTCTGAGATCATAACTTTGAGATAATTGTTTCAATATCTAACATCAAAAAATATAGTATTCGACACCCCAAGGTTGGAACTTATATATATGATATCATAAATAGTATACCTTAAGTCACTGTTCTATACTGAAATAAAAAGTTCTATATCTAAAATCATAATTTGAAATATGAGATCAATGTCTATGTCTATAGTTGAGATCAAAGTCTATATATCTGAGGTACCTAATATCAAAAGATCATTTATTCTTCTTATTTTAATCGCTCTTCTCATTGGATCTCTCCTACATGTGTGTGTATTGTATGCGTGTATGTGTGTGTGTAAAAGTTAAAATAAGAAGGGTACTTAAACTGAGAAGGATAAGAAGATATCTTGTCTCTTTATCTCCTAAATCCAATGGATGAGATTTTACGTACCCATAGTAACCATTTTTTAACTCATAGTGACAAATAATTTTTTTCACGTACTTATATAGTGACTCTTTTTACTAGTATAATGACCATTTTTTTTTATTGTTATAATAACTATTTTTTACGTGAAATCTCTAGCGTTATATCTTACCATTTGAATGGTCAAGATCTCTTCTTATAAATTGTTATTATAACAATAAAAAAATAGTCACTATAATAATAAAATGGATCATTATAAATGAAAAAAATTATTTAATCAATATGAATTAAAAAAAGTTCACTATGCGAATTTAAAATATCATCAAATACTCTCTCTCTCCCTCTCTCCCTCTCTCCCTCTCCCTCTCCCTCTCCCTATGTGATATCATAAATGATATACATTAGGTATTGTTTTATATCTGACATATATCTAATATTATAATTGCTATATACACTATATAAAAGGTTATATGTCCTACACCATTGTTTCCCAGAGATCATAATTTTGAAAATTATTTTAGTACCTGATATTAGAGTATATTTATTTGATATATGAGGTTAAAACTTATATATATTTGCGATATATATAGGTAAAAGTTAAAATCCAACTAATGATATTTTACTATAATGATCCTTTTTTAACTCATAGTCACCAAATAATTTTTTCACTTATAATGACTCTTTTTATTATTATAGTGACCATTTTTTACTGTTATAGTAATTATTTTTTTACGTAAAATCTTTAGCGTTGGATTTTACCATTTGAATGACCAAAATTTCTTCTTATTCTTCTTATTTTAAGCACCAATTCTCATTGGATCCTAAAAATATATATGACATCGTAAATAATTTTTGAAATTATATAACATATACTTGAGATTTTAAAACCTATAACTAAGATCATATAACCTATATTTGAGATCACTGAACATATACTTATAAAACCAATATATGATATCATATATCCTATATTTAATATTTTATAACCTATACCTAAGATCATATAACATATACATGTGATTAAAAAATCTATACCTGAGATCCTAAAATGGATAACACATTTACCTGAAAATAAAAGCATATATGTCAGTATGTCAACAACTATACCTAAGATATATTTACACCTATTCCTAATATATTAATAGTTATACCTCAGCTCGTAGCATATAAATAAAAGAACATAATTTCTCTCTATAAGATGAATGAAATCAATGATCTAAAACCTAGCTATGCCCGAGATTACAAAATCTAAACCTTATGAGCGTAAAAGCTATATCTAAAATGAATAACACAAGTACTTAAAAATAAAAGCATATATACTAAATATGTCAACAAATATACCTAAGATGTATTAATACCTATTCGCGATATATTAATAGTTATACTTGAGCTTGTAACATATGTATACAAGATCATAGTTGCTCTCTATAAGATGAATGAAATCAATAATATAAACACAAATATTATTTAGGTTTTTTTATTTTTGATTTCGATTAATGACAAACTTTTATCTGAAAATTTATACCTTTGACACTTTTATTCTCCTTTGTTTCTCCTCACCTTCTACTAAATTGGATTGTTTTTGTTTTCATGTATAAGTGTTTAATTTCTTTTCCATTATATACTGAAAATTCAAAAAATTTAAGTTTAAACTACAAAAAACTAAATAACAAGTTAGTTTTCAAAACATGAATCAAAGTTCAATTAAACTTTATACAACTATAATGTCAAAAATTGAATGCGAAATTGATAGAAATTTAAAGAAATTAAAACTCGCGTGAATAGAATTTGAATGTAGTTCAAGACGATTGAATATACAATTGAGAGAGAATTGAAAAACTGAATTAAACGACAAAATTAGTTATCAAACATGAATCAAAGTTCAATTAAACTTTAATATTACTAGAACATTGAAAACTAAATACAAAATTGACAGAAATTTGAAGAAATTAACACTCATGATAATAGAATCTACATGCAGTTCAACTGCACATACAATTGAATGCATAATTGAGAGAGAATTGAACAATTGAATGCAAAGTTGAATGTGTTTGAATAAAAAAAATTGAATGCGGAATTTGAGGGAGTTAGTGCAATTTGAGAAATTTGAGGTAAAAAGCCAGTTACTAAGATCTTGTAAGAATACATATGACAAAATATAACAAAAATATATTTTAAAAAAACCTATTTTGAAAAAAGTGTGGATACATTGATCTTCTTTAGTATAGGTTTGTCACACTATTTGATTGATGTGACTGTGTCACCTTATATTTTTAGTATAACGAATTAAATGTATCACTATGTGTTATGAATTATGCATTAATAATTTATATTGATAGAAATTGATCCCCTTCATCTTGCTCCTCCACCTCCTTTATCTATCACATCTATCTCTACCATTTAATTTCATGTATGTCAACCTTAGACACGCAATCGAGTGTCACAACCTAGCGTCATCGCTTGTGCACTTCCAAAGGCAAGTTGAGGTCCTTAGCTTTTGTTGTATGAACCTATAGTCCCATAAGAAATCAATAATCGTGCTACTAAGGATGGGATGCCCAACATCTGCTTTCGGAGTATGATCAACCTTAAATGGAATGAAATAAATGAATAAAATCATTTAATGGAAGTATGTAATGGTATGATAATTGATACATAGGCTTACAATCAACCTAAAAATCAAGGTTTAGAGAGAGAGTGCACTTCCAAAACTCTAAGTTCTATCCAAGGCTAATAGAAATGAACGAGTAAAAATTAAAGAGTTTAGAGATGGAACACTTCCAAAACTCCAAGTTCTATCCATGGCTAATAGCCATGAAGGCAATTATAAGGCAGGAAAGAAATTCAATTGTTATTTGTTTTATTGACAAACTATTCATAAATTAAAAAAGAAAAGAAAAAAAAAGAAAATATCTTTCAAAGATTGTAATTGAGATAAAATTATTGAATTTTCATATTGAGATTACATAATAATTAATGGATTTAGATTTTCATATTGTATAATCAAATATGTTATTATTAAATTTTATTTTTTCCTAAAAAAATGAGTATTAAAATTTAGTTCCTTTGTTTTGTTGATTTATGTCAACAATAATAGGTTAGGTCAAGAAAGGATTCTATGGGGGATGATGGAGAAAGAAAGTCATCAAGTCAACTATTGTTGTAAAAACTTTAGCTAGGTTTGATGTCTTTTCGTTTCTCCAAATTAATCTAGTGATCTGGAGTATTATTAGTGGTACATTGCATTACACTTAGAGTACTCCCACTAGAGATTTTTTTTTTCTTTGATGGAAGTTTTAATGTGGCTTTCCAACAATGAAGAATAATAAATCTTGGCTTAAAATTTGAGAAAAAACTCATGCAATGATATAATTTCCTTCCCATAGCTGTGGGTCTAACAACTTCAATCTCTTCAACCTTTTTTTTCCTTTTCTCTAATTGGTAGACCCTATATATGCTAACTATGAATTATTCAACTAGTGAGTTTGCTAACTATGCATTATTCAACTAGTGATTTTTGTTTTTTGAAAATTACATATTTATAATAGTTATTTATTATATTTATACTTAATTAAAAAATTACACCTATGGTCATAAAAAATTTCTTTATAAATAGACATCCGTTTTGACATATTTTAACACACTTTAAAAATCTTCATTTCTCTCTTCAAATACATTAAAATTGTTTATTTTCTTTGCCTAATTATTTTTTGCAAAATTTTTAGTGTTATTTTGTTCAGATTTAGGAAAAGATGGATCCTTATAATCCCCATAACTCAAAAAATTTCAATGATTTAGATTCTTCTTTTATTAATCGCCCTAATTATCTTAGTTTCTTCAAAGGGTTGAAGGAAAATTTTTAAATTTCCTACACAACTACCAACTCCACAAGATATGACTCCATCTACTTACACTAATACTTTCCCTAGCTCCCAAAATTATTAGTACTCTTCACAATTTTTGAAAGATGTATCAGTCAAATGATCATTAAAGAAGAAGAAAATATTGCAGAAACACCACAATTCACTCCGGAATCGTTATTGCCTCCTTCGCCGCCTGTCAGGCAGTCTCAATCACATCCAATGGCAATAAACACTCGTGATTGATCTATTAAAGAAGAATGAGCTCTAATTGAGGCTTAATTTACTAATTACACATACTCCACTATTAGTAAAGATAAGAAAATTGCTGATCTATGGAGAGATATACTTTGCTAGTTAATCGCGACCACATGAGATTTTAGAACGAAATAAGGATATGTTGAGGAGGATGGCTGCCGACCTACTCATTTGGGTGAGTGCTTTGGGAGAAGTAGGTCGAATAACGATGTGGGTATAACAAAGGTTATGTCATAAAAAATACCCAAGAATTGTTTCGAAGGTCTTGCCAAAATGCGCCAAGGAATTTCAAAATTCAAAATGCTTGGGGAGATGGTGAATAAATATCGAAAGTGGAGAAAGTTCATTATGTGGGGTCTTAATAAGGAAGAAAGGAAGGATTTGATGTTGTGCACTAGGCAAAAAATGATCTTGAAAACAACAACAGTAGTGACAAGAGAAGTAGAGAAGACGATAGTGGGAGCTTTGTATCAGGAGGAATAAGTCGCCCATATATAGTGTGAAGAAAGCCAAGGTCAAGAGAAAAGGTAAGGGGGTCGCAATAGAAGATTTAACTAGTATTAGTGAACATGTAAATGCGTACTGACGAGGTAAAGACATTTGGAAATAGAGGAGAGAAATCATCAGTTCCAAGAAGAAAAAAGTGAAGGTTGAGAAACATAACTAGAAATTCAATATTTTGCATAGATGATTGTTTAAGACATCGCTTACCCCAAGAGAAGACAAGTTGAAAGAGAAATTGCTGAAGGAGTTTGATGATTATATATGATCAATGTGAAGTCACATAAGATGCTAGAAGTTGTTGGAGTCATTTTAATTATTTATTGAAGTTGTATTTGATATTTGTTTTAAGTATCTGTCTTTGTTTTAGTTTAATGTATTTTAAAGTGTTATCTTATGTTTCACAGTAACGCTCATCTATATTAGTCGATATTTATTTAAGTGCTTTATATTATTTGTATGTCATAATTAACAATGACTTATTTTCACATATCATTGACAGGTTATTGTCACCTTATAGTATAGCCTTAACTACTATGAAAATATGTGCCATTGAATGATTACATCTATATTATAGCCTTATCATTATGAAATGTATGCCACTGAATTGTCACATTTATATTATGACCTAATCACTATGAAATGTGTGCCACTAAATAATTATAGCTATATTATGGCCTTATCATTATGAATATATGCCACTAAATAGTCACATATATATTATGACCTTATTACTATGAAATGTGTGCCCTAAATAACCTTATTCAATGTATACGTTGGCCTTCTCAATGTATATAAAAGCTATGTAAATGGTATTCAATATAAACACAAAAAAATCCATTGAAAATATCCAAATTAAAAACAATGTTGTCCTAAAGAAGCTCATCAAGCTCAAGTTTTTCATTAGATGATAGTGAAGAAATTCCAAAAATTATTGACAACTTTGTCAATAATTACTTACCATCTATGTTGTTTACACCACTACCTAAAACACAACTTTTAAATCAAAATTCTAATGACATGATTCAAATGGATAAAAATCGTGAAGGACATAACTAATAATTCAAAGTCTACTTCGCGGATCCTCCACTGTACAAATCAATTTCGGCAAAGATTTCAAATGAAGAGAACTTTACTTTGCAAGATTATGAATAAAATGATAGAAAATGACAATTTTTCCAACAAAGACGAGATGCATCTAGGATGTTGGGGTTAAGTGGACTCCAAAAATGCACTGTAGCAATTATAATGTTAGCTTATGGAGAGGCTCCTAACGCACTTGTTGAGTACTTGCGGATGGGACAAATAACAACACAAAAATGTCTAAAAAATTTCAATGACGGGGTTATCAAGGAATTTGAAGCGGAATTTGTGCGCAACCCTACAAACAAAGATTTACTAAAGATCCTTTTTAGAAATGAACAACAGGGATTTTCAGGCATGAATGGAATCATTGATTGCATGCATTGAGATTGGAAGAACTGCCCAATTCATGGAAAAGTCAATATTACAGACGAAACAAGAATGTAACCCTAATTTTGGAAGCTGTTGCGGATTAAGATATATGGATTTGACATTCTTTTTTCAGTAATTCAGGTTCGTGTAAATGACCTTTATGTACTTTATCGTTTACTAGTTATAGTGATGTTTTGCAAGGTCGAGCACCTCTTGTGAAATTTACTATAAATGGCCACTAATAAAACTACATAGCTGATGGTATTTATCTTAGTTTGGTTGCTTTCGTACAAGGATGTATCCATTCTCAAACTCATAAGCAAATACTTTTTGCTGATTGGCAAGTTGATGCATCTAAGGATGTTGAACGTGCATTTGATGTTCTGCAAGCAAGGTTCACAATTATATGACAACTTGCTTTTGCTAATGATGAAGATATATTATCCGACATTATGAAATGCTTGTATTATTATTCAACATGATAGTGGAAGATGAATAAGACACTTATAAAAATGCTAAAGTAATAAGAAGATATTATGAAATAAATCGTCCAAATCATCGTCCGCGTCGTAGAGGTGAAGCTAGTACAAGCGCTACCGTAAATAATGATTAGGCTTTTCAGTTTCAAACTAGACTTCCAATCGACATTTACAAATACTTCAAGAGATGGGATGCTATGTGTAATACACAAACTCATTAGTCCCTTAAAGAGGACTTAGTAAGCACATTTGGCAAAAGTTTGGTGATAATAATCCTTAAAACCTATTGGCATCCCTTTGATTATGTGATTAGGAATGAAATTTATTTTTTTGTTGTTGCATTTTAATTTTATTTCTGTGACTCTTTAATTTTTATGCATTACGTTCTTACATCATGTACCGTTATTTTATTTCTCTAATGTCATTTAAGTGATTTATTTCATTAGTTTCTATCCGTAATTAAATGAATATTTTTTTAGGTAATTAGTCTATGATTAAGTAATTAACAAATTAATATCAATAACTAAGATTAATTATTGAAAAGTATTTGAGTAGGAAAAATAATGATTTTAATAAATAGTGATAAAATATTAAAAGAATAAAAAAGAGAATATGGTGGAATATTGTAAAAAGTAAAAGAGAGATATTGGAGTGGAAATTTTTGAATTTGTTGCTGATGGGATAAAAAAAAAATCTTTCTTACAAAATATGATCTAAAGGATAGGAAAATGTAGAGAGAGTGAAGGGGTTACATTAGTGGTAAATAGCAATATAGGATGTTACTGTAAAAAAATATTAACGCCACCCCCTATGTTTACTATATTACCCCTCTCTCAAAACACTCACTTCTCTCAGACCCCAACTCACATCCACTCCGGAAACAGCAGCCCACCCTCGCCGGAACCATCAAAACCGCAGCCCACCCTTGTCAGAAAACATGAGTCGCCCCAAGAAGGGTAATAATTAATACCATTGCCGCCAAAAATTTTTGTCGAAACTTATTATAACAAAAATAATTGTTACTTAACAATTTTAAAAAAAATGGTTGTCAACAGGCTAGCTATTTTTATTGGACGGCTAGCCCACCGACAACCCTTTTTTTTAAAAGCTTTCGTTTAATGTATTTTACCTACGATGTTGACAACTCATCCATAATTTCGGTGATTTCCGACGTCAAGAAAAGTGGTTTTCATGTGGTGATTAATGGGATTCCGACGAGGCTTGTGTTCGACGACTGGGCATGGTGGTAGGAGTCGAAAATTGTAGTAAGGTTTGTATTTTACGAGAGAGAAGTGAGAGATAAAAATTAAAGTGTAAAATGTTCAATTTTATAAAAATGTGTTAAATGGCAAAACCGACATTTTTTGGGGTGGTTTGAGTAAGTTGGAAGCTGCGTTTAGCACTCCATAAAATATTTCACACCCTAAATTAAGAAGTATGTACCTCCGCTATAATCATACACCAGTAACTTTCCAGTTTCCCACAATCATCACATACAAGTATGAACAGAATAAGAAGTATCAAAGGCTATAAATAAGACAGAAAACTTCATAAAATAAATATAAATATATATTAGTCCTCTTGAGTTCCATGACAATGGTCCTTTAGTACTGTACAAGGCTTGTAAATAGCATCGCCAACACAATTCGCAAAAGTTATACACTTGAGCTATAAAATAGACCGACTGAGTCACGGATACATATATGCATAATTTTGATCCGACTCAGTACCTGCAAAAACTTTAAGGACCCCAACTTGAAAAAACATAGGGGGAAAACTATTCACAGCTTCAGGGCACTCAATGGCTAGACAGGGTTTCCCAAAAAAAAAAAGAAAAAATTACGTCCAGCGGTTCAGTCTCGCGTCTTAGATCCTGCATATCATCTTCCAAGCCACAGCGGCGGCTGCTGCTGCAGCTGCCTTCAGAGCTTTCAAGCAAAAAAAGATAGGTCCGGATCCAAAACAAAAAAAGAGACTCCCAATTCCGATATTGTCGGAAAACCTTCCTTTTTTCCTGTTAACTTCTTACTAATTTGTACACATCAACATTATATATACGAGAAAGTTAGCACATTAGCCAGCCTGCATTATAGTTATGCGTAGCCACTTTTACCACTACAAAGGCTCATCGGAGTTCTCTTCTAGACCATCGCTTCCACTGTTTCCTGAGAAATCTCCTGACTCAGACCCATTTGGCAGCCGTGTCTGGATGTTGAAACTAGTTGAAGGTAGATGCTCCTGGACGATCTACAAAAATGATTACCACATAATTGCTTCAATTTTCATAATTCATATAAATAAAGAGGTATGACAAACAGGAGACACAGAACAGGGGTCCTGGGAAGAATTATATGCCATCAATATAGGAGACTCCATGTGCAAGACATTTTTGAGAAGAAAAACAGCACAATTCAGTTCAAACAGAAGAAAGGAACACACCTGCTCACCAGCTTCATCACCCTCTGAATGAAATAAAATTGGCCGACAACGCTTATCTTCATTCATCAAGCTAGAGTTTTGAAAGTGGGCAATAAGGGCTGTCCTTCCCTGAATGCGAGCATATGCTAAGGAAGCGACTTTCTCACTATTGAATTTTTCCCATTTCTTCCCATTAAAAGCCTGGATCAAAGGAAAAATTGAAAGATTGAGGAAATGGGAAGGAAAAAGAGCAATAGACAAACGGTGCATGAAGTCTTAATTACATAACTAGTTTTAGGCATTTCAAATAAGCAAAGTGGTAAAGTAATTAATAAATGGCTATTTGAATTTTGTAAATCACATTCAACTAAACCTACTAAAAGAGGACGAAAAGCAGACGGCTTGTTATTAGTATAGTTTTGGATAAATGGAGGGCAACATGAGGAAAGGATTGAATCCTGAAACTCCTGATGCATAATGGAGACATCATCCCTTGAGGAACACATTAGCTATATAATTAAATGTCAACATTTAGGTTAAGGTCCTTATTCAAGGTGTAATATAACACCATAGACAACTAAATGGATGTGCCAAGAATGCATTTTAAAAAAAAGGTACCTCATAGAATGGAATGATGTGTAATGGAGACAGCATGTTGATAAATGCATAACCCACATTGCATTTGTTCTGCACATACACAATCAATCTCAGGAAATGAGAGCTAGAGAAATATAAGTAAAGTTTTCATGGCAATTAAACCATGGATAAAGCAATTCTATTCCAGTCAATTACTAAGATACCTTAAAATCTATAGGCAAATAAATAAAATCGTAAGTGCCTTTGTGATTTTCATCAATAGCAGCTAGCAACATCTTTGAGGTATACCTAGATGCATGGCAATGAAACAATTTAGTCAAAATAATGGGAAAAAGGAGCTTGATATAGCATATAATAAAGTACAGAAACACCATCCTTACTTGTTGGGAATATTTTTAATCATCAATGTTGTCCTAGAATCTTCACCAATGGCAATCTTCTCCAAGTCCAATTGAAATTGCTTTTTGCAATCAACCTGACTTGCACTATTTTCAACACGTCGACTGCGGGTACGTTCAGACTCTATGCCAACTGCATGCCCAGGGTATAAGCCATTACCAAGGAATACAGGACTAAGCCTTGGTGAAGACATGATTCTAAAACTAGGAGAATTACTTTCAGACATATTTCCTGCAAGACCAGTATGCATTGCAGATCGAGGACCAACATTCATCATGTAACTACCATTGCTAGGAGCTCGATTTAAGCCTCCTAAACCACCAGTGTTCATATAAGATGTCTCTGGTGATTCTGGAAAAAAGCCAAAGTGTTTTTCAAGATGATGAATGCCAGAAGGAGCAGAGCCAACATGCTGCTGATGAAGCTGTGCAGAATTAACATAGGAACCATGGCGACTAGAATATGGAAACCCATGCCGATGTTCATTAGATAACAAAGGATTTCCCACTGACTGAACTGCCCACGCAGTTGACTTTGCATTCTCTGAAAATGTGGTGGGACTCCCCCAAAGAAACTGGGGCCCAGACAGTGTCTCAATAGCAGAACCATTTGACGTTGAAGCACCAAATGATGACAAAGAGCTAGATAATTGGCCACCTAACTTCAGCTCTGGAAATGAATTGGGAGGGTGCAAATTGGCTCTCTGCTCAGAATTATTGGCTAGCATCTGCTCAACATGGCTTCCCCTGCCAAAGTCCTTGCCAATCGGTGCAAGCTTTGGAGAGCTAGATGCTTGAGAGTGCAGTATTGATGCCAAGCCAGAAAGATGGTTATTGGCTGTAGGACTCGTAGTCCTATATCCAGGGGATCCGCTAAAAGCAGGCACTGCATTATGTTTACCAGGACTGCTTAACTGCTGCAACCAACCACCTGCCATGAAAAGGACAAAAATGTGTCATGGAAGACATGGATGGAAACTTAGTTATCCATATGCAACCAGATACCAACTTACAAGACTCAAGTATCACAAAAAATTACCAGGAGGGGAGTTAGTTATCGGGGAGCCAACATGATGCCAAAATCGGGATTCCTCTTGGTCAAGTTCTTGATTCAGTTGCAACATCAAGCTGGCAATACAAGTACAATCAGAGCATTATTCAAGAACAAAATGTGATAAAACAGGAGCTTCATCACAGACTAAAGCCTCAGTTTCTGGAGCAACAATCTCATTGAACATGTATAAACCCTGGTCAATACGCAGGAGTCAACAAAACTCAAAAAATTGCAGCATGACAAGCCCTTCCTAAATTGACCAAATTGGAGTTATTTTACCCTTTATGATAACAATTCTCTTGAAGATGGAAAATTTGCAAGTTACAGACATATAAATGACTTAGAAAATTACAGTCTTTTCAAAAACAATACTGTAATTTACTGCCCCATAAAACAAAATCATACAACTTTAAGTGACATTAAAGTATTTCTACCGCTTCACTCATTAACATGATAACACCATTAAGGAAAACATTTGTTGAAATCAAACATCAAAAGCAAAAAGGTGTCAAGTTCAACTGATTTTGTTTTGCAAGGTTGAAAAGTGCAATTTTTCCCAAAAAGCTGTAAGTGCCAAAGTCAGTCAAACAAAAGACTGCCATTCGCAAATTTGTCCCTACAAAATCACGAAGTATTTGCCAAAAAAAAAATTGTGTATAAGGCAATAATCTAAAAGATCTCACACATATCTTTGCTTACATTTTAGTTTTCACAAGTCAATCAATGTCTCAATCAATTCAGGACACTAGAAATTTAGTAAACTAATCCGAATCAGTATATAAAATAAATTGAGAACATGGCAGTACATCCAAATCAAAAGTGGATTTCAAATGCTAAACACTTGAACACTAGAATGGGCAAATTAAAAGACCAAACCACACCACATGAATATCCCTGTGCCTTTAATGAGACTCCCTGTAAGAATCCAAATGCAGGTGGCCTAGCCTTGCCCTTGCAAAAGCAAAGAGGCTAAAACAAAAAGATGGAAAGATAAAAAAGTAGAACATGGTGTTGTGAATAGAAAGTCTACGTCTGAATATGCAGAACAGAATGAAAAGATTGCCAAAATATTCAACCCAGGCCTTCACAAAGTGATGGGATGCTAGACAATAATGATGACTATGGCATGGTGACATTACTCACTTCCCAAAAACAAATGCATGTATACAACTAATAAAAGATAATGAAAATACCCTGCACACAAGTATAGAGAAATAGATAATAGACTGAAGTGTAATGATAAACGCGGTCTTCATATAGTATAAACAGAATATGAACCCAGTCTTAAAAGTTACGCACTTCCGACGTGTCCCACCAGGACGGCTGGGTTCAAGTTTGATGCGTTTTCCAGCTATGTCACTCCTATTCAATGCCCTGAGTGCTGCTTCTGCAGCTCTGACATCATAAAACTCAATGAATTTATGGTGCTTCTTGTGTGGTGTCTCCCTTATCTGTCCCAAAGGAAAAAAAACAGAAAGATTACATTGTCAGCATACCAAAGAATCAAAAGAATACACTCAAAGCACGAATAATGAAATTTCATCACCTCTTTGACCTCTCCATAAGCCCCAAATATTACACGCAGCTCTTCATTTGAGACTGACGGGTCCAAATTAAAGACTACAAGGGTTCCCTGATTGATATCCTTTTCAGACGGATTATCCTGAAAAGATGCCGAAAAGAAAACACATTAAAAAAAAGTTACCAATTGCACAAAAAGTAAAGTAGCTGAGAAACAATCTCTGAAACCTTGGGAATTGAAAAGTGTATGTCAAGTTTCCTCCGACGCAATGGCTTATTCTGCAGTACCCGCATGGCTGATCGCGCATCACGAATGTCATAATAAGAAATCATCACAAAGCCTCGATGTTTGCAAGCCGTGTACAGAGTTCGAATATCACCATATTGCTGTTGAACAACAATAAAACAAATATATTACCAGTATCAGCATTAACATGGTTTGAGAAGAGCACATTATATGGAAAATGCACTGTTGCAAGAAGTTCACAATCATTATAAAAAGAACAGCAGCCATCTTCAGTCAAAATCCAATCACAGTTTTTTAGGAGTTCCATGTAATTTGCAGCCAAAAGCAACCAATCCAAGCTACAATTATATAAATAAAAGACAAATGACAATTGGAACATACTTGATCATGTGGGTTTGAAAATGTTTGGTAATCTGCCTACAAATATTAGCATAAATGTTTAAGTATGCCCACTTAATTAGTTACTGGTACAGTTTGTATAACATGTCAACACTTTATGTTACATTGATTGGCACCCTGATACAAACAAAGCCAGGTAGCAGGAGAATATTTAGCAGCACAGTGCAGCCATAGGCAAAACATTGACAAGGTACCAAAAGAAAGAAAATAATGTCACAACTCACATAGGTAACCAAGCAATGACTCAGAAACAGTAAATATTAGTTCTCAATACCCAGAATAATAAATTCATAAATTGAATAAAAAAGAAAAGAATGTCACAACTCACATAGATAACCAAGCAATGACACGGAAACAGTAAACATTAGTTCTCAATACCCAGAATAATAAATTCATTAATTGAATAAAAAAAATGAATGGAATGGTAAGATAGGTACTAATAACTTTAAAGTTCAACTAATCCAATAATCCTCCATGCAATTAATAATAGGTGAAGATTCCACTAACTTCATAGACCATATCAAGAATAGAGAGATCAATAATCAGTAATGATGTGAAAGCCAAAAAGACTCCACTTTGACTTAGCAATTTAGCATTTGACTTGCAAATACAAGTTTTTCACCATAAACAAGAACGACCACATTGATAATAATTCTATTACAGGTAATCACATGCTTAACCAATCAAATATATATACAACCAGACACATATAGCAGTTAAAACCACAAGAATAACAAGTACTAGACCGCACACAATATCATATTACCTCAAAAAGACTTCTTAATTCTGATTCCTCCACGTTGCTATTAATATTACGGACAAACAAAGTGCGGGAAGGATGCTCCCCATATGGATGTTCTCCAGCAATAGTTCCCACATTTGGAGGGCCAAATTGAACCATTCCATTACCAGTAATGCCATCAGAGAGGCTGAACTTGGACATATCTAAGCTTAAGTTATCCTGTAAATCATTCTCCAACTCCATTCCTCCCAAGTTTCCAAAAAAATCACCCTCCTCCAAATCATCAACCTGACTGGCCAATGCAGTAAAATCATAATCATTTGCAAGATCAGCAAAAAGAACATCTTCACCGGGCAGCATAATATCAATTGTATGGTTGACGATTTCACCATCAAGTAAATCATTTCCCTCAACATCTGGGTCCACTTTTTTCAAGTTTTCTGCCCCATCGTCAACAGCTAGCCGAACCTTTGCAGAATCATTAACGCTTACTGTATTTGAGCAAAGAAAAAGGTCATAACTATACAAATAGAAAAGAGAACAATTTGATTTGAGCACAAAAGACTAACACTTCTCATGAGGAAGAACAGGCAACGAGCTGGAAAATAAGGAAGCGTCACTTGAAGTATGATTTGCAGAACTGTTCCAAATATTCCATGCACTAGTTCCCATTCCTTTGGATTTACCCGCTAAGGGAATATTCCACGAGCCTAGCATAAAAATTCAATGCTGGGAGTGTTAAATACATAACCCTTTAAAATGCTCCAGCAAAAGTAAAATGTTCCAGATACTTACCTAAAATGGAATCTTTCGCATCCTGACCCATCTAATTACTAACTGCCATATAAGAACACTATAGTTAGGATAGCAGCACCAAAGACACAAATCACCTCAAAATTAAAGCACACAATTTTAGGTTAACGTATATGCAATCCAACAAATTCGCATCAAAACTCTAATTTCTGACACAAATCAACTTCATGACACAAAAGATTAGCAAAAGAAAACCTAGATTGATGTGCCATTTTCCATCAGGTACATATCATTAAATCATTCAGACGTACTATACAAACAAAGTTCTACTTGTACAGGTAGATCAAGCTTCTTCTTCAACTTGGTGGAATAAAAACTCCACACACACACACACACAAAAGATCAACTGGATACCTACAAAGCTTGAAACTTTAGAGCCAAACACACATGCAAAAGGTCAACCCCAAAAATCTATAAAGCTTGAAACTTTACTATCAAACACACAAAACAAGGTCAAAAACAACAATAAAGCTTAAAACTTTACAATCGTACACACAAAACAAAAGGTCAATCGCAATTACGTAAAACTCGAAACTTTATAACCATCAGGCATCGATATGCATAGAGAATGGACTTTTACAAAGAACCCGATTCATCCAAGACAAAAACTATATGATACCGGGTCTGGACCTGCATTTTTGCACTAAGCCACTTCAAAGTCGACTTGTGTTGATACTAAACTAATACAACAACTCCAACGAGTCTGCAACGACAAGGAATCACGAAACAAACTCCGAACAGTGACGGATTCTACAATCAACCAACCAACAAACAGCCAGCAAATAACAATAAGACTAAAAGAACCTAATTAAAAAATGGAGATTACAGATTGATATGATCTTTCGATTATTATGATACAAAAAATAGATAAGTAAGACAAACTTGAAGCAAGTGACAAAATGAGCACCACTTAAACAAGAAAGGCAGTAATAAGCAAAGTCAAACATGGGTAACTTAACTTCACTCAAACAAGTCTTTCAGTTCTAAGGAAATACAGGTGGCCCTAAATTTCTCAAAAAAAAAAAAAACAGTTTTCAAACTATAAATAGTATTATATATTTATTTATTATTATTTAATTAATTATCAGCGATCATATCAAATGATTAAAAAAAAAAATCTTAATTTTAAAGCATAAATAATTTTTCAAAAAATTAGTAAAAATGTGGGAAATTGACAGAGTGAGAATAACTGTGATCATAATTCAATTGAATAAATAATTCAATTAATTACGAATACCCTAAATTCAAAAGTAACAAAGTTCAGTACGCATAAAAATTCTAAGCAAAACCCAGAAACTATACGAAAATTAGGCGAATCCTAAGAATTGAAACACGGGAAATATTCAAATACACACATTAAAAACACCCAGAAATTTACTTATATAAAAAAAAAATTTACCCTTAAACGAGTCAACGAACTCGGAGCTTGAGAACGCAGTAAGAAACCAAAAAGGGGGACAAATGTAGGAGAGCAGCAGAGCATCAACATGCAACCAACAATTGAAGAAATAATTTCTAAAAAAAAAGAAAAAAAAAAACTGATCTTTATGAGCAGAGAGACGTGAAGAAATAGAATTAGACAGATGAGGTTTAATAAAAAGTAATTAGGATCAACGAGTGATTAAAATTTAGGAGTGGCTTGTGTCACTAATTGTGAGGGATTGAAAAATAGGAGGAAGTGTTGGTGTGATGCTGATTGGAGAAAGACATGAAGAGAGGTAGAGACATTAGAGAACAGAGAATGATTGATGAGAGGAAGAAGGGAAGGGAAGAGAGGAGGGGGAATTAGTGGGGTTATCAACTCTATTGGATTTTTTTGGTTTCAAGTCCGTTTTGTGTTTGGACCTTTATGGACACTTCTTTGGACACCACTCTAAAATACATATTTTCTAAAATTTTTTTTTTAAATATGAAAATTGTGAACTTTGGCTATTTTGTTGTTGATATTTAGTGTTTTTTTATATTCAATTTTTTTTTTTTGAGTATATCGATTTTGAATCATTACTCATGCAAGTAATTATTTTGGACAGGAGTATGAAGTACATAAATATACGTAAAATGTGAGATTTAGTTTTTTTATTTTTTTTATTTTTTGAAATTCAGGGTTTTTTTATTCATATTTGAATTAATACAAGAAATAAAAAGGTCATACTCGGTGCATAATACTTCCGCTTTAATATGGTACGGGAAAGGTCCATGTGTACGCAATAGAGTTACAGTCCTCCTGTACGCAATATTACCCTTTGTTATAAGCGGTCATATCAAATGAGTATTTAATATTTAGAACTACGTAGAAAAAGTTTAGAATAATAAAATAAAAGTTTAGAATAATAGCCTTATTAGTTAGAACAATAGTGTCATTTTAGAACAACAAATAACAACTTTAAAACAATAGAGTTGAACATTAAAATTTAACCTTAAAACAAGAGAATAACTAATTAGAACAATAGATTTACTATTAAGAACAACATTGCAAAAGTTTGGAACAATAAAATTATATTTCAGAATAATAAAATACATTCTTAGAAAAATATACTTAATATTTTGAATAATAGTGAAACTTTTTAAAATACTAGTGTTAATATTCATTTCATTGTTTACTGATACTAAAGTTCTAAAATGCAATACTAATATTCTAAATCTTATCATTTATGTTTTAAAATTTTATTATATAGTTCTAATGTTTAACACTAATGTTCTAAACTTAAGTACTAGTATTCTAAATGTTTATTCTATTATTATAGGATCTAATACTAATGTTCTAAACTTGAATATTGGTGCTCTTAGTTTTAACACATATGTTATAAATGTTTATTCTATTATTTTAAGGTTTAATATTGGTGTTTTAAAGTTTAATTTTAGTGTTCTAAAGGTTAACATATATGTTCTAAACTTTTATTGGTCTAAAATTGATATTCTAAAGTTTAATACTAATAGAAAAATTGGAAAGTTGAAAATGGCAAAGAAAACACTAGAAAATTTTTGGAAACAACCCGATAATATCAACGAGAGAATATATATGAGCTTTGGACTTTTTGTTGATATTTAGGGATATTTCTATTTGCCATTTTGAATGATTATGAATAGATAGCTTATGTAACAAAATATAGTTTTTTTTTTTTGGATTTATGGAATTATTTACACATAAAGCCTATTATATCTTACACAATATTTCTATAAAAATTTAATATTCCATTAGATATTTATCAAAAAAAATTTGTATTAATATTCTTTTATTAATGTGTTAAAATTATATTAACTCCATTTCATCAAATAGCTACATAGACCAATGAATTATATTATGTTAATACAAGTGAATTTTTTTAATAAAATTTTTGGAGAATGAGAGAGATATATTCATAGAAAAATGAGTATTATTAAATAGTTGAAGTGGATTTATGTGGTGAGATAAGTGAAAATAAAATAGTTATATTTAATTCCCTTTAAAGCAAAACAGTAACTTTATAATACCCTTAAAAAAAAAGAAGGAAAAAATTTATGAAATGGAGGAAATTCTACCATATTTTTTCTCAATAGATATTTTTCAAATTTCTTATTGATAAATAGAAATTGAGATTTAATATAAATTTAAATAATTAAATTCGGAGCATGGCCTTAGAGCATATACTAGTGTGGAGTTTAAATTCAAATGATATAATTTTTATAAAAAAGTTAAGATATTATAAGATTGAAAACAACAAAAATAAGACTATGTTTAGCTCAACTTAAAAAATAGAAGTAGTTATTCTAAAAAAACAAAAAAAAAAATTTATATAAATTTTTTTTCAATTAAGTTTTATAAAAAAAAAGTCAGCAATAAATTAATGAAAAAACTTGTGAATCATTATATAAAATTTTTAAGGAAAAAAGTTTTGATTTATAAGAATAAATTTTAAATAGGGCTAAGTTGTACATAATAGTATATATTAATTATTTTTATATTTCTTGGAACGAGTGTCCATCATTTGACATTAAATAATTTCAAAACAATTATTCTTAATATATATATTTATCCATTAAATATCTAAGGGTTGTTAGCTTTAATCTATAGAACTAAACAACCCAATAAATAGTATTGTATTAAAAAAAATGCCATCTCATATACAAGTTGATGCATCATTAAGAGACATTATCTAAATGATGTTTAATTACAAGCAATGAATTGAAGTATGTAAGAGAAATTATTCAAATGCACACCTACACCTTCCCATCACAATCCAAATTTACATGTATAGATCGAGATACATGTAGAAATTTTATTTAATAGTAATTTAAATAAGACTTTAGAGATACTTTTATATCATTCGTAATAACTCAAAATGTATTTTAAAATAAAATTAAGATTATATACTCATCCAACATGCAAAACAGAAATGTGTACATCACACAATTTATAAATTAAATGTTGTGCAATAAGTTACCAAACAAAATTTTAAAATTTCCTCTAAAAATTTTATATTATTTAGTTACTTTCTTTTTTATACAAAATAGGATTTTAATACATACAAGTTATTGGTTCAGATGATGTCTCGAGTCATTTTTATGGTCACAAATTATATTTGACATAAATTTAATAAATATATACTTTATTATATACAATTATTAATTAACTTTATTGTTTTTTTAAAAATAAATATTAAAATTAATTAGTAGGTTGAGAATTTATTAAAGTTTTTAAATTAAGAAGCTAGCCTTTGTTCTTTTTTAATTAATTTGTTCTCATAGGTTTTTTGTTTATAGATTGTTGGCATAGTTAGGTCAAATAGAGCTGTAAAAAATTGACCCGATCCGAACTTACAATGATTTGAACCTTATATGTACTCATTTTCTATGTGAAATTGGTAACATGTGACCCAACCTAGACCCAACTTGATATCAACCGACAACCGACTTTATATGATATTATTTGACCCATACCTAATCCTGCACCTAACTCGATATAAATCGATAACCGATTTGAACCGACTTGACAATGAAGCAAACCCGAAATAACTCCCTACCTGATTAAAACCGAAACATATTATAATCCGAGACAACCTGTTATAAACCCGACCTATTGTGACCTAAGATCTGTTTTATTTTTTTTTTGTTGTGTAATCCGACCAGTTGCAATCACTTATTATGATGGTGGAGGTTTTTTTTTTTTGCATGTTTTATGTTGCATATACAAGGTACCTTGATGGACAAGTTAAATAAAAGGAAGAGGTAAGAGGATGTGAAGATGAACATTGAAATATGCAACTTCTTGCTGTATAAAACCCTTCTTGACAATCATAATACTTTCATAGTTTCATCCGTGTCATTAAAAAGCTATTCCTAATCATGGTGAGTGTCTATGAAGAAGGCGAGCTTCTAACACCAATAGGAAATATTTGATTTTTTTTGTCATTTTCTATGGTACTTATGATGTATATATTTCAGAGTAGAATTCCCAAAAGACAAAAACTAATGTGTTTTTGAAGTAAAAATAAAAAATAAAAAGCCTGGTAAACTGAGAATCATGGTTTTAGTGGCTCAACAAGTTCACCTGAAGACTAGGAAACACATACTATAGTTTTATAAAACCTAATCTTTTGTTTCAACAAATGAAAAACATACAACTGAAACTGAACCAATTTAAGACACAACTATTAGGCAAAGATATTTGGGTATTAGTCATTTATTCTTTCCATTGTACCAAAAAGGAAGGACCTACAAGAATTTGTGCACAAAACTTTCTATACTGGCTGAATAAATTCAAGTTAATTTCAATATAAACTTCTACATTCTTGTACGTGTCATCTGAAATCACCTTTAGAACAATATGAGGCTGCAACATGAGCATGTAGCTATGCAAGTTGTTCTTGTCGTTTACCCAAGTGTAACGCCATAAGTATCCACAATAAACATGCATGTCTTCACATAAACAGAAATAAGTTGTTCCAACTAGTTCAGGAGAAGGTAAGATAAGCATTAAATCCATTGATGGACTAGAGGCATAAAGCTGCCTCACTAGCAATGTCTCTTCTAGATAGGGAAGCCAATTCCCACATCAAATGCATCGATAAATGACTATTAAAAAGAACATGGGTTCATAGCATCCGTTACAACCCCAAAGGAAAAAGCTTAAGGCTTTAGCTTCATGTTGTATAACAAAAAAATGTTGCATGACAAACACCATATGCTCAGATATGACAGCCAATATGTGGAAGTGTTTTTAATGTTAATCAAGTAACAAGACTAGTTCCACTTGGGCTTTTGCACCTTATAACACTTCCCTTAAATTACCCCTTCCAATGAGTACAATGGTTAAAGTTGAAAAAGACAAATTCATCAACCATACTTAAGTTCAACTTCAACCAAACCTTTTAATAACATAAAAATAGTAATTCAATAGTTACGATTTAAGCCACAAGTTCAACAAACCAAATTCACAATGTAAATAAACAAAGTAAATAACACAAAAATTAATATAAGAAACACATACAAACTAAAAGTTAGAAATAGAGGACAAATAACTAAACATCATGCCCATTAGTAAGAAATAGTGAAGGGCAACATGACATGAGCTCAATTCCCATACTTGAATTGCATTAAGCTAGAGCAAAAATAGTCACCCAACAATTGTGTTAGACAATAGACATAGCAATCACAAAAATGAACAAGCCATAAAGAAAAATATGAGAGTCTTACGGGCACTAGGAAGGCAATTAATATCCAAAGTTGAAGATTTAGTGTCAACTTCTTCACCTTTTACCTCATCTTCCTCTTCATATCCATTTAGCCAATTTTGAGAAAGTTACCAAAGCCTCTAAATGTCCTAAGGAAAGACAGCTTCTCCACTTGGTCAAGATTCAACCACCCATACTAAAGGATGACTCTGAAGCAACAGAGGTAATAAGAATGGCTAGTATATCTCTTACCATTCGAGAGAGGATTGAAAAAGAAGTTGATTGTTCTTTCCAATAATAAATAATATTAAAATCTTCATTTTGAACACGAGGCCTCAGTGGCAATTTAGATAAGTCTCGATTTTAGATATCCCATTGATTGTCCATTGTTGAGCAACATTTAATGCTAAAAATAATATAATTAAATTAGTTTTTAATAGTAACAAATAAAAAATAAAAATAAAAATAAAAAATATTATACCTCATATATATTGCTTGTCTTAAATGGTACACAACCAAAAGAGGCAAGAGAGATGTTGATGTACATTGTCATGATGATGCATATGAAGAACATGGTGAAGGAGGCTTAGCATAATATTTGAAGAGATCAACAAATTTCTTATAAACCCCTTGCACCTTACTTTCAGTAGCCTCATCACAAAATATTTTGTATAAAATCTTCACAAAATCCATCTTGTGATGAGGGTAAAAAATCATAGCAAAAGACAAGATCATAGAATAATCACAATGGTATTTATCAAACTTCTTCAATTTTTTCATTTCTCTTATCTTGAATTTATCATTCACATGTGCATCGTGTATAAGTTTTTCAATGCTAACAATGTTAGCAAAGTAATGGTTGGCAGTAGGGTAATTGGAACCTTAAAATAGCTTAGTGATTAAGGGCTCAAAGAAAATCACATATTATTTGCACAGACTCCCATTCAGACCCCATAAGACCCAACTTATAAGTAGTCTCTATGGTAGCAAATTTATCCAAAGGACTTCTGGAAGCAAGAGCTCTTCAAAGCATCAAATAGGTAGAATTCCACCTGTTGGACAAGTCTGCCTTAAGATTTAGCTTAAAATGAGAATTAGTTTCTACAAAACATTGGTGAAACTTTATTTTCTTACCTTCAATATACATAATGTACTTCACACTCTCGCAAACCTTCCAAATAGATCCATCAATGGCATTGAAACCTTCTTCTACTATCAAATTCAAAATATGGGAAGAATATCAAACATGAAAAAAAAATTCACCATCCATTGGAAGAGGACAAGAATTCATTAAATTAGTCTTAAGTCTTTCAATCATAACATCCATACTAGTAGCATTATCAACAATGATGGTGAAAACTTTCTTATAAATACCCCACTCTCTAAGACAAGTCTGAACAAACTCATAAATATCATTTCCATTGTAGGGAGGAGAAAAATGACGGAAATTGAGCACTTTTGAACGCAATTTCCATGTATTATCCACATAATGAGCAATAAAAGTTAGATATCCATTCATTGTACATGCTTGTCACAAATCACAAGCCAAGCAAACTATAGAATCCAATGTTCCTAAAGTATAGAATAAGTGTTTCCTTAACTTTGTACACTTAGACATACACCAGGCCATTTGGTGATGGTGTTTCTAAAAACAGTTTGTACTTTAGGGTTTAAATATGCATACAACTTCCTTAGACTTTCATGCTCAACAACACTCTAGGTATACCCATGACATAAAATGGCTTTTGCAAATAATTTGCAATATGTTTTTTTTTATCAAACTTAGAAGTAGTAACAATAGCATCATGATTATCTTCTAAGTAGTTTTTATAAGTATCACAACGAAGATAATGTCTTTTAGCATTAGAAGTACCAATACGACCATCAACTGCATATTGAACCATTTTCTAGTATTTACATCTAGCAATCTAACCTGTAGTAGTTTTAATGATAATATAGTTATTCCAAATGGGATAAAACGCTTGCCTTTAGTTAAAGACCTCTTTGGTTTTTTTTTTTTTGGTTTTGGAGGAGGCAAAGGTTCATTGATTAATACACAAGTGACGAGAGTGGGGTATTTATAGGAAAGTCTTAACAAACAACTAAGCAATAAAACCAATACCCTTAATTAATACACAAGTGAATTACAAAATTCAATCAAAAAAAATTTATGTTGTCTTTACCAATTGAGTCACGTGAGAGAAGTTCTGATGAGGGTGAATAACAAACATGAATGTATTTAATTATGTATATAGTGTAAGCAATTGTCAGAGTAACTGATTTTTAGTGGGAAATTTTTTAGCCGAATCTTTGCCGACATATTTGGGGTTGTTAGCTTGTTGCCTGAAGTGAAGGAGTTGAAGCCATTAACCCATTAAATTGTTAAAGTGTTGTTGTTGAATGGGGAGGTAGTTGTTTAATGGGAGAGATGACAATTGTTAGTTTAATGATTTTGAGTACTTGATTAAACTAAACCTCAAATTACAACAAATAAAGGTGAATGAAATCCAACTTGACATAAATTTACCCATTGAGCTGAGCTAATGTGTTCAAAATCTTAATTATTTGGAAAAAATATTGAATATATATTTAAGAGTTAATCTAAAATAGTACAAAATTATTGATAGGAATGATTAGTTTTTAGTCATTTTTATAGACAACTTTCTTAAAACAATTGAATGAGTGGGAAAACGTTTTTAGCGGATCGTTCTCTCTTTGATTTTGTTTAGTATATAATATAGATACTCATAAATTTGACCATTATGGAATTAATGTATAAATAAATCATCTTATAGGAAAATAGAGTGGCTTAGGTGGTACTAATTTTTTAAAAAGTATATGTATATATCCTTATAACTTTTAAGGAAACTTTTCTTTCATATAGTTTTATTATTGTTGTTGGTTGCAATTACTATATAGCTAGATTCACAAGCCCCTCATACTACAACTTCAGCTTGACTCATGAACCATGGATGACGATCATTATCTTATGATCTGAAATTGGGTGCCATATTTCACCCCTAACAATACACCTATGAAGGTATTAGCAACTTATCTTAGAATCCGTAAATTATCAGTTGAATATTTTGATTCTAATTTCTTGTGAAATGTAGGCTCGAAGATTAGAAAGGTCCTTCATGTAGATAAAACTATTGCTTTTCTAACCTTTTTTTATAAAGTAATTGGATAAATAACCCTGAGTCGAAAGTATTTCGGGAAATGACCCTGACATTAGGCTCGGATGGAAGTCGCTATCTTAGACAGCGACTTTGGGTTGAATAGAGCAGGAAGAGTGTTTCTTGCTCTGATTTTAGTCTGTTGGAAGTCGCTGACTGGGACAGCGACTTTGATCATTGTTGAAAGTCGCTGTCTCAGTCAGCGACTTCCAATAGACTAAAATCAGTGCAAGAAGCACTCACCTAAGTGAAACCTCAAAACCTTGCCCATCTATCTCAAATCATACTAAACCATAAACCTTGAACAAAACAACAAACACAAACCAAACAAACTCTATTTGAATATTTGTATAAATTTTGGCAGAGTTCCCTCTGTTTATGGAATAATCCCAAATTTATTCATATTGGACTATAAACCTGTCACAAACAAAAACATATTGGATTCAATATCCAACACCAACACAACCAGATTGGACATAAACATCAGGTTCAAGTATGTAGTTCACATGTTTCTCGATACGTGGTTTAATTATGGAAATACACATAGTAAAGAAGATTCATTTATACAAATACATTAAAATCTCCATAAATACATTATTAATATATACATATTTATGTACAACGGTCATGATAAAATGTAAACAAATATACATCAACACCTAATAATAAAACTATGAGTCAGGAGTGTTAGCCTCTTCAATGTCAAATAATTGAGGGAACAGAGTGCTCTGACTCTGACTCTGTTGCGTAAAATCACAACCAAACTGGCTCGTAATATGAGCCCAAGGAGCCGTAGGAGAAACATAGGAGGACATACCCTGAGTGTTGTGGTAGGGGACTGGCGTCATCTCCATAGTGAACGGTATGTCGGGGGGTGCCTGGGATGACGAGGTTGCACCATGGATGTTCTCTGTAGAAGTGGAATCACGAAATGGTCTAAGTCGTCATATTTGGCCAATAGAGACCATCCATTCATCGCACAACTCCCTGACTCGATCAAATTCATCAGGACTCTTATGACGAACCTCGCCACAATAATCACTGATAGTCATCAACCTGTCCATCTGAATGACCAAGAAAGTTAGAATTACAAAGCATAACATAACAGAATAAAAAAAACATAATTAAAAAGGGAATCATACCATAATATGCAAAGGAATGGACGCAGGTGCATAATCTACTGGTGCCTCCTCTTGGACGGCCACCGGGATATGTGACGCCGTGTAATCGTCCGATACCACATGAGGTATAGATCGTAGTAGCCCATGTTACCCTGAGATGGAACACCGTTGAATACCCTCTGAAGTCGTGTATCCCACTGCCCAATCCACACCAAATGTTGTTCCATCCAATCCGTTCCAAACTTCCCGCGACGATCTATATCATGGAGATGGTCGAAAGTGTCGGCTTCAGGAGGCACCTCCTATCGAAAACCGAATTGTCGAGCTACGCGATTCGGCGAATGCATCTCTACGATGTTGTAGCAGATGAGGGGCACAATAGATCTCCACTCGACCTCGTACCCTAGGTGAGAGGGAGTCATCGCCGGTGAGAGGAGAGAAAGTGAGTGAGGGAGTGAGTGAGGAAAGGAGGAGCGGCACCGCGGTGAAGAAGGGAAGTAGGGTAAGTCTGATTCGGGGAGGAAAATTTTGCATTTCTACTTCGCTCAAAGTCGCTGTCCTGGACAGCGACTTTGAGCGAAGTAGAAATGTAGACCCAGCAACCTTGCCTACTGCTCTACTCAACCCAAAGTCGATGTCCCAGACAGCGAATTCCATCCAAGCCTAATGCCAGGGTCATTTTCTGAAATACTTTCGGCTCAGGGTTATTTACCCAATTACTTTGAAAAAAAAAGTTAGAAAAAAAAAATTCAGAATGTGGCCAGTTTACACTATTAAGTGTCGAGATTGATTTAATATAGCCTCTACTCTATTTGTTTTGACTAAAAGGTAGAATTTGGAAGATTTAATATGAGGGGATTTTCTTGATATGCTCTGAATGTGGTAGATTGGGTCATACAAGTGAGGATTGCCCTTTGAGTATTGATATCTTTGTTTAGGGATATGTATAAGAACCTTTGAAGGGGACTAATGAGCAGAGAAATGTCTAACTCATCAATGTTAAGCACAACTAAAAAATTCCAAAGCTTTTGGCTTATGGATGTTAGTGAAAAATCCTTTGCAAAATTGATAATCCAAGACCAATCCTAATCAGCACATGTTTTAAAAAAACGAGGGGTCAAGGTCTAAAGATCAAGGACAACTCTAGATGATGGCTGATGGTTCCAACCTAGGTCAAGCATAGGAGAAAGATTCAAGCTCAAGATTCTCAATTCTAACTAACCAAGAACAATTGACGTATGATTTGGTAGAGGAAAGCAGCATAATTTTAAATATCATGCAAACACCCTATATCTTGGAGATAGTAGATTTTGGAGATAACACACAAGATTTGCACTAGAATAATCACTCACTTACCAAATATAATATGGAAATCATATTATCAAGTCAAAAGAACATGCTCCCCCCCCCCCCCCCCCCCAAAAAAAAATAACCAAGGAAATTTTCACTTTCAAAAAAGCCTAAGAAGGAACTACTTCAAAAGCCTTACAGAGTTAAACCCTAACGCCCTCTCCGAAGCTTGCCCAACACATTCATCAAATCCATTACTAGGTAAGGAAATTTCCTTAAAGATAACATAATACCCCACCCTTAGCACTGAGGAGCTTAATAATCTACCCAAACAAGTTGAAAACTCAAACCTTACATCCATTAACAACACTTGCCATGGATTTCATTGACACATGAGTAATAGTGTTAGAGGTATCAACAAACAAAACCCTCTACATATGGGAACCAATGGATTGTCTCTACCTTATAATAGCAAACCGCTTAAACCATGTAATGGAGGTAAAGATGGAGACTTGGATGAAGCGAGACCTGGGGCCACCATATTAAGTTGGTAGTGATGATGATGCTATCAGTTGAATTTCAACACTTCTTTAGGCTTCTAAGTGACGTGTATATATCCAATTTACCAAATAATAAAGTTAATAAGGTAGATTACATTCCTTCCCTCAATTTTAGAAATACTCAAATCTCATGCATGGTTTTGTAATATTCTAGGGGTTAGAAGCAAAGCTTTTTTTAAAGCATTTTTTTTTATCCGAGAGAATTGAATAGGTTACATAAAATCAAAATTATATTCTTGGTAGACACTCACATGGAGGAAAGGAAGCTAAAAAGTTTGCTAGTATACAGAATTTCCCAGGGTATGTGTGGATGCTAGTGGCTTTAGTAGAGGAATTTGGGTTTTTTGGAGGAAGGAAATTATAATAGTTGGATCTTTATATAAATAAGACCAATACATCAAGATGGGAATAAATTAAATTAGAGGAGATCCTTGGTACTTCAGTGTAATTTATGCAAGTCCAAGTCCCTTAAAACGACAAGCATTGTGGCAGAAACTTAAAGATTTAACTTTAAAAATAACAAACCTTGGCTCTTGGCTAGAGATTTTAGTGAGACAAGATTTGACTGGATAAGAAACAAGTTCCTACCCCAAAGCTACAAAGAGATCTAGAATATTTAATGACTTAGTTAATAACATGGAACTACTAGAGATTGAGTTTACGGGAGCCTCCCATGCATACTTAGGCAAGAGAGAACTTAATAAAAAATCGGAGGAGTCTTGATAAGGCCTTATGTAATAGGGTATAGGGTATGAGATTCACTTAAGCTTAGACCAAACATCTCCCGACTATCTTGTTGAACCATACCCTGTATATCCCCTAATGTATTCGTACCACTCAATAACCTTGCCAAACCTTTTAAGTTCTAGGCATCCTGGCTCATTTGTGAAAAGTTCCAAGAGTTTGTGAAAGTTAAGATGAAGAGAGATGACTCCTTTACGCTGAACCTTTCAAGTCTTACAGAGGATTAAATGGTGTGGAATAGGGAGGTCTTTTGTAACATATTCCAACAAAAACACTCCCTAATGTTTAGGATTAAGGATGTCCAAACACGACTTACTAATGATCCCCATCAAGGCCTATTAAAGCTTGAAGCTAAGTTATGAAAATAACTTGATGAATTCTTAAGCAGGTAGAATTATTTTGTTACCAAAAATCGGGAGCAAAATGAATTAGAGATGGTGACAACAATACCACATTATTTCATTTCAGCACTATTATTAAATATTGATGTGAATCTATGTGGGAAAACCTTAATTCATACAAGGGATAAAAACTAGAAAACAACTTGTTAAGACTGCGCACCACTAGTTCAAATTCTAGGTCAGAAGTCCTTAGAACTAATTAAAGCTTGAGCGCCCTCAATTCCTTAAACTTCCTCATGTGAGTTTAAAGCAATGCACCAACTCACAAGTCTTTGTAAAATTAACAGACAGAAAAAAAAACTTCTCAAAGTTTATTACTTAGTTTGTAAATCTAAATTCTGAATGCTAAATTGGCTTAGGGTGTATATCTATTTATACCCAAAGCCTTGAAAAGTTCAATCCTAATATGCTTATGAATCCTAGTTCTAATATAACACTAAAGACAAATAGGATGATGCCAACATGCCCCTACATTATCCTACTAGGATTCTAACATTATCCTAGATAATTTATAATTATATCTTATAAAAAAGATAAAATTACAACTCAATTATCTAGCCACATAAATAAAATGACTTTAATTTACATTAAAACATTAATTATCCTATCATACACCACTAGCCATATCATCCAAGCTTGTCACATTACTTTCCATGTCATCTAAGCATGCCGCATAACTTTTGTTGTCCTAAAGACAAGTTCTTGTCTTAACAATGCTTCCCCTCTAGCACTTGTCTTCAACTTTCAAGAAAAACTTCCAAGGATGCTTCTATTACTCAAGAAACCTTCAAGAATAATCTTTCCATGGCTTTTAGGTAACATATAATAGATAAGACTCCTACTGAAAACGAAATAAACTAAGAAAGAAAATCCTAAACCAATTATAAATTAGTAGAAGAAACCTTTCCTAATTCAACTAGGAGAAGTGAAATATTCCCAAAACCTTATCCAAATCATTTTTGGAAAAATAACACAAATCATTATCCAACCAGAATTAGTAAACTTAAAAAATCCTTATCCAAGTAGGATTAGTAAAGATATGATGAATCCTATAGGCTAGGGAATAAGATTCAACTAGCTTGAAAGAATTTCATGCATACACTCATATCAAATATTAGCATAATAAGATTGCGACCATAAAGGATGGAGGGGCAAATGGATTCATGAAAAGGAAGAAGTTAAAGCTAAAGTAGTGAATTACTTTGCTTCTTTATTTATTGATGAGAGCAGCGAAATGGGCCATAATATACCTACTGAGGTTTTCTTGGAACTCTCAAATGCTCATTGGATGCGTCAATTAAAGCCTTTAATGTCTTATGAAATTGAAGAGGTAGTCAAACAAATGAGTACATTGAAGGAGCCTAGACTTGATGGATTTCAAGCTTTATTTCACAAAAGTTGGGATTGGTTTAGCATAAAGTGTTTGAGAGGGAGATAAGGGTGTTAGAAGGGAAATGACTTTCCTGCCACGCCAGTGAAGCAATCATTATGCTTATCCCTAGAATTGAACATCCCGAACATGCCTCCTAATTCCATCCATTTGGATTAGGTAATGTAGCCTACAAGATTATTACAAAAGTGATAGTTAATAGGCTTAGACCTCTTCTTCCCATGCTCATCTCCAATACACTATTAAGCTTTGTCTTGAGGAGATAAATTACTAATAATATTATGATTAACTAGAAAGTCACCCTCACTATGATAATAAAATAAGGAAAAATTGGATACATGGCAATCAAAATTGAATTTGGAAAGGCATACGACTACCTCAAGTGGTCTTTTATTCGTGACTCGCTCTCTGAAACGAACCTTCCCTTTTGATCAATATCCTCATGGAATGTATTACCTTGACTTCATTTCCATGCTATGGAAGCCAACAAAGAGTTTCAAACCATATCATAGTATACGGTAAGGAAATCTACTCCCTCTTTATCTATTTTTCATATGTATGAAATATTTCTATTATACAACTACCCTTAACCATTAGAAGCCCATCAAAGCTAGTAGAGATGGCCATACTCTTTCAAACCTATTTTTTTGCAGATGATATGATCTTGTTTCTCTAAAGCTCCAATAGATCAAGCCTTTGTCATACATGATTGCCTTAATCAATTTTGTAAAGCTTTGGGTCAAAAGGTTAGTCTACCAAAGTCAATGGTGTATTTTCACTCATTAGTTCGATTTTGGGTATGAAATGCACGGGTGATTTAGGGATGTACATTTGATTATGCCCACATTGAGCCATAGAGTTATCATGGAAATATTCAGTCACTTGTACGAGAGGACTGACAAATGCTTAGCGGATTGGAAGAAAAAGTATTTATCTTGTGTAGGTCGAATCACTTAAGCTAAATCTACTCTCAATGTGATTGTCAACTATTCTATGCAAACAACCAAAATCCCCTGAGATGTTTGTGTGAGATAGATAAGAAGACTATATGATTTCTATGGGGAGGAAATGCATCTCTTAGAATACAGTCCAATTATCTCATAAATAAGGTGACTTGGGCTTAAACTTAACAAGAATTTAATGCCACATTTCTAACTAAGCTTGGGCGATAATTGCTTACTAATCCCTCTTCTTTATAAGCTCGTGTGTTATAAGACAAATACTACAAGAATAGGTGTGATATTGACATGTTCGAGTCAAAGAAGGGGATTTCAAATGTGTGGGATGAAATTACTGAAAATGCCAAAAATTTATGGGAAGACATGAGAGTCACAATCGAAATGGGTTTTAGACATTTTTCTAGGAGCACAAATGGGTATTGAACTTTCGATTAAGCTCTAGGGTGTCATCAACCACTCTTGAGAAATTAGAGGATGCAACAACGAAAGAGTTCTGGGAGCATGAAGTCCGATGGAA
Organism: Dysphania ambrosioides; assembly: GCA_026401315.1. Taxonomy (NCBI): domain Eukaryota; kingdom Viridiplantae; phylum Streptophyta; class Magnoliopsida; order Caryophyllales; family Amaranthaceae; genus Dysphania; species Dysphania ambrosioides. The sequence continues at coordinate 19,849,268 of CM048667.1, forward strand.
ATGAGATATATTTGCGCATTTACTTGATCATCCATGACATGCTAAAATTGATCCATGCTCATGAAGTCCAAGATGCTCCAAATATAGCTGATCTTCCTTTTTGGAATAACTCTCCCAAAGGGAAGTTCATGATTAAGTATGCCTTATAGATTATTTAAAAAGAATCTATTAAATTGGAGGATGATATATAAGAGCTAGTCTGGAGAGGCCTAGTTCAACAACATGTTAGAGGTTTTACGTTTCTACCCACATGTAGATGGGCAATGCTAACCACTACAAAAGAAGCTTAGAACCTACTCTACTATGCCCAATTTGTCGACAACCTCCATATTCATTGTGGTTTTCAAGTGTCTAAGAAAGTATAGGAAAATCTTGGAGGCCCCACTAATAACTCATCTTTCTTCAGTGGAAATTTTAGGGATTGGTTCATTAAGAACTCTAAGGTTTACGATAATAATAGTGATAGTAATTGTCTAACCTCTTTTTTCTTGAACTTATAGTGGATTTGGAACTGGAGAAGCTTTATAGTCTTTTATAGGAAAGATGAAATACTAGGTGATCAAAGTCGGTGTAATGAGACCACTCAGAGTCTCTATGGACATGACCATATGTCTTGCATGTATTCATAAAGGAACATGAAGCCTTTGTTTGATGGAACTCACTCAAAGTGGATTTTAATATCCTTAAGATTGATGGGACTGCTAAGGGGGCACAAAGTCTAGCAGGAGAAGGATGGATCATAAGGTACCATAATGACTCGTTTATCTCAACTTGGTCATCGCTAAGTCTTTTTAGCTAAATGTTTGGTCCTTAGGAGGGGGTTGATACTATCAAGAGAGCTACTTATAAGTAAATTTGAATTTTGTACAGACAATCTAGCATGCGTTCAAGCTTTGGCTTGAAGCGAGATCATGTGTAGTGAGTGCACACACATCATTAACAATTGGGCAAGACCATGTTGAATGTGATGGAATGACAAGTCAAAAATCACCCATATCTATCAATAAGGAAACTATGTGATAGAGAATTAGTTAGCGAATCAAGGGTAATCTGTCATCATATCACATTGTATTCATTGAGAGTATCCCTCTAGAACTTCAATATATCTTGGATGAGGATGTGTGTGGGGTGGCTTTACTTTGGTTTGTACCTTCATAGTGAAGTGTGGTTATAGTAAGTAGTTTAGTTCCTTGTTTTCTAGTTTTCTTTTGCTGATTTCCTTTTCCGTTTATTTTCTAGGCATTTCTTCATTTGAACCAAAAAAAAAGAAAAAAATGGAAAAATTCAAATTGTGATAAAGTAAAAAACTAAAATAACAGTTTGCTGAAGCTATAAATATGAAAAAGAAATTAAAATACTACACTATATATTTTGTACTTTATCTCTTCTATGTCATTTAGTAGATACTAATTGATGATAGATTAGTATTTTACTTAACCATTTAAACCAAGGGATAATTAATTTGAGAGCCTTACTTATTAATGTTTTAAAGTCCTTGTTAAAACTATTATTTCTACTCAAACTAATTTAACAAACAATAAAACTTCAATGCTCTAAAGATTTACTCTTGCTATTGTTATTTTATAATCCTAAAATTTTTAAGAGAATCCAATAATTTCTTATACATTCTCTTTGTTTGTATTACTCCCCGTCTTTATTTTTTTTTAATTTTCTACTTTCTTTTCAATATATATTTTGTATGTAATTAAATGTCATTAACTTTTGGAATCATTTTCTTAAAGTCCTTTATATTTATTTACATCCAAATATATCAAATAATCGTCTGATAAGCCTCACTTACCTCTACTAACTCTTACCCCCTAATTAGAGTGATACTAGTGATGAGTCTTTGCTTTAGTTTTAAAAACTTTACTAAATTATTTTCTTGGCTAACATCTATGTAAATTTTATTTCTTTAAACTCACTTTGACGCTCAACTTTCTAAAGGTAAGACTTTATTAAAATTACTTCTTATTTAGTACTACAATACATTCTTATCATATCATAGTGGTTAAATTATTTTCTTTTTATTTTATAGCAAAACTATCCATTTTTAAGTAAGGAAAACTTTTGAGCAAAGTTATTATATATATGGTAACTTTTGACAAGAGTTGTTATTTTTATATCTCATTTAATGGTGGCTTAATTTTTATGCATACTCTTTATTAAAACCTAGCTTATTTGAGATCCACTATAGGTTGAATATATATATTACAACATCAAGTCCAATTTTCCTCATTAATTTTATCCAATTTGTCCCCTTATTTATTCTACTCTACCCACTTTTTCTTAAGCGAGTTTTTCTCGTATTTCAAAATAGGAATAACTCATATTTTTTATCCCTAGGGTGGAATGAGCAGGGCAACCGCCTCAGGCCCGTGAAAAAAGACATTATTTTTTAATGTTAAGATAAAAATAAAAGGGATATTAATTTAACGTGTACAAATTTTATCATATTAATTGAAGTACCTCAATGGTAAAGGGCTTTACTTGTATGAAGTTTTTAATATAATTTAATATGAGTTTGTTCCATTTACCTCCATGATTATTGTTTTTTCAAATAATGATTATTCCTCTTTTCCTAAGATAATTTTTTTTCCGAATGCATATTTTATGATTGTTTATTCAATTTGTTTTTTCTTAACCCAATGCTATATATATATATATATATATATATATATATATATATATATATATATATATATATATATATATATATATATACACTTCACACGAATGAGAAAAAAATCAGCAACAACCTATTAAAACTAAATACGATATACAAAATATTATTATCATTATACTTATCCAATCATTAACCTTTAAGTAAAATAGATACGTACTTATGTCACCAATAAGAAATGTAAGAAATTTAACCAATTATTTTGTATATTAGTTGTGCACAGTTACCATTATTTTTCAATTTATTAATGCAATGACATCTTATTAATTCATTATATTTAGAATGTGGATTAATGTTTTGTATTTTGACTAAATTTATTAATTTAGGAAGAGAACTATTAATATTTATATGAAGAGAAATGATCATAATAATAACATAACTTGGTAAATAAAAACTTTTATGAAGTGGATATTGCGCATAATATTATTTAGATTAAAAAATTATTAATGATTTTTTACACTATTAATTTTTTATGTGATTATAATACATAATATTACTTTTAATTGATTTTTTCAATAGATTATTTATTTTGGAAAACCACTACTTAATTTTTTTATTTTTAAAATAAATAGATAAAATTATACAAAGTATACTAATAAATTTTTAGCGCTGAAATTTCTTATTTCGTCTTACACCTCTAAAATGTCAAGAACGGGCCTGAATAAAAAATAGATAGAGTACAAACGATGAATTGTATGTAATAAGTTGAGAAATAAAAAATCACTTAATAGTTATTACTTTGTAAAATTGTTTTTCATTTTATACAAGGTGATTAGACTTATTGTACATACAATTAGGGTTGGATATGAGCTGAGCTAGCTCTTGAGCTATTCGGGATTAGATCGCCCAAAGCTCAGAATTAGGCAAGCCAGAGCCGAGCTGAGCCGAGCCAAGCCCGAGATTTATAAAAGTAAACTCAAACAATTTAGGCTCGAGGGCCCGAAGCCTTAACGAGCTCTAGTATATATATAGTCTTCGGTAAATCTGAGCCAAGCAACGAGCTTATACTGAGTCGAGCCAAGCCGTGAGCTTTTCTCGAGTCGAGCTCGAGCTCTAATTTTAAAATTTGGTGAGTTAGGAGCTCGAGCTTTAGGTGTCCCAAACGAGCTGAGCCACGAGCTTCTTAAGCTCGGGCTCGACTCGGCTCGTATCTAGTCCTACATACAATGCAAGTTGCATTAATAATATTATATATAAGATTTTTTTCTTACCAAGTTAAATCTGGTTTACTGATTTTTTCCCCTTTATTCTCAAGGTTGGAGATTAAAATTCTATTTGGACACCTAGAGACTAACCTACAAATTCAAAATAGGCTTGTATGGTCTTCTTGTGTGCGATTTGTATAATGTAAATGAGATTTAGATTAAAGTCTTGGGTACCATTCTATTTTATTTTGACCAACTAAAGTATTTGGCATCCCTAGAATAAAGGTTGATCCATGAGGGATATGAAAATTATATTCTAACTTTTTCGTGATGACTATCCAATAGTACTAGAGTTTATTATTTCCTTAAGTACTCTAATTATTAGGAGTACATCAAGATTAGAAACCCTTCAAAAAAAATTGTGAATTGTAATCTGTTAAATTGCTTGAATTGTAAATTGCAACCTTTTAAAATTTATATTGTAAATTACTACTTAGTAAATTGCATTATCTTTATAATTGACACTATTATTTATCGTAATAATGTCATTATTTACATTACCGATAACAAAAAATATTTAACTATTTTTAGTTAAAAGAAAAAAGTTATTGTATGTTGGTTGTATAATTATGCAAATAATTATTTCCTTCTTCATATGATTATGACAAATGTTGCTAATTTTAAAGATAGTGTAGCTTAGTAGGATATAATTTATAATATTTTATAAATTTAAGAAACTTGCAATTTACAATTAATTGTAATTTAAAAGACTGCAATTCTTAAATTGGTTCACTAGTTTAGCACCTATTTATTTGATATATACAAATTGGTTCACTAGTTTATTTCTTGTCGTGTAGAATGATAAGATATATTTATTTATTTTGTTTTGGTGAACCAATGATTGCAATATGACTATGAATAGAGTAGATATATTATATTGGTATTATATTATATAAATGGAGTTTTTTTTTATTTGCACTTCCATTACCATCAAAGAAAGTACTTGTTATAATATCATCTGATTTTTGGCATTTTCACTTCCTATCTATTATATTATAATGCATATTTTGATTAGGCTAATACATGCAACTCTTTTCAATTTTGAGCATCCCTCACAACGAGGAAGAGCAAGTTAAATACTAGTACATTGGCATAAGCAATCATATACAAAGTTCGTTACTTCGTTATACAATTACACAACCATGTATTATATATACAAAATAACTTGTATTGTTTGTAGCTTTGAACAATTATAACTAATACTAAGTTTTGTTTCAAATGTTCCATGGGAATTGTGGGATTGTCGTGGGTTAATAAACTTCTTTTTAATTCCTTATGACTCGTGATATAAATATAATAACTACCATTGGGTTACGTGTGCATGAAGAAACATCCTTTGATGAATAGGTTAGAATAGATGCAAAGACTAACAAAAATACTATGGTAAAAATAGTGAATACTATTTATAGAATTGAATTCCTCAATAATTGAAGTTACCACTATATTTATAAAAATAAAAGCCCAAGCATAACTGAGACGTGGAATCTAATTGAAGAAAACCTACAGATGGAATTAGTGCTATCAAGTTTGGCTTACATGGTATGTTTGGTTGAGATGTTCACTTGACCAACAAAAAGTGCTTGGTTTGGTGCCACCATTAATATAAATATCGTGCTTGTTAAAGTACTATCTTTGTTCACCTAAAAGAACGCCTCAATCCATTATTTGGAGTCAAAGTTTGAAAAGTTTGACAACGAATTATCATCATGTTATAAGAAATAATATATTCAAGTGGGATCTTGTTGGATGCATCTCAATGTAAACTTTTTAGAATATTAAGTTATCATAATTTTTTGCCTTACGAATTTGGAGATAAAAAAGTTTAAAGTTGTGTACTGAAGATCGTGAAAGTCAAATTGAGGCAGTTTTTTAGGGACAGAGGGAACATCATATCTTGATACTCTAGGTGGACCCCAAATAAATGTGACTAATAAAATTTTTGTGCTCATTTGAATCCATTCATTGAACATTAGGTAATTTCCAAGAAACTAACAAGTAAAAACATCATCTTATGAAAAACTATCATATAAAATCAATCTTATAAAAAACTAACATATTAAAAAATCCAATTGCACGAAACCACTATATAGTGGTTTTCTAGACGATGATCTGGTTTTAGTGATGTTAACTTGACACGTGTGGCTGACTTAAATTTTTTTTTTCTCTTTATTTCCTTTCTTCTTCTCCCTTACTGAACTTGTCTTTGCCTCTTCCTTCCTTCCCTCGTTTCCCTCTTACACAAAAAATTAACAATTGATCAACATTAGCTATGAAATTTGACCAAGATATTGGAATGAAATAAAAGGAAAGAAAGGGACATAAAAGGGAAAAAGAGAAAAAAAAATTAGCAAGCCAGCTACACGTGACTCTCACGTGCCAAGTCAACATTGTAAAACTAAGTCAATGCCCAAAAAACCACTATGTGGTGGTCTCATGCAATTGAATTTTTTAATATGGTAGTTTTTGACAAAATTGGTTTTATAGGCAGTTTTCCACAAGATGGCGTTTTTACATGGTAATTTTTTGCAAATTACCCCAAAAACATCACTAACCCCACATTAATCACACGTAACATCCCTTTAGTAACTTATATCACTCTGTCCCCCAAAGATTGCCCTATTTTGATCAAAAAGCTCTCTAAAAAAAGGTCAAATAAAGCAAACTTTGAGGGACGGGGGGAGTACTATCTTCTAGAAAAGGTTTAAGAAACATAGCCACATAAACCACCACCTTGAGTATGATAATGATACACATAGAATTGTGAAAAATTGACTCGACTCGAATAACCAATCTGAATTTTCAATGATTTGAACCCAATTTATACTCGTTTTATATGTGAAACTGGTGAGATGTAACCTAATTTGACCCCTACCTAATACTGACAGCAATAGATTTGCTTTAATAATTTATGATATGAACCCCACCTACACTGGGCCCGATATAAATCAATAATTGATTTGAACCAATTTGACATTGACGCAAACGCAAATCGACACCTGACTTGATTTAAACCTGAAACTATTAAAGCCTAATACAACTTGTTATTGGCCAACCCATGGTGACTCGTAACCCATTTCATTTTAGGTCATTGTTTATTCGACTTGTTATTGACTCGAGTTGTAAGTTTTAAAAAATCATAAAAATAGCTAATTCTACAATAAATAATATTTAGAAATCGCATAGTATCATTAAATATTTGAAATCAAAATTTGAAATGTATTATTGTAGGTTATTACTCCATATCAATTGTAAATTTATTATAGAATTGATAGAATAATTTAAAAATTTGTGAAGAAGGCAATTTCTTTTGTAATTTTTATCTATCTTCCTAATAGTCATCCGACCTAAATAACCAAAACTTGAAATTAGTTGGTTGAACATCCCACTTGAAAATTATTGACTCAAATTTGATTTGACTCAGAATCATCCGATCTGATAATTACTTGCCTCGATAATTATATAACCCATTTGACTCTGACCTGAAATTACCCACAATGGTCCCTGTCCAACTCAGTACAACCGGAACTAGATATTGAACATGGCCCGAATTGGGTGGGCCAAACTTGACCTATACTTAAAAAGGTAAACAATCAAATATGATCGAACAAAATTTAACTTTTTCCAAACTCGAACTTAATATGATGACAACTTGATTTGACATGACCTACCCGACCCAAATACGACTCGAAACTCAAATGTCTTGACCCAAATTGATAACTCTAGATACACATCATATATTACTTGACATTTAGCAATATGAGATTGGTATGTTTACAGTCCTTTTCAAACAAAAAATTAGGTACAATCCTTTAATATTATACTTCTTAATTTATTTGTTGAGTTATAACCACTGACCTAATCCAATCGATAGTTTTTTTTATTAGTATCAATGTGAGATGTTGAGAATTAATATCAATCATACATAGGCAAATTAAGGATGAGCCAAGATCTTAACATTGTTACATCTAAAACTATTTTGATCCTTGCAAATAAACCAGTCAAAAGCCTACTTGATTTGTAGAGCTGTAAATTATCAACCCGAACCGTGAATCTGACGGTATCGACCCGATCCATTTTAATCCGAGCTGGTTTGAAACCCGAAAGGTGTAACGCGTAACCCGTATCGACCAGACCAAATCCAACCTGGGAACCAATTAAACCCGAAATACAACCCGACCAGCTCCAACCCGAATATAACACGATTCCGAAATTACTCGACCCGTCAACAACCCAAGATGATTGTAAATTGATTAGTAAAAACTTGAACCTGTTTCAACCCGACAAGAAATCGATAAGGCATAATTGATAGTGACCCTTAACCCAATATAAGACAACATGTTCAAAATTAACCTGTTAGAAACCTAATAATAGAGTTTTCATACTCAAATCACATTTTTTTACAAATTATTAGGATTCTTAATAAACGACTTATTTTTCGCAAAATTCCAACTTAGAAGTATATTTCAATATATGTGAAATACTGAAATACGTATGTTAAATTCTAATAAAAAAACAAGATATTTCTACAAAACTAATGATAAGCACATAAAAATTTTAATTATGAATTTAGAATTATTTTATTTAAACTAATTTATGAAAATTTTAAAAAAAATTTAATTGCGCAAAATTGCAAAAAGAAGTCTAAAGACTATCTAATAAAATAGACTTTCATTCGTCATTAATTGACATACACTTTATCTTTTCGGGCACAAAAACAACTAAAAATGCTCAAATCTAAGAATATTGTTAATTAAATTATTTAAAATTTTAAGTAGATAGAATCATAAAATTCATATTCTCGTAATTTCATTAGTATCTTACTATGATACTTTACCAAAATGCAAAATTTTAGTCAATTTTATATTACTTATAGATCTATAACTAGTTAATTCCTATTATTTAATCTGAAATGTTTGGTACACTAGCTATTTTTTAGCTTCATACTTATTGAAATGTTAATGGAGCATCACTAGTGGGTTTTAAATAGGGGTGTTCATAAACGATTAACTGTACCATTAATCCTTAACAGTATGGTTAATCATTATTACGGTTATTGGAAAAGGCTAACGGTAACTATACAGTTAAATAACGATAACTGATAAATGGTTAACCTGTATTTAACGGTAAAGTTAGCATCTAACCGTTTCATTCCATTTTATGCACTTGTGTACCTAATATTGTGAAACTATTTGTATGATTCCTTAGCTCATTTAGATTTTGTACAACAGTATTAGCACATATTTACACAAGATTTGATCATGCATAAAAAACTTGTGACATTAAATCATGCTTTATCCTTTTAGATTTAATTTTTTTAAATAATACTATCGGTTAACCGTTACAAAAATTATATTACCGTTACCGTTACCGTTAATTCTTAACGATTCGATAAAATAAACATTAATATGAACCAATTATACACCGTTAATGGTTATAGTTATTTTTGCACACCCCTAGTTTTAACGATCTTGAATAAGATTATGATTTTTGGATATGATAATTGATATTTCTGTCGAAATAATAAATTCATACCTTTATACTTTATTTGTATAGGTTTCCAATAAGTTGATGATTATGAATTTTTTAACAATTTATAATTTTATAAATTGTCCTTTTTTCTACAAAACAATAAAAAATTTAGGAATATTGTTGATAAAGGTTGAGAGTTATTAGTGTAAATACTTTATTATGTAGGATGATTACACGATTCTACGATTCGATTTGATCCTGCCAAGTCTGTCCTATCAAAATAAAATCATGATCTTAACAACACTGCTTATTGTCAAAGAATTGACAAGTGCGTAATAGAAACTAAATAATCATGAATTTTAGCTAACTTGTAAAATGTGATTTACAGCATAACTGTAAAATAATCATGAACCAAACCAAATTGTCTCGAAATGGCCTAGAATAACTTATTTTAACCCGTCCAAATTGGACTCGGCCCAAAGTCAAGCCAAATCTGAAATAAATCGTCTTAAACTGGTCAAACCCAGACCGATCAAACCCGAATCGAATCCAAATCAAACAAATTAAGAAAACAACCGATTGAACCCGATCTGTTTATTAACCCAAAACTGAACCAAACCGAACGATTCGAAAATAATTAACAATCCATTTCAACCCAACTCGATAGTACTGAATAAGTTAGTACCGAACCGAGCCCGTACTGGCTACCCGAACTGACACCCCTATTGTTTCAAACTTGACCTGAACCATGAACCTGTTTGTACCAACCCGATCCATAACCCAAACTATTTTACAACCCGACTGGTGTAACCCATAACCCCAACCGACCTAACCTAAATCCAACTTGGAAACCAGTTTAACCCGCAATAAACTTGATCCAAACCCGACCTACTTCAACCCTACTATAACTCGATCCTAAATGACCCGACCCATTAATAACCAAACCCGATAGTAAACCGATCAGTAACAACATGAACTCGATTCAACTTGACAACAAACCGATAAGGCCGAATTGATGGGACCCCCCCCCCCCCCCCCCCCCCACACACACACACAGAGATGACATGTATAAAATTAACATGTTAGAAACTAAATAGTAGAGTTATCATACTCAATTCACATATTTTGCAAATTACTATGATTCTTAAGAAATGGCCTAATATTTTGCAAAATTCCAACTTAGAAGCATTGATTACATATTTATAGTCGACCATGCTCTTGTTTTCATGAATTTCTAATCTTAAATGCTTGAAGTTGGAAACTGATATACTTATTTACAATGAATATTAAAAGATTAAGAATGTTATCTTTACTATACGTTCGTAGTTAATGACGAGTTGGACCACAAAATCCAGTTATTACATACATATATGATAATTATCGACGAGAAAATATATGAAAGTAGACATATTATGGGCATCTACATCATTTTGAAAGTTTGAATATCAAATTGTTAAATGTTAATGTGAAATATGTATGTTACATTCTAAAAAAAAAACACACAAGATATTTCTATGAAATTAATGATAGCATAGAAAAATTTTAATAATTTATTTAGAATTATTTTGTTTAAACTAATTTGTGAAAATTAAAAATAATTGTTAAAAGCGCAAAGGAAGTATAAAGACTATATAATAAAATAGACTTTCTTTTGTCATTAATTGGTATTCACTTTATCTTTTCGGACACATACACAACTAAGAAGGCTCTAGTCTAGTAATATTGTTGATTTAATTATTTAAATTCTAAGTAGATAGAATCATAGAACTTATATTTTCATAATTTCGTTAGTATTTTACTATGATACTTTACCAAGATGTGAAATCTTAGTCAATTGTATTTTACTATAAATTTATAGTTAGTTAATTCTTATCACTTAATACAAAATATTTTGGTAAACTAGTTGATTTTTAGGGCTTCATACTTGATTGAAATGTTAATGAAATCATTAGTAGGTTTTGATGATTTTGAATAAGATTATGATTTTTGGATATGATGATTGATAAGTCAATCAAAATAACAAACTAATACCTTTATACTTTATTTATATTGGTTTCCAATAAGTTAATGATTATGATTTTTTAACGATTTATAATTTTATAAATTGTCCTTTTTTCTACAAAAATAAAAAAATTAGTCATATTGTTGATAAAGTTGAGAGTTATAAGTTTAAATACGCTATTATCTAGGATCACACAATTCTACGATTCGATCATATCTTGTCAATCCCATCATATCAAAATGAAATCATGATCATAACAACCCTGATTATTGTCAACGAATTGACAAGTGCATAATATAAACTAAAGAATTTAAGCTAACTTGTAAAATGCGATTTATAACATAATTGTAAAATAATTATGAATCAAATCGAATTGTCCCAAAATGATCCGGATTAAACTGTCTTAACCCGTCCAAATTTGACTCAGCTCAAAGTCGTGTCAAAATCCGAAATAAACCGTCTTAACCCGTTTAAACCCAAACCATTTAAATGCAAATCGAATCAGAATCAAACTAACTAAGTAAATAACCCATTGAACCCGATCTGATTATTAGCCCGAAACCGAACCCAAACTGACCCGAAAATAATTAATAACCCGTTTCAACCCGACTCAACAGTTTCGAATCCCTTAGTTCCGAACCGAACCCGACACCCCCAAAATGACACCCGTGGCTCCAACCCGAAATTCAGATTTATTTACCGGTACCATAATCCAAACTGATGGTTAAAAAAATAGTCGGTAAATACTTGTATAACTCTCCATTCCAACATTCTTGCTTCTTGCTAAGCTCGTTGAAGATGATGATGGTTCAGACCACATCCCTCCCTCTCCTCAATCCTTCAAGTTCTCCCCTCTCAGCACCCAAGTCTTCACACCCTCCTCGATTCTCCAACCCCTCTTCTTCTTATTTATTGCGGTGGCGCCGCCCCATTATTCTTCAACCTACTCATGTGCTCAGAGTTTCTTCCCTATGCAACAACACTGGTTCTCCATTTTCCCACTATTTTTCTTGCATTTCTTTTCATATTTCAAGTAGTTGATCTGTCAATATTTCTGGGTTTATTTTCCTGTTGTTGAATTTCAAGCTAGTTTGATTTCTTTTCATGTATAATTGTGGAGAAATTTGATAGTGTTTATGTTATCTTGGTTTGCGATGAGTATAAATATGAATTTGTGTGTACAATTTTATGTTTAAAATGTTTGAATGTCTCACTTGTCTACTTGAAGGATAAAGTTTTTGTTGCTGTACTTATGGTAATGAATTTTGAGTACTATATATTTTTCTAATCAATTTAGTTGTAATCAGTTGTTACTTATGTTGCTCGGGCTCTGTTAAAAGTGTAGGACGCGGATAGGTATAGTGTTAATCCTGTCAGGATGTCAGATATAGTGATATTATGAAATTTTTGAATAATTTTGGTAAAATCCTACAATTATCTGTGTAAATAAGTATTTGATACAAGTACTTTAGGTGAAAAGAAGAGTTAGAGTAACATAGGCTGTCGTGAGGTTATGAGAGTGATGGATTAATAGTTTTAAAGTTTAACTCTTGATACATTTTAGTATAACTATTTTTGAAGCTATTCATTTCTTCTTTTGATTTGATAAAAAGATTTCGTCAAAAATAAGAGTTCAGATCATTCCCAATCTTGCGTTCGTCAAGGAGGCATAGTTTGTTTTGAAGAATTGCTTTTTCTGTAAAAATGTACTGTAAAATATGATACTTAGTTAGCGTTTTATCCTCTTTCGCAGCTCTGACTTCTGCTTCAGTTGCTGAAGTGATAGTTGAAACAAGCGATGAAGATTTAGACTTTGTTGAGATTGGCTATGTATCAGATGTGCACGGGCTTGATGGAGAGATTCGTGTAAAGCATAACACTGATTTTCCTGACTTGCGCTTTGGAAATGTATGAATACTATAGTCCTGTTAGTTTGTAATGTTTTTTGACTTTCATTTTCTGGGGTTTCACTAACATAAGTTTAACATTCATCTTAGCCGGGAAAAAGATGGCTGCGGCAACAATTTTCTGGAAGAGAGGAAGTTGTTGAAGTCGAGCTTGAGGCTGGAAGAGGCCATCATGGAAGTAAGAGTTGGATAGTTAAGTTGAGCGGCTTTGACAGTATAGATGAGGTTTCTTTTTCCTTTATGTCTCACAAACTTCATGAACTGTATCTTCTTTAGTTAGATTATTGTATTCATAATAGATAATTGAACTCTTGTGGCATAGTATAAAGAATTCTGTGCTCAATAGATTTGCCTTTGAAGGTGAATTTTGGAATTAATTTTAGAAACTACTGCCCTATGCTTCATCGTTTTGATCCCTTAGACTATATGACTAGTTGTGAAACTGATTGTAAAATCTTTTGATGTATGCCGTGTCTTTTGGTTCTCTGTCATGTGGTTTTTCATGTGTTTGTATACTGGCATAAGCTGTTTGATGGGAATTTGCTGCTGAAGTTATTCAGTTTTTGTGTTTTGTTTGTTTATTTATTTATTATTTTTTTTGTGTTTTTCCTATTCAATCATCTGAATACCAATTCCATGAGGGACATTTGTGATGATTATAATATGAATTTCCCCCTCAGTTTGAGCAGGGAAAAGGAAGAGGGAGTCAGGGAGTTGAGGGAATGAGAAATAGTATACCTACCAGCATAACCCTTTTGAATTTTGATATTTTCAAGGTCTGCTATAATATGTCTGCGTATGGTGTAAGGTATCAAATTCTCCATAGTGCGCTGCTCCCCAATTGAATCTTTTTATCCAGTGCGTTTTTAATCTATCAGTGATAACAAAGCATAAGATAATGTGATATCCTAGCATGATTAATATCGATATCCTATTCATAATAAACTCATGTTCTGAGATTTACCAAACTCCTTTAGGAACTATATATCGCTCAGGTGCTTGTCATGAGTTTGTGTCCAGACTTGGCTATTTTATGAAACATTTCCGTGATATTTGTCCATATAAAGTGTCTAGTAATCATACCCATGTCAGAGTGTTTAGGATTCAAGAGGGGTACTACTGTACTAGAGGTTTATTCAAGAGTTTGAGTTGTATAGTGAAATTCTAGACGAAAATGAGAAAATTATTGTAAATAATACACAATCTCTAATAATACTAAACAATTCAGATTTCCTTCTTCCTTTCCTCACTATGATGCTATCTGCATCATTCTCCACCTTTCTGTTAAAACAGAGTATTAAAGAGAAGAATAGTAACTGATGTTGTGCCTATTAAGTAATGGAAACAAGGGTGGCTCAGTGCATTATCCAAATTTCCGTCTTTTATTCCCAGCCATCTGCATCCTAGCATCAATGCATTACAAAAATGTTTTATTAGCAGAGTTTAAAGGTGTTGTCTTTGTGTGTTCTTTATGGTGGAGTGCACAATTGTTTCTTTTTGAGATAAGGGATTATATTCTGCAGACAGTAAACTACGGTGCTACCTTCTTTTCAATTCTTCTCTTCTGTTCTCTCTCTCTCTCTCTCTCTCTCTCTCTCTCTCTCTCTCTCTTTTTAGTTCTTAATCTTATCAAAAGTTTTCCTTACCCTATGTTGAAATCAGGCTCGACAACTTGTGGGGGCAACTTTTCTTGTGAGGGATATTGATAGGCCAGAGCTGGAGGAGGGAGAATATTATAGTCGTGATCTTGTTGGCATGAGGGTTATTCTCAAGGTTTGTGTTTTCTTATTCCTTTATCTAATGTAGCAGTTTGAGAAAATATGTAAATCATGTCAAAAGCCTGAAATCGAGTTCTGCTTAATGCCAAATAGACCTCTTTACCATCGACTTGTCATATAGACGTTTCTTCAGTATCTCTAATAATAACAATTGTATTGTTTCGTGCACTTAAAATGTTGAGTTCATTCCGAGAAGTATCTCCATGTAACATTTCTGGATGACAGTTGATGATTTCTCCATTTCTAGGAGACAGGTGAAGAAGTGGGAACTGTTGTTAATGTCTTCAACAGTGGTGGAAATGATCTCTTACAAGTCTCAACTGAAGCATCCACTGAAACTCCTGATGGAAGTCTGAAGCAGAAGTCAGAGAAATATGAATCAGGCCGTCTTGTTTGGATCCCATTTGTTGAAGCAATAGTTCCAGATGTTGATATGGACAAAAGAGAGATGCATATTACTCCTCCTAAGGGGCTTTTTGAGTTGAATGTGCGTTCCAATGAGAAATCTAAGAAAGAAAGACGTCTAATTGTGAGTCATTTGTAACTCCCTTTACTATCAACTTTTCAATTTCATAAAGTGAAGCCCAAATACCAATTTGCTAATAGAAGATATACTTTTCATGTGCATAACTTTCCGTAGTTCCTGATTCTCTTAATCTTGTACCCATCGTTAAATTTTTTAGCAGTTAATGATTCTGTCTAAATTCGATTTGTTGTCGTTCCAAGTAATCTGGCATGTATTGTTGAAAATTGGATTTTTAGCAGCTAACAATTGAATTTATACTTGTGTAAATTTTATCCCCTTGTTTTTAGGAATGGAGAGAAAGAAAGAAGCTTCAAAGGCGCTTTAACTTTGCTAAAAAGAAATTGAATGAATTAGAGCAGCAACACATCTTTCATGGATTTCAATTTGGAGAAAAATCTCATAAGAACTTACTCACAGAGCAGATTGTTCGTCTAAATTTGAATTTACTTCAGCAGGCACTACAAGTACAAGCTACTGAGAAGCCCATTGATGGGTGAGTTTGATTATCTTATCTTTATTTTCACTATTTCATTCTTTACTTATAGGATTTTTTTAGCATTTGTACCTCACTTATCTAAGAGTCACTGCCTATTGTCACTGGAGGTTGGTTGGGTCATATGTATAGTTCTCAATGCTGTTTGCCCTGAGGTTCTTGGCTTATGCTTAGAGCTGATTATTTATGAAAAGAGAGGGTCATCCATTATTTCCATACAGCAAGGAAGAGACATGTTTCTCTAGTTAATGCCACATTTGAGGCGTAAGTTATTTGTAGTATTGCTTACACACAAACTGGTGAGTGGAGTCCATTGAAATTTGGTGATATTTCGTCATTGTTTTTATTTTGCAAATTTCTACAACTAAACATGGAGAACCAACTAGAGGAGGAATGGAGATCTGTCACTTTGTCCCACATATTCAATCCATCAAGGGATAAAAGCTCACACCTTGAAGTTATGGTGAACTGTAAATGAGCAATTTGAACAAAATAAACTCATAGCAAAAGCACTAATTAAAGAATAAAGGATTGTATTATTTTGAACCACCACTATATTTTTTGCATTTGTTTGATGGTTGTCATAGAGAGTAGTTCCAAACCATTGTTTAGCATTAGAACACTTAGCTTCAATTCATAAGTAAACAGAAAAAAGACTATGATAATTGGTCCATCCAGTGTGAAGTAGTTTTCGCTTGCAATGTTGTGGAATGTGGTGTAGACAGGCTTTAATAATGTAAGTGAATCATTTGCTTTTGAGTCTTTCAACAACGAAGAGAAGAACTTGTTATGAAAAATGCGAATATCAAACAAAATATATACCCCCTTTGAAGTAGTGGTGGAATAGTTACTTCAAAGTTAAAAAAAATTATCGTAAAAGGTGTAGACATGGAATATTTTGCAAAAATCCTATAAAGGTCATGATTGAGATGTGCTAATTCAATGTGGTGTTTGGATAGTTAGATAGATACTCAAATTATGAGAATATTGTTTGAATTTGATGTATATAAACATTGTAAACTTTTTTTTACTAATCCATCCAAACTCTCTTTGAAACACAAATTTCTCCAGTGAACTAAAATTTCTTCAGTGACATCAGGTTTAGAGTAAGTCATTGGACTAAATTCAACTTATTGAATTTTCTGACAACTTAGCCTATGAGTATAAAATGTATAAATACCTCGTAGGAAGCTACTGTTATTAGTGCCTTTTACCTTGTGATCAACTGCATGCCATCTGGTAATTTCTAATGAACAGTTTATGCATATTATCCTTGGTAGTGATATCTTGTGCAACAGATATGCCTACTTTAAATTCAACCCTGTTTAGGGTGCATATATTTGAACCTCTTAGGATTCTTCCTTCCTCTCAATCCATATGGGGTTGTTACTATTGCTGTTATTGTGGTTCTGAGCCGGAGCCCAAGTGTATATGTATACAAGGTCTCCATTCCAGCTTGGTTAAGTATGTGTCTGGTCTGTCTCTCTTTTTCCTTGCTTTACAGATTACTTTGTGAAGGCCTTATATGAACTCCTAATATGTATTGTCGTGAAAGGTTTCTTGTTTTCTTATTCTCATTCTGTGTGACTTCCTTATATGTGTAGGTGCAACATAGCAGAGGCCATGCTAGATGTTACCACATGGAAATGTGGCAAATCTTTGAAAATATCAGAGAAGTATCTCACAAGCATAACCACAGAGAAACTTGATTCTTTTTCAGGGCATAGGAAAACTGGAACTCATCTCATATCTGAAGGAAAGTTTGCCTCCGTCGTAGTCTTAAATAGCAGGTATATTGAGCAGTACATTGAATCTGATAATGCAGACTTTGAAAGTGATGAAAATCCAATCATTTCCTACCTGGAATCTTTACTTTCAGACAAGGAAACATTCATGCAGGTGTGTGTTTATCCTCATCTCACTTGTACGCATTTAAAATGATTCACTTATCTCCTTAACCTTTGTCACTAGCCTTATTTTACTTCTTGACAAAGTTTCCTGTTGAACTAAATCAACCCATGCCTTGCTACTTTTTTCGCTGTAAAACTGGTAATGTATGTTACAAGGGTAATCCTTCTAAATCTATATGGAATATGCTGATAATTTTTTGGTTCCTCCAAGAATTTTCTTAGCTATCTTTAACTACGGCTGTGCTTGGTTTTCCAGAAAGTATTTTAAATTGAATTTTATGCTAATAAAACATATATTTCATAGGGAATCAGGTTTCAAAGTTCATGTTCCTTTTTTTGAGTCCTTGCTATAGAAGTTGGAGAAAAAAGGATTTTGGAAAGGAGATGATGGTTGAGAGGAGTTGTAGAGGAAGAAATAGGGAAGAAAATGTAATATTTCTTCTCTACAGAAAGAAAAGTTTTCCACTATTTAGAAAATTATTTTCCACTCCACCAAACACTACATCTAGTTACATTTTTCCTCTACCTGTTTGTTAGAGACATAGAAACGCAGAAGGGAACGAGGAAACCAAGAGCATTTGAAACAATTTATCAGTGTGTTTAAGAACTTATTAATGATAAAACTAATTCAAAATGTAGAAATGTGTGAATTCCTTAGTTTTACCATGTTTATTTACAAGGAGAGAAAATGATGAAAAAAAATATATTTGCATATATTTCAAAATCTGTCATTTGGGCTATAGAATTTTTCATATTTTCTTTTCAAAGTTAATGGGAAAATGTGGAAATCTGAAATACTCTTATTTTGGGTAATTGATTTTACTAGTGGTAATAGTAAATTTTAGAGTATTGTAAAAAAAATATTGTACAAGTGGTAATAGTAAATTATACTGGTAATAGTAAATATTGGCAGATGTATGTCAATATCTGAAATACTCTAGATTTCTGTAGTTGGTGCAGCTGCTACAGTGCTACTCTTTACAGTTGGGCAAGGGGAGGCTTCCTAGAAGGGATGTCTTGTTTAATTGAAAGGGCTTTCTATCATGAGTTAGTCTCTTTTTAAAGTTTCTGGCTGGTATTAGAATTGTACTATAGTTGTTTGATTAATAAAAATATGGCAAATTCACACCAGTGCCCTCGTTTTTTTTAGAATTTTTAATTGCACCCTTGTACTTTCAGACTTCTCAATTGCGTCCCTACCATTAACTCATTATTAGTTATATCCGTTAGTTGGATGTTAAAAGACAACTAAGTAGTTAGTATACTTAGTTATTTATGATAAAAACTATACTTGAATAGCTAACTAATTCGCCACCCCCCCCCTAAGAAAACTTAACATGATTAACTAACTATTTTTGAGCGTCTAACTTCCGTCATGGCCTATTAATAATCAACTAATGGTTATACCTAATAGTTAGTTAATTCTAAGGATGTGATTAAGAAAGTGTGAAAGTAAAAGGGTATAAGTGAGCAAAAAGAACGTGGAGGGTACTATTAAAAATTTCAAAAAAATGAGGGAATTATTGAGAATTTCTAGAAAAATATTTACAATTGGAATGATGTGGGAGAGTGAAAAATATCCTTTGATAGATGATCTGGCTAAATTACACAATGTCTAGACCTTTAAGAATTTGACCTTAGCTTGCATGACAATAAAAGATCCATTTAGTGAGTTGTACATAGTGAGGAAAAGCATGATTTTACTTGTGTGGGTTTTGGGTTTTTTTTTTTGACAAGGTGGGTTTTGGTTTAAGATGTTCTTAAGTCTCTGCTGGCTCTCCACATCGGCACATAGCCATAATTGTATCAGCAATTTTTTGTGAGAACTCTATTTAGGGAGACCCTTCTTATGGTGATGATTCCTTCATGTCCATTGGATTACACAAAGTCTAATTGTCAATCTAGTAATTAGGATAATCTTTAATATTTATAGCTATATTTCCTTTCTCTCTCTTCACACAACTTATATTTTTTCCGCACAAAAATTACTCTTGTGAAATTTACGAATTTGCTCATCTGACAAATGAGAATTTTTTTTTGCTTATTTGACAAATGAGCAAAACAATGCTCTTTAGACGGTTGAATAAATACTAGTTTCACTCTCATTTGATGAGAAAGTTCTCTTGCAAAATTTCTTAAAAAAACTTGTTCAATTTACAAATGAATTGAAAAAATTGCTCATTTAACAAATGAACAAATATTTGTTTTACTTTCATCAAATGAGAAAATTTTATTTCAAAATTTCATAAGAAAAAATGGTTCAATTGACAAATGAACAAATAGTTATTTTGCTCATTTCATCAAATGAGAAATTTTTGTAGCAAAATTTCTTAAAAAAAGCTAATCAATTTCCTTATTTGGTCAAATGACCAAATGTGTTTGCTCCAGTTAGAAACGTATTAATTAGATTTACTCAATATATTTTAATTATCAACCTTAAAAAATTTAATGAATATTACTAAAGAAATCTAATTTTATACCTGTCTTATACTCTGATTAATTCTCTATCTTCTCTATTATTTTCAATTACAATAGAAATTAGTTGCTATGTTAAGCACATAATGAAGAATATCAAAATGTTGACATTGTAGGACTATTCGGTGCGATTAGTTGAATTTCATGAATATTTCCTAACACCTAATCATAGGATCTCATGCATACATATAATACAAATCATATATTAAGCAGTTAGATATACCTTTGATGCGTGCTTTACAAATAAAGAATCACAAATGCAATTTCTCTACTCAGTCCACAAACGCACCAAGATCACCACGTATGCTAGTACGCTATTCTGTTTCTCCTTCTTAGGATGGCTAGGGTTTTGAATAGGTTTAGGGTTATGTGCCTTTTACGGTTTTCTATATGTCAAATGATCTCATATATATATATATATATATATATATATATATATATATATATATATATATATCACATAGAGTTCTAACCCTACTCAAACTATGCTATCCAACCCATTAGATAAATGGGTTTGGAAAAACCTTATCCATTTGCGTTTATTGTATGACCTCATAGGACCCGGTTATATTAGTTGTGGGCCTACTTACATTAAACCTACGCATCGTAATTGGTTTCTAGCAAGACGTTACGATACTAAAATAACCGAATTTATTATCTCCATAACGATCCTAATATATTTAGTAATTGCATGACGATCGAGGACACTTCCTTCAGACATTGTTTCTCATTTAATTAAATTACTGAAACTCCATTTGAACCAAAAAACTTTGAAAATAAAGAGAATGTGTAATGGAGGTTCTTCAATGGTAACATTGCTTGAAGTTTAAGCTTCAAATAATCAGCAAAAATTGATGATACGAAGCTCAGATTGAAGGTTAGATGAAGTTGGACAGAGTGGGAGAAGAGAAAATAGTGACTATATTTGACAAAGCATAGCTTTTTGAGCAAAGAGTTGATAAGAGTAAAACATTGTTGCCGAGATTCAGGTTTAAATGAAGGAGATGAAAATGGATGAGGTGAATTAAACTGGAGATTTAATGGTAGAAGAGGAAAGAGAAAGGAGTGGGTAGAGGTTCTTACCTCTTTAATGGTGGAGTTTTCTAGAGGAGACAGAAATGAGTGCTTGAGAAAGGAGTGTGTGAGAAAAGAGTGTGGTAGTTTTTAAGTTTGCAAGTTAATATGATACAGAAAGGCGTGAAAAGGCCGTAGATACTTTGACTAATAGACATGCTATCATGATATAATTTTTTTAGGAGAATAATCTAGGATGACCGCTTTTTTCATTCGCTATGTGGTGACAGGGTGCGTACTGTATGTCCAAAATTTAATTAAATCATTGGCTAGGATGAGGGTTTTACCATAAAGGCGGTTCTCATCATAAAGGTGGTTAATTTCACAAGTAATGGCAATATGGTGATTATAGTCATCTTCATCATTTAATACAAGTTTTCTTTCTCTCTTCATATAGAAATTTTATCAAATCATATTTGAAATTTGCAATATGTTTTTTGCTCATTTTAAAGAATTTAACCATTAGTCTTTCAATGAGAAAATATTTTTTTCCTCCTTTTATATTTGCTCATTTTTTAAAATGATAACAAACATGTTTGCTCATTTAGAGGGGAAAAAATCAATGATCGAGAATTTAAAAATTAACAAAATTAAGATTCAAGATTATGAACATAAAGATGAACTATTTATGAAAGTGCTTTGTGTGGAAGGAGGGAGGGGGGGGGGGGGGGGGGGGGGGGGGGGTGGGGTTGCTTGGAGGTATATGCACTGACATCATTTTATTGGTTTTCTTATTTCTTTTGAGAACCTCATCCCTAATTTTTTTTTTAATTCTCCTTTTCAAATTTTTTATGAGATTGAGTTGCATATCATGATCAAAGTGAAAAGAGGTTAGGGCCCAACACTGTTTTGATCGCTCCTGCAAATATACCTCGTAATTATTGAAGCAAATAGTTTAAGTTTCTCTTCCTGACAAACTGAATGTATGAACAATTGCATTGTTTCCCACTTGACCCCCTAGACATGTATATGGCTACGATATACATTTGAATGAAGGTATCTACCGCCCTTTATTTTATGGAGACCTATTGATAAAAGACACCTCTGTATAACCATTGATTGTTTGTTGCAGGCACAACAGCGTGAATCTGTATCAATTATCTTCATTTCACCAGTCGTGGAAATTCATCTTCTTGAGAAGTTATTTGCTGGGCATGACTACTTTGGTTTCAATCAGGAAAAGGTTGACATACTTCGCATTAATAATTAGCCTTCTCTGTGGTTAATTTTGTTCGCCAAGGTTAGAGATGGCATGCCAATAATATGCACAGTCATTGTCCTTCCATATTTTAATGATAAAGTCTCAATAGTTCAAAATGGGTGTGGACACTTTGACACTTCATTTTGGACCTCAAACATTGAAATTTTGCATAAAGTAGCTGAGTCTGACATTCGGAGTTTTGGACACGTACTCTCATAAAAGAATTCCTGAGTCCAAGTAAACCAGTTGGCTAGAAGCAAGGATTACAATTTTTTTTTTGTTTGGGGGGAGGAAGAGGGAGGGGGGTGTTGGCATTAATTTTGAGCAAAAATTTTCGAGAAAGAAGAACTGTGATGAGATAAAAAAAAAAAAAAACAGACAATAAATTTGCAGGGTGCTGCTGGGTTTTGAAAGGTTGTCTAAATTTAACTCAGTGTCTCATTCAGTGAGGAAATGTGTTAGCTCCTAAATTACTAATATCACTGGAAGTCTGAAATTCTTTGGTTGGAGTTGACTTCCAACCTGTCAGTTACATGTTATTAGTCCATAATGTTTAACTTTCTTTGACTTCAAGGCAAAGGCACTCAAGACATAAAGATTTACTCTTCCTTTGGGTGTCTATTTGTAGGTGATACATGTGATTGCTTAAATGTCTACGCTATGTCTCTAGCTTGAAAATGTCCATGTAAAATAAGCATCCTATACTATGCTGCTGTCACCCTTTATAGAAAGAACCATGTCGTTGTAGTGTCTTTCACACTTACAGTCATGGAGTTGTGTTATCGGTGTAAAGCAAATGTTGTGTCACATCACTGCTGCTATGGCATGAGTTTTGGGGAGGGGATCAACTTCACTTAGACTTGTGCAGTTAGTGTATTTTCACCACAAAAACTGTAATATACTGATCTAGGCTTAGGGGTGTTATGGAGGATTGACATTATATCTGTTCTGGGAAACTTGGGGAATAAGTTGAGACTTATTTCACTTTGATTAGCTTGTACTGTAGTCATCCGGGCACTCAAATTGGGATTTAATAACAGTAAATAATAATCAATTGTGATTTTCCCTAAATTCTCTCCTTCCTCATTTTTGCATTTCAAATATTCTGATCTATTACGATTTTGGTTCTTGATTTCTGTACTTCTGCAGTTTGTTTCTTATGTCTTCAACATTCAAACAGGTGAGGTTTTTAGAAGAGGAGAAAATTCCTGTGGTTAGAAGTTCAGTAGAACAAAAGAACAAAGTACTGATGAAGTCACCTTGGGAAATACACCAATCACCAATCGGATTTTGTGGGACTATAAGTGCACTTGCATCCAATAATATTTTGGAAGATCTAATGAAATCAGGGGTGGATTACATTGAGGTAAATAGTTACATGTCCAACACTATTGAATCTTAGTGCTTCTGAAGCTTGTTTCGTTGTTAGACGTGGTTGTGAACTTTAAAATACACTTGCCTTCCTAATTTGATAGTATCCCCACCTACTGTAGAACTTTGAGAGATATTACTGTATACTGTAGTTTTCAGGGACACCCTTCTCTGCTAAATGTAAGGGTATAGGGTGATCATCATTATGAGAGTGCCTGATGAGGGTGATTACTGACTGTCTGAGTTCATTTAGACTTTGCTGTTATGATGCCCTTGTAGACACTACTTGTAGTAATGTACTCGTAAAGTACATGGGCGCGTCTCTTGCTCACACACTTTTAAGAACCTCTCTCCTCTTGCTGTATCATGCTTTTCTTGTCTAGGTTTGAGTTAAAAAAATGATATTACATGTTATTATGCTTGATTTGAATCAGCCATATGAACATAAATGAGAAGCTTCTGTTTAATTCACCTTTCTTGATTCCTATTGGTGTTGTTGCAGGTGTGCAGCGTCAGCCAACGATCTCTGTGTGGAAACCCTATTTTTCTCGGCTATGTACATTCACAAGAAACAGATATCGGACTTCTGACTTTTGAAGATAATATAGAACTCGAGGACAACTACCACGTCATGCTTCCCATGAAATCTATGCAGAGAATGGTAAAAATGGTGGAGAAACTCCCCTTGAACACCATATCGAAGGCCTACTCACATGTTGAGTTGATTAACAAGGCGTGGGTAGATATTATACCTTCCACACCCAACGCTTACGAGTTCTGCTGTTCACTTCGGAGTTTACTAAATGCGTGTTCAATGGACAATACTTGCCTTATGGAGGTTACCAAGTAATCTGATATAGTATGTCGCTTTTCATATTTTCAGATTAATATGCTCTGTAGAATTTACAGTAGTTGTAGATAGATTGTTGTATATTCCAACAAGACATTAGATTGGTTCGGGAGGTCACACTGTTCGCAACAAGCAGTGGCAGATCTAAGATTTTCTGACTGATGAGTTACAATCGATAATCAAATATGTAATAAATTTTTTTTACCAAATAATCAAACAATAATATTAAAAAATACATTCAAATTTTTTTTGGGCTGAGTGGTGAGCATTTAACCCACTAGGACAATAGCTATATCCGCCATTGACAATAAGGACCTCTTTTCAAAGGTGAAGGGAAGAGAGAAATCATCTCATTGTTTGAAAATAACTGCTAGTTATGCTTACTTCTCAAGTTATCTCCATCTTCAACTTGTTACTCTAGGGTCTAGATCTGAGACATTATCCATAATCTATAGCATAGATAGTAAATAGCCAAATACATAGTATTGCTCTTTTGGACTAAAGCAAGTGAAATTATCTTAATGAAGACTGGAAGAATAGATTAATTTGACCATTTGTCTGTTTTTGTTGTGAAGTTGTGAGCAACCTAATGTTGCAAAATGAGCTATTGTTTTAACATATGGACATGAAAGGGAAATTTTCATTAAAGAAAGCCATAGGATATTTATAACCCAAATACTCCCTTCACATGAACAAATCTAAAATATATAAACAATTTTCTTTTCCAAAACATCTAATTGTCAATATACTAAAGAACAACTTTGATTGATATCATGGGAAATTGTAATCATAAAATATGAAAAATATGTCATAAAAATTAACCCATTGATATCACATCATCTACTACCAAAATGGAGGTATGTAATTAAAGCTATATTTGATTAAACATTAGAAATATGTTTTATATTTATGCAAATCCCTAGGTATGTGAGGACCCCTTACCCTTTGCTCTTATTTTGTCAACACATCAAAATGGATAAAAAGATGGTGGTTTTATTGTAATTTTATATGAATCATACTTAGTATGCCTTAATACGTGACTAGTGTACATTAATTTCATCCAATGGACACGTAAATGGAGAAGAACGAATTGAATTATATGTGTTTTGCAATAATTTAATACAATAATCTTCTTAAGTAAGCAAATAACATATTTATATATGGAGGTATGAAACAGTTTTAATTTATGTTAATTTTTCGTGTAGTAATTGAATATGGAGAATGAAGAGGAATATCAAGGTGGAATTAATTTATATTTATGTACAAATTTGGAGTTTATTAAACCTTTGATTGCGAAATTGTTGGAGAAAGTAATACAAAGTCCTATGAGCCACAAGTACGTAGGAATGTGATTCGAATCAGGTGCATAATTTAAATAGTTGGTATTAGATAAACCATGTCACACTATCTTATAAGTGTGACAAGTTTCAACTTCATTTCTTTTATTTCCGCTCTACCTTTTTTTTTTATTTTCACCATCACTGCCACCCATCTCCACCATATCCGAATTGCCATTGCGACAACCTCCACCATAACCACCTCCTTCTCCACCTTCACAACGACCACCACAATATAGTACCACCACCATCTTTAGCCACCAATACAATTTCATATTTTAGTTTAGCGATTGTTAGAAATGTTCGATACTTACGTAACTTCTGAGATTGTTAGAAATGTTAGGAATAGTATATTATCATAGGTTAAGTACCTCTCTACATTGTCTTAATATATCAGGTTCAAAAAAGATTAGCAGGTAGGCTTGTTTTCAACTTACATCTAGAACTAATTTTTCCACAAAGTGAGGCATTCTTCGTGTTGTACTCTCTCATCTTCTCCCTTAACTTCTTGTATTCCAATTTCACATCCTTGCATCAATATACAAGCAATGAAACCATTAGTACTATGCCAAATGCAATATCGTATAAAAATCCAATTCTCATACCATCAATAACTGAGATCTTTAGTTGTATATCTAAGATAATAAATTCAAAAAGTAAGACCTTTATTTATATAACTGAGATAATAAATTTAATACATGAGATCTTTATTTGTATATCTGAGATAATAAATTCAATCCCTGAGACCTTTATTTATATAACTGAAATAATAAATTTAATACCTAAGATTTTTATTTGTATATCTGAGATAATAAATTCAATACTTGAGAGATTTATTTGTATAACTAAGATAATAACTATAATACCTGAGATCTTTATTTGTATACATGAAATCTTTATTTGTATACCTGAGACCTTTATGAGTATAACTAAGATAATAAATTCAATACATGAGCCCTTTAATTCTATAACAAGAATCATAACTTGTATAAGAAGAATCAAAATATAATTTAATACTTGGGATCTTTATTTGTATATCTGAGATAATAAATTCTATACCTTAGACATTTATTTGTATATCTAAGATAATAAATACAATACTTAATATCTTTATTTGTATACTTGAGATCTTTATTTGTATATTTGAGATAATAACTTCAATATCTGAGATATTTACTTGTATATCTGAGATAATAAATTCAATACCTGAGACCTTTTATACTTTACCAATGTCACACCACTCGGCTAATGGGATGGTCTCAGCCAATATTTTCACTAGTTTAAATTCTTTCATGATTATGCGTATAACAAGGGTTTATGTTCCTTATTAAAACTGATACTTGCTTAACAAATATACGGAAAGAGAAGTTTCTAAAAAGACCTGTTGAAAAACTTGATTTTAAGGCACACATGATGAGTAACATAAGAACGAAACATTAAATACTACCTTCGGTTATTAAAAGTTGTAACATTTAAGATGGAGTTTTGAATCAATTCTATGATTCTTAAATTTTTGTGATTTTATATCATTTGATGTATCTAGGAAAATTATTGTAATTAATCATTATTAAATTTTTAGTAGGGGAGTTACTTTTATTTAAGTTTACTTGTATTACTCTGAGAGACCAAGATTATTATTTTGAACTATTAACTTTGATCTATTGCATATGAAACTCCAATGTATAAAATATGTAAAGAAATTACTAATTTGGGGGGGGGGTTTAAAGGCCAAATTCAACAAATTATTCACTCATATATTGAGTTTTGAGAATTATTATTTGGTTATGAATCATTGATTCTTCCATATTGTTCTTGAATTTGTTTCAAGAATTTTTTAATAAAGCTTATAAATTTATCAAGGAATTTAATGAACTAAATCATGTTTGAATTACACTGAGTTACGAGTAAATGCTAATTTATTGTGCATATGTATTTAATCAGCTTCTACTGATTCATATTACCTATTTATTTTGGCTTTGCGCTATTTATGTTTGGTAAATTGATTGACATGTTATGCTTGCAATAAGTGGACATCTTCATGACGGGGTTGTTTGGAGAAAGTCACATTATTGAGTCATGGATATTAGTTTTCATTATAGGATTTAATTTGGATTAATGGTTTTTGGAAATATTGTAATTAATTGTTATTGATACTTTTTCAATTAAGTGTTTATGAAAGTGTACACTTGGTAATTTTGCTAAGTAGTTGGTAATTATTACCTTAAGTTATCAAATGGCGAATGACATCCTTATATTTCTCTAGGTATTTTGATTAAAATATTAAGTATTTATTAAGGTGGGATATGGACGTATTACAATATCTATTGAGGGAGACACCCTCTTCATTGAAGTGTCCTACGTCAAAGGATAAGTAGGGTATAGATTTATGTGGCATCTATTTTATTATACATCATGTGTCAAATGGTGACCTTATAAATTATTTGAGAGATATGCAAAATAATGCATATCTATTCAAGGAATTAATCCTTTTCTTTGAAGTCTGCTATGTGAAAAGATATGCAGAGCATAGTGTCAAGTAGCATACATTTTATTATGTAGCTCCCATTGTCAACCATGTTATGTGGGCGTCGATACCAAGTGGTGCCTAATCAAGTGACTCATACTATAGTGTGGCTCACTTATTGCGAGTGATTTTCAAACTTTTGAAGATGTTAACATCAAGTTATGCGAGAGATAAACGTAATTATAAAATTAGGGATACCATGTTATGCACTCACCATTAAAGCGTTCTGATCCCTTCGAGAGTATCTCTGGGTGTTCGAAACTTCAAAAATCAAATTTGAATTTATTGATTTCTTTAGGAATCTCTATGCAGGAGAGGAGCCTCAGCCCTGGTTTTCTTCAAATTCATTGTCATTGACATCGCTAACCATGGATCATAATGCTTTGATTGGTTCACGAATTTACCTAAATTAAACCCCATAACATCTAGATCATTTACTCTAACCATTTTCCAATGAAGATATTAGACTAGTGGTTTTGAATCTTAGTACCCTAAATCTCCAAGGCCGAAAGGCATCCCCCCTGTTCTTTCAAAAGTTCTAGGGCATAATTGGTGAGGATCTAACTCCATCTCTTCTTGACTTCTTCAATGGTGCAAATCTCTCAGATTCATGGAGTAGCAGAATTTTCATAACTTTGGTTTCGAAATGTAATAACCTTGAATCAGTCAACCACTTTCGGTCGTTTGGGCTCTGTAACTCAATTTACAATATCATCTTAAAATTTCTTGTAATTAGACTAAAGGCGGTGATGAATGAAATTTTCAATGAATTCTGAAATGTGTTCATTCGGGATAGAATCATACATCATAATACTCTCATTGCTCATGAAGTGATGAATTGGGTCAAGGAAAAAAGGAAGGGAATAGAATTTGTTGCGATGCTAAAGGTGGATCTTAACAAAGCTTATGATAGAGTAAGGTGGGACTTCATTTAGAAAGTCCTACAAACCATGGAAATTCTTCTAGTTTGGACCCGATGGATAATGTTGTGTATCAATTTAGTTTCATACTCTATCTTGATCGATGGAGAACCCTCCCAACTCATATTTTCTGAAAAAGGGCCTAAGGCAAGGTAATCCCTTATCTTCGTATCTTTTCATTTTGTGTATGCAAGTCTTGTCTTCTTAGTTATTACTGCTAGATAACAGGAAAGAAATTTTGGAATCAAAGGTTAGAAGAAGGGCGCCTAGAATCTCTCACCTTTTCTTTGCAGATGACATGCTTTTCTTCTTCAAAGCTACTCCAGATGCTTGTAGTAAGATAAGAAGTCTATTGGATGAATTTTGTCTAATCTCAGGGGATTTAGTGAACTTAGAGAAATCATCTATCATTTTCTTCCTGAATACTTCGACCAAATTTGTGAGGTTCATGCGTAAGCCCCTACGAGTAAAGCAAAAGGATTCACTAGACAAATACTTAGGGGGTTCTAGTGGAAATGGATGGCAAATCAGGAAAAAAAAGCTTGATTTCATTTATGAAAACATAATAAGAAAGTTGGGTTTCTAGAAATTCTACTCCCTTAATTAAGCAGGCAAAATCCTTCTTATAAATGCTATCCTAATTGCTCTTTCTTCTTATGTGTTATCAGTTTTCTTACTGTTGAAGAGACTAGTGAATAAGATTAATTCAGATGTTCTTAGGTTTTAGTGGGGATCTTTGGGGGATAAGAAGCCAATTTATTGAAGAAAGAAGAATTTTTTCTTCCAACCAAAAAAGGAAGGGGGAATTGGTTTGCATAATGTTTCCCACATCAACTACTCCATACTTTTTAAACAAGCTTGGAGAATCCAGAAAGACCCACAAAGATTGCTCTCAGATTCATTACAGAAAAATATAGAGCCACTCTAATTGAAGTTATTCAATCAAACAAAAAGCTCTTTGAGGGTCCATGGGCTTTCAAAAGCATGGTTATGCATGGTGCAAGAGTTATGAAAGGGGGTTTGGGAAAAGTCATTGGCAATGGTAGGCTCACAAATATTGAAGAGGATACATGGCTACCTTAGGGAAGAATCACTATCAATAATAATACGGGATTACAGCCGAAGGAAGAGAAACCAAAGTGGGTTGTGGATTTGTTAAAAGAAGACTCTTCCTAGGACCAGAGTAAAATCTGGAGATTATTTAGAAGGGAAATCACTACAACCATACTTAGCTCTCACATTACTCCCAATAATCGTGAAGATGGACCTTGTATGGTGGAACTCAAGAATAGGCTCTTTCATAGTCAAGGATGGATGTTGATTCTTGAGGGAACAAGAGGATAATAAAACCATCCGTTTGCAGATACCCATAAGAGATAATTAAGATTTTGGAGGAAATTTTGGAAGTTAAATCTCCTTCTAAAACTCCTATTTTTTACTTGAAAATTAATGTAAAGGGCCTTACTAGCTTGAGAGGAACTTTCTAGGAGAGGTCTGGATTTGAATCCTATCTGTCCATTGTGTAGAAATCAAAAGAAAATCTTAGAGCATCTATTTCGTGACTATGATATCACCAAAAAAATATGGAGTTCATCATTCTTAGGGATGCAGGTCTCGGATGTGGAACCCCAGATGGAAATCTGGTGTCTAAATTGGCTATCTTTATTCACGAGAGATAACATCCAAAATCAAGGAAGGGCAAAATCCTTTATCATTCTATGTTGGAGCATCTAGCTGTATAGGAATGAATTTTGTTTTAAATTGTAAATTCTAATCCAGCTTCAATCTTCTATCTATTCAAAGAATGGAGTGGAAGATGCTCACAAGCTTGAATCCCATAAGAAAGAAATGAGAACTATCTTATCTAGGTACTTCATATAATTCGTTTCTAGACATTAAATAACTCCAAGGACGAAATTTGAATATTATGGAAGTATATGGAGCCTGGAAGAAGATCAACAAGAAGAATCAAAGATTATTCATTGAAGCAGGGATAGGTTGGTACGTCTAGAGAAGGGATGGAGGAATTGTCTAACGTAGCCAAAGAGTTTGGGCTTTTTTGCTCTTCATGCAAAATTACTTTCCATTTGAAAGGGCATGAAAGAGGCACATCTATTGAGGGAAGCCTACCTTTTACGTACGGATTGTAATAGAGCAGTGGATGTCCTAATAGATTTGTGTAAGTCTCCAAAGGAACTTAGGAATCTAGTAGAAGATATTAAGTTAGATGCTTGTAATTTTATGTTTTTTCGTGATTTAAGGTTTCTAGATCTCTTGTTAGCAATACTCAATACTTAGCTATAGTGTCTAGATTGGGGCATCTTCCTTGTATGTAATTCTAACTATTCACTGCCAAAAAAAGGAAGTAAGTCCTCATTTTTCAAACCGCGTGTCATATTTTGTGAGCACTAGTGCTAAGTGGCACTTAGGTGATGTGTTGGCCTATTGAGGGAAAACTCTTATATATTTAAAAATCTCTAAAGAGCTATTTGGTCCCCCTACGCCAAGTGAAATGCATCCTAGTGACAACACCATCTTATGAACACACTCACGTCGGGATCGCCCTCTTTTCTTTGAAGTATTCTTACCCAATGATGAGACATAGATGACATACAACTTTAAAGGAATACACCACATGTAATTATTTAATTAAGGGATCTCAACTTAACCTACCACCTAGTTATTTAATTAAGTAGTATACTCACTGAACTATATATGGTGAGGTTCAAGCATATCATCTATTTCTTGGTCCAACTCCTACTCTAGTTGTCTGCTATAAGTTAGTCACTCTAATAGGCATCTACTCCAAAAGTGAGATTCCTTAATGTAGGCATTGATTCGACTACCAATGTAATTTGCACAAGTGAATATATTTGATACATGAGAGTTGCATAGTTGACTCTCCAAAAGGATCAAGGAGTAGTCAAAATAGGAGTTAATGAAGGGCCAGTGAATTTTTAAAGGAAGATTCATAAACCTTTTCTAAAGATTCAACAAATAGGGATAAACCAAAAGGACATACCCATAGTAGACTTTTTTGGGATGAAATATGAATTAGGCCATAAATCATAAGAGGCTATACTTTGATTCAATCATATATCAAATAATCCAAGACTTATAAGCAATGCACAATATTAAATCCCTAACTATACACATTGATACAAAACTACTATTGGTGAGTAAGATTTAATACAAAAAG
The DNA here is from genome assembly GCA_026401315.1 of Dysphania ambrosioides. Lineage (NCBI taxonomy): Eukaryota > Viridiplantae > Streptophyta > Magnoliopsida > Caryophyllales > Amaranthaceae > Dysphania > Dysphania ambrosioides. Next base: position 19,882,192 of record CM048667.1, read on the forward strand.
GACTAATAGTGTGCTCATTCGTTGCAAATCTTGTTCAAGGATCTTTAAATAGGTTATCCATAATTATTTAATATAGTCATGCTTACAAATACAAGTCTTGATTAGCGCATTAAATAAAAGGCATAATCAAATAAATAATAATTATAAAAAATAAATAAAACATGATTAATATCATCAAAATATGGATAAAGGCATAAAATAAAATATAAATCATGCATATACAAGTATCGCAATGAATAAATACTTATTATAATAAAAAGATGGATTTAATAATTAAAAGGGCCCATTAGATCTTACCTATACTGCCTAAAGTATAAAAATAATTTATCACAAGTATGACAAGTTAAATTGGATGATCTTGATTAAAATTTAGTATTAATTGGGTTTAGGGTCAAAAAACTTCTTTGAAATGACCTATATTTACAGGAAAATAATAAAAATTAAGTGAGATAGGTTTAAAAGGGACAAAATATGGCCTAGACTTGCTTCTATCATAACCCCATCACCCTTGTATGTATAACTATTCAGATAAAATTGGTGAAATTTAGACTTCACGTTGAATGCAAAGAATTCGCATTGCACATAATCCTGCTCTAGAAGTCCATATTGTGGAGCCCATAACTTATTCTATATACCTTCGTATGGATCCCAAAATATTTCAATGAAAGGAAAATGAGATAAGCAAGAGGATTTGGAATTGAGTCATTTGGATAAGAACCGAAAAAGTTCAATTTCATATAAAAGATATATGAATCAAACTCGATTTAAATAAATCGTTCATGACACTTTTGTTTGAAATTAGGCTTATCATATATCTTCTGAATGCTTGTAAGAAAGATATCCATCCAAATAAGGTTTATGGACGAATAAATATATTTTATGAATATTATAAGCTCTATTATGATTCTTAGGATATATTTATAGATTAAAGGATTACAATCCCATTATATTGACATTCATGAAATGTTAAAAAGGTTTTAAAGCAAGTGAGTCCATTATACTTATGACATATCGAATTTAACTCTTTAGTATAGGAAAGACATAAAAATATGATCATTGCTGGGACATAAAAAGGGAGACTTGATTTAGATGTTTGGAATTGGACTTATAAAATGAGCATTGTTTGGAATTATGCTTATAATATGATCATTGTTGGGACATTTACATGATAAATCAGAAGTTGGAACATTAAATCGTTTTGTGTTGTATTAGCACGAACCTCCTAGAAGGCACTATGTGTCTTAAGCCAAGAAATGAGGTCATTATTTGAAACATTCTTATCAAGTAAACAACTGAGCATACAAAATGGAAGGCATGCCAACGCTTAGGGAGCGATCTTTCCATTGTAATAAGATTCCAACATTATCAACCAAGATACTATCTGAAGACATAAACTCTGTCTATGATGGATAATCATTAACTCCAGCTTAGGGGCCAATGTAGTATTCAAGATGACATGGGTGCCAATGTAGTCTAATGTAGTCAAGAAGGCTGCTTTGGTTCGTTTAGTGATAAGAGGTCCACTTAGAGATGGTTAAATGTTAATTTTGTTCCTGTGGCACTCAAAAGGTCAGTTCTGAGGACAATGTTAGCAATGGTGGAGGATTCTGAACCAAGATTAGTTGGACAAACAATGAAAAATGGAGGAAAGCATAATGATAAGTTACACAAGTACACAACTACAATTATATTATAATTCGTTTTTGACATGTATACTAATACTTACCACATAAAGCTACATGAAAAAGGCCTCATTGCTGTACAAGACGCATATCCCCGATTTGCCCGTGTATATTTTTGGGTGTTTATTTCATTTTTGAAGTATAAAACTATAAGTACACATATTTGCCATAGGCTTAACTTCATTGAGGGGGTTCATTGCATCATTAACTGCAATATCGTACCAGACGGGTCACACATAGGGCTAGATATGAGCCGAGCTAGCTCGTAAACTATTCAGAATGGGATCGCCCAAAGCTCGGCTCGAGGGCTCGACGAGCCTAAACGAGCTTTAATTATATATACATATTTATATGAATCGAGCTTAATTACTCGAACAAGCCTTCGTCGAATCTGAGCCAAGTGACGAGTTTATACCGAGTCGAGCCGAGCCGCGACCTTCTGTGGAGCCAAGTTTAAGCTCAAATTTCAAAGTTTGATGAGTCACAAACCCGAGCCCGAGCTTCAGGTGTCTCAGGCGAGCCAAGCCACGAGCTTCCCAAGCTCGGGCTCGATTTGGCTCGTCTTCAGGCCTACTCACACAATTATATGAGTTACTAACACCTTGAAATGAAATTTAGTAGTATCCCAGTTTACCCTTCACAGCTTTAAACAAGTGTTCAAGAAGAATTCCTGAACAATAATCAATGAGAGTTGATAGAGTACTTATCCTCTTCGAGTACCAATCCCCTGGCGAGAGTAAATAAGCTTTTATTAGCTTACGTTAACAAGAGCGCAATGTAGCCAAAATGCCAATGAGCCAAAAGTAGAGAAAGTTTCCGATTTCGAGCAGCAAAATGTTTAACTTGTTTTACAAGCTGCTGGATTTCTGCCATACTGGATGATCATTGGCTTCCCTTTAAAGACGTAGCCATTTACTAGATTCTGCACATATCAAGAGGGGAATTAGCTTTTCAAGCCATACTTGTGCAACTTATAACACCAGATATGAAAATCAAATACTAACATAAAACATGAAATCAATGGCCAAAAAAGACAAATAAGAGAAAGCAAAGGGACAAAACAGACAAATTTCAATGGCAAACTGTGACCACTTTGACTGAGTAGCATTCTCAATAACCAGAGTCCCAATTCCCAAACTCCCAATCAACAGGTAAGGGTACCAAGTCATCAGGGACGAATGAAGGCACAGAATGATAAACCTCTAGTCAGACACTAGGATGGGAAAAGTTTCGAGCTAAGCATGTAATTCGGGATACAGGAACTTGAACAAACATGACACAACCTGCATTATTCAGGCATAGATTTCAAAGATCTTTTCTTGAAAAGCATAGATTTCAAATATAATAGGTGTTACACACGTAATATCGTAAGTCTTATATCCCTTCAATTACAAGTGAAGTAAAATCTGGTCATACTCATGATATATATTGTTTACCAACACCAACACAACCAGAACTAAGTAATTACAATGAAACTGAAAGATAAAATCTCCATCTAACAAGCCTCAGTTCATGAGCTCCATCACACTACAAGTCTTCCTTTCTATGCTCAGATCAAATGTGGAGGATTACAAACATACACTTATTGCGACTAGAAAAAACGATGCACGACATATTTGTCCGCAACTCATTTTAGAATTCAAAAAATATAAAAGCAGACAAACATACCAGAGCACGGTGAGCTAACTCAACAGATGGAAAAGTTACAAAAGCTTGGCCCCTCATTCTTCCTTCCTGAAAGGCACAAATTTACAGTTATTGTAGGAATTAAGATAGGACAAGAAAACAATAAAAGGGCATGTTCTATTAGGACCAAAGAAAAAAATTAATCCAAATGTTAGGAAACAGAAACATTGGGCAATCCATATATACTGAAGTAAATACAAACTGAAGCGCACCACCACTTTACATACAAGACCCATATAGGGAGAAAAAAAGCACAGGTCCGGTCATCAGTTCATCACTTGATCATCTAATTGCATTGATGTGTCTAAAATTTTGAACATATAAATTACAAGTCCTTACAACTGTCCACAATGGCCAAAAATGTTATAACCCTCATCATACCAGTTAACTGGAAGGGTATGATTGTGAACCTTACTAAACATTGAATTTATTGGATTGGCGAGGTAAGAACCTTGTCAATAGTTGGTCCACTCACTGACTTGAAGGAATTTTCCTCTCTGTTAATAAAAAAAACACTAGTCAAAACATAATAAAAGGTTTTCTGTCCCCCTAATTAGGACTCCTCTCTACTCTGTGACTAAAATATGTAGAGAACAGTACTCCCCTTACTTCTTCAAACAACAGTTCATTGATTAATTGAAATTCTCCCAATTTGGCAGATTCAAATCCTAACACTTCAACCATGTCTAGCATTCCCACATGTTCATTCAGAGTCTTAATTTTCCCATTCAATGTATTTGCTGAATACATTTGCCTATAAAATATTTAAAAAATCCAATATTACCCATCATTCAATACTTACATGTTCAGGAAGTTACATCCCCATGTAACAAGTTGCAGGAGGCTAAATAGGAATGAGGTAAAAGATAGCTTCCTAAAGTACAACACCACATCAATAGGAGGGTAAAGCGATGCCACATCTGGCACCCAAATTCAAGAACATTAAAAACATTCACTTCTTCTACTCAGGCCAACCCTCACTACGTTCACCCTCCTTTCCTTCTACCGATCAATCTCATTCTAACACCTGCCAGTTTGAAATATCGTGAAAGTGATTGTAAAGCCTATTTAAAGTCAACTGGCTCAGTTAAGGCCCAGGTAATAATATCCTACCAACAATATTCAATAGTTACCTATATAAAAATATACAAGAATCTGATATGATGAATGTTAATTCAGACTACAGTGTAGTCAAAAGTTGCTAAATTTCTTGATCCTTTAAACTAAATTAAACAAAAAATTACTTTTCATGGGTCCATTTTCAACAATTTCCCACATATCTCGACTAGATACATGTCATCATATAAATTATACAAACAAAAAAAATTAGAAATCTCTACATTTATATTGGGGACTAATTGTTGTTTATAGGCCATAATGAACAAGAAGTATAGGACAAATAGAAAAAATTACTCAAATAATGGTGATTTTAAGAGCAAAGGCCCTGATACCACTTGTTAGCTTAAAAATTCAGTGCTAGTAAACAACCCAAAATTCCAGAGATTATTAAAATTTCCGAAAAGTATTTACCTAATGTTAGATTCTTTCAAACAACGTTCAATCAAATTGGATGTACTTTCAAATTGCAGAAAGGAGAGCTAATTAATACAGAGAAGGAAAAAAGAGCTTATAAACAAAAAAAGAACGGAGTCACCCAATCATCTATAGGTTTTTATGGTGTTTATAAATTTAGGGTTAGAGTGAGGATTTAATCTATAACACCTATCTTTGCAAGTAAGCTTCCTATTTAAATCCCCTAATAAAGGTTATATAACCAATCAAAAAAACAAAAATAAATAAAAAGGTCAGTGATTTTGATTTCCTAACTTGTGTGTCTGATAATTTGAAAGCCTTTGCTTTCTGCACTTTGTGGAAGTGAAGTGGGAAGTTAAAAAAGGATTACACACACAAAAAGGGGGAGATAGAATTAAGACTCATAATTGTGTTGTATGGGATGCTTTGAATAGTTATAGTAGGGGGTTCATCTATTCAGGGTTCATCTATGAGCATTACAAGCTAAAATGGGTAGGCCAAAATTATCACCATTTAAAATCAGGGGTGGCAAAAATTGACCCGACCTGAAAACCGACACGAACCCGACCCGAAAATAGCGGGTTAGGGTTGAGATTTTTTACACGAAAGCTTAAATGGGTTGACAGAACCCGACCCGAAATTAAATGGGTTAGGTTAAGGTTAAAATTTCCAACCCGAAAAATGACCCACGTAACCCGAAACTATTTTTGGGTCAAAATTATGTCGGGTCAACCCGAACCCGACCTTATAACCAAACTATATTAAGTAGATTAAAAAAAAATTACTTGGCCAGTCACCCATTTTGTCTAAAATCCAAGCCCAAATTAAAACGCTAAAAGAAAATTAAACTACTAATGTCAACTTGTTAGTCGTTTCATCTCAATCTAAAAGTTTTCCTTTTCTTCAGCCACTCTATTGAATAACCACATATCAGGGGTGGCAAAAACTGACCCGAACCTGACCCGGAAATAGCGGGTAGGGTTGAAATTTTTGACACAAAAACTTAAATGGGTTGACACGAACCCGACTCGAAATTAAATGGGTTAGGTTTGGGTTGGAGTTTTCAACCCGAAAACTTAAATGGATCAGGTTTGGGTTGGGGGATAGCTGACCCGAAAATAGGTGACTCGAACACGAACTCGACCTGATCCATTTGCCACCCCTATTTAAAATACACTGGGTAAATTTAAAACAATTATCTACTTGCTCAATTGTTTTTATACCTCTATGCTGTACACCTGGTAAACGAGAAAAAAGGGGGATTTACCCCAAGACTTGTATCAATTGTGCAAATCAACCCTTTTAACTTTTTAAGCGGAGAAATCTAATAAAAATTGTGCAATAAAAGTCCCCACCTACATTTACATTCAAGTTCCTGGTTGGAATGCTGACATGACACCGGGAAATTGAATTTTATGATTTTTTTATTTTAGAACAGCTCATATACTTTATACATGCATGTATAATTTTATAATAAATAAATCAATCTATCGTTAAATTTGTTATATGTACTGCCTTTAATACATCTTAAGCCCTAACAATAATTCAAACGCATTTAAAACTTCAAATTGCAAACGAATGTATCCTCCATTGAAACAAGTCTGCATGTTCTACTGATTTCTGGGGTGGAAGGAGCATCAGGGGAAGTCAGTGATGAAGGCGATGAAGCTTTGATGTTGTTTCTAACAAAGAAGATACGGGTAAAGTTACCATTTTTAAGAGAGTTGGGAGGTGGGTATGAAATTTGAGGAAAAGGGTATTGTTGATTGGAAGATAGAAAACGATAATGACAACGTTGTGAATTCAGTTGCAGTCAACACTTTGCTACCAGTACTGTTCAAGGCATGCATTTTTTGTGCCATAGAGTGGAGGAACTGAGGAAGTCAGGAGAGTGTTGTACTTTTGGGGAAGTTGGCACATACCAAAAAAAGTTAAAAGTACTTTTGGTGTATAAAGGTATTTTTGATATAGAGTATGTATTATATTAAGTATATCAGCTGTATTTTGTAAATTTCAAATTTTCAATGCCACATCAGCATTCTAGCAAGGAAATTAATCGGAAACGTAGGTGGGGAGTTAATTTTGGGGGGTCGATTTGCTTTTCTTGGATGTTGAGAGATTAATTTGCAAAATTAATACAAGTCTTGGGGTTGATTTGCTACTTCTCCTCAGGTTAAACAAATGCATGTAAATCTTCTTCTATCGCCATGGTTAAGTAGTAGCCCTCTTCTTCTTTCCTTTCAGGTTCTAGTTATAGGTTAAATTGTTAGAATTAATCAGTTGGGTTCATTTCCCCAGAAGCAAGAAAGAAACTTAAACTCAAAGGAAAGTATGAGCAGTAATATTCGGCAAAAGTTATTAATTTTTCAAGCCACATCCACTGGATTACCAAAACTACTCGAACCAGAATAACTTCTCAGTCCATCCAGAATTAAGAGACACGAATTTTTCAATTTCAAGTAAGATACAGAGTAATAGGTTCTATAATCAGCCCTTGAAAATGATACATACCCTACAGCAGTAGAATAGCAATAGTATCACCAACATCACTCTTTTCAGACCTTGCCAAAAGAACCACCAATAGCCAGTAGTTGCAATGGGGGAGGAATTGATACATGAAAGAGAAGACTAGAAAAGGTAAAAACTGACCTGCATTAGTTTTACACTAAGACTGGACTTAGCAGCGTCAAGGCTCCCAAACAGTGACCCTGCATTACAAAAAGTTGATCAACTACAAATTACTAATTAGGAAGGCTCACAAAATACAACACTGAATTTCATAGTATATATGAATAATTCTCTATTCAACATACATGTTTCAATCAGCAGAGGAGAGTAAAATATAACATGTTCAAGGGAAAGATTTCAGCAACTATAATTTTCAACTCTACAGTTCTCACTTACCAAAGATGAAATGGAAGTCCTCCAAAACCACATCCTTTGCCAAGTTCTTTATGTAGAGCACTGAAGCAGGATCCCCAGCAGCATAATTCTAGCATCATTAAGGATATTAGCACAATAGAAAGATTTGCATTCACTAACATGAAACATCAAATCTGAGGCAGTCAATATAATTTACCAATACATAAGTTCAACAACCCGGATGAAAATGTATATTACCAAACAGGTGAGATAATTGCATAACTGCCTAATGAGAAACTTCGTGAATAGAAAGCATACTTTACACAAGGGAGGTATGTTGTTAGGCATGGGGCAACTCTAAGATACCCCTTATGATGACAACCTGCATTACGTGGAAAAGATAATGTTTCTGGTAATAGTGTTCGGCCACCCAATTTTAAAACTTGACCAAACCAGAACCAATTTTGTACTGTTTGGCTCATTGTGAATAAGATTTCTTTATTATGGGAGCTATTAGTCCAATTGATCAACAAAACAAAGCTAGACATCATGCATCTAAATACTAAATCAAGCTAATCAAAATATAAGGACATGGTTTGTGGACCCACAGAACACATTTCCCCAACACACTCTAGCTTAATTATTGGTGACACACATTCAAACAGGAGCAATAATATGTAAACTCCCTCTGTATAACATTTTAAAATGCATCAACCTCAAAACGCTATTAATTTACACAATGAGAAACATATATATCAAGAAACAAACAAATGCAAACTAGATGCAAAGGTTTGGTATTGACAACAGTAACAATAATTCAGGAAATACTCGCAAAGTTACAAAACTCAATTACCTGAGGAGACAACTTATTCATAGTTCATACCATCTGGGTACTAAAAGTACATACCTTGAACATTGGAAGTGAAAGTATCTCCTCCGGAGGTAATTTCTGGCTCTCTATTTGGTCAATGGTAGCATAAGGCACAACATCTGTAGATTCCAGCTTTTCAGGTTCTTTCACCGTGCTATCATGAACAGCCTCATGCTGAACCTTTTTAGGGGCTATTCTGATCTGTAGTGACAGAAAGTATAAAAACTTGTACAAAACCCAGATAAGGCAATACTTATCATCTTTATGGTAAGAAACAGGAATGGACCTGTAGTACAGGGTTGTTCTTCTTTATTATTGGGATTTCCTTAGGAACCAAAGTGGCATGTTTTAGTCCGACAGCCTCATGAGACACATCTTTATCTATGCCAGGGCCAACAATAACTTCTCGCTTGATCCGTTTTTTCGGAGCTTCTGTTTCATTATCAACCTCCTGAAGATAGTAAAAATGCAAAAATATATACTTAAAATCTCTTCGTTAATTATACATGATATGTTGATCATTAAGGATGCTCCCCCTGCCCCACATCACCAAAAAAAATAAAACAAAAAGAGTTATAGCTTTAAGGGTATCTATTTATTGAAGGAGATTAGATTTTACCTATGTTAACTAATAAGTCAACAAGTCAAATTCATATTATTTATAGTCAACTTGACAAGATTCAGGAAAAAAGTCATTATTTTAATTTATCCATAGTTTGGTCAGTCACTCCTTATCATTCAACTAGGAATAAAAAACCTCTAACTAATCAACAATATTGGGTTGATGATTGCACCCCCATGACCCAACCCACTAAACCAAAAAAGTGCATCTTTAGGAACTTGAGAAATTATTAATCCATGTATAAGGAAAATCAGTACTTTTTACAATTTTTTTTGGTGGGGGGGGGGGGGGGGAAGCAATAGAATTGAGGTTCCAACAGCTTAATACACGACATCCTGAGAGGGTGAAGCATGGATCAAAACACTTTTAATGGATCCTTGAGTTTGGTGTGGTCCAATGTCTTATCAGAAGAATAAATCCTTGCAATCATATTATGGATTAATTAATAGCAGCAAGGGGAGAAAGGTAAACCAGTATTCCGTCCCCCTAGCTTGCCAGCATATTGATAATTCCCTTTGGGGGGGTGAAGTGATAAACCAAATTAGCAGTAAAAAAAAATTCCCAATAGAGGTCAATCAAAAAATTTTAAAAGTAGGACTATAGGATTCCCAAGGGTATAAGAACAATTTACACAATATACAACCAACATCACATAAGGAGAAGAGCACCATGTTGGGGGGGGGGGGGGGGGGGGGGGGGGGATATGCAACTAGAGGGGAAAACCATTCCAACCCATATGGCATGATTCACTGTAATATTCAGAAAACAAAGAACATAAAATAATTATTTTCCATCTAATTTCAGGAACTAGTTGGACCACAAAGAGCAATAGTACCCTACAGATTAGATATTAAACTTATTCCACAACTAACAAAAAAATGCACTCCTTATCTAATCAGTTTCCTTAGTTGGACCATAATTGCAAGCAGCCTACTCATGAGTCTTTTTGCTACCCCATAACGCATAAAAGGCCACCATGTTGCACCCCCAAGCACAAAAGTGACAAGATACACGCATCCAGGTAACTGATCCCCAAATCTCTATATTATGACAGACAGAAAGGGGAGTTTATCAAACTTGAGCATTCTTCCAAGCATGATGTTACACAGAGGCCTAAACCTTTTTATTTTCCAAATTTTTGTGCGTAAGGAAACAGGATAGCAAGAAATCATGAAGTGATTATTGTAGGAGATTATAGAATATGTTTCAAGGCTAATAGCCAAAAAAAATCACCAAAGTACTCCTTCAACCCTTCCTAACCCAAATGTTTGAAAAAACAATTCTTCAAGAGCTCCAGCACATCAGCAACTCAAACAACTCCAACACCAGAAAGATACATTTTGGAAAAAAATATCATTAAATGAACCTCTCAACTTTGAGATAAGATACTCTAGAGTGTGGACATCTATGTAGCATGGGTAAGTTGGTTGCTTCTCGTTTCCATACCAAATACGGATAGCCAAATGCGGGCATGGGTAGGTACGGTTTTGTGTACATATTGAGCACGGCTGGGCCTAAATATGGCCATACCCCTTCCTACTTAATTTGATTTCTGACCACAAATGAGATCTGGGTTATAGAGTAACTGCTCTGATATTCTTCCTGCTTAAACTTGAGCATTCTTCCAAGCATGATGTTACATAGAGGCCTAACCTTTTTATTTTCCAAATTTTTGTGCGTAAGGAAACAAGATCGCAAGAAATCATGAAGTGATTATTGTAGGAGATTATAGAATATGTTTCAAGGCTAATAGCCAAAAAAAATCCCCAAAGTACACCTTCGACCCTTCCTAACCCAAATGTTTGAAAAAAACAATTCTTCAAGAGCTCCAGCACATCAGCAACTCAAACAACTCCAACACCAGAAAATTACTTTTTGGAAAAAAATATCATTAAATGAACCTCTCAACTTTGAGATAAGATACTCTGGAGTGTGGACATTTATGTAGCACGAGTATCTTGGTTGCTTCCCGTTTTCCATACCAAATACGGATAGCCAAATGCGGGCATGGGTAGGTATGGTTTTGTGTACGTATCGAGCACGGCAGGGCCTAAATATGGCCATACCCCTTCCTACTTAATTTGATTTCTGACCACAAATGAGATCTGGGTTTTGGAGTAACTGCTCTGATATTCTAGCCCACTCACACTCTTATTTTCTCTTCTCAGAATCGCGGTGGTGCTGATTGACGGAAAATAAACGGCAGATATGGTTTTGAGGGAGAGTGAGTGAAAAACAAAGAAAGAAATGGGAAGGCTTTCCTTTATTGCTGCAAAGATGGGGTTAGAACTGACTGGTATGTGGAGGAAAGGATGGTGCTGGGTGAAGACTGAAAAGTGGAAGGGACAAAATAGGGGTTGTGAACTTGAAAAAGTTGAATGGGTGGCACTAGGTGAAGTCTGAAGAGTGGAAAGAACAAAATAGGGATTAAAAAATAAAATTACGAGTATCATTTGACAATAAATGAAACTCTATTTTGTAGAGTTCAAACAGAACTCCATGGCATCCTATATACCACTTGCATGTCCCTGCTGCCTCTTCTCTTTCTTTATTTCTTCCTTTGGTTTGCCTTTTTTTATTACTTATAATTAAATATGGTCTATGCCTTTGCTTAGCCAACTTTTTGACTTTCGAAATCAAAGTATACCAGTTTACCAATCTGGAACTCCATTCCAATCTTTCATATTTCAACATAAAAATTAAAATTATTCCTACTAACTTTTTAAATTTCTACAGTTTTCTTTACTGTATCCATGCCATACCCGTTTTGAGAAATTTGAATTTTTCCATTTTCTGTCCCTGTATTTGTATCGTATGATTCGTATCTGTTTCCATATCTGTGCTACATAGATGGATATTAGGGGACAAAAAGCCTGAATCAATTGGACAAGGTTTGAATGTATAATTAATAGATTCCCCAATATGAATTTTGTACTTGCTTCATCTCAAGTTCAATGTTGATTCTTCAATTCTAGTTTATTCTCCCTAAAATAAACTTCACTTCTATCTCAATCTCTTCCATTACTCTATCATTCCATAAACCTAATCATGATAAGGACTATAATTTTCAGCTTTGTTTGTTCAGTGATATCTGAGCAGTTCCCTATTCCAGGATTAAGGATTGCCTTGAGAATTGACGATCATTTTCCATATAAATAATTGTGCTCTAGATCGTGCTACTGACTTGGTTAATTTGATTTGAAGATGTCAAAGCAAGAACAGGAACCAAGCTAGAGTCTCCACTAGCCAATCATACTTCTCCAAAATCACAAAACTAAACTTACGGAGCTTTAAACAAAGAACACATAATTAATCAATCATTCACAAGAAAAACATGCCAAATTCTCCCTGAAACTTTGCATGCTCTTCTTCGTCAAATTTTGTATAAGCAAGGAAGATACCACCTTGGTTGGCTTCAATATACAACACCAAGAAGAACAATAGATCCACCAAAGAATCTGCATATTTTTACTTATTTCCTGAACTTGTTCCTAAAAACAAGAATTTGGAGCGCAGCTAAGGGTATTTAATCTTGGTTAACATGAGATTCTTTGCTGAGCTTACTCATCAACTATCACCTAACCCTTAGATAGAACATATTTGAGTATCAGATCATGAATTTAACCATTGACATGGGAACACATACACCACACACACCTACCTCTGGACCTTAGCCCAGATGAACATACAATTGAAGCAACAGTGAGTCTCCCAGCATAAGTTAGGCATTTCACAAACATGGTTTCAACTCTATACTATGCAGCAGCAACTGCTAGCAGCGTCTACCAATAACATCAAAGATACCAACATCCAGCCAAAGTCAAGTATTAAGTCAGAAAATTACCTCATCTGAAGATTCCATTTCTGACTCATCACTAGACAGGTTCCCTGGATGAGGTTTTTCAGTTGCTGAGGGTAGTGGAGGAGGTAGTGGTGGTGGTGCAGATGGTAAAGGGGGAGTGGGCAGTGCCATACGGAATGGAGCAGGAATGTTCATTTTGTTCATCAAGTGTAGCACCTACAGGAAAGAAGAGACTCGGTTATGGTTAAAAAAAATAACAGTGACTTAGAATTTAGATAGAAGAGCAGACTTTCAACCAAAACCTGGGTATAAAAGCGAGGAACAGCAATAAGAGCATTAAGAATATTGGTCAGTATATTTCCGTCTGGTGGAGGATAAGCATACCTATACAGAAATATCACATATGATCAAAATCAGCATAAATGTTTCGTATACTACTCATGGTTTTATAAGGGACAAAATAATATGGGTAGGAAAGAATAAAGACATCAGATTAGCCTCAGAGCATTAAAACCATATCAAACTTAATATCAAGGTGCTATCACACAATTAGAAACAATAAATGTAGAGAGAAATAGATGACACACTGTAAATGAGGAGGAAAAGGATAATTGACTCCGAGCTTTTCCGCAATAGGTTCGGGAGCAAGCTGGATGGCTGACTTTGACCCTTCTTGCGCATCTCTATTCTGGGAGTTATCCTTATTTGAGGATTTCAGCGAATTTTGTTCTGATAAACCTCCAACATGCTTACTGTCCTCCGAAGGCTTACTTGATTTCTCCACAGACAAGACTTTACCAAGAAATCGCAACCTAGCCCCACCATCACATTAAAACCCCTTGATGTTAAAAATTGGAACACCAAAACACAACTATGTATAAAATCTTGATAAAAATATGGATGTCTGAATCGCATACCCATTTAGTTGGCGGTGTGCCTGTGAAGCAGAAACTTCATCTTTGAAATCCACAAAAGCACAGTTTCTTAACCTGCCAAAACGCAGAAAAAATTTCCATAACGTCCAAAACCCAAATACATGCATAGGATCAAATCTACAAAGCATAAAGCTACAAACCACCATGCAACATACAAATAGTTGATCTTTTTGGAAAATAACAACTCATTTCACATAAATGAATTCAGAGTACGTTCCTTTGTCAAAACAACGGAATTTAGCACAAAGCGCAATCAAAGTCAGTGATTTCATCATATCATTCATCAATGCCTAGACACCTTACAATTTGCAAAGGCTTCCTTCACTATTGACACATATATTGCAAACGAAAACACATAGTACCGAACTTGTCTTTCTTTTCAGGTCCATAAACAAAATAAGGTTAACAACATTACTAATCTAAGCCTAACAAACACAAACATGAACACAAATCTAAGCTCAAAAGACTCCCCACCGGACTGTAAGGCGATACATTTCCTATTATCACACGAGTAAGCTCGGTGGGACTACGGCATTGATATTACAAACTCAATCCTCCGACTATGAAATTACAAAGAAATTGTAAATATCAGCAACTTTACAATCAGATTACAATTAATTTAAAAAACCCAATAATAACAACAATGATAATAATAGTGGGTGAAGAAATAACCTTCCAGAAGTAAAAGGGCGAACGGAAACGGCGCCGTAATGAGAGAAGAGGCGAGATAGAGTGTCCAATGGAATGGCTTCAGGAAGGTGCCGAATAAGAAGAGTAGAGGGAGAAGAATTAGATGGATTTTCTGAGTTTGGAATCGGAGTTGGTAGGGTAAAATTTTGAGGGAAATTTGGATTCATTTTAGTGCCAAAAAATATGGAAAGTTGATGAACAAGTGAGAGATAAATGAAGATGATACTGTTATACTGATGCTGCCAAGAATGCGGCGATCAATTGTTGTCGTGCTCGTCCAACTCCTTTGGAATAATGAGCTGTCGTAAACAATACTGCCTCTTGAATGTGCAAGCACATCCAATGTTTCTTGGGAAAAAACAGTCTCTCAAATGATACCAATGACTCTGCACTAGGGATAATAATGGGTCGGGTTTGAGTTGAGTCTTATTAGACTCAGACCCACACCCATTATTTTCAAATTAGATCCATATCCGTCTCAGATCCATTGGATCCTGAAATTTTAAACTCTTACCCAGATTCATTGGATCTAACGGATCTCGGATCTAAAATGGTTTCAAAATGGATCATTAACATATTTTTATTTTTATGTGCTTATTATTCACATGTTTTATAATTTGATTTATTTTTCGCATTTCAGACCTTATAGTTGTTTACCGATTAAGTGTTATAAAGGATGATAAATTGCGTTATTATATTGAATGAGATAAATAAATAAATCATTTCTTATAAGCACACAGTCTGTATCGTTGAAATACTTGCGTAACAATATTTAGTTAAGTGAGTGGAAAACAAGTAAGCACTTGAGTCAAAATCCAACAATAAATCAAAAGTCCTAAACTTAACAGTTCTCTGTTACAATGTTTTTAAGATCAAGTGCAAAAGCTACTGGCAAGTTTTTAAAATCGCACAAAATCTAGTAATCTCAAACCTAGTTGAATATGTTTGTGGGGACGTGACGACAAGAAGCTAGTAATCACAAAGTACACATCAAAATTATATGAATATGTTACCTAGCGAGTGGCGATGAGAAAGAGTAATGTGAATGAATCTTTAGTTTTACTTATAAATGGAGATTATATTTTAATTTTATTTTTTTAAAAATATGGGGATCCATTGGTCGGATATGGATCGGATCTGGGTCTAAATTTTTTGGATCCGGACCCAAATGTGACTCAATGACATTAGACCCATATCCGACCCGAATCCAATGGGCCTAAAAAAATTAGACCCAAACCCTAAAAATGGATCGGGTCTTGGACCCATTTCCACCTCTACTCTATACAATTTGTACTGGATAAGGGTGTTTAGGAAAACCCAACCCAATTACCCGAATACCCAACGAGTAATTAGCAGGTAAATTTATAAAATAATTTATATTTTTCGGGTCGGGTACTTGACCCGGCTAAAATGTCATAAACCAGGTCGGGTAATGGGCAGAAAAATATCACAACCGAATACCCAAACCCGGATTTATTAATTTTTTTCAGTTAGGATTTTTTCCTTTTGGAACTACAGCCTCCCAGCTCCGCAAATAAGATCCTGCACCTGAGTGCACGATGTGCATCGTGCACCCGGTGTAAAACGCAAAATATTTTATATAAAACGCAAGTGTCACATAGCAGGGAAATTGAGTGAACATTTTCCTTGGTAATTGGGAAAAGCAAAAGTTTTTTTTGCAAATGTTCACTGTAGCACGTATTGTACAATGAGACAAATGTTGATTAATGCAGATGTTCACAATTAAAAATCTGATTTTTTGCATCGGAAATCGTAACAAAGCTAACCAAAATTATTTTTACAATGAACATTATTTAATCATACAGTGAACATTTAGTAGTACAGAAATGAACATTTTAGTATTATCCAATGAACATTTATATAACTCGAGTGAATCAGTTCAAAAAGAATGCATTGGGATGGAGCATTAATTTTTAATGATGATGTATTGAGATTCCTTTTATTTAATATTCAATAATTGTTACGTAATTGTAATATTTTAATATTGTAATATATTTAATATTGTAAAATTATTTAATATTGTAATTGTATTTAATATTTAATATTTTCACTAAACATTTATTGAATTTCACTGAATATGTACTCAGTTCCTATGAACATCTACTTAATTCCAATGAACATTTACTCAATTTCACTAACCATTTATTCCATTCCAAAGAACATCTATTCAATTTCATTGAATATCTACCTAAATCACTAAACATATCCGTATTTTGACTAAACATCTACTCCATTTCACTAATCATTTAGACAATTCCACGGACTATTTATATAATTCCAATGAACATTTTCTTTATTTCAGTGACCATTTACTAAACCTCACTGACCATTTGCCCATTTTACTTATCAGTTAGCTAATTCCACTGAACATGCTCTTTTATTTCACTGAATATTTGTTCAATCTTATTGAATATCTAATTAAATCCACTAAACATTTCCTCATTTCAATGACTATTTACTAAATCTCAGTGAATATTTGCTCAATCTAACTGATCATTTAGTTAATTGCACTGAACATGGGCAACGTTTCACTGAACATTTGATTAATTTCACTAAACATCTAATTAAATCCACTAAACATGTTCATTGAAACTGGACATACATTCAGTTTCAATGAACATCTATACTACTTAATTTCTTTGAACATATTTTTAATTCCATTGAACATCTAACTAAATCCACTGAACATGTCTTTAGCTTTACTGACCATTTATTAAATCTCACTAAACATTTCTTCAATTTAACTGATCATGTCCTCCATTTCACTTAACATAAACTCAGTTTTTAATTAAATCCCACTGACCATCTACTCAATTTCACTGAACATATACTCAATTTTCAATGAACATCTTCTTACTTTCACTAAACATATAATCAAATTCACTGAACATCTACTCAATTTCATTGAACATCTAATTAAATCCCACTGACCATCTACTCAGTTTCACTAAACATATACTCAGTTTTCAATGAACATCTTCTTACTTTCACTAAGTCATACCAGGAGAGAAAGAGAGAGAGAGAGATAAAGAGGAAAAGGGTTTCTTATTTTTTTTGGGAAAATGGGGAGGAAATGATGGCAGTTGCATGGGCAATACAATAGCAGTATTCCGTGAAATAAGGCACGTCCAATCATCTCGAAAAATGATGGTTTATGGGGGAATTTTTCAAACTGCAAATGGTCATTAGATTGAAGGAAATGGTTAGTGTATTCGCTGACATGTACTCAATGCACAATACACTTGCGTTTTATGTAAATTGTGGTGCATTTTACACTGGGTGCACGATGCGCATCATGCACCCGGGTGCAGGGTCCATTTTTAGCTCCCAGCTCTCCCTCATCCTCAGTCCTCACGCCTCTCACTCTCACTCTCAGGCTCTTAGCCATCTCCCAGACTCCCACTCCTCTCTCGCCTGTTGCTTCTCACTCTCAGCCATCTCCCACTCCTCTCACTATCGTCTCTCAAGCTCTTAGTAAGCTTCCAGCTCTCGATTAGTCTTTGAACTCATGGGGTACTCTTTGTTGTCTTCCAAGCAATTCAACATCGTAAGCACAAGCAAGAAAATTAAGATAAGGACAAGATAAGAATTGGAAGTTTTCATGCCCATTTTTCTTCTCTTCTATAATCTTTTTTTGTATTTTTGAGTTGTGTTGTTTTTTTTGTTTGCATTCTGTTTAATGTTATCTCTTTTGTACTTGTAGAATTGGTGGTGAGACTGGTGATTGGTGAAATAAGTATTTTTGTCTTGATAAGCTAACATAGTTGGAGACCATGGCTGAGTAGCATTAGAGAAATACCTAGCAGTAACAAGTTCCCAATTTTGGGATTGGGAACAATCATTATGGCTTACTAGAAATATTAAGATATTTGTGATTAAGATTACATGAAAATGGGTAGTTGTTGGATTCGGTTTATATATTGGATCTAATCATCTAAAAAACATAGGCTATACATTTATAATACAAAGTACTAATAAAATTGACTTAATTGAATAAGTAGTCTTTCTTATATTATTCTAGGATCATTTCATAAGGTTTTGCAATTGTCCTTTCTTAGTTGTGATATGCAATATTATTTTAGAAAAAAAAAAGTTATGATATGCGATTCTTAGTTGTCCACTCCACTACGTACATCATGTTTCCCAAGATGGGATCTTTAAAAAGTTGATGAACTTCATACAAATGTGACCCGTGATCCATATAGCCAGTTTTTTTTAAAAAAATTCGGGTAACCGTGACCCGACCCGGGAAATTCAAGTACCCAAAAATTCGGGTACTCAAAATTCCAGGTACCCGCTTAAGAACACCCCTAGTACTAGACAACCAAACACCTAAAGCTAGGAAATGTTCGTTCTTTTAAAGAGGAAAATGAAAGCAATAGTTTTTCTGAAATTGCTTGAAATTGTTGCCAAAAGCACTGTTCATAAACAGCAAGTAACCGTTATAATCAAAACGTTACCCATTAATAAGTAGTAAATCATGGTTTAATATAAACCGTTAGGATTAAAATAGAATTTAGTAATTAAGTTAAAATGACATTAAAATTGTAACCATTGCAAACCAAAATCATAGGGAGCAAATCAATAGCCAAGAGTCAAAAAGTAGGCGTCTAGCAGCACGCCACATCTGTCAGACAGACTAAATCTATTTGTTAAGTAGACGAAGACATTGTGTTTGCCAGACAGACCAAATTATAGCTTAACTTTTGAAAAAAATGTTGAGTTTGCATTGGTCCAAAAAGATAAAACGTTGCCCACAAGTCTTGACCCAAACCAACCCAACTCAGCCTTGCTCGGCACGACACGACATGCGCACATGTTAGTTGGATTCCTAGAGCCTTCTTCCACAAAAGTGGGTAACTCTCGAGTCACATCCAAGTGAGACAACATATATTCTATATAAAGTGCTCCAAGCACCTTTCATCCATCAGTGTGGAACAAGGTAAAATTCACACATGGGAACAAAGTTCCAACAATTCTCCACTTGAATTTTAAAAACATTATCGAGAAGTTTCCTAATATATATAGATGGGTAGTGTGTACACTTAAGATACAGTTAAGGTAACTTGTAGTTTTGAACCCTCTCTCTAAAAATGTACCACGCATAACCTATCAACCTATCTTCCCTCTACATCACTTTCCTCCATTAACTCCACTTTTATTTTTTTATTTTTTATTTTTTTAATAATAATAATATAATAATAATAATATTTACTTAGTATTATTATTATTAGTATGAATATTAAATATTAATCATAATAGTGCTAACAATAATAATTAGTAATATTAATACTAATAGTAGGTAATAATACTAATTAGTACCATTAATAATAATAACAATAATTAGTAATATAATTGTTGTTATTTGTATTATTATTATTATGTTTAGGAGTATTGTTATCATTGTTATTAGTTCAATAGTAGTAGTTATTGTTCATAGTAGTAGTAATAATAATAAGATGTTGTTGTTCATTGTTGTTTATAGTAGTAAATTATTAGTTGTTGTTGTGGTTTTGATTTGGAAACTAGATGTTGATTATTTGGCTATCTAATTTATAGAGGAAACTTTTCCAAAACTTTAATAGAACTCATGTTGTCATCTTGATAGAATTATATGAGATTTATGTAACTAACTTTTGATTATATTTTCAATGTAATTAGGTACGTCCATTCCAACCAAGTGTTGGGAAGACGCTTCCCATTCATTCCATGAGAAGGCATATGGAGGAAGGTTCAGGGCCAAGGCACCCTATAACCCATGGGGTTTCTGCATCAGCCCAGAGAGAGAGGATTGTTGCTCCATAACAACAATTAGAGGATGCAAAGGAGGATGGGGATGAGGAGGAAATGGAGGACCAGGAGGAGATGAAGGAGCCGTATGAAGACATTGATCCTTTCAGTGTGCGACTAGATAAGGTAGGCATGTATTGAGTAAACATGCAAAAGGGGTAGGGGTGGTCGGTTTGTTAGTAGATCGGGTGCAACTTCTGCATCTGCTATGTCCAAGTAGAGTAGGAAACGATCAAAGAGCAATCGTTCGTGGCTGGTGACGAGTGAGGTGCCGAGTGGGCCCGTAGATGGCACTATTATTCCTAGCTTCTTGGGCCACAGAGCTACCTAGATATGGGAAGAGAGGGAGAGGGGGGGGGGGGGGGCATCTTAAAGTGCCAGAATAGAGGTACTATTTGTGAATATCTAGCAACATAGAGTAACAACTTGTTTCACATTCCTTTCGGTGAGATGACGATCATGCTCCATGACGTTGAGACGTAGGGCCGGTTGCTAAGAGCCCTGAAGTAGGGGGATCTTTTTGATTCCCTGGCAAAGCTCCTACGGGTGGATCTAAGTATGATGTGTCAGCCACATATGGGGAGTTGGGATCACGGTGGTGTGGGGAGTGTTGTCGTGCAGAGGTTGTGTTTTGATACTACTCCCCCTAGCTTGGAGAAGATACATATGAGTGCCTTTCTATTCATTCTCACAGAGAAGATCCAAGTATGATGTGTCAGCCACATATGGAGAAGATACATATGAGTGCCTTTCTATTCATTCTCACTAGGCATAAGGTTAGGCCACACAACATACTCGAGTCTTATGACCGGATAACATCTCATAGTACTCTTGGAGGTCAACGACATTGGTTTACTTGTATCTCCAACAAGGCATATCTAGTAGAGCCGTATCCCTTCAACCCCGAGACTCCCCAATCGTGTGCATAGAATCCTCACACCGAGAAGAAGACGCTGGAAAGGCTCTGCTTTATCCAGTACAGGCTCGATTCGATGGCTGCGGTGGAGGTAATAATAAAAATATTGAAATATTTTGTTGTTATCATTTCTGTTGTTTTTTTTTTCTAACTTTCGAAAATCTAAAGGTGAATTGTTTGCCCTTTGGTCCGACCCCTACTACTAATATACAAAGGATCATGTACATGGTTTCATACAGTATCGAGATATCATAAAGGCATATATGCCTCAACAAAGTTTGTCTCAGCTCGGCTATGTTCAGGTGATCTCGCCTTCACCTACGCGCCCTACTCATGTAGTGTTGTGGAGTGGCCTGAAACTATGGTGTCCTCGATTTGGGATTAGTTTTCAATAGCGGGAAGCTTTAGTCTCGCTACACTCCAGAAGCCGCCTCTAGAACCCGTCCATGTGTGATTAGTACTACATGGAGAGGTTCTAACAGCACTCGCACCCGAAACTTATTTGAGGCGAGTTTGAAGATGAGGACAATGAGGATTCCATACCATCACGCACTGCTACTGAACTGTAAGTTTCTTGCCCACTTTCATAAGTAGTCTTATTTATAATTTGGTTATATAAATATAAGTTTCTCGCCACCTCCCATACCGTCGCGCACTACTACACGAGCTCGAAAGGCGTGTAATCATCTTGCGTATATCTTCAAGTAGTGGAACATGTCGTCCTAGATGGTTTAGGACTTTTTATAATGTTAGTTTGTATTAGGTTAGTTTTAGTGTTTGGATTTTTTTTTAACTATATTAGTCTGAATGACGTAGTATAAGATTGGTTGATTGCTTTTATGTTGTTATTATGCAATTGAATAAATAGGTTTGAAAATGATATGTCAATAACTTGGTATTCCATTTTACAAGGGAAACAATGCCAAAAGTTTCAAAGAATTTAACAAATTTAACCAGCTAACAAACTCAAAAGGAATACTTTTATTATTAAGAATCACTTAAAAGCAAGTTAAAAGGTGAAAGCAAGTTGTAAAGTGAATCTCTTGATGTTATCATCAGGATAAGTCACTCTTAGCTTCAGGATGTCCTATTTCCTGTAAAAAAATGACAATTTATCAAGTTCTTCAATGTTGTAAGCTCGGAAAACATCCTCCCATTCATTTGTGAGGTAAATTGTGGTCCTCCCATCCACCTTCTCCTTCTCAACACCAACGTACCATAAGTGACTGTCATTTACCACGTAAAGCTTCACACGGTCATCAATTTGTTGCTGTATGATGCACGACCATCTTGGAGGTATTTGCTACATAATAGACATGAAAGTAGTAAGAATTCAAAAATAAAGCAAAACACAATAAGTGTAAAGGTAGATGGCAGTGGAGGAATTTACAAATCTCGTAATTTGGTGTGCTTTGAAGTATAGATTAAACTGGAAGACTTCCAACCCAGTGTACTCCTTATCATTCTCCATGGCTAAGAATGATATCTCATATTCATTAACGTGCCTCAATTTATAGGAGTCTTGAGGTGTTGATTGTAGTAGTTGCCATTTATGGCGGTAGATGAAATTTGTGATTATAGTTTGAAATAAGTGTTGATAGTAGGCGGCATTTATGGTATTAGTTGAAATTTGTGGTCGTATTTATTAATGGTTGTTGTTAGTAGTTTGCATTTATGGTGTTATTTGAAATTTAAGGTCGTAGTTGTTAGTGGTTATTGGTAGTAATCCACATTTATGTTGTTAGTTGTAGTTGTTGGCAGTATTTGTCACATACGAAAAATTATTATAAAGCAATTATAAGAAAACAAAATTTCAACTACGATATGAATACAACTAATTCTTTGCACAATTGAATCCAATCTTAATACATCACATCCCACCCTTCCACGCTTAGTTGGTGAAGTCAATGCCATATGTAGTGAACCGGTGGCACTAGAAACCCGAGAGACAGGTTGAGATGAATAAAATGGACATATTTCCCTAAATGCACTATTATGCAATCTGACACTTGTCTAATGTAGGCTGATGGAGTTTTCGAAGGTAGAATTATAGTGCACGGATACAAAGATTTATCGTCTACTCTCATTGCGAAATGCATCACTGCCCACTTATACACATTGGTAATGGGAAATAGGTCTGCCACAACCTCCATCTAATGGTCTTGACCACATCATCCTCCTGCCCATCAGATATGATCTAGAGCATTGTCTAATCCATCTTAGTATATCTCACGGTATACCTTCTTATGCGCGGTGACTTTGTTCCAAATGGCATTCTGTGCTAAGGGGAATTTGTCCTCCCTATGGCAAAAGACATCAACATCACATCAAAAACCGCAATTCCTGTATGCCATGACATCCTTCTACCCTTGCAAGTATTGCATTATAATGCTGGGAATCAATTCCTTGTATTAAAATTGATCAAGATCCATTCTCCTTGCATTCAGAGTCAATATAAAGACAATAACAATTGATTGAGTACGCACAAGTGACTTTTTGGATTATTGACTTAAGCATAATAACTTACTAGTGTTCGGCATGTTAACTAACAATGAGGATCGTCCCATTGATGGTGACAAACCACGACCCCTATCACAACCTCCACAAATATGTTCAAATGCACTTCTATTATGCCGTGCTTAACGACCTCTTGCTCATTCATTATGACTGGGTTGCTTGTAATTTAAAGTTTAAGAAGTCATGCAGTGTGTGCGACACATCACACAAGACAAAAGGTGACTAGATGATACCTTATCGACTAGTAGTTGAAATTTCTCCTCTTCTTGAGCCGAACGGCTTATAGTTTCCATGTCAGGCCATTCTCCAACCGTCAGTGATCTCCAGAAAGTATGAATTTGATCAAGATACGATGACTAACTTCCTTGAATAGAGAAATAAATGGTGCAAGAGAAAGGTAACCCATGGGTTGTTAACATAGTAAACACGCACATCCCTTCTATATCATCACCTAACTCTCTAATCATGGTTTTCTCATCATTTATCAAACTCATGTAGTGGTGTGAAACAAGATGTAATCCCCCGAAATTCTATAAATTATTTTATGTTATTATTTATTTATTTTCCTAACTAACCCACTAAGCCTAAACTAAAAAAATTCTATCCCACTCAAATTATTCTACCTAAAACTCTATCCTACTAACCAAACCTAAACTCTCTTTACTCACAAAACCACAAAACAATACAAACAAAAGAAAAAAAAATCCATCCCATAGAAAAACCCCACCCCGTAGCATTCCCCCCACAAAACACAAACAAAAACAAAAGAAAATAAAACCCCCTACCCCGTAGAATTCCCATAACCCCGTAGAAACCCCCACCCCAAATTGCCCCCCTGCTGTCAGCCGGTTCAGCTTCCGCCACCCATCGCTCCAGCCTGTCCTGTATGCCCCTGCCGCCCCTCCGACGCTTTTGCCAGCCACCACCGCCAGCCCACATACGGTTCCCTTTCTCCTTCCCTCTTGTTTTCTTGATTTATGTATGATGTGTATGAATTCAGGGCAAGAATTATCAGCTTACTTGTGTCAAGTGTTCAAACCTTTCTTAATGTCTAGTGTATTATCTTAATTGCTTTCCCTATCCTAATCAATGCTCGTGTTTGGTTGCACAATTATCCAAGGTTCTTGCATTAATTTTTATCCTAAGGCAGGAGGTTCTTAGAGATATCTTTTATGCTATATTCTATGGAAAAGTATAATATTATTGCAGACTGGGTTACAATTGTAATGTTGCGAGCTAAATTAAGAATTTCATGCATTCTAGTATTATACTCTTGGCCATTTTCTAAAGATGCACGTATGGGTTTTAGAATTTGACTCATTTACATTTAAATAGTTTCAAAAGTATTTTTTTTACATAATACGATCATATTAGTTATAATATGAGTGAGTTATATTTTTTGTGAATTAATATTTACTTTTAATATCATGTTTTATAAACTACACAATGGACTAATAAAAGATTTTTGATGAACTTTTGATTAACTTGTAGTAGTATATGTGAGCAACTAGCTTGTGTTTTTGGGAGACTTAAAAACGTATTTTGGGATGATTTTAAAGTCTTAGAAAATTTGGTGTGGTTGTTGTAAATTTGGTATTATTGGTATATTAATTTAGGTTGTATTATTTGGTGTAGAAGAATAATTTGTAGAAGGTTCTTAAAGATAGAGAAAGTGGATACCTATGTATTTTACACCAGGTACGTATAAATTACGAAGAACGTTACCTTTAATTAGGAGCATGATTTAGGGTGAAATATAAACTTAGTATCATGTTTAGGGAACCCTTTGAATGAGATTGTTTGGTTATCCATTAGAAAGAATTCATGTTCTTTATAATAAGGGCATGTTTTGGTATTATTTGTGAGATATTGTGATTTATTAAATTGGTATTAATTATTGATTAATTCATGAACTTGTTTAATATTACTCCTTCATTACTGATAGTATGATTGGGGTAAAGGTGAAATTTTATTAAGTTTTAGTGACGAGGGTAGTTGACTTTGTCCAACAGGTTTAACAGTTGAAATTGAAATTAAAAGGTTAAAAATTACAATATAACAGAGATTGATTGTATAATCGTAATGTTTGCATGTGTGTGTTGTGGTGGTTGTGTAAACTGAATTAAACAGTAAGTCACGTAAAGAGAAAGAGGATGAGCAATAAAACTCTAGGCTATTGCACGTCTAGAGTATTGACAATCAGGGGGTTGGAGTTTCATGGGGTATTATCCGCGACTTTTATTGGAGGTCGTGTGATCTATGAGTCTCTTTTATAAAATTTTAAACTTAAAATTGGGGTTAGTTGAGATCTCATCTAGCTATGGTGACGGAGTTGCGCCCGTTTACCATCTGAATTTTTATACTGTATTTTGATGTTCTCCGACGGGAGTGCATGAGTTATTTAATTATTTGATGTCCTAATCAGGACATGGGGGAGACAACCTAGTCTATTGCTTAATATAAGTCATTAATCAATTTATCGTGTCAGTTGAGTAAAATGTTGTGTGATATGTTCTTACATTTTGTAATTATTCTTATTTAATTATCAATTTAACTGTTATACTTTGTAATTTCTATGTACTCAGCTTACTGATTACGTGCCTTGTGTGTTTTTTGTCATGGCTTTTGCCTATAAATGACACTATGATTATCCAATAATTACATTTGTATTATTGGGGAGCAGATTATTAACATGTATTTAAACCAGCATTCATGCATGGGCGGGTTTGAGAGGAACGTTATTTTAATTTAGATTTTAGAATAAATTATGTATGTTTGACTTGGTTTTAAACTGTTGGATTTGGATTAGAGGTGAACGTTATTTGGTACATTGCAGTAAGGGTCGTAGAGATTCCAGTTTGTCATAATAAGAGTTGTTTTACGTTTAATGTTATTTAAAAATCTATTAATTTTCAGCTGTAAAACTCTATTTTATAGCCTTAACGTTTGAACACGTGGCGGTAGCACACCAGTAGTTTCTAAAGGTTTGGGTTTCGGAAAATGAGAATTATCGGGGTGTTACAAAGTGGTATAGAGCCTTAGGTTAGATTTTGTTATGCCACAAATGATTTTATTAGGCGCCTAAACTTTTAAACGTTTTGGAAATGATTTACAAATCAAATAGTATGAGTATTAGTTTTATTATTACCAATAAATTATATTTTTTTATTACTAATAAATTATTATTTTTAAAAAAAAATCATTAACTTATTTATTTATTCAATTATTTAAATTCATTAAGTCTCAAATGTTCGAAAATGAGTGAGATTTGGGGTAGTTAAGAAAGCATGTATATAGTTAACATTGTCTTTATGTGTGGTGCTTATGCATTAGTTCTCTTATATTTTCATATGTGCTTGGCTTAGCTGCTTTGTTTTGTTGGGATAACGTAGAGAGATGAATATTGAGTCCGTCCGTGAGACTAATCAGGGCCCAAAATCAATTGGTGGAAACCTTATAAAAATAATAGAGGATATTCTATGCCCAAAGAAGGACCAATCGGGAGGAATGTACCAAGATTGGTTCGAGTTCAGAACAGCTAGGAAGAAAGATAAGTTGAAAACGTATAAAAGAATTTTCCACGAGTACACCCTAGATTTCGATTCTGATGAGGATGATTTAGAATGGATGGAGGTGGAACTAGTGGACCCTCATGCTGGAAAATGGGCCACTAGGAACAGGGAGCCTACACACAAAGCTATTACTATTGAAGACTCGGAGGATGAAAAGGATCCCGACTTTAAATTGGAAGACTATAATGAGAAGAAGGACCACAAATCGAATGTGTAGTTTATTAAATAGCTTAATATGTTTTAGAAATCTAGGTAGGTAGTTAGAATTACAATAAATATTTCATTATATTAGGTTATCGTATGATATAAATGATTGGAGGAAAGTAATACAACATTAAACCGTATTAGTATGATATCCTATATTATTTCAGTTATTTAATATTATTATATCTAGTTATTGATCTTATATTGAATTACCTAATTAGTCTTAATTTGTTTAAGCAACTAATGACAGCCAACCTCTGGGATTTAACTCACTTTCCTATTATTTGAGTGATAGTAATGCGGGGAGGGAACCAATTTTAATTAATTTGATTGCTTAATGTGTTTTAACTTATTTGGCTGTCTAAATTGTTTAGTTGATTGGAATGTCAATGTGATTATGGAATAAGGTTTTACGTTAAGTCATTGTATATAATAGTGGAACTTGAATTAGTTTAATATACCCTTTAGGTGTAGAAGTACTATGGCAAGAAATGATGCTGCATTAGCCGAGGCCATCCATGCGCTTGCTGAGCAATTAAACCAAAACCGTGGGGAAATGCCTAACCCTCACGCTGAAATGTTTAAGAAACTAGCTTAGGTGAAACCATCTATTTTCAAAGGGGGAGCTGACCCTACCTTTTTAGAGAATTGGGAGCAAGAATTTGATAAAATATTCATTGCAATGAATTGTTCTCGGGGAAATGAGGGTAGATAAGTGCCCTGTATTTAAAGGATCAGGTAGATAGATGGTAAAGAGACAATGTTGCTAGGCTAAACGCCCAACTTGAATTTGGGTGGGAAACCTTTAAAATAGCCTTAAGAGAAAAGTTTTACCCTCCTTACCTAAGAAAGCAGAAAGCTCAGGAATTCATTAACCTTCAAATGGGTAGCATGACTATTGCAGACTATTACCACAAGTTCACCACTCTAGCTAGGTTTTCTCCTAAGGTAGTTCCTACTGAAGAGCTAAAGGCCCAAAGGTTTGAGTAAGGGCTAACTAGGCAACTCCAGAAGGATTTGGAAGGAAAAGTGTTCAAAACTCTAGATAAGGTCTATGAGAGAGCAGCTCACTTGTATGGGTTAAATGTTAGGGATCCTGCCGAAGGTAGCCATGCTGGGGATAAAAGAAAAGATTTTGGGCACCATGGGAACAACCATAATAACTCAAAAAGGCCTAGGAATGAGAATTCAGTTGAATATAGAAACCAGGAATTGGGTAACACTGTAAGCCAAGGGAATGGAGTTAGAAGGTACTATTGAGGACTGTGATGGAAATCTGGTGATATGTCAGTATTGCCATAAGAAGGGTCATAGGGAGTACGAGCATTATTCAAAGAAGAAAGACAAAGGGAATGGTTCATGTAATCATCAAAGGGTTAACTCCAAGTTTGACCAAGGTGTAAGAAACAATAGGCCGGGTAATCATAATGGGAAACCCTACAACGGTGGGAATGGCAACGACAATAACCCCAACAATTCTGGCAACAACAACAGCAACAACAACAACTTTAACAACAGCAACCCTTTAGGTCAGAATAGAAGCAACAATTTCGGGCACCTGTCTATAATGGGCAGGAAGGAGGTTGAGAGATCCTCAAATGTAGTCACTGGTACATTCTCTATTAACTCAATTGCTATGAAAACCTTATTTGATTCTAGTGTAACTTATTCCTTTATTTCTGCATCTATAGTTAACCAGTTAAATTTATCTAAGTTGAGTCCTGTTGAGGTATCTGTTTGCTTACCTACGGGTAAGGTAATTCCTTGCACTAGGCTCCATAAGAATTTATCTTTGAAGATTAAGGAAACTATTTTCCCATATGACCTCATAGAATTTGACTTGGGAGACTTAGATGTAATACTGGGGATGGATTGGCTAAGTCTATACAAGGCTAAGAGAGATTTTGAAATGCAGAAAGTACAATTGAGAAGTCCTTTAGGAAAAACTGTGTCCTATAGATGATTTGGGAAACCTAAAGGATATGGATTAATTTCAGTAATGGAAATGAGGAAGTTAGCCGCCAAGGAATGCCCAATATACCTTTGCGATGTCCAAGATTTGAATATGGAAGAATACAGGAGAATAGAAGACATTCCCGTAGTAAATGAGTTTTCAGATGTTTTCCCAGACGAAGTTTCAGGAACGCCCCCTAGTTGAGAGGTCGAGCTCACCATAGACCTAATTTTGTGAGTTGTACCTATTTCTAAGGCACCTTACAGAATAGCACTAGCTGAATTGGCAGAGTTGTTGTAAGAACTGTTAGACAAGGGGTTTATCTGACCTAGAGTATCACCCTAGGGAGCTACTGTGCTCTTTGTGTTATATATCGATTATAGGGAACTAAATAATGTGACTGTGAAGAATAAGTACCCATTACCCAGAATAGATGACCTATTTGACCAGTTAAAGGGAGCTAGTATATTCTTAAAAATTGATTTAAGATCGGGGTACCTCCAATTGAAAATCTTTGATAAGGACATCTCAAAGACCGCATTTAGAACTTGTTATGGGCACTATGAGTTTACAGTTATGCCATTTGGGCTAACTAATGCACCCGCTATCTTTATGGATCTAATGAATCGAGTATTACAAGAGTATCTAGACAAATTTGTAGCAGTATTTGAAGGTTCAATGGGCACTCAAAAGGGGGGGGGGGGGGGGGGGGGGGGGGGGGTGAATTGAGTGTTAAGTAATCTTTAACAATTTTTGCTTCTTTTCGAATTATGTGTAAGAAACCAATTGTGCTGGTTCCCTTATGCAGCGGAATAAAACAAAGCAATAAAGAACACCACAGATTTAACAAGGTTCAGCCAACTCTGGCCTTCGTCCTCCTATCCTAAGTCCTTTATTAATCTATTTCGAAAATTAAAGACAAAGAACACTCTACTGTTTCCCTACTCCGGGAACCAGTAAACCCCACACTCTACTCCGAATGTGCTCTAAACTTACCCTCGTAAGTTCCTAGTGTGTTTGAACTCACAAACACTCACCAAGTCTTCAACCCCTCTGTCAAAGACTTAATACAAGATCAAGAACTCTCTAATGATCTAACTCTCAAAAGTCAAATAGAGAAAAATGTTAAAATACTATTATGCTCTTGTGTATCACTTAATAATTGAATTAGCGCTTTTAGCTCTCAAAGATCGAACTCTATTAAAAATGCGTGAGAGCCGTGTATATGATTATTCAGAGTAAGATGTATTTATAGGTTAGTTGGCTAAACCCTAAAATCATGCATATAAGATATATGCGATTTTATGATAAGTATTTATCCTAATTAATTTGATCACAAGATAAGATTAATTTAGGATAAGATACTTCCTAGTTTTTAGCTAACCAAAAATATCATCTTATCTTTAGCTGCTTGGATATATTTTAAATCAATATTTTTCGGAAAATATCCTTTTTGTAAAATCTTTGTAAAAACAGCAGCTTAAATAATCTTTTCAGTTAACCTGGTTCCCTGACCTGGTTCCCTGAACTGAATATGTTATGAAATTTGTTCCAAAGCTTGTACCAAATTTCATAACGATATTTAATATACTAAAAGCACTTTATATACTCAATTATATAAGTTATACTACGGAGCATTTACATGAAGTTCCTAAATAACTCTTTGAGTGTAGTCTTCCTTCATGCATTCGTTAAGTCTTGAAAGCTTCCATGAATGAACTCAATTATTGACCAAAGGACCTTCCTTTAAGTTGATCGAAAATCCTTTCAAGCTTCCAATCTTAGAAATCAACTTAGATACAGTGCATAGCTCATTTATCATCTAACTGTTCCCTGTATAAAGATAAGTTAGTTCAACAAATATCTCATATAAGTAATAACTTATCTAGGGAAACAGTGTTCTATTTTAGCTGGTTCCCCCAACTGTATTGAACACTTTCAAAGACCTGTTTCCCTTAGCTATTTGTCATCATTCAAAACTATCAATCAAAACCTAAGGGACTCAACAAATTCCCCCTTTTTGATGATGACAAACATTTGAAGTTTCTGCACCTGTGAACATACTTAAAAGAAAGTAGTCAAAAAACTTCAAGAACTCAAGACTCAATGGAACAAGTCAGTTAAGCCAACTGGTTCCCTAAATAGAAACAGAAAATAAAATAAAGTCAAAGTAAAAGTAAAAAGACTCAAAAACGACTCAATCTAAACTAGTAAAGACTCTAGGCTTCAACTTCAACTATTTTCCCCCTTTTGGCATCATTAAAAAGATATGCAAAAGTAGCATCTTATGCATAAAGTAACGTGCTAAACCATCCAATGGCATCAACCATTATACAAATAAAGTGTTGCAAAAGAAGGTCAGAATAGTCAAAATTAAGCCATGCCATCAATAAAGATCATAGTTTAATGCAAACCAACAAAAGTGAACGATAGAGCCCAAATCCATATCAAAACAAGTTCATGGATTGGGAGGAATAAAAACAGTCCAACAAAATCAGTTATTCAGAATATAATATAATAAAGGTAGGCTAAATGAAAAAGAGAATAGATTCAATCATCATCATCATTTTCATCATCTCCTTCCTCTTCTTCAGTGTCAGCCTCCTCAGCTGTTTCTTCCTGGTTCTCCTCCTCTTCACTGTCATCTTCCTGCTGGTCTACTTGCTGGTCCTCCTCAACTTATTCCTTCTTATTTCCAGAACTACCAGCAATCTGTTTCTCTAACTTGCTCATCCTCATAATAAGCGAAGTAGATAGACCTTCCACTAAGGTCACTAACTTGCTAAGCTGATCCCCCACAGCACTCATCTTCTCTTCCTGACTCTCCAGCCTCTTAAGGATAACCTTCTGACCTGCTGGTTCTTCTGCCTTCTGTTTCTTCTTGGCAGGCTTAGGATTCTCTACTGGGTCCTCCTCCCTAAACTTCAACACCCCAGTACTTATGATCAACCCCTTTTGTTTCAGAATACCTTTGGTAAACACTATTACAGGAGCAGTTGATCCACTAAGAGAAACATTATTCTCTTTAAGAAGCTTAGTTATGTAAGAACCATAAGGAAGAGAGTGGTGGGATGAGTTATAGCAATTCATCATATGGTTTATCATTAGGGAAGGAAGATTTATCTTAATCCTTTTCATCAGCAAATATATAAGCACCACTTCCATGATGCGCACAAAACCCCTACCTTGTGCTCAAGGGATAATCATCTTGTTACACAAAGAGTGAAGAACCAGCATCACTGGTTCCTTCAAGCTACCAGTTTTAAACGTTCTAGCTTTCTTTGGAACTTTCCCTCCAAACACAAAGTCATGCACTTCATCTGGACTGACCCCTATAAGTGTGGGCCATCCATCTCCAGAATACTCATCAAAACCATCTATGGGTATATTCAACAACCCAGCCAAACTTGCAACAGACACATTCACTTCAACATCATTCACAACTGAGCTTAACAACCTATCCAACATTTGTTTCAAATTCACATACAGACATCAAACAAGGGCATCCAACCCTGATATTCTAACAACTCTTTCACATCACTTAAGGCAACTTCATCAAAATAACCAACTTCTGTTTTACACCCAGATAACACAACCCTAAAACCTAAATCAGTCATACCAACAGATGGAGATTCTACTGACATACCTCTTGTAGACTTCCGTGCTGTTCTCTTTCGTTTGGAACCAGCAGAGTCCATTGACTATTCCTCTACTACTACTACTTCGCCAATCTTTTTCAGGAAAGACCTAGTCACTCTGCTGCGAACCAAGGGTTCTGTAGTCCCCTTTTTCTGCCCAATAATCTGTAGATCCTCTTCTTCACTTCTAACTTCCTCCTCTTCCCTTTCTCCAACAGTATTGAAGAATTCTTCAGTGCTTTTGGGCTGGTCCCCCTGAGATGAGGCAGGTTCTTTGATGATGGAATCATCAGCCTCAGGGGTTTTGGGTAAAGGTGCATTTTTGGGAGGTGGAGGTGAGGGAGATTTAGAAGATGGAGACGGAGTTGGTGATGGGTTCTTTGTGGTGGTAGGAGGTGAGTTGCTCGATGAAGTCAGAGCAGGGGTAATTTCAGTGATGGAGGTCTCCTTCAATTGAGTGGACTCACTTGCTTGAGTCTTCTCTTTCCTTTTCTTAGCTGGAGCCTTGGTTGTTTTCCTTCCCATTGTAGCAAACACGCTTCACAGCTTAGTAGGAATTTGAGGGAGATGAAAACGGAGTGAACAGTGATCAGGGTACCACTTTTGAACGAGAGAGAGGATGAATAGAATGATGATGTGATGTGAAGCTGTATCAATGTGTTGATGTGTATTTATATCAATTGCACAGACATAGGAATTCCAAGAATTAGCCGGTTGAGAATCAAAATAAATGGAAGAGATAATTTCAAAAATTGAAAATTTAAAAATTGTAGTTATCTTTTTACAAGAAAGTCAACCAACTATAAATTAGGCAATTAAATATATTTGCCTCTTTGTAGGATAGGAATAACTGAAATAAGATAATTCTTTCCAAAAAGAAATTATCTTATAATAATCTTCCAAAAGTAAGATATTTTCGGATGACATATCAGAGCTGAACTGCTATTTCCTCTTGCTGGTACCTGTACTGAACCAGTCATTCTATTTTCAGCATGTTTCAAAATAACTTCTCCTGTTTCTATGCAACAATAATCCACTTAGGTTATTTACACAATATTTGTAAGTAAGCAACGTAGTTATATACATAATCAATACAAAAGCATACTTATTCTAACCAATCATTGAAGGAAATAATTGAAGCCAACGCCTAAAATCTAACTAGACCTAAAAGGACTCTTAACCTACAAAAAGACTCTCTACATAAAGGCTTTGTGAAGATATCAGCTATTTGATCTTCACTTTTACAAAACAACATCTCCACCAATCCTTTTTCCACATTGTCTCTTAGAAAATAGTGTCTTATCTCAATGTGTTTGGTATTGGAGTGTTGCACGGGGTTCTTTGAAATATTGATTGCACTAGTGTTATCACAAAAGATAGGAACACTTTTATAAATAACACCAAAATCTTTCAGCTGGTTCCTTATCCACAGTAGCTGGGAACAGCATGAAGCTGCAGCTATATATTCTGACTCTGCTGTGGATAGGGCCACTGAATTTTGCTTTTTAGAGCCCCATGATATAAGACAAGAGCCAAGGAAGTGTGCCATACCTGATGTGCTCTTTCTATCAACTAGGAAACCAGCATAATCTGCATCTGTATATCCAATGAGATCGATGGTACTGCCTTTGGGGTACCACAAAAACAGATCTGCTGTTCCCACAAGATACCTAAGTATCCTTCTAACAGCCTTCAAGTGAGATTCCTTTGGATTGCTTTGAAACCTAGCACACAGACCAACAGAAAACACAATGTCAGGTCTACTAGCTGTTAGGTAAAGTAGAGAACCAATCATTCCTCTATAAAGCGTAGCTTCAACATTTTTTCCCTTAAGATCAGCATCCAACTTTGTGGATGTGGGAACAGGTGTATCATAAGCTTTGCTGTTCTCCATGACAAACTTTTTTAGCAGCTCTTTTAAGTACTTTTGTTGATGGATCATTATACCATCATTTGTTTGCTTAATCTGCAGCCCTAGGAAGAACCCTAGTTCTCCCATCATACTCATTTCAAATTCACTCTGCATAAGATTTGTAAATTCATCACACAAGGTTTGATTAGTAGCACCAAATAAAATATCATCAACATAAATTTGTACTACAATCAAGTGTTTCCCCCTGGTTCTTGTGAACAAGGTCTTGTCTACTGTTCCTCTCTTGTAATCATTAGCCATCAAGAAATTGGACAATCTTTCATACCAAGCCCTTGGAGCTTGTTTCAAGCCATATAATGCTTTATCCAACTTATATACATGCTGGGGAAATAGTGTATCTTCAAAACCAAGTGGCTGCTCCACATATACTTCTTCCATCAAATAGCCATTAAGGAAGGCAGTCTTCACATCCATCTGAAACAGTTTAAAATTCATGTGAGCAGCATAAGCAATTAAAATCCTAATAGTATCTAGCCTAGCTACTGGTGCAACCGTCTCATCATAGTCAATTCCTTCTTATTGATTGTACCCTTGCACCACTAGCCTTGCTTTGTTTCTGACTATAGTACCGAGGTCATCTAACTTGTTTCTAAAGACCCATCTAGTACCAATGACTGATCTTTCCTTTGGACAGGGAACCAGGTGCCAAACCTGGTTCCTCTGAAACTGATTTAACTCATCTTGCATAGCTAGTACCCAATCAGGATCAGTCAATGCCATTTTATAGTCAGTAGGCTCTACATTAGACAGGAAAGAATAGAAGGCGCAAAAGTTTTGAAGGACACTTCTTCTCGTTTGAATCCCCTTATTTATATCACTAATTATTTGATTAGTGGGATGAAAAGATTGATATCTAAAACTTTTGAAATTAATACTGTTTTGTGCTTCCTCATTAAGTTGGGAACTAGCATGTTCATGAATCTCTTCTCCTTCTGAAGAACCAGGAGGATTCACATTCATGTTGTTTCCTCTATCATTACTTACCTCAGGTTCAGGGGTGGTACCTTCTTCTGTCCCCCTGAACTCATTACCTGTCTATTATATGAGGAACCATCAGGACTTGGTTCCCCTTCAGAATCCTCATTATCTCCATTTTCTTCTCTAGGCACTTCATCATTATCATCTGGTGGAGTATTTGGTAGGCCTAGCTCTGCTTGCACTTCATCTGAGGGACCAGTATACTGGTTCACCGTGAAATCCATCAATCCAATCACTTCATCAGGTTGTACCTGCGCAATCTCAGAAGACATGTTAAATTCATCAAAAATGACATGGACACTCTCCTCAACACAGAGAGTCCTTTTATTGAAGACTCTATATGCTTTGCTGTGAGAGGAGTATCCAAGAAAGGTTTCCTCATCACTTCTAGGATCAAATTTATCAAGCTGGTCCTTCCCATTATTATGCACATAACATTTACATCCAAAGACACGAAAGTATGTGATGTTGGGCTTTCGACCTTTAAGAAGTTCATAGGGAGTCTTATTTAACTTTGGTCTAATGAGACCTCTATTCAATATATAGCAAGCAGTGTCAACAGCTTCACCCCAAAAACTCTTTGGGAGACCACTCTCAATGAGCATTGTCCTCGCCATCTCCTCAAGAGTTCTGTTCTTCCTTTCTAAAACACCATTTTGTTGAGGTGTTCTAGGGGCTGAGAAGTTGTGATTAACTCCATGTTCCCTACAATAATCAATAAAGTTAGCATTATCAAATTCAGTACCATGGTCTGATCTTATCGAGACCAGCTTATGGGTGAGCTGGTTCTCCACTTGTTTCACCAATGTTACCCATTCTTCAAACGTTTCATCCTTTGTGTGTAACATCATTACCCAAGTGTACCTGGAATAATCATTAACCATAACACAGACATATCTATGACCTCTTCGACTTTGTACTCTCATGGGACCACACAAGTCAATGTGTACAAGTTCGAAGGGTCTGCTGGTACTCAAAACAGTTTTAGGCTTAAAAGAGATTTTGACCTGTTTTCCCCTTACACATTCAGAACAAACTTTATCAGCTTCGTACTTAATGTTAGGAAGACCTACCACTAAGTCACGTGCTTTAAGTTTGTTTAGAAGTGTTAGGCTAGCATATCCAAACCTCTTATGCCAAATCCATTGATAATTTTCAGAAACAGCTTTCAAACAGATGGACTTGTCTTGAGGGATTTTATCTAAGAAGGTGATGTAGACATCATGCTTCCTGGTTCTCTCACATATAAGTTCTCCTGTTTGTGAGTTAACTATGTGACATAGGTTGGCTTGAAACTCAACTCTATTACCTTTGTCACATAATTGAGAAATACTCAAGAGATTATGTTGCAAGCCTTCAACATAATAAACATCATCTATTGCGTTAGAAAGTGTCTTACCAACCTTACCTAAACCAGTGATGGTTCCCTTGCTGTTATCCCCAAAGGTGACACTTCCTCCATCAAAGGCCACTAGTGAGAGGAATTAATCTTTATCCCCGGACATGTGTCTTGAGCAACCACTGTCCAAATACCAATATGTGTCTCCCTTCACTCTAGCCTGCAAGAGTAAATCAAACATTAGTTTTAGGAACCCAAACACACTTGGGTCCCTTTTCAACAACATTAACATCTTGTTGATCCTTTCTTCTCCACACATACATTACACTCTTGTTGTTCTTATTAGCACTAATTTTCTTAGCTGGACATTCATATATCTTATGTCCATTCTTACCACAATGAAAACACATGTGCATCTCTTTAGTCATGACATACTTACCTCGCTGATATTCTGTGATCCAGGTGGTTTCTCTGGGAGACCAGTTAGTCCTGGTTCTCTGTCTAGTATAACCAAGACCAAATTTTCCTTTGTTTCCTCCTGACGAAGTCAGATGGTTCAAAGTTCTTTGTGCATTCAGTAGCTTATCCGCATGTCTATGACTGCCATGCAATTCCCTTTCTTTTGTTTCAAGTGTCTTAACTAACAACTCGTTTTTCTCTTTCAAAAACTCAAAGTTACTTTTTAAAGTTGCAAGTTGTAAGTTAAGATCTAAAACCGTAGGGTCATTAGACATGTCAATAACTACTGATTGCTTTTCACTTTTTAGTTGATTAAATTCAGCATGTAACTTACAGATAGTATTTTCATATTCATTAATCATACTGCTGACTTCAACGCTGGTTCCAGTAGGAGAACCAGGGGACTGAACAGCTTTAAGTGAAGCAATTTCTTTGTAAGAATTTTCTAAGTTGAAAGCCAATGTTTCAAAGGCCTTCAACAGAGAAGTTCTATTGCAAGAATTTGCTTTACTTATGACTGTTGAAAAATCAAGGACTTCACTAGTAGTTGATAAGTCTCTGGGGAACCAGGAGATCAGATCTTCTTCACCATCACTCGGATAGTCAAGTTCAAAAGATCTTGCCCTTTCTAGTTCTACCTTGCACTTGTCCAATTCAACTTCTAATTCAGCAACTTGATTTTTCAAGTTATGGCAAACCATCTCTAGGTGATCATAACTAGCAATAGCAATTTCACATTCATTGCGTTTTTCTTTTAATTCTCTTTTGCCAGTTATATAAGTTTCACCTAGTTTATAGCATTCATCTAATAAAGAATCTATACAAGCAAGCATATTTTCTCTATCATATTCATGCATATCTATTCTAATTTGTTCAAGGTTTACCTTATGTATTTGTAGTACATCCTTCTTAGCCATCAAGCATTTCTTGAATGTACTGGTTCCCCCTCTGGTTCTAGGACCAGTGCTGTTCTCCTTGATGTTTGTGAAAGCAGTTAAGCAAACATCAGAACTAGGTGTATCTTCTTCTTCCTCAGATCCTGAGTCAGATTCTCCCCACATAGATACTATCATGGCATTCTTGAAAGCCCTCTTATCTCCAGATTGAGATTGCTTGTCCTTCCATTTTGGACAATCACGAATGATGTGTCCTTTCTCACCACACTTGAAGCAACCTGAAGATGAAGATGAGTTAGATTTTTTAGTATTTTTGAAATTCCTACCTTTGAAATTCCTCTTTTGATCACGAAGAGATCTTTCAAATCTTTTTGCGATCAAGCTGATCTCATCTTCTTCTTCTTCTACTGTTCCCTTCAGTGCCATGCCTCTGGCTGGTTCCTTCTCAGACTTAGAGTCAATCAGCATCTCATGAGTCATAAGGGAACCAATCAGTTGTTCCAAAGACAAGGTAGACAGATCCTTTGCTTCATATACTGCTGTTACCTTAGCTGTCCATGTATCTGTTAAACTACGCAAAATTTTTCTCTCAAGATCCTCATCAGAAAATTTTTTACCAAGTGATCTAAGATCATTAACAATAGTCATAAACCTACAAAAGCAATCATTGATTTTTTCATTTTTATTCATGGCAAACAATTCATATTTAGACATGATTAAATCAATTTTAGACCGTTTTACCTCACTGGTTCCCTCAAACGCAAGTTCAAGGGTGTCCCATATCTCCTTAGCACTACTTCAACCAGAGATACGATTTGTTTCGGTCTCACCTATTGCTTGTTGTAGAATTGACATTGCCTTAGCATTTTTCTCCAGCAACTTGTAATCAGCAGTGACCAATTCGCTATCCTTCTTGGGAACCTGTTTCCCATCAGCTTCTGTCTTGAGAATGATATTAGGACCATTTTTAACTACGAGCCAGCATTCATAATCAATACCCATGATAACATTCTGGATCCTGTTCTTCCACCAGGCATAATTATTTCCATTAAACTTTGGTGTCTTGTTGTCATAACCGATTGCACTTAATTCTTGAGTACTCATTCTTAACTCCTCTAGATGTTACTCTTTCGAGAAGCTTAGGCTCTGATACCAATTGAAGGTTCAATGGGCACTCAAGAGGGGGGGGGGTGAATTGAGTGTTAAGTAATCTTTAACAATTTTTGCTTCTTTTCGAATTATGTGTAAGGAACCAGTTGTGCTGGTTCCCTTATGCAGCGGAATAAAACAAAGCAATAAAGAACACCACAGATTTAACGAGGTTCAGCCAACTCTGGCCTACGTCCTCCTATCCTAAGTCCTTTATTAATCTACTCCGAAAATTAAAGACAAAGAACACTCTACTGTTTCCCTACTCCGGGAACCAGTAAACCCCACACTCTACTCCGAATGTGCTCTAAACTTACCCTCATAAGTTCCTAGTGTGTTTGAACTCACAAACACTCACCAAGTCTTCAACCCCTCTGTCAAAGACTTAATACAAGATCAAGAACTCTCTAATGATCTAACTCTCAAAAGTCAAATAGAGAAAAACGTTAAAATACTATTATGCTCTTGTGTATCACTTAATAATTGAATTAGTGCTTTTAGCTCTCAAAGATCGAACTCTATTAAAAATGCGTGAGAGCCGTGTATATGATTATTCAGAGTAAGATGTATTTATAGGTTAGTTGGCTAAACCCTAAAATCATGCATATAAGATATATGCGATTTTATGATAAGTATTTATCCTAATTAATTTGATCACAAGATAAGATCAATTTAGGATAAGATACTTCCTAGTTTTTAGCTAACCAAAAATATCATCTTATCTTTAGCTGCTTGGATATATTTTAAATCAATATTTTTCAGAAAATATCCTTTTTGTAAAATCTTTGTAAAAACAGCAGCTTAAATAATCTGTTCAGTTAACCTGGTTCCCTGAACTGAATATGTTATGAAATTTGTTTCAAACCTTGTACCAAATTTCATAACGATATTTAATATACTAAAAGCACTTTATATACTCAATTATATAAGTTATACTACGGAGCATTTACATGAAGTTCCTAAATAACTCTTTGAGTGTAGTCTTCCTTCATGCATTCGTTAAGTCTTGAAAGCTTCCATGAATGAACTCAATTATTGACCAAAGGACCTTCCTTTAAGTTGATCGAAAATCCTTTCAAGCTTCCAATCTTAGAAATCAACTTAGATACAGTGCATAGCTCATTTATCATCTAACTGTTCCCTGTATAAAGATAAGTTAGTTCATCAAATATCTCATATAAGTAATAACTTATCTAGGGAAACAATGTTCTATTTTAGCTGGTTCCCTCAACTGTATTGAACACTTTCAAAGACCTGTTTCCCTTAGCTGTTTGTCATCATTCAAAACTATTAATCAAAACCTAAGGGACTCAACAGTATTCATTGATGATATTTTGGTGTATTCAAGGAATAAGAAGGATCACGCCAAAGACCCGAGAACCAATTTGTAAAACCTTGAGAGTAATGAATTGTATGCAAAGTTTTCCAAATGTGAGTTTTGGTTAGAGAAAGTAGCATTCTTGGGGCATTACATTTCCAAGAAAGGTGTTTCGATAGACCTTGCAAAGATTAAAGCTAATAGCGAATGGCCTACTCCAAAGAACGTGACTGACATTGGAGTTTCTTGGGTTTGGCAGGGCATTATAGGAGATTTGTCAGGGACTTTTCCAAAATAGCCTGACCTATGACCACCCTAATGAAAAAGAAGACTAAATTTGCGTGGGATGAATGGTGTGAATTAGCTTTTCAAACCCTTAAAGAGCGATTGACTATCGCACTAGTGCTAACATTGCCCGACGGAAACGAAGGATTTGATGTATACAACGATGCCTCAAAGCATGGGTTGGGATGCATACTACAGTAGAATGTAAAGGTTATTGCTTATGCACATCAATTAAAGTCGTATGAAACCAATTATCCTACTTATGACTTAGAACTTGTCGGGATTGTGTTTGCTTTGACTACTTGGAGACATTATCTATATGGCATCACTTGCAAGATTTTCACAAATCATAAGAGCCTCAAGTACATCTTTATGCAAAAAGACTTGAACATGCAACAACGTCGGCGGCTAGAACTAATTAAAGACTATGATTTAGATATCCAGTATCATGAAGGAAAGGCAAATGTGGTTGCAGATGCTCTTAGTAGAAAATCGAGTCATAGTATTAATGTCTTAGTGGTGGCCGATGAGTTGTGTGAGGAAATAAAAAAAGTTAAGTCTTGAAGTTATGAACCATGGGGAGTTAGAAAATCTCTTGAATGCTTTATCCCTAGAACCATCTATTTTGAAGAAATAAAGGAAATACAAGATAAAGACGAATCCTTAAAGAAGATTAGAGATAAGGTGATTACTAGGGTAGAATCGGATTTTCAAATTCATGAAGATGGTAGTTTGAGATTTAAAGGGAGATGGTGTGTACCACATAGCTGTGAAAAAGTCAAAAGAAAGATCATGGATGAGAGCAATAATACTCCTTATTTAGTGCCTCCTAGGGGCGATAAGTTGTATAAAGATTTGAAGCAGATATATTGGTGGCCGAATATGAAGAGAGAGATAGTTGAGTGTGTGTCTAGGTGTCTAACGTGTCAAAAAGTGAAAATAGACCATAAGAGACCCAGGAGAAAGATGCAACCTCTAGAAATACCTGGTTGGAAATGGGATTCAATTTCCATGGATTTGTGACTGGTTTGCCAAAGGCTAGAATGGAAATTGAACACAATCTGGGTGATTGTAGATAGACTCACCAAATCAGCTGTATTCATAGCAATTAAAGAGACTTGGAAGAAAAAGCAACTAGCAAAGGCATATGTGAAAAATATAGTCCTTTTGCATGGAATTCCTAAGGATATAGTGTCAGACAGAGATTCGAGGTTTTTATCTAAATTTTAGCAGAAGGTGCAAGATAACCTAGGGACTACCTTGAAAATGAATACAACCTTTCACCCAGCAATTGATGGGCAGATGAAGAGGACAAATCAGACTATGGAAGATATGTTGAGAGCTTATGCGATAGATTTCCAGGGTACTTGGGAAGACCAATTGGATTCGATAGAATTCTCATACATTAACAGTTATCATGCGAGTATTAGGATGGCAGTGTTTAAAGCACTCTATGGAAGGAAATGTAGAAGCCCAGTGTATTGGAATGATATTGGAGAACGCATGACTTTGGGGATTGAATTATATAGAAGACATGGTGAGTAAAGTCAAAGTGATTTAGTCAAGGATTAAAATAGCACAGGATAGGCAAAAGAGCTATGCTGACTCAAAAAGAAGGGAAGATAAATTCAATGTAGGTGATAAAGTCTTTTTGAAAGTCTCGCCTACTAGAGGAGTAATGAGATTTGGTAAGAAGGGAAAGCTTAGTGCCAAATATGTAGGGCCATATGAAATTCTGCAACGTGTAGGAAGCGTCGCCTATAAGCTGGCCTTGCCAACAGAGTTTGAGAAAATTCACGATGTCTTTTATATCTCTCAGCTGAAGAAATACGTGCCAAGCGAAACCCATGAAGAAAGACCAATCAAGATCTTTGACCAAAAAGTGAGAAGTACACGAAATAGAGACATACGAATGGTAAAAGTACTATGATCTAATCATGAATATAAAGAAGCTAACTGTGAGACTGAAGATGTGATGAAACAGAAATATCCCGAGCTATTCGAGTAGGTGAGTTACGGGGTCGTAACTCTTTTCTTTTAAGAGGGGTAGAATGCGTATAATTTCACATTTTTGTTCTTATTTATTGTGTTTTACAATATTTTGGGTATATCTATGGCAATTATAAGAGATTTACAACAATCTTTTCAAAATCCTTTCATGTTGGGGCTAAGTT
Organism: Dysphania ambrosioides; assembly: GCA_026401315.1. NCBI lineage: Eukaryota > Viridiplantae > Streptophyta > Magnoliopsida > Caryophyllales > Amaranthaceae > Dysphania > Dysphania ambrosioides. The sequence goes on from CM048667.1 coordinate 19,926,018, forward strand.
TCGGGGACGAAACTTCTTTTAAGAGGGGTAGGTTGTAATCCTCCAAAATTCTACAAATTATTTTTTGTTATTATTTATTTATTTTCCTAAGTAACCCACTAAGCCTATACTACCAAAATTCTATCTTACTCAAAATTTTATACTACCCAAAACTTTATCCTACTAACTAAACCTAAACTCTCTTTACTCACAAAACCACAAAACAATACAAACAAAAGAAAAAAAGCCACCCCATAGAAAAACCCCACCCCGTAGCATTCCCCCCACAAAACACAAACAAAAACAAAAACAAAAGAAAATAAAACCCCCCACACCGTAGAATTCCCCCCACCCTGTAGAAACCCCAACCCCAAATTGCCCACCTGCTGCCGCCGGTCTAGCTTCTGCCGCCCACTGCTCCAGCCTGTCCCGCCTGCCCCTGTCGTCCCTCCAGCGCTTTCGCCAGCTGCAATCGCCGGCCCACAAATGGTTCCCCTTCTCCTTCCCTCTTGTTTTCATGATTTATGTATGATGTGTATGAATTCAGGGCAAGAATTATCAGTTTACTTGTGTCAAGTGTTCGAACCTTTCTCAATGTCTAGTGTATTATCTTAATTGCTTTCCCCATCCTGATCAATGCTCGTGTTTGGTTGCACAATTGTCTAAGGTTCTTGCATTAGTTTTTTATCCTAAGGAAGGAGGTCCTCAGAGATATCTTCTATGCTATATTTTATGGAAAAAGTATAATATTATCACAGACTGGGTTTCAATTGTAATGTTGTGAGCTAAATTAAGAATTTCATGCATTCTAGTATTATACTCGTGGTCATTTTCTAAAGTTGCACGCATGGGTTTCCGATTTTGACTCATTTACATTTAAATAGTTTTAAAAGTATATTTTTTACATAATATGATCATATTAGTCATAGTATGAGTGAGTTAAATATTTTATGAATTAATATTTACTTTTAATATCATGTTTTATAAACTACTCAATGTACTGATAAAAGATTATTGATAAACTTTTAATTAACTTGTAGTAGTATATGTGAGAAACTAGCTTGTGTTTTTAGGAGACTTAAAAACGTATTTTGGGATGATTTTAAAGTCTTAGAAAATTTGGTGTGGTTGTTGTAAATTTGGTATTGTTGATATATTAATTTAGGTTGTATTATTTGGTGTAGAAGAACAATTTGTAGAAGGTTTTTAAAGTTAGAGATAGTGGATACCCATGTATTTTACACCAGGTACGTACAAATTACGAAGAATGTTACCTTTAATTAGGAGCATGATTTAGGGTGAAATATAAACTTAGTATCATGTTTAGGGAACCCTTTGAATGAGATTGTTTGGTTATCCATTTGAAAGAATTCATGTTCTTTATAATAGGGGCAAGTTTTGGTATTATTTGTGAGAAATCGTGATTTATTAAATTGGTATTAATTGTTGATTAATCCATGAGGTTGTTTAATATTACTCCTTCATTACTGATAGTATGATTGGGGTAAAGGTGAAATTTTATCAAGTCTTAGTGACGAGGGTTATTGACTTTGTCCAATAGGTTTAACAGTTGAGATTAAAATTAAAAGGTTAAAAATTACAATATAACATAGATTGATTGTATAATCGTAATGTTTGCATGTGTGTGATGTGGTGGTTGTGTAAACTGAATTAAATAGTAAGTCACGTAAAGAGAAAGAGGATGAGCAATAAAACTCTAGGCTAGTGCACGTCTAGAGTATTGTCAATCAGGGGTTGGAGTTTCACGGCGTATTATTTGCGGCTTTTATTGGAGGTCGTGTGATCTACGAGTCTCTCTTTTATAAAGTTTTAAACTTAAAATTAGGGTTAGTTGAGATCTCATCTAGCTATGGAGACGGAGTCGCGCTGTTTACCATCTGGATTTTTATACTGAATTTTGATGCTCTCCGACGGGAGTGCATGAGTTATTTAATTATTTGATGTCCTAATCAGGACATGGGGGAGACAACCTAGTCTATTGCTTAATATAAGTCATTAATCAATTTATCGTGTCAGTTGAGTAAAATGTTGCGTGATATGTTCTTATATTTTGTAATTATTCTTATTTAATTATCAATTTAACTGTTATACTTTGTAATTTGTATGTACTCAGCTTGCTGATTACGTGCCTTGTGTGTTTTTTGTCATGGCTTTTGCCTATAAATGACACTATGATTATCCAATACTTACATTTGTATTATTGGGGAGCAGATTATTAACACGTATCTAAACAAGTATTCAAGCATGACGGGTTTAAGAGGAACGTTATTTTAATTTAGATTTCAGAATAATTTATGTATGTTTGACTTGGTTTTAAACTGTTGGATTTGGATTAGAGGTGAACGTTATTTGGTACATTGCAGTAAGGGCCATAGAGATTCCAATTTGTCATGATAGGAGTTGTTTTACTTTTAATGTTATTTCAAAAGTCTTTTGGTTTTCTGCTGCAAAACTCTATTTTATAGCCTTAATGTTTGAACTCGTGGTGGTAGCACACCGGTAGTTCCTAAAGGTTTGGGTTTCAGAAAATGGGAATTATCGGGGTGTTACACGCGACCATGAAGCTTCTGAAAAATGATATGTCCATACTTCATGCCATGTTGATGTTGGGAACTCTCAAGATCGTTCACAATGCTATTAAACTGGGTGTCAAGTGTCTTGTTCACACGTTCAAACAATGTCTCAAAGGCCTAATTAGAAGAATCAAGCCAGTCATTTAGGGCATTGTGCGCAGTCTCCACTCTATAGGTCGTTATGTTGCCGAAATGAAGGACCTGATTATTCCAATATTTTATAGAACTTCTCCTTGTGAGGCAGCCATTGACCCTCAACATATTGGATTATAGCTGGGCACCATCCTGAAGAATGCCTGAAAAGCATTACAGCTCGCATGTATTCCCTTTCAGTCCTGGCATACATGATTTTACTCCATCTACCCCTTTTCAAAGTCTTTGCATTGCTCTTACTCTTATTGAAAAGCCAATATGCCTTGGTTTCCACACATTTGCAGATATTCCATGTTCAAACTAGAGGCTTGTCTTTTGGGAAGAACTTAGCAATCAGGACAAAAGACCTTCTTTACAATCAGTTACAATGGCTAAAGGATGTACCTCGGGGCCCATGTAATCCCTCAGCCTTTTCAACACCCAATGATAACTTCCAGTCGTCTCATCCTTCACAACTCCATAGCCGATCAAAAATTCCTTGTTTCTTGGAGTCATCCCATCCAATTCAACTAGAGGAAACTTATGCTTGTTTGTTTTGTATGTCGAATTAATGAGAATAACGTATGACCATGAGGAATTCACATCATAAGAATTAGGGTGCACCTCGAACAAGTGGATTACCTTATACGTCTCAACATTGACATCAAACCAAAACAGGTATCCATTTTGTTATACTTGGTTCAGCAATTGTTGATATAGGTTCCTTCCTTTCGAGTTTTTAAACCTCACCTTATGTCTGACGTTGTATATGTGCTTCTTGTTTGGCTGGTCTTTTTGGAATTGCTCCAACACAGATGCCAATTCACAGGCTTCACGTGCGCATCACTCATTTGTTGCACAACTACTTTAGCAGCAGGACTCAAATCACTCATCTATTGATGGCCCACTAGATACACGATTAATTCATGGTTATAAAACCCCCATTTTGAATATCCTTTTACTTTCGACCTAGTGTTTCCCGCTTATGCCAACGATCACATCTCAATATTTTATCCTGACGGCTATTTCGTTGCATTTTATAGCCTGTTATGACTAGACAAAAAATATAGTCCATTGTAACGTGCTTCGCCCAATCAATCTCATTCGGAGCTTTCTCAAAATATCCTTTATGACCAAAGATATCACTGTAATCAACTCCATCACCTCCAAAATCTCCGTCATCGTCCTACATAGTCAGATTGCATTCTCAATAATAAATTATAAATAAATAAAATTCAATGTGGTGGCGTCCAAATCAGACTCCACTAGGGATGGCAATGGGTCAGATCTAATTGGATCCAGACTCATACCCATCCTTTTCAAGTTAAACCCAAATCCACCCCTGACCCATTGGATCCTAAAATTTTAGACCCTTACCCAAATCCGTTGGATCTAACGGGTTTTGGGTCCAAAATGGGTCCTTAATATATTTTTATTTATGTGCTTATTATACTCATATTTTATAATTAGATGTATTTTCTCAATTTTTTTAAAGTCAAATAAATGTGATAATGTTAACCCTTAAGAAAACTATTAATTGAACAAAAAAGAATAAAAAATTACAACTCGACAAATAATCCATCATATCCGAGTCTTAACTTCAAAATATTAGAAGTTTACAATTCACAAAGTCTTAAGTACACAACAAAATGACAAAATATAATAGTAGATGAGGACGACTATCGACTGTGCAAAGTGAAAAATAGAGATTAGGTTTAGGTTTAAATTTTTTTTTAATGAGTGGGTCCATGGGTTGGAACTGGGTCTAAAATTTTTGGATCCAGACCCACATCCGACCCAAGGACATTTAAACCCATATCCGACTCGGATCCAATTGGTCTAAAAAATTAGACCCATCCCCTAAAAATGGGTCGGGTTTGACTTGGTCTAGATTGTATCTTTGATTCATTGCCATCCCTAGGCACCACCATATGGTGGTGACCCCCAAACCAAACACCATCACCATGGTGGTGGCACCTAATTTGGATGTCAACCACTTTTTCAACGACTTACGGGGTTTTCCGTCGGCGACAACGGCTCCCCCCGTGTTCTTCGGCAATTTCGAATACCGAAGCATGATTTCGTTAGCATTTGTGAGGCTTCTGTAGATCGGATGAGGAAAAGACAGAGAAAATGAGGAAAAGGGCTAAATTGTCAAATTGCGTTATATTTGTGGGTTTTAGTTGGATATTTACGGGTTTAGTTTAGTAACTCCTTGCATAGAAACACCCTAGTTCTTAAGCTTAATTTTGCTACGCTGATTATAAGACTGAGTTAAATGGATCTTTAAATGAGATATTTTTTTTGGCAATAGAAAATAAACTCGGTAAATTAGGGTCCTTTCTAGCTGCAATTACTAAGTTATGCGCCCTAATAATACACTATTTGTTAGCTTTAATATATAATGCAAAATTTAAAGAATGGGCGAGGAAGATAATGTCATGGACAAGTATTATAACTTCTCTTCTTGATTTTTTAAGAGGGTTGTGATGGCTTCCATGCTATCCGTTTTTATTATTAAGTGTTCTCCAAATTCTGCTATTAACGTCAAAAACCTTCCTGGGATTGCTAACAATTCAGTGTGTAGAGTAGACGCTCTTCTTACCCATTGCCCACCCACCATGAGAGTTTCCAACTGTCTTTGTATCACCTGATTTATTCCTACTTCAATCTCATGAATAGTTGTACTACCCTTCTTCACCCATTTCCAGGCTTCATCTGTCAAAATTCAATTGACTTTCTCTGAGCTTCTTTTTCCCCAAGTGCAAAATATATTCTCAATATTCTTAGGTAGGATTTGTTTTAAATCCCTACTCAACTCCTCCTTTGTTCTAATCCATTTACTCCTCCACTCTTGAAATAGAACCATGATTCAAATAGGATTCACACTTTTACCTTGGAAGACTATCTCATTTCTATATAGCCAAATACACCATAATATAAAGGAGAATTCCTTAGCCTTCGTATTTCCCCATTTCTTATCTTTCAGCAAATATGAGATTATGTTAAAAACCCAAGTTCCTACTCTTAGTTCCATCCCAATTACCCTTACTCACAAACTTGATGATGCCCAAATTCTACGCACAACATCATAACGGTATAAATACTATTTGCAGCATATAGTTTGATGGGGACAAATAGTGTTAAGATAAAATCAGTGCGGGTTTGTTGGTGATAAATTGTAAATTCAAGGATTGGTATAAATTATGGGTGTTAAAATATGGTAGAAAAGTTATTAGGAAGATGAGGTTTTATATAACAAATCAGTTTTTTCTTGGGTGATGGGATAAAATGGTTTGTCACCTTCTTTATCCATAACCTATTGGGCACTGTTCTTATTTGTTTATATAATTTTATCCTTTTTCCCCTTTTTTTATTTGTTGGTGACCCTTTAATTTTTTTTTATTATTACTTTGCTATATTTTTTACATATACAATTTTAGTGGACCCCAAGTCATGCATGTATTATCATATATTTCATCTACTAATTTTTTAGGAGGTATACATGTAGAACATTGTCATTATTATCTTGTTATTATTATTATTATTATTAACATTTTTAGCAAATCATTCGTTATAACTTAATATAGGTATCACATAAACTAAAACATAATCATTTTACTATAGAATCTAGATTGTTGTAAACCGTTTTATCAGAATAAATTTTTATAAGTGTACATATAAACCATAAAGGAGTATAACCCTCTAATCCTTTCTGACAGTATTATTAAGAGTTAAATTATATTATTGAAATAATTTTCTTATAAAAGGGGATAACTCTTATCCTTTTACCACATACTATTATCTTCTTCCTTTTAATCCTCATTCAAAGCCAATTTGTTTCCCTCCATTTTCTCAACCACCATGCTCCAAAACACAATTGCCACAAACTCAAGATTTTTGATTTGAAGAAAATATTCGTATGTTAAAGCTATACATGATGCTGCTAATGGTGTTGGTGGCTTTATTAATGGCGTTGATGCTAGCTATACTTAATTATGGTTGTAATTTTGTATTTATTTTTTAACTTTTATGTTGTTACAAACTCAAGTGTATTAATAAAGATTGGTACTTCCATTTTGTTTTTTAGCATATCCGTTTTTTGTTTGCTTATTGAGAAGATATAGTTAAGAAAAAAACGAAGGATACATTAATTAAAAAAATTTAAGAAAGATAGATTAGCATTTATGTGAGGTATTTCATACTAATTTATTTAGTATATCCCTTATTATTTGCAAGGAGATTAGAAATATGGAAAAATTGGGGAAAGAAAAAGGAATACTAAGTACAAAATATATCGTAAATAGTATATGTATCTAGTATATTATTATGAGTTTTGATAAGGTTGTACTAGTAATTTAACAATATTACATGATTTATACTTTTTCGTAGGTTAACAAATTAAACTTCAAAACAGTGGTACTTCATGTTTTATAATTGATAAAATCACCCGCTCACTATGACAATTACATTCAAAGTGACAGGAGGTGACACATTAAATTATTAATAGAATAAGGAGATCAAAATTTAGTGTCTACTCATCCTAAATATAGATATGTAAAAACAAGGTAAGTCAATTTTACACTTCTTTTCAATTAAAAGACGATGATGTTATCTACATTACGGTCAACAAAAAGACTTGGTATTTTGATTCACGCACTTTACACATTAAACAAAACAATTTTCAAATAAGTTTGCAATTTTATTGTCATCACCAAACCGAACAACAAATTCCTATAAAAAAGTGAGAGAATGATGATCTATTTGATTGGAAAAAATAAGATAATTAATATATTTAAAAATTTTCATATGGAGAAAGTTGCTAGTATTTACACTAGTGAGGTTTATTTCACTGCCCCGACAAACCTCTCTCACTTTCTCCCTCCTTCACGCCTATTTTTCTCATGAGATTTCTTGGTGAAGAAATTTCATCCCTGCAACGAGGAAATCAAAAGATTCTCACTACTCAATCTCTAGTAATATTTTAATATTTTTTTTTAAAAATGGGTGTTATTATAGAAGGAATTAAAAACTATGAGCATGGATACTTTAATTATATTTTTTCATTAATAGTTTTTGAAAAATAACCATTATAAATAAATTTTTTTTTCTTTCTTCTTCCTTTGTGCGCCAAGTGTCATAATATAATTAAATCCTACCAAATGTGTATGATACATTAGCTGGATAGTTTTTTTAGTGAGGTTTTCTCACACAATGAGGAAACTCGTGGTTCTTTGTGGGTGGTTTTTGAGAGCCTCTCACTGATGGGAAGTGTGAGATAATTTTTTCTCATAAAAATTTTCCTTATACTCCATGTGTCCCTCATAGTTTGCCCCAAGTATAAAATTGTCACTTTTTAAGCCCAAAGAAAAATGAGCGGGTGGTGGACACATGAATTACTTTATGGTCAAATCATTAAATTATGATTTAGCATTGTAGTTGTCTCCCTCTAATTTTTGTGGAGGGTTTTCTTTTCAGATTTTCAGACTTTTTGAATAAAGCAAAAAGTTTAAATTTCCCACAAAAATAGAGCCTCCCCCCCCCCCCCCCCCCCCAATTTACAGCAAAATTAGACATTGGGAGCCTATTTAAGACACCATTTACACATTAATGGGAGAGAGACAAAATCATCATTTACATACAATACCCCACCAAAACCGAATATTCCCACTCTCCAAATCAATCATCATTGAGTACACCACCATGGAGATAGAGTTGTAAATTGGTCTCCGTGGACCATCCATTCCAGCAGAACCAGGGTCTAGGCAGCAACACACGTAGAAAACAAAACTAGGTTCTGGGCAGCAACACACACAAACTTTGGTGGACTAAGACACAACATGTGGCAGTCCACATCAGAGGGACATATCAAATCTAGAATCTGGAAGCCAACTTCGGCAAAATCATGGTAATGTACCATGTTCTTATCAAGTGACATCATATGCATCATTAGAGGGTGTAGGGGGTAAAAGGAAGGATATGAATGAAGAAGAAAGACTAAGATGCATCAAAGAACTCCTAAAGGAGTGCAATAATGTGAAATTGCCACATGGCTTCATAGAACAAATTACATACAAGTATAAATGTTCAAGGTGGACAATACAAAGATTATGGAAAGCTGTCAAGGATAATGTAGCTAAGGGAACAGACATGAAAGTGACCAAGGACTATAAAGGAAAAGATGGAATTAAGCCACTGAAACTAGTTTAGGATGATCTCATGTCAATTCCTTTCAAAAAGAGAACAAATATAAGATCTTTAGCAAAGGCACTAAACATGAACAAGTCCACTGTCCACAGATTTATCAAAAATGGTCAAATCAGAAAGCACTCAAATGCCATGAAACCCACATTGACAGTAAGAAACGTGGTGCAAAGGATGCATATCACATGTAGAGAACATAAATGTTGCACCATAATTTAGGACACATGTATGAAACAATACACATAGATGAGAAGTGGTTCTTTATGTTTAAAACCAGCTAGAATTACTACTTAGCCCCAACTGAAACAGAGCCATATAGACATGCAAAATCTAAAAGATACATCATGAAGGCAATGTTTCTCAATGCCATAGCTAGACCCCAATTTGATGGAGAAGGGACTTACATATTTGATGGTAAGATTGGGTGTTGGCCCTTTGCAACAGAAGAAGCAGCAAGGAGAACATCAATTCACAAACAGGCAGGGACTTTAGAAATGAAGCCATTGAAGAACATAACAAAGGATGTGATTAAAGTGTACATCATCACAAAATTGATTCCAACAATAAAAAGCAAATGGCCTATAGGTTCAAGTGGTTAAGTAAAAATCCAGCAAGACAATGCAACTCCTCACATTTTCAACACAGATAAAGATTTCAAAAGAGTTGCCAATTTAGATGGATTTAACATTAAACTAGTGTCACAGCCTCCTAATTCCTAAATGTTTTAGATCTTGGTTTTTTTAGAGCTATACAATCAATACAACATGAGCAAGCACCAAAGTGTGTGAGGGAATTAATAGAGGCTGTCAACTACGCATTTATAACTTTTGATCCTAAATTAATTAACCATGTATTTCTATCATTACAGTATGTTATGTTAGAAATCATGAAACACAAAGGATGCAACAACTACAAGCTACCACATCATGGTAAGAATAGAATGGAAAGGGAGAAACCCCTTCCTACATCAGTCGGAATTCCAACAGCCTTACTAGAAGAGAGTTCCAGTTTATTGCTACATCAACATTTAAGGCTAACTACACAATCTAAAGATCACATAGATTTGCAAAATTTAATTGAAGAGCACATTGCAGGGGATGATGTTGGAGAAATTATTTAGAGAAAGAAGTTGTAATGAATATATATGGATGCTTATTTTGGGAATGAATGTCTAATGAATGTATTTTGGGAATGTGTATGGAAACAAGTTGTAATGAATGTATATGGATGCTTATTTTGGGAATGAATGTGTAATGAATGTATTTGGGGTATGTGTATGAACTTAATGAATACTTTTTAGGGAATGTCTACTATCCTCTCAGCATATAAGTTGTTTCATGACATTAATCAAATAAATCAGCGTATGCCATCAATGCAAACAACACTTACATGACAAGTAGTAAATTGTGGCTTGTGGCATCATATGTATTTTAGGGCATTAGTAGTCCAAATTAAGTCAAAGACAACTCAATTCATCATAGAGATACAATCTCTCAGGTAACACATTCATATCACAATTGAATATACTCAATGCCCTAAACATATGCCTCCCTAGATGCCTCTACATTGTACTACATGCATGATTAGTGAAGGATCAATGGCCTAAAATGATTAGTTTAATGGTGTTCAAGTAATCAATGCCAATTGCATCATCGAGGAGTACCGAATGCTAAGAAACCCCATATTGCATACTAAAGGGCATTATACTAAACCATGTACCATACTTGGGGGAATCATGAAGCAGATAGGGTCACCACACAACATCACCTAAGGGACACAACCACACTAATAGGGACAAGACAAGAGCAGCAGGGACAGACCAACACCAAGATGGACACAACAACACCAAGGACAACGCAATGGCCATGAAAAGAGCATCAGGGACCCAAAAACAACTAGGGATCCAAATAAAATATCCAATGGGCAACAAAAGAGCACCAGGGAAACTCAAACAACCACCGGGAACACACCAAAAATAGCAGGGACAGAAGAAAACCACCTGGAGACATCACAATAGCAGGACACAACAGGGGACAACAGAAAACCACCAGGGGAGTAGGGGACCAAGACAATAGTTGTAACACCCCGATAATTCCCATTTTTCCGAAACCCAAACCTTTAGGAACTATCGGTGAGGTACCGCCACCTGTTCAAATGTTAAGGCTATAAAACAGAGTTTTGCAGCGGAAAAACCAAAAGACTTATGAAATAACATTAAACGTAAATCAAGTCCTGATATAACAAACTGGAACCTCTACGGCCCTTACTGTAATGTACTAAATAATATTTAACTTTAATTCAAATCCAACAGTTTAAAACCAAATCAAACCTAACATAATTTATTCCGAAATCCAAATTAAAATAACGTTTCTCTCCAACCCGCCCATGCATGAATGCTTGTTTAGATACCTATTAATAATCTGCTCCCCAATAATACAAATGTAAGTATTGGATCATTACAGTGTCATTTATAGGCGAAAGCCATGACCAAAACACACAAGGCACGTAATCAACAAGCTGAGTACATACGAATTACAAATCACGATAATTGAACTGATAATTAAGTATCTATAAGAAATGTAAGAACGTGTCATGTAACATTTTACTCAACTGACACGATGAATTGATTGATGGTTTGGATTCTGGCACGGTAAATTAATTAATGATTTGGATTAAGAAATAGACTAGGTTGTCTCCCCCATGTCCTAATTAGGACATCAAATAAATAAATAACCCATGCACTCCCGTCGGAGAGCATCAAAATACAGTATAAAAATCCAGATGGCAAACGGGCGCGACTCCGTTACCATAGCTAGATGAGATCTCAACTAACCCCAATTTTAAGTTTAAAACTTTACAAAAAGAGAGACTCGTAGATCAAACGGTCTCCAGCAAAAGCCACGGATAATACCCCGTGAACTCCAACCCCTGATTGTCAATACTCTAGACGTGCACTAGCCTAGAGTTTTATTGCTTATCCTCTTTCTCTTTAAGTGATTTACTATTTAAACACAATAAACACAATCCCAGTAGCACACAACAGTAAATATTACAATTATTCAATCTATCTCTGTTATACTGTAATTTTTAACTTTTTAATTTCAAACTCAACTGATAAAACTGTTGAACCAAGTCAACTACCTCGTCATTAAGACTTATAAAATATACCTTTACCCCAATCATACTATCAGTAATGAAGGAGTAATAATAAACAACCTCGTGGATTAATTAACAATTAATACCAATTAATAAATCACAGTTTCTCACAAATAACACCAAAACATGCCCCTAAAATAAAGAACATGAATTCTTTCAAATGGATAACCAAACAATCTCATCCAACGGGTTCCCTAAACATGATACTATGTTTATGTTTCACCCTAAATCATGCTCCTAATTAAAAAAATATTGTTCTTTGTAATTGTACGTACCTGGTGTAAAAAGCACGGGTATCCACTTTCTCTATTTTTTTAAAGGACCTTCCACAAATTGTTCTCCTATACCAAAATAATATCACTAAATTAACATACCACCAAACCAAATTTATAGCCATCGAATTAAATTTTTAAAGACTCCAATCCACTGAAATGTGTACTCCCTTGATTTCAAATGCATAAAAACACGGCATCTAATTAATTATCAATACCCTATTATGCTAGACGACCAACACCAACATTATCCCAGGCCAACATCAAAATCTCCTTTACGCCACCAAACATGCAGAATTGGTATATGCCCACTCAAAATCAATAATCATTCTTAACACTATGACATGTTGATCAAATTTCCAAGAAAAGACGTAAAACGCAAAACCCTATAGTAACACTAATGACATTGCTCCATACAAGTCCATACATTTTAGGGGAAGACAAAATTCTTTTCCAAATGCTCCACTTCATCAAAAAGGTGGATATTTATCACAAATGAGTAATGATCTACAATATCTCTAAATTAAATTAAGGCACTATAATCGAGTTTGATACAAAGATCACTTCTCTTGTTAAAAAAAATATACCACCGTAAGCCTAGTCTCATCCCAAACCATGAAAAAAATCAATTTATTAAACGACATCATCATACCCAAAAGAAAATCACCAAAGCAAACACAAATCAACCCAAAAATCTCAACTCTTTCAACCCATAAAGCAAGTATATATGCAATCATACATTAAACCCAAATGCTTGAACAATCATACTAATTCAAATAAAGAGATTGCAAAAATATATATACCAATTCATAAAACTCATGATTATAAACATTTTTACATCTAATAAATCATTAGGAACAATCCAAATAATCATTGAAACAACCTCCAAAATTGTGAATTCTAGGCATAAAATACAATAAAATTAAAAAGAAAGGGAAGGAGAAAGGGGACCGACTGAAGTGGTCGTTGCGGCGGCGGCTGGCGGGGTGCAGGCGGTGGTGCGGCAGAGGCGGCAGCAATGGGGTGTGCGCAGGGAGTGGTTTGGGGGTGGGGTTTCTGCCGGGGATCTTCACGGGTGGGGAGGAGGGGTTTTTTTTCTTTGCTTTTGGGGTTCTTACGGGATTCTATGGGGTGGGGAATTTTTGTTTGTTTTGACTTTGTGTTTTGTGGGGGGGGGGGGGGGGGGGGGGGTTTCACGGTTGGGTTTATATGGGTAGGTTTTGTTCTTATTTTTTTTTTTTTGAGTTTAGGTTTAGATAAAATTCCTAGGTTTAGATAAAATGTGTTTAGGTTTAGTAAGATAGAACTTCGGGTATTATAAAATTTGAGTGGGATAGGATTTCGGTAGTTTAGACTTAACGGGTTACTTAGGAAAATAAATAATAATAAAAAAAAATAATTGTAGAATTTCGGGGAATTACAATAGTAGGGGACAATAGTAGAAAACCACCATAAAGAAACGCAGAGAAAGCCACAACAATAGTAAGAGGAACAAGACACAAGAAAATAACCACCACGAGACAACAACATGACAAAACCAGCAGGGATAGTAGTAGGGGACCAAGGATAGACCAACAACCACAAAGAGACACCGAAGCAACACTAGGGACACATAAACAACCCAAGCGACACAAGAAGACCACCATAAACAAACACAACCCAAGCGACCACAACATAAAGAGGAACAAGACATAAGAAGACATCCATACACGAACATAAACTTACAATCTTCGAAGTCCAGGAAAAAAACAAACAAATTAAACGAACATCATGGTGTAAACCAACAAAAAAAGGAAATGAAGCAAGTACCACCAGGCACAACATAAACTAAATCAATAAGAACCAAACAGGAAATGACAGATCAACATAAACGTAACAGGAAAAATAGATCAAGAAAATTAAAAAGGATAGAGAATCTTATCTAGGGTTTCCTGAAATAGTCAGGAACCAACAACTTTAACATCTCGTGACTAGGACCAAGGACGTAATTTGGAGGGAGCCATTCGGGCTCAAGATCTGACTTAGAGCCGCTGAGTTCAAGATCTGACTTAGAGCCGTCAATGTTCAAGCCATTTTGGCCTAGAAATGACTCCTACTGCAACTTTCTCTCAGCACGCCTACCCGACCTCCTCCGGTACTCCAGTGTTGACCAAACCTCTTCCATGGTTTCAGGAACCACCAAATCTGGTGGAGGAAGGTGTCCCCATCTTGGGTGGTAGAAGAGGTGAAGGAGCAGGAGTGCATAGATTAAGAGAAGGAGGGGACAACGATAAACAAGGTGGCGGAGGAGGAGATTTAGAGGGTGAAGAAGCGTTGTAGGGAGTCTCAGGTACGAACTCCGACCATAGGCAAGAATCGAAGAATTTGGAGTCACCCATGGGTTATTAACACAAGAGCCATCGAAGAATCGAAGACACAAGGGGTTCAAACTCTGACCAACAAGGTATTAACACAAGGGATTCAAACTCTGACCAACAACACGAGGGATTCAAGGAGACACAAGGGTTTCAATAGATGATAAAGAATCCAAGTGCCGTGTTTGTATGGAAGTAGATCTAGGGTTTTCACGGAGGAGGTGTAGAGGAAGATGGAGTGTCTTCTAGAGAGACCGAGAGATAGTGACAACTTAGAGGAGAGTTAGGGTTAGATAGGTGTGAAGGGAGTCATTAAGGAGTGGGCCAAATGACTTTAGGTCATTAAATGAGTAGTTGACCTCAGCTGCACACAAATCAACGCATATTAGGTGTAATTAAACACAGTCAAACTTTACTAAAAAAGAAACGGGACAATCTTTGAGGGACAACCCAAAAAGAAAAATGAGGCAAATTATGAGGGACGGAGGGAGAACTAGCTTATATGCTCTCCAAAATCTCCCTTACTATAGGAAATAACTTCAAATGTTCAACCAAATAACATTTATCACTAACTAGAAATTATATAAGGGGAAACACTTCATATATACAATTTTACTTCCTATATACAATAAAAGAAGCACTCAGTCAAAAGACCAACTTTAGTCATTGAATAAATAGTGTTGTGCATGCAGCAAACTACCATGAATCATTAAAAATCAATTTAATCACTTCTAAGTAAGAGCCTTAAATATAAATCACGTATTCAAAACTTAGAAGACATGTCAATCGCTTCGCCACTCACCATTTCACCTGCTGCTCTCCTCGCACACGCCATCTGCTAACAATCGCACACCCCAAAGCTCAGCCACAACTACTATTACTACTCTCACACTGCGCGCGCACTCTCACTCTCACTCTCACTCTCACTCTCTCCTCAATGTCCTTGCTTCTCCCGAGGTCAGTCATCCATATTCCTACACAATTCCAATTCACAACATACTACGATTTTTATGATCTTGGTTTTGCTGAATTGTGGATTAGTATATTTTGTTGATTATAATGGGAAACTCTAGCTTGATTCGCACGCCGAAACCTTGATTTCTTGTTGTTGATTATGAACTTGAGGCTATTGAATTTAGAATAATCCTTGTGTAATTTATACTGAATCAATCCAACGTTATCAAAAAAAAAAAACAAATGTTCCCTATCCTCAAACTCGGCTTCACGAAATGTTGAATTTTCACTTGGATATTCCTTAATTTTACTCGTTTCGTTGTTTGAATTATAATTTCGATTGTCGCTAAGGAGTGTAATCCAAGGATATTGGAGGTTCCTGTTCTGGACCAGCAGTTATAGCCAACTCTGAAGAGAAGAAGGGGCATTGGTAAGGCCAAATGGCATGACCTGAAACACATAATGTCCAGCATGAGTTTTAAAAGCAGTTTTAAATTCATCATTGGGATGGACTCTTGATTGATGAAAGCCAGCCCTTAGGTCCAACCTGCTGAGCACCACCCAAGCTCATCAATGAGTTCCTCCAAAACTGGAATAGGGAACTAATTCTTAATGCTCCTCTTATTCTCCATGTGCCATCCTTCTTCCCCACCAAAACCATAGGGGATGTAAAGGGACTTGAACTATTCTGTATAATACCCCTATCTAGCATCTCTTGTACCAATTGCTCAATGATATTCGTTTGTTTGAGTGGATATTGATATGATCTGATGTTTACTGCTCTATTGCCAGGCTCCAAGTGAATTCTATGATAAAAAACACCTCTACAAGGGGGCAATTTAGTCGGTTCTTCAAATACACAGGCATTATCAGCTTTCAACTTAATCAACTCCTGCCCTTTCCTCTACCACCTCTGCTAGTCGCAGAAAACAAACAGGCATATGTTTGTTTACCTCAGACACATTTATAAAATAAATCTGCAGCATTTTGCAGACATTTAGAAGAAGGGTCTTTTTCACATGCTGTGAGCCTCTTACTTGGCACCCCTTTTAACTCTCCAACAAATATTTTTCAGGCAACGCATATTCATGTTGCAACATAACAACTCTCAAATTCTCAAACTCGTCTACATATGATTCAATGCTGCCCAACTGTTCAAGTTTATTAAATTCTTCTACTACATTAACTCCAACTTCATCCTTGAATCTACACGTTACATCAATGACAAAGTCATTCCAATCAACAACTTGTCTACAAGACAAGTAACTAGCCACCCAATTCTATGCTTTTCCAGTCATATTAAATGAAGCTAAATCCACTTTTTGATCATCTGCAATTTTACACAGGGAAAAGTATTTGCCATATTTTTTAATCCACATTCTAGGATTTGAACCATCAAACTTAGGAAACTCGAGTTTAGGACTATACCCAAGTTTTGGTTGATCAGGTGCTGGCAAATTGTCCTTCACTGCCTGCAGCATTCTCATCAGTTCTTCAATTTTCTGGGCAGAGGCTGATGTCTATGGTTCCAGCTGATCCTCCATTTTGGCTCACACGTATACTGACTGTAGGTGATAGTCTTCTGCTCTGATACCACTACCACTGATAAGGGACAAAAAAAATGGAAATTCTGTGATACTGGCAAGTTGAATGAAACAGTAGCTAGGTGAAGAAGAATTAGGGAAGAAGATAGGAGAGGAAGAGAAGGATAGAGGAAGTTTGGTATTGTATTCATGCCGTCTTCTTATCATTACAACCTTTAAGTAGCCTTAACAAAATGCAGAATAGTCTCTAATACACTCAGCAAAACAGAATTAAAAAGTGTAACAAACTGCAATAACAACAGAAAGTAAATATTCTGTTTGAGTAACCATTTCTCCCACCATATACATAATTTGATCTTTTACTTGTATCACACTTCTAAGTAACCGTATCGGAACCATGATGTTCCCACATGGACACTGGACACTTCGTTTTTGACCAGAAGTTTCATGAAGTAGCATAGTCAGACACTTGATACGTAACTGTGTCCGACACTAGTACCCGAATCCGAATAACATAGCACTAAGTGAGAACTATATAGCCTTTTTTGTCGTTTGTTTTTTCTCCAAAGGAAAGGAGAGTAAAAATGTTATTTATCCATAAGAAGTGGAAGTAAGAGCTTCAATTTTGACTGGAATTTGTTCAATTTTAAAAATTCTATTCAGTTCATAAAGAAGTCAAGGGGACTTACCACTTGTTACTTCAATTCTCTCTTCTTATAGAAATATGTTAGGGAGTGTTCCAGAAACAACCTCTATTATTCTGTGATCAGTTAGGGCTAATGTAGCATTCATCTGAGTGTTTCCAGGATACTTGGTTGTCATTGTGTGCATAATGTAATCGAATTGATATAATTGGACATAGTTAGACATTTCTCATTTTCTTTCGATGTTGACAAACATGTTCTTTTGAATATAAATAGCTTGCTTATTTGTGGAACTTGGCTATTAGAAATACTTTATACCAGTAAGGTGGATTTTTACTAGATTCAACTTGTTGGCAAACTGTTGCTTATCTGCTTTGTAGTACTTTTCAAAATTGACTGATAACTGATGTGATTCCTTGTGCTCATGAAATTGCAGCACTTCAGCTCAATGGGCTGCAAACAAATCAAGTAAAGTCCAATGTTTGTACAGAGTGTCAGACACAGATCATGCAGTATCTGAATGCTCTCTTTTGAGGAAAACTTTTTTGCAATGTACAGAGTGTGAGAGTAGAAATAATAGCCATAGTTATAGGTATTTAAGGGTTCGGAAGCATAAATTATTCTCTCATAAATCAAAGAGGGATCGGGACATCTTTCGATTCGCATCTGCTGATGATGGTGTGACAGTTGAAGGGATCCCTGAAGCTAGCACGAGTAAAGATGTTGAGGCAATGAGAATTAGTCTAGATCAAGCCATACAAAATGAGGACTACAAAGATGGGCTTGTCCAATCTTTATATGATGCAGCAAGTATTTTCGAGCTAACAATCAAGGAGCAAAGTTCAGCGTTGAATACGTCCTGGTTTTTAGCTGCATGGCTTGGTGTTGACAAAAACGCATGGGCAAAGACACTGTCATATCAGGTTTCCTAGTTTCTTCTTCTTTATGAACATAAAGGCTATAATAGATGACTTCACATTTTGGGTTTGGTTCTTATCCCGTGTTTGATTGACTTTGAGCTTGCTATCATTAAGTGTTGCTCAAGTGGTATGACAAGGAAAGTCTGAGGATGTCATCAGTCATTTGTTTTTCCCTTTGATTTTCCCAGGCTTCTGTATATTCTTTGCTGGAAGCTGCTAGTGAGATCTCATCACGCGGGGATGTAAGGGACAGGGAAATAAATGCTGTTGTTCAGAGAAGGTAGCTATTTTTGTTATGCTTTTCCCCTCTTTTCGCACCCTCTACTACATGTTGTCTTGTTACTGGTCTCTTGGGTCTGTATAGGTGTTGGATTTCAGTATTTCTCAGAAAGTATTCTGGTACTCATTTCCTCAATATGAGGCACTTTCATTTTCGAGGTTGTATGTGATCATTAATGGTTCTGAATTCTTTTTTATTAAAGATTGTAAGATAATAACAATTTAAAATCACTGGGGACTAATATAATGTTATTATTTTGACGTTTTGTAATCTTTGGTAACAAATTTATGAATAAAATAGCTGTCAAAGTAAATTTCAAATGTGGGGGACTGGGGGCCTTGTATTTGCAGGAAAAATACAAGTATTTTAAGATTGTTCAGATTTCAAGATGAGCATCGGATAATATGGCTGGTTCATGAATGTCACTGTCTTAACCAGACCCCTGAAGGCAATTACAAAAAGCACCCTCTTTCCTGGTAGAACTTTTGAGGTGGTAAAGCTTTTGCTTCTAATGAAGTTTCTAAGAACCTGGAACACTCACCATATGGAGCTTTTTGTTGAGTCCTTGTGTATATACTTCAAAGACACCATATTGTTTACCGTTTCTTCTCCTCTATATTTTATATCATTAACATTTATGTTTCACTACCATGGTGATTTCCTTGCTTTCTCTCTATGGCTCTCTGCACCTAGTCCTTATAGGCAGGTGTTCTACCTACTCCTTGTAGGCGTATGCTCTATCTTTGATGCTCTTTTGTCTTCTAGATTATGTTTCCTTTTCAATGTGCGTTGTGATCACTTTGCCTTATCAACTTAGCTGAACATTGTCTTGTGCATTCTCCACTGCCCATGATGCTTGAAAATCTCATGTAAGTATTGAGGGACCATGTAGAAAGTGTTGATATTGACTCAAGCTGCTCAGTTATGGAGATTTGATAATTTCAAGTTGTAGTTACTGTGTCTCTGGCAACTTTTTCTGCTTCATTTTCCTAGGGAACAGACTTTGAAAGGAAGAAGCTGGTCAAAACAACAGAGGTCTAATCATGTGTGGAAATTAGGAATGTTCGAAGGGATGAATGGCTTCAGATCAATTGTTGAGAAAGCTATTTCTTGGAAGAAAAAATAGATTTTACCATATTTTAAGCGGTCTGTTTACCCTGCTTTAATATTGTGAGATGGCATTACCGTTAGAAAGGTTTTTGTGATCTACAAATAGGGTTGTTCTTTGAGGTAGATATTGGAAGATAATATGCAGGATATTAGCGTCTATGCGGAAGGGGTGGGTGTTGAAAATTGTTTGAATATTTTATAGTTCACATAGCTTGCTTTTCATTGAAATTAATGTGATACCGATGTGCAACACATTTTTTTTTTTTATCTTTTTAAGGGCATTATAGGGAGATAAAGTCTACTAGACTTGTTGGGTGTGGGCCTTATGTCTTTGATGTGGGTCTGGTATTATTTTTGGGGGGTTTGGAAGGGAGAGGAGGGGATCTAACGTGTAGAGATTACCCTCAAGATTGTGGCCTAGCTGTGTTCAATTAGACTATTGACTTTGTTGAGATTGATTGATAAACTCCATGTTGTCTTCTCCTTGCTCTTTTCAAACCTCTAGTTTTTCTTTTGGCCATTCTTCAAACTGTAGATCTGTCTATCATAAGTCATATTTATCATATAGCTAGCAACTATTCCACCAATCGATCTAATTACATTCCCTGAGAAATTCTGTAGAATTTATTATAAGGCACCAGATATTCATTGCTGTCTTATCGTGGGTACTGATGGAAGATATGGTTGGTATTTTCATTGCCTTTCAACATATGGTGTAAAAATATTGAGATAAAATTTGATACCCATTCAAATATGCATGACCACTGTTCATTTTTGGGAGTCCATTTGAACAAAAGCTTTTACTTGGGGGAAAAATATCTTTTCCTGTGTTGAAATGTTAAAGGGAGACCTTTTATTTTCCTTTCCTGAAAAATTAATCCTTGCTGGTTTCAAGTTAAAGATTATGGAAGGTTTTGTGAGTGAAATTCTTTTTAAGAATCCTCTTTCTTGGCAAGAGATAATAGCCCGAACAATAGCATGGTGTTCATGTTGACATATTACCAACTAAAATGAACTTTTCAATAGTCAAATCAAAGTTGTAAAAAGAAAAGGTTGATCCACCAATGCGGGATAATATTTATCTTGGTATTTGATTAATGAAGAAGATAAGATATTAGTTTGATGAAAGTCTAATTAACTCACATAATAGCATCAATCTTGTTGGAAGCTTTATTAAGTATCTTATTCATCTAGCTGAAAGTTGTATTTTGTTTAGATACCTGTATGGCTGTACTACTATTACTTAAACCGAAATTGCATTGACCTTTTGCTGTAAAGCTGTGTTTCTATGTGTCACCCATATGAATCTGTTGATTTATAAGGAATTCATCTGAATCAATAGGTTTCTGGGGATATCTAATTCATTCAATTCATAGAAAAAATTTCTCAACCTTTCCTGGAGTAAAAAGATGCAAAATTATCAAATGGCAGTCTTGCTTTAGCCCTTGCACTTTGTTCTTGCTCATAGCTAGTTAATGGTCCTGACATGTTACAAATTGGAAAATACATTTTTGAGAGAAACGAGAATGCACAATGTAAACTTTGATGTTATTCTAGCATCAAACTTCTCTAAGCTAAGGGATTAAAAAATTACCTCTCAAATGGGGGGCTTGCTTCCTTTTAGTCTTTTTGAAGGATCACACACTAGTTTCTGAGTTTTATATCTTTAAAAGGTTTAACTAATTTATGTTCTTGAACCCTCTAAAACAAAGATTTCTGATTTTTCTGAATGGCCAGCATACATTTTTAAACCTGATGGATCACTGCCTTAAGTTGTTCAAGGCTTGTTTACTAAAAAGATGCTCATTATCAAATTGACTATTAATACTATTAGCTTCTTCGATAGATGTTCAATATTGCATTGTTGTTCATGATTTTGAAGCAGGAGAAGCAAGCTCAAAACATTTAGACTTGGAATGACCTTGATGTCCTGGTCACCTACATCTAAAAACTGAATATTTTCTTAACTCCTTTACAATCTTATAAAGTTGTTCCTATTCACAGATATTTGTTTGTTTCATATCTTTTACATTTCTTGCTCCTTGCCAAATATTCAAATAGAGCATTTTATCTTCTTGTATTCTTTCTGTTCTGCTTCTGGTATATATTGACAGTTTGCTTTCTGGTGATGCAGCTTGTTAAAGTTTTCTGCCCCTTTGGAGAGTGTAATCAGGGAGAAGTTATCTGGAAAGCATTATGTACTATTTGAATTGTTTTGGTCTCAAAAAATTCCTGTAGTGGTAGCAACTTTTGTCAATCATTTTGAGAGGGACCCGCGATTTAGGGCTGCTACCCTGTATGTGTCTGTGATCTCTTTGATGCTTATGGATTTAATAGCCTGTTGTGTATCCTAATCATCATTCTAAAACAAAATAAGTTTTCTTTATTTCAGATCTGGAAGTAGGACAATACTGAATTCAGTTAGTTCCAGTGATATATCACTGCTTGTGCTGGCTCTGGTATGTACTGCTGCGGTAATAAAGCTTGGACCAGCCAAGGTTTCTTGCTCACAGTTCTACTCCATGATCCCTGATGTAACTGGTAGTTTGATGGATGTGCTAGTTGGTACAATTCCTATACATGAAGCTTACCATGCAGTAAAGGAAATTGGTCTAGGCAAAGAATTTTTGGTGTATTTTGGACCTCAAGCTGCATTATGTGGAGTAACTGATGATTGCGAAACAGATGAAATGGTATTTTGGGTGGATATTGTGCAGAAGCAGCTACAACGAGCTGTAAGTAGAGAGAAACTGTGGTCAAGACTCACCACATCTGAAAGCATTGAGGTGAGAACTAAAACTTGCCGTTGACCTAGAACGTTGACCTTGCTTAACTTGAGATTAAATCAATTGCTGTTCCTCCTGGTGGAGCTTGTGGAATATATACAAATAGCCATGATTTCCTTTCCTATATATCATTCCCTTTAACAATGAGTAAGGAAGGTATGGAGTGTTGGAGAGAAGAAAAGAGATTAGAGTCACCGGAGAATTTTAAATTTTCTGGTTACTTGTATTCTGCATCGAGCATTTAAAACAATTATAATAATGGTCCAACATTGCTATTTTTGCCAAGCACTTGTTACAATAAAAAAATTTTGCAAAACAGAAAATTGGCTTGTTTTTACTAAGCCAACTTGATTAGATTCCATGCAATCATATTTAAACAAAATGAAAGGATACTTTAATTTTGAAATATTTTGTAAAATAATTTCCACTTTACTCATTGGGTACCATTTTCAGAAATTTCACTTATTGGGTTGATAAAATGAAAGATTGTTTTGTTATCTTCAATGACTCAAGATTAGCCTACAATTTTCTTTTGATACACACCATCCTCAATGCTTGGGGATAATAGAGATATTCATGTGGCCTGCGGACTGTTTTTGCTTCCTGCTAACATGGACTTAGCTAGGGGATTCCCATGCTTCTCACTTCAGGTTGTTAATCCCTCTCCTCTTCCTGATCCCAAAATCAGACATTATCACTATGCTTTCATGTTGTCCTCTTTTACATATTGGACATCAAAGCCTTCCTTTCGCATCCTTTTTTCTATGCATTATTCCAGTTCATACCATTTTTACTTGAAGACTTCTTTGTAGGATCACAGATTCATTGAAGCACTCCTCAACTTGTATCTTTTGGTCCTTGTTAGGGCCTGTTCTTATCACATTATCGTTATGTAGGTTTGAAATATTCAATAATCTACAGATTAGTTGAGAGTAGTTCAGGGAAAATATTCAATATCGTACTCTTCAAACACTCACTGCTGGAGTCAACCCTCCTTTTTGACATTTGTGCTTGTCATTAGTTTGAAGTTTGGCATAACCTGCACAAGGAAGCCCATTGTCCAAGACCAAGTCCCCTAGGCTGTTTGTTTGGGTCTATTGGTGTGCTGAACTAAGTTGCTTCTGGAAGTATGCACTCTATAAGCACTAATCAGGTTGATGGTTCATTTCAGTTTCCATTAGATTGAGTGTGACACTGCTCAAAGTCTTTATTGAGGAAGATGGTGCAAAGACATCTAAATGGTAGTTGGTGATGTAATGAATAAGGGTAGATAATATACAGTTTTAGCTTATTTAAAGAGGACTGGGAATTAGGTTAGGAATGATGTTCACGAACTTGCAGTTTCGATAGTTTATCCAAATATTTTTATTGACTTAATTTCTGTTCCTTGATGGTTCATGGATGCTGGAAGCCTGCAGTTATTTGGATCTGTGAATAAGTTTTTTTATTGCAACATCGCAGGTTTTGGAGAGGGACCTAGCTATATTTGGTTTTTTTGTTGCTCTGGGTAGAAGTACAAAATCTTTCCTGGCTGCAAACGGTTTTGATAAATTTCCTGAACCGATTGAGGGCTTCATCAGGTAGTTCTGATATGATATTTTTCATGTAACTTTCCCAGTTAGTTTTTTTTCTAGGTCAACTATTCCTTTGAATTTTTTAAATTCTTGCTCACTTTTTTAGGTACCTTGTTGGGGGATGTGTGTTGTATTATCCACAGTTCTCTTCAATAAGTTCATATGAGCTGTATGTGGAGGTAAGTGTGTTTTTTGTGATGATGTTATGAAATATAAATTGAGTGAATGAAATATATATAGATAGTGATTTGACAGGTAGTCTGTGAAGAGTTGGATTGGCTTCCTTTCTATCGTGGCCACAGTAACACCATCAAACGCTCCCCTGGGCACATAAAAAAATCCGAATCTCCAAATCCAGAAGCTGTACCACAAGCACTAGATGTTTGCTCAAGTTGGGTCCGTGTATTTGTTAAACACAGTAAGTGGGTGGAGAACCCTTCGAATGTAAAAGCAGCATGGTTTCTTTCGAAAGGGTAATTTCTGCATTTTGGCATTTTTTCCTGACATATTGCTTTTTCATTTCTGTTCACTAGCGTTGACATTGCTGTTTTCTAACAGACTTCACCAGCTCGAGAGTTGCAAGGAGGAACTGGGGCTGCTAAAGTTAGTTGTCGTACTTATTCATAAATATACTAAAGGGTGTGGGTGTTCATTTTAAGTGGCAATAAATTGATAGAGAAAAAGCATACCTTTGCATGATATGGAATTTTTCTATTTAACTATGGGTCTCTCAATGCTGGAACATCTTTTACTTCCATCTTTATTGGCAGACTTAATAAGAAAGTAGTGAAGAAAGGTCGCTGAATTTATTTCTTTCCACTTAATTTAGCTTAGTATTGTTTTCTTGCTCTCATAATATTAAA
This sequence comes from Dysphania ambrosioides, assembly GCA_026401315.1. Classification (NCBI taxonomy): domain Eukaryota; kingdom Viridiplantae; phylum Streptophyta; class Magnoliopsida; order Caryophyllales; family Amaranthaceae; genus Dysphania; species Dysphania ambrosioides. The sequence continues at coordinate 19,951,384 of CM048667.1, forward strand.
CTTACTCGCCTAGAATGCTGTTTTTTCTTGTTTAGAAAACATCTGTTTTTGGAGGGTTGGTGAGGGATTGTTTAAAACTGTGGCACATAGCCTACTTTGGTATGATGAAGGTACCTAGGATGTCGGTATCAGAGTTACCAGTCAAGATTCCAAAAGCTTGCGCTTTTGTGTTGCCATAAACCGGTGTGGCCTTGAATTTACTAGGGTGATTTGTGGATGTACACTCAGTGTGGTAATTTGACATAAATGGTTCAATTGTCCATAAATTGTGATATGTTTTTCCCTTATATTACTCGTATTGTATAAATATATCTAATACTTTGTCTCAGGAATGAATTTACTGGGACCAAGATTAAGAAATCTGTTGAGAGAGCTGAAACTAATTCTAAATTCAGTTCAAGAGTAGATTCATATTCTTTTGACAAGGTATATTTTAGTCAATTTGTTTTCTGTATACTTTGCATGATGGAACCTTGTTGAGATCCCTTCTTGTCTTTTTTTATTATTGTTGTTTTACTTTTGTTGATTATACTAGATGGACGATATGACACTGGTTTCAGGCACTAGAAAATGTTGAAGAGGCTTTGGTCAGATTGGAAACTTTGGTCCAGGAGATGCATGTATCCAGCTCTGGCTCTGGAAAAGAGCACCTCAGAGCTGCTTGCTCTGATCTTGAAAAAATAAGGAAACTCAAGAAAGAAGCAGAATTTCTTGAGGCATCTTTTCGAGCTAAGGCTGCTTCTCTCCAGGAGGTATCTTTCTCTCTTTCCCCACTGTTCTCCCTTTCATTTGCCTTGAAATGATATATGTTATGGACTGCAATCTAGGACTCCTTCAATAGGGAGCAGAGTTTTTCTGTCATATTCTTGCTGAGAAGCATGAATGTCTTTTTGTGCAGTGCTAGTTGGTGATTACAACTTGACATGATGTGAAATAATGCCTCTGTTCTGTCACTTAGATTACCCAAAACAGTTTTTCATTGCTTTGTATCTAATGTTGTTCATTCAAGAAATCTTAGAAACTGGCATCATGATCAACAAGATTTCTTCATTCATTCTTTTTACTGGGGTAATATTCATATTGAACCCTTTCATTTATCAAATCTTGAGTTTACTTATGCTCTTTATGAAGTGACTCCCTGAGAACTTAATTACTGTAAGTTGCTTTATGCCAAATATTGAAGTAATTGGGACCAGTCAACTCTTAAGTCTAAACATGAGCTACCAGTTGGTTTTGCTGCAAATTAATAATTTCTTTTGGAGGAAGTAGTGGTTTCTTGTCATCAGCTAGAATGGTGGATCTGTATGCCTAAAGCTAGACCTACACTCCACCTTTATTTTTTGAAAAGAGTTGAGGTGCATGTCATCAATAAAGGTCAATTTCAGCTAAAGGATAAACTACTTTGCAGAAAGTTCAATGTGAGTACAAGATCATCCCCATTAGGAGGAATTACATGGGCAACAGTATGAGCTACGATGTTACCGGGCCCTATTAACATGCACACAATCAAAAGAATCAAACAGATCCCCATATCTTCTAATCTCGTCTAAAAACAAAAATGCAGGACTGAAACCCTTCGTTTTGTTCGTAACCTTCAACATCAAGTCCATGGCATCACACTCGACTCAAGAATCACCTTCCTTATTCCCAATCGCGCAGCTACTTGAATCCCTAGGCAAGCTGCTGCTGCCTCTGCAACCTTCACCGTCAAGCCCATCAACAGCCTCCTGTTACTTTGTCATTACGAATAACAACATCCGTTATTGCATAAATGTTAGTGTCCGTATTGGTTTTAAGAGCACATAGGGGTGGTAAATGCCATGAAGTAGCATTGGGATTATTAACTCCTCTACTTTGCACAAAGACTTGGACATCGTACCTATTATACTCTGCCACCAGCTTAATGAATCATTTTTCCACTTCTCTCCCATCAGCACTAAGAGCTCAAAGATACATTTATTCTGGTGACTCCATGCAGCCCATGCCAACGTGGAGAATTCGCACAACTTCTTAGTTTTCTTGCCTTCCATAAAAAGACATCTTCAAAAGAGGACAAAGGAGCATCCCCTAGCTCTCCTTGGAACTTGCTAACTGCCAGATGCTTTGGATCTGAGGACAGTTAAACAACACTGCATGGAGAACATTCTCTTCATCATAGCCACATCTGGGGCAGCTACCATTGTCACAGGTATTGTGCCTCTTCAACATATCCTTCACTGCCAAAGAACTAGAACAAGCCCGCTATATAAAGTGGCAAAACTTTGGAGGCCCTACAATCTTCCAAACCCTTCTCCATATATCCTTTTCTTTGTCTCCATGTGTTAAAATCCAATTTCTACAGAGACCCAGTTTACCCATCCAGTATGCTGATCTTACAGTGAAGATACCATCCTTCGCTAGCCACCACTATCTTGTATCTTCGGGAAGTTGGTTCAAAAGAGGTATAATCAATACTGTACGTGCATCCTCCTCTACAATGTGTCTTCTTATCTCCACCTCATTCCAACATCCCGTCTCAATGTTGATTAAATCCGCCACCCGCGGGGTTTAATCAGAATCTATTTTTGGAGTTGGTACCAAACTTTCTGTCTGCAGGGAGCCAAGCTTTGTCCCAAGCCCCCACCTTCTATCCATACCTAATTCTCCATCGGAGGCCTTCTAGTAGTAAACTTTTGCCACTCCAAATGATCTTCCAGGAATAGCTCGGATTATGTCCTTTCGAGCCTCCTCGAAATTGGAGTATTTTAAATTTCGAGAACCTGAAAAGCAACGAATTCTCCACCCTTGCTTAGCCAAGAGAGCTAAGCCCATTCCACCCATTGCTTGTGCCATCGCCTTGGAAGACATTTTTCTTTTCGTCCTTGGAGTTTTTTCCATACTGGTTCCTTTATTATAGTGAACACCATTTTTTTGGATCTACCAATCACCTTCGGAAGTCCAGGATATTTATCATGTCACTCCACCTCCTAGACACCAATAGTATGACAAATTTTTCCCTCCTTAATGCCGACACCTGTTTGCTTAAAGTAATCTCCGATTGATTTTTTTTGTCTAGATGCTCTTTCATACACACCAGCAATCTTCGAGCATTCCTATAGAGTAGCTTTCGTAAATAGAATACTATCATCAATAAAGAATAAATGAGAAATCCTCGGGGCTCCATTACATACCTTGGCTCCCTGAATCAAATTTATTTTTGCAGCCCGAAAAAGCTTTAGAACAAAGGATGAAGAGGTAAGGAGAGATCCGATCCCCTTGCCTAAAGCCATGTTGGGGTTTAATATTACCCATCACCCCACCATTGACTTTAAAGGAAAAACTAACACTAGATAAGCATAAAAGGATTATGTGAAGAACCATGCTCTACCAAGTCTCACGAGTTCATCTTTTTTTTGTTTTTATGTTGAGTCCTCTGAAGGATAAGCCTACTTAAAGTCAATTGAGCTTGATTAGTGATATTGTGGCCTCTTGTATCATGGTTGCCCAAAAGAATAAGTGACTGTCAGACTCTTTGTTGTGGACTCCCTCTTTTCAATTTTGATGTTCCTATTTTCTTTTTTCAAATGCTCATGTCTTTGACTATCAATATAACTATATATTAAAATGAATCTAACAAGATCTCACATGATAAATTTTTTTTCTCAATTTATGGTCTAAGTTTAGTATCTATGACCGAGATATTCCAAATGGAAACATAACAAAGAAACAATTGTAGTATTTTGCAGAGGGAGAGTGTTTTGAGCTTACAAAACAACCTAATAAACGAGGGCTTAGGAACTCCCTCTTGTCAATTTCGATGCTCCCAATTTCTTTTCAAATGCTCACATCTTTGACCCAACTATATTTTAAGACGAATCTAACAAGATCCCACGCGATAAATTTATTTTTTTATATAGGTGAGAATTCATGATCTAAGTTTTGGTTCTATGGCTAAGATATTCCAAATGGGAAACATAAAAAAGGAACAGAGGAATACTTTATGAAGGGAGAGTGTTTTGAGTCTACAAAACAACCCAATAAAATCTTTGAGATATTTTGAGTCTTCCTATATGATTTGAATCATTCTTCTTGTACGCTAAGATGCCATATTCATCAACTAGGAAAATGATGATGTTGGATCTATTTCGAATGAAGAGGGAAGTAAATTTATCAAAGGTAAAGATGGTGCTATTGTGCAGGAGAAGAACGATAGGTATGTGTAAAAGCAGTCGGGAGAGCTTCCTTATGCCCAATGTCTTATTATATTGACGTAATTTTGTTATAAAAATTCCCCAATTTTCATGATGTAAGACTCATATATAACAATATTTTTGGAGCTTTCAGTTTTCCTCATGGTCTATGGAGCTTCCTATTCCGCCTTTCGGCAAAGAAGGCTGGCCATGAATCTCCCAAGGGTGCTGATATGGCTGTATGTGTCTTCTTTACATATGTTCTTATTGGGCATTAGGTATTTTAATCCTAGTCGTATGTGTAGTCCCTTTGTGAAGGATTCAAAATGAATGCTAATTGATAACCTGTTTATTGGTACAACTGTGGTGTACTAATCATATTTATGTAGACCATTATACTTTTACAAAACTTAAATAATTTTCTATGAGGACTTCTCGTCATTAACTGGGAATTTGAGGTTATAGATATTCTCCCTGTAAGTGCAAATAAAAAAGAATCACACCAGATGGAAGGCTAGTAGGTGGGGATTGTTGAGTGTTTTGTATCGGCAAGGCTGAAATTTTAGGTTGTGGCCATTCTTTTGGCTTTGGGTTTTAAAAGATGTCTAGCTAATTATCAGAGTAAATTGAGGAAAATGCTTAACTAGTATCCATCTTTACATTAGTTTTGAGTCATAGTTTTCAAAATCTTTACTTTTGCTTTAACAGTTTAAGTACTTTCTACTGCATCTTTATCGTCATTTAGGAGGTAAGGCTTTATAAAGATTTTGTAAAGAAGCATATTCACAATCCATGTAAAATTTGCAGAAAGCATTTGTATATTCACTATCCATGTGAAATTCAAAGACATTAAATTTCTACTGCACCATAATTGTCATTTAGGAGGTAAGGCTTTATAGAAAATTTCTTGCCCAGTTGTGCTACATAGCCTTTTCAAGCTTCCGCACTGTGGCTGAAAAAGCACAAAAATAGAGCTCTACAACCCTATGGTCAAGATGTTCTTGTGTCCCTCATTCAGAGTTATGATATTAGTTCTTAGTCTATTCAAACCTGTGGCACTAGTGCTCTTAAATGATCAAACAGGTGGTTTTTCCTAAAATGTTTTAGCAAAAGTTTTCACCTTGCATCACTTTTACTTTGGTTAAAGGGGAAGTTACATCGAGATTTAAAAACCTGAATTGTATAAAAGAGTGTGCCTTAAGAAGGGTTTCATTGTCAAAAAATAAAAAGGGGTTTTCTCCATAGGGCTTGTCCTTAGATGTCAATTATGTGGAAATGCTGCTTGTTGAATTCAATTTTATCTTGTATGACTACATTCTTCTTATCTAAAGAACCAAGTGCAACAATGAAATGAATTGCGTCTTGCTGTTTTCTGTTATATGTCCAACCTGATGGTGTCATCCAAAATGTGTTAATTTTATTTTCCTTCGGAAATGCAGGGTAACAGATCCTTGGGTTTGTCTGGCCAGTCAAGCGTAGACGCGGGAAAGTCGGATTCTAATGAAGTTTATCGTTTTGAACTCTTGAGGAGTGAACTCATGGAGCTAGAAAAACGAGTTCAAAGCAGCACTACAGACTCTGAAAATGAAGAGGTAATGAATACAACCATTTTCCCCCTTCAAAAGAAATTCGATGGGCATGATGTGTCAGATCCATTTTCCTCCCTATTGGATTCACTTGTTTTTTTGCTAAGTATCCGTAGAATACTTTGATCTATAAAGGTACAATTACCTAATTTTCTTACTTTAATTTTAATTTCTCTCTTATAGTTTTATTTTTGATACTTGGTGACCCAGCCTAGTCCCTAACAAGTCAAATAAGTTTAATGTTACATCTTTTTCTTTTTGAGGAGTTTTGGGTGTGGGAGAGCATTAAATTGAACGAAGTTTTTAACACCTTGGCTTTTACTAAACAGGTTGAGCTAATTATAAGACAGAGTGGAGTTCCTGATAAATCTAATTTTTGAGGATATTATCAGAGAAAACTAAAACTAATCCATATTCCTTTATGACATTGTCAAAATAATCTTGTACTAGGCAAAAACATTACATTATTTTTTATACAAAGCTATGAGTTCAAACTACCTAAGTAATACTACTAAATTTGTCGGTCTCGCAATGATCCGTACTAGACATAATTATTTCTCAAACTTCTTCACAATATGATATAACCTGCAGCATTCAGTATGACGGGCTTACATGAAAGCACAAGTCTACAGAAATGAATAAACATTTTGCTGAGTTCTGTAATTACAACTAAAGTAAAACACAAGTTTTGTGTGGGGTAATAAGTGAAGAACACTTGATAATTCCAGCCAATACACTTAAATCTGACAATGTCAGCGTTATCCTTCCAAAGTATGCAACCAACGACCTTACACTTCCAACTGTGGAAAAGGTTTCTAGAGTGCTTCTTTACAATTATCATGAAGCTTAGGGTGTTGAATGCACCATTATGATTTAGTCTTGTACTAATTCAAAGCCAGAAAATAGTGAATCATCCAGTTCTATTGGAAATGCTTGGCCAGAACATTGCTGTTTTACTGGCAGGAAACTTTACGAAGAGGAGCTGATGGCCTTCCTCCTCTCAGTTGAAGTCTTTAAGTGTCAACAAGCTCTTTATGGCTGCTTCCTCCCCTCAAGTGAGGACTTCAAGTGCCTGCTTGTTCTCCTATATCTGCTTTAGTGGCTTTCTGTGATGATCGTCCAGCTTTGGTTTCTCTATCTCCCAACCTAGAGAGAAGAAAGATTGAAAGAGGGGAAAGCATAGGAGATGCATCATGCATAAAAAGATGCTGAAAGGATTTTCAATGGGAAGGATGGGGTTTGTATCTGGTAAAAAACAAAAGGAAGAGGATTTTTTTTAGAGAAAAAAGGGTCTTGTAAATAAGGCTGGCTACAAGCTGAGCTCCAAGTCTAGACTTAGTTTAACTTAAATTGGCCAAAATCTGGCAGATGCTTGGGCTCATCTCTTATTTCACTTAAGAGATCAAGCTCGGCTTGACAAACAAAGTTCAAACAATGAACATAATTGTTGTTGCTTTTACTCAACACTATGGTAGTGTTCAATTGTATTCCTTGATCCCATCCTAACGATTGCCTTATCTTTTCAAGTGAGTAGAAAGTTTATGCATTGGGTGAAGGTATCCTAAAAGAAGCTTTTATGTGTTACTTCTACTCTATATCAATTTAAAGTTCACAAGCCAACCGGCTGAATTTTGTATTCAGCTCATCTTGTACCCAAACGGAAATATTGTAATTGAACTCGGCTCATCTCTAAAAGGAGTCATGCTGAGCCTAATTTTCTGTTGATTTTTTGCTTTGTTTGTGCTTCGTAGAGTGTTCCTTTTGCTTTAGTTGTTTCCAAGAGTATTAGAGAAATTAATGTTTTGGAAAGATAGTGTTATATTTGCTGTTGCTGCTTTCCCATTTCATAATATTTATTTTGTCATGTTTCCGCTTTGATTTCCTCCTACATGTCCATTTTAGTTTCTATGGCACATTAATCCGGAATATGATGGGTTGGTCTCGAATAGGGAGAGTTCCCAAATGTTTTACTGTTATCTCAAACGACATATTCTTTCAAGCTGTCCTTACTCTATAAAAATGTAAATCTAATGATAACAGGACTTCAGAAAAAACTGTTTCTCCACTCCTGCAGAAGATGGGGTAAAAGACTTCATATATCCTCCATTTTAGGAGTCCTGATGAGTGAGAGCTGGGGTGGGGACGTGGGGTGGCAAACATGCTTGGTACCCTAAAGTGATTTTTTTATAGCCATTCCTTCAATAACAATCTACAAAGCATGTCTGTGGGCAGCTTCCTTGAAGAAGCTCAATCCACAGTGGTATCTAACCCTCTTCCTTCATAACATTTGTCTGTCATCAATGAAAATATTCTTCTTCAAAATAAGATTTGAAAGGGGATTCTGTATATTCCTATGTTACCAGAGCATCTGCATACTCAGGAGCATGAAAGCACAAAAGGACTTGCTTATGTAAAAAGAGTTGCATCGTTTAACATCTTATGTTCTCTTTGCATGACTTTTCATCTTGCAAGTTTCCATTGTTGTAGTTATGTGCTAAATAAACTCAATGGGCTGTGTCGTATTTCTGATCCTTGGGGTAGGTTGTAGAGAGGGGTAGGTTGTAGAGAGGGGTAGAGTTGTTGTGTGAGGGAGAAGGAACCACACCTTGACACTGAATGTGCTACAAACATTTGTTTTCTTTATAAATATAACTGCTATAGCTGTTAATTCACGAACTTTCTTTATGCATCTCAATAGGTAAGAATTAGTTTAAAACAATGATGAAGTCTTGTTTCACTATCTTTATTCAGAAAATCGAGTATCCCAATGCAGTTAGAGGTACTGAACTAGTCCCAGTGCAGAAGAATGAGAGCTTGATTAAAAAGTCGTTTGAAAAGTTGAAAGCAACTAGCACGGTATGTACACTGATTATATCAATATTTCCCTTTTCAGTATGAATAGATTAAATGATCCTGCTGCATAATTGCTGCTTTAAATAGGTTATGAAGATGAAGTTCTCAATATTCAACATGTTGTATTCTATTATTTCATTGAATTTTTTAAATTTAATCTTCTTAGATCTGTTATGTCCATGGAATTTTTATTAGGTGTCTAGATATAAGCCTTTCTTTCTGAATCTTCACTTGGAGGCTAAAGTTATTTATGAAATATTATCACATATGGTTTGATACATGGTTTTGTGGACACAAGAATGCTAGTTGATGTTACTAATAATTGAGCTATGTTTTGATACCTATAAATACTCAACAAGAATGCAGTTGGCTCTAGTACTTGTGACTGTACATTCCAGCAGTTGGGGCAGATTTTTTGCTTTCCATTACTCCCTCTGCCAGGAAGAGATTAAGCACTTTGTAATGTGTGACTGCCTAAAGAGTCATTCATATGTATGTCCACAAATTTGTCATATTGAACTTTTTGCAGCTGTCTTTTGTGTCTTGTTAGTGATAAAATGGTCGTCGATATCTTTTCAAGTTGTAAATCTTTAAATTTTTTAAATTGATTTATGGGTAATTTTTCCAAAGCATTATTTCCATAATTCAACCATGAATTGTAATTTTTGGAAAAGCTTTTATCCATTTATCTATGTCAATCAATGAACTGATGAAGAGTAATTCGTCTTTAAAAGTGGGGGTAAGTTATACATCTACCCACCCAGACCCATTGTAATTAGGCTCTGGCTTATTAGTGTGGTATGATACATGGAATGCATAGTAAAATCAGTGCTCCACATGAAAACAGGGGATGATGATTGCATGCATGGAGCACTTTATTCATGTATGAATTACTTTTCTATTCTTTCACTCTCTTATATTATGAATACGTCATCTTCTTAATCAACTATTTGCACGTACTTAGGTGACATACAAAATGCATTTATGTTAATCATAATTACTTGTTTGAGTTTAACTTAAAAAAAATATTTTTAGTAGGATGTTTGGCAAGGCACTCGACTTCTAGCTTTTGATGTTGCTGCTGCAATGGGGCTCCTTCGAAGAGCAATAATAGGTGATGAACTAACCAAAAAGGAGAAGAAGTATCTTTGGAGAACTCTGACAGACATGGCGTCAGTAGTTCCAATTGGAGTTCTCATGCTTCTTCCTGTGAGTATTGATAGTGAATCATATCTTATAATTATGCACTAGATATTCTTTTTATAGTTTAGTGTGAGAATATGTATACAACTAGGATCTAGAGGTTTACTCGTTGGATTAATAAATGACTGAAACTACTAATGCTGTCTTCTAAGAAACGTTGGGTTAATATTATATACAGTATTTCCTTTAAGAATCTAGTTTTGTATGGTTCTTAACTTTGTTAGAAAAATTACAATTTCCAAGCTTTTGGCCCCTACAATCCAACAAGTACTTCATTTACTTCCCCATAATTGACAGGTAACTGCAGTCGGACATGCAGCAATCTTGGCAGCCATCCAAAGATATGTGCCGGCATTGGTGTGTTTTTTCGGATCCTTACTCCCTTGTCGGCATTTCCTATGTAGTACAGAGCCTTTCTTATCTGTATCCACTATATTTGTAACTTGCAGATACCATCACCATATGGGTCTGAACGTCTGGATCTACTAAGGCAGCTTGAGAAAGTGAAGCAGACCAATACTGAGGATTCAAAGCTTAAGGAGAATGTTGAGGAATCTACCTGAAGCTGAACCGAATCAAGAAAATATTCTGGCCATTGATATCAAAGCTAACTTTATACCTTAGGATCTCTTGGTTTGAAAATATTTTTCCAGTATCTGAGAATAAGGTTCATTCCATATGTCTGGAATTCCCAGAAGACACCAATGACTGCAGTCTTCTACATGGTGCTGTTTAAAAAGTTCTCATAATGGATTGATGGGTGGCCATCCGTTCTGATCTCGGACAGATATGTAATGTTTAGAAAGTTGGCCTTCATTTCATCAGCCTCCATTTCTTCGACTACACCCAGAATATATCGATTAAACAGCGGGGATGCCTGCAGCTTATTTTTGCTCTTGGTGCTTGGCTATCTCTTCAAGTACTTCATCCCGTGTTCCATTCCTGAAATGTTCACATTCTTGTAAATTCTGAGACATATCCTCATTTTTTTCCTCACTCGATAATTTGCCCAAGAAATAACGATGTAAAATCATCAAGTTCAGTACCTGTAAAGAAATGGAGCATAGCTTCGAAAGATGATATGACTTCTTTGTCAATTTAACTCTGTTCTGTCCATGTCTTCAATGTCCTCATCGACTTTGGGAAAGCTTCTGTATAATTCCTTGTCAGTTGTCACATGTACTACTCCTTTCCTTGAAAGTAGATGCCTCTGAAAATCAAGAATAAAATATGTTTTTTACCTCCCAAAACGCGTAAAAAATAAATTACAATAAAAGGAAAGTTAGTAGCTAATTTAGCCCGGACATGAGCATTCTTGACTCTTGCTCTAGTTCTCAAACTGATTTCCAAACTTCTTTATTCTAGATATAGTATTAACTACTTGTAAAACTTTATGGGAGTTTCTACGGAGGAGAGAAACCAAAGTCATATAATCTATCAAAACCCCATTCGAAGAGAAGCCCTCCGAGATGCACCAAGAAAGCGATTCAAGACATGCCAGAGCATTTGCATAAAGAGCAGAGAAAGCGTAACTCTAGGCGGAACTCCCCACCCAACCCTTTCTCGTTGTAGAAGTTGTGTCAACTTCCCAATCTGAGCTAGCTTTGTCCGATGATTTTCTCCAAGCTCCATCAATTTGCACCACCACATGGGCTGGCCCCCAAACTGATTTACCCAAAGATATCATATCAAAACCCGGAGGGGGACCCGTGTTCTCTAACAAAGTTTGCTTGTTCTGCAACAAACTCATCTATAAGAGCTAAGCAAACTCCTACACTCCAATGCACTCAGAGCAAAAAAAAAAACTAAATGATTTCGCCATAACCATAGAACCCAAATTGTTGTAATGAAACCAATCAAATGAGAGCTATCAACACCATCCATGCTATAAAAAATCTAGACAAAAGTTGAGAGTCAATCTGAAAAGGATGACCCTCATTGAAATTTGAGCGGATCACCAAAGGACCCCTCAACCAGACCTATATTGCAAAAGGGAAGAACCGAAAAACATGGGACAAGTCTTCGCACCCTACACACTGGCAATAATCAAGATTCACAACAACTACCCTTTGTTGAAGAAGCTGCGACATAATCTTCACCCCATCATGGAACAATCTTTAGAGAAAGATTAACCATTTCGGAGAAACCGAAATATGCCATAAGCAACGAAAAAGCTGTTGATAATCGGGCATCTCTAGTGCTTCTTAGGAAGACTATCTTTTCAATTGAAGGAAAGAATAGGCAGACTTCATGGTTAGCTAACATGAGTCATGATGAAGCCAATAAAGAGAGTCCTTAGTATGCAGAATAGGGGGATTAAGGCTTAAAATTTCTCTCGCTTCTTGAGGCCCAAAAAACCTAAAACTTAAAACGTTTTCCAAGCTCTAGAATCCTTACCAATAAGATCACTTACCCAAAGATAACACGCAACTATCTACATCTTAGAGGACCTAGAAATTAGAACCTGCTCGTTCAACCATTTCCTAGAGCGTGCTTTAATAGAATGGCTACTGTCAATTTTCCAGCCCCAACCGTCAAGCAGAATATTCTTAACTTTTTGAAGGTTAAAAAACCTCGAGAGTGACGAGTGTAAAGAAAACTTAACCTTTTCATAGTACACTCTAGAAACAGCAGTTGTGGGTTCTCCGCCATACGCCAAACCTGCTTCATTAGAGAAGCTAAATTAAACATTACGAACTCCTAGACCTCCCAGGCCCTTTGGCCTCCGGATAGTATAATGATACACCTAGTGAATTCCTTTGCCATCCTGCTTAGCCCAAAGAAATAGAGAAATAATAGTATACATCTTGGAGGTAATCGAAAGCAGAAGATCTAAAGAGGAGAAGATGGAGCTAGCCCGCTAAATTAGCACTGAGTTTATCAAGACCAACCTTTACGAGATAGATAATGGAATTCTAGGCAAAGATCTTTACCAAAAGACGATCCACCAAAAATTAAAAGTGTGCTTTTCTTCTTATACTAAGCATATCAGTAGGAGGCCCTTGAGTACATTCCAAAAATCCAACCGAATCCATTAGAAGAACAGACTTATAAACCAAAGCATCCTACTCTGGAGTATTAGGGCTTAATTTGAGAAAATATTTCCTGAAGTTAAGTTGCTGCCTCGAAATAGAACAAAACCTAGTAATAATCGATGAGACTGTTACATAGGCTTGAGGAGTAGCCTTGAAGAACAAATAAACATTATCAACAAAAAACATGTGATTAATATGAGGAGATTAGCGTGACACCTTAATTCCTTGATACGAGCCCAAGGCCTCCTGTGATTGTAGCATACAACCTAAAATATCCATGTAAAACACAAACAAAATGGGAGAGAAGAGGTCTCCCAGACAGTAAGCCACAAGTAGGAACAAAGGAATCCGTGTTTTTTCATTTGCCAAGACCTAAACACAGTGGATATAAATTGGCCAATCATCCGAATCCAAGAAAAACATACGCCTGTAAGACACATAAAAGGAATCCCCAGGATAGCCAGTCATATGTCTTACTCATATCCAATTTCACATAAGCTAGATGCACATTTCCTCTCTATTTCTTATTAGTTACCTCCAACTCATGACTTAGAATGATATTGTAACTCATAAAGTGTCCTGGGACGAAAGCGAATTGGTTGTCCAAAAGTAAGGAAGATAGCAGCCTTTACAAACGATTTGTCAAACATTTCAAAGCGCATTTGTAGACCACATTACAAAACTTAAATTATTTTAATTGTCTCAAAATGCTAATTTTTAGGATGGAACAAATTTAGATGCGTTAAATTAACTTGTATTTGTTTATTATCAACTCAACCTTGAATTGTATATCTGGAGTCTAATGTAACTAGCAACCAACTAATTAATCAGCTATTTTACAAACGGCATGAATTTGACCTATAGAAAAATTTACTTGAATGGAACGATATGTTTGGCTCCTCTAAGAAAACCTAAATTTTTTTATTTGTTTTGTTCAAGAGATAAACCGTTAAAAAGAATGTTTATGATTGCTTGGCTAACTTGAGTACAATCATTGAAATGTTTTTGCCATAGGATGCGACGTAAGATATGAAGGATAAGCTAGGATTGTGGAAATTCAAGATATATACTTTGTAATATGAAGAAATATGGTTAGTACATATGCGCGATGGTTTTAGTGAATACATCTACGACCTCCTATGACCAATATCGAAGATGAGGACATCTTCACCTAGCCATTTCTCCCACCACTAGTGAGGCTTGTGCAAATTTGGTGGTGGACGACTTACACATACGATAAAGGACGCACAGTGATACTCGACACTAAGGGTTCAATTTATGAAGAATGATGGAGAAATATCCTTTATGCCTTAGTTATGGGTACTCCATATTCTTCATAGATTGATGTTATGTTTGGTTTGAAACTCATATTGTTAACATGCACAATAAGGACTCCCATGGTTTCTACTGTATCATTTCCATCAATTATTCTTCCATTTTTTCTTCTCTCTAGAAAATTACTTGCATTGAATATGAGAAATAAGCTTAGAGCACCTCAATTTACATATTCTTCATACATTTAACAAATTAAAAAAATATTGCATGTTTTCACGTACAATCCAGTCCAAAATATATCATTTTTAGTTACTTAAATCATAAGTATCAACCATGAAAACATGTATGTTATTTATATTATCAAGGTCTCTATCAAGTTCAAACACTCACCCAAAAAAACAATTATAAGTCAAAAAGGAAGGGAGTTACTTAGGAAGATTACATCCATGAGGTTGTCCATCGCCAATGTTGGAAGCTTTGATTAGTATTTTCATTCTCATGGCAAAGGATATCAAGAACAAGAAACTGACATCGTTGTAGCTACCAAAAGGGTAGGTATCATCCCATACCCGACCATTATCAACTGGAATGTTCACAACTTTGTTGTTTTTTTGAAGAAATTAATGAAGATAATGTACATTAAAAGGGTTTAGAATGCTAGGGATTATATTGCAACAATAATAGTGATAACTAAAAGAAGAGAGAAAACGTAGGCATGTTTTTAATGGGGATAGAAGTAGTTGGAGTATGAGGCTTATGATTCTTTATGTTTGGGGATCCATATAAAAAGGCTTGGACGGAGTGTAGAGAGGATTGAATAGTGAAACTAGGTTTCAAGTGGATGATTCGATAATTGGATTATCTCTAAAAGTCTCATTTTCCCAATCCAACCTTCCTTTTCTCAATGAAGTGAAAAGGAAGGGATTTTTTCCACTAGTCCTACAATTTGTGAAATCACTAAGGATTGACATCACAACTTAGCTATCCTTGTATGATTCAAATACAAAAGGATCGGGGGAGTCATCACAAAACTAATAAAGGCAGTTTGGCCACCTACTTGGGTTTGAATTTTAATTTTTGACTCATGTAAATTCTCTTATATACCAAAAAGGGATCCAAGAATGAGTGATCTATGTCGATTTGAAAATGACATGCTTGTAAATTAAGTTAAGATGGAATAACTTTTAGGTTAATAGTTCATAAGGACATGTAAAATCAAAATAAGCACACTCTAGATTTAATGGGTTTAAGAATCAAGTAAATAATTTAGATCATGGGACCACTTATTTAAGAGCCATCAAATTTAAGGGATCCTAAAACTAGTTGTCCAATATTTATCTTTTAATGTGTGATTTCACTTCAATATATCTTGAATTAGGTGTAAAAGGATAATGGTGATCTAACATTTACAACAATGCAAGGAGCTTGTGGAAATTAAATAAAGCAATTAATGTGCAATATTCAAAGTGTAATTTTATGCAATGTATGACTTTTTTTTGTTGTTGAGAAAATGCAATGTATAAAGGAGTTGAAGATTAAATTATCAAATAGAAAGGTGGACCTTAAAAAAACTAGTTTTCATGACATACTTCAACTAAGAGGGTCTAGTTTAGAGGACTTGTTTGTATTAGCCCTTAAACTTGACATAAACATCAAAATATGTTTCATGATACTTTAAATGAGATCTTAAACTAAGTCTTAAACAACCATTCAAGTGTGATAATTATTCAAAGTTTAGTTCATGTAAGATACATTATTTGAACAAGTCTAGTACTTAAGGATGAAGATGCTTATTCCTCTACATCATAGAAAGTAAAAATGAAAAATAAGGATCAAGAGAAAAAAAGGTTTAAAAAGTAAATCATAATACTTGAATTAAATGTAAGAGGAGTTTGTATTAAAGATAAGAGGAGATTATTTTTTAGAAATGATTCCTTGAATATTGACGCTCAAAGTAAGAATCTTGAGGCTTGAATCTAGTGAAAGAATGAGGTTGCTCTTTGACAATCACATTATTGATTGATAGTGAGTGATGTAAAGCATTAAAATTTTAGAAGTTGATTATAAGATTATATTAAGGGTACATGATACAAAGTTGATTAAACCTCAACATAAAACACAAACTTAAGCAAATAAACTCATGAAAAGGGAGGTTTACCATCCTAATACAATAATTACATAAAAACCCTTTACTTTAAACCCTTGAGTGAATGTAATCACTAGAGATTAAGGCGAGAAAACAAAAGGAGTAGAATAAATTAATAAAATAATTGAATTTAGAAGGTTCATTTACAAGTTCAATGTTGATGATAGTTCCTGTTATGGGTTCTTGGTTGAGTGTTGATGGAAGTAATCTTCCTAACTTAGAGAGGGCAAAGGTTTGCCTTAGAATGTCCTTGGTATGGATGCTCTAAGAGGATGTGAAGAGCTATTTTCGCATAATAACAGTGCTTAAGAATTTTAAAATTTTTAGAACTTTTTACTCATCAAAATCGGGGGAATTATAAGCATTATTCAAGTTTCTGAATGTTGGACACTAATTTAAGGTGTCAATCGTTGGCCATGGGCATATGATGATTTGTTAGTGATTAAGTAGCAATTATTATAGTATCAAGGGAATCATTATGTGAAGGTTTAATTAGAAATCACTATAATATAAAAATAATATATTTTAAAAAATACACCCTAAGACAAATTCATCCATATTACACTTGATACTGATGTACAAATGCAGTCAAATTTTTAGTTAAACCACACCAGATTAGTCCAAATTACGTTGGACCAAACTAAATCATAAAAAACTTTGAATTTCCTTGTGATTATCTATCTAATCCTCTATTCACTTTATCCAACTCAATCATACATGCCAAACATTATTCTTCCATCCCTTCAAAAGAAGAACTCTAGAAAAGGTTAATGTAGGTAACAATTAAATGAAACTTAGTCAACGAGCTCACCCTAATGATTCATGTTGTTGTATACACCTTTTAGGTCGGTGTTGCATCCTGCACTTATATATATTTGGTGTTGTTAATTTCTATTTATTCTATGTTGTTAATGTCTATTTATCCTATTGTTTATTAGTAAAAAAAATAAACACAATAACTTTTTTAAGCACTTACATATATTTGGTGTACTTAATGTCTATTTATCCTATTATTTATTATTTATTAATAAAAAAATTAAACACAATAACTTTTTTAAAACATACATCAAGATAAATTTAACAAAGTCTTACAAAAGACGATCAAGGTAGGATGAGTTGCACAAAAAGTCATTATAACTCACTTCATAAGTAATTTGTTCAAAAAGTATATAAATTCAAACGTAAATTAAGATTAGAACCTCTAACTTATTGTTATTCTTTCTTCTCAAATTACTCACCCGATTTTGACCAAAAAAATCTTGTAAAAATTAATCAAATAGAACAAATAATATAAGCCGAAAACCCCGAAAATAATTAAGCAATCAAGCACCATATCTTTCTCCCAATTTCTCAAAGCAAAAGTAGTTGGGTCAATTGCTCAAACGGCAAATCCGTGACGATGTACATACGAAACCTAAGTTCTCTACTGCTCCTCTTGTCAAATGTCAATTAATAATCCTCGTCAATTCATCATACATCTTTAATCTTAACTATGCAACATGCCACATGCCTATTGGTCAAGAGTATTATAATCTAAACCATCTAATATTGCTGAAATGTATTTCTTGTTGATTTAAACAACCTACGACAGTTGTACTTCCACTGGTAAGAGACCAGATAAGATGCATGGGTTTCATTGCTTGACCTCTATGCGGCTAACAACTACACCCTAACGTACCACATCTTTGAGTGATTTCTATACGACTTCCAAGGTCATTTTCGTCATTTTCTTCGATTTGATTACACATTTACTCCATTAATCTATGACGTCGTAATCTAAGAGCATGATTGATTTCTCATCAAGAAAGACATTCTTAAAGAAATCATTACAAAAAAAAAAAAAAAAACCTACTTTATTTGAATGATTACATATAGTACAATCAAATCTGTGGGCAGTAGCCGATGAGGTGAGGTCCCATTCATTTTACAGGAGCAAGTATATTTATGTTGTAGCTCAATGTGTATTAAACATCATATATAATGACTTGTTTACTTTATAAAATTATAACATATTACTTTATAATTTTAATCTTGTACTCCTTCGGTTTATTTTTGTTTGTCATATTTGTTGTTTGTACAAATTTTAAAGCACATATTTTAAATATAATATGTATAAATATGTATTATAAAAATATATAAAATTTACATATTAAAAAAATTACTCTTTGAGACGAATCTAATCAGATCCCATATTGATATATTTTAACTTATATATCAACGAAAAATTATATTTTTATTTCTCACTTTTCAAATGAAATATTCTAAATAAGACAAATAAAAAAAAATTAATAGAGTATTATTTTTACTCAATAATTGGATAGGCTAATATTGTATACGCCTACAAGGAACTAGATCTATCATAATTCTGTACCAAGCAATTGCCTTTCCCGATTCAATCACCTCAGAAGTACTTACTGAATTCAAATACCAAACAAATTTAAACCACTCAGTCCATTCGAATATTACATTTCATACATCCATAAACTCGATAAGGTGTATTATTTCAAGACGATTAAAGTATACCGAGGATTTATAAAGAGTAATCATAAGAGGGCGTCTTCATATTTTAAGGAGCTGAATATGATGGTAAATTTATTTTCTAATAATATAATTTATTTTTTAAAAGCATAATTTTATTTGTGGTTGTTTTAGAAAATATTTGAATTGAAAAGATGAGAAGTTATACTATTTTATTATTATTTATTAGCGTAACTTTATTTTTAAATAGTATAAGTTTAATTTAAAATAATATATGGGATATATTTTTTAAATTTCTAATAATCATGTTACATAATACACCCACTGCAATGCGATTGCCCATTTACTAGCTAGATCATGCCTGAATGGTTTAGTGGAACATGTATGTTTTGAACCATTCCCGAAAAACATTTTAACACTTATGGAAATGAATATTAATTAACGATAATATTCCCCTTTCGCTTTAAAACAAAAAAAATACACCCACTGCAATGCTAATGATTAATTTAATTAGATTTATTTGAAGATTTGATCCTCTAGATATTTGACAAGTTTGATTGATTAGGACAGATGCATATTTGGCACTACATTAGCAAAGATATGGACCCCTAATTTCATGTATATCCACGTTGGCAGTTCTTATCATTTACTTTGGTCAAAAAAACAGTTCTAGAAAGTGAGATAATCAATAACAAATTACAAATTGGCTACATTTCTGTAGCAAGCACTCACCTAATAACTTCTAGGAGGATCTATTCATCATCTAAAGATAAAAAATACTAGCATTTTATTAATCATATAATATCTCCTTAATATAAAGATTTCTATATATATGAAGATGTCACATTGTAATTAGACTCACACATCTCAATATATAAAAGCCAAGAATACATAAAGGCTCATACTTTCATAATAATTAAGGCTTTTTGCATCACAAAACAAGTACATTCAGGTAATTAATAGATAATTACATTATAATTATTATGTTTAATTCTTCCTTCAAAAATTTATTTTAATGATGAACTAAAATTTTCTTTTATTCAATTCATAGTGCTTATTTTTAGGTACACACTAATGGCGTACAAGCAGTTGAGACCAGCAGCATCCTTCTTGTTGTTCCTCAACTTCTGCATGTATGTAGTTGTTTTGGGCATATGTGGTTGGGCTATGAACCGGATTATTGACCATGGTGGTGGTAAGTTACCAAACTACTATGACACTATATGCATCATCCGAAATTAAATTGCATGTATACGTTAGGGTCATGCGAAATATGTAGTATATATAAGGCTGTAAGTCATATTTAGCTATTAGTTATACTTATTCTCGTTCCTAATTTTTTGTCTCATTTGAATTTTCACGATATTCAAGACACAATTTAATACGTTTTTATCTCTAAATTTATAAGATAAAAAATTATAAAAACGTGATATTTTAAAATTTTACGTTTGGATGCATTCAATAAGATACTACTTGAATATATTATTTTTTATAACATGATGAAAATTTATAGTTAAACATTTTAAACTTTGACTTTATAAATAGAAATGAAACAAATATAAAGAAATGGAGGGAGTACATAGTATTATATTATTGCTCTACATAACTACCTATCAAGTCCTCAAGTGAAAATCCACCCACGCTAATTGTTCTTTAGCTAATTTGGTTATGATTTCTAATACTTAATGGTTGTTATATTTTTGATAGTTGGAAGAGGACAAAATGGGGCAACTTTTTATTTCATAACATTCTCGCTAATAGCCGGAGCAGTTGGGGCAGTCTCATGCTTGTTTGGGCTAAACCATGTTTCATATTGGGGTCCTGATAGCTTGCCAGCCGCCGCTGCCGCCGCCGCCATCGCTTGGAGCCTCACCGTGCTTGCGCTGGGGTAAGTCCTTCTGTTAAACTTCTTTTCCATTCCTCTTGTTTGTTTGACTTTTAGCCTTATCCACGTGTGACACTAATGTAGTTGATCAACAAGTGTTTTGTCATGTGTTCGCACGGTTAAAAAAAATTGATCGAGGAGTTAAAATTTGTAGTTTAAGGGTTAAAAATTTAGATGTAAAAATATGAAAATATATGATGGATGTAACATGAAATAAACTCAAATCACAATCAATATGATATAATTCTTACTCGTCTTTTCTAATTCATACTTAATATAAATTATAAATTATATTAGAATATTGAGATTCCATATATGAGTATTTTTATATCAGATATAGATATTGTTATATTAGATATTGAAATACATAATATATATATATATATAAAACATAATTTCATGTATAGAAATAAAAGTACAAAAATATCCTTTAATATATTTATATCATGTATAAATTAGAAATTTCTCCTCGAAATTAATACGAGTACAAAAAAAATATCATTTATATCAATTAAAACTAATACGAGTACAACAAAATATCATTTATATCAATTGGTTTAAATTGGGGAATTAAGCTAGAGACATAAATGCTCCCTATTACATAAGCTCAAAGGCTTGAAATGAATAAATGATCAGAGAATAACTTTACTAAGATCAAGACAGATTATATCAAATCTTGTTGAAATGACTCGTTTGTCAAGTCTTTCCATTTCTATTACTCCGTATTTTTTTTTATTGAGAGTTTTGAGACTGATAACTTACGAATGAAATTGAGTTATGCATATGATAAGCAAGGCAGTCTTTTTGTTAATTAATTAATCCCACAACTTAAAACATTTTTTTAAATTTATAAGATAAAAAATTATGAAAACTTGATATTTTAAAAATTTACTTGAAGATGTAGTCAATAAAATCTCACGTGAATATACTATTTATTATAATATAATTAAAATTTAGAGTCAAAATTTTTAAACTTTGACTTTAAATATAAAAATATAGCTATTAAAACGAGAAGGGAGGGTGTAACTAACATCAACTTTACAATTCTTACTGTGCAGCTTTGCCTCCAAACATATTAGGCTCAAAACCGACAGTGGTCACCTGGTAAATATATGATCCTACCATGCTTTCTATTCAAACCAACCCGGTTAATAGAAACATTTCTTATTTCTTTTCAAGTACCTTTGCACAGATTTTCTCACTAAAGATTGGTTCCTTAATGCAGAAAACATTAGAGGCATTCGTCATTATCCTCAGTGCAACGATGCTTATGTATATTGGAGCCATTCATGGAGCAATCAAGAGAGGATAGATGATGCTCTGCTCAAACCAATTTAACAACAACAATTATAAATATATTCGTTTGTGCATATAATTAATTTGTTTATATGTTATGGTTACATTTGTGAATGTGTAGCTTTTTTTTATATTGTGCTGCTTGAAGGATTTAAGAAAATTGTGACAGTAGCTTGTGGTGTGGAGTTTGGTTCAACAGATTATATTTGCTTTTGTATAAAATAAGGCTAATTCTTAGTCTCTTGTGTTATTAATTATATGTTGTAGCACTTTTGTTTATTGGTTTTTTTTTTCATTCTAAAAACGTAGAGAGAAATTAAAAATCATAAGTAGAATGACAAATTAACTTCGTTTGATTATGAGCGCCACAAATTTGTGACCTACCTAGCTACTTTGAGCATAGAACATATCTGAAACTAAGCATTATTGGCCATAATCCTTTGAACTAAGTTTACAATCCCTAGAACCTCCGGAGTATCACAACGATTGATACTAGAGTAGGTATAAACCCTTAGTGGAAAAAGACCTTTAAGAAACACCACCTAAGCGCAGCAAGACACACCAATGCCTCATAGTGCAAGGCCGAGAAAGCATAATCGCAAACGGGATCACCCGCGCCCACCCTTCCTCTAGGAGAAGCATTATCTATCTTGGGATTCTGACCAAGGGAAATCATATCAAATCTTGGAGGAGGGTCGTCAACTGCCTTCGAAGGATGTAAGAAATTTAAGTTTTTTCGACCATAAGTCACGAAGGAAGCTTGATCCGCAAGACACCTTTCAATAAGACGTAAACAATAACCAACCTTCTATTTCTCAGAGTGAAAAACTAAAGGATTTCTTCTCAACTACAAAGCCCAAACTGTACGCACAAAAGCCATCAAACGAGAGCTACCTACCCCATCCATGCTATAAAAAGTTGGAAATATATTAACGCCAATCACAAAGGATTAACTTTCACAAAAATTTGAGTAAATTGCTAAAGAACCACTTTGCCACACTTAAACAACGAAAGGAGACAACCCAAAAAACATGTGTTGTGCCTTCACAACCTCCGTCGCACTCTCTACACCCCAAGCCTCCATCCACTATACTCCTCTTCTGAAGTTGGGACATTATTGGAATAAAAAGTCTTTCAAAGAAAATTTAAACATTTTGAATGAACTTCAATATGCAAGAGATGGCCAAAAACCTTTGATACACTAGACTTAACAAACCTTCCCGAGACGATTGTCGTCTTTGCTAAAGAAAAGTATAGGAAGAATTCCTCATTAAATTGTCATATCCACGAACAAACCAATAAAGGAATCCTAAGCTTGCGGCATGGGAGGGTCCATGTACATAATTTCACGGGCCACTGGATCCTCAAATGACTTAAACACCTTAATTGAGTTCTAACTACTAGTCCCAATTAGGGTCAATGTGATCACTCGCTCAAAGATGGCGAGCCTTTACCAAAGAAAGTGACGACCTATGCAAACAAGCCTGAACATAATCATCGTTTCTAATCTTCCACCCATAGCCCTCTAGGATTAAATTTTTTTTTTGCTCTTCAAAGAACTCCTAACCTCTAAGGAAGGTGACTTCCTCTAGGAGTATTCCTCTTGTCCGAATGAAGAGTAAATCCCAATTTTGCAGAATAAGCTATAGACACCAGCAACTGCGATTGCCCTTCTATAATTTTGTTTCATTAAATAAGATTTGTTCAAGTCTGCCAAATTACAAACACCTAAGCTTTTAATACACTTTAGTTTATGAATTGACAACCTCTTAATGTCCCAATGAATATCCAGGCCTTGCTTCTTAGCCCAAAGAAAACCGAGGAAAAAATATCATCTATTTTGGAAGTAACTGAAAGGGGGAGTTCCAAAGAAGACAAAACAGAACTAGCTATCGAAATCAAAACAAAGTTGATTGAGATTATCCTTTGAGGCATAGATAGGAGAACCAAACTCCACGCATAAATCTTTGATAAAACCTTATCATCCAAGAATTGGAAGTGGACTTTTCTACAATCCCTCATATCTATTGGAGCTTCCAAATGTCTGTCAAATTTATCAAATGAATCTATTAATAGTGTAAATTTATAGGCTAAAAACTTCTCCACTGAAATATTTGGGCTAAATTTCATGAAAGATTTTCAGAGATTGAGGTCTTTTTTCCCCAGAATTTTGCAAAAATGACTGATATGAAATAAATCGCCTAACATGAGGGATTAGTAAGTATGAGAAATAACAAAGCAATATTTGCAAATATAAACAAATGATTGATCCTAGGTGACCTGCAATACAATAGATATTCGCTATACCCTCTTCCAATTATAGAACCCAAAATATCCATATAGAAAAGGAACAAATATAGAGGTAACGAATCACCCTAATGTAACCCGTTAGTTGGGAGAAAAGAGTCAGACACCTGTCTAATTAGTTGAATACAATGAGCCAAGAACCCATATGCTCGCATACCCCATAAAAGAAATCTCCAATAAACCCTATCATAAGCTTTGCTCATATCCAATTTAAGAGAAGTAAAGTGAACACTGCCTTTTCTTTGTTTATTAATAACATCCTTTAGCTCATGACTTAAGATAATATTATCACTCATGCATGAAATAGCCTACAGAGAAAGCAAATTGGGAATCCAAAAGTATTGTAAGCTACAAAACCTTCAACCTATTGGCCAAACACTTACTAACACATTTATAAATAACATTACATAAACCAATTAGACCCAAATCAATGACTTTCTCAAGATAATTAATTTCTAAAATTATTATTAGAATAAAACAATTCCATTACCAAAGCAAAAAGTCCTAAGATAAAAAAAACGGATTAATTGCAAGAAAAAACTGATCTACCTACTAAATGCCAATATATCTAAAAAAAAGAACCGAAAAACCATCTAGCCTAGGAGCCAACGAACCCTTTATTGCAAATATTGCCACCTTCTAAACTTCTTTAAAGGTTTAGGAGAGACACATAGTAGCACATTGATCAAAGGACAATTAGGGAAGATCCAGTGTAACAATTTCCACTGCTGAATCCTTAGCGGGAAGCAAAACTACACAATAAACCTATTTCAAAGATCCCCCTCACCACTTGTTGAATCACATCACAAAAGGTTTTTCATCCCCATTCTCATCCTTTATAGAAATGAACTCTTTTAACTTCATGATTGTTTAACCTTAGAAAACATTAACCTAGATAGGCAGTCTCCCTCGATTAACCTGGATAACTTAAACATCTATTTCTAGTACTAATATAATATAGACATTTCCACCATAGACAAAAGAGCACACCCTATATTAGTATCTGCTTAGGTAAAAACTGTCCACCCCTCTCCCCGAAACCTCTAGTTCTCGAGAAAAAGATTTCCAATTAACCCCCCCCCCCCCCCGCTTCTTCTCTTATTGTTTAAGCACCAAACTTTCAATTTACGCCCCCAAAAATATCAAACTTCCTAGAATCCACAAAGGCATGAGAACCAAAGACGCTCAAAGCCCAACACTCATGAACTATTGAGAAGAAGATTGCAAAGGTAAGACACGAATCCTTTATCTAGTAGACAAAAACAAAACCTTAGACGAGGATTCTAATATGCAAAGACATATATATATATATATATATATATATATATATATATATATATATATATATATATATATTGAGTGAGAAGCAATTTCATACATTGATTTCACTTATATCCAATGTCAACAAAAATCAACCATGAATCGAGGTTTTCTCACAATGCCGTGGCCGTGCCCAATCTAGCCCAAAATCACTCTCATCCATATTTTCTCACAATCTCTCACTCCATGTTTTTCTCGTGCTCTCCCACCCAGATTTTCACAAATATCACCCAAAATCTTGCTGATTTTTCATAATTTCTCAATAATTCTTTCTATGTTCATCTTCTATTATGAATTCTCATATCATCTCAGAATCAAACACCAAAGTCAATGTAAACTTTTCAATAACAAATGTTTCGTCTAATTTTGCCAGATCAAATCAAGGATCGACTTCAAAATCTTTGAATCAAGAATCTAATGCTTTAGCGACAAATTTTGAAGGTAAAAGTTCAGTTTCAATTGATTTGCGATATCTTCATTATAATTTCTATTAAATCAAGAACTATTTTTTTTATCAATTACATCTGATGTTTTATAAGTTATGACAATTTTTGAAAACACTTGCTAGTGATCTAGTTCTTGGCTTTTAGAAATACTCATAAAAAATTACTACATGTTGAGTCAATGTGTTTGCGATCATTATTTGATTGTGCATAAAATACGAATGTTTATCGATGTTGCTAATATTGGAAAGTTATTGCTCTTTTTACATCAGAAGGCTTTCTAAACTTTTTTTTGGAATATAGTTACTCTTTGGTTATATATAGTTCATACTAAATAGTTTACTTGTGAAAATTTGGTAGTTTAAATGTTTCAATCATAGTTACTATTTTTACGAGTATAGTTACCCTTTTTTCTATATAGTATCCCTTGACAACAAAAATTACATCTCCAACTTTCATCAGAACTCCTAGAACTAAAACATGGTTACTCCAAATGGTACTAGAGAGTGGTTTCCTTATTGTGCTAAAGATAGATTGCCTTGTGATGGTATGTTGTTTGATAATTTAGAAAAGGTAGTAGTTTTTTTTTATTGTTGTTATGCTGAAATATATGGATTTAAACCAAGGTCATCTTCTACTTACAAGAGTAGAGGTATTATTGGTTTGAAGTATTTGGTTTGCACCAGAGAGGGTTTTATGGTACCTAGTATTTAGAAGAATGAAAGTGGTATTAAGAGTTATAAGAGAGGCACAAAATAAGTTGGTTGCAAAGCAAAGTTGATCTTAAAGCTTAATAAATTGAATGGGACATACTGCATTTTCAGATTTGCTGAGGGCCATAATCATTGTCTTGCTACTCTTACCTCTAGAAAATATTTAAGAAGTAATAGAAAAGGACCATTGTTCACAAAATCTTTATTTCTAGCAATGCAACAGTGAACATAGGTCCTGTGAAATCTTTTCGCTTATTCAAGGAAAACATAGGGAGTTATCAGAATATGGGAGCAACTATGCAAGATTTTAAAAAAATTCATAGAGATATGAAAGAATACATTAAAGGATATGATGGAAATATGTTGATTGAAAATTTCCTTAGGAAATGAGACATTCATAATGGGTTTTATTTTGATTATGCATTAGATGAGAAAAATCATATTTCTATGCTATTTTGGGCTGATGCTGTA
Organism: Dysphania ambrosioides; assembly: GCA_026401315.1. NCBI lineage: Eukaryota > Viridiplantae > Streptophyta > Magnoliopsida > Caryophyllales > Amaranthaceae > Dysphania > Dysphania ambrosioides. The sequence goes on from CM048667.1 coordinate 19,978,564, forward strand.
AGTTGCAAAAATTGTGCAATATTTGAAGAAATGGTTAGCTTTGATTGTACATATGACACAAACAAATATTGTATGGTTTTATCCCCTTTTACTGGTGTTGATCATCATAGATCTTGCATTACATTTGGTGTTGATTTGATTGTAAAAGAAAATGCAGAATCTTTTGATTGGTTGTTTAGGACATTCCTAAATTATATGGGTAATTGTGCACCTACATATTTGATAACTGATCAAGATCCAGCAATGAAAATTGCTATTAAAGAGGTGTTTCCAAATACAAGATACAAGTTTTATATTGGGCATATAATGAGCAAGGTTACTGACAAAATTGGATGGCCGTTGAACAGTGATGAAGAGTTCTTGAAAGCTTTGAATAATTGTGTTTGGAACATGGATTAGGATAAATCATATTTTGAGAATACTTAGGGAGAAAATATGGTTAAGTATGACCTTGAAAACCATAATTGGTTCATATATATGTATAGTATAAGAGAACAATGGATTCCTGCTTATTTCAAAGACATGATGCGAGGAGGAATTCTAAGAATAACATTGAGATCTGAAAGTGTGAATAGCTTCTCCAATAACTTCACAAACCCTCACTTAACACTTGTAGATTTTTATATGCGTTTTGATAGTGCCATGGATGCACAGAGATGTAAGCAAGAGAAGCTAAATGAAGATTATGCACACACCATTCCTCAATACAACACTATTGCGATTGGAAAGACATGCAGGTGATGTTTATACACGTACCATATTTTACCTTTTTCAATATGAGATATATAAATCTCGCTTCAAATGTCATATTCTCAATATTGATGAGGATGATGGAATGGAAACATTTAGTGTTCTAGATTCAGTTCTAGAAAATACTTTCCAAGTTACATTCTCAGCTGGGGGCTTGACAGCATCATGTTCTAGTAAGCTTTTCAATAGACTTGGAATATTATGTTCTCATTCGATTTTTGTTTTGAGTGCTAGGCAAATAACATAAATTCCAAAACATTATATTCTTGTTCGTTGGACAAAACAAGCTATAAAGAAGCCTATTTTTGATATGCATGGTAATATAATAGAAGAGTGCAAAAAAATGAGCACTATGGTAAGCTACTAGGTGATGTTTGGTCTAAAATATTTAATTGTGTAGCACTTGAAGAGAGAAGCGAAGAAGACTTATAGAAACTATACAATAATTTAAAGGAATTCAGCCGAAATCTAGAAGAAAATAATGTCAAAATGGTAATTACAAAAGCACAAGAGATGGAGATCTTTGTTGGCCCTAGTGCATCTTCGACACTAGATATCCAAAATCCAGTTCAATAAAAAAAAAAAAAGGAAAGAGACAGAATAGTTGGAGAAAAAGAGCAAATTATTTTTGCAAAGTCAGAAGAACGAGAGGAAATGTAGAGCTTGTGGGGCATATGATTACCATGATAGTCGTACCTGCCCTACCAAAAATTATTCTTAGATCTGTAATTTGTTTTATTACCATGATATTTGTTTGATTATTTGAGTGGATTTGTATATACGTAATTGAATATTTATAGATAATAATATATATGAAATACTTTGTATTCTTTATTAATTTGGCTTCGTTGTTTCGAAATATTTTCCAATGCCACAAGAGGTGAAGAACAATGTATATTTGCCATCATCAGTGTCTTGCTATTTGTGAAAATATGGTGGTTGTGTTCGTTCATTGGATAAAAAGCATTCAGAAAAAGGTCACTATAATAAAACAAAAGGTCTCTATAACTAAAAAAAATGTCACTATTAAAATTATAAACGAAACTATAGATCTTGCTTATTGAATTTATTATTTTATGCTTTGCATGTGCTATAAAAAAATGAAAATGTAACTTTAATAGCTATGATGGTAACCTTATAATTCTTAAAATCAAGTGTCATTATAACAAATATAAAGGTCACTATGATAAAAGTTGAGGTAAATATAAGAAGATTTGAGGTAACTATAACTACTCAGATAGGAAAAACTTCTCTTTTACAGATTTCAAGCCTAAACATTAAGGCAAGTAGGGTGTAAACTATTAATAACCTCTTAATTGATTTCAGGAACTACCTCTTACATAATAATTAATTTGATACTCTCATTATACAAAAATAGATTCTAATAATATCCCAAATTTACAAAAGTTAGTCCACTATCTTTAAGAAAATTGCTAAGTTTCTTTTCGTTTTCAAAAAATATTTTTCCACTCTTTTTTATCTACTTTAAGTAATATAATATTCTATAATGGAAAAAATAGTTCTTGCAAAATAGAAAATATATTTCTCTGGTGAGTTAAGTCATATTTTTCTCCCTATTCCATTTATTTTTATCTCGTATCACCATTCTCTCTCTTTTATTTTGCCTTTTCTTCTATAACTTTTCTTATAAACAAAAAAAGGATAACTATTTGATAATTGTCGCCCCTTCAAAAAAAATTTCCTAAGAAAAATAATTTTTCACTAAAACTAATAGAACCCACGTATCTAGACGTTTGAATTAACCATGTCTAATGGATCAAGTCATGCTATGTCAAATCAAATGTGATTTAATGGTTGGTAGTTTGACCCACTATTCACCTACTAATTAGACTGTTTTCAGTTGTATTGTGTTTAGAAGGGGAGTTTGAAACCAAAGCTGACCCAAGTGGCACAGATCTTGGGTGAGCCTAGGTTGATAAGGCCCAACATCCATTTCTAGCACAATCAACTAGAATATATTCATGACACTAGCCTAAGTAATTGAGTGTTGAAAATTTGAAATAATGATATATATATTGTTCCTTCGCGTAAAGAAATACTGGCAGGTGGATTGTTATTTAGATCAATTGGCCCAAAAGACATTTCTTTGACAAACTAGGATGTTAACTAGAGTATATGATTACGAGTTTACTAGCTAGAGTAACTGGATCACAGAGGCAGATCCAAAATCAACCAAGCAAAATTCCTTTATCTATTGGTTGTGCCTTCGTGTAAAGATAAACCGATTTCTCGAACCATGTTCTCTTTGCTTGAGGTACCAACATCCTTTTGCATGGGCGAAGAATATCACTTTCCCTCATCAGAAGATCGAACTAAACATAGCTCTTGGAATATACAGTCCAAAAAATTCAATTTCCCAACTTTTTTAGCCACTTGATAGACTAAGAATCTCGTCTAGCTTTGCCTAGCTTGGAGTTTAAGGCATAACCTTTACAACCCCACCCAAAGAAGCCTCCTAGCAAGAAAGGAACCACACCCTTTCCATTCTAACACCATATATAAAGGGTTACACCTCTGCCACAACCTGCAACAATCATCAGCCAGACTTGATCAACTTTCTTTAACTAACAGCTTTTTTGGCCAACCAACTTGCTAAAGAAATGGCCAGCGAGTCAATGAAACCTGTTGCCTTTTTCCTAGTGCTTCTCAACTTCTGCATGTACGCTATTCTCTTGGGTATTGGTGGTTGGGCTATGAATCGTGCAATTGATCACGGTTTTGTCATCGGTATAATTTCTGATACTACATAAAATGGTCTGAAATACTTGACCAGAACACCAGTTCTTGTTTTCTGATCTATTTACATGTAAAATTATACATACATGTATCATTACAGTACATTTCTAAAAACATTTGAACTATGTTTTTTTGTCATTATCTATTCTAATAACGTGGTCCTGAAAAACAGGCCCAGGCTTGGAGCTGCCAGCACATTTTTCACCCATTTACTTCCCCATGGGTAATGCTGCGACTGGATTCTTTGTGATGTTTGCTTTAATAGCTGGAGTTGTGGGTGCTGCCTCATGCATCTCAGGCTTCCTCCACCTCCTGACATGGAGACGTGAGGGCTCACCAGCTACTGCTGCAGTTGCTACCATTGCTTGGACTTTGACTCTCTTGGCTATGGGGTAAAATTATTTATTTCTTTTTCTTTGACACATTTCAAGAAACATATACAAAACTAATACTGTGTATGGCGTATATCATAGACAAAGTACATATATGCATCCGTGTAGGACAGTCACATACAACGTCAAACAAGGGTTCCAACTGACTATTACTGCTCCTTTTTATGTTCAGTTTCGCATGCAAGGAGATCTCGCTTGACTACAGGAACGCCCGGTTGGTGGCAATGGAGGCGTTTAGCATCATCCTCTCCGTTACTCAGCTCTTGTACGTTGCAGCACTCGTCGGACCATCCACCTGAAAGATTTGTCCATGACATTCTTTCATGACTTTCGGGATTCCGAAATGAGTTGATTTTGCTGCTTTGTTAAGTGTGAATGACATATATTACTTATGACTTACTCCAATTGAGTATAAACATTGAATAACAAGTCATCCTATGCGAGATTTATCAAGTTTTGAGTATTTTGTTAAAGAACAAGTATCCTGTTCTCAACTGTTAAACAACTGCTATTCGAAACTAATTAAGGAACTTTTGTTGAGCGACAAAAACGCGCCAAATAACAATGGTATAACCTACTGTGCTCTTACGCGTTTGAAACAGAAGTACTCTGTACAAAAGAGGAACCTGAAAATTTGCCTAAAAAAATGAGGAAGCTGGAATTTGTGATGAGGAAGGAATATCCGAGAGACTTAAACGTCACACTTGAAGTAGATATGGTCTAACCTACATGAAACTGATCAAAAAATTACATATTCTAGTAATACTATATGATGTGTGTATAACTGAGACAACACCCATTTCACTGTAAATCCCATAAAAGCCACCCACATCCTACGATATATACTTGTACAGTGGATTGCTCGGTCTCCTAACCTTGATATTGTGAGTAAAAGGGACACTTATCACTATTTGTCATTACTATCACACTAACAATCCTGATACAAGCAGATTGATCCTTCTTAGGAAGATTATAAGTCGCCCATATGGGTTCACAAATCACAATATCTTGAGAAAGTTCACATTTTCTTCAAAACTAAGGAAGAAGGTGCAATTCGAAGTAATATAAAGATAATGTAAAAAATAGGCAATTGCTAGGCACTAAAGCATGGACCACAACGGCAACAGGCAGCATTCCACGCAAAAGAGAGGAAGGTAGTTGTTCAAATTAAAGTGAGTAGGGAAAAGGATAAGGCAGAGTCTCATTGGCTCCTTTAAAAACCTAGTTTCATGAATTTGTACTGCATTCAATGAAGAATGGAGGAGTACTATGGTTTGATTCATCAAACATAATAAACTATGCATTTGTAACAAAGTTTACCGGTATGCCGAGATCAACATTCTAAAACCAAAGAGGAAACTTTGAGTGCATCTCATATACACTCTTTTCTAAAAATCATTTGTACATCAGGACATGGCTGCGAAGTCCCTCAGCGGGGGGATTAAGGGGACCAAAAACAGGACAAACAAACAAAATGCACTTCAAAATAAGGGCGGCGTTGGAGCGACGCCACTAAATTAACAGGACTATCAACAAAAGCACTATAATAGTGCGAGATCGAACAGCTTTATGTATTACACCGAATTCATAATTATTATATGAGGAAAACTTGAAGATCCTTAAAATGTATATGTATCAATCAAATCCTATATAACCCCGTTTCTCTACTTCTCATAGCTGAACTTCTACTTGGACATCACTTGAAACTTGTAACTTCACCTCTGCATCAAAGAAAAATCCGTAGCGAGATGTCATCCATTGTCAGCTCAAAAGACACAATATCCATAAAATCAAAGAAGTTTAACTGCTTTTGAGATGTTGACTTCCAACAGAGGATCATCATATTAGAAGCAAAGCCTTGTTCTAGGCAGGATAGCTACTGAATAATACCATAAAGTTTAACTCCTTGAGTCCTTCATTCTAGATAGTAGAGGCCCTAGAGGGTAAGACATTTCTCATCAATAGTGATGTTATCATATCGCAAGGGAACAAGTTAGATGATAACTTCAAAAACTTCAAGTCAGAAACTACTATCTCCTAATCAGACCATTATCACTACATATTACCAAGGAACTAACACTTAACTAAATTTGTTTCAGTTTACAAATATCATCATTAAATGTAATATCCACTTGTTCAGGAGAAACTAGGATACAGATAAAAGCAAAGAGAGAGAAAAAAGAGCACTACATTACAACAATAGCAAAAGGAAGACTAGCTCTGCATTCGCAGATGTAAAGATAAAGAGGTTATTCCTATTACGAAAAAAGAAAAAACAGTAAGAGGATCATTCCTATTACTGGTTTTCAGGTACTGATATAAGATGTATGGGCAGGAAGGCCCTTTTTGGATATATATCTAAAGATTAGAATACTGCAATACACAGAAACAACAAGCTAATAGTCTCACTCGGCCCAAATTCATACTACTCACCAAACATATCTGAATTCCAAGTTTCTAGCCATTCCCAATGAGTTTAATCAAGAAACTGAGCCTAAACTTTGTAGAAGAAGTCTCAAGGAAGTTATCTCTATGAATTTCATTATGTAAATTCATTTGTACTTTAGCCATAATTTGTAACCAAAACCCCACAAATTTCTAGTCATACGAGTTCACATTCATCCAAGAACTATAATATAGAAACAGGCTGCACACTAAACAATACAAGAGGAAGGATTTTGGTATGCACATCCTAGTTGTTAATAAAGAAACTTTGCTATTTAATAAGGAAGTAGCTTAAAATATAAATAATATCATGAAAATCACAATAGTATTTATGATACCAGCTTTTGTCAGACAATTTGTGTGTATTCTCCGCATATTAGTCACTTAAAGTAGTAAAGAATATTCATCTTAAAGCAGATATGACAGTGAAGAATATGCATCTTGAAGCAGATATGCTTAAACGGACCAAAAGGCCCTACATAATTACCAAACATACAAGTGAATATGTGAAACCTTGTGGCTTGTGGGTATGCACAACTTAGGTTAACAGAAAAACAGAGCATTGCACATCAATCTCCTTTCCTGGGTAACTTGGATGGAATATAATTGTATTTATCTTATATATCTACTTATGTCTGCTCAAATCCTTGTGATTTTAGGCAAAAGGTTACAAAAGAATTAGACATAATTACCCCACCATCCCTCTGATTTTCCATACTCATACTATCCTAAACAATCGGAAATAAGTCCAATGAACAACACATTCGGAAATGGAATTAGAAAGCCAAACCCCCCAGAAGGATTCTTTTGATACATAAACTAGGATCAATAGCTGATTTTAACTAACTTCAATTTAAGTCATCTTAATGAAACACCAGTACAACGAACAAGCCAAAAATGAAAATCTCATGCATCAATATCAGTAACCAAAGATTTAGTGTAACAGTACGTTTTTTGTACAATGATTTGGCAGAAGTCAATCAAGAAAAACTGGATTCTCACCTAAACTCATCTACTGGCACCACCTGAGAAAACTTCAAAAAGCCCACAGCAATTCACCAAGGAAGTTCGTCGCACTAGCAGTGGAGAAGAAGATACCAAAGGCTGCAGATGCAATATTTTCAAAAAGGTGGACATGTTTGTAAAGATGATAAATTTCACTACGTTGCTAAGCAGACAAAGAAGAAAGCTTGCTATACCTGCTCCTCGGTATACTTCTGCACCTCTGATTCTTTCACATGATTATCCTCGCAATAAACATCCGCAGACATTACACCGGAAGACTGAGGCAACAAACCTTCACCATCCCTTGTGGTATCTGTGAATTCGGACACCTCCGCAACTTGAACTACTTTTGTCTCAATCTTCTCCTGCAGATAATCTGTCGCCCCAGGAGAAAATTTGTCTTTTCCATCAGCTGATGGTAAGGCTTCATCCAGGTTTTGCTTCATTCCTGTCTCGCTGACATGGGAGATCATCGAATTGTCAACAGCCGCACTCTTACTCCCATTATTGTCCAACACCACTTGCTTAACCGACTCTTCAACAGGGATACTCTCCTCAACCGAATCAAAGACCTCGGAAACCACTGGATTCTCCGTGGACATCTCAGGGGCCTGCTCCTCCAGTAATCCTTCCTCTGCAGCCACTACCTTCTCCTCCTCAACAGCTACCTCCTCATCATCTGAACTGCTACTGTTGGAACTTGAACTGGAACTCGAGCCTTTATGCAACCCATTCTTAACATTACTCACTGCACTACCTATCATATCATCATACTTCACCTCCTTCGACTTTGCCGCCTCAGAAAATCCAGTAGCACTCTTCCCACCCTCTTCATGCTTACTCACAGCACGCTCCTCAGATGAATCCCTCTCGCCTTCACTCTCCCTCTCATCATAGGACTTAGCCTCATCAACCCCTACCACATCAATTTCATCCATTACACACAAAAGCAAAAAATGACAACAAATTAAAAAGCCCAACCAATTCAAACAAGCACCCACCGACCCAACTCCAAGAATCAACAACACAAACCTTTCAAACAAACCAAAATCACACAATGTTCACAATCTTTAACATAAACCCTCAAAACCCAAAAATCAGATTCCCATCAAATAAAGCCACAAATCAACAAACAAACGCATACCCCAGATGCCCAAGTTACATAAAATTCACAAATTAAATACCAAAAAAGCAGAAATTTATGATTGATTGATTGAATCATAGACAGATAAGCCATGTGAAAAGAGGGGTGTTAGCCAAAAATAGTACCTTGAAGGTGAGACCCATCATCAGTTGTGCTATGGACTTGCTTTTGCGCCTTTTTCTTGGCAGCTTTTCTCTTCTTAGCACCCGATGGCATGCTTGATTGGTTGGGCTTTGGATAAAAGAAAACACAACAAAGCAACAAAGGGGGCTACCGGCTACTCAAATCCTCTATTCTGCAATAAATTGAGGGTCCATATCTTGCACTTTTTTTGTGACAGATTCAATCTTTTTATTCACTCGCAATGTTTTTTAGTTCACAATGAATTATAGTTACGGAGTATAAGATATGGTATGGTTATGAGTTCCAAATTTTCAGACCTCACTTTTACAGAACAGTCTGAGTGTTTCCCCCACTAGGATTTTCTCTCTCTAGAATTGGTGGGTGAATCTTTGGCATTTATGGAATGAATGGTGGGTAGTTTTGTAGTTTGCAAATATGAGAGGGGTTTTTTTGTGTGTTCTTGGAAATTTCAAAAGCAGCAGATACAGAGGTTGTCCATTAAATCCATTATGGTACAGCCTGCCACTTTTTAACGGCATTACTAAACATCGTACTCTATTTTATAAATATTTTATTAAATTTGTCTTTGTTTCATATAATATTTATATATTTTATTTTTACTTTTATTTATTTAGTCTCACTTTCATTCTCTTTTAAGAGGGTGTAACTCTTACCATATATATTAGATTGTCGTGTTTTTTTAAAACCCTTAATTTGAGGCTTATTTATGCACTTGTAAAGTCACTAAGTTATTCAATTCACAGAATAGGAGATTCATCTAATGAAATTCTAAGGAACGTAACTTTAGCTACCGGGCTTTAGATGACACAATTTCTTTAAAAGTTGTGTATTTTTGAGATCTAAGACGCTCCCAAATTTTCGTAAGAAATTTGGTCTTTTAATTTTACCAAAAATGGCCACTATAAGGGAAATTGTGAAACTTTTTAAATTTTTCCTACTTCTAATTTTAAAAAAGTTAAATTATACTAATTAAGTGAACTTGTTTATACTTATTAATTAATATTAAATATATTAACATGAATTAATTATTTTTTTAATTATTTTTATTTATTTATACTAATTATTTTTTTGTAAAAAAATTTGAATTTTGTGAAAATAAAATCTGAATTTTGTATAAAAGTAATTACCAATTATAATTATTAATTCCTAAATAAAAATATATAATAATCATAATTGAACATAATATTCAATAATAATTACTACCTAATTATTATTATTTGTATATTGATTATTATTCTAATAATTACAAATTACTTTTAAAAAAAATTATAAGGTTAATATAATCAAATAATGTATAATAGAAGTATTTATACGTGCGATATGTAAAGATTCACGAGCGATGTTTTGATATTCACCTTCTTAAACCTCTAGCTTATTTTTTTTAAGACTGTAAATTATAAGCGGTGGAAATTCAATGTGAAAAGGTAGAATGATAAATAGGAATTTTACACCTTTAAATACTAAAATTCATCATATGAAATTTTGCACAAAAATAAATGACTGTTATAATGAAAATGGGTCAATATATATAAGTAAAATGTGAAGGGTGCTTAAAATGGGAAGAACAAAAAAGAATCTGAACCCTTCACTACTTATATACAATACATGATATTTTGTTTATATATTGTGAGCTTTTTAACATATAATGAATTAATTATTTTTCACATACAGTGACAATTTTCAATGATATATTGCCTATTTTTATTTTTTGTAATAATCATTACATGAAATCTCATGCATTAAATATTAACCCCTAAAGGGTTAGATCTCTTCTTATTTTATACACTCTTCTCATTAGATCTCTATAGGTAGAATAAAAATAAAAGATACTTAATATTGATCATTCTTCTCTTAAATCCAACACTTGATATTTCATGTATATTTCGTGACCTTTTTAATTTATATATATATATACAAAATTTAATGGTTGATATCATCTTTATTAGTAATGATAATATAGTAATTATAATAAACTTGATTGTTTTCAAATTTATTTCCTTTCCCGCTCTTCATACAATATTTTTTTAACTACACACAAATTTTCTTCTTTACGATTTATAAATTTTGAATAAAAATGTTCATTTGGTAAATTATCAAAAACACAAGGTTTTTATTCGAAAAATGAGCAAAAAAACTGATCATTTGGCAAATAAGAAAAAAAAGATATATTCATTTGGAAAATGAGAAAAAAAAAAAAAAACTTGTTCATTTAGCAAACAAGCAAAAAAATTATTCATTTGGCAAATGGGCAAAAGAACAGTTTTGGTAGTTTATTTAGGATATGAACCTTCATCTTATATTTATTGCAAGTATATATGAACAAGAACCATATAGTAAGGATCAAGTTAACAAGTAAGATTGTAAAGAAAACTTTTGAAGTTAGAATTTGCTCTAGCATAAGAAAGTTAGAAGCAAACATCACTTTTACATAAGCAAAAACAACATGCAAAAGGTATGCATACTCCCTAGTTTTCAACAAAATATTACGGCACAAAGCTAAAGAAACAAGCCACTAGTAACAAAGCTAAATTTGATGAAAGATAGAGTATAACAAGCACTTAACACTAGAAGCTTAGATGAAACTGTAATTGCTTTCAGTATTGGACAATCGAAATTCCTTGAAAGAGGAGCATGCTAACCATAGTATACACAGCGCAATCGAAATTACAAATGTTTGACTTCCAAGGTGGGGAGACTTGATCCATTTTATAAATTGACATTTTATCTATAGTGGGAATCTTGTCATCAAGAAATGTTGCCAACAAATCAGCTTATAAACAAGTTTAAATAAAATGAAACCCTTATAAAATAAAAATAGAGCAATACAAGGAAAAGAACAGAGAGGGATGCAAGAAGAAAAAACAAATACCATAACATCAGACAATTTTTCAACTTGAGTTTAAGACTCATAAGTATGTTTCAAATTGTTAACCCAATGTATTTTACCAATATTTAAATTTACAACGAGTAAGATGTAATGGCTATGCTTGAGTATTGGGACAAAAATATGTACATTAAGAAAACATCAAAAATATAAAAACAAACATAAATATTATTAATAAACAGTAAGTTACTATGCTACATATTCTATTAACTATAGTGACCTTAATTGACTATAGTGACCTCTATAGGACTTCCATTAGATTGGAGGGTCACTTACCAATTCAACATTTTTCAAATAAAAACTATTGTAAATCATGTTCATCTAATGTCCCCAACTTTCATTCAAATTGTCCACATTTTGGGTTGCTTTGCTATTCTACTTAGCTTGTTGTAAATTACACTAAAATATTTTAAAAAGTGTTAAAATGAAGTTAAAGTACTTCTACACAATGAAAAAAACACAAATACATTTTAAAACAATAACACTTTGGGTAGCACCGTAATAAAATTTTATGAAAATATTGGCTGAGTCCGTCACATTAGGCAAGTGGTGTCACATTAGTAAAGTATAAAAAGGTTATCCCGCACTAAAAATTAGGTTTTCCTTATTCTAAACTTCCTAGTTTTATTTCTTATAACCTTCTAAAATTTCGCACTAATCTCTGTCAATATTGCACTAAGATCTTGCATTCTTTGTCAATTTCGGCTACAAATATCACATTCTCTCTCAATTTCGCCTACAACTTTCACATTCTCTCTTAAATTCACTCAGTCTCTCTTAATTTTGCCTCGTAGTATAGTGTGAGTTATTTCTTGAAATTATTGTCACTTTCGTTAATATTTTTGAATAAAATAGTTATAGTAAAGATTAGAAGAACAAATTTTGGGAACTGATTTTGTTGTTTAATTTTTTGTAGTTTAAACCTATTTTTTATTTTTAGTGTTCAATGGAGAAGGGATTGAATACTTATACACGAAAGCAAAAGAAATCAAAAGCAGATGAAGGTGAAGAGCACGATATTATCATGATCGAATGTCAAGAAGTACATTATTCAAAAAAACTTGGTCGTAGACCTAAATTTGAAAAACTGTAAGAAATCTTTTTGTTTAGAATTACACTTTTTTGTTTTGTTTATTTTGTATTTAAATGTTTTAGAAGTAATAATGTCGAGTATAGATATAAGATATAGAATTCATTATCTTTGGATTTGAAATTAATATCTTAGTTATAAATGTTCTTATCTTAGGAATATAAGTTACTATCTCAGTTTTAGTAATCTTACTTTAAGAATTAATGATCTCGGTTATAGTATTTATTATCTTAGAAATAGAAATTAATATCTCATTTATAGATTTTCTAATCTTAGGTATACCAATTATGGTCTCAGTTATAGTAATTAACATCTTAGGTATAGAAATTAATATCTAAGTTATAGATATTCTAATATTAGAAATAACAAAGTTATAGAAATTAAGATCTAAGTTATAGATGTTCTGATCTTAGTTATCGTAATTAACATCTTAGATATAGAATTAATATCTAAGTTATAGAAATTAATATCTAAGATATACATGTTCTGATATCAGTTATAGTAATTAAGATCTTAAATATAGAATTAATATCTTAGGTATAGATTTTCTAATCTTAGGTATATCAGTTATGATCTCGTTTTAGTAATTACCATATTAGATTTAGAAATTAATATCTTTATTTTTATGTTCTTATCCTAGGAATACAAGTTATAATCTTAGTTATATTCTTAGGTATAGTATTTATTATCTCAGGATAAGAAGATATTATCTTAGGTATAGAATTTATTATCTCAAGATTAGAAATTTATAGATTATATAATTTATTATATGGGTATATTTATTTATATAAGGATAAGAAGTTATTATCTTATTTATATAATTTATTATCTAAGGATAAGAAGTTATTATCTTATTTATAGAAGTTATTATCTAAGGATTATAATTTATTATCTTAGTTATTATTTATAACTATTAATATTATATTAAAGTAATTTATAATTTATTGCAGAGATGGAAAAATTGAAGTTCAATCACAATTCATTTGTTCTAATTGCTTTTCCTGGAGAAATAGTGGAGAAACTGAAGATTGTGGAGTGTTTTGCATGAAACATATGAATTCCTTTTTATTCTAATATATATATATATAAGTGATTTTAATTTGGTAATAATAAATTTTTATTTTAAATATATTTTTTTGCATATGACTTTATGATTTATAATGTGTCTAATTTTTTAAAAACTAATTTAATGTTATCGAGTACAACTAGCATTAAGGTTAGTAAAGAATAAATACAATGTTCTTTACAAAGATGTTATGGAGAAGTGCTTTATTTGGTCTATGTCAAAGAATTTACTAGTTAAAAAAAAGAAGATTAGAATGCAAGAGGAAAAAGATATTGAAAGAAAACAAATACAAAGGAATAAAGAAAGATTTGAAAAAGAAGAAAGAGATATATATCTTGCTGCTCAACGAGTTAAAGTTTCCAAGAAAAAAAGAAAATAGTTTTGACAAATTTGTAAAGTTTTATTACTAGTTTATTAGTATTCATTTTGTAATTAAATTGATTTTAGATTTTAGATATTATATTTATATGTGGAATAGAATATAATTACTCATATATTGTATATAATTCTCAATTGTAGGCTTTCTAAGTTATAAAAAATTCAATCAGAGATCTAGTCATGATTATAATATATATTTTTATATAAATGATTATATCAGTTATAGTAATTAAGATCTCAAATATAATATAAGGATCTCAGGTATAAGAACTGTTATCTTATTAGTATTTATTTTGTTTAATTTGATTATTATCTTAGGTGTAAAGTCATTTTGCTATTATTTATAATACATAAGATCTCAGATATATCTATAAGAATATCAAGCATATGATTTATTATCTTAGATTACACAGTATTAAAATTTATCTGAGTTATTATCTCAAGAATTCTTTCACTTTTTATGAAAAAAGAAAGAGATTGATATTTTCCAGCTCAAGGCATTATCTAAAATGTATAGTTATTATGATATCAATTATAATAATTTAGATCTCATATATAATTATAAGAATCACAAGTATATGAATTATTATCTTTTTAGTATTCGTTTGGTAATTAAATTGATTTTAGATTGTATATATATTTGGATTAGTAATTTATTACGTACTCAGATATAGTCATTTGTATGTTAGGATTAGAATCTAAGATATAGATATATAAATCTCAATTATAGGTATTTTTTAATTTAAATACGAGAAAGAAAAAGTTATTGTCTCAGGTGTAAAGATTTTATGATGTTAGTTATCATGATAAGCTCTCAGTTATAACTAATAAGGATCTTAGGTACATGATTTATAATCTCAGTAACTCAGTATTAAAATTTAATATAAATTATTATCTCTGGAATTATTTCACTTTATACAAAAATGAAGAAAGATATTGATATTTGTATGTCAGGATTAAAATCTTATACATATATACATACATACATACATATATATATATATATATTAATTATAGGCCATTTTGTTTAATTTAAATACAAGGAAGAAAAAGTTATTATCTTAGGTGTAAAGATATTATGATGTAAGTTATAGTAATTAAGGTCTCATTATAACTGTAAGGATCTCAGGTATAAGATTTATTATTTCAAATAACTCAGTATTAAAATTAACAAAAGTTATTAACTCAGGTATAGAAACTATAATTTCAAATACAGATATTCTTATATTAAGGAGAAAAATTTATATCTTAATTAAGAAAAACTCAAATAAAAAGATTATCTTACGTAGATAAATATATATAAAAGTTAAAAACATATATAATAACTATACATATATAAAAAATAATGATATTATTCAAATGATGTGTTCATTTGGAGTTTTTGTTTCAAATTCATTAAGATGACTAGTTTTTGTTTTGTTCTTGTCAAAATGACCTGTCAATCTCTTTATTTTCTTTGGTTTACCTTTTATTTTCGCCTTTTTTGGATCTGGAATTCTTTCACTTTGCTTAGATTTCTCAATAACTTCTTCAGAATGCATTATTTGTCTCACATCTCTGTATAACTCTGATAAAGATTGGTCACAATTCTTTTTTACTTCTTCATTTCCTTGGCATGCAGTTATTACAAGATCATAGAATACACGAACAATATTTTGTCTCTAAGGAGTGTAGGTAGTAGATGATTGATTAACTATTGAAGAATCTTCACAATCATTACCTTTAAAAGAAAATAGAAATATTATGTTAGTATTGAAAGAAGTCTCACAAAACAATAATATAAAATAATAAATTATTTTGCAAAACAATATACCTTCCCAAACCACTGATTTTGCAAACCTGGTCCAATGCTTTTTAACATATCTTTCTAGAATCTTGAAAATAGAATGATATGCGTTATTTTAATTATATGATAGCATAGTAAACTAGTTCCTTGATAACACATATATGAGCATGTAAATTCTGTAAAATAAGGAGTGGTCATAACAGTTTTGCTCCTTGTCATATCTTCATTCTCAGAAACTTCAAAAAATCTAAAACCACCTTCTTCCAATCAAATATTCACATATGTGCTCATACTCAAATTAAACTCATGTAAGAATTCATTGTGTATCTTTAATGTATATACTTCAGCTGCATGTTTCAATAACTTATACTTTAGAAGTAAAGTTTTTGGTTTTGTGAACCCGAAGTTATCAGATTTCTCAAAAAAGCCCATGTTTTTACAATATCTTCAATTATGCAAAATAAACTCAAAAAGACTGGTACTTCTATTGGATTCAAAAGAGATAGCCTGATTTGTTACTTCTGACCTTCGAGATGATAAATGCCAGCAGAGAACATATCTTTATTCAATGATGTAAACCACATTTGACGCAAGCCATGTAGCCTGATAAACCACTCATTGCCACTCAAATCATATTTCTCTATCATTTTAGCCATAAATGAATGAATTATTCTTCATTATCACATCTCATTAGACATTTATCAAACATTACATTGAAATCATCATCACTCTTCAAGTTACCAAAATGTGATATAAAATTCTTTTGCAAATGCCATAAGTATAACTGATGTCTTGATGTTGGGAAGAACTATAAAAGTAATCAATAAAATAATTTATATATATATATATATAATAAAAGGTATAAAGTTTTTGGGTTTTACCATTTTTATTACATTACACATAGTCAAATCTTGATCCGTAAAGATAGATGTTGGGACTAGACCACACATAGACTTCTTGAATGTGTCTAATAACCATTCAAATGTTTTAGTTTTATCATTTGTAATAAAAGCAAATCCAAACATTGTTGTTCTCTAGTGGTTGTTGATGCCAATAAATGGAGAACAAATCTGGTTGTATTTGTTCTTATTGTAAGTTGTATCAAATATCAAAACATCTCCAAAAGATTTAAAATCTTCCAACATCATTGAATCTCTCCAAAAGTATGCTACTATATCATTTAAATATCCAAAATTTTAAATAATTAATATTAAGTTAGGAATGCGTACCATTGTATCCACCCACAAGGTCTGTCAAAGACCCTCATTTACTCCCGACCACTCCCAATTGATGTTAAACTTTCAAAAATAAGAAGGTCAATATGTTGACCGTACTTAAGACGCCACCTACCAATGGGCCTGTGCAAATGATTGAACTCTAAATGCATTGGCTCGGACACTCTAAGGACCTTAGTAGGACCTCTAAGTCAACCTAAGCCCCAAGTACCACCCTTTCCACTCCCTCTCTCGAAACCCGAACCCAAGGAGATGACAATGTGTATATCATCCCCTAAACCTGCTTCAGTAATCCTCTCATGTTATTCGAACATTCTGTTAATTCTTTGAGCTTCTAACTCAGCAACTATGTCATATGGATCACCTAGATTAGTTTTGAGGTGAACTTCATACTCTACGTCGTCCTCATAAATACTGAAATATTTGTCACTATCCATGATGTAAGACAAAAACTACATCAAAGAACAAGAAAACAATGCAAACTAATTCAGTGAATCGTCCAACATCAGGGCCAAAAATAAAATAAAGCAAACATTAACGTAACTACAAAATAATACTTAGAAAATGAATATTACTCATCTATACACTAGTGGAAAGAACCTTATATGCTCCGGTTTTTTGGAGGCTTTATGCTCCGGTTTAGACCCAAAGTAGATGTAACTGGAGCATATTCAAAAAGACTTTATGCTCCGGTTCAAACCGGAGCATATTATAGACTTTATGCTCCGGTCCACTGAAAACCGGAGCATATAATGGGTATTTTATACTCCGATTTTCAGTGGACCGGAGCATAAATTCTATAATTTTTCAAAATAATTCTGACTTTATGCTCCTGTCCACTGAAAATTGGAGTATATAATACCCATTATATGCTCCGATTTTCAGTGGATCGGAGCGTAAAGTCTATGATTTTTCAAAAAAAATTCAAACTTTATGCTCTGGTTTTCAGTGGACCGAAGCATAAAGTCTGATTTTTTTTTCCCACAAAATGCTTATATTGGCTATTAGAATAGCTAGTGCAACCTGAAATGCTAATATGCTTCGGTTTCATTACATATGCAAATATTAGAACAATGCAAGCTCAAAGGCATTCAATACATATAAAAATTACGAATATACAAAGATTTCTACAATGTATATATGACAAATATAAATAGACATTGATTGTATACAAAAATCTAACTACTAAATGCAGTTATTGGAAAGGAATCGTGCAAGCTTGTCTCTTATTTCTTTGATTTCGTCAATGGTGAAAGGCTCTTCTCTTGATGTGTTGAAAGCCTAAATGTAGCCAACATAATAAAATAAAATTAGATAATCAATCTCTAATACTTGTTCTTACTATATGAATTGAAGGATAAAAGCAAAATACTAAGAAGAACACTAGCATGCTAGTATAAATCTCAGTCAAACATCAAACTAACATCCTAGATGATTGTATAACTAGGGTCAATACGCCACTGTGTATATGTCTCTAAATACCTAAATGAAATCCATAAATTAATTGAATTTGGCGCATAAGTTTTCCAAAAAATTCGGCAGAGTTTTCTCTGTAAAATGAACATTTTCCCAATTTTTAATCTAATAAAACCTGTTCAACACAATTCAACAATCCCACAATTCAACATCGTACAATAATACAATGTCATACCACATCAATCTTTTGATTAATGCCGGCTTATTAATCAAACTAAAATGCATTTGGTCAGCTTAAAGATATATACCTAGTCAACATGGATTTGATAAGTAAATGTCGAGGTGGTTGTAGACACACAGAATCGAATTGATATACTGTGTGAGTCAAAGGACATATGACTAGGAGCAACCAATGTTTACTACAATAGGATTTTGAAGTCAATAACGAGAAACATGATAACTTAGATAATGATGGTAAAAGACATATAAATCATGTTGGGACTAAAACATACTCTTCAATATACGGAGCCAAAATAAATTTGTCCCCATCTTTGATTGATTTTATCAAACTTTGTTCAATGTATTCCTTCACCTCAGGTTGGCTTATCATACATTGTGTGTCACAAATCTGTTGTGGACATAACCACCCAACTTTCAAAGCAGACTCGCATTCACTCAAATCCTCGTGAAGTACACTGAACTCATAACAATTAAGATATGTTAGACTTGTCCTTAAACCCAACTATGAAGTGCACAAAATTAAATATAGTAGAGTACGTATATTTAACCTCATGAAAACTTGTATTATGGATACATTCAACATTTCTCCTGATAGAAATTCACGAACATCCACTTTGTATACCCATGTTAGTGTGTCCTCCATGTAGTGGAACTGTTCTTTTACCAAATCAACTTGAATTGGCTTGTCATCAGGCACATTGCTAACACATGTATGCAACCACAAACAATCTTTGCTTAGAGTTTCAAGCACTTGAATACTCACAAGTGGATCTCCATTTGTTTTTATCATCGGAGTTGACCCCTTTGATGATAACACTCTCTTGTTCTTACTTTTTTCCTCCTCTTCCTTGTCTTTTACTTGCGACCCCTCTTTGGTTGCCTCATCCTTTTTCTTTTTTGAAGCATTATTTATTTTTTGTAAAACCTAAATAGAAATTTAAACTCTTTTATTAATTGCAAAAAAACAGTTCCGACATTAATAAAATGAAAAAAAAATCTCATAAACTTTACCTCCTCTGAAAACTGAACCCAAGCACATAGCCATGTCACAAAACTACCTTGCGCATGTGACATTTTATTGAGGTTCCATTCTGGCCTTGGAACCGGGAGTGAGAAATCTTCAAATCCATTAACAATAGTCTCTATGGACACACTTAATTGACCACTAGAAACAGTCAACAAATGCACCTTTTGGCCAGTTATTGATGGTTGCACCTGTCAATTTGCAACCTCAATTAACTCATCACCATTGGCCACACCAAATTGGGGTAGTAAAAGACAACAAGGGGTCTCTTCCTAAAAACATTTTTGGACATAATTAACATCAAAAGTAGGCGTTATCCAATTAACTTATTATTTATATTCAAAGTATTTACCTCTAAAATAGGCATTGGTAGATCTACAGGGGGTCTCGGTTGGTCTTCAACTCTCTCGACTAGAGTTTTTGGGTCTTGTTGGCTTAATTTGTCCCCATGGTTAACATCCAAGAAGTCAACAACAGGTAATCCTATTCACTCCAAGATGGTAGCAAATTTCTTGTTCATCTTCTCCATAACTTGCTCTTCTATCTTAGAAGTTATGGCCTCCAAATCTTGTGGTGTCATTATGTTCGTAGTTGATTGTGATGCAACACACTCTATTCCAAAGGCCTTCTTCTTCCCTAATCGCAAGCCTCCTCTGCCTTTCACGCGTTCGTTATGGTCTTTTCCTAGCACCATGTATAAGGCATCAACATTGCCTTTAGGAGTGAACTCGCCTATAGCCTCCTTGGCCTTCCATCCCATCTGCTCAAAGAAAATGGGGAATTGCTTAGTTTATATTCTAATAAAGTGTATATATTATAGGTCACAATGTTAAGAACTCACCAGTGCATCAGCTATCTTCTTTATTCCCGGCTCGAAAATGGTTCTTCTACCGCTTGAATCTCGAACATAAAGCGAACAATACCAATCAAGAACTCGATCTCCCTTATTCGTAACTATAGAACTAGTTCTTGATGATGAGTATGATCTTGGAGTAGGGTAAAATCCAGTATCAATCCATTCCTTTCGGGACTCATCATAAGTTCTACGACCTATGTGATGGTAAAACTTCTTTTGGCTTGAACATTGTGATGCTTTACTACGCTTTTCTTGATGAATCAATAGAAATCAAAGTAATAAAAGTTAAATACTAATTTATTGAATTTTAACGTGAGTAAATATCATTTTAAACGCTACTGCTTAGTACTTACAACTTCTTTCAGAGTCGTTTTTTTTTGCGACAAATGCTTCCCATTCATCCTTAGTGATGAGACCCCATATTTCATAAGGCATTGATTGTGGTGCTTCCTTACTACTCGGATCTCCCTCTTCATTTTCCATTCCTGTCTTCATCTTCTTACTTGACAGAGATCTATCTCTCTTCTTAGAAATCCATCCACTCACTAACTTGGACTTGAAATCTCTAAATCTCTATGCAACAGCTGAATAGAAAATATCCTTCTTGCTTTGATTGGGTTGAATATGAAATAAATTCTACAAAAAAGGAAAATTTAGATAGTTAGCATTTAACTATGCATTCAAAAAATTGAATTTGATTAATCTAGTAATAATGCGTAGGTTAACTAATGCTTACCACTGTATCTTCGCATATTGATTTCTTTAAACCCTCTGGCACCTCACTCCGTGTATACAAAATGGAAATTTTGTGCATACAAATTCCAAGTTGTGTTCTATATTGTCTACGCCACTTTCCACATGGTTGACCCAAGCTATTATACTCAAGGTGCATTAGTTCTGTCACTTTTAGATTCTTTGTTGAACCTCTCCCTTTTCTTTTCTTAGAACCCTCGTTACTAGTGGTGGCAACTTGATCACAAACTTGTGTTTTTTGAGGTGTCACCATCAAATCATGCTCCTTTGTGGTTGTGTCAAGTATACCATCAATTGTTGGGGCTTGGTCCGCCATCAACTCATGTTGATCAAACCTGGAAGAGACCTCATCATAAGCCCTTTCTTCGGAGTCTCCTTTATCCTCCTCCATATCTACATTGTATTCCTTATCATCATTGCTATGCCCATCCTCAACATCTTCCTCCTCATAGAGTATGCCATATCTAAAAAGATTCATTGTAGAAGAGATCTCAGTGTGAGTGATAGCAAAGAAACTGCTGCAAAAATTTACAATAGAATCCCAGTGTGAGTAACAACAAAAATTTATGTTTAATGCATCAATTAATCATAAAGGAAGATAATTGTATATCCAAACAAATAACGCAATCACAAAAGAAATAATATAACAAGTGGACACTCTTCTAAGTCTAAAACCAAGCCAATTTTGACAAAACCCAATTAAGTTTATCATACCTTGTACATTACTTATCAAAATTCAAATGTATTCCTTCTTTGTGATCTACACGCATGTAACCAGTGTCAGCATCTCCATCATTTTCCACACTAGATTTTGGATTAGTAAAAGGTGGGGAGTCCTCAAAGGCATCATACTCTTCTTCATAATCAACATCACCTATACCGAGGATACTCCTTTTTCCCAACATAACAATAGACCAATTGGCGTTATTGGGGTCTATAATATAGTTTACTTGCTTAGCATGTGTGGCAAGTATAAATGGTTCTTCACTATCACGGAAACGACTCCAGTCTACAAGAGTAAATCCACAAGGGTCATCATTTTTAACACATCTGCGGTTGTTATCTACCCACTTGCATTTAAGAAGACCAATTGTGAAACTAGAGTAGTCAAGCTCCTATATTTCCTGTACTCTCCCATAGTATAATAACTTGGAATCTACTGGTGAATGGTCCTTGGCACTCGCATAAAATATAGATGACGCCAAAACAGAAACCCCACTATTTTGCAAGAAAGAGGACTTTTGATCTTGACCCTCAGTCTAAAAGGTGTACCTATTGACATCATAACCCTCATATTTGTTGACATCTTCACGAGGACCAAAAGCTAACCACTTCACAATATTAGACACATCCTGGAGTTGTTCACATACTACTCGATTATAAAACCAATCAATAAATGTCTTATTATGTAACTGCATCAAAGGCTCTATCCCCTTTAGAAGGATTTTTGACACGCAATTCTTCATAATGCTCATTCAAAAAGGGATGGACTTCTGGAACATGATGTAAGATATACAAGTGTGCTTGCAGGCGCTGGTCTCTAGGAGGTGTGATCAATTTTGAGCCAATTGTTCCCTTTCCCTCAAGTCTCCCTGCATGTTGAGAGGTAGGAAGTCCAATAGGCTCTACACTGGCCATATACTCGGCTATAAAATTACCAATCTCATCGCTCACAGTACCTTGAATCATATTGGCCTTGGGTTGTGCCGGGTTCCTCACTTTGTTTTGTAAAACACCCATATGTGTTTTAAAAGGATAACACCACCTCAAATAAATGGGACCTAAAAGCTTGATTTCATGAACAAGATGGACAATTAGGTGAACCATAATGTCAAAAAATGAAGGTGGGAAATACATCTCAAACTTGCATAAAGTTTCAATCACATATGCTTGAAGGGAATCAAGTTTCAAGGGATCAAGCACTTTACTGCATATTGTGTTGAAGAATAAACATAGTTCGGTAATAGCATATCTCACATGTTTTGGAAGTATCCCTCGGATTGCAATTGGTAAGAACACTTGCATCATGACATGGCAATCGTGGGATTTCATGCTTCCCAACTTCAACTCACCATTTAGGGACAAAAATCTTTTCATGTTAGATGAGTATCCTGATGGAACCTTAATGCCATACAAGCCGGAGGTAAATAAATTTTTTCAGCATTTTTACCCATCTTCTTTTCAACACTCTGTTTCTTGTCACTTGTTACCTTTTCTATACCCTTTCCCTTTCCCTTGTTCTTGTCACCTTCTTCCTTGGTTTTATACCTTTTCTTTACCTCCTTAACCTATGGCCATAACTCTGGGCAAAGCCCCTTGCATTCTAAGTAATCTCGCACAGCCTTCACATCCTTCGTCTTACCTGGAATGTTCATGAGCGTCCCTAGTATTGCATCGCATACATTTTTCTCTATATGCATAACGTTGAGGCAATGTCTAACCTATAGATCTCTCCAATATGGAAGCTTCAAAAATATTAACTCTTTCTTTCATAGCCCTTCACCCCCTTATCCTGGTTTACCAAAAACCGTTTAAACCCCCTTAACCTATTCGTAAACCTCATACCCGGTTAACGGTTGATGAGCTATGCTCTCTTCAACCTTTCCATTGAATGCCTTATTTTTCTTATGGTAGGGGTGATCACAAGGGAGGAACTTTTGATGGGGCATGAAGACATGTTTGCACTTAGGAATCCATGTAGCTTCCATGTCATTGATACAAATTGGACATGCTTTCTTCCCTTTATTCTTATACCCGGATAAGTTACCATATGCCGGGGAATCATTGACGGTACATAAAAGCATTAAACGTAATGTGAACACTTCATTAGCATGTGCTTCGTACACAGAAACCCCTTCATCCCACATCTTTCTTAAATCCTCAACGAGGGGTATAATATATATATCAATATCATTTCCAGGTTGTTTAGGACCTGAGATTAGAAGCGAAAGTATAATGTACTTACGTTTCATTCACAACCAAGGAGACAAATTATAGATACTAAGAGTACCGGCCATGTACTGTGTTGAGAACTAAGAGTCCCAAATGGGTTCATTCCATCAGTACACAGTCCAAGCCTCAAATTACGGTCTTCTACCCCAAATGTCTTATGCAACCTACTAATAGTCTTCCACTCGAGAGAATCAGCTGGATGTGTGAGGAGACGACCGTTCTTCACCCTATCTGCATGCCACCTCAAATTTGTAGCATCTTTCTTCAGAGAAAACAAGCGCTTGAATCTTGGAATTATTGGAAGATACCATAACACCTTAGCCGGGGGACCTTTAGCACCCCGATCCCCTTTACACTTATAACGTGACAACCCACAACGCGGACATTCTTCTAAGTTCTCATGTTCCTTCCAATACAATACACAATCATTCGGACAAGCATGTATCTTTTGGTACTCTAAGCCGAAAGGGCACATGAGCTTTTTGACATAATATGTAGATTTTGGAAGTTAATTTCCATCAGGAAACATCTCACCTAACACTTCTAATAAACTTGTGAAACTAGTATCACTCCAGTTGAACTTTGACTTAAAATTGAAAAGTGTCATCAACACGGCTGTCAGTTTGGTGAATTTTGTACATCCAGGGTAGAGAGGCTTCTTAGAAGCTTCTTTCAACAAATCAAAAACATGAGGATGTTTTCCTAAACTCATCATCGATCCCGTCCATTATCTCATTAACATGATCTATGTCCTCATTGACATCCTCCTCGTCATTCTCATACTCATTATTCTTCACCGCATGAGCACCATCTTCTTTTTCATGGACATTCTGAGGAATAGTGTTTCCTTCGTAAACTCCCTCCTCACCATGCCACACCCAAACATGATATTGAGGCCTAAATCCACACCGAAGTATATGCTCCCTGAGGATGTTAATACCCTCGACCTTTGATACATTGCCACACTTGACACATGGGCAATAGAATCCAATTTCCCCTGCCCTAGCTTGATGTTTGACAGCATTACTACAAAATTCCAAGACCCCATCCACAAATTCTAATGATTCAATGCAACCATACATCCACAAACGATCTTTTTCCATGCTCTGACTAATCAAGACTTACAAGTAATGAGTAAGTCTTAAATGAGTTCCTTGAAAATAAAGAGAATTTAAAAATGAATATCGAAATGATTATCGCAATTTGCTAAATCGATAGTGAAAATGAGTATAATGAGTGCACCTATACCAAATTAGACTTAGTACTACAAAAAGATCCCCTTCTGCAAAATATACTAGTAGGAGCGTTTGTATTATTTGTGAGACTTTACCTTTTTTCTTTGGAAAAACATCTGCAAAATTATAGTGTTCTCTCTAATATTATAGTTAATAGGTAAATAAATGTGGATATATGTATTGTCCCTTAGTTTTGTTGAAGTATTTTTATCTGATTTTTTTACAGTACACTTCGTAGTATTTGTTAGCTGTAACTATTGATCTGCATTGATTTTATTATGCCATAGTGTTTCAAAGAATATTGTCATCCCTTAGTTTTATTGAAACTTTAAAGAAGATAAACGACCAATTGTACATAGTATAAGCTAAATTTTTTTAATATATATGCAATGATTAATTTAGTTCTCACTAATTGGAATTTAACTTATTAATACTTGTATGCATAAAGAAGAGCTCAAGTTGGACTCAAACACACAATAGATACTATCAAAAGTCAAAAGAAGCAGCAAATCATTTGATCTCAAAGCATTATGCAATCAAATCTTCCAACCACAAAACCAAAGACTCCGTATGACTCTAATATGTGAGGCAAACATTCTAGTCATTAACACTGATAGCATCATAACTAACTTCTTTTAGCTGTGCTTCTTTTATTTTGGAAGTAAAGCATAACTTTGTTGGTTTCGCCATAAATGTTGTCTAGTGTATGAAATTAAATGTTGCAAAATGCTTGAAAATAATCTCAAAATGTACCGCAACTAACATCAAATAAAATGTTACACAAGTAGCTTAGATGAAAATCTCTTCCATATCAATCTCAATTCATCATTAATTTATATGTTAATAATTTATTATATTGTTTGGTTTTTATATGTTAATAATCCCTCGCCTTGGTTTTTATCTTCGAATCATGACATATGCACGATCGACCAAACGTAAGGGTTCTGGTTTACAAATGTTTTTAGTCCTTGTCTATGGAATCATTGCCTAATTCTCTGTTCAATGATACATGTCCCTCTAATTACAATAACCCCACTTGAAACAACCCCACTTCAATAATTGTTTTCTAACTTGCATCATTCACCAATCAAAACACCTAATTTTCCGCAATAACACACGCCTATAATCTAAAACTTAAACACGCAACCAGAACTTTCAGCAACAACACGCATACAGATGTCTATTCCAATTCACGAAGAGATTCACAAAGAGATTCAGCAATAACACGCATAATTTCAGCAACTTAAATATGGGAATTGAAGAATTGAACTAACCTTTTAGATGTCTATTCCAATTCACGAAGAGATTCTGAGTTCTTTCACTGTTGGAATAATGGGGAATGCAGTTGAGAGTGTAATGTGTGGGGATTGAGATGTAAGATGAGAGTAGTGGTTGCTGTTTTGAGGGAATGCGATTGAGAGTCGTGGGTATGGAAGGGCTGCTGTGTGAATGCCTCCGGTTTGAGCATATGTATTTGAGCGCGAGCGAAGACCTAATAAAATTATGTGGGAGAATTATTTATGCTGCGGTTACAAAGCCCGGAGTATATTATGTTTTATGCTCCGGGTTAAAGGCAACCGGAGTATATACCAGTTTATGCTTTGGTTATTATAAGACCGGAGCATAAAGTGAGTTTAATGTAAGATTCCGTAAACTTTATGCTTCGTTTCTACAAGAACCGGAGCATAGATAATGTAGTAGATGCCATTTTTTCACTAGTGATAGTAACTCCTTCATGGTGATCCATTCTTATATAATTTGTTTCCGTTTTAGGTCCATCCATGTCATTATTACATGGTATCGAAAATGGTGGGAGATCATCAAAGTCATCATAGTCTTTCTCATTAGTGACATCATCAATTCCAAGGATTTTTGCATCAACTAGTGCTTTATCCTTAGAGCTAGCATATTCTCGAGAACAAGACACTATTGAAACACCGCTATTTTGAACAGACTTTGATTTCTTATCCCAACGTTTAGTGTAAAAGGTATATCCATTGATATATACCCCTCAAAAGATCAAACAGTTGTTTGAGGGCCATAAGCTAACCACTTGATTGTATCAGAAATATTATGGCCCGTTTCAGACAATTCATGCATTACTAATTCTTAAAACCAATCAATGAAGGTGTTATAGTATTCTTGCATTAATACTTGTTTACCTTTAGAAGGGTAATTCACCTTCAATTCATTCATATGCTTTTGTAAGTAAGGAAGAACCTCTGTGATATGGTACAAAACAACTAAATGAGCTTACCTCTCTTTAGGCAATGAAATTAAGAGCTCCTTATAACCCACGATGACGTGCCCTTTGATCCTTCGTTTATACCTTGATTTTGATAACCCAATTACTTCCCTTAGATAAGAACTCACTAAGAAACTCAACTTCCTCTTCTGTGGTTATACCTTGAATTATACTACCTTTAGGATGTGCTGGGTTTCTCACCTTCTCCTTTAAAGTACCCATGTATCTCTCAAAAGGATAAGCCCATCTTAGGAATACTAGACCACACAACTTGATTTCTCAAACCAAATGAACAACTAGTTGTACTATAATATCAAAGAACAAAAGTGAAAAATACATCTCTAGTTGACATAAGGTTGTAACAACATTAGCCTATAACTATCCAAACATAATGGATCAAGATCCTTGCTAAATATTGTATTTTAAAAAGAATAAAGTTTAGCGATAGCATCCCTAGCATGCTTGGGCAAAATATGATGGATGAAAATAGGTAAAAACACTTGCATCATAACATGACAATCATGAGATTTCATACCAACTAATTTCAAATCTTTCATGGACACAAAATTCTTAAAATTTGATGAGTACCCACTTGGAATCTTGACCCCATACAAAACACTCATAAAATAACCTTTTTCAGCTCGGGATAAAGTGTAACAAGCCGGAGGAAGATACGTGGATTTACCTTTTTCATTCCTTGGCGTTTTGTCTTCATGCCATAATTTGGACCAAATTTTTATTGTTTGCATATCTCTCTCGGCATTAGGACCATCCTTAGTCTTACTAGGTATATTCAATAGCATCCCTAAGATGACATCACAAACATTCTTTTCTATATGCATAACATCAAGACAATGTCTAATAGGTAAATATTTCCAATATTCAAGTTTCTAAAAGATTGATTGTTTCTTCCATAACTCCTGAGCTTTTCTAGGTTTCATAATTTTTCTGAACATATTATCCATTCCTTTCACAAGATCATAAACCTTACTGCCAGTTAATGGAATAGGGGCTCTACATTGCTCAACTTTACCATCAAATGAGATCTTTCTCTTACGATAAGGATAAAACATATTCAAGAATCTTTAATGCATGAGATACACATGTTTTCCACAATATGGCAAGTATATTGAGTCCATATCATCCACACAAGTTCTCATTTGTTGGAAAGTCATTAATGGTATAGAACAACATGGCATAGAGTGTAAAAGTCTCTTTAGCATATGCATCATACATAGATATACATTCATCCCATAAAAATTAAGAATCTTCCATAAGGGGAGCAAGATAAACATCAATGTCATTCCCAGGTTTCTTGGGCCCTGATATTAGAAGCGATAATATAACATACTTATGCTTCATGCATAACCAAGGAGGCAAATTATATATCACTTAGAAAACTGACCATCTGCTATGTTGACTGCTTAAAGTATCAAAAGGATTCATTCCATCTGTGTAGAGACCAAGTCTCATGTTCCTATCTTCCTTGCCAAAAGCCTTGAAAGATTCATTAATTGTTTTCCACTAGGGGGAATCAATAGGATGTCGAATCATCCCATCATTCTTCCTCTTCCCTGAATGCTATCTCAAATTCTTTGTATTGCTTTTAATAAAAAAACAAATGCTTGAACCTCTTTGCCGAAGGACCTTTAATCTCCACTTCAGGTTCTACCCCATGTGGAAGTTTATAACGTGACTGCCCACATCTAGGACATTGAATGAAATCTGTATACTCATTTTGATATAATATGTAATCACTTGGACAAGCATCAATCTTCTTATACTCTAAACCCAAGGGACACATTAGCTTCTTTGCATAGTACGTAGATATCGGCAAATAATTTCCCTGTAGAAACATGTCCCCTAATACTTTGAACAAGGCCGTGAAACTTATATCAATCCAACCATATTTCTCTTTTAGGTTAAACAACGTTGAAATGGTGGATAACTTAGTGTATTTGGAACATCCAAAATACAACGATTTCTTAGCAGCCTCCCACAAACGCTCAAAAGTACGAGATTGACTAACAAATTAATCCCCAACCCCTTCAAGTATTTTATATATTCATTTTTTATCATTAGGGTCATTATCCTCCAATTTATTCTCCCCATCATTATCCTTTTTGTCATCAACATCATCACCATCATCAAATTCTAATTGGCCATGATTCTCTAACTCAATATGATGAATACGAATTTCATTAGAATACAACCCCATGTCATTAAGAGCAGGAACCTCACCATGCCACACCCATATGTGGTATTATTGCCTAAATCCATGCCGGATCACATGGTCCCTCAACTCTCTTATACTACTAGTTGTATTCATATTATCACAATCAACACAAGGGCAACACAAGTCATCATCTCTAATGTTATGTTGGTGTTACAATGCTTGTCTACAAAACTCCTCAACTTCATTCATGAACTTTAACGAAGAGTGATTACCATACATCTAATTTCGTTCCATAGTTTTTGTCATGCCCTATCACTAGCAGAAAAATGACCTTTTACGACACTTTTGTAAAGTCACCCATCAACAAAAGTGTTGATAAATGATAAATTTAGTAAACTTTGAGGCACTTATAGAAAGCGTTGCATAATTTCCCACCAAAAATATTTAATTCCCAAATATTTCAAAACTCCCGAAATCAACCTCAGTTCTCACTTTGCCAAAAAAAACTGAATTCTTAACCTAAACTCCTTATGTTCTCTCTTCAGCAATTCTCTCCTCTCGAAGGCCACAACAGTTGATCTCCCTCTCAATTCTCTGGTAATTCCTTTGTTTCAATCATTAATTCAATCATTTTTTTTCCTGAATTCAGAACTCATTCTCACACTAATGTATAATTTATCAATCCATTCAAGTTTCTTAATTTTCAAACCAATCATTTGTTTTTTTCTTAATGCTCACATTGTTGATTTCTTTAGTTTCTCCCAAATTTCTAGTCCTCCATTTTCATCATTTTGAAACAAACGATTACGGGCATCAATGTATCACATATTCATGGGAGAACTCAATTTGCTCAACTAAAAATAGTTTAACCATAATTCTATAGTAGTAATTGTAGCGTTAACTGCAGTGAAGGAAAACTGAAAAAATGCTCTAGTGATGTTATTCAAATTTGACATTTTAATAATTTTTCCCTAAACTGTCTATGCATGATCTCTTTATTTGTGTATGTGTTGGGGGTATGTGTGTGTGTGTGTGTGTGTGTGTGGGGGGGGGGGGGGGGGGGGGCTTGTTGGGGTCAAGTATGCTCATACAAATTTGTTTAGCATTGTATTTTCTATTAATTTGCAACATTCTGTGGACCTGAATAATATACAACACGGCGTTATTATATATACATATCATGCCATCTAATTTCCCTGCCTTCGATTTCTTTTTTTTTATTTTAATTAAAGTACTACAAGAAGTTGGATACCCTTGTTCAATAAGCACATGCTCCTTTCCGTCATACTTTGGTTATGAGTTGTAACATTACAATGTTAATGAATTACCTAGTTCTTCATTATTGGATGTTTTATTTTATGTTTTTTTTTTTGCAACTTCTTAAGATGCTTTTATGTCCTTACAGTGTCTTAACCCCTTGCTACACGAAGGAGGTTCTTTTTTCGCTGTAAGATCTTGAAACAAAAAATGAAGATGGTGTATCCATCCTATTCTACTTGCAAAAGATTTTTCCAGGTGCCATATAGTTTGCTTGCTTTTGATAAATAGTAAATGCTTATTAAGAATTCATTTTTGCTTTACTGTGGTTATCCATTGAGTTTATTTACGATGTCCCTGACAATGACAAACAGGTGAATGGGAAAACTTTTTCAAACGTGTTGGATGTAATGAAGAACTATACAGCGATGAACATGAAGTATATTTGTGCCTTTGAGGGGTCATACATAGACTAGATACTTTGTTCTTACTTACTGACTATCAAATATTATAGTTAGTGGCGTGATGTACTATCGAAAAGCTCTAGAGCTTCAAGCCTTCCTTAATATGGCTAATAATAAAGGTACAGGCAAATCAAGAATATTTAAGACATGGTTTATTTGGTACTAAATTGGAAATTGAAGTTACTAATCATGAACTTAGTGTATTTGGCTTTCCGATAGTCTTGATGGAGGGTTACAAGGCTCTGGAATTGAACACTAAAGTGAATTCACGAGGTGAAAGATTACTGTGTCAAGTTGTTACTGATATGAAGTTTACATATGTGGTGTCTTTCCAGCAATATGGCATACATAAAAACCTGGTATATGTTGAAAAATTTGATTTTTATGCTCTAGCCAAAGTTGTTATTCCCTCTTCTAATTCTAAGAGCAAGGACAAACTCTTGATCAGGTATTTGGCTTCTGACCAAAGACATCAAAACTAAAATGATTCTTAAACCTTGCTGATCCAGGATGTGTTGCATAGGGTGACACTAGACTCAAATTCACAAGTTGAAGCTATATTTCAGGTTTTACATACCAGGGAGTCACCACCAACCTATTTCAGGACAAACAAATTTGCTTCTACTTATCAAGATATTGTTGATTCATACGGGTAAGCTATCTTACCTTAGAGGTTGACTAAATTTACTACTGCTGCAATTTATTTTTCCTTTTTATCAATAGAGCCGATAAATCCACTCTAATATCCCCTTTTGTATTGTATTTGCCACCAAGAAGATGGAGCTAATTTAAATATTGTCGGAAAATTAGAGTAGGGCTTATTCAAATTATTTAGAAGGGTTTAACTGCTTAAGATAGTTGAATTTTGAATTGTTTATAGTTGCAATTTTCCTCTTTTGTGATGGTTCAAGAGAGTACTAGGCCATTTATGTCTTCTATGATTCTTGCTATGTATATGCTGATTGAACCTCAAAATTTTACAGCATGATTATGTTTAATTATGTTTTCCAGTGACCCAGACCCTGCTCTTAAAAATTTTTCTTGCTTTTGAAGCAAAAAATTCTCTTCGTTTTTTGATAAACAATTTTGGAGGTGGAGCACATGGAGCATAGAGTTTGACCTTTTAGTTTAAATATTTGATACTCTAAGGATTATTAGATCCCCTCTCCTTCATCCAAAGAAAAATTTAGCTTAAATCTTCCAAGGCTTACAACTTTGTGAATCCTTGAAGATAAGAATTTAGAGTGGCTCTTAATGCAGATATTTTGTAAAGGCATGTTATATGCTGAAAACTTCTCTACCCTTGTAGTAAGCTTCTTTAATATGGAGTACTTCTATCTCACAAATTCCAATTATTTATTTCCCCCTGCGATGATTCGGATCATAAGTGCAATTTGCCAAAAGTTTGTTTATAGCTTTGTTCAAATGTATTTTCCTTCTATCTCAGTTCAAATGTATTTTCTTACGAAACAACTATATGCTAATTCTTTGTTCAGGTCTCTGCATTTATCTCCATTTAGAACTTGAATGCCTTTTATTTTGTGTTCTTCGTGTGCTTGCATGTTGTGAATGTTCAAACAACTGAAAGTGTTAAAACCAGTAAACTAGAAAATAGAGACTGCTTTTCTTTCTGAACCACTTAAGTTTAGTATTATATGTCCTTAAAAGCCTATAAAGTACATGAGCTTTTCATGATTGTTAACTATATATGGTGTAGCCTATTTTTCTACCTACATTTGTGTTACTTTTCATCATGCTAAGGTAGTTAATGTCATATATACAGGATCCCTCAGTATCGAGAAGGAAATCCATATAGTTTACTCTTGTATGCTCCTATTCAATGATTTTACTAACCATAAAGTTCTGTATTAGAGGGTTATAATGCTTCAGCCCATGATCCTCCTTCGAATTAATTAACAGATTAGCTATGAAATTTTTGTTCAAGCCTTTAAGGTAACATAATTTCTCTCATTGTGTCATCCTTCGTTGTTTATATTTAGGGAGCAGTGCTTAAGATTAAGTTGTCAATGTGGATCATTTAGACTATAATAGCCTAAAGTATGATATTTTTTAGCTATTACTCTTTATTTAAATCCTTAGACAGTGAAACATTGATATATTTTGTTGTGGAATATGAGAAACATTTTCTTAAATTAAATTCAAATGAATTATTACTCTTTGTTTTTATACGCAGATTATACTTTGGAAGCATGTATCTATAAAAAGTGAAAACGGAAGGTGGACTTGAATGACCTATGGAGATATACTCTATTTTAATATGGAGTATATGTTAATTACTCTGTCATTTTATAGTTATACATTTAGTTTTCTAGACTTTTAAATTTATTAGTACTTTGAATTGTTAAGAATGCTTTGGATAGTTTGTAAGACAATATTTTTTTTATTGTATTTTGAGATCTTATTGTCATTGTTGTGTGATTATCATTATTGAAAATTTAATTTAAGAATTAATTGTTCTTGTTAATGACTTGTGGTTCTTGAGATTTTATAAGTTATGGTAAAAAAATATAGGTATAATATAAGAAAAATTGGATACTAACACGACATATTTGTACGCCATTCACTAAAGGTTAAAAATTCTTAAGACACTTTTAATTAACGTTACAATGCTATTAAAGTGCTCCACTAGCCACTCGAATTGTTATTATACTAGATTTTGGAGGCTCTTTGAAAGTGTTGGTATAGTATATTTCAAGCGCCTCCATCAACCTTACGACGCTTTTGATCTACTATACCGACACTTTCAAAAAACATCATAATAGGGGTTAGAGGCACAGAAAAACCCAATACTTTTAAGAGCGTCGGTAAAGGGTATAACAATGCTTTTAAGCACCGCAATAGAACATTAATTAGCACTGCAAAAGGCTATTTCCTTACTAGTGTATTTGACAGGTAAAATATCAAATAACAATCTAATCAACACTCAGTTTATGCATAGTTATATATACGCACCTAAAGGGTCCACAAGTAGCTTGTCAAAAATAAGGTTAAGCAAATTTCACAATGACCCACAAACACTCTATGGTTTAAGTTACTAAATTCTTCTAGTAATATGATTTATGTTCTATACTTTGTAAATCACTATAGATTCTACAGAAAATTTGGTAGAATTTCCTTTGTAAACCCAACATTTCTCATTTTTAAAAATTTGATTTTCAATCCTATTTATATGCATTTAAATACAACCACAACCAACACATAATGCCATTTTACACCTAGCTAGGTAACCTAAAGAATTTCTAATAATAAGTTTAGTAATTTTACATTAAAGAGAGTAGACAATGTCATACCTAGATAGAGATTATAGCTTTGGCTACTACTAGCTAGGACCGAGGCTTCAGAAAATAAGAATATCACTAAAAAGAGTTGTCATGAAAGGTATACGAGCAAGAAATAGAAAGTTTCAATTTATTTAAACTCCATATATAAAATAAAAGAGCAAAATAAAAACATCATAATATAGAAGAATGCTTCTGTTTTACCTAATATGCCGCTAATTAGTAAACGAAAATAAATTAAATTCTACTAGATTATACCTTATATCATGAATTCCATACTTAAGGCTGTAATCGTTACACATGAGATTATATTTAATATATACTTGAAATTTATACTTTCCTAACTAATTGCAATTAATGTAGTCATTTTATGAGCTCGATTACGCTATAAGATTGGTTATTTATTATTTTCCAAGAAAGAATCAAAGAAATATTTAAAAGTAAAAAGTATATGATAACTTCCATTGGTTTTATAATAAATATTTACCAAGTTGAAATATTGTATGAGACAAAATAGGTCTTGAGTAACTTTGCTACATGGTACAATATGTGGAGTATTCCATATATATGAGTTTGTTAGGTTGTTAGATATACTCTTGGTTATCATTTTCATGACTTATGCATTTTATATTTACCAAATATTAAAATAAGTTATGTAGGCTTTCATATCATATCTTATGACTTCAAATCTTCACCCATTATAAGTATTTCGTATTATTGTAAGAGGTTTATGATATTTACATAAGTTTAGTGATCTCAATGTCTTAATAAACATGTGCATGACTAGATGACTAGAGCTATCAAAATTTAACCCAACTCGATTTCAATTAATGTAGTCATAGTTATACAATCCTTAACTAATTTCAATCAATTACCTAATTAGATTAGTCATAATTCGAGAATAAGACAAAATTAATTACCTAACTCATTTCAAATAATTTAGTCATTAACTTGAACATATATCAAAATTAAATATATCAATAACCATATCAAAGTTACAATATTTCTAATGCGTACCTAAGATTTTATTTCCTACCCACATATCAATAACCATAATCTACTGTATACCCAAATTACACACTCACAATTTCTTCACTCACATATCAATAACCATAATCTAATGCACATATTAAACCTAATTTTTCAGAACTAAAATTACAAGCCTCAACTTACTAAATTCATTTGCCAAAAAAAATAACTAAATTCGGGCAAGAACACAAACCAAAAAAAGAGATGACACCACGGTGAGGGGAAGGAGAGGTGGCACGGCACCACGGTGGAGGGGATGAGAAAAGACGGTGGCATAAATTTGGAAAAGAAAACAAGCCGAAATAAGACGGCGACACCATGGTGAAGGGGAGGAGAAGACTTGATTTGGGCACGAATTCGGGCAACAAGATGAAGGAAAGAATGGTGAGGGGTTCTATTTGATGTGGGGTGGCACGAATTAGGTCAAGAAGATGAGGGAAATGAAGAAAGTGGAATAGTAGAAGGTGATACTGATTCGAAATGAAAACCCGTATATTTTTAATTTAGGCTAGTAAAATGTGGGGGGTCTAGCACACACCCGCCGCTTATAACATTAATTAAAATGCGGCGGTTACTAACCTAACTCGACACATATTATTATGTCCTAATTTAAAATGAGGCAGTTTAGCCTTTACATGCTGCTTATTAATATAATCAATAGATAATATGTGACTTTCTAGCTAATACGCCGCTAATTAGAAGCCGCAAATAAATTAAAACCTACTAGTGTAAGCAAACATTCTTAAATCTTAACTTATGAAAGTAAATAGTTTGAAACATCACAATGCATCCACCAAACTGTTGTACCTTCTCTTTTTATACTATATTGAAGCCTCACACAGTTGACCTAACACATATTTGCACCAATTTAGTTCCCGAATTTGATCCACAACAGCAATGCCCTTAACAATATTCAAATCAATTGTACAATTGTGGGTAGGAGCTAAAAAAGTGGAAAGTGCATGAAGTACAAAAAGTTGTTTAAAAGCATTTTGTCCATTAGTCATTTATTGAATCATCTGCTCAACTAAATATAATGGTATAGGTTCATTCTTATCTTCAAGACCAAAAAAATATCTAAAATGTTGTTTTAAGGGAAAATTAGGGTTGATAAGATTTGAACTTCTAGAAGTAGTTTCAACATCCCTATTTTTATTTAGCAGAAGGCAAAATACATCATAAACGTCATACTCAGCTATCTGGAAGCTTCTAACAACATCTATAGTAAGCATATGACTAGTAGGATCAAAACAACCCACAAGCTAATTTAACATTCGTGTTAGAGCTCTAGTTAACTCTTGGTCAACAATCCTCCAAATCATATATATTTCATTTCTTATTTTTTTTATCGTCTATGAATCATCTCATCAATTTCACCAATTGACAAGGCCTACATTTTATTTTAAATGTAGTTTTTACCCTGCCATATAGAGAAAAGAAAAAAAATATAAGAAAATATAAGTACATGAAAGATACTATGTCTTTGAAAAATATTAGTACATGAAAGATATTTTACCTTTATGGGATTAGTTTATTAAGACTATTCATAGCTTCTATGTCCAATCTCCCTCTCTTCTTATCTTCAACATAATTTCCCTTTGATTCAATTTCAATTATAGTATTGATAACCTTAGCTAAAGCTATGGAAGGAGTATTAACAGTCTTCTAAACTTTTATTACTTCAACAACATCATCTTTAATTTTTCTTTTCTTTGTTTCTTTATTTCCTTTAGCTTTCTTTGCATTAACTATTTCATTTTCACTCTCATGAGCATTCTTGTTATCTACATGGATCAAACAAGAATAAAATATCACATTAGTATCCAACATCACTATAAATAAAAAAAGAAAATTATTATAGTTACATTTATATTTATATAAAATAGCAAGTTCATATTGTAAGATTACTTCAACAATAATAAAATAAGAGAAAATATAGAGTTTGTAATTTTTTAAAATAATACAAGTGTATTTTTCATATATTAATAGAGCTCTTTTTTATATAAATAATATAAAGGTAACTATGACAAATTATATGGTAACTATAATTATTATAGTATAATATAATAGAAGACAACTAAAATCAAATACAGGGTTACAAAATAAATAACTATGTATCACTGAAAGGAGACTAAATAAACTAATGTAGCAACTTGTAATAAAAAGGTCACTATGATTAATCGAAAAGTCACTATAATTATATTAAAAAAGGTCACTATTAGATATGGTTTACATTGTATAGCAATATATGAGTTATTAAAATGTTACTATAGGAATAAAAATGGTCACTGCAAATATACATTGACCATGATAATTGAAACTATAGTTATATACTTTGCATGCTTAAAATAAAAGGTCACTATAAAAAATATAAAGGTAACTATAATAATCTAAAAGGTATAAAAAATATGTTCAATAGGAAAATTATAATATTGTTTTATGTGGTTTTAATAAGAAAAAAGAATACTAAAAAAATAAAATATACTACCGGGTTACTATATATAAAAAAAATTAAAAGATGTCACTATAATTGAATTCTAGACAATGATAATTGAATTGCATACAATGATAATTCTCAAAACGAAGAGTCACTATAACTAATATAAAGATAGCTATGATAAGTTATATGGTATTTATAATTTTTATAATATAGTATAATATTTTATAAAATAAAGAATGTTATATATGACAAAATAGATAACTATGTATAAAAAAATAAGAATATTAAGCTGAATATAGTAAATATTAAGGAATAAAAAGGTTCATATGATAATAATTAAGGTAACTTTGATAAGAGTTAAGGTCACTCTAAAAATTAAGTGCACTATGATAAGAAATAAGGTCTATATGTTAAGAATTAATGTCACTGTGATAAGAGTTAAGATCCCTATAAGAATAAAATATATTACTATAAGAATAAAAGAGGTCACACTAAGGAAATAGACAATTATTGCACAGTTGTTATATAAAAAATAAAGTAGTAAAATTGTCCCTATAGCATTAAGTAAGGTTACTATAGCAAATTAAAAAGAAACTATGTAATCTATATTAAAAATATAAGCTCCACATAACAAATAGATAACTATATATCAATAAAAGTTGACGCTGTTCCACTGAAAATACTAAACATGATCTCAAAGACAACATTATTTGGATAAGAATTACTATTAGTGATAAAAAAAAAGTAACTATATTAGCTTACACAGTTAGTTGGGCATGTAAAATATAGATAGTTTTACTATTAAAGTCATAGCTACTTTAATTACAAGCATAGTTACTCTTTTTCGATAAATAATAATGTCTCTATGGAGTTAACTATGTATTGAGAATGAAAATTTAAATGGTCACTATAGCAATAAAAATTCTAATTAAAATAATTACTATAAAGCATCCAAAATAAGAGTACTATGAAAGATACCAGTCACTAACAACAAAATAAATAGCTATAACAAAAAATTAAGTTACTATAAGTAAAAACAAGCATACTATAGTCATAAAACAGTTCACTTAACTATAACATGTGCTTACTATGAGGACACTATGAAGTGACAATACAAAAGTAACTATATCAATTATCAATAAATAATGATACTAGAAATAAATAAAAGGTAACTATACTAATTGACTAAGATAAGATCAAAATAACATACAAATTAAAAAAGGTCACTATAGAATAAAGAAGGTCAATACTCTCATAAAAAAAATAGTTACTATATGTTATGTGATGGATACTATATAAACTACCTATAAATAACAACAAAATTATAATAATCAACATAAAAGCAATATTTGGCCAAAACAACAACAAATAATAAAAATCACGTGGTTCAAACATATATTTTTCAACAATCAATCACCATTAATGCAATACCAAAACAGCAGACAACCAACATAATGTGCTTATGTTTTTTTTAACAATAATCACACAAAAACACAATTAAAGCATATACTTCAATATCATAGTGATAATTCATATAATAATAAGCAATAATTTTGCTTGACAAATATAAATCAAACGTCATACAATCAAAATTGTACCTAATGCTTCAGCGACAATAACACTGAATCTACCGCCTCTAGCAGTGTGACCTCTTCTTCTGTCGCCTCTACCACCACTGTCTCTTCAAAGTAGACCACCATGTGTTCTCGCCATTTCAAACCCTAAAAATATACGAACAACCCTAACAATTAAACCTAAAAACTCAAAAATAATTAACAATTGACACAAATTAACTACGACATTGTAAGTAAACTAACCGCGTTATTGCTCTTGTGCCCAACGGTGAAGAAAATTGCCATAAAAAATTGAAGGAAACACTACCGATGAGAACTGAGAAGAATAATGAAGGAATGGAGAAGTGGAAAACTTCCGAAGAAAAACTAAAGGAAACAAGGACAACGTGGACAGAAGATATGGAGAGAGTAGTCAGTGAAAAATTTGATGGTAGAAGAGAGTGACAAGTGAAATAGGACAGTTGAAGAGAGGGAAAATGGGAAGGTTGAAGAGAGAGAAAACAGAAATAGATAAAAAAAAGTAAATCGGATGAAATGAACAGCACATCAAGAAGAAGAATATGAACTAGTGATCTACACCGTTGATCAAATAAAAGGAAGGATGAGATTGCTTCTCAACCCTGTTATTATATATATATATATATATATATATATATATATATATATATATATATATATATATATATATATATATATATATATATATATAGGTGAGGGATCATGTGAGAATCCTCCCCTTATGTAAGAACCCATCTTGTGTGAGAATTCATCTAAGACCATTGGATGAGTGAAGATCTACGATTGTGATCACAATAAAAAGTAATGGCAAATCTATAAATATCTGAAATTGGGAATGTTCTGTGCATTTCTTCAGCTAGGACAGATTTTGTGAGTTGCTTTTTGCACTCTAGTAAGCTACTGTACTTTTCCCCATCATTATGACTTTCCTTTATATTTTCATCGTTTTCTTCATTATTGTACATCAATATTAGAATTGTCTTCTTCCCGGCGAGAGCTCTCCACATATTTCAGGTATTTTTTTTTTGCACCTCCTGTTCTAAATAGGTTGGTTGGTTGTTCTAAACTTATGAACCTATTGTTCTAAAAAGTTCTTCCATTATTCTAAAACGTTGCTCTAATGTACTTACATTGCTCTACTGTTTTAACGTTGCTATAAATGTTCTAAAACGTTACTCTAATGTTCTAAGTAGATGGTTTGGTTATTCTAATTTAGTGAACTGTTGTTTTAACTTATACTTCCCTCGTTCTACATAATGCTTCTCTTGTTCTAAATAGGTTGGTTGGTTGTTCTAAACTTATGAACCTAATGTTCTAAAAAGTTCTTCCATTGTTCTAAAATGTTACTCTAATGTACTTAGTTGCTCTACTGTTTTAACATTGTTATAATGTTCTAAGTAGATGGTTTCGTTGTTCTAATTTAGCAAACTCATGTTTTGACTTATACTTCCTTCATTCTACATAATGCTTATCTTGTTCTAAATAGGTTGGTTGATTGTTCTAAACTAATGAACCTAATGTTCTAAAAAGTTCTTCCATTGTTTTAAAACATTTCTCTAACATACTTACATTGCTTTATTGTTTTAACTTTACTATAATGTTCTAAAACGTTACTCTAATGTTCTAAGTAGATGATTTCGTTGTTCTAATTTAGTGAATTGATGTTTTAACTTATACATTCCTCGTTCTATATAGCGCTTCTCTTGTTCTAAATAGGTTGGTTGGTTGTTCTAAACTAATGAACCGAATGTTCTAAAAAGTTCTTCCATTGTTCTAAAATGTTGCTCTAATGTACTTATGTTGCTCTACCATTTTAACATTACTATAATGTTCTAAAACGTTACTCTAATGTTCTAAGTACATGATTTCGTTGTTCTAATTTAGTGAACTCATGTTCTAACTTATACTTCCCTCGTTCTACATAATGCTTCTCTTGTTCTAAATAGGTTGATTGATTGTTCTAAACTAATGAAACTAATGTTCTAAAAAGTTCTCCCATTGTTCTAAAACATTGCTTTAATGTACAATGGTTTAGAACGTTGCTCTAATGTACAATAGAATGAAAGTTTACAACATTAAAACATTAGTGTAGAACAATATAATAGAAGCTTAGAACATTAGAACAATAGTTTAGAACAATATAACAAAAGTTTAGAATATTAGAACAATAATTTAGAATAATAGAACAAAAGCTTAAAATATTATAACAATAGTTTAAAACAATAGAACAGAAGTTTAGAACATTAGAAAAATAGAATAGAAGTTTAGAACAATGAAACATATCTTTAGAACAATAAAACATAAGTTTAAAACATTATAACAAAAGTGTAGAACAATATAACCAAGTTTAGAACAATAGAACATACATTTAGAACTATAGAACATAAGTACAGAACAAATATTTTTAAGAAAAGTACGACTGTAATGATGTCAGAAAGTATAACTTTTTTCTTAGGGTTTTGCAAAAAGTAGTTTTTGTCTCATTATTTTTTTGAAAATAGGGCAACATGTGTTAGTTTTTAAAAAAACAAAAATTAAAGAAGTGTGTCAGTTTTGTAATTATTTACGCTTTTGCCATTTTTTTAACTCAATTTCATCCGTTGGATATATATATATATATATATATATATATATATATATATATATATATATATATATATATATATATATATATATATATATATATATATATATATATATATATGGGATCATTTTATACACCCTAAAAATCAGTAGTTTCCATAGATTACCATAGTTAGTAGAATTATATTATATTCAAAATAACAAGTAATGTTTCATTTTATTTTCGTAATTGAATTGTAGAAAGTTGTTGCCATTTTTTTTCCAGTAATTAGTCGAATTATATTCTATTCAAAATAATAGGTAATGTTTCATTGTCTTTTCGAAATTGAACTACAGAAGGTTGATGTATTGTTTTCTTCATAGCTTTGATCTGTTGTTGAACTTTTCTTAATTCTATTGATTTGATAAACGGGTTTCAAAACATGCATGTTCTATTTCTTGTAAAAATTGGTATTAGTATTTGTTGGAAGTATTATTAGAGTAGTTTATAAATTGGTTGTAGTATTTCTTGCTTAATAATAATGTTGAACGTTAGAACAATAGGTAAACAATAGGACATTGTTCATAGTATATTATGGGTTATGCATTGGTCGTAGTATTTCTTG
Source organism: Dysphania ambrosioides (assembly GCA_026401315.1). NCBI lineage: Eukaryota > Viridiplantae > Streptophyta > Magnoliopsida > Caryophyllales > Amaranthaceae > Dysphania > Dysphania ambrosioides. The sequence continues at coordinate 20,021,806 of CM048667.1, forward strand.
CTTAAGGCTTAAAACAATAGGTAAACTTATTAGAGCAATAGTTATAACAATTAGAACAATATAATTATATATTTAGAACAATAGATATATTATGTTAGAACAATAGGCAAACATATTAGAACAATAAGTAAATATATTATAACAATAGGTATAATATGTAGAATAATAGATTAGTGCTTTTAAAATAATAGGTAAATTATTTAGAATAGTAGGCATATTTGCTAGTACAATAGGTATAATGTCTAAAACATTACGCATATTTAGAAAAGTATGCATATTAGAACAATAGATAGAATAATTAGAACAATAAAATTATACTTTAGAGCAATAGGTATAGTATGTTAGAACAATAGACAGATTTGCTAGAACAATTGACAAACATATTAGAACAATATGTATAATATGTAGAACAATAGATTAGTGTTTTAAAACAATAGGTATATTATTTAGAACAGTAGGCATATTTGCTAGTACAATAGGTATAATGCCTAAAACATTACACATATTTAGAATAGTAGGTATATTAGAACAATAGTTATAATAATTAGAACAATAGAATTATATATTTAGAACAATAAATATATTATGTTAGAACAATAGGTAAACACATTAGGATAATAGATAAACATATTAGAACAATAGGTATAATACATAGAACAATAGATTAGTGTTTTAAAACAATAGGTATATTATTCAGAACAGTAGGCATATTTGCTAGTAAAATAGGTATAATACCTAAAACATTACACATATTTAGAATAGTAGGTATATTAGAACAATAGTTATAATAATTAGAACAATAGAATTATATATTTAGAACAATAAATATATTATGTTAGAACAATAGGTAAACTCATTAGGACAATAGATAAACATGTTAGAACAATAGGTATAATACATAGAACAATAGATTAGTGTTTTAAAACAATAGGTATATTATTCAGAACAGTAGGCATATTTAGAATAGTAGGCATATTAGAACAATAGTTATAATAATTAAAATAATAGAATTATATATTTAGAACAATAAATATATTATGTTAGAGCAATAGGTGAACATATTAGGACAATAGATAAACATATTAGAACATTAGGTATAATACATAGAACAATAGATTAGTGTTTTAAAACAATAGGTATATTATTCAGAGCAGTAGGCATATTTGCTAGTAAAATAGGTATAATGCCTAAAACATTGCACATATTTAGAATATTAGGCATATTAGAACTATAAATAGAATAATTAGAACAATATAATTATATTTTAGTACAATAAGTATAGTATGTTAGAACAATAGGCAGATTTGCTAGAACAATTGACAAATTAGCTAGAACAATAGGCAAACATATTAGAACAATAGATAGTATAATTATAATAATTGAATTATATTTTAAAACAATAGGTATAGTATGTTAGAACAATAGGCAGATTTGCTAGAATAATAGGCAAACATATTAGAACAATAGGTAAACATATTAGAACAATAGGTATAATATATAGAACAGTTGATTAGTATTTTAAAACAAGAGGTATATTATTTAGAACAGTATGCATATTTGCTAGTACAATAGGTATAACATCTAAAACATTATGCGCAGTGTATTGAATAAATATAATATAATAAATATATGTTTAGAAAAATAAATTACAATATTAAAACATTAGAACACTAGTGTTAATATTAGGTCGAAAGGGATCGGTTTCGGGTAAAAAGTGACCTAAAACTTAAAACACTTTGATTTTAGTCAAGAAAGGTTAAATGGGATCGGTTTGGGGTAGAAAGTGATCTAAACACTTGAAACACATCGATTTGAGTCAAGATAGGTCAAATGGGATCTGTTTCGGGTAGAAAGTGATCTAAACAATTAAAACACATCGATTTGAGTCAATATAGGTCAAATGAGATCGGTTTCGGGTAGAAAGTGACCTAACTACTTCAAATATATCGATTTGAGTCAATATAGTCAAATGGGATCGGTTTCGGGTAGAAAGTAACCTAAACACTTAAAACACATCGATTTGAGTGAAAATAGGTTAAATGGGATCAGTTTCGTGTATAAAGTGACCTAAACACTTGAAACACATCGATTTGAGTCAAGATAGGTCAAATGGGATCGGTTTGGGGTAGAAAGTGATCTAAACACTTGAAAAACATCGATTTGAGTGAAAATAGGTTAAGTGGGATCAGTTTCGTGTATAAAGTGACCTAAACACTTGAAACACATCGATTTGAGTCAAGATAGGTCAAATGGGATCAGTTTGGGGTAGAGAGTGACCTAAACACTTGAAGCACGTTGATTTGAGTCAAGATAGGTTAAATGGGATCGGTTTCGGGTAGAAAGTGACCTAAACACTTCAAATACATCGCTTTTAGTGAAGATAGGTCAAATGGGGTCGGTTTCGGGTAGAAAGTGACCTAAAACTTAAAACACATTGATTTTAGTTAAGAAAGGTTAAATGGGATCGATTTGGGGTAGAAAGTGACCTAAACAATTGAAACACATCGATTTGAGTCAAGATATGTCAAACGGGATCAATTTCGGGTAGAAAGTGACCTAAACGTTTGAAACACATCGATTTGAGTCAATATAGGTCAAATGGGATCGGTATTGGGTAGAAAGTGACCTAAATATTTCAAAAATGTCGATTTGAATCAATATAGGTCAAATGGTATCCGTTTCGGGTAGAAAGTGATCTAAACACTTGAAAAACATCGATTTGAGTCAAGATAGGTCAAATGGGATCGGTTTGGGGTAGAAAGTATTTCAGAACACTAGAATACATTCTTAGAACAATAGAATTAATATTTAGAGCAATAGTGTAAATTTTTAGAACACTAGTGTTAATATTTAGAACAAAGGAACTAAACATACAAACAACAAAGTTAAACTATAGAATCGAACCATAGAATATATAATCACTACTTAAAACAATATAATTAATATTTAGAATAATACATTTAATATTTATAACAACGTAGCAAAAGTTTATAACAAAGCAAATAAAGTTTAGAACAAGAGATAACAATGTAGAACAATAGACTTATTATTTAGAATAATAGTGTCAGTTTTTAGAACATTATAGTTAATATTAAGAACAAGAGAAGTAAACTCACGAACAATAGAGTTGAACTATAGAATTGAACCTTAGAATAAGATAATCACTAATTAGAACAATAGAGTTAATATTTAGAACAACATTGCAAAAGTTTGAAACAATAGAATTAAATTTCGAAACAATACAATACGTAGAACAATAGAACTAAACATAACTATAAAATACAATTAATATTTAAAACTACGTAGCAAAAGTTTAGAACAAGTGATAACAACTTGGAACAATAGTCTTATTATTTAGAACAATAGTGTCTTTTTAGAACAAGAGATAATAATTTTAGAACAGTAGAGTTGAACATTACAATTTGACCTTAGAATAAGAGAATTACTAATTAGAACAATAGAGTTAATTCAAAACAACATTGCAAAAGTTTGGAACAATAGAATTAAATTTCAGAACAATAGATTTAAATTTCAGAATAATAGAACTTAATTTCAAAATAATAAAATACATTCTTAGAACAATAAACTTAATATTTAGAACAATAGTCTAACATTTTAGAACACAAGCTGATGTTCTACTAATGTTATAAAACACAATACTAATATTCTAAACCTTAGCACATATATTTTAAAATTTTAATATATTGTTATAATGTGTAATACTTATGTTCTAAAATTTGAGTACTAGTATTCTAAATCTTAACACATATATTCTCAATATTTATTCTATTATTCTAAGGTCTAATACTAATGTTCTAAAGTTGAATACTAGTGTTTTAAATCTTAACACATATGTTCTAAATGTTTATTCTATTGTTTTAATGTTTAATATTGATGTTCTATAATTTAATATTGGTGTTCTAAAGGTTCACACATATATTCTAAACTTTTATCTATTGTTGTAATATGTAATACTGATGTTCTAAAGTTGAGTATTTGTGTTCTAAATTTTAATTAAATATGTTTTAAATGTTTACTCTATTGTTTTAAGGTCTAATACTAATATTCCAAAGTTTAAGATTGGTGTTCAAATTACTACTGAAAAAATTATGAAAATGAAATAAAAGTAATAGAAATAATTTGAAAACTATTAAAGAATTGTGCAAGTTGAAATTATAAGCTTGATTAATTGAGAATATAAAGAGACGTTTTGGAAAACTATCCAATAATTATGGGGTGCGAATTTTTCTCAACTGCCAATTAATTTCAAATTTTTTTTTATATTTACAACTTTGACATTATTGAAGAATTAATCACAGCCATCAAAATACACTTAACTAACGATTATAGATAGTTTTTATATATGCATGATTCTTATATAAGGAGAGTTTTTCACCTGAACCCGCCCCTATATATATATATATATATATATATATATATATATATATATATATATATATATATATATATATATATATATATATATATATATATTCAAATTGGAATCGAGTTAATCAAATCGAACATTATACATGATCCGAGTCCAAATATCTCCTATCTAGATTTGGAGGTTTTTAAAATAAAATTTTTCTTCGAATCAGATACCATCCCTATTCGTGTCACATTACATTATGCATATCATTTTGAAATTAAAAATTTTAGCACGAAATACATTTATAAAGGTAAAATCGTGAAATAAACCGTTGGGTTAAACCATAGCCAAGTCGCAAAATCCGGTATTCCGGTTTCATATAGAGATCTGACTTCACTCTCATCTCATTCTCATCTTCTGCTCAATCTTCTTCGTATTTCAATGGATTCTTTGAGAAGACAAGCCAGTAAATTACGCGACCAAGTTGCTAAGCAACAGCAGGTATTACAAAATTCATGCTTTTCAATTATTCTATCTCTCTGTAATTTTGAATGTGATTTCTTTTAAATTATATAGTGTATGTTTGTTAATTTTTGTGTATCAAAATAATCAGTGAATTTATGTGAGTTGTGGTATGGCGATTGTGTCAAACCCTTGTGTTGATGTTGCTCTTTATTAATAAAATGGAAACAGCAACAACAAAGTAAAGCCTGGATCCCAAAAAGATACGGTCAGCTATATGAATTAAGAATCTACCTTATGTGATCATTCGCAAATATCCATCAAAATGGCACCAAAATTTTATTGGGTATGTTGGAATTTGTAGTAGTCTAAGTGCGTTTGTTACGGTTATAGTGGTAATGATGTCGGTTTCAAGGTATTATGTTAAAGAAATTGGACATTCTTTAGATGTTAAAGTGGTAAAATTATTTAGAAACTATGACAATGTATGGCTGGTATATCGCATTGTTGTAGCTGAAATTTTGAGGTAGATTGCACAACTTGAGCTTGATGATGTCACATAAGCGGTGTAAATTGATTGTTTTTGTGATTTACTCATGTGTTCTAGTTGGAAGGTCAAGGTTTTGATTTACTATATGAAAGATTTCTTTTGCACACATTACATTATTTTTTGCTGTTTGTTGTCCTACTGGTTACTGGTGTGTTTATGTCATCACTTTCAGTCTTGAGTGAGACTTAGGATTGTGGGTCTTTTGGAAATCGAGTTGTAGTGTGTATTGTATAACTGCATGAAGTAACATGGAATATCAATTTTTATGGAGCTTTTTTTTGGATAATTGATCTTATTGAACATGAGTTCTTATTGGCAAATTTGTTTTCATTGTTTCTGTTTGTGATACTCTGGATCCTGAATGATATCCTAAAGCTTGATGCATGTGCATAGTCAATAATTTGGACAACTTGTGATATTTTCTTACCGTTTCTTCAATTGGCTACTAATCAATGTTGGAAACCCCTGTCAATTTGAATTTTTCAGGCAGTAATAAAGCATATCAGTGGACCTGGCTATGAGAGCTCAGATATTATGGTCATTGATGAAGTAGAGTTGCAGAGACATCAACAACTTGACAAGTTGTACAAATCAACTCGTTCAGGAAGGGTAAAGGGGCTTCTGCTTAATTCCGTCTCTTCATGTCTGCATCTTTTTTGTATGTTATCACGCTTCTAATATGTTTAATTCCATTTCAATCTCAAGGAAATCTGTCTAGCTAAGTTTGCTGTGAAAGAGAATTCAAAAGTGATGTCTTCTAAGAATGGTTGTAGCTTATTCTTCTCAAACATGGAGTCCATCATATTTTCAAGCTTTCTTGTCAGTTGCGTCATTGTGTAAGTGTTTAAAATATAAAAAATTGAAAAGAAAAGTGTACAGATGAGGCTAGATAAGGTTGCCTTATGGAAAGTGCAGAGGTGTCCGATTCGTTTTTTTTTTTTCATAATAGTTTCATAAAAAATTAGAAACTTTTTTAGGTTTAATTTCAAGCATTACCTTTTATTTGTGTATGAATGTCAATTCTGGCTAGCTAGTTTTTACATGTGGCCATTTGTTGTGGATGTTTGCTTTCACCTCTCTGATTTTCCTGTTATGATGGGTGTCTTATGCAATATTGCTCTTTGACGATTATTGAGTTTAAAATGAATTCTCTGTTTTTGACTGACATATATCAAGGTGAATAAGGGAATAACAGGTTTCTTGGTACTCAGAACAAATGTTGAACTGTTACAAAAGATAGGTTTCAAGTTAGAAGATGTGCTCAATGTCATACCATTATTCTGTTTTGGGATTTAGGAAAGGGTAACAATGGCACATTTATGCCAGGACAATGAACCGCTGTATTTAAATTGTTGAACTATGTTTGTGTTGTGACCTTGATATTATTATTTCTTAGTTGTATGTCATGTTTACTTGGCCTCTTGTTCTACATATGACATTTCAGGATTTCCAGAAAGAGATTGTCAAAGCTGCCGAAGTATTTGCTACTCTCGGCTACCGAAAAGTTGAAGCAGGTGAAGAAGTTCTTTCATGTTTCTTAACTTTGTTTTTCCATCTCTCACTTTAGGTGATTCTGGCATGTGTTTTGACTTTCCATAGAAACCAATATATGGTTTTCTATAGGATCAAATGCACATGAGATGTTCCACTCTCTGTTGAAGACCATTTAATTTGTGTATAGCTTCTAGTCTTGTATCAATGCTTTATGGATCAGATGTTTGAATCTAAGGGTTGGTGGAATCCCTTTCCCTAAAGGGAGAGGGATCCCATTTGTTAGTGTTCACCATGGGGCTAGTTTACTTTCTTTCAATAAGAAATCCTAGTCTATTCTAAGTAATGGACACAGTAAAAATAGGATTGAGTTTCGAGGCTTAAAACTTGAAGAACTCAAGCACAAGTACTCGATGTTTTGGGAACTTTTAAGTAAAATTCTACGATTGTTCTCTGAGTTCAAACTTTGGAATTGTACAACGATTGTGCCTATACATCTTTCTATTATCATTTACAGAAATCCCCTTATGCCTTTGGCCACCTGCATATGGAGATTTAAGGATCCAAAATAAGATACAGCCTTTTGCTGGGATAGATTAGCTAGTACTAATACATCTTATAATATCATCAAACATGAAAGTATTTGAACAAGAGAGCTCAGTTGTTCTTGCATTATGGAGTTACTACATGTCTAGGAAACAAATTATTGAAATTATTCTCTGATAAACAGTTTGTTGGGAGTTCTGGATACATAGTTATATTTGCTAGTATCTTGGGTGAGGGTGAGAAAGAAGTTAGGAGGAAATGTTTAGACATCAGCTTGTTTGGCTGTTTGTTGGCTTTATGGTTCAACAAAAATGATAGATTTTTCAGAACAAAGCTATTGGTCTGGGATTCCTGGTGCTGTGATATGTTGAAAATTGAACATTTCGTTCCTTTGGTACACCATACAGGTGTTTTCTATGGATTTTTTTAAAATTGTTATATAGTATGTGTGGCACATTAATACTTTACTTGTTTTCTGTTAACATTTATTTAAAGTACTTCTCGTCCTCTGTTGTTGTACTTGGTTCCTTAGTTCATCTTTTAGCTATGGATTTTCTATAAAAATGCTTGTGTTTGCCGACTTATTTAATTTCGATTTGAGGACTTTCTCTAGTTTAAGAATGCTTCAACTTTCTTCAGGTTTTGAGTTGATCTTGGTATATGCCCTTGATTGGTCTTAGTATGATGTCATAGGGGTTTGATTGTTGCAGATTCTTGAAAGGGTTCTTTTTTGGAGATTTATGTCATTCAAGATTTGCTTCTCACTTGGGTTTCCTTTCGGGGCTCTTAGAGAGAATATATTTCGGGACTTAGTTATTAAGATTATTTTTTTTTTTTTTTTTTTTTTTTTTTTTTTTTTATGAATATAAGAGTGCTCAATATTTCATTTCTCACTGTGGGGGCACAGCATGCTTATTGGTTTTTTTTAGCTTTGGTTGGGTAGAGTTATCTAGCTTAGAGGAAGAAGAAGATTGAGGTATTGTTCTTCCTAAAATAGAGGTGAAGATGGTAGATCACTTGGAAGGTTGTAGTTTTTGGTGACATGGTTTCCTAGAACATTTACATGATCGAATGATTCTTTGATGGAGTGACAAAGTAGTTAAGGTCTGCAAAGGAACAAACTATCAGTGATACTTATTTCAACAGAATCCCTTTGAAGTTCACATTGCCTATGGTCCTATTTCTTTGCCCTTGCTTCCTCCCTTTGTCAAGTGAAGGGATAGGTAAATGGGACCATGCTCTTATTTCTTGAAGAATCTTTAGCAGTGGAACATTTTCTTGTTTTCTTTTAAACCATGCCTCTGTAGTTTCTACGTGCATTATGAACCTATTCCACTCTTTTTTTTTCAGGGGAGTAGAGGTGAGTAATATTTCATGGAATGTGTACTAGTCTTCTTTAGTTTACATTTGGTGAGATTTCTTTTTTGGATGGTATCCTCAAGTCTTCATTCTTGAAGGAAATAACAAAAAAGAGGAATACATTAAGCTATTTCTCCAGGTCCTTTTACATCTCATTTTTTATATAGGTGTTTACAGAAGACCCTTGTTACTCTTTCTTTTCTTGCTTTTAACTTGATTAGAGGGCCAAGATCCAAAAGCACTTTGAAGTATCATTATGCACCGATCTCAAGGAGAAGCGTGATTTTGGATCAGTTGATCACTGTCACCCCACATACACTACTTATCTTTTGTTGGTGGAGAGATATGTGGTGATAACTTATCAAATAATCGTTATGGTGTCATTGGATGATATGTGATTCAGTATGCTGGAGTATTATATGAATTTGGACGGCACAAGAGGCTTAATGTTTTTGGTGGTTAGCATTTTTCTATTTTCTAATTCGGTTGGAGAATATTGTTTGGATTTTAATGATTATTTCTATTTTCTAATTCAGTTGGAGAGAATCGTTTGGATTTTAATGATCATCTGTCTTAGTCAGGTGTCTTTATGAGAGTGTCATTTGGGTTCAAATAGTGTTTTCAGGTTGACTTAATAAGATTTTAATGGTAAATGAAGATTTAGAATAATGATTATGGAAGGAACCATGTTTATGTGGCATAGGCTGTGCCATTATATATGCATGGGACCATCCTTACATGGATAGGTTGTACCATTTTAAATGCTTAGCATACTAGCTTGAGTGCAAGTGAGGACTAACTGTGATTCTACCCATATAGTGCCAGTGTGCCACTTTAGGCACCTCTTGGCTTAAGCACCAACCTCAAGCATTGGGGCACATATCAATAAATTTTTTTCAAGAAAATTGACCCTGATAGTCTCCCATACATCTCTTCTCTCAGTTCATTCATTCAATTTCTATCACTCTCCAAATGAATTTTGTTTTAAAATTTTTGAATCCTAATCGAAAACCATTAAGATCCTCATTAAAGTTCCTTAAGAGGAAAAAAGGACCCTTGATTTTTCAGCCAAGATGATCCATACCCTGCACATCACCTCTCAGGCTCTCACCTCCATTGTCTTCCTGGGTTTGCTGCCGGTGAACACTATTGCATACAGATCCGTGCTTTCCTGGGTCCACCCTTTTTTGAATCACCATCCTATGAGTTTCTTCGTCCTTTTCTCCTTTCAAATGATCACAATAATGATTTTTTTAGTATCTGAAAGGACATATTGAAGGCTCTCCTTTCAATGTACAAGATGTGAGAGCTGCTAAGGTTCATCAATAGAAGAGAGTTACTGTGAGAAGGTTATGAAAGGGGAGGGGAGTGGAGAGAAAGAGAGTAGAGTAGAGAAAGTGCCACTAAGATTTTTGATTCCATCAGTAGTGAAGATATTTATTTGAAGCCGGTGACGGTTAAATTAATAATGAATGAATGGGGTAGGTATAAGGTATTGTAAACGGATTTTGGTTGAAGGGCTGGTCAATAATGTGGTCAAAGGTTCAAAGCATTGTATTGGATGGTCTTTGTTGGTTGAGTGGCCTTTGTTATTTAAAGAGCTTTGTCTGCTGACAATATGGTTATTTTCTTCTATTTGCAGCATCACATCTTTGTTTCAGATATTTGATCTTATGTGTGCCTCCTTGTTGTTACCTCTTGATTTTTCTGGCTGGGTGGAGAAGATTTCCTCTTCCCTAATTAATAATTACATTAATATTGAATTTGAATGTGCTCTCGTCAGAAAGTCTAGTTTCTTTCTGAAAGAATGCTGGGTGGTTTATACAGGGTAAAGCATGCTAGGTACTGTGTGTTGGACTATCAGAGATTGGAAATCTGGTTTTTGTCAATACATATCTTGTACTCATGCGTCAAAGATAAATTGCTTTTGTAGATTAGTGACTGTATATTGTGAAATCTATCAAACAAAATTCAAGAGAGGTTTTTTACTGAAAAAATACGGGTTTCTCAACAGAAGCATAGTGTTGAGATTGCTGTATTCTTGCATCTATGATTTGAGGGTGAGGAATTGAAGATGAATGTGACTATTATTTTCGGCGTAGTTAGTGCTTTACATGTTTGCAATCCATATCCATGGATTTATATATTCCTAAAACTTCTTCAATGTCAGGTAATAAATTGTCTGAGGAGTGTTGCAAATATGGTGCTGAGAATACTGAAGACAACATTTTGGCAAAGGCTGCATCAATTTATGGTGATGCTCGTAAACATGTAGAGAAGGAGCAGGAAGATTTGAATAGACTGCTATTATCTCAGGTGGCTTGCATATCTTTGACTTATAGATTCTACAGAGTAATTTGTTTATTATAGTTCTATTTGATGATGAAAAGGATGAAAGGCTCTTTAAAGTTTAAATTGCTAGTTCATGACCTTTTCATATGCTTAAGTGCTTTATAACTGCATGGTATTGGGTTCTTATCTTTGCCTTTTGCTGTTTGTTCTTTGATTCCTTTTACCTGCATGGAAGATTTGGACCTTTGTAATCTCATTCAGGCCCACTGATATCTATTACACGCCGAAAAGATCTTGGCAATTGGGCATCATTGACTATTTTCTTAAATTTATATAGTAGATATGCCAGATATATTGTCTCTCTCTTCAGTGTCATGAATAGTAACAGACTATTAAGATATGTTAGAACAACTCCCTCTGTCTTCAAAGTCTCCTTTTTCTGATAATTTAACATATTTGTTAAGTTTCTATTTGTAACATGCATGGGAATAAAAAAATTTGCTATTCCCTTTGCCCCAAAATATTTTCCCCACTTTGGCCAAATAGGTCTCACGATTAATGGTCAAATAGGGTAAATAATATGGGACTTAGGGATACAAATCTAAATGGTGATTGGGAAATAGTTAAAAAAAGGGGCACTGTGGGAGACATAAATTGGTTATTATATTTCCCTATTTAATTCTTTTCATAAACATGATAAATAATGGAAGATGGAAGGGACAATGTGTTAGAATTCTGAAATGCTAGGTTGGGCATCTGGGCAGTTGTTTATTTTGAAAAGCAAGTGAGAATTTATGTACATGATTATAGCATGTAAGGCCTTGATCTTTTTTCGGTCTACTTTTTTATATTTTTGGCTCACTGGTTGATTCCCATGAAGGTTGTTCGAGTATTTAGTAATGCCTTTAGCTTGCAGTACATATTGTAAAAAGCTCAATGCCTGCATGTATCTTCTGATATGTTTATCTTACTTTGATGGCCAGTACTTTGGTTATTCTTCATTTCAAGACTTTCAGCTGTTACAATTAATAAGTATTGAGCCTGTAGTTCCTCCCTGGAGCCTTATCTGTGTAACGTTTATGACTTTTATCCATTGCCTGCTTTATTTTATAAGCTGTTGGTGGGTGCCTATTTTGTAATGTACCCCTGCTCGCACCATCTTAAAGACATACCATCATGAGAGTTTTTATTTACAGGTATTGGATCCCCTGAGGCAAATGAGTACAGGAACTCCTCTAGAGGATGCTCGTCATCTTGCACAACGATATAGCCGTATGAGACAGGAAGCAGAAATCCAGGTATGTGACTATCCCTGCATAATGTAGTGCTTTTTTGCTTATTATTTACTATCCCCATTCGTTTAAAAATCTTTTTTTAAGCCCTGTTTGATCCATTTACCTTGCTCTATCTTTTGGATGAAATTATCTTTTAAGTTTTCTAACTTCTTCCCTATATAAAGGGTTATTTATTAAGCCTCCATTTGTTTTGATGGTAAACATTTTCCCGGAAAATGGTTTTCCCACTTTGCTTTGTTTGTTTTGTTAGAGGAGGAAAACAACTTTCCTAAAAGGGTAAAATAGCTCTTCAAGAGTAGAAAACATTTTCTTTTTGTAAGTAAGATGTGCCACATTTTCCTCCTGATTCTTACCTCTTTTATTTATTTGTTTTCCATCTATCCTCTTCCATTCACATTCATTTTTCTTTTTCTTCATAACTTTCTTGCAAGGAAACAAATTTAGGAAAATTATTTTAGATTGTATTTCTCCTAGAAACTTTTTTTCCTTGGAAAATGATCTTACCGTGAAAAATGTTTTCCTTCAAAACAAATGGAGCCTAGTAGTAAGTCTATGGTGATCTAGAAATAAAAGGTTTGAAATGCCAAATGGTTGTACGTTGGTAGTCGTTATTGTCTTAGTATCTCATGATTTGAATTGATTTATCATTAAAGCAAAACAGGCAGCTGAGGTTAATCGAAGGCGGGCACGTGTTAGGGAGGTTCCATCCCACGAAAATTCAGCAAAGTTGCAAGCAGCAGAAGCTAGAATGCAAGAGTTGAAAGCTAACATGGCAGTTTTAGGCAAAGAAGCAGCTGGTGCTTTATCTGCTGTTGAATCTCAGCAACAAAGATTGACATTTCAGAGGCTTGTATCACTGGTATGTATGACTATGTATACTTTATTGAATAATGCTTGTCCATTTTGGAATGGACAAAATAGATTTCTATAGTTCCTTGCACTTACAAGTGAATGGCACCTATTGAAGGTTGAAGGGGAAAAAAATTACCATCTTAGAATAGCTACCATTCTAAATGAGGTTGAAACTGAGGTAAAACTTCAGTTACTGTCTCAAAATTTGAAATTTTAATTTAATCCTCCTAAAAAGTAATTAATATGTTCACCTTTCCTCTGTTTCAGATGGTATCAGAGAAGCAGCAGAAAGAAGCAGCTCCTCCTGTTCTCTCAATAGATAACAATTCAGAGAAAAAAATGTACTGCTTAGCTGAAGTATGTTATAACATTACCTGTTTTCTGGTTTCTTGCATCGTAGACATTAAAATTTAGGATAATGAACATGTTTCCTAAAAATCCTTTAGGTGATAGGAACCCAATTTGGTGTCATCAGGTGTCATGCATCATAGGCCTAGTTCGACATATTACTTAAAGAGCTATTAGGGACTAGAGTACAAGTTTCTTTTGCCCAAATGCTAAACATTACTGTTATCATCATATTGTACATAATGGGCCTTTAGCTATACATTACTTTGGATTTCATTTTTCTCTTTCAGGCAATCCATCCCTTCTATGCCGAATCTGAGAAAGAGCTGAGTCTTGCAGTTGGCGACTATGTAGTTGTTCGCAAGGTTTTTGATCTAACCTTGTTTCTTGTTATTCTTGGTCCTGCACTTTATTTTAGTGCTTCACTAGTCCTTTAAGAGCTATTATGTCCTACTACTGGAAAAGAAGATGAAAAGAACATCCACCGCCTATCATCTTGTCGTATGCTAACCTCTAATGTGGTCATGACTTTCATTTTGATATACTGACCTTACATCTGCCTCTTTTTTTGTTTTGTGTGTGTTGGGGTTGGGGAGGAGGGGGGTGGCAGAGGATACTAGCCAACTATTTCTGGGCAAGCTGCTTTACGATTGGTGCTGGACTTTGATGCTTTTTTGTTTGTCTAGATTCTGCCCAAGGTAATTTAAAAATTTTCTATCTAGGTAATCCCGTCTGGCTGGTCTGAGGGAGAATGTAAGGGCAAAGCAGGTTGGTTTCCAACAGCTTATGTTGAGAATCGTCAGAGGATTCCAGCAAGGAATGCTGCTGCTGAGGTATACTAGGAAAAAAGGGTCATCTTTCTATCAAACCCTATCATCGAAATTTGTGCCCTGCATTTTGAACTATGCAAATATCAAACCAGCTATTTCACGTTTATGACGGGCACAAGCCAAGTTATGAGCCCTGTATTAAGCTAAATGTTTGTTTCTGATTATCTGAGTAGTGTTGACTTCAATCTCTATGCTTCATGCATATATTGATTCTTTGATTGTAATGAAACTTCTACTTTGCTAGTCTGTGTTGGGTATAGTTTGCATATTCGTGATCAATGAAACGTGAATGTTGTTGAGAGGTGTTGCTTATCATCTACCGTGTACAATGAAGTGAACAATAATTGGAATGGAGGGGATAACCTTGGGTGTTTTGAACTCTCACTTGCTGTGATAATTTTTAGAAAAAATTTGCTTACATGTGAACATTGAACAATTGGAGTTTCAGGGATATTCTGAGCAGTGAGATGACCGATGAGCAGTGAATCTGGAAGATCCAACAAGAAAATAATCATCTAAGAATGAAAACTAGGGGGAGGGGGTGGTTCACTAAGAGAGTTACACCCGAGTTGCTTCACAGGCTGTAGTAGGTTTTAAATATGAATATGGGGTGGGATAGGAATGTGAAAAACTCCTTTATGTGCTCTTGCAGACGCTTGTGTTTGGGAATTGGGGGTCCAGGGACCTCAACTTCAGTAATGAACGACAAACCGTTTCTTTTCGAATTTTCTCTCTCTAGAAGAGAGCATTTCCTCTGTCTCTCTAGATGAGAGTATTTCCTCTGTATGACTTCGAATCCCATAGCCCCTGGACCCCTGGTACCTATTTTAATATTTGTTTTCCTATCTGTGAATTTTACTTGTCTATTTTAGAATAAAGTCCCTTACTGCCATTACTCGTCCTCCTCCTGTATTTCCCTTGCCTATAAATCAGCAGTGGCATTCCACTTAGAGGTCATGCCTTCCAATAAGTCTAGTCACCCTCCAGCTCCTTTTATCATCTAGCTATATGGATTAATACTCCTCCATCTTAGATTTCCTTGAATAATTAGTTTCGTTAGATGTTGATACTTCATCCCCTAGCCCAATTTTGTGTGGACCCCAAGGACAAAATCTAATTTCAAACCTAAATGTTTATGAGTCGTTGATTCCTTTGTGTCCACTTAGCCTAGCATTGAGACTATTTCCCTTCTCTTTCCAGTGTATGAGAGCTTCTTAGCATTGTAGTGCCATGTCATCTGAAATCCACCATGTCCCCTTGTGGGATATCCCAGTTGAAACTTCTCCCTATACAAAGTGTACCTCCATAGTCTCCCTAATTTATGAGGTCTAGTCCCCACCCCAAGGCTCTTTCAAGGTCTCCCATTAGTACCAACTAGAAAGTACTAATCAGAAATCAGGGGGTCTAATTACATCAGAGGCGCTTCTGAATTTCTTCTCTGGAAATTGGAGAATAACCTCTTAAGCCTTCCTTCATCAAGGGTTATATTCACCTGTCATGATAATAGGAGAGGGGATTATTCTATTCTTGAGTATCTAGACAAAGGATATGCTAATGATGAATGGAACCTTTCTTGACTCCATAATTTTGAACCTCTCAAAATTTCTTTTGAACTAACCATAGTTCAACCATACTAGATACCTTCCCTAGAAAAGCAAAGGAAAAACTTATAGATTAAAAGTCTGTTTAATAGTGATATAAGAAGTCAAGAACTTAGTTCATGAAGCCTAGATAAGTTCTAATTCTACTACCGTGAAGGCTATTTAGTAAAAATCAGTTAATTAATGAGAAATTGGTGTCCCACCTTTATGAAATCTAGAGGATTCAGGTGGGATAGTTTTCAGAAGAATGTTTCTCAAGATCAAAATGAGATTGTGTCTTTGGAGGATGCTTAGGTGTTTATTTCTGTTAGAAGTGAGAAGGTGAATGAGGCCGCCATCAAATGGTGGTACCGGAGACAGAGGGCCAAAATCCGAATGGGACCATTATGGTGATCAAATAACCTCATTCTTCTTCAGGTGAGTCAAAGAGAAGAAAGCAAGGAATGAGATCAAGATGCCAGCTCAAATCAAATAGGAATTTCTTTAGTTCTATAATGATTTGTACAGAGTTAAATCTCAATCTCCCCCACAAAATTGTAGCCAGACTAGCTCAAGTCTCATGCCAGTAGAGGAGTTTCAACTAAGACAATCCTATTTGATTCAAATCCTTCAATAAAGAATGGACCAAATCCTTCAAACCCTCATTCCAAAGATTACTCAAGGAAAGTCGGTTACACATTTAAGACCCATTGGGTTGTACAATTCAGTATATAAAGTTATTTTGAAGTGCCTGGTGCACATGATTTGAAAAATATTGGCAGAGGTAGTTAGGGAGTTCCAAAATGTCTCTCCCTAGCAGAAGTATGACAGAGAGCTGCTAATTGTGCATGAATCGATCCATTTCATGAAGCACAAGAAAAAAGGTGCGGATTTGCAGCGGTTCTAAAAATAGATCTAAACAAGGCCTATGACAGAGTGTGATGGGACTTTCTGGGTGCAGTTCTTCAAACCATGAACTTCCCTAAAGGATGGATCAATAAGCTAATGTCATGTGTAATTGATGGTAGGGGATCCACTATCGTCGTATCTCTTCATTCTTCGCATGGAAGTCCTGTCAAGAAGGACGCTCAAGTCGGAGGGCTCAAAGCTTTTCTAAGGAATCAAAATAAGTAGAGGTACTTCGTCATTATCACATATGTTTTTTTTTGTTGATGATTCTCCCTTTTTTTAGGCCATGTGATAAGCTCAGAAAAATCCCACATTATATTCAACCCAAACATCTGCTATTGGTTGCTATACATAATTTTGATGTGAAAATTCTATAATCTGAGCCAACAAGGAAGATTATTGCTCATCAATCTTATCCTATAGCAATGTTCATGCATATTTTACCCATGTATCTCCTGCCGAAATATATCACCCAGAAAGTGTGCCATTCTGTCCTTTTGGTGGCGGTGCTTCCTCTGAACAAAAAGGAATAACATGGGGTAAAATCAAAGGTCTTAGAAAGACATAAAAACTAAGGAGTATGGCTCAAAAACATTGAAAACCTCAACTACGCGTTGGTGTTTAAACGAACCTAGAGACTACAATGAAAATTGTACTCTCTTATGGCAACAATGATCATAGGAAGATACAAGCATCAATTGGTGGCAGCGAATTAACTCCAGACCCCTCCCATATCCGTGTTTATAAGAGTATGGTAAAGGCCGTGGCTAGATTGAAAGGGGGATCAGGAGTCTAGATTGGCAATGGTCAACCAGAATTGAGGAGGATAGATGGGCGAGCATGGATAATCATAATATTACCTCTGCTAAACTTCTCCTAGGAGAACCAAACACTTGATATAAGCAAGGTTTTGCGCCTATTCCCTTCAAAGATGGCAAACACTATTTTGTCCACTCATATAAGCAAAGTGGGAGCAGAAGATAGGTTAGTACGGTGGTCAGCTTATTTAGGTAATTACACCACTAAATCAAGATAAAAGGTACCTAGCAGATCACACCTTCTCAAGGGTTGAGGAATATAGTCCATCCAAAGATGTTTAGTAAATGCAAAATCTTTATCAGGAAGCTAATACATTTTTTGCGGTTTCGACCAAGGCGGGTCTCCGTAGAAGAGGGATGAATATGGAGGAGGCTTGTATTTTGCAACAACAACGAGGAAAGCATGGATAATCTATTCATGCATTGTAACGTCACTACACAAATATGGGCTTCTTCTACTCTAAGACTCCGAATCAATGGATCAGAACTGAGTGCTGGCTTATGGATTGTCAACCTGAACTTATATTTTTGCAAAATATAGAGAATGGGGAGAGTACAAAACCGGGGAGTTTTGTCCAACTCATTGGTATATATGACTTCGAAACGAAGTCATCCTTCGGGGGATAAAATGTAATCCAAGAATAATTATAGTTCTAATGCATGATTGGTATACACACTGGCTAGACGTAGAAATCAACCTTTCTCATAGTCGAAAGGGAATGATCTAGAAGGAAAAGTTGCATGCTCATTGGTCTAGGGGAGATATCAGCAACGATGAATGTGATATCATCCTCATTGATGGAGCTTATCATCGTAAAAGTCAAATCATTGGATTGAGGCTAAAGAAGGAATAGGCTGGGTGACTCTTCGTCGTCAAATTCCTCTGATGGAAGGTAGTCCAAGGGTTAAAATCATGTCACCCTCGTACGACTATCAAAATGTGGGAACGGGTGAGTACAAATCTAGGTACGTTTTGGGTACAATTGGGATAAATATAGACATACCAATTTACAGGGACGGTTTTAGTATGGGTTGAACCCATACTAAAACCAAAAAACCCTTACATACCTTCTGCAGCATAATTTATTATATGTATAACTTCAGCTCACTCACTGGTGAGACCCTTTTCTTTTTACATAGAACACCAAGGTTCGAATCTCGGTCTCCCCATTCTATTTTCTTTTTTCCCCTCTACCCCAGTACCCTTCACACTTTCTGTTCTTTCATTTTGGCATTTCAATATTTCACCATTTGAAACCCTAGGTAACTAGGTTTCCCCTTCAAGAGTTCACACCACGTCTCCCAGTTGGCCAGCCACTCACTCACTCAATCGCGCCTCACACTACTCGTCTCTGTCTGTCAGTCATGGTCTACTCTGCTAACTGCCTCTAGCCAACATTTACGAAGTTCTATAATTCTCTCTTCTCCTTCACACCTCCGGAACTCCAGATCTCTCGGCTTGAGGTGAAACCCGAGAAGTTAAAGGAGGCAACAACTAGTCATAATTTGGGTGATAAGGGTAGACCATATACCCGGTTTGACATGACTCGGCATGGATCTAGGCATATAATTTGTATCAAAACCTTGGTTCAACACTTAGACATGGCGTGTCAACATTTTTGGTAGAAGGAGAAAGGCCATGGATGTGTCTGTGTGGCGTGTGCGACTGGGGGAATGAGGTGGAGGGTTGAAGGTGTTTCCATGCATAAATGAAAACCAGATTGGGTAGATAGAAGGAAGACAGACTTCAAAAAATCACGTACTGTCTTCTATTTAACAAAGAATTGTAGCTACGTTCCACTCAAACTAAGCATATTTTATTTATCCCTTCGACTTTCAAAAAATAAAACTAACAATTACAATACTTATCCAATCTCTCACAGTAACCACAATCTTGGTTGCATTCTTTGCCTGCATTTTCAATAATTTGGGTGTGCACTTATTCCCCAGCTCAGCATTACATCTCTATGAAGAACTAGAGCTTATTGAAGAACTTTTTGTATCTCAGAAATCACAGAGAGACAGGAAAGACAAAATGTGAGTCAAGTTAATCATCAAAGCATTCTATACTACACATATCTTCTATTGTTTACAAAAATTTTGCAGAACGAACCTCTTAACTGAATTCTATGAGGTAGAAGCAGCGCTAGCATGTAGAGCAACAAGTGAAGCATAAGCTCCCTCAGGTATTTTCATGAGCTCATCATGTTTACCTTTTTCTGCAATCACCCCATTCTTAACAACAGCAATGATATCAGCATTCTTGACTGTGATCAATCGATGAGCGACAACCACAGTTGTCCGATGCACCATTACACTATCCAAAGCATCTTGAACAATGCGTTCAGACTCAGCATCAAGAGCACTAGTGGCTTCATCAAGCAAAAGAATCTTAGGATTCTTTAGGATTGCCCGTGCAATGGCTATCCTCTGCTTCTGCCCACCTGATAACTGTACCCCTCTCTCTCCGACTGAGGTGTCATAGCCTTGAGGCAGTCCTGAGATGAAGTTGTGTGCATTCGCTGCTTTTGCAGCCCCAATGATCTCGTTCTCGGTTGCTAGTCCTTGTTTTCCATAAGCTATGTTGGCTCGTATGCTCTCGTTGAAGAGTATTGGCTCTTGGCTCACTAACCCCATTTGTTGTCTGAGCCAACTTAATTTGAACATTTGAAGCTCTACCCCATCAAGCAACACTTGACCCTTGTCTGGTTCATAGAACCTCTCAATCATGCTGATCACTGTCGATTTTCCACTTCCACTTTCTCCCACAAGTGCAACAGTCTATAGAGTATCAACAGTGCATAAAACTATAAGACACTAGAAACAAGAGAATCGCCAAAATCATCCTATGTTTATACTACTATTTGCACAAAGCTACACTTAACTTATTCTTTCCCTTTGAAATGCCTGAAGAACACACCTACTCTCAGAACGCTCACAAAGCCATCTATCAGGGCATTTTCATCTTCAGGAGATGTAAAACTTTATGATCATGTAAAAGAAGTAGATTATTAACTATTTATAGGGCATTAATTGTAGATCAATTTATAGCAAACTTCCAGCTGGGAAAAACGTTGTTAGTTCATCACGGATCTGTTTTTGGCATCTTGGGGGCTGATAGAGGTACTTTGGGAGACATTTTAAGGATTAGTGATGAACACTTATTCATTGATTGCAGTTAGAAACTCGGTTTCTCTAGAAAAAAAAAATCAAAAATCTTGCTGGAAAGACTGCAATATGATGAATAATACCTTTGTAGATGGAATGAACAAGCACAAGTCACTGAATATTTGGATATCTGGCCGAGTTGGATATCTGAAGCTAACATGACTGAACTCGATGTCACCCTTGACACTTTCCTGCGTTATCCCTTTATCGCTCCTAGAGTCAATGCTAGGTTTGCTGTCAATGATCTTGAAGATGGAGACAGCTGAGTCCTTGGCTTTGTTCCTGTCCATAGCCATGCTGCTGCTTTGGGATAAACCTACTGCTGAGATTGTTATTGCAAAGAAAACCTGCAATTCAAAAAGATATCTATCAGACCAGAAGCCCACCAAAAAACACAAAAGAATCCAAAGGTGATGTGAACAGCAAAGCTATAACAATTGTTTTACCTTGAATACTTCTGCAAATGTAGCTTTACCATGATGAATTAGGACAGCCCCGATGTAGAAGCAGAAGGCATTTGTGCAGTAGAGGGTGAGGAAAGAGAAACCAAATCCAACACCACTAATAAGTCCTAAACGTACACCATGTTTTACTGGAGCCTCACATTTCTTCTTATACAAATCCATCACCTTTTTCTCTGCACAGAAGGAAGCAACAGTTCTGATGCTCCCAACTGCATCGTTTGCAACTTGGCTTGCTTCTTCATACATTATCTACAAGTGCATGAAATGCAAGCGTTTTAAAGTATGAAATCACATTCAGAAGAAAACATGAATATATTTTTTTGTGAAGGCTAACCTTAGCATCTGCACTAAATCCCTTCATAAATTTGCCTTGGAGGTACCCCTGAGCAAACATGAGGGGTGCCACAGCTAGAATAATGAGTGCTAGAATCCAATTAGCTGTAAAAGCTATTACAAGACCCGCGACTACAGTTGCTATATTCTGCATAACTAAGGCCAACTGATCCCCTACAAGGCTCCTGACATTTGCTGCATCTGTTGCCAACCTTGAACCAAGTGCTCCACTGATAATAAGAAAAGGTCTTAAAAGTAAGATATTTGTGACATTTTATGCAATCAAACTAGTAGACTAAGTGTAACAGAATGGACAAACCTTGAATTTGCAGGATCATCAAACCATTTAATTTCTTGGTGGACAACCTTTTCAAAGGTCATAAAACGAATCCTTCGAATCAATTTCCCTCCCGCTATCGCGAAACAAAGGTTCTGGAAAGGTATCGCTATAAAACTAGCAATTCCTAAAGACATATAAACAAGTGCCCATTTTCTTGAGTCCTTGCGAAGAAAAGGTGCTGGTTCATAGAAAATTTTGATGGCAGAGGAGATAAGGAACCCAAACAAAGGAAAGATAATCCCGTGTACTGAAGCAGCAAAACTTCCAAGCAGCAGGGTTGGGATTTCCGGCTTATTTAAGTAAGCCAAGCGTCTCATGGAAACACTTCTACTTTTCTCCCTTTTTTCCTCTTCTTCAGGCTTTTCTCTTTTCTCATACCCGTCATCATAAACATCTCCTTCATCAGTCTCCTGAATATTTATAGGTCCAGGGACACTAAAGCTGATGGAAATGGAGGGCCTACCGCTGGAGGAACCTCTACTGTTTGATCTCTTCATTGAAAATCTTTGGCTTGCTGATCTGCTCATTGCCCTTTCAAGATTTGGACTCATATCAAGAGCAGCAGGACCCATGAGGGCAGCTTCTTGTTCTCTGGCCCCTTCTTGAAGTCTCACCAGTTGCGAGTAGCCCCCTTCGGGGTCTTTGATCAACTCCTCATGAGAACCTGATGCAACACATAGTTAGGAGAATCAATACATTTTATTATTTATGCTAAAAGATATTATATACTCAGTACAATTTAAAAATACATTTGGTACGTTACCTTTCTCGACGATTTTCCCTTGATGAACAACTGCTATAGTATCAGCATTCTTGATAGTAGTCAGCCTATGCGCAACAATGACAGTAGTCCTATTTGTCATTATTCTGTCAAGTGCATCTTGTACAATGCGTTCAGATTCTGCATCAAGGGCACTAGTTGCCTCGTCTAGCAGGAGGATTCTCGGGTTTTTGAGGATAGCTCGAGCAATGGCTATTCTTTGCTTTTGACCTCCAGAAAGTTGAGTTCCTCTCTCTCCAACCATTGTGTTCAAATTCTACGAAACAAAGCATCCATCTCAACACCTTTGGCTAGTTATGAAGAAAAATCGATCTCATATCTTATCTATCCCCAGAATTATATGAGTTTTTTTTTTTCCTTTTTCCAATTCATCACAGTATTTTTGTATAGAAATTCTAGAAAATAAACTACCAATTCAGTGAACATTATCGTTTAAGGGTTACCTTAGGAAGCTTGTCAATAAATTTTGCGGCATTAGCAAGCTCAATAGCAGTCCTAATTTCCTCGTCAGTGGCACCTTCCTTTCCATATGCTATGTTTTCTTTTAAAGTAGTAGTAAAGAGTACAGGCTCCTGACTGACTAATCCAATCTTCTGTCTTATCCAAGCTAACTGAAGCTGCTTCAAGTTAACACCGTCGATGAGAACCTCACCTGAATCAGGATCATAGAATCTCTCTATGAGGCTAACAACTGTAGATTTTCCACTCCCACTTTGCCCAACTAGAGCAACAGTTGTTCCGCTAGAAATACACAAATTGAACCCTGCAAATATCTGCACATCTGGCCTAGCTGGGTACCGAAAATGTACATCTTTTAGCTCAATATCACCCTGGATATCCTCTAATACAATGCCTTCAGTGCTTGAGGCATCTATTTTTGGTGTCCTATGTATTGCTTCAAACATCTTGTATGCGGCGGCTTGCCCTGCCGCAAATGCATTCAGACAGGGAGATGTCTGTCCCAGTGACCTGATCAAGATTCCATGATGATAAGTTTATGAAAGCAAGTTTTTTTTTTCTTGGATCACAGCAGACTGAATAAAAGGAATAAAACTGTGATAAAAATTGGTGAAAATTTGACTGCATTTCTTAAATTATACGTAGTACCATATTTCTAAAGAAAGAAAAGATGAAGAAACACTTACATTCCACCAGTCATCATGGCCATAATCACATTGAGAACTTGCCCGCCATTGTAATTTTTTTCTATAATTAGTTTTGCTCCATACCAAACAGCAAGAGCATATGAGGACAATATTATGCAAATTAATGCACCAAGCCCTAATCCTGAGGCTAGCCCTTGTTTAACAGCAGCTTTATATGCAATTATAAGCTTGTTATCATACTTATTTATCGCGTCTTTTTCACCAGTGAATGATGCAACCTGAGTTATATACATCAAGGAAAGAAAATTAGAATGCATTAGTAAACACAAGAAGCAACTGCATGTGCCTAGAGAAAGGAGTTTACTGTTCTGATAGCACCAACAGACTGCTCTACAACATTTCCAGCCTCAGCGTAGGCCATTTGAGCACGACTAGACATCTTCATCATCAGCATTGCCATAGTAGCACCGGCAATAACAAGGGCTGGGATGCATGCCAGCAAAACTAAGGCTAAAAGCCATCCTTTTATAAATGCAATGGCAAATCCACCAAAAAATGTCGCCATCAACTGTATGAACTTGCCAACCTTCTCCCCCATGGCATCCTGAATGAGAACAGTATCCCCTGACATCCTACTGATGACTTCTCCCGTTGTTGTTTCGGTGTCAAAGAAAGCAATATCTTGCCTAAGAATCGTCTTTAAGTAAAGGCTTCGAATTTTTGCTGCTTGCCTTTCTCCAGTCACAATCCAGCATGTTACCTCTATTATCAAAGAAGCACAGATATTAACATCAATATCATGCAAATGAATGACAAATGCTCCCTTTGTCCATTAATGAGCCACATTTAATAATGACAACTAACAACTTTTATTCATCATTTTTGATGATCAAAGTAACCAACCTGCTAAGATTGGTGTCATTTGATCCCACACCTCATACAGGAATTTATTTTCATCTTTTTTTCTTGATTTGTTTTCAAATGTTCCACACATATACTAGACATGCATATACTGCACAGTTATTGTGAACACACATACAATATCATTGACTGTCAAAAAAAAAAAATCAAAAAATGAAGATTTTTACTTGTATTTACTCATCTAAATTACTATATGGTACAACAATTTCATGTTTTTGTTTTTTATCTGCATTTGCTCCATTGGTTTGAGTATCATGCAAGAGATGCAACTGTGATATCGATGGTACTTACGTAGGAAGCAAGCTATCCCAGTATATATAGCCAGGTACAAAAACCTCAAGGATACCTGCAATATGAGGAGCAATAATCAGCCAGTAATTAAAGAACAATCATTAAAATTAATTAAATTCGCCTAATGTACAAAAAAATTAGACTTATTAATAGAACAAAAGAAAGAGACAACTCACTTCACATGGAATGTTTCTTCAAAAAAGAAAGAAATCTAATTGGAACACTCTTTAAATATACGACAGAATATTAAATACGTACTTAATGCAAGTAAGAACAATGATGGTACAACTTTTACGTTGTAACCATATCTTTTAAGCACTAATCTACATATAATCTCCTTACTTGGCTCAACAAACATGGATAATCATTCTCTTTATTTCAATTCCCTTGGTTCACACTCAGTAATGAAGAGTATTTCATTGTATGATGAGAATATCAAGCAGCTGGAAATATATAAAATTTTTGTGTTCACTAATATATGTACGTACTATCAAATACTTGGCATAAATCAATAGAATTTTATTCCGCTTGTAACACTTTTTATCACCAAACATATGGAATAATGATCAACATAGAAAATAAAATGATTTTGGTTCAACTCCACTTTAATAATGTTATGATCGGGACCTCCTCCAATTGATTACTTTGTGTTACTTTGTGCCATTCGCTATCAAGATAGGGTCCCTATATTAGAAAACCTCTAGAAAATGTGCTACAATGTACCCTTACGTAAAGTAAGCCAATTATAACTCCATGGTGTAACCGATCGAGTAGAAATAAGCTAAGGGGGCTTATGTCTAGTCTCATACTTGCATTAAACTCGAGCAACTTGTTATGTGGGCACAGCTCTCGAGTCGTGTGTTTAGGGGTTGGAGGGATCCTAACCTAAGCTTTAGCACCCTACCATGAGGTTGGTGCACCATTTGGTTGGAACATGGAACGTGGGAGTCCTACCATTGATCTCCTAACTTCATCTTCGATTTATCATAAACATTACTCCCTCCGTCTTTTTGTATTAGTGCTCAAACAGAGACCATTTGGTTACCATTGAGGTCCTAACTTAACCTACTATCTATCATAAACATTATTAAGATGCACATATTGAAGTAATTTCATAGAATAAACAGCAACAAAAGGGATGTAGCAAATGTGCATAACTAACCATAATTAGGAAAATAAATAAATAAATAAAAAGGTCAAAAGGGGTGAACATAATCATCATGAAATAGAGCACGGAAAATACAAGTATGTCAAGTGCATAAGTCCAATTTGTACGACCCACTATGACAACAGATGCCTCTTTTATTTATGTCGGCCACTCAGTGTGAAAAAACCTTAGCTTCTTTCATGCACAAGTTAAAGCCAAGATGGATCCAACATCCTTAATAAGAACTTGACGTACCAGCATAAAATTTTCCATTGGCAGATAAGATAAAGAAAATTCCGAAGACATGGAAAAAGCAAAAAAAAAAAAAAAAGCAAAAGAATTTTGTATTGTAGTCGTCAAATCTTAAGTTGGCAATCAATCATCACCAAGTTTGTAACACCCTGGATGAAACTTCAAAGTGGATTCTAGTTCATCAATCCTGTCATTTTCCATTTTACTTTCAATTTAGACTTTTATTTTATCTAGTTCGCACTAACATTATTCACATAATGAAAATTATGAGGGCATAATCAACGGCAAATGTAAACAAGTGTAAATAGGACCTAAAATGTCAATGATATTTTTTTTGGTGCTAAAAAACGTCAAAAATATGATGTACACAGAAATAGATAATCAACATATGTATTAATTACTTCCTTCGTGACTATTTGTTTGGTATATTTCTATTTTTAAAATCAACGTTTAAAAACTTTAACCATATTATCTAGTTATATTCTAACAAATAATATATCAAAGTGGCATTATTTCAATCTAAATTTTTAAAATATTAAATTTTCTTTATTTTTTGTCTTACAAATTTAGAAGAAAAAAACATTTTAATTCGTATCTAAAAAATCGTAAAAAGTCAAATGTAGCAAATAAATAGAAACAAAAGGAGTAATAAACAACCCTCACAAAATATGTAAAACTATAAAACTCTATAGTATGGTACATTAATATTCTATATAAATGCAAATACATTTCTTTGCATTAGACGACCATAGAATTCATCACTTGATTAAGTATATGATCACTACTTCATCACTCCTTCAAGAAAGGGAGAATTTCACTCCATGAATCATGCTAACTTTGTTTCAATATAAAAAACACAGTATTTATTAGACTGGAAGTTTGACGACCCTAGAATTGACTAAGGAGTCAATGACATGCCTAAACTGGAATCTTACTATTTCAACTAGTAAAAAAAGGGTATGTTGGCATGGAAGACGTGTGTCATTTCTCAATTGACCCAAATTAGTCAAAAGATTCATTGCCTTATCCCAAATACATAATCGAAAGTATAATTTGATTTTGAAAATAGTATAATCTTTCCTTGGAAGCCAAGCTCTAGACATTTTACATGTGCTGTTTTCAATTGTCATTGTACTTGCAAATTTTCCATGCAGCTTCCATACTATATATGAAACTCACCAACAAACATGACTATTTTTCCAAGCTAAGCATGTGGCTTTATTTCCAAAATAATAGTGGAATACAAAAGGAGAAAAGCTAAACAATAATTAAACATTTTCCTAAATAAAAAGCAACAATTAACTTTAGTAATTGGATATAATGTGATTCTAAGTAATTATTGTCTTTTTTTTTTAACGAGGTACGTACGACGAACATACCTCATTCTTTTAATTTCAGCGTACAAGATACATATTAATTTTTAAAGATTTTCATAAATCCAATTGTACGTTATTTTATTTTATTTTTTTGTTCCAAAGGAGGTACAACAAAAAAACAAGAAACGGGCAAATAAACGGAGTAACCATTAAGAACACCTTGTCATAGTTGGGCAAATGATAGATGAAGAATTCAATTTAAAAAAAGGGGGCTACTTAAATCTTATTCGTTCTTTATAACTCTCTTTATATGAAGAAGAAAAAAGATAAAAGTTTGTCTAGATTTATAATTCAGCATTTGTATTCAAATAAAAAATTTCACTGGAAATTCCCAAAACACAATCTCCAATTCTCACCATTTATTCTCAAAATGACCCCAATATATATGCAATCGACAGTTTCCATACTCATAAGATATGAAGGGACACCCCTCATCATAAAATCCTCTTAATTACTGACAGTACCCAAAATAGAAGGAAATAATGCCGAAAATAGAATGAAAAAAAGTTCACCATTAAAAAAAATTATTTAAAGAAGCACGGAATAAACATTAGTGTTTAACAGTGACAATCAAAATTGTCAAATAAATGAATAAAAATTAATGAGATTATGTAAGCTAACAAATTTCACGACCTTTCTGCCAGTTTGGTACCTACCTCTGAGATAGATGACCGATTGTTGCACATATCTAACAAATAGATCCCAACTTTCACAGACAATTCTTGTACAATAACAATCTAATCATTCGAGTACATTCAGGTTCGTATCGTACTTCGTACATAAACATAATCGTTCACATCCGTTTTAACAAACTTTTCTCAAACACCCTTTCTCAAAAATAACACCAAAAGTATAAATAAAAACACGATCATAATTCATAATAACAATCGATATGAACCCGACAACCCTCGAAACAAAACATTACAATATATACAACAAGATAAAATCCGGATAAAAAAAAACACCCTATTCCCACAAACATTAAAGAAAAAAATAAATCAAAGATCAAATCAAAGAAAAGCATAGAAGGGTACCTTAGAAACATCATGAACAATATGCGCTGCATCAGAACTACCAAAAGAATTGATAATCTGACCCAAAATAAGAGTCATCAATGGCTGCGCAATTCCATTAGCAATGGCAGACACACTCCCTACAATCATCAATACTACATCCCATCGATCAGAAAAACTGAACAGCTTGTAGAATGCAACTTTTTGGTCCACTTCTTTAATATTATTCTCATCATTCTTGTTGCTATTTCTTGAATATTCTTCATCATCCCCCATCTGTTCTCTATGAATTCTCTCTCCTCAGGGAAAATTTTTATTATGATACGATGCAAAATATTATGCTGATATGATGACACAAAAGTAGTGAAGTGGGGTATTTATATACTTGTGGTTTGACAGAGAGATGAAAAGAATATAAGTATATATATTATATACACATATACATATATATTTCTATATATAAATTATATACACATATACATATATATTTTTATATATCTATATATATATTAGAAAAAACTTTGACTTGATAGTGAAGGATCCTGAAAAATGTTGTATATTTTACGTACGGGTTTTGTGTGTGTGGGGGGAGGGGGGAGGGGGGGTGGGGGTGGGGTGGGGTGGGGGGATGTTGGTATATAAAAAACACAACGACTTGAGAGAAGTAATCGGGCAGAGAAGAGCAACAGAATGTGTGATGTATAAAAACAAGCTGATTTTGGCTATAAGTTTGGAGTTGGAAGAGAATAAAAGGTAAATGACATAAAGATAATCACGCATAACTGGCTTTCTTTTTCATCGAACCTCAATTTTTCATTTATATATATATATATATATAAAAAAAATTCTTCGCCTTCTAGAAGATTTTATTGATCAAGAAATTAATAAAAAAAAAGTCAATAAAATATCTGTGTGATTTTTTTTTTTTTTTTTTTTTTTTTTGTTCTTGGGGTTTAGAGATTGTAATCCAGTAATCATCTTGGGAGATATAACTCCTCAAAAAAAATCTTATGAGATTTAATCGGGAGGACGACACAATATTTGGAAAGTGTAATATATGCTTTGGGGCGTGGTACGTCATGCGTGAGAACATTTATTTATTTTTTCTTGAAAAGGACGCGTTAGATTGTTGTTATAAATTTGGTATGAAAAAGAGATCGTCATAAATTATGTTGAAAATCAAAGGGTGTCATATGAGGTACATGTGAATATTAAAAGGTCATAGATTCAACCCTTCCTAAACTTGGTGGCTGATTTCTTCTCATGATTTTCTATATTTATCCTTAATTTTTTGTCAGATTTGGCTTTTTATGATTTTTAATACACGATTTTCCATTTTAATCTCCAAATTTGTAAAACAAAATATAAAAATTTGAAATTATAAAAATTTAATACATCTAATAATATATAAAATTCCACATAAATATATTATTTCTTATAACATAATTAGAATTTATAACCACAAGATTTGTAGACTTTTAGCTCCTAAGGAAATCATGCAAATACAAATGAAGCACACTCTGGATTTAGGTAGAGATGGCCACTGGGCTGGTTCAGCCAGGCCCAGCCCCAACCCGGTTCGCATCTAGCCCAGCCCACCAACACACCGGGCCAAGCCTAGTTCGGCCCGCTAAAAAAGTGGGCTGAATTTGAATCCAGTTTTTCAAACCCTAACCCTATTCGATTCGGTTCGAGAAAAAATTCGATTTGGCCCACGATTCGGTTCGGCCCGCCTAAATCTTTTAGTTTTGTAAAATTTAGTGTATTTAAATGTATTTTAGTTTATATAAATATTAGTTTAGTTGAACATAAATTAATTTATACGAATATTAGTTGATTTGCATATAGTTTAATTTATATGAATGTTAGTTTATTTGAATATACTTTAGTTTAATTCCTATGAATCAATGAATGTTAGTTTAGTTGAATATAGTTACGTTTATAAGAATGTTAGTTTAGTTTATATGAATCAATGAATGTTAGTATAGTTAAATTTATGTTAGTTTATATGACTAATTAAATATTAGTTTAGTTATATGAATGTTAGTTTAATTGAGTATAGTTTATTTTATATAAATGTTAGTTTAGTTGAATATAGTTTAGTTTATATGAATCAATGAATGTCAATTTAGTTGAAATATATATAATTTAGTTTATATTAATTAATTAATGTTAGTTTAGTTTAATATAGTTTAGTTTATATGAATTAATAAATATTAATTTAGTTAAATATAGTTTAGTTTACATGAATGTTAATTTAGTTGAGTATAATTTAGTTTATATGAATCAATAAATATTAGTTTAGTTGAATTGTATATAGTTTAGTTTATATATGAATCAATGAATGTTAGTTTTGTTGAGTATAGTTTAGTTTATATGAATTAGTGAATGTTATTTAGTTTAATATAGTTAGTTGAACATAATTTAGTTTATATGAATGTTAGTTTAGTTGAATATAGTTTAATTTAGATAAATCACTAAATTTTAGTTTAGTTGAATCTTAGTTTAGTTTATATGAGTGTTAGTTTAGTTGAACATAATTTAGTTTATTCATTATATAAATTAATAAATGTTAATTTATTTAGATTATATGAATAATATAAGTTTAATTGAACATAGTTTAGTTTATATGAATCAATGAATGTTAGTTTAGATGAATATAATTTAGTTTATATGAATCAAATATGATTATGTCTTTTTATGATTCTATATAATATATGTAATTTATGTAAATATGTAATTAAAAATATTGACAAAAGAAATGAAAAATGAATGTGATTAGTCGAATATAAAAGTTTACAACGAATGTTATTATGTGATTCGTGAATAAAAATATTTAATTAATTTCGAAATAATTCATTTCTTCTGATTTCTAATGGCATTATGTGAAATTCAGTTTGATTTGGTTCGTGAATTCGGTTTGATTCGGTTCGTGAATTCGGTCCGATTCGGTTTTGTTTCGGTTTGTGAATTCGGTTCGATTCGGTTATGATTCGATTTTGATTCGGTTTGATTCGTTCGTGAATTTAGTGAGATTCGGTTTGTGAATTCGGTTCAATTCGTGAATTCGATTTGATTCGATTCGATTCGTTAATTCGGTTCGATTCGGTTCGTTATTCGGTTTTCGATTCGGTACGAATCAATTCACCCTAGCTCGTCCGGATTCGGACCGACCCGCCCCCATGAACTGTCTGATCCTGGTCCCGATCCCCCCAGCCCGGCCTGGTCTCAGGCCAGGCCCAGCCCGCACGGACCGAACCGGTGGCCACCTCTAAATTTACGTGATCACTTTGTTAAAGTCATCAAGATTAAGGGTCCCTATATGACCGATGATCCAATTTATCTTATTTAAGCGTGATAGCACTAATAGGTCTTGAGTTAGTGAAATAAGATAAATGTGGTCACACACAATTACAACATAATAAGATTTTATGAAATAAAAGTGCGAAAGTAAAAGTGCAAAAATTGAAATAAAGCAATAGAGAGTAAAATTAAAATATGCAAAGTATGGACTATGCATGGACATTAGTTAAAGTTTTACTAATCAAATAAAGAATTGAGCTTAGAGAGACCATTCTCCACAACATACTTTAACTAAATGAAAGTCTAGTTCATAGAAGACTTGTATGATTTTGTCCTTGTACATCATTCACTAAAAGATGAACTAAACATTAGAGTAATGCTTTATGATGCTAACAAGAACTGAGAAATAGAACAACACCTAAATGCACATGATAGTAACAGGCACACTTTGGGTTTTGCTCATTAAAAAGGGTCAAGATTTGAATAAGTCTAGAGAGAATGAAGATGACCAAATCTCTTCATCATATACCAAAAGAAAAGAAATAAAGGAACTTGCATAATGTAAATGTATTGTAATAGATAAAGATGCAAGGAATGGGTGATTGTTTGAGTGATTAAGCTGAGACCAATCCATGATAATGGTTCTTTGAACATGGTACTTAAAATTAGGATTTTGAGACTTAACCTAGTGAAGGAAGGAGTTGCTCCTAGTCTACTATATCATAGGTGAAAGAGGCATAGAGTAAAGAGTTTTGGAGTTGATATAAGAGAGCATCAATGGTGATGTCTCTTTGCTTGATCAAGGGTCATGAAAGTTGCATAAATTGAAATAAAGAGTTCATGAAGATGGAGGTTTGCATCCTCTACACTTATCACATAAAACAAAAAGATACAATCTTAGGCCCTTGAGTGGATTAACACCACTAGAACCTAAGATGGATGGTGAATAGAGTAGAAGTAGACTCAAACAAAGATAAAAAATGATGGAATTAAAAAGGTCCTCGGTATATACCACTGAGGGAAGGCCCTTTAATAGAGCTTGGATTGGGTGTTGCTGAAAGGATTACTGTTTTATTGCTTGATGAAGGGCAAAGTGTGCCTTGATTGATCCTTAGTATGGATTTAATTATGTTTGAGAGTATTTGGTTGTGGCCAGAAAGGGAAAGAGATGAATGCCCAAAGTTTAGGGTGTTGGACACGTAAAGCCCGTGCGTTACACACACAAAGGGGGTGTTGGACCCCATGTTGTGCATTGGACACCTGATGTGGGCATTGGACTCCCTCTTACTTGGTGTATGACACCTTAACTGAGCTTTTCACACTCAATCATTGGGCGTATAATGCTCAATTAGAGCGTTGGTGCTTCGAGCATTCCTGGTTTTGCATTGATATGGGGTTAGCTTAATGTGTAAGGATTTGATTTTTTTTTTTTTTTGACAGCAGAAAGGATTTGATTTTTAATGTTTAGTTTTGTGTTTGGGCCAAAGTAAATGTTTTGGATTCAGTTTTTGTTTGGGCCTTTTGAGAGTTTGGTTTTGAGGGCGTTTCGGGTTCTGCATCCTTAATCTCGACATAAACTAGTTCCACCTTTAAGGGATAGTTCAACATTAGACCACTACACAAGGAGACACGATTTTGTGTCTACATAAGCCTCTACTTTGACTGAGTCTAAGATGAAGGTCAAAGTACGATTCGGGACGGAAAATGAATTCTACGATGTATTACTCTCAAGTCTTGTGATTCCAAAGAACTTGTCAAGACCTCACTACCACAAGTATGAGCTTTTTACAATGAAAAGGCATTTTCAAGTGAATACTAGCACCAAAGGAGAACATGTTACAAGAACCAAATATAAATGCATGAAGATACTATGACAACTTCAACGATAATAACAAAATTAATTGAATTATTGTAAATATTACATGGAGAATAACCTCTAAGACTGGTCCCTCTCTTTCTCCACTAAGAATCGGTATGTTATAAGATCCTATTACCCGATTTTTAGACCTCTATTATTAGGTTCAAAAAAATTAGGAAAAATTAAATAATTGTTTACTCTAAAGAAAAATTATCTTACTAATTTGGGTTGAATTGATTTTAAAGGAGAAGAGTTGAAGATTTGAGAAAAAGTAAAACGATGAAAATGAGCGAATTTAAGAAGTGTAGAGAACTTTGAGGATTTGAAAATAGTTGTAGAAGATGAAGAATATGAGAAGTGAGTAATGAGTTATTGGAAAACGAAAGAAGTAAGAAAAATTAGGGTTGAACGTTAAATACCATAGATTTGATTCAACTTAGAATCTTCCTATGGTAGTTGGACAGTTCCACACTTCCAATGGGTAGTCGAGCAGTCTAAGTCTCAAAGGATTTGTAAAAAATATATTCCAACGGGCAAGAATCTTCTATAACCTATTAAAAGGTATTTTTAATTTATAAAAAAAATAATGCCTCTCTAAATTTTAATATTTTCAAGTTGGAAGAAATTTCAAATTTAGGTTAAAAAAAACTCTCTAAATTTCAATATTTTCTAGTGAGTACGTGTGTATAAGTGTAAGTTAAATGCACTACATTTTAGTAAAAAAAAAATATAAAAATAAGATGCTTCTTCAAATTTATAATAAAGCTCATAAAACTTTTAATAATGCATATTGAAAAATTTTATTTGAACTAATCTGTATTTAGAAAAAAAATTTGTTTATTGCGCAAAATAAGTCTAAAGACGATATAATGAAAAAAAAACACTTTTGTTCATCATGAATTATACTCCACTTCATCTTTGTGAACTCATAAACAACCCGACACAAAATCAACTAGAACGTCAACAATCGATCCAAAACCGATAACTAACCAATAAGGCCGAATAATGACAATTAATCCCATTCAAATGACATACTTAAGACCATCCTATTAGTAATAATGTAGTTGATTTCACCCTTATCTTTTATGATTACTATGATACTAAACTCTTATACTTTAATAGTGTTCTTCAAAAACTACCATATATGTTTTAAGTTTTGAAATATAAAATATTCTATGGATCATAAGAAGTTTCTACAAGTTCGATCATAGGGTTGATAAGTCAATTAAAATAGCAAATTAATTATTTCATATTTTATTTGGGTTGTAGTTTACGAAAACCCTAGAAATACTATAACCACCCTCCTGCATGTTCCTCCTAGCAGTGTACTTGACTATCATAATCAAACAATTGAATTCTTAGTGCAGTTTCACACAAAAAATCTAACACCCCGATTATTCCCATTTTCTGAAAACCAAACCTTTGGGAAACTATCAGTGTGCTACCGCCACTTGTTCAAACGTTAAGGCTTTAAAATAGAGTGCATCACAAAAAAAAAAGATATTTTTGAAATAACATCATTCGTAAAACAAACTCCTAACATAACAAACTGAAATCGTTGAGGCCCTAACTGTAATGTACCAAAATAACGTTCACTCAAATCCAAAACCAACAGTCTAAAATCTAATCAAATCAAACGCAAAATTTTCTAAAATATAAATTAAAGCAACACTGCACTCAACTCACCCATTCAAGAATGCTCGACTGGATACCTACCAATAATTTTCTCTCCAATAATACAAGTGTAAATCATCATAGTGCCATTTAAAGAAAAAAGTCATGAACAAAAATACACAAAGCACATAATCAGCAAGCTGAGTATATACAAATTATAATATATAATAATTGAAATAACATTTAAATAAAGAATAAGTACAATATAAAAGAATATATTACGCAACATTTTACTCAACTAACATGACAAATTAATTAATTACTTGGATTAAGCAATACAAAAGGTTGTCTTCTCGATGTTCAGATTAGGACATCTAGATAAATAACTCATGCATTCCCGTCGGAGGGCATCAAAATACAATATAAATATAGATGGTAAACGAGCATAAATCCATCACCATAGCTAGATGAGATCTCAACTAGCCCCAATTTTAATTCAAAACGCCATAAAAAAGAGACTCCTAAATCACACGACCTCCAATAAAAGCCACGGATAATACCCCATGAGCTCTAACCCCTAATTGTCAATACTCTAGACGTGCATTAGCCTAGAGTTTTATTACTTATCCTTCTTTCTCTTTATGTGATTTATAGTTTAACTCGGTTTCCATAATCACCACAGCACACACATGCAAACATTATAGTTACACAATCAATATCTGTTATACTGTAATTTTAACCATTTTATTTTCTTCTTAACTTTTAAACTTGTTGAACAGAGTCAGCTTCTCTCGTCATTAAGACTTGAAATTCACCTTTACTCAATTCATACTATCAGTAATGAAAGAGATATATTAAACAACCTCATGGATTAATGAAATAATTAATTCCACTTGAATCAATTGTAATTCATTAACCAAACCTGATTACATTCTCATTAGTGCTAGTGATTATACATTGATCATCACACAACAATACCAAAATATAATCAATACAATCCAAAGTAATGAGTACAACTCGTTAATACATAATCAATAATACTCAAACTTCTTAAACATGAAACCAACCTTTCTATTTTCGATCCTAGCTCATGCTCCTAGGTCAAGGCATTGTAATCCATACGTACCTTGACTAAACCAAGCGAGTGACCACTTTTTCTATAGCTATGCACCTTCTACGAATTGATTTCCTACATCAATTAATACCGCCTATATCAATACACCAATACCCAAAATTTACAGCAATCATGCTAAGCCTTCTAAGTTTTTAAAACCATTCCAAAACATATTTTTCAATCTCCCAAAATAAACTCTAGTATATCAAACATAATACTACAAGTATTAGTTGAAAATTCATTAAAATACATATCATAAAACTCACTTTTTATAACTTTACAAATCTGAAACTTTGTTTTCAATATAGTATAACCCAACTACTCACATTATATCACAAAATAGTCTTAATTTAATGTATGTACTAATAGTATATAATTTTAAGATTTAAAACATGAAATCTCAACAATTAAACCATGATCTAATATGTATAATATTCTGAAAATTTATTACAAATGCCATAAATATTAAATTTTTATCAAAATACATCATATTATAGTCACATGAAACAAATATTAGTATAAGAATTTAAGCTTTAAATCATGAAAACTAACATTTTTATACTAAAACATATGATCATAAAATCTGAAAATTCATTTAAAATACAACCCCATAAAAATTAACATAGTTGATTCACAAATACTTATAATTTTATGTAAAAACTCAAGAACCTAGTATCAAAACCCTAATTCATGATACTAACATGCCTAGCCATTAATATTTATGCATGAAAACTTGTAGGATGTATAAAAATAATTTATAGAACATACAAATATATATACTTTTAATATAAATTTAACCCATAGTAAAATCACATAAATATCATATAATAATTTATTAAACATGAATACTAGGGATAGGAATTAAGGGAGAAAAGAAGGGAAAGGATGGAGGAGCTGAGGATCGGCTAGCTGGTCAGCGGCAATAAGGGAGTGGCAGCATTAGTCACGACGGGGGGGGGGGGGGGGGGGGGGGGGTGTCGTCAAGGAGTTTAGGGTTTTTTCTTTACTTAGAGTGTTTAGCTTTAGGTAAAATTTAATTAGGTTTAGGATACAAGATTTAGTGGAATTTGAGCTTAGCGGGTTTCTCAGGAAAAATATATATTTCTTTTATAGAAAAAGAATTTTAGTTTTAGGATTTAAATAAATACTTACATACAAATAAAAAAGTAATTTTCTATTTATATTGGAAATATATATGTATGTATATATATGCATGTACGTATATATGTAAAGTATATGTATTGCCAATTTTTATATTAATGCATAGAAAATATTTTTGATAAAATATAATCGAAATTTCATTATTCTTGGGGCATTACAAAAAATAACTGCTTAGTTGGTACAATTGAGAGTTATAAGTTCTAAATAAGATATTATGTATGTAACACCCCGGTAATTCCCATTTCCCGAAAACCAAACCTTTACGAAACTACCGGTGTGCTACCGCCACATGTACAAATGTTAAGGTTATAAAACAAAGTTTTGCTGCGGAAAACCAAAAGACTTTTTGAAATAACATTAAACATAAAACAAACTTCTAACATAACAAACTGGAACCACTACGGCCCTTACTGCAATGTACCAAAATAACTTTCAACTCAAATCCAAAACTAACAGTCTAAAATCAAACCAAACAAACATAACCTATTATGAAATCCAAATTAAAATAATGCTCCTCTCAACTCACCCATGCATGATGCTCATATGAATACCTGTCAATAATCTACTCCCCAAAAATACAAATGTAAGTATTGGATCATCATAGTGTCATTTATTGGCAAGAGCCATGACTAAAAACATACAAAGCACGTAATTAGCAAGCTGAGTATATACAGATTACAAAGTATAACGGTGGAAATAATAATTAAATAAGAATAAGTACAAAATACAAGAACGTATCACACAACATTTTACTCAACTGCCATGATAAATTAATTAATTATTTGGATTAATAAATAGACAAGGTTGTGTCCCCCATGCCTTGATTAGGACATCAAAAGATAAATATCCCATGCAATCCTGTCGGAGAGCATCAAAATATAATTTAAAATTCAGATAGTAAACGGGCGCGACTCCGTCACCATAGCTATATGAGATCTCAACTAACTCCAATTTTAAGTTTAAAACTTTATAAAAAAGAGACTTGTAGATCACACGACCTCCAATAAAAGCCACGGATAATACCCCGTGAACTCCAACCCCTGATTATCAATACTGTAAACGTGCACTAGCCTAGAGAGTTTTATTGCTTATCCTCTTTCTCTTTGTGTGATTTATTGTTTAAACTCAATATACACAATCAACATAGCACACACATGCAAACATTAAAGGTATTCCATCAATCTCTGTTATACTACAATTTTTAACCTTTTAATTTTAATCTCAACTGTTAAACCTGTTGAACAAAGTCAACTACCCTCATCATTAAGACTAAAAAAATTCACCTTTACTCCCATTATACTATCAGTAATGAAGGAGTAATAGTAAAAAATCTCATGGATTAATTAACAAATTAATACCAATTTAATAAATCATGATTTCTCACCAATAATACCAAATCATGCCCCTAATGTAAAGAATATGAAATCTTTCAAATAAATAACCAAACAATTTCATCCAAAAGGTTCCCTAAATATGATACTAAGTTTGCATTTCACTCTAGATCATGCTCCTAAAGGTAACGTTCTTCATAATTTGTACGTACCTGGAGTAAAATACACGGGTGACCACTTTCCTTACTAGTTAGCACCTTCTACAAAGTGCTCTCCTACACCAAATTATACAACCTAAATCAATACACCATTACCCAAAATTTACAACAATCCTACTATTCTTTCTAGGGTTTTAAAACAAGTCCAAAACATTTTTAAGTCTCCCAAAACATAATATAGTATCTTCAACACAATACTACAAGTATAATTTAAAAACTCATTAAAACATATGTTATAAAACTCCATTTTTATAACTCTTAAAATCTGAAAATTTATATTTTATGTAGTATACTCAAATTACTCCCAATTGTATTCTACAATAGTCTTAATCTAATGTATATACTAATAGTATATACTTTCAAACTTTAAAACATAAAATCTTCAACAATTAAACCATGATCTTTTATGTATAATATTCTGAAAATTTATTTCAAATACCTTAATATTAAATTTTTGACAAAATATTTCATACTATAGTCAAAATTTCATGAACCAAATATTAGCTAGTATAAGAATCTAAGCCTTAAATCATGAAAATTAATATTTTTATACCAAAATATATGATCATAAAATATAAAAATTAATTTAAATCACAACCCCATAAAATTTAACATAGATGACCCACAAAATATTTAAGATTATTTTATGTGAAAATCAAAAGCCTAATATTAAAAACTCTAATTTATGGCACTAGCATGCCTAGACATTGATATTTATGCATAAAAATCTTATGAAACTAGTAATATGTACAAAATATATTATAGAACATAAAATTTATATATTTTCGATATAAATTTAACCCATAATAAAATCAATACAAAGATCGTATTAAAACTTATTAAACATGCATACTAGGCCGTAATAATTAAGGGAGAAAAGAAGAGAAAACAAATGAAGAAAAGAGGGAGGAAGGACGGTGTTCGGTGGCTCACCGATGGTGGTGGACAACGGCAGGGGAGAGACGACAACAAATGGGATGGGTGGCGACGACAGAGGGTGCACGATAAGGAGAGGGAGAGAAAGAGTGTTTAGGGTTTTGTGAGCTTGTGAAAATAAATGGGATTAGAGTTAGGTAGTATAGTTTTAATAAGAGAGTAACACTAGGTTTAGGTAGTTTAGTTTTGATAAAATAGTAGTACTAGGTTTAGGTAGTTGAGTTTTGATAAAATAGTAGTACTAGGTTTAGATAGTTTAGGCTTAGTGGGTTTCTTAGAAAAAATAAAAAATATATATAATTTGTAGAAAAGAATTTTAATTTTATAATTTAATTAAAAAGAATAAAATATTTTACAATTTATTTTGGAAATATGTATGTACATATATGTATGTATATATGTAGAGTATATGTATTATATTAGTGCATAGAAAAATATTTTCGATAAAATGTAATCAAAATCTCCTATTTGTCGGGGGATGACAATGTAGGATTTCACAATTTTATGATTTGATCCTATTATCCGTTCCTAGTAAGCCCTTTTGATTCAAAGTAGAATCATAATCCTAGCAATATTGGTCAATATAATAGTATATTGGCATTATCAAAGAATTTACATTCGTATAATAATAAGTATAGAAATAACAAGTCACAACTTGTAATGGTATGAGATATCACACAAAAAATGTCAAAATAGAAAATATGAACTGGTACTAGCTTATAAAACGCGATTTATAGTATAATTTGATATCAACCCAACCCAAAGTTCAATTATAATTAAGATGACTTGTCCTAATAAATGATTCTAAATTTAACCCTAAATTTATTTCCTTAACCCGTCCAAATCCTAAGCAGATTAACCCGAAATGATTCTTCAACTCAACTCAAAGTCCAATCAAACATGAAATAAATTGTCTTAACATGTACAAACAAAAATTACTCATGACCCAAACTAATCATGGCCAAAACCTAATCATAATTGAATTGAACCTGATTTGGACTTTAGTAAGCAAATAACCTCTTGAATTCAACCCAACTATTGATGTGGCCTAAATTAACCCAACTCGAAAGATAACTCGTAACTCATTTCAACCGGACCCGATTAGTTCCAACCAGATTAGTGCTAGACCAAACATGTCTCTATAACACAAATTGACACCCCCAGCTATCATAGTTTGGATTATGTTGTCCAAGTTACACGCATTGGTTGAATTGGGTTTTGTTCAGTCTCTAATGATTTAAGTGCTAGGCTTTCATTCCACTCATATTAACTACATATCTCAATTCTTAGATTCATATAAACTCATTTCAGATCAAACAATTGTAGGATAATTTATTTAAATTTGGTTGTTTAGGGTTCATTTAATTTCTAAGGCAACTAGGGTTTGTCTGCTTCATATAAAGTGATAATCGAATAAGATCATTTTTATATCACATCTATTTTCTATGAGTTAGAATTAGATTGTTTCACTATCACTACCAATTTTCTACAAAAGTATTTTAGTTTATTTTTTTTAAAAGTGACTAATTTGCTATGACTAGGCTCCATAATAAAATTAATATAGTCAAGTATAACCATATTGGTTTCGCGAAAAGAAAACTAAAAATCGAAAACTATTTTTTATGGTCTTTATAAATTTATTTTTTGGTTTTCTAAATAAAAAAAAAGTAACTTTTTTATATTTTTAATTTTTAGTAGCCTATTACAAATCATGCCAAGCCTATTAATAAAAAAAACTTAAATTAAAATTATTACTACTTGAATTTTGTGTAAAGTCTAGAAAGGGTGCTAGATTTATTTATTTATTTATTGATTTTTTTTATAGCATGTAATTAAACACCATCAGTCCAATTCCACAGTAAAGGAAATATTTTTCAAAATAATGTGTTCAAATCCAAATCTTGTATTATTATTTAAGAAGCAACTTAGCATGAAGCCTCTAAAATCCCTACAGAGCGATTCTATGCATTATTTTTTTCTTCTTCTTAAGGATATGTTAGTTATTGTCATCATTCTAAAAAAAACTTCAAATTCTCTCCCTTTCATTTGATTTATGAAAACTAACTCTCTCTCTCTCTCCTCTCCCATTATCAATTTATTGTCATTATTTATTTTTATTAAAAAAAATTCAAAAATATACTAGTCTTAACTACAGTTTTTTTTTTTATTTATAAATTCCTTATCTTACAATTCAATCTCCACTTTTTTTTTCAACCTTTGTACATGAACCAGTTTTGTAACTTCATTACTTACCATCCTTTGTCTTCCTTCCATTTCAACAGAGAAAAATAACAAAATTAAAACATAGACATAAATAAGGATGAAAATTATTTATATTATCCTAATAAGATGGGTATCAAGGTCTGTATTTTTCAACTTTTTATCATTGTATCAAAATTTAGCAAGTTTTGCATTGAATTTTTGAAATAAATGAGCTGATCAAATTTGTGCCCACCCAGAAGTAAAGAACAATACAACAACAAAAGTATGTACCATTAATAATCTTCTAATAATCTACTTTTAATACATTATTATTGATTTATTTAACAGTCTCTACATTTGCTAGGCACGGGGATATACATGTCAAAAATTGTTTTTAAAAAATATTACTGTTCAAATGGCGTGTTGAATCTTATATTATTATTTAAAAGCAAAAAATTAATATGGTACAAAAAAATCCTAAATCGAACATTTTCAAAAGATACACATAACACTAGTGCTTTTCCAATTGTTTTAAAAAGTATTTGATAACTTCTATTTTTTAAAAAAAAATAAATTACTTCTTATATCCAAAGTAAAATTTTTTTCAACTACTCATTAAAAACCAATAGTTTTTATTCGTCCCCATTTATTTTATAGATGATTTGAACTCTCCAATGTTATAGGATAACAAATAGAATAAACTCATTACACACATACTCTGTACTTCGAGTTTGTTATTTGAGTTGTTTATATCTTGCTTTAATTCAAGGAATATGTCTAATCACTTTCTTTGATTTATATTTATAATATGATGATAGGCACTAGACAAATATTTATTATTTGAGTTATCTTTATCTTGCTTTCCAAGGTATATATGAATATTACTAATGAGTAATGTGCCTATATGAATTTGTTGCAACATTAATTACTTTCTTTGACTTATATTTGTACT
Source organism: Dysphania ambrosioides (assembly GCA_026401315.1). Lineage (NCBI taxonomy): Eukaryota > Viridiplantae > Streptophyta > Magnoliopsida > Caryophyllales > Amaranthaceae > Dysphania > Dysphania ambrosioides. The sequence goes on from CM048667.1 coordinate 20,065,391, forward strand.
ATGATGATAGGACTTGACATGCATTTATTACTTGAATTATGTTTATCTTGCTTTTTAAGGTATTTATCGGAGAATATTATTGATGAGCAATATGCCTATTTGAATTAATTAAAGTAATAATTACTCTCTTTGACTTACATTTACACTATATATGATGATAATAGCTAGATAAGTACTCAATGGTATATGCGTTATCCTATATTATCATAAATCCTAAATTGAACATTCTCGGAGGATACACGTAGCATTCTAATGCATTTCCAACTTTTTCTAAAAAAATAAGTGTTTGACAACGTCATTTAAAATAAAAAATGCTTTCACGTTCTTTCTCTAACTTCAACTATTCATTAATACCAATAGTTTCTAATATCCCCATTTATTGCGTAGAAGATTTGAACTCTCCAAAATATAAGATCACAAATAGAATAAACTCATTGCACACACACGTACTTTGTACTCCAATCTTGCTTTTCAAGGTGCTTATTGACGAATGTAACTTATGAGGAATGTGCCTATTAGAATTTTTTGCAATATTAATTTCTCTCTTTGACCTACATCTATCTATACTTTTTAGATAGACGATGGACATGCATTTTTTAATTTGAGTTATTTTTATCTTGCTTTTCAAGGTGTTTATCGACATATGTTAATGATGAGAAATGTGCCTATTTGAATTTGTATTGTCACATTAGCCGAGTGATGTGGCATTGGTAAAGTATATAAGGTTATCTCGCGCTCATTTATAATTAGGTTTTCATTATTCCAATTTTATTTCTTACAACTGTTTAAAATTTAGCACTCATTCTCTGTTAATTTCGCACTAAAATTTCCCAGTCTCTCTCAATTTCACATCAAAATTTCTCAGTCTCTCTCAATTTCGCCTACAAATTTCGCATTCTATGTCAATTTCGCCTCAAAGTCTCTCTCAAATTTGCCAACAAATTTTGCAGTATCGTGTGAGTTATTTCTTCAAATTATTATCAATTTTGTTAATATTTTTGAATATTATAGTTATAGTAAAGATTAGATGAACATATTTTGAAAACTGATTTTGTTGTTCAATTTTTTGTAGTTTAAACCTTTTTTGTTATTTTTTTCAATTTTCAGTGTTCAATGGAGAATGAATTGAATACTTGGACACAAAAACAAAAGAAATCAAAAGCAGTTGAAGGTGATGAGCACGAAATTATCATGACAGTATGTCAAGAAGTACATTATTCGAAAAAACTTAGTCGTAAACCTAAACTAAAATCCGAAAACCTGTAAGCAACTTTTGTGTTACGAGTTAAGCTCTTTTTGTTTTATTTATTTTATATTTAAATGTTTTAGAAGTAATAATGTCAAGTATAAAAATTATTATTTCAGTTTACAAAGTTACTATCTCAGATATACTATTTATTATCTAAGAATTAGAAATAAATTTATCAGATATCAGATATAGAATTTATTATCTTAGGATTAGATATTAATTTCCAGCTATAAGTGTTTTGATCTTAAAAATATAAGTTATTATCTCAGTTTTAGTAGTTAAGATCTTAGATTTAGAATTAATGATCTCGTGTATAGGATTTATTGTCTTAGATTTAGTAATTAATATCTCAGTTATAGATGTTTTGATCTTAGGAATACAAGTTATGATCTCAGTTATAGTAATTATGATCTTAGATATAGAAATTAATATCTTAGTTATAGATGTTCCGATCTTAGGAATACAAGTTACGATCTCAGTTATAGTAATTACGATCTTAGATATAGAAATTAATATCTTACTTATATATGTTCTGATTTTAGAAATATAAGTTATGATCTCAGTTATAATATTTAAGATATCACATATAGAAATTATAGTCTTAGCTAGGTATAGTATTTATTATCTCAGGATAAGAAGTTATTATCTTAGGTATAGAATTTATTATCTTAGGATGAAAAATTTATAGATTATATGATTTATTATATTAGGTATATATATTAGTTCTTATTTATAACAATTAATATTATTTAAAAATGATTTATTTTTTATTAATTTATTATAGAGATGGAGAAATTAAAGTTCAAATACAATCCAGTTGTTCTAATTATTAATTGATTGTTAGTAAGATTATTACAGAACATAAGAATGATATTTTTGAAATAGGATTTGGTTCTTTGTTAGATTTAGAGATCAAATTAAAGAAGAGCCAAGACTTTTATATCCTTATTTGGTAAGGAATTATAATCTAAATGGTCGATTCCTACAGTTAGCAGATAAGAAAGTTGTTCAGATTAATGCTACTGATATGACTTATGTGTTTGGAATACCTTATACAAACAAAGAAGTTGAGTTAGTATGTGGTCTGAAGAATAATGCTATAAATCCATATTATCCTTTAAAAAATTTTTGGAGAGATTTTTTTGAATTCAAGGGGAATAATTATGTGTCTATGAGTATATAGGAGTTAAAGTTTAAAGAATTGGAGAAGGGAGGAGTAGTGTTTAAGAAGATGTTTGTACTGTTTGCAATGACAGTATTTCTTGCCCCAACTTCTGATAAAACATTAACATTGATAAAATCATTGGTTAATGTTGAAGATATCAAACACTACAATTGGTACGGTTATTTTATGGAGACTTTATGTGAATCCATAAAATATTTCCAAGAAACAGAGGTCAGACAAATGAAGGCTATAAAGGAGGAAAAAGAAAAAGGTGGTGTATAGAGTTCTTCTAAAATTATAAAGTCAAAGGTTATTAATGGTTACTTGCCTGGGTTTTTGATAGCATACATACATAGGGTTCGCTATGGTGAACCTCTATTTGTAAAGCCACTATTTATTAGATATTGGGATAGAAATAAGTTGAGTTTTAAAGTCAAAACTTTAGAATTTGAAATTGGTCTTGGAATTTCTGAAGTGATACCTCCTTTTGTAAGTGTTGTAAAACCAATTGATGTCATCAGAAATGTATTGGAAGATGATGTTGATAGGGAGGATATTGAATTTGAAAGGGATGTTGATACAAATGGTGATAATATTAATGAGCAGAAAAAGTAAAGTAAGTTGTTTTTGTAATTTACTTTTTTATTATGATATTTATAATATATAATTTTGCTCATTTGAATAATATCTTTTCTTGTTTTGGATCATTGCAGCCTTTGGATATTATTTTTGAACTCAATAACAAACTAGTTCATGAAATTTTAATGGCAACTTCTAATTGTTTAAAGCAAATTAAAGCTTTGAAGGAAGAAAATGAGAAGAAATCATCAAAAGATTCCTTTTCTCAAGAAGAAAAAGATCTATACAATAATCCTAACTTTTGGGAAGTCATTGGTGTAAATGTGGCAAGAGTTAATATATTTCAAGAGGAATTTTTGGATCAACAAGTTTGTACTAAAAGTGAGTATGCACTTGGTTCCACTTGGAATAATGTTGTGCAGAATATAGAGAATGATTTGAAGAAGAATTTGCCAAATATTGGTGATATGATTGTATCTCAAATCAAACATCCCACTGATTATCCACGAATAACTGTAGATTCTACAACTCATGCATTTGAGTTTCCTGATGTTATTCTTGATCCAATTGTTGATGAAGTTTTAGAAGCTCAAAAGTTTTTGGAACAACAAGTTTATACTGAAAGTGAGTATGCACCCAGTTCCACTTGGGATAATGTTATGTAGAATATAGAAAATGATTTGAAAAAGAATTTTCCAAATATTGGTTATATGATTGTATCTCAAACCGGACATCCCACTGAATATCCACGATAAACTGTAGATTCTACAACTCATGCATTTGAGTTTCATGACGTTATTATTGACTCATGCTCCCCAAAAAAAAATTCTTTCAGAAGATATAGTGTTGCTTGACTCTTAAGAACAAGGTTTAAATATGGAGAGTTGATATTAGAGATTAAACAAAGAAGGAAGAGGTAAAAAATGTTGAAAAGGGGAAGCAAAAAGATAGAAGAAAAATCACATGCATTAAGTCCATTTGATAATGAAGAAATCACTAATGACAGAAGAATTTAGTTTTCAAATGAGAATTGTAATTTGTTTTTTTCAAGGGTTATGCAAGCTAATCCTGATATTCATTCTTCTCTTAGTGCTAAAGACAAACTTATTGTTGATTGGCTTTTCTTCTCTATTGCAAAAGAATCTTACCCAATTCAAGTGGATCCATCATCATAAGTAGAGAATAAAAAAGAACAAATGTTCATTGAGGAAAGTTATGAAATGATAGCTCAATATTCATTAGGGGAAGATTTGGTTAGCATTTTGGACAAAAGTGATATGAGTTCTTTGGATGAAAGGAATTGGATAAGTTCAACATGCATTGATGTGTTTGCATTCCTCTTGAATAAGGCATAAATGAAAAAATCTTTCGAACCAAGATCGAAGTTATGATCTCAGACATAGTTGTTCTGATATTAGGAATACAAATTATGCTTATAATTATTTTAATTACTATATAAGAGATAGAGATAATTATCTTAGGTATAGAATTTTTTATTTCAGGATTAAAAATTAGTATCTCATATATAAATATTATTATCAGGTATAGAATTTCTTCAGATATAAATATTATTATCTCATGATTAAAAATTAGTATCTCAGACATAGTTGTTCTAATATTAGGAATACAAATTATGTTCACAATTATTTTAATTACTATATCAAATTTAGAGATAATGATCTCAAGATAGAATTTTCATCTAAGGATTAGAAATTAATATCCAAAAGGTGTGTTTTTAATATTTTTATTATAAATTTCTTTGAACAAATATAGGAAATATCTTAAGAATATGAAACAAAATCAGAAAAAAAAGATATGAGGATTCTAGGGAAGACAATGATAAATTGGATGATTTTTTTCTAGATTTTGACACTAAGAATGATGATATGGTAATCTTTGTGTTTCATTTTTAATTTACTTGAGATTTAATATTTTTAATTTATAATTACTATTTTTTATGCTATGTAATAGATTTTTTTCCTTTGTACAAAGCTAAACATTTTACATATTTAGTAGTCAATTTTTTGAAGAAAGAGAATCAATGGCTGGATAATAGGGTTTAAACAAATTTAACTAGATATAGAGGATCAGCTGAATTGATGGTAGAATTTTATTTTTAAGAGTAATACCTTTTTTTAATATTTTGTAATATTTTTTTTGAATTTTTTTTTTTCAATACAGGTTAGATATTCAAGAGCTTTCTTAATGCGTAAAAGACATCCAAAGGTTGATTTAATGTGCAGTTTTATGCATAATATTATTGCTTTTAGGCAGAAATTATGGAGAAACTGAAGATTGTGGAGTATTTTGCTTAAAACATATGGAGTCCTTTTTTCTAATATATATGACAGTGATTTGCATTTGGTAATAATATATTTTATTTTAATTACATTTTTTGCATAGGACTTTATGATTTATGATATGTCTAATTTTTAAATATTAATTTAATTTTTTAGATAGAAAGAACAATGTTTTATCAAGCACAATTGGCAGTAAGGTTAGTAAAGAATAAATACAATATTCTTTACAAAATGTTATGGAGAAGTGCTTTAATTACTCTATGTCAAAACATTTACTGGTTGAAATTGAGAAGCTTAGAATGCAAGAGGAGAAAGAAATTGAAAGAAAACAAATAGAAAAGAATAAATAAATAAATAAATATATGAAAAAAGAAAGAGATCAATATGTTGTAGCTCAAGGCATTAAAGTTTCTAAGAAAAAAAGAAATTAGTTTTTGACAAATTTATAAAGTTTTATTTCTAGTTTATTAGTATTCGTTTTGTAACTAAATTGATTTTAGATTTTAGATATTGCATATATATCTAGAATATAAATTTATTACTTAGATATAGTCATTAATATGTCAAGATTATAATGTAAGATATAGATATATAAATGTCTATTGTAGGCATTCTCAGTTATAAAAATTTCAATTTGAAATCCAGTCATTATGATATAAGAGACATATCAATGATGGACATTTTTAGTGTTAAGTAAAAACATATTAATTTATGATTGATTAATGACTAATAACTATTGCTAGAGTAACAAAAGAAATATATGACTTTATCTAAATTAATGTTCTATCACATATATAATTGTTTTTATGCGAGGAAGAAAAAGTTATCATCTGAGGTGTAGAAATTATGATGTCACTTATATTAGTTAAGATTTCAGATATAATAATAAGGATTTCAGGTATATGATTTATTATCTTAGGTTAATAATTTAATATGTCAGATAACTCAATATTAAACATTTTGTAATTAAATTTTTTTAGATTTTAGATATTGTATATATATCTGAAATAGAAATTTATTACTCGGATATAGTCATTTGTTTATCAGGATTAGAATCTAAGATATAGATATATAAATATCTATTGTAGGTATTTTTGTTTAATTTGTTCTTAGTTATAAAAATTTTAATTTGAGATCTAGTCATTATGATATAAGAGACATTTTTAGTGTTAAATAAAACATATTAATTTGTGATTGATTATAACTATTGCTTGAGTAACAAAAGAAATAAATGACTTTATCTAAATTACTATTTCTATCACATATATAATCGTTTCTATAGTGTAGAAATTATGATGTCAGTTATAGTAATTAAGATCTCAGATATAACTATAAGAATCTCAGGTATAGGATTTATTATCTCAGATAAATTAGTATTAAAATTTAATATAAGTTATTATCTTAGGAATTCTTTCACTTTATATGAAAAAGAAGAAAGAAATCGATATTTTGAACTCAAGGCATTAAATTTTCTAAGAAAAAAAAATAGTTTTTGATAAATTTGTAAAGTTTTATTTCTAGTTTATTAGTATTCGTTTTGTAATTAAATTGATTTTATATTTTAAATATTATATATATATATATATATAGAATAGAAATTTATTACTCGGATACAGTCATTTGTATGTTAGGATTAAAATATAAGATATAGATATATAAATCTCAATTGTAGGGATTTTTGTTTAATTTAAATGCGAGGAAGAAAAAGTTATTATCTCAAGTGTAGAAATTATAATATCAGTTATAGTAATTAAGATCTTAGATATAACTATAAGAATCTCAAGTATAGGATTTATTATGTTAGATAATTCAGCATTAAATTTAATATAAGTTATTATATCAGGTATAGAAATTATAATTTCATGTATAGAGATTCTTATATCAAGGAAAAAAAATTTATATCTCAGTTAATAAAAACTCAAATAAAAATTATCTTATATAGATAAATATATATGAAAGATAAAAACATATATCTAAATATACATATATTAATGTGTTCATTTAGAGTTTTTGTTCCAAATTCATTATGATGACTAGCTTTTGTTTTTTTCTTGTCAAAATGACCTGTCAATCTCTTTATTTTCTTTGGTCTACCTTTTATTTTTGCCTTTTTTGGATATGAAATTCTTTCACTTTGCTCAGACTCCTCAATTTTCTCTTCTGACTGCATGATTTGCCTCACATCTCTATATAAATATGTTATAGATTGGTCATATTTCTTTCTTGCTTCTTCATTTCCTTGACAAATTTTGTTACAAGATCGTAGAATTAACGAAAAATGTTTTGTCTGCAAGGAGTGCAAATAGTAGATGATTCATTAACTATTGAATAATCTTCACAATCATTAACTATTGAATAATCTTCACAATCATTACCTTTAAAAGAAAATAGAAATACAATGTTAATATATAAAGTAGTCTCACAAAACAATAATGTAAACACAATTAATAATTTTGCAAAATAATACCTTCCCAAACCACTGATTTTGCAAACTTGGTCCAATGCTTTTTACATATCTTTCTAGAATCTTGAAAACAGAATGAATATATATTATTCTGAGTATATGATAGCATAGTAAACGAGTTTTCTGATAGCACATACATGAGCATATAAATTATGTAAAATCAGGAGTGGTCATAATAACTTTGCTCCTTGTTATATCTTCATTCTCAGAAATTTCAAAAAATCGAAAACCACCTTCTTCTAATAAAGGCTTCACATATGTGTTCTTACCAATGTGATACAAATTTTTTTTGAAGATGCCATAAGCATAACCGATGTCTTGATTGTTGGAAGACCTATAAAATTAATTATTAAAATAATTATTTTATGTATATAATAAAAGGTATAAAGTTTTAGAGTTTTACCATTTTTATTACATTGCATATAGCTAGATCTTGATCTATAAAGATAGAGGCTAGAACTAGACCACACATAGACTTCTTGAATGTGTCTAATAACCATTCAAATGTTTCAGTTTTCTCATTTTTAATAAAAGAAAATCCAAACATTGTTGTTCACTAGTGGTTGTGGATGCCAACAAACAAAGCACAAATCAGGTTGTATCTATTCTTATTGTAAGTTATATCAAATATCAAAACATCTCCAAAACATTTAAAATCTTACAACATCATTGAATCTCTCCAAAAATATGCTTCTATATCATTTAAATCTCCAAACTTCAATCTATAAAAGAAATTAGGATCTGCTTCTGCTTTTTGTTGCAATGTATCTAATAGAACATGATTATCTCCTCCTACTGTTTGTATTTTGTATCTTGTAATATAATTTAAATGATCTCTTTTAGTGTGTCCAATATTTTCTTCTCCACCAACTTCATTAAAATGATAATTATATGAATCCATAGGTTTGATACCACTCTCAACCATTTTCTCAATAACTTCCCCACTCTTTTCTCTGATATATGTTTCATACTTTAGATGATGACGTACTACTTTATCCACAAAGTCATGATTATGAGTTACATTATGATCAACAACAATGAATTCTCCTTCCTTAGAGACCTTGAATATGATATAAGCTTTACATTCTACCCGAGTATCATTTACTACTCTTATTTTTCTCTTTTTCAAACCAGAATTGGTATCCATAACATCCAATAAAGGTATATCAACATCATCATTATTTTCATTCCTCTTATGTTTGCTCTTATAAAATCCTTCTTTTGAGCATCAAAAGTAGCACTCTACTAATTTCCCATTAACTTTTTTAGTTGTGGATTTTCTAATACTAAATCATAAGAATCTTGAATGAAACTTATATAACAAAAAAACTTCATCATAATTAGCCACTATTTGATTCAAAAGTCATCCACCAATATTTTCAATATCATCAAATTTGTTGGTAATCTTTTGTTTTGAATCTTGTAAATAATAAAATAATTATATTAGGTAAAAATGCTTTGAGACCAAGTTTCTTAGACATATAAATTATACTCTCAGATATACTCATATGAATCTCATATATAGATGATCTGATATTAGCAATTAAACTTATTATCTTGTTAAGACATTAGGTATAGAAAATAATTAGATCAACATAAGAAAATATTATCTCAGTTATAGAAATTAATATATCAGATATAGTAGTTTCAATTTAATGAATAAACTTATTATCTCAGATATAGTAATAAGGATTTCAAGTATTAAAAATATTGTCTTATTTTAGAATTTTATATCTTAGGTATCGAATTTGCTATCAATCTTCCATTTTGAATATTGTAATTAATTATGTCAGGTAAAAAAGCTTTGATCTCAAATGTTAATAATAATCATAGTCTTAGATATAGTTAATATGAATCACAGATATACACATATAAACCTCAGGCATATCTTGGTTATAAAATAAAAGTCTCAGGTATTGAATTTATTATCAAAGATATACAAATAAAGATCTCATGTATTGAATTTGTTATCTCCAATATACAATTTAATATGTCTATCTCAGGTTTAAAATTTAATACAAGTTATTATCTTAGTATAGAAATTATAATATTAGGTATAGGCATTCACATATCAAGCAAAAAAATTCTAATTTCAGATTTACAAAATTAACCTCAGGTATACTAATGTATATGTAAGTTATAGAAATAAAGATCACAGATATAGAAATAAATACCTCAGATATGGTAGTTTAAATATAATGAATAAAATTATTATCTCAGTTGTAGTAATAAGGATCTCAGGTATATAAATTAATCAGGTATATTAATTTCTATATGAGAAATAAAAGTTACCATCTAAGTTTGTAGAAATTATGTTCTGATCCTTCGTGTGCAAGTTATGATTTAAAGGTCTCAGGTTTTAAATTTATTATCTCAGTTATACTAATAAAGGTCTCAGGTGTACAAATAAAGATCTCAGGTATTATATTTATTATCTTTGATATACAAATAAAGATCTCAGGTATTGAATTTATTATCTCCGATATACAAGTAAAGGTCTCAGCTATTTAATTTATTATCTCTGATATACAAATAAAGGTCTCAGGTATTGAATTTATTATCTTAGATATACAAATAAAAATCTCAGGTATTGAATTTATTATCAATGATATACAATTTTAATATGTCTATCTCATGTTTAAAATTTAATACAAGTTATTATCTTAGTATAGAAATTATAATCTAATATATAGACATTTTAATATCAAGCAAAAAAATTCTAATATCAGACTAACAAAAATTTACCTTAAGTTTACTGATTCGAACTCGTAGCTTTGTAAGATTTGACAGGATTCATAACAATTATTATACCAAATATGTAAATTCAAAATTATTGATTACCAAGTGAACGATTTTCATATCTATGTATAACAATATGATAGTTACCTTCACATTTAGAGTTTTTCAATCTGCATTATCTGATTTAGAAACATCATATGATTCCATTTGCAATTCCTTCAAACTCGTAGCTTCGTAAGGTTTGAGCAGCAATGCATTCAAACTTGTTGCTTCATAAGATTCCATAATTCTTTTAAAAATATTGTGAATAACTAAAAAAAGTCAGTATCGAGAGAATGAAAGAGATAATGTAAGAAAATAATGTGGCGTACATTTTAATGCTCACGAAAATTAATAATCTTTTTGTCAACGGGTTTTAAGTTAGGTTTGTCATACCAATAAAATGGTGTGACATGTCACAGTCAATACCAACTATTTTATTTGAGTTATCTTTATCTTGTGTTTCAAGGTGTTTATCAATGAATGCTAATAATGAGCAATGTGCCTATAAAGCTGTCAATTTTCAACCCGAACCGTAAATATGACTGTACTGACCCGATCCGTTTTAACCCAACCTGATTTACAACTCGAAAGGTATAACCCGTAACCCATACCAATCCGACCAAAATCCAACCTGAAAACCAGTTTAACCCAAAATACAACCCGACCCAAACCCAACTGGCTCTAACTTGAATATAATCCGATTCCGAAATGACCCAACCCGTTAACATCCCAAATAGGTTATAAACCGATTAGTAAAAATTTGAACCCGGTTCAACCCGACAAAAAACTAATAAGGCATAATAGACAGTGACTCTTAATCCAATTTAAGACGACATGTTCAAAAGTAAATTGTTAGAAACCCAATAGTAGAGTTATCATACTCAAATCACATTTTCTTGCAAATTAATAGGATTCTTAACAAATGAATAATCATTTCACAAAATTCCAACTTAGAAGCATATTTCAATATATATGAAATGCTGAAATACATATGTTACATTTTAATAAAAAAGAAGATATTTCAAAATAATTTATGATAAGCACATAAAATTTTAATTATGATTTTAGAATTATTTTATTTAAAATATTTGTGGAAATTTAAAAAATTGTAATTGCGCAAAACTGCAAAAGAAGTCTAAAGACTATCTTATAAAATAGACTTTCATTCGTCATTAATTGGCGTTTACTTTATCTTTTCAGACACAAAAACAACTAAAAATACTCAATTTACATATCACTTATAGATCTACAGTTTGTTAATTCTTATCATTTAATCTGAAATGTTTGATACACTAGTTGATTTTTAGGGCTTCATACTTAATTGAAATGTTATTGGAGCATCATTAGTTGGTTTCAACTAGGGGTGTTCACAAACGGTTAACTATACCGTTAAGCCTTAAAGGTATGGTTAACCGTTATAATGGTTATTGGAAAAGGCTAATCGTAATTGTACCGTTAAGTAACGGTAACCGATAAACGGTTAACTAATATTTAACAGTAAGGTTAACAGTTAACCGCTAATCGTTTTATTCCATTTTTATGCACTTGTACACCTAATACTGTGAAACCTCTTGTATGATACCTTAGCTTATTTGGATCTTCTATAATAATAATAACACATATTTATACAAGGCTTGATCTTGCATAAAAAACGTGTGACATTCATTCATGTTTTAGCCTTGTAGGTTTAATTTTTTAAATAATAATATCGGTTAACCGTCGCAAAAATTTTATTACCGTAACTATAACCATTAATTTTAACAGTTTTGTAAAATAATCGTTAATATAAACCAATTATACACGGTTAACGATTACAGTTAACTGTTACAATTATTTTTCTCACCCCTAGTTTTAACAATCATGAATAAGATTATGTTTTTGGATATGATGATTGATATTTCTATCAAAATAACAAAATCATACCTTTATAGTTTATTTGTACCGGTTTCCAATAAGTTGATGATTATGATTTTTTTACAATTTATAGTTTTATAAATTGTCCTTTTTTCTTCAAAATAATAAAAAAATAGGAATATTGTTGATAAAGGTTGAGAGTTACAAGTGTAAATATGTTATTATGTACGATAGCATGATTCTACGATTCGATCAAATCCTACCAAGCCCCCCATATCAAAATAAAATCATGACCTTATCAACATTGTTTAATGTCAAAGAATTGACAAGTGCATAATAGAAACTAAATAATCATGAAATTAAGCTAACTCGTAAAATGCGATTTATAATATAATTGTAAAATAATCATGAATCGAATCAAATTGTCTCAAAATAGGCCGAAATAAACTGTCCAAACCCGTCCAAATTGGACTCAGCCCAAATTCGAGTCAAAACCGAAATAAACTGTCTTAACTTGGTCAAACCCGAACCGGCCAAATCTGAATCAAATCCGAACCAAACCGATTAAGTAAATAACCGATTGAATCCGATCTGATTATTAACCCATCACCGAACCAAATCGATCCAAAAATAATTAACAACCCGTTTCAACCCGATTCGACAATACCAAATCTGTTAGTATCGAACCGAACCCGTATCGACAACCCAAACCGACACCCCTATGTGCCTATATGAATTCGTTGAAATATTAATTTCTCTTTTTGACTAACATTTATATTGTGATGATATATACATTAGATACATATTCAATGGAAAATATGTTATGTTATTTTATAAAACACTTTGTATTATTGTGCTTTTGTAAATTTTGGAGGGGTTTATTATAAAGCTGTGAGTACATTGACCTATCAAATGAACGACTTAATTTGTAAAACCAATAAAAAAAAAGAGTAATTCGACTTTCCTTTAAATGCATTATTGCCTTTTACAAAATCGTTTGTAATGTAGTATTGAAAATGTGACTAAAAACATTGTGTATAAGGATGTGTAAAACAATTCTTCTAGAGACATATCTAATTCTCTAGTTTTTATATTCCTTATAATCTTTTAGTATCATATGTCTTCTCAATAAAGATATTGTGTTATACATTCCTTTAAAACTTTTGTATACTTTATTTTTCGTTAAATTCTTCAAGTATTATTTATAATAACTAAATATTATTAAAAACCAAAGTTTTATAAACTTCTCATATATTAGTAAGGGTATATAATAGTTTAGTTTATTTTGGAATTTGAAATTGTGAGTAACCAACTCACACCCCATTGTTTAGAAGGTATAGCGGACCGACCTTTAGATGAATACAATTCTAACCACATCGGACTTTTAGGTTTGAGGCCATGATTGGATCGAAAGTTTCTTTCCACATATGCTACTATTGTGTTGGCAGTACTCTAAAAATTAATCTTCGTGTCCAAAGCTTGAAAAAAGGCCCAAAATTTGGGTGGAACGAACCTCTTATTGGACCCGTAAAAAATGGTTAATCTTAGTTGAAACGGATCCCTTGAATTACAATTGATGCTAAAAATCACTAGAGGTGAGTAGCATCATCAAATTTGGTTATCAACTTATCATTGAAGCTGATAAATTTTCTAACAATGGTGTGTTTTCATTTCAACTAATAAACTCATAATATTAAGTTAAGCTCACAAAGGCTTCTGTTTGTTTTGAGTGGTATTAGGTCTTACTCTACCAATTAAGCCATCTTTAGAAACAGTTATATGGTAGAATAAGAGAAACATATATCAATCATATAAAGGATCAAATTGCAATAGGACAAAGCCACCATTTAAGCATCATTACAAAACCAACAAAGTATATCAAGGAAATAGTTGATACTTATTGACATTAGACTTATACGCATGATAAATCATAGTAATATAAATAGAGGTTCAATTGCTCATTGTAAGATCCACAAGTTACATAAACAAACACTCTATTTCTCTAGTTTTTGCAAGCTTGTGCTCTTCTTCTTATGTCATACCACGTTATCAGCACATATATTTCCTTAGGTAAACTTATACTTATTCTTACAAAATAATTTTGAGAAAAATACTTTATAGTTTCCCATATTTGGGATCCTCTATATTAGAAACTCAAAAAAATATATTATACTTCTTTTGTTAGCATAGAAAAATACTTACATATTCCTGAATCTTTTACTTGTATGTCAATTTTTTTTGTCCATAATACATGTTATATGAAAGTAGCTTATAAAATGATAAAATGCATGCACAATTTAGAATTTTCTTTATATTTTATGTATAAATACTTTTGATGCATGCATGTTCACATTAGAATAATATTTTTCTGACACTATTATATTCGTGCATGGTAATGAAGATATATCTTTACATACAATTTCTTTTCATATCAATACAAATATATGTGTTGACACTAGAGTTAATCTCCTACCATCTTTAATATTCGGGTATACTACTCAATTATGAACCAACTATGTAATTTTTGGTACGTATTCCTAGCTACTAGACTAAGTTTTAGACAAGTATGTTGTATATTTGTATTTTTCGGACGTGAATATGTTCATGCATAAATAGAAAACCATTAATATAAATGCTTGTATTTTTTCAAAGCCTATCTACATAGAGTACCTAAGATTATTTGATAACATTTTTTTAAATAAATATCTTCATAATTTTTTTTTCAATAAATATTTGAATACCCATTGGAATATTAATTAATAATTTAATACAACACATTGTATAATATAGTTGAGGATATAGCCCCTATAAAAGTTTGATTTCCTCACTCATTTCACCATAATACTCCATTCTTATCTTATTATATCTTACTATTCAAAATCCAATTATTTTTCTCACCTTCCCTAATCACCATGTTTTCCGTCAACAATCCAACTCTTCCTTCCACTTTTGATTTTGAAGAAAATTATAGGAAACTAAAACAAGATATGGTTTAAATAATGGTATTAGTGATTATTTTGGCGACAATAATGTTACTTGGAATTTTTCACATATGTAGTTTTGATTTTTCTAGTTAATTATTAATAAAGTGTTGTGATTATAGTTGTACTTAATTTTCTTTGTCATATTTGGTAGATTTTAAGCACATTTTATTATCATGTACTTTGATTATCATGTGTGTCATATTATCATCATTATATGTTGTTTTTCTTTACTTATACATAATTCATAATAATAAAACTAGGGTGAGAAGAAAAGATAATATTTACTAATACTGAGTAGGAGAAAGCAAAGGTCATAGTGTTACTAATACACGACTTAGATGATATTTTGAAAAAATTAGTAGTTTTTAGAGGAAGACCTAAAAGAATTGTGAGATAACCTAACTAAAAGGTATGGATACCATGAAAAAGTGCTCCTTCCCAGGGCTCAATTTGACTAGTCTAGTATAAGGTTCCAGTATTTTTAAACTATTAGTGACTATAACTCAATATTGTTCAAAATTGTATCCTTGCTGACCAGTCATGGAAGAGAAAATGATAGAAAAAACGCAACAAACTTTTCATGTCCAAAATATTATATTGCAATAACAATACTGTGAAAGGGGGTTTAAGAAATATTTTGAGTTAATATCACTATTACTTGTAGCTCAATAGAATAATGATCTTCTAGTGAAGAATCACAACCTTAGGCTAGTTGGGTCTATGGCCTTTAGTGAGACAAATGCAATAGAAAGCTTAGGTTCATTAGAATTAAATGTGGTTCATAGAGGTGGATGTGAAAAGTTTATATTCCTGGTAGAGGACATGAAAAGTATCAGGGATGTGCCCGTGGACATAGTAGAGGCCACTTTGTGCCTAAAAATAATAACTTAGACAATAAATGGGAAAGACACGGCCTATATATGCATCATGACAGGCAATTAGCAACATACTTGTTGTATGGCCAAACATCTAGTAGAAATGTACCAAGCTTCCATAAAAGGCAAAGGGAATAGTGCAGAATTTAATTTTGCTATTGAAACATCTTCCATTATGCATAGCTTTGATGTGTTTGATTTATTTATGGATAACATTGAAACTAGAAACCATTTCCTCTATGAAGAAAATAATTAGCACATTTAAATAGTATAAATGATGTACTATTTTTTATTTTCCTGTTGGTTTTCCTTCGATACTCTTGTTCCTTTTTACTTCTAATTATGAGCTTTAATTTTTATTTTAATTAACATGTGTTTTAATTTATCTAAACTAGTTTCATATTAATTTATGAAGATATGGATATGCTTGTAGTTAGATGTAATTTTCAATGCCTTTTGGATAGTGGAATAACATGCACTTGATAGTGGAAGATAAAATTTATTTTTCAAAACTAAATATGTTTCAAGAAAATGTAAATAGAATATCTAGAACAACACGACTAATTGAATGATATAGAAAAGCATGCATTGTATTCCAAGTGGAATAAAATTATTAATTAATGGCACCTTATTCTCAATTGAATATCGAAAAATCTCATAAGTTTCAAAAATATACATCAAAAATACTATTATTTGGAAACTATGACTATAGATTATAAGGAGTTCATATACCTTCCAATAGAAAGATATGACAAGAAATATATTTATGAGTTGTACGGATATATGTTCAATTGAAATGAATATGAAATTTAACCATAAGTTAGATGATAAGCAATTATATTGTTTATATTGTGGCATGACCATTTGGCCCTAATAAAATAAACTTTCGTGTTTTATTGATATTAAAACAATCAATAAATAAAATTTCTATTGAAACTATAACATTTTTAGAAAGAATTCAAGGAGATATTTGTAGGCCAATCAATCAACCATGTTGACTATTTCGATTCTTTATGATATTGATTGATATATCAACGCAATGGTCACATAGCCTCTTGTCAAATAGAAATGATGCATTTGTAAAACTTCTTACTTAGATAATTAGATTAAGAGATCAATTTCCAAATCATACAATAAAGAGGATGAGACTCGATAATGCTTATGAATTTACATTCTAAATCTATAATGATTACTGTATGTCAACTGGGACTATTGTAGAACATTCAGTAGCTCATGTTCATATATAAATGGTCTTGTTGAATCATTAATCAAGAGGATGCAATTAATTATAATGACTTTATAACTTATCATAAATTCTCACCACTATAGTTGGTAAATGGCCAAGAACCTAATGTGTCACATCTTAAAATATTTTGATATGCTATGTATATCCCTATTGCCCTGCCTCAGCTAATAAAATTAGGTCCACAAAGAAGGTTGGGAATTTATATTAGATTTGAATCTTATTATATCATTAAATTTCTTGAACTAATTATTGATGAAATATTTATGGCTAGATTTACTGATTGTCAATTTAATGAGACAATATTCCAAGCCCTAAGGAGAGATAAAGTAGACCCACACAAGAAAAAATATAGAAATTATGTGGAATGCAACACAATTTTTGATATCCACGAACTAATAAGAGTGAACAAGAAGTAAACAAAATTGTTCATTTAAAAAGGATTGCAAGTCAATTTCCTTATTCATTGATTCAAAGAAAGTGACCAAATCACACATACCTCCAGATAATGGTACCCCATACTATTTAAAATTTCCACTGAGAATAGGACGATTGAAAATGAATCTATAGTATGTTAGGAGCATAGGCCACTTGGTTCAAAAGAATCTAAACAAAGAAAGACAAAAAGAATCAATGGAACAACAAATGAAATTAATAATGTCCCTCTAACACAAGGTCAAGAAAGATTAAATGAAGAGGAAAATAAAGATAAAGATGATTTCTCTAAATACGAGAAACACAATAATCAAAATATTGATAACAATGAAATTTCTATGAATTATGTCTTGAATAATAAAATTTGAATCGGACGAATGTTATCATTCATAAAATATTTGTTTATTCCATAGCACTTGAAATAATATTCGATGAAAGTGATGTGGAACCAAGAATAGTGGCGAATGTCGTAGCAAGCAAAATTAATCAAAGTGGAGAGAGACTATTCAAGCAAAGTTAAAATCTCTTGAAAAAGAGACGTGTTTGAAAGAATTGCCCCCACACCAAGAGGTGTAAAGCCAGTCAGAAATAAATGGCTTTTTGTTAGAAAGCATAATGAGAAATATAAAATTGTCCGATACAAGGCAAGGTTTGTAGCTTAAGAATTTTCTCAAATGACTGGTATTCATTACAAGGAAACATATTCTCTAGTAGTTTATGCAACCACATTAAGATTTATGGTAAGCTTAGCAGTCTAAAAAAGATTGCAAATATATATATATATATATATATATATATATATATATATATATATATATATATATATATATATGGTCGGGTTCTGGTGAGAACCATTCAATATATAAGAACTCATGTTATATAAGAACCCATCTCCAGCCTTTAAAATAAGAAAATCTAACGGTTTAAATGATTTGTCTTTAAAATGGCTTAATTTAATTTTTGGCCAGTTACCGTATTTTATGCAACCTCAATCTCATTTTTTAAACTTCCCTTCTTTTTCGCAAGACTGGTCAAATACCATATATCTTGAATCTTTTAATTCCAAACATAGATAATATTATTAAAAATAAATGGTAATTATTTTAATTCATACCTGGGATAAGTGAAACATGCTTATTAATATATATCTTATGTTATAAACTCATATGTAGCTGTTCTTAATAATTAAATTTTTGTCATAAAATCTATGCCCTATTTATTGTAAAATTAACCTTAGTGTTCTAGAATAATAAAAGCAAGATATATAAATGACATTGTTTTAAGAAGTTGACTTATTGTTCTAAATTATAACCTTACTGTTCTTATTATTGTTCATGAAATAATACAAATGCTGCAATGAAGGGAAAACAGTTGCTGTAAATGTCAACGAGATTATTGCTTATTAATATATATCTAATGTTCTAAATTCATATGTAGTTGTTCTATTTGTTAAGCTGATTATTCGATAACTATTATGAGCACTTATGTTGTTGTCCGATATACAGCTGTTCTAAATTCATATGTAATTGTTTCATACACGTATGCTGTTGTTCTAAACTCGTATTTAGTTATTATATGAACGTATATAGTTGTTTGAAACTCATATTCTGTTGTTCTAAACCCATTAACCACACTTCGCAGTTGTTCGATATGAAAGATTAATGCTGCCCCGTGTTAGAATCGGTGATCATGGAGTATAAACGTGATGTTGTGCCCATGTTTGATATGTGTTTATGGTTTTAGGGTTGAGGATGGAATAAATGGAAATATAAGAATAAATTGTATATGTTATTGATATGTGTTTAGTTAGAAAATACATTTCAAATCGGTATGGTTGTATGGATATGCTGATTGGTTAAATATGAGATGTTCTAAATTCATATGTAGTTGTTCTATACACGTATCAAGTTGTTCCAATCTCACATGTAGTTGTTCTATATTCATATGCAATTGTTCTAAATTCATATTTAATTGTTCTAAACCCATTAAACACATTTTGACATATGTGTTCAGTTGTTCGATATGAAAGATTAATGCTGCCCCGTATTATTCATATGTTTTTAGTTGTTCTGAACTCATATATAGTTGTTTTTATTCATGTATCTAGTTGTTCTATATATCACATGTAGTTGTTCAAACCAATTACCTACACTTCGACATACGTGTTCTTTTATTCGATATGGATCATTAAACACGCTGATGGGGTAATTAAATATAACCATTATTTAATTGATCGATATATATAAATCACGCTGATGGTGATTAAACTCGTATTTAATTAACCTCATATTTAAACTCTATACACTATGATTGTAATTAAACTCATATTTAATTGTTATAAATCATTAGCTCAAGTACACATGTGCATCATTGAATCAAAAAAATATCCATTGTTGGCAAATAACAATTTAGAACAATACATAAATATCTAAAAAAATTAAGACTTGAAATTATAACAATCGTTGTAAAATATCATTATACTGTGTTGCTGAAAAAAAAATGATAAGGTACTAAGTAACACGTTGTTAAAAAAATAACAAAAAAATAAAGAAACTTTCCCTCTAAGTCTTGAGTGTGCCTAAAAATACGCAACACTTTGAAGTAACTGCTGCACCCTTTTGGCTTCATATTTCAGAATTGCAGTCTTTTCAAATATTTCCAAAGTTGTCAAAACCTCCAAACCGTCACTTTTCTCCATTAGAGCAACTGAAAAAGAAAACCTAATACTTGTATTCAAAATATTTCGCCAAATTTTCTTTATTTCTAGCGACATTAAAAAATGGAGAAGACGACGAAAGGCATTAAGAAATTGAAAACTGTTAAAAAATCAATCGAATCAAAGAAGAAGAGCATTGAAAACCTGTTGTAAGTTTATTTATTCAGTTTTTCTCGAAACATTACATCGTGGTGAATTAATTCTTACTCATCTCTAATTGTTGTCAGGCAAAGGATCAACGAAGATACCTCTCCTATATTATCACTTCCACCGGTCGATGTAGCAGTTGACGAACACGAAGAGTATGAATTATTTATCGAAATATACTTCATAATTTTAACTGTAAAATTATTATTATTATTATTATAATTTCTTATAGTGTTCTTGAATTTTACCGTGATGTTGAAACTTTTTTATAGGATGTTTTATTATGTGTACATGTATATAGAAATGTGCATAAACTTTTGAGTGAATTAGTGTTTTATTTAATTGACTTACTGTTTTATTTAAGTGACTTATTGTTCTAAATTTGAAATAATTTTCTTCAAGAAACAACATAATTATAAACAACATTCGGATTTACGATTCTAATGTTCTAAACCATTTCTCAAGGGTTTTAGTTTAGAATTAGGTTATATAAACCTATTGTTCTATTTATATAACCTAATGTTCTATTAATTTAAACCTATTGTTCTGTTTATATAACCTATTGTTCTGTTTATATAACCTAATGTTCTGTTTATATTAGGTTATATAAACCTATTATTCAAGAATAGAGAATTAGATTATATAAACCTATTATTCTGTTTATATAACCTAATGTTCTATTAATTTAACATAATATTCTGTTATTATTATAACATACTAAAACCTAATGTTCTGTTCTTGTATGATATACTATTGTACTTTTTTATGTATATATTGTACTATATTTCTTCCAATTGTTCTTATGATAATATCTTGTAATATTTATAGTGTACCTTTGAAGAAAAGGAGTAAGAAAAACAGAAAGGAACATGCTATAGTTGTCCATCAAAGTTAGGGAAAACCCAAAAAAATTGAAAAAGAAATTGTGAAAAAAAGGAAACAACTGGAGATTGTTGAAATACAGTCCAAAGAGAAGAAAAGAAAAGAAGCTCATGATGCAACTATATTGAATCAGAGAGTACCCCCAAAGCAATTTATGTCTGTTGTCTTAAAGGACATTCCTGAACAACACAAGGAAGCAATTAGAAGAATTAGATTTGGAGGATTCTTAACCCTGGACTTAGACTCTCATAAATCTGGATTATGTGCTGAGTTGATCAATAGCTTTGACCCTGATAGGTCAACACTAGTACTACCACAAGGGAGAGAAATACCATTGATTGCAGATGATGTGCACATGGTATATGGATTACCCATTGGAGGTATGCTCATTAATGAGCAAATAGATGAGGATGAAGAAGCCCAAGCTTTTTTATAGAGATGGAGGACTATGTTTGGACTGAAGAATGGAAGTCCTAACAATTCAGCTCTGATTTCTGTAATTGAAGAGCAGAAGAGAGTTGATGTGTGTGATGAGTTCCTGATCAACTTTATTACTGCAGCAATCAATTGTTGTATTAGGTCAACTACAAATCAAGCTATTAACTTCAAATTTTTACATTTCTGCAAAGATGTCAGCAAAATAAACACTTTTGATTAGTGTGCTTACACTTACAAGCACATGCTTTGTTCAGTTTCTGAATGGCAAGAAGGTTCATCATTTTTTACAGGACCTCTACCATTTTTTATGGTAATAAATTTTAAGATGTTACTGTTCTAAATTTATGATATGTTGTTCTGAATCATACTATTCTTTTTCTAAATCAGTGGGCTAAATTTTAATGTTCTAAAAATGCAGATTCCATATTTTGATAGACTTTAAAGAGGAGATGTTCACCCCCCAAGAATGTTTCCTCTTATTTCTGTCTGGAATAAGGATCTTATCCAGTCCAGGATGAAGATTGAAGTGAAGAGGGGCTTTGGTAAGGGAATTGTGCTTAACAGACTGAGCACAGAAGAAAATGACACTGAACCTACAACATCAAAGGCCTCTACAAACATGCTGGTATTCAACTTGTTGCACATCGTATTATTATAATTATTATAAATTAAATTTATAACCTATTATTCCAAAAATATAGCCTAATATTCTAAGATGATACTGAACTCTAATGCTCTGATTTAGCCTTCTACTTTTAGTATATATAACTCTATTGTTCTGATATATCAATCTAGTGTTCAGATATATACTTCTATTGTTCTAAATTATTACTTTATAATAATATACATAACTGTTCTAAAAACCCTAGTGATAAAAGTTATATAACCTAGTGTTCTAAGCTATCTTGTATTCTTAATATCATATAACTATTGTTCTTAATAATTAATTTTTTGTTCTAACCTAGTGCTCTTTTTATTGTAAAATAAACCTTAGTGTTCTAGAATAATAAAAGCATGATAGATAAATGACATTGTTTTAAGAGGTTGACTTATTGTTCTAAATTATAACCTAACTGTTCTCATTATTGTTCATGAAATAATACAAATGCTGCAATGAAGGGAAAACACCTTATGTTTTATGGTTTGGAACCTATTTTTTCTAATACTTACTTTGCAACCTATTGTTTTGTAGGTGTATTTGGAAACTTTTGGTAAATTGGCTAAGACTATTGCTGTAAATGTCAACGAGATGTACACTTTGATTGACAAAGCTAGCACAATTTTTGAAGAAACATCATTACAGGAAGAGATGAATGTTTTAATTGGTAATATTTGGAACAAATATTTATCAAAGAAGCCATCAGTGACCCAGGAAGGAGACAAGGGTCCAAATATTCTTAGCCAAGACCAGCACTTGTTTGATGAGCCAACATTTATGGCAGAGCTCAATGAGGTTATGGGGAAAGCATGGTTTAATCTTAAACAGAAAGACAAAGTAGAAGATACAATAGTTCCAGTGTCTTTCACTCCCCCTACTTTCAACATCTTCAATGATACACAACCACCCCAACCTAACCCCTTATCTCCCAAATTGCCACAATCCACCCCACTGCCACCATCTCCCCCATTACCACCATCCGAACCATTGCCCCTTTCTAAACCATTACAACACCCCCCTTCAAACCAACCCCCCCCCCCCCCCCCCCCCCCCCCCCCTAGCCAACCCAACATCACATGCATTGCCCCTTGATGCATCCAAAACATTAACATTGCCCAAAAATCCAACACCACCCCCATTGGCTGAGCCACACAAGAAGGATGACTCCCATTTGCAAGAACAAGAATTAGAAGAGCATATACATCAATTGACTCAGTCAATTGTAGAAGGAATTGTAGAGGATAGGTTAGTTATTATAAATATTTTAAAGGTTTATAATGCTTAATTGTTCTAAATAATAACCATTTATTCTTGAGCAGTTTTGATGAGGAGGAGCCTCAACAAATGCATGAGAAAAGATCTAAACATAACCTTCCTTTGTACCTGCGCTCCCCTTTCATGGTGAACCATGAGAGAGTGTCCAAGAAATTAGACATTGCTCAAAGGAGGGTTGCAGAATATGCCTTCTCTGATGGTCCAATAGAGTATGTTCTTTATGTTCTGATATATCAATCTAGTGTTCACATATACACTGCTATTGTTCTAAATTATTGTTCTAAATGTTATAATGTATTGTTCTTTATAAATATATTATTGTTCTAAATGTTATAATGTATTGTTCTAAATGTTATAATGTATTGTTATATGTTTATGATTTAATGTTCTTTGTGGACAAATATACTACATATATATACACTATGTAGTATAACATTCAGAACAATGATGTGAGGATATATAATATAACTATATAGTATCTATAATGTTCTAATGATTATAACTCATTATTATAATTTACTGTTTAATTGTGGTGATCTAAATTTAGATTAATTCTCTCATTTTTGCATGGATGAAGTGAGGATTTATACAATGATGAATTAAATTTCATCAATAGTGACGACATAATGTCCCTTATAGAAAACAACTATATTACGAACAATATAGTTGATTCATGGGCACGTATTCTAAATGCTATGAATAGAAGAAGAAGCCCAGAAGCAAAGAACAGATTCTTTTGCACAAGTGAATTATGGGTACATTCCTAATTTATTCTATACTAATTTATTTTTTTCAAATGTATATCCATACTAATATATAATATATATATATATATATATATATATATATATATATATATATATATATATATATACCACAATAGATAATTCTTTGCAGTAATACATACTTCAAAGAGAGCGATCCATTTGAAGACAGATACCTTGCCTTTAGATCTAGACTAGAGGATGAAATAAGGCACTCTCAAATCAGTTCTTTTGAAAAAGTTCAATTGGTATGTAATCCTATTGTTATGATTCATAGTACTATTGTTCTAAATGTTAAGTTTTCTCATTTTGTAGTATATATTTATTCTAATGTTCTATTTTTTATTTCAGGTGTTCTTCCCAGTGTGTGCCTATGAGCACTATTACCTATTCTGTATTAATTTTTTAAATAAATCAGTTGAGGTGATTGACAATAGATTTCTTGAGAAGGGTGTGATGTTTATATCAAAATACAAACACTTCCCCAAGACAATGGTAATTTTCTTTATTATACATTTAATGTTCTTCATTAATGTTATATTTGTTATAATTAGATTGTTCTAAATTATAATTATACATTAACTTACCATTAAATAACTCTATTGTTCTAAAGAGTAACTCTATTGTTCTAAAGAACAACTATAATGTACTAAAGAATAACTTTTTTTTATTATTTATAACTCCATTGTTCTGATTTATCATTTTAGTGTTCTGATATATATTTCTAATGTTCTAATTCGTTACTCTATAATTACATACCATAGTATTATTATTGTTTTATCCATAATGTCTCATATTACACTTATAATAACCAATCTCTAATATTTTAATTGGCAGATGAAGGCATTCGCTAGATTTTTGAAGGAAAAAAAGATAGGTGATGGTGCTTTGGTATCCACATTTAAGGGTGCGTTGAAGAGGATGAAATGGAGGGACAACACCAACGTAAATGATTGCGGGGTGTTCATCATGAAGCACATGGAATCATACCAGGGACAGAGTGATGAGCAATGGGATATTGGATTCCAACCAAATGATGGAAGATATTAATTCATATATAATTTCATTTTTGATTTGTCATACTTTATAATATATCAATTAATAATACTAGTTATTATTATTATAGGGCGAAGCATTGAAGAAATTACGAATTCAGTATTGTGCTAGAATATTATGCAGCAACGAAAACAAGCTTAAGGATGAATTACTATCAAAGGCAAAGGAATGGGCGAAGGAGCAGCTAAAGCAAAACTAGCCACATGTTTTGATTCTAATGTTAGATTTAAGTGTTCGATGTTTGAATTGTTTACTAAATTGTTCTAAATGTGAATATACATTGTTAGATCAACTATTAACTGTTTGTTTGAAATTTAAGTATATATTGTTCGAAAGTATTAAACAATGTTTGAAACTACTAATTTATTATTCTAAATTGTATGAATATATTTCTATTGTTCTAAAGCTATTTATACTAATGTTCTAATCATATACTAATGTTCTAAAGCTATTTCTATTGTGTTAATATACTAATGTTCTAAATTGTGTGAATATACTAATGTTCTAATAATATACTAATGTTCTAATTTGTGTGAAACTTTCCACCTATTGTTTAAATATATTTCTATTATTTAAAATATTTAAAATATTAAAAATATATATCGAATGTATTGTGCTTAGTGTTCAAAACTTAAAATTTTAGTATAAATATTATAGCTATTTATACGAATGTTCTAATCATATTAACGAGCTATAATGTTCTAAAAACTATAGTGTTTTGACTATAGTACTATTGTTCTGATTCGTACTCTAAATGTTCTAAACAATGAATTTATTGTTCTGATTCATAATACTATTGTGGTGTTTCATTTTTATACTGTTCTATGTAGTAACTCTATTGCTTTGATTCCAAATGTTAATGCTCTAAACCAAAACTTTAATGTTCTAACCCATGAATTACACTGTCCTATATAGTTACTCTATTGCTTTTATTTCGTATATTAATGTTCGAAGCCATAACAACTATGTTCTAAACTACGACTATATTGTTCTGATTATAATGCTATGTTTTGATTAATAAACTAAATGTTCTAAACCATTAATGTATTGTTTTGATTCATAATACTAGTGTGCTTATACATTTTTATACTGTTCTATATAGTAACTCTATTGCTTTGATTCCGACTGTTAATGTTCTAAACCATAACCCTAATGTTCTAACCCATGAATGTATTGTTCATATATAATACCATTAAAGAAAAAACCAATTGAACTACAAATTTATTTATTCTTCGATAAAATTAACTATTGTTCAAAACTTTTATTTAAATGTGTAACATTATTAACTTGCTGTACTAATCTTGTCCGGACAGTTTCGAACATCATGAAATCCAAGTGCACCACATCCTCTACATAACCTTTTCTTCCTTTTTGATTGCTCCACTACTTTCTCCTTTTCACCTTTAAACCTCTTCGATGATCCAATGCATTGCTCATTACCGGTATGAATTCCAGTGCCCTTATTTTTGGAAATCTTAGGAGGTTTAATAAGAATTTGTGAAGGAGTGCACGATCCAATCAATTTCTCGATAACTTGGTCATTCGTATGAGCATTATAACTTGAATTCACATTATGTTCTTCACATCTTGACCTAAAGACCTGAAGATGTCTAACAAGATCAATTATACTATCTTCATTACCTTCAGCCAAACTTACGCAACTGTGAATCTCGGACCATAATTCATTCAACAAACCCTTCCTTTCAACACCAATTGAACAACTGCCCATCTCTTTCCCATCAAGATCAAACATTGGCTTCTGCATTGCCATGATAGTCCACCTATTAACAACATATTGTTTAGGTATTCTTACAATGTTCTTGGCCTTCCATAACCATATCATATGCCTACATGGAATTCCTTGTCGATTAAACAACTTGCAAGAGCAATTTGTTTCAAAATTGTTAAGATTCATAAGAACTTCATAACTTCTTCTCCTATTACCTTCACTCACTTTTGCAACCTCCAACCCCTCTTCTTTCCTCAACTCTTCCACCCCACACTCATAACAAGCACTATACACTTCATCCTGAAAATCATAGAAAACATTAACAGTATACACCTCAGATCCATGTCTTTCAATCTCCATTTGTGTCTTGCATTCAGGATGCTTGTGTTGAGAATCATTGTCGTTCTGTGCTTGAGTGTGCCTCTGAGCATCCATAGCACTTTTAAACCTCATCAAGAACTCTACAAGGGAAACATGGGGATTGACAAAAGATGTGAAGAAATTGTTTTCACTTTCTGATCTTGATGTAGTTCTCATGATACCACCCATAAATATATCTCTAAAATAAGCTGAAATCCACATCTTTCTCATTTCAAACATCACACGAAGCCATTCATGGTCTTCTAAATGGAACTGAACAAGCACCTTGTTCCATTTTTCCTCAAATTCTTTCGGTTCACTCTCCAAATTCCAAACACAATCACTTATCCTCTTTAAAAAATTAGTGTCTTGGATAATACTTCTTCCTATTTTATCAGGGATTTTCTTCATTATATGCCACATACAAAATCGATGTTCACACTTCTTAAATACATTATTTACAGCAATTTTCATTGCTGGATCTTGATCTGTAATTAAACAAGTTGGCTCATTTTGATCCATTGCTCTAAGGAAGGTTCTAAATAGCCATTCAAAAGAATTTACATCTTCCTTAGCTATAAACCCAGCAGCAAAAGTGATACATTTTTTATGATGGCCAACTCCTGTGAAAGGTCCAAACACCATGTTATACCTGTTATAGAACAATAACATTTATTTCTAATAAAATTCAGAACAGTCGAATATCTATTTAAAACAGTCACGCATATTGTGCCATATAAAGACTATATAGTTATTGTTATGGATATACATTATAATGTATTGATTTATAAATCTATTGTTCTAAATCATAAATACAATAACTTATATTAATGTTCTAAACCCAGTTCCCATTGTACTAAACTAGTTGTACTAACGTTTAAAATGGGAACTGGATTGTTCTAATGCCATTTAATGAGAATTACATACCAATATATCATAATGCGGTCTTATACTTCTAAATGTTCTAAATACCTACTCTAATGATCTAACAGTAAACCTATTGTTATTGACTAATAATTCAGTGATTTATTTTGTTATATTAATGTTCTTAATTATTATTCTATTGTTATGAATAATGATTATATTGTGCTAAAGTGATGATGTGCCATAACTTTATTATTTATTAGCATTAGCTACATACCTGTTCGTCTGATACGTAGTGTCGAAAGATACCATATCCCTAAATAGTCCATAATTCTTCCTACAAATTGGGTCAGCCCATAATGCTCTACATAAACAATCATCATCATCAATTTGATAATCAAAGAAAAAAGCAGACCACATTAACTTCTTCTATTTGAAATTATCTACAAATATTTGGGCATCTGACCCTTCAATATATGCCTTTAAATTCCTATGGAAAATTTTTAAAATCACACTTCGAGGCACCAACATTCTCATACCCCCCAACATACTCTTTCATCATTCTAAATGTTTTTACAGGCCCCACATTTATCTGAAAAAACACAAGGAAAAATACAATGATTCAAACACTTAAAAAATTTTCAGAACAATCAAACACTTATTTAAAACAAGGAACCAATCGAGTAAGAACATTAGAATATATACCTTGGAATTATCAACGATCATTTTTTTGTGCAAGATGCTCAAGTTTCTTCTTGATTTTTGGAAATGTTGATATATAGTAGAAATGAGTGCATGAGAGTGACCCTCTTGGAAATTCAATATAACATAAGAACCATCATCACAAATCTTCAATCCCTTGCATCCAACACGAGTCACCAATCTCCTCCTAATGATCGGAACATCATCCATACCTTCTTTTAGTTTTCCCTTGTCTTGCACATCAAACTTCCGTTTACACCTATATCCGGCTTTATTACACACAAGATATTGGAAACTGATTACACCATTCTTCCTTCTTTTCGTAGTTGATTTTCTAGTATTAAACCCAGCTTTATTTGCATATGACTTATAAAATGAAATACCTTCTTCAACACTTGAGAATTTCATTCCAACATATGGTTTCACATCATTGGAAAAACATGGTATCCAGGATTTGGTTCCACCCGGAGTGCATACAGGTATTACTCCAGGAGAAACACTCTCATTTGAATTAGAAACACTACACTCCTCGTTAATGCTCATGGCTACAAAGAATATAATAAAAGGACCGTTAAAATTATGTATTATTCTAAACTATAGTCTACTGTGTTCTTTATGCATTATACTGATGTTCTAACAATATTCAAACTAATCGAATTATTCCAATTCAGAACAATTGAGTTATGATTTAGAACATTAATATTAGTAAGTTGAAGGTCGATACAGCGAGTGATCTGATACATGTTCTTACTATAAAATTCTAAATCATAACAATATAGTTCTGATTTAGAACATTAGGTTAAATGGCATATGGGTGTAGAACATTAGAATACTATATAACTCTAATGCGATCTTATACTCTTAAATGTTCTAAATATCTACTTTAATGTTCTAATCATAATCATATTGTTCAATTATTCATTTTATTATATTAATCTTCTTAATAATAACTCTATTATTCATATTAATAACTGTATTGTTCTAAAGAACACCTCTATTGTACTGATTTATAGTGTTCTTATTTACAACTCTAATGTTCTGAATTATCATTGCATTGTACTGATTTCTACTTCTATTTTTTAAAATCATAACTCTAATATACCATACTACACTACAGATCATTTACAATATTTGGAAGTATTATCACATTTAAATTAGAACATTTACAACATAATACTATTACATATGATGCAATAAGACGAACAAATTCTTAAAAACACACGAAATAAAACATAGAACTCGCAATTTCATCATTAAAAACTACTCATACACTCGTAATCATGCACTTTATAACTAATAACTCGATTACAAAAAAAAAGAATTATTTACCTTATTTTCCAATGCAAAAGCAGCAACCCTATACTTTAAATATGAAATATATAGACACTACTGATTTACCAAACCTATATTGTCATTTTTAAATGGATTAAAATAGGAAACTGAATGTGGAGTAAAACTGTTTTTTGAATTATGCGAATTTTAGTGAAAAACTGCCCATTAATCACGGAAATTTCCTTAACTACCAAATGCGACTTAATTTTATTTTTGCCATTAACATTGATTGAATCATAACCATCAATCTCACATGATCATAACTATCAAACCGTATTTTATGCAACGTCAAATACCATATATGCTGATTGTTTTAATTCCTAATATAGATAATATAATAAAGAAAATTACTGGTAATTGTTTTAATTCATACATGTTATAAATAAAACATGCTTATTAATATATCTAATGTTCTAAACTCATATGTAGTTGTTCTATTTGTTAAACTAATTATTCGAGATATATTATGAACATTCATGCTGTTGTTCGATATACAGTTGTTCTAAATTCATATGTAGGTGTTTTATACACGTATGCAGTTGTTCTAAACTCGTATTTAGTTATTCTATGAACGTATGCATTTGTTCAAAACTCATATTTGATTGTTCTAAACCCATTAACTACACTTCGAAATACGTGTGCAGTTGTTCGATATGGTTGTTCTATACACGTATGCAGTGAATCTAAACTCATTAGTGTTCGAAACATTTCATAAAACACCTATTGTTTTAGAATTTACCTATTGTTCAAAACTTTTCACCTATTGTTTAAATATATATCTAGTTTTCGAAACATTTTAACTTTTAAAACTAGAGTTCGAAAATATTAACTTATTGTTCGAAAGTGTTATACTTAGTGTTTGAAACAATTAACCTTCTGTCAAAACTAAATACGTAATGTTCGAAACTTTAAAACATTAGTTTAAATCATAGAGCTATTTATACTAATGTTTTAAATCATATTAACATGTTGTTCGAAAGTGTTGTACCTATTATTCGAAGGATTTAACTTTATGTCTGGAGCTATATACGTAGTGTTAGAAAATAAAACATTTTGTTACATAAAAGAAAACAATATTGTTCTGACTCTGAACTTTAATGTTCTAAACCACAACTCTATTGTTCTGATTATAGTACTATTGTTCTGATTTATAATTTTAATGTTCTAAACCATGACTCTATTGTTCTGATTATAGTACTATTGTTCTGATTTATAATTTTAATGTTCTAAACCATGAATCTATTGTTCTGATTCCACATTTTAGTGTTCTAAACCATAACTCTGTTGCTCTGATTCCGAACTTTAATGTTCTAAACCATACCTTTATTGTTCTGAATATGAATTTTAATGTTCCAACCATTAAATAAAAAAACCATTTGGACTACTAACTTATTTATTTATTATTCGAAAATTAAGTATCTATTGTTCGAAACTATTAATTAACTGTTTAACATTATTCAACAATCTCTATACGGTATACTATATGTGTTAAAAAATTGAATCAATTACCTTATTTTCCAATGCCAAAACAACAAAACTATCCTTTGAATATGAAATATAGCGAACCTACTGATTTAAATAACTATATTGAATCATTCGAATATTGACAATTGGTTATAGAGTAAAATAGGAAAAAAAGTTGATTTTGAATAATGCAAATTTTAATGAAAACTGTCCATTAATCACGGAAACTTCCTTAACTAACAAATCCGACTTTATTCTAATTACCAATTTGCCATTAATGTTTATTGAATCATAACCATCAAATTCAATTAAATCAATGGTATTAGATTGGTTCTTATATAACAAAGGTTCTTATATAACTTAGGGGTTCTCACATGATCCCAATTCTATATATATATATGAAATCCCTAGAGGACTAAAGCTACTAGAATATAACTAGCCTCGAGAAAATGCTCTCTATTAAATAAAAGAGGTCACTTTATAGATGGAAATAATATGAAAGGACGTGGTATAATCATCGAAGTGAATACCTTATGAGATAAGGGTTCAAAAATAATCAAATTAGCACATGTATTGCTATTGAGCGATTTCAATCAAGATACGTAATTATTACAGTTTATGTTGATGACTTAAACATAACTAGAACACTTAGTGAGCTAGAAAGAACTGTAAAAACACTTAATGAAAGATTTAGGAAAGAGTATACATTGTCATGGGCTGCAAATTGAGTACTTGAAAGATGGAATATTTGTCCACTAGTTAAACTACACTAAAGGAATTGTGAAATGATTTCACATGGATAAACCACATCCAACAAATTATTCAATGATCGTCAATACTTTAAATGCAAAAGATGACCTATTTCGACCTCGAGAAGAAAATAAGGAAATCCTTGGTTCTAAAGTACTATATTGGAGCTTTAATGCATTTGGCTAATAATACATGACCTGACATTTCTTTTTTAGTGAATTTATTAGCTAGGTATAGTAATTCACCAACAAGGAGATATTAAAAAGGAATAAAGCATTTATTTTGGTATCTTCGAGGAACACATAATCTTAGTTTGTTTTATAAAATGAAGTTGGATGCTACTCTTATTGGATATGTAAATGTTGGATATTTTTCAGATTCTCATAAGGATAAATCACAAACTGGATGTCTATTCACCTATGGTGATATTGCAATATCTTAATCATCAACTTAAAAAACTAATACAAATACGAATCTAAGAAGGAAGACATGTTATAAGTGGGGCGACGAATCTGGATCGTTAAAGCCCATTAGACTTGAAATGGGCTTGGGCTTACGTGAAATAGGCTTATATGGGCTTGGGCCAAACTAGGAATTATTCAGGCTTGGTCTTACAAGGGCATGGGCTTAGACCCTTAGACTTGGGCTTTTATGGATGTGGGCTTAAACTTAGAAGACTTTCCTTCTTGAATAAAAAAGTGGCGTGGGCAAGGTTGATGATGCGAAAGTGCTTAGCTTAGATTTGTAGATTAGGTTATTTTTGTTTTTTTTAAGTCATTGTAAGATTCCTAGTTGAAGTAGGGATCACAAGTTTAGTATAAGCTAAGTTGAGCCAAATTAGGATTTATGTTTCGGTTCCAAAGTTGTATTTTAGTTAGAGTCAAATTCACCTAAATAGAATTCAAATATTTGAAGTTAGAGTTTTAGTTAGATTGGGTTATTTTAATCCTAATCTTATTTAAAGTATTTATATGGTAAATAAGAGTCTTAGTTAGAGTCAAATTAGGAGTCCTAGTCCTAATCAAGCTAGGTTAGGCATGCACATAAATAGGACCTCATATGTACCATTTTTACATACATTAAAAATTTTGTGAAAGAAAACTTTGTGTTTAAGAGTAATCTATCACGCAATTCTTATTCCTTTGCTTAGTTTAATACTAGGAGGTAGTCTTGAACTAGGTGGTTAAATACTTAGTTATAAGAGGTAGTCTAAGGAATTTAACAAACTTTTTAGTTTATTCCAAGAGGTGGTCGAATTCAAAAGTTATTCATTTGTGTTTTCTTTTGCTAATCCTATATAATCCACATTATTTGGTATCAGAGCTGAAAGGATAGTACCTTGGACATTTTGGTGCAAATTCGAAATACGAAGATCAGATTGTGTTGCTTTGTTCTCCTCCATCTCAACAGCTTTTGAGGAAATTCTTGGCTGGAAATTAGTTATTTTTTGTCACTTTTCACCTATATAATTTGATAATTTTTCAAGTTTATTTGTTATCAAATCGGAGGTGAATTATAGCACGTGGTCAATTCCAGCGTGAATTTGGAATATCCGGATGTTTTTGGCTATAACTTAAGTTCTATAATGAATTTTTTAGGCATTTTTTGTTGGAATCCTTACATTATGACGGTGAGGGATCTATGTATAAATTTTCATCAAATATTGAGTAGTAGCGAATACCCAGCAACAAGAAACTCGTGCGCCAAAAAACTAAAAAATTACGGATTTGCTCCTAAGGATGTCTACACAGGAGAGGCTAATTAAGCCAAATCCTAGAACAAAATCAAAACTGGATAATCCAGAATGAACTCAACAAGTTAATTGATAGGCTTGACTAGAGGTTTAAAGATTTAGATAACCTCGAGCAAAACCTCGATTTAATGTTTAGTCATCACTCCCTTAAAAGGGAAAATCATAAGAAGTTCAAATGTGATACTAGTAGAAATTAATAATTATGCGGCGGTTTTTTATTACTATATATGGCGTCAATAGGCTATCAATAAATAAGGTGACAACAAATTAATCTATTTAATTTGCGGCGTAAAAATACGCCGTAAAACAATAATATATGTAGTGAGTCTCACAAAATGCGTAGCTCATTAATCAAATCAATTTATGGGGGTTCACACATAATATGCCGTATTTTAATAGTTTTCAATAATAATGAAATGGCTTAATTATGACTAATAAGCGGCGGTTTCTTCTTAGAAATGCCGCATAAAGCTAAGGTTTTTTCCTAGAATATGTTACCAAAACCTGTTATATTCCCCAAAACCTGCTACATTACATTTCAATATTACCAAAATCTGCTATCCATTTTTAATGGTACAAAAACCGATTTTACATTGCTATTACCAACCATTTACACATATTGCAATCAATAGGTTTACATATGATGATCTGTAAATCATTTATACACTATTAAGGTCATAAATCACCCATTAAGGAAAATCAAAACACCGACCTAATAAATAAACAAAATGTACAAAATATACAATATTATCATCATGAAAATACAAAAAAGGGGAAGGTAATCTAAAAAAATTAGCAGTCCAATACTTGTCCAATTTGTTACAAACCAAATCGATTTCTTCGGTGGAGAAGGACAGTTCGTTAAATCCTTTGCATACCAACATATAATTAAAGTATATATATGATGCATTGTATTTCAAAAGTAAAGTTCAAATATGCCATTTTCTACCCAAAGTCAAGCATCTTACACAAAACCATTCTTATTTGACCTATTTTGACTCAAAACGATATATTTGAAGTGTTTAGGGCATGTTTTAAGAGAAATACGCCATTATCTACCCAAAAATGATCCCATTTAGCCTATTTTGACCCAAATCAATGTATTCGAAATGTTTGGGGCATGTTCTAGGAGAAATACACCAATTTATACCCAAAACCGCTCCCATTTGATCTATTCTGACTCAAACCGTCCTATTTAAAGTGTTTGGGGCATGTTCTAGGGGAAATACGTCATTATCTACCTAAAACTACTCTCATTTGACTTATTTTGAATCAAATCGTCCTATTTGAAGTGTTTGGGGAATGTTTTGGGGGAATACGCCATTACCTACCCAAAACCTCTCATATTTGACCTATTCGAAGTATTTAGGGGCATATTTTAGGGGAAATGCGCCAAGCTACTCCTTTTTGACCTATTTTGTTCAAATAGATGTATTTGAAGTGTTTGGGGTCATATTCTAGTGGAAATTCATCATGTTCTACCCAAAATCGCTCCCATTTGACCTATTTTAACTCAAATTGATGTATTCAAAGTGTTTGGGGCAAGTTATAGGAGTAATACGTCATTATCTACCCAAAACCACTCCCATTTGACCTATTTTGACTCAAATTGATGTATTTAAAGTGTTTGGGGCATGTTTTAGTGGAAATACGCCATGTTTTACCTAAAACCGCTCCTATTTGACTTATATGTCTCAAATCGTTGTATTGCAATTATTTGGAGCATGTTCTAGGGGAAATATGCCATTTTCTACCCAAAACCGCTCTCATTTGACCTATTTTGACTCAAATCGATATATTTGAAGTGTTAAAGACATAATTTAGGGGAAATATGCCATTTTCTACCCTAAATCGCTCCTAATTGACTCAAATCAAAGTGTTTAAGTGTTTGTGGCATGTTCAAGAAGAAATACACCATTTTCTACCCAAAAATTCCTATTTGACCTATTTTTACTCAAATCAACGTATTTGAAATTTTTGTGGCATATTCTAGGGGAAATACACCATTTTCTATCTAAAATCGCTCCTATTTGACATATTTTGACTCAAATGGATGTATTTGAAGTGTTTAAGGCATGTTTAAGGGGAAATATGCCTTTTTCTACCCAAAACCGCTCCTATTTGACCTGTATTGACTCAAATTGATGTATTTAAAGTGTTTGAGGAAAGTTTTAGGGAATACGCCATTTTCTAGCCACTCTGCAACAAATCTCTTGTTTTCTCGACGCTTTTTGTGTATATTTTCGTCGCCAAAAAGCGTAGTGACTTTAGTTCTGGATGCCCCTAAAAAGCGTCGAGAAAATCAATGTAGAGAATTCTCGATGCTTTTTTGCGACGACAATGTTGATGCTTAAAACTGTTCAGATTGTTGAAATATTCATGCATTTGTCACATTTAAGTAATTCTCGACGCCTTTTATATCCATTTTAGCTATTGACATGTTATGGCGTCGACAATCTCGATGCTTTTTGGTGTCCATTTTTGTTGTTCACAAATTTTTTGCGTCGACTTTCT
Source organism: Dysphania ambrosioides (assembly GCA_026401315.1). Lineage (NCBI taxonomy): Eukaryota > Viridiplantae > Streptophyta > Magnoliopsida > Caryophyllales > Amaranthaceae > Dysphania > Dysphania ambrosioides. The sequence continues at coordinate 20,102,724 of CM048667.1, forward strand.
CGACACCTATTTTCGTGCAGAGATTTGTCGACGTGCTTTTTTGTGTACAAAAAAGTTACTATAATAGGCCTTCTTTCTAGACTTAAAAATACGTCGAGATGTCTAATGAATATTTAAAAAAAATATATTTACAATATGTTTATTTAAATAATTAGATTTAGAAACAGAAAATGAGAATATATATACTATATACTTGAACTTTAATTTAAATGTATCGTACACGTTCATATACATACGTCATCAACACTAATTTAATATAAGGTAACTAAGCTAGTACATAGCCATGTACATACACATATATAATATATATTAATCAAGACTCTAAATAACATTAATAATATGTCCAAAATATGATCATAAATTTTGACATATATTTCACTACAACTAAATATAAGCCTATAAAAAACATAACCATTATTTCAGATCAAATATGGGAAATTAATAACTATAAGCCTATAAAAAACATAAACATTATTAATAACTATAAGCTAATTCGATGCCGAAGCATATTATCCTTGCTTCTTCGTTACACACTTTCCATTTTTAACCTTCAAAACAAATAAAAGAAAAGTGATCATTTAAGTAAAAAATTTGAAATAAGAGGAGAATATATATCATATCAAATATACATAAATAAAAATACGCTTTAGACTTTGTACATGTCTCACTAAAAAAATTGAAAAATATGATCAAAACTAGATATTTTAAGTTTCTCTTATAACGCCATTTGGATTTAAGACAATATATCATTTTCTCATTAAATACAGACATTTTCAAAAATTTTAACAGAGTCTCCTTTGTATTATTGACTATTTCCATTTTAAAAATTGATTTCAAACCTCATAAATCAATCAAAACAACTAAATAATGTTGTACCACATTAACCATTGGTTAACGTCGGCCAAACAATCCCATCCTCAAATTCCAAACAATCATTCACAATAACCAACATATAATCAAAAGTTTTGTAAAACGCTGATTGTGTAGCATTAGATTGTGTAGTATTAGATGGTAAATCTTTCTCACATTTTGATCTGATCCAACAAGAGAAATCGAGAATAGAATAAATACCAAAGGGTTTACGGCATCAAAGACTGATTGTGTAGCATCAAGCAGTTCTTTTGAAGCATCCCCACTATGAGCTTTTACTATAACTTAAGGAAATTGTCTCATTATAGTTTTAAACATGAATTTAGTCTCCTGAGGTTGGGCTTTAGCATTCCATTTTCCTTAACACTTCTTCTATCCTTATCTCTGACACTACTTGCACTAGCTTCTTTCGAATTTGTTTAAACCTTTCCTTTCTCAACACACCTTTGATCCTATAAAGTATCACCCTTTCTTACTCCAAATCCATAACCCATTAAAGGATGAACTTCAGGATAAACTTTGAGTGTCTAAACCATACATGGTCTGCTCGAAGACTTCATCCTTAAGTTCTTGCTGAGACTTTGAAGGATGAACTAACCTCAATATTTCCAATTTAGCGTGTACATACTCCTGCACTTACAAATAAATATGGAAAAAATGGAACATAATCTATTGTTTGACACCAAAAAGAGGGATACAGATTTACTAGTAGTACCATGACATGGAACAAACTACTTAGTACTGCAGTTTAAGTTCATATCAATAGAACTACAAGAGTAGAAAATCAACTGCTATGTAGCTAGGATTGGGTTAAGCAATGAATAATCTGTGAAGTTTAGTGCAAGTTAAATATATCAGAGGAGTGCACACTTCAATTGCTGCTATTCAATGGAGATGCACCATTACTCGCCTTATCAGCCACTTATTACTCCATCCTAGATCAATTTTGTATTATTGCAATCAGTAAAGAACATAATTCATAATTCTTACCAAAAATTCTTCAGTGACCATGCCAGGAAGGAAGCTTTTGTAATCTCCCATATGAGTTTTCCTCTAAAGAGATAATAAACTCATTTTCTTACCATGCACATCTTCCCGTGAATAATAATGTAAGAATTTTAAGGATTACGTGTAAAAAACCAAATTTGAAAGAGGCTTGGTGCAAATCAATGTGTATAGTGCCTTGAAATGATGGGAGAATTATAAGGGGAAGGAAAAAAATGTAAACACTACAGGCATGTACAAATAGAATAATAAATCACATATGTTATAGGTGTTTAGAAACACCACAAACTAGAAGGACACCATACATGGGAATATTTCATGGTCATATAATTCATTTCACAGGCATATATAAGTCGAACTATAACATTGAAAGTGGAAAATATGGAAACAACGATAATAACACTCACATAAATTGCAAAGTAGAGCAAAATGCAACTACTGCTAGCATTAGACCATCAGAACTACTTGAGTTCACTAGACTTTCAACATATTCATCAACAAAATGAATATACTCACTCAAGATTCTCTTTGTGGCACCCATCTTCAAGTTATCTGATAACAGGTTTAGCTGGAAACCTTCCATTAACAAAGTTGTATACATGACTGCAGAGTTGTGCGATCTGTCATCACTCCTATCAGTCATAATGAATCTATAAACTCGATCAACTGTGGATGGTGTACATGAAGCAAGAAGCAGATACATTAATATGACCATTTTCCTCAATGTACAATACAGAGATATAAGGGAATTTGATGACACTATCATCTTACAAAGTGAACAGAGTTTATCTATAACAACATTGACTGTGGTATCCTCAGCACGACGCACTAAAAAGCACCAGAGTTCCATAATAATCTCCCAGCAAAGAAAGTGAGGATGAAAGAAGTTATAAAGTAGGAATAACTCCATTTCACTCCAAGCTTGAGTCCGAAAGACATCATAAGGATCTTTAGTGCTTGTAGAAAAGAAACCAAATAAAAGTAGAAAATTGTAAAAGATTTAAACGGGCCCCAAAAGAACAACAAGATTTGATATAACTTTTATACATTTTCTAAAAACTACCAACTGAATTCAAAAATTTCAAAGTGTAACCAAAGAACCCCAACACAAAACTGCAAACAATTGCTCTCCAACTCTCAAACATCAACTCCTAAAGTCTTAATCCTCAAAATATCATAGTCATTTCCTTATTTCCAGTACAAAAAGAACAAAGAAACAAAGATGGTTGCAGTTTCACCAACAAGTCAACTACACCTCCAACAATGCAAACGTTTGATTGCTTACACTTTTTCTACATAAGCACACTTGTAAAAATTTATTAATATGCGGCGGGTTTTTTTAATACAATATGCGACGTCAAAAGGCTAGCAGCATTTAGGATGACAACAAATTAATAAAATTAATTTGCGGCGTCAAAAATACGACACAAAAATAAAGCTATATTCGAAGATATGCCGCTTATTAATGATTATAATATGCGACGGTTGTTAAATAAATACGCCGCAAATTACATAATTTTACAAATTAAAAAAACAGTTGATAAGTGGCAGGTTCCCCATAGACCCGCCGCATATAGATGAAATTTCTTTTTTAAAAGATCTATTTTGGTCCCACAAAGCCAATTCTCCTGTATTTATTACTAAAACACAACCTCCATTACCAAATCTGTTGTATTCATTACCAAAACCTATTATACAATTATAATGGTACAAAAATCATAATATTACATTTACATATATATATAATGATTTGGAATTCATGTATATACTAATAAGGTCATAAAATCACCCATCAAGTGACATCAAAACTACGACCCCCATAAATGAACATAATGTAAAAAAATATTCAATGTTATCAACCTAAAAACATACAAAAGGTAAATTGCATAATCTAAAAAAGTTATCGGTCCAATACTTGGCCAATTTGTTACGGACCACATCGATTTCTTCGTTGAATCCTTTGCATACCTAACATTGATTACCATATAATTAAAGTATCTGTAAAATGTAATGTATTTCAAAAGTGAAGTTCAATCATGACATGTTCTAGGGTAAATACGTCATTTTCTACCCAAAACCGATCCAATTTAAGCTACTTTTACTCATATCAATGTATTTGAAGTGTTTAGGTCATTTTCTACCCAAAAACGCTCCCATTTGATTGATTTTGACTCAAATCAATGTATTTCAAGTGTTTATGAGATGTTCTAGGGTAAATACGTCATTTTCTACCCAAAAACAATCTTGTTTGAAATACTTTGACTCATATTGTCCTATTCGAGGTGTTTGGGCCATGTTCTAGGGGAAATACATCGATATCGACCTGAAACCGCCCTATTTGACTAATATTGACTCATATTGATGTATTTAAAGTGCTTAGGTCATTTTCTACCCAATACCACTCCCATTTGAATATTTTGACTCAAATCGATGTATTTCTAGTGTTTATGACATGCTCTAAGGTAAATACGTCATTCTCTACCCAAAATCGATCTCATTTGACCTACTTTGACTCATATTGTCCCATTCGAGGTGTTTAGCCATGTTCTAGGGGAAATACGCCAATATCGACCTGAAACCGCCCCATTTGACCTATATTAACTCATATTGATGTATTTGATGTGTTTGGGTCATTTTCTACCCAAAACCGCTCCCATTTAATCGATTTTGACTCAAATTGATGTATTTCAAGTGTTTATGATGTTCAAGGGTAAATACATCTTTCTATACCCAAAACCAATCTCATTTGACCTACTTTGACTCATATCATCCTATTCAAGGTGTTTGGGCTATATTCTAATGAAAATACGCCAATATCAACGTAAAACTGCCCTATTTGACCTATATTGACTCATATCAATGTATTTGAAGTGTTTAGGTCATTTTCTACCCAAAATCGCTCCCATTTGACCGATTTTAACTCAAATCGATGTATTTCAAGTGTTTATGACATATTTCAGGTGGTAGTAGCCGAATAAAAAATAAAAATTTGAGGGTTTCAATGGATGACAATGAGGCTGTTGTGATCTATAAAGAAGAGTTTTCAAGAGGAATTAAATCTCGTGAATCCCAAAACCCTTCTTAAAAACTCTTCTTCATCAATCGCAACAACCTCATTGTTATCCAGTAAAACCCTCAAATTTTTATCTTTTATTCGGCTACTACCTCCCTCATTAGTCTCTTTCATCAACTACCACTTCCTAACCAGTAAGACGCGACCTTCTGTTTCGTTCCATCGTCATTTTAGCTCTATGATTCTTAGTCCTCTTTCCAATAGTTAAATTCTCCATCTTTTTCTCATAAAAGCGCTAAAAAGCATAGATGAAACCAAATCATTTTATAGAAAAGTAGAGGAATAGGGTAAAGGCAGAAGAACAAGTAAAAGAAACAAAGGAAATTGTTATATTCAAAGTGTTTGGGGCATGTTAAGGGGAAATATGCCAATATTGACTCAAAACCGCTCCTATTTGGCCTATATTGACTCAAATTGATGTATTTCAAGTGTGAAGACCATCTTTTACCCAAAATAGCTCCTAATCGACTTATATTAACTTAAATTGTCCTATGTGAAGTGTCTGAGGCATGTTTAAGAGGGAATACACTATTAAGGATACTCAAAATGAGGAAACTATGGGCAAAAGCTCTTACCTCCACCATGGGGATCCCACTACTACACCCGTTGAGGACGTCAAGCATGAAACACATCACGAAGTAGCCGTACTCAGTTCCCCCACGTTGTTAAGCACACTATAAATTACAAAATAGAAATGTTAGTCATATATATCATAGTTTTATTTTACAATATTTTAATTAGTTAATGAACTCACCGTCACTTCTATCCATGTTAATGTCTGCTTTCTGGCTCGTTCTCCTTGCAATATAAGTCTTTTGTAAACACTGGAAAACAACATTGATTAGTTTAAAAGTTCAATTTCAACCAACCTTAGCTTGAAATGTAAATCTATTGATAACACTTACTAATTAATAATCGCTCTCATCTTAGTATTTTTCTTTAGCCGAGCCGAATTAAAGAAGTATATTTTTCCACTGCCCACACAAATGACTAAAAACATCCATTGTGCACTACATTATAAGAAATAAGTAATTAGCATTATATTTACATACTATATGCATTATCATACTCTAAAATAAATGTATAAGTAATTAGCATTATATTTACATACTATATGCATTATCATACTCTAAAATAAATGTATAAGTAATTAGAATTACGTTCACACATCATATTTAAAGGTACTGTTTGAAAATAGGGGCGAAAATGAACTTTAACGTAGCTTGTAGGGATTTTGTGAATCGAAATGGACATACATCTTTACCTCCTCAATGTTGCCATTGATTCTTGTATCCAAAGTAGCCTCAAGACACAACCGACCGACTAATGAGAGTAAATCGCACGACATGCAATCATCTTGGAGTCCCCTACATAATCATAAAAAGTATTATATATACAAATGGTTTAGAAATTATGAACAATACCACATAAGTTAACCTATATCCTAATTGTGTATACCTCATGAAGCATTGAATAACAAAAATGTTTAATTGAGCTCCCTGTAAGAATTTGGTGATGTGAGCTTTGTCAAACCTCACTGTTCCGTCTTTAGAGTAGTGGAATAAGGCTCGATCCAATGACACAACAATGGTATCATCTTCCTTCATCATGGTCATACATTGAAGTAGCCATTTATTTCCACTCAAGACTAAGAGAGGTAGCTAAATCTTTAGTGAGAAGTGGTCGATTCATTGCCCCTAATAACCTCATCAACTGACATCCCCTTCATCTTCTTAGCTTAAGGATTCATCTAATTAAAAAGGCAGATAACTTAGTGTATTTAGTACATCCAAAATACAATGGTTTCTTAGCAGCCTCCACAAATGCTCAAAAGTACAAGATTGACTACCAAATTGATCCCCAATCCCTTCAAGTTTTTCAACTATTCAATCTTTATCATCGGGTCATTATCCTTCAATTCATCCTCCCCATCATCTTCCTTTTCGGCATCAACATCTTCACCATCATCAGATTCTAATTGGCCATGATAGTATAACTCAACATGATGAATGGGAATTTTGTTAGATTATAACCCCATGTCATTAAAAGCAGGAACCTCATTGTCGCCTAAACCCATGCCGGATTACATGATCCATCAACTCTCTTATACTACTAATTGTATTCACATTATCACAAGCAACACAAGGGCAACACACCTCATCATCTCTAATGTTATTTAGGTGTTCCAACGCTTGTCTACAGAATTCCTCAACTCCATTCATGAACTACGATTACCATACATCCAATTATGATCCATAATTTGTATCATACCCTATTTGACATGAAAGAGATCAAATAATAATCTAATTAACACTCAGTTTACGCATAGTTATATATATATATATATATATATGCACCTAAATAGTCCTCAAGTAGCTTATTAAAAATAAGGTTAAGCAAACTCCACAATGAACCACAAACACTTGCTCTATAATTTAAGTTACTAAATTCTTCTAGCGATATTATTTTTGTTCTATGCTTTGTAAATTACTACAAATTCAACAAAAAATTAGGCAGAGTTTCCTTTGTAAATCTAACATTTCCCATTTTTTAAAATTGATTTCCAAACCTATTTATAGGCATTTAAATACAACCATAACCAACACAAAATGCCATTTTACACACAATGTCATTTACGTGAAATTCACATTACTTTACACACTTCAATTCAACTGCCTTTGCACTACTTTTTTTGCATGTTTATTTGTTTGTTTGTTTGATCATTAAGCTTTTCTTTTGCTCTTATCTCTTTTTCTCTCATCTCTTTTGCTTGTAGCTTTTGTCACCCATTTAAAGCCCATCAAAATGACACATTCAAAGTAATATCATGCTTTCCTTACCTTTCCTTATGTTTGATTGTTTGATCATCAAGCTTCAATTTCCTACCTAATAATCCAACTTTGAATTATAATCCAATAATCCCCTTCTCCTAACCTTAATTCAAATAATCCCCTTCCCCTAACCTTAATTCAAATAATCCCCTTCCCCTAACTCTAACTCAAACTAACCCCAACCAACCCCTAACCCTAATTTGAATTAAATCCCTTCCCCTAACCCTAATTTGAACTAACCCCTTCCCCTAACCCTAATTCAAACTAACCCCTTCCCCTAACCCTTATTCAAACTAACCCCTTCCCCTAACCCTAATTTGAACTAACCCCAACCAATGTAACCCTAAGTTTAATTAACCCCATGTCTTTATTCGAACAATCCCTTTCCCCTAGCCCTAATTCAAATCACCACCATAAAAACATATTAAAAAACAAACCATTACAAGCCCAATGAACTTATATACACATAAAATGTTCATATTCATGTATAAAAAACAAAATGTATAAAAAACAAAACTATATACACCAATAATCACAATCTAAAACCCACAAAATATCATGTATCAAAATATATAGAAAACGAAGAAAAAATAAGAGACTAACCTTGAATAACAACATGGAGACGACAACACGGTGGGTGGAAAATGTGGGTCACGCCAATAGTGAGGGGAGTTGGCAAATGTTGGTGAACTCCACAGTGGGTGGGTTAAGTTGGTGGTGACAGCGTAAGAGAACACGAGCGAAAGAGAGGAATTGAAGAAAACACGAGAGGCACAAGAGAGGAATTGAAAATGCGAAGTGAATAGAATGAAAAAGAAGTTGCCGTTTTTTTAATTTAGGGCAGATCAATATGTGTCGGGCCTAGCCTACACCCACCATAATATAAATAGTGAATAAAAAGCGATGAGTTTAGCTGAATAAGCCACATATTATTGCAACTTGGAATTAAAACATGGCGATTTCACATATATACGCCGCATATTATTAACTTTCCTAATTAAATTGCTTCTTTATTGGTTTTACACCGCAAATTCGTAGCCACATTTGATTATTACTTTACTAGTGGCAGATGTTTGATTTCTTTCACCAACAACCTAGTTTCTACATTATTGTCAAATTAGTTCAACTCCAACAATCAATATTCAAACCTCCCTTCTCACGTAAAATTACTACTATCATTCCAATAGCAGCAGAGAAGCAACTACAAAATCAAACTTTATAAGTAGATGCAAAGAATAAGAAGTAATCACCACAAATCTGACGTTATTCGGTGTAGTCACTCCGATTCTTCTATAGAATTTTGTAGTGTAACCAAGTCATTAAACCCAAATAATGCACAGATTCTCACCCATTAACGAAATAAATCAATAAATAATTAAACTATGCAAAAATCGAAACTAATTGTAACAATTGAGCTGTAGCTGCTAAAGATATTGGTTGGTAGATAGGAGGAATAGGAAATTTTGCTTAAAGCTGCGAATCAAAGATATGGGAATTGAAGATAGGACGGGGGAATTGAAGATGAGGACAAATTTGGAGGCGGGGGAAGAAGGATGAAGAGACAAAATTTTTGGGTTTAATATCTAATCAAATTAGTGGATGATGTGATAATCTGCATATTTATTTGTTCAATTGCAAAAAAGCAAATCAACAAACCAAACACAAAAATCAATTAAAGATAAGGAAAATAAATTTGACCTAATTGAATGCACTTCGTGCTAGCAATGTGCAGTGTTGCGACTGCTATTGGAGATTCGGAATTGTGAAAAAATGGGAAAAAGAAGGGAGTTACTAAACAAAATCCGCAAATATCCAGCTAAAGCCCACAAACATAAAACATAAACCTGCAAATGAACACCAGACCACTGGAGTGGCATTTGGACGCCATTCTAACGGTGGCGGTGTCCACTTTGGATGCTACTCCACTGGTGGTGGTGTCCATTTTGGACGCCACTAATTTTTTTTAAATTTTTATTAATATTTAATATATTATTATGAATAATATCAATTAGTAATAAAAATGTTATTAATATTTTTTATTAACTATTAATAATAAAATATTAATAATAGTTAATATAATTAATAAATATAATTATAATTTTGCATATTAATTAATGTAGTTGTGTATATATGTTTTATAATTAGTGTTGAATACTATTAATAATATTATTAATATTTCATAAATCCAAATAGTCTCGAATATTAATTAATATTGAAGTATTTTGAGTAATAATAAAACTTTATTGTTATCTTTTAGTATTTTTGAGTAATAGAAGCCAATTTGTACATGCAGGACAATGATGAAGATTATGGAGATGATGCAGTTGATTACAGTGGTATTTTTTTGCGTAGTGGATACTTTGACAAAGCTTAGAAAGTGATTGATTGGGCCAAGCAAGTTCCAATAAGGCATGGATTTTGTTTGGTCGTAGCAGCGTATAAAACGCAATGAGATAACTGTTAGGATAGAATATTGAGATGTGATCATTGGTGTAAGAAAAAACCATGGGATTTCAGTGTGGCAATGAGGGTTGATACGAAAAGAAAAGGCTACAGTTGTCTTTTTCGGGCTAAGGTACGTGAGCTATCAAGTCGCAATGTATGGGAAGTTAAAGTATTTTCAAAATGGGGTGTACATAACCATGAGTTGATCTTGTATCCCATGGGCCATTGACAGATGAGCAACCTTAGTCCTATAGCTAAGTTAGCCGTGCAACAGATAAGTGATGAACACTTGAAGCTTGCCAAGATATTGGCATTTGTGTTAGAGCAATTCCCTAAAGATCAGCCTAACAGGGGGCACATACACAATGTTTAACATAATTTGAAGTTTGAACGTTTTGAAGGAAGAAATCCAATTCAACAGTTGTTGAATCAAGTAAAAGAAAATGGATACATGTGATCTTTTGATATCAATGTTGAGACGTTCAAGGTAACACACTTATTTGTTGTGCACCCTAAGTCTTCTAATATGTTTTCCTCATGGTTGTACGTGTTTCTTATTGATTAAACGTACAAAACGAACAGGCACAAGTTTCCTTTGGTTGAAATTGTTGGGATGACTCCTACGAACAAGAACTTTTTAATTGGATATACGCAGTCATGAAGGATGAGGCGGTTGAAAGTTATCATTGGGTTTTGCAAGAGCTGAGGGATTACATTTGCCCTGATCCTCATCCATCATTGTTATTACTAATTATGAGGGAGCTCTTTTTGTCCTAATTGAAGAGTTATTTCTAGAAGCAAAGAATCTACTTTACACGTAGCATATCAACAAGTGTGTGGAAACAAAGGCATATTGGTTATCAACAAGAACAAAGCCCGTGTAGAGATTATGAAAAGGGGTCGCTAGAGTAAAATCATGCATGCTAGGACTAGAGAGGAATATGAACGAGCTATAATGGTTTTTAGGGATTGCTTTGCATGGTGCTCGACTATAGTATAGTATATTGAGTGACAATGGTTACCTTACAACAAGAAGTTTGTGAAGTATTGGACTAATTAGGTCCTCCATTTCGCAACACAAAGACCTGCAGAGTGGAGAGTGCGCAAAATGCCTTGAAGGACTAGATTGATTCTTCTAATCAGGCTATGGATACACTGTTCAAACGTGTGAACAAGGCACTTGACACCTAGTTCAACAGTATTGTTAACGATCTTTAGAGTTTGAGATGTCGGCATGGCATGAAATATTCAAATTTTGTTTATCAAAACCTCCATGGTCGCGTGTCGCATCATCGTTCGAGTTTGATACATGACGAGAAAGCAAGGATCAAACAGTTAGGTGATGATGTAGAAGCGATATGTGGGTGTACAATTATATCTACACATAGGTTACCTAGCTCTTGCACCATTTACCGCTTTATTAATGGACGTCATTCATTGTATCTTGATCAAATTCATGTATTTTAGAGATCGCTGATCATTGGAGAAATGACTGATAAGGAACCCAGTAGCTGTTCTACTTCGGAAGAGAAGCAATTTTAGGCATTGGTTGATAAGATATCATCCAGTCATTTCTCTATCATATGCGATATGTCTCACCTACTGCACGATTATTTTAAGCCAAAATTCTAGATTACGAACAACTGAGTTAGAAAGAATGACCAAAAGGTCGTCAACCACGGCATAATCGAAGTGCGTTTGAATATATTCATAGAGGTCGCACTAGCAGTAGGGGTCGTGGTCAGTCGTCTTCAATGGGACGGTCTTCTTTGTTAGTGAACATACTTAACACCGGTATGTAATTACGCTTAAGTTAATATACCAAAGTAAACCTAGTGTGTATTTTATCCCAACAACAATTCCCATATAGGGATAAGATATTTAATTTCATAATGTCGTTCTTGCAATGGTGGAACAATGTCATGGCAGATGGGAATTCCGGTTTTCGATCTGTTGCTGACATTTTCTGCCATGGGGAGGACAACTTCCCTCTAGTGCATGTAGCGATCTCGAACGAAATTGCCGCGCATAAGGATGTATATTTGGATATATATAGGGATCGCATCGACAATGATATACATTGTATCCGATGGAAAGGGGGACCATGTGGTCATGACCATTGGATTAAGGTCGTGGCTGACTTATTTCCCATTGCCAATGCTTACAAATGTCCGGTCATGTTTATCTCACTAACAGAGAACAACTGATCCTGGATTCCATGTTGTACAATTCTGCCTTGGGATGCTCCTTCCACCTACACTAGACTAGTGGCGGATACCTAGGGTCGTACAAACATTTTATTCTTCTCTACCTATCTCCTAGGTTTATAGGGCCACTGGTTCATTACATATGGAATCGAATGCTCCAACCAAGTGTGGATGGCTTGGATTTTTTTTTACAGAGATCGGGTTCAATTATGGGATGAATATGCTTCATTCGTACTGTAGTTACAATTTGATGTAATTGTCATCATTTTTTATAAATATTTATACTGATATAATGATTATTTATTTTTCTATAATTATTTTTTATTTTTGTATTATTGTTTATTTTTTATAAATATTGTATGCATATTCTATTCGTATTTTATTCATACCGTCTATTACCAACAACAACCACACACTTCACCTACCACTTACTCCCTTCAACACATCCAAACCTCTATAAATAGAGACACATATTACTACTAAAAAACACAATAATCAACTACTACTCAAAATCTCATAAACCTCAATTACCACATACTCTACCAAAGCCTCAAAACAATTTCAGCAATGGCAACTCCTTCTGTCAACACTGTGTGCAAGTAAACTAGCGGGCAAGTGACTCAAATCAATAGATGCTTTAGAGAAGCATATCATGCGACGAGATTTGTTGATTACACTTCCAGGGTTCGATGCATCGGTGGAGACGGGATGACCTAGACATACCCGGGATGACGAAGACATCGTTGAGGCATATATGCCTCAATGATATTACGGTACTAAATGGGACCAATGTAAAAGGTCCTTAGTACCTTCGCAGCAGGGGTCGAACCGAAAGACAACCAATTCACCTGTATATTATCGAACATTAGCATAGAAATAACAAAATAAACTATAATAAGAAAATATTTCAATAAGTTTATTATTACCTCAATTGTAGTCATTGTATCCAACTTATACCGGATTAGCCTAAGCCTTTCCAACGTCTTTTTCTCTACGCGAGGAGTCCACACACAAGCTTGGGGAGACCCATGGTCTAAGGGTATCGTGTCGCGATATGGGAAGAAGGCAGGGAAGTATTCGTAAATCCACAATTGCTATAGACTCAGACAACCTATAATACCAGCAGAATCAACCCAACTGGATATGCCCTACTAGTGATACAAGTATGCCAACGTAGCCAATCCCCACGAATATTGTGATATGGTGTCTAGATCACAACATTTCACTATGTCACAGGGCCTTACCTTATACCCGCTCTTGTCAGGGAAGAGGGCACATCTAGTGAGGAGGAATAGAGAGGTGCTAAGCTATATCTCTTCCAGCCTAGGGGAGTAGTGTCAAAACAATGTCTCTATACCGCTGTAATTTTTACGGCGCCATGATCCCATATCCTCATGTACGCCTAGAACATAGTATTGTGATCAACACCCATAAGCTCCACTAGGGAATACAAACTATCCCCCTCCATCAGAATAACAACCAATCGACCCTGTGTACAAACTCCCAGGATCATCTCGACATCGTGGAGCATAATAGTCATTTTATCAAAGGGAAGGTGAAATGAGTTCGTATCTAGCTACCAACGCTCCACAAATGTTGTAATCAATACAACATTGATGTGCGAGTACTTGATAAATGACAATTGTATGAGCCTCATCGCATGTAGGCGTCCATACATGTTGCTACCAACAAGCCACTGATTAATCCATGTCGTCAAGTACTCGTACACAATGCCTCTGTTCTGATACTTCAATATGCCCTCTCCGGATACCCTCTCCCTCTCTACCCACACCTAGGTAGCTATGTGTCCAAGAAAGCTCGGAATGACGATGCCATCTACGCCCCACCCCCCCCCCCCCCCCCGGTACCTCACCCATCACCAACCATGAACGATCGCTCTTCGACTGTTTCCTGCTCTGCCCAGACACGGTAGACGCAAAAGTGATAGTCGATCAACTAACAAATCAACCACCTCTACCCTTCCGCACATGTACCTGATATGTACTGACGTCATCCACCGGCCTACTAAAAGGACCTGCATCTTCATAAGGCTCCTCAGTCTTATCTTACACTTCATCCTTATCATCCTCATCCTCTTCTAATTGCTATTGTCAAGCCACAACTCTCTCTCTCTGAGCCGATGCTGATACCCCACGAAATCTAGGATGCCTCAGCGTAGACGCTTCCTCAAGATGACTCCTCATCACGTGAATGGGAACCGTCTTCCATGCACCTAGTTGGAAGGTACAAACCTAAATGAATTGAAAGTAGAATCATAATTTACTTATACGCCTTTAATTAAGAAATTTATGACAAAATACATAGTTTATAAATATAATTATGTCTATATTCTTCATATACTACTAAACTTACAATTTTAACATAACAACATAATAATAATGTTCAAAAAATAAATAATTATATAATTTATATTGAAATTTCGGCAGAATTTTCTTTATAAATAGGACGACCAAGTAATCGATAATTTATTTCTAAAGCCAATGATAACAACAAATAACAATTTCCACAACAACAAAGAACATTACCAATACTACTAAACATATATTATTAATTTCGTAAATAAGAGCAAGAAATATTGTTGAACTAATACATACTAATATCAACCAATACTGATAAACATATTATTGCAATTATATTATATTAGTAATATAATAACTACAATTATATTATTAATATAATAACTAAAATTATATCAATAATATCATTATTAAAATTAAACAATATTAATACCAATTACTCATTAATAATATTTAATTAATAATATTAATTTTAATGTTAATTTGCATATTAATATTAATTACAATATTATTTACTATTACCATTATTCCTAAAAAAAATTATTTCATAATATTAATATTATTTCTAAAATAACATACTATTAATAAAAATATATTATTTAATATTTTTTTTAATTTCTAAAATTTTAAAAAAATTAAACCGGTGTACAGATCTAACACCGGTCCGATGGACCCGGCATCCAGACCAGACACCGGTCTGGAATTGGCGTCTAGTTTGGACGCCAATAGTTCCAGTGGATCGGTATCCTTGTACGCCGGTGGTTACGTATGAAAACAAAATTTCTTACCCTCTCTACCACTGGGTCAACCCACCTCGCTGCCTCTTTGTCTCGTTTTCTTGACATCTTAGAGAATTTTTTTTAGAGAGATGAATTGAATGTGGAAGGAGAATGTAGAAATGAAGTGAATGTGAAAAAATGAAGTATAAATAAGTTAAGGGAAAATAGTAATTTTATGATTTATTTGTAGACTTTAGCTGGATATTTGCGGGCTTAGTTTATAAGTTCACAAAAAAAGACGGTTAGTACCACAATTTCTTTATGGTTAATTAAATGATTAGTCGACCACCATTTGTGTCATGACATAAAAAAATAAAGTAAAAAAAAGTGTTTTTCATTATTGATAAGAATTAAATAATATTATGATTTAGGAAAAAACATTATATGCACACAATGAAACTTTAACTTTTGGTTTAATTATTGGAATTGGAATTTGGGTGCAGGGAAATTCACAAAATATAATTGAAGCACTAATTGCAAGCCAGTGATTATAATTAAGAGGGATTAATTAGTTTTTTGGGGGGCTTTTATAGTGATTATAATTAAGTGGCTATTTATTGTAGTGATTACAATTAAGCGAGCACTAGTGCTTATGCTATATGTTGTGTTCATGAACAAATCATGATTTTATGCGGTTAGAGACATTTTTTGGAAAAAAAAATAAGTTGACAAATCCCTCTTTGAAGAATTTGATGTGCATAGATCTTGAAAAAATACACAATTTAAAAAAAAATTCACCCCATTCGGAGTCACGTAGACAATTTTATGACTTTTCAAAGTTTTTTTGCGCTCTCTCTAATTTAGATGAATCGAGGGCTTTAGGGGGCAACATAGTTGTGCAGTACCTTCAAAAATATGGGATACTAAAAAAAAATTTGCTCCTTTCGGACTCCCATGCTAAGAGGTATATATGTGTCTCTAAATTTACCAAAACCTCAAAATGCACCTGTACTCTATAAAGAAATAATTGGTTGTCCATTTTGAGTATATCAACTCGTAGGTTGTGATTTTGCGAGCCAAATTGAGTGGTCATTTGACCATATTGGATTTATATGCTTCATGTTAGTTCATTTCTTAACTTTTTATCATCTTTTCTGATCATTTTTGCAAGCATTGACACGAACAACGCCATTCTTGCTTTTCAAAAAACCGCAACACTTTATGGTTTAAATGCTGCGTTTTTCTAGAAAACTGCACTTAATGGTCATTTGACCTATTTTGACTCAAATCGATGTATTTGAAGTGTTCGAGGCATGTTCTAGGGGAAATACGCCATTTTCTACCCAAAAATGGTCATATGTATTTGAAGTGTTTGGAGCATATTCTAAGGGAAATAAGCCATTAAAGATACTCAATACGATAAAAATATGGGCACAAGTTGTTAACTCTGTCATGGGCATTTCAGTACTACACCCGGAGAGGACGTCAAGCATGAAACACATAACGATGTAGCCGCACTCAGTTCCCCCAGGTTGTTGAGGACACTATTAAGTACAAAATAGAAATATAAGTCATAAGATAACATTATTTCACAATATTTTAGTTAATCAAATCACCTTCACTTCTATACATGTCAATGTCGACTTTTCTGTTTGATCTCCTTGCAATATAAGTCTTTTTAACATACTAGAAAAACAATATTGATTAGTTTCAAATCTTTCATGGACACAAAGTTATTCAAATTTGATGAGTACCAAATAGGAACCTTGATCCCATACAAACACTCATAGAATATATTTTTCTACTTAGGATAAAGTGTACCAAGCCGAAGAAAGATACATGGATGTACCTTTTCCATTCCTAGGCATTCTATCTTCAGGCCCAAACTTTGATTGAATCTTCATTGTCTTCATATCTCTCCTAACATTAGGACAATCCTTAGTCTTACTAGGTTTATTCAACAACGTCCCTAAGATGGCATCACAAACATTCTTTCATATATGCATGACATCAAGACAATGTTTAACGGGTAAATAATTTAGATACTCAAGCTTCCAAAAGATTAACTGTTTCTTCCATAACCCCTAAAAATATTTGGGCTTTATAGTTTTCCCAAACAGATTTTCCATTCATTTCATAAGGTCATAAACCTCACTACCATTCAACGACATAGGGGGTCTACGTTGGTCAACTTTACCATCAAATGAGGTCTTTCTCTTATGATATGGATGAAACCTATTCAAGAACCTTCGATACATGATGAGAAACACATATTTTCCACAATATGGTAAGTATGTTGAGTCCATATCATCACATATTTTCCACAATATGGTAAGAATATTGAGTCCATATCATCCACACAAATTGAGAAAACTTTCTTTCCCTTCACCTTATACCCCGAAAAGTTCCCATAAGCTGGAAAGTCATTAATGGTACACCACAATATGGCACAGAGTGTAAAATTCTCTTTAGTGTATGCATAGTACACGGATATACCTTCATCTCACAACAACTGTAAATCTTCAATGAGAGAAGCATAATAAACATCAATGTAATTCCCAAGTTGCTTATTAGGCCATGATATTAGAAGTGATAACATAACATACTTACGTTTCATGCACAACCAAGGAAGCAAATTATATATCACTAGCAAAACTGGCCATGTGTTATGTTGACTGCTTAAGGTACCAAAAGAATTCATTCCATCCATGTAGAAACCATATCTTAGGTTCCTGTCTTCTATGCCAAAAGCCTTGAAAGATTCATCAATTGTTTTCCACTGAGGGGAATCAACAGGATGTCAAATTATCCCATCATTCTTCATATTCTTTGCATGTCATCTCAAGGTCTTTGCATCGCTCTTAATTAAAAACAAGCTCGTAAACCTCAGTATTATGGGAATGTACATAACCCCTTACTAAAGGACCTTTAATTCCTACTTCAGGCTCTACCCCATGTGGAAGTTTGTAACGTGACTACCCATATCTAGGACATTGAATGAACTATGCATAATCATTTCGATATAGTATGCAATCATTTAGACACGCATCAATATTCTTATAAACTAAACCCAAGGGACACATTAACTTCTTCCTATAGTACGAGGATATAGGTAAAAAAATTCCCTTTGGAAATATATCCCATAATAATTTCAACAAGGCCGTGAAACTTGTATCAGTCCCTCCATATTTCGCTTTTAAATTAAACAATATAGATATGGCAGACAACTTGGTGTATTTTGGTACATCCAAGATACAACTGTTTCTCAACAGTGCGCCTCCCACAAACGCTCAAAAGTAGAGACTGACTACCATATTAATTCCCAACCCTTTCAAGAATTTCATCTATTCAATCTTCATCATTGAAGTCATTATCCTCCAATTCATCCTCTCCATCATCTTCTTTCTCGGTATCAACATCTTCATCGTCATCAGTTTTTAATTGGCCATGTTGCTCTAACTCAACATGATGAATGGGAATTTCATTAGAACACGACCCCATATCATTAAAAGCAGGAACATCACCATGCCCTACCCATACATGATATTTTTGCCTAAACCCATGATGGATCGTATGGTCCCTCAACTCTTATACTACTAATTGTATTCACATTATCACAATCATTACAAGGGCAACACAACTCATTATCTCCAACGTTATTTTGGTGTTTCAACGCTTATCTACAAAACTCCTCAACTCTATTCACAAACTCCAACAAACACGATTACCATACATTTAATTTTGATCCTTAATTTGTGTCATGTCCTATTTTACATGTAAGAGAAATAACACTCTAATCAACACTTAGTTTATGCATGGTTATATATATGCAGCTCAAGGGTCCTCAAGTATCTTGACAAAAATAAGGTCAAGCAAACTCGACAAAGACCCACAAACACTCTATGGTTTAAGTTAATAAATTCTTCTAGTGATTTCTATTCTATGCTTTGTAAATTACTACAAATTCTACAAAAATTTGGCAGAGTTTCCTTTGTAAACCCAACATTTCCCATTTTTGAAACTCGATTTAATCTTTGGTTTTATTGTGTATTGATACACCTTGGATCGATTTTCCTAATTGTTGTTCTTTTTAGGTTCAATTTCTGGTGCGTGGAGTCCTTTGTTTTGAATTTTGGGTAAATTGTGGTTCCTTGTTTGATCTTTAGTAAGTATTGTTGTCCTTTTGGGTGCGATTTTGATTTGTAAAAAAATTTTGGTGTGTATTGCGGTTTCCTTTGATTCGTCTTTGTAAATCGTTGGTGTTCTTGGGTCATTTTTATGCATATTCGGTTCGATTTTGGTAAGGCTTAGTGTCATTGACTCGTTTTTAATGTGATTTGGTGTTTTGGCCTGTTTATTGGTGATTATCAGGTATTTTCTTTATTCAAGTTTGGTATTTCCTACCGAATCTTTTCCAAGTTCTGATGGTTTTGATTCGAAATTTTATGTGAATTAATGTACTTTGCTTCGAATTTTAATTTGTATTACTGTCCTTTATTCGATTTTGGGTAATGGTGACTCGTTGATTTGATTTTTGATATTTTAATGAGTATTAATGCCTTTTGTTTGATTTTGGAATTATTTCCTTCATCTAGTTTGAATTTGCTGTGTTACTGATTTGGGTTGATTTTGAGATGTCGTGGTGATGTTTTAATCGAGTTTTGGTATATATTGCTGACCTTTGGTTGGATTTTCGAATTAGGTATGCATTGGTGAATCTTAATCTATTTCTTGGACTATAATGTTAAAATTAAAATTTCTTGGAGTATCGGTAGACTTTGAATCTATTTTTTGGGTGTACTATTGATCCTTAGACAAGCTTTGGTGTTTATTAGTGTTCTCGGATCGAATTTAGCGAGTAATTGCGGATTTTTGGTGTTGAATTTTGTCCATTGAGTGCTCTTTTATTCGAATCTTGGTTTCTTGTCTCTCCCATTTCCTTTATGCTCTATTATTGCAATGTGGTCATTGCAAACTTCAAGTGTGGGGGAGGGATATTATCCTTTGTACATATTTGGTTTGCTTGTGTTTTGTCAGTCTAGAGTCATCTCAGTATCATCTTAATTTTTCATTCCAATTTGCAAAACAAGTGATTTTCGAAAAGAAAAAAAAATTTCCTATTGTTTTTCATGAGTTGATTGGCATTAGATTGAATAATCTGATAATTAGCATAAATCCTTTCAATGACAATTGCTTGTGGTTAGAATGGTCTCCCCACTCTACTTATGTGAATAGCTTGTGTACCTAGTGAGATATTTGAGCCTTATTTGGTTGATACATCAATTTCAGTCATACTCTTTTCATGTGTGATTAGATGTCCTTTGTGTAATTTGAGTCTTGGACTTCCTTTTTGACTATTTGAGACTAAATGGTGCACACTACAAAAAAATGATTGAATTTCCGTCATAGATATTTAGAGCCTCAACATCTTAGGTCCACTAAATTTTTGTTTATTTTTATATTCACTCTTAGGTCAGACCACTTTAAGTCGTAATCATTCTTTTTTTATGCCTTACATTCAAAGCTATAGAGCCTTTTTATAGGTTTATTTTAAGGGAGAATTACAGGTATTCTTCAAGCCCTAAAAGTGAAGTACGGATTAAAGAGTTGAGTGCTAGAAAAAGAAAATAAAGAAAAAAATAGAAGAAATAAATTTAATCTCATTCGAATTTTAAGATCAAAGGAATTTCTCAATAATCATTTCAATAGCATCTTCTAGAGAGAACTCTATAAGACTGAGACTCAGTATAGATTCAAAAGTAAAGAGAAATAAGAGTAGAAAAGGGGCAAGGCTTGTATGAAGTTTAGAGGAAATAAGGAAGGTTTGAACCCGTCATTTGATTATGCAGTGGGATTAGGATTTTCATTTATTTTGAGCATCACATTCCCAAATGACATCACCCAACCCTACTATTAACCAAGCTTACCTTTTCTTAAGGAATTCATGATTTTCGTATTTGCATCGATATTATAAGTGGAGAAAGTCAATTTGCCAGTCTAAAGAGGACAATTACACGAAGTTGACATGCGTTTCTATGCATTAGGATGAATGGTTTCTTATTCCAACCCATTAAACACACGAGTAACTCTTTTATTTTGCTTTGCACAACTAAAGTGAAAGGCTATTTACATATGATTGAGTTGGTAAGGGAGATGTTCAGTAAGATTGGTTAGTCATTTAAGGGTGCTAGACATTATTGTTTCATCCGTGCCATTCATTTCTGATATATTGTTGATTTTTGTTTAAAAATGATTTTTGGTTTTTTGAAATAATCACTTGGTTAAGCAACTTGGTTTGGAATTTCTTGATTCGACTTTGTAGGTATACCTTATGAAAACTTTCATGAGACCTTACTCGTCCTCTAGGGCAACCTAGGGGTTTAAAGGACTTGTTGCATATGCTAATTGCAATCATGATTCCTACGAAAGTGAGTATTAGAATTTCCTTTCTATTTTAGATAGTTTTTCTTATTTTTATTTTGTTTACTTAAGGACAAGCAAACATTAAGTATGGGGGAATTTGATAACATGATATTGTTCATTGTTTTAATGTCTTAATCGATCTTATTTTAACAATTTTCCTCCATATTTTTCTCCTATGAGCATTCATTTCATATATTTCGATATTGCTCTTCTTGAGTATTCTTTGCTTTATTTTAGAGGTTATTGATGCAATAAAAGCTCTCATAACATCATGCTTGACTCATATTAGATTTATATGCGTCATTTAGTAGCCTTGTTTCAGGATTTTTGAAGACATATTACAACATGGTTTTAGCTAGACGTTGATCTTCCCATGTATGGTGCGCCAAATGAAGTTTGGCAAGCTAAAGGATGAATCTCGTAGCATACACTGCACCTTGATGGCGATCCTTCACTTCGTGCCGCAACACTTTGGCGGCCACCTTAGAAGAATTATTTTCTTGCCCCAAAACCTAGGCACTAGGAGAGAAATTAGGGGAGTGTTTTGTGAAGCTAGGACTCTTGGCCATCAAAGCTTTGAACGCCACTTTTGGGCTACTTAGGGGAATTTTTCATTTTTCATTTTTGTTTTTAGTTTTAGTTTTTAGTTTTCATTATTCTTAGTTTTAGTTTTGGTTGTTTTTTCTTGAGGGTTTTCATAGCTTTATTTTGGTTCTCTCTTTGGCACTCATTGAAGAAGGCTTGGTATTCAACATTAAATTGATATTTTCAATCAATCTCAAGTATTATTTGCTCTTCTCTTTTCTCTTATTATTATCGTTAATCATGTTTTCAATTTATAATTCTTTTGTTATTTTATTCAATATGTTAGAGTAGTTTCCTTTATTCTAGGGTTATGTTGAACCCTAACATGGAATAATGTGTTATTGATTCCCAATTCCCATTTTTTATTAGTTTTATTATTGATGAATGACTAAAAATAGTATTTTTTGAATATGATTAGGTTACAACGAAAGTTGATCCTTAATCGAATCTAGAACCCTAATTTAAGATAAAGGAAATCATTATAAAAGTACTGATGGAATTTGTTAGGATGTTAAGATGCTATGCTTAAAGTATTTGAATTGCATGAGTCCATAAAAATAGGTATGATTGCATTGTTGAAGAAACCATTGATTGATTGAAAGAAATCATTAGTATTGATTAGGGCGTATTTATCCTATGAATTGTTTAGTAGTTGAATAAGGAAATAAGGAACTTTTATTGCATTAGTTCATGCTAGTGTGAATGCTTAAACCTAGAATTCTTTAAACCTTAATTAGTATCCATCGTTATTGCTCATTTTAGTTAATTAGATTAGATCATCATCTTATAATTCGATTATTTGCTTACCATAGTCAAATTTAATCTAGCTAATCAAACCATTAGTCTCTTAGGATTCGACCCTGACTTATCCTACTACATAGCTAGGAGAATTAGTTTGGTTTATTTTTATTAGGTGCACGACACGCCTTTAAGAGGCAACTTATACCCTATTCAATGTGGACATTTAAGGGGATTATTATGATATAGGATTAAAGAGGTGGATGTCACCCTTTATTCTTCTACATTTATTATCTGTAGTTGGTAATTATTGACATTAAACTTATATGCATAATAAATTCTAATAATATAACCAGGAGTTAAATTACTCATAACAAACTACACAAGTGACCTAAATATATTATATCTAATTTTTGTAAACTTATGTTCCTATTTTATAATAATATGGATAATTTGGAAAAAAAAACTACCACAAAAAAGTACCATTTTGTCAAAAACTACTATTTAAAATAAATCTTGTGAAAAACTAGCACATAACTTTAATTAAAAATTTCAATTGCACGAGACCACTACATAGTAGTTTCATGGGTGTTGACTTGGTTTTACGAGGTAGACTTGTCATGTGAATGTCATGTGTTGGCTAAACTTAAATTTTCCCCTCATTTCCTTTCATCTCCGACTAAAATTCGACAATTCAACAAGATTAGCTATGAAGTTGGGTAAATATGTTGCTGCATATGTGTTGACATGATAAGTTTGATGTATAAAGTTTTGTTAGTTCAAACGTCTTTTGGCTATGCAAGGCAATGCATGTCAACAGGTTATGCCCATTAGATTCTATTTTTCCTCTTCAAATTCACATTATTTGCATCACCATCATTAACCTCAAACTCTACCCACTTGAAGAGGGAAGGAAGGAAATAAAGGGGAAAAATTAAACCGTTGGGGAGTGAAGGAAGGAAAGGATGGAAATAAAGGAGAAAAAAATTAAGTTCAACCAACACGTGCCATTCACGTGACAAGTCAACCACGCAAAACAAATTCAAGGTGAAGAAAACCACTATGTGCTGACAAAGATGAAGTGTGAATAGAGCTGTCAAAATCAGACCCGAACCCGATCTGTGTTCGACTCGTTAGGGATCCGACCCGTTACAGACCTGACCCGTTATAAACCCAACCCGTTACAGATCCGAGCCGTTACGGACTCGACCCAAAAAGAACCCAAAAGTGATTGAAACCGATACATAACCGATATAACTCAATTTATAACAATTCGTTACCTGAATTCACTGGATGTGTTAATAATCTTAATATACGTGAATATGACCTAATCTTGACAAACCTATTTTTTACCTAATATATCTAATAACTTTGAAACCAAACATTTTTATTAATTTAATTATTTAATAAGTACATTTATGAAAATAAATTTTTTAAAAGATTTACTAAATATTCAAATAAAAGAGAAACCATCATGTCTATGCCTATGAAAAGTGAGATTAGAGCCTTTCAATTTGGGGTTTCATTGTTTTATAAATCTCATTGATGTCCTTCATTTTCCAAAATGACAATCATTTTCCTATAACCTACTCTTAAAATAACATTAAATAAAAAACTAAAATATAGTTTTCATTGAATTCCTATATTTATACCAATGTCAATATATGATCGTTTATATGTTAAGCTGCTAAATATTTACTTATCTCTACATTTGAAAGTTAATCTCTTATTCTTTTAAGGTATCGAATTCTTTCCTATCATCTATATTGGACAGTTATATAGTGAGCATATAGACTTATTATATACACTATTTTAATCAATGTATTGAGGTAAATTTTTTTGGGGGTATTTCAACTATCAAAGTAATCAAAAAAGGTAAAACAAAGATATTACAAAAGCTTACTCTCCAGTGATATTCCATATATGAAACTCAATACCAATTACAATAGGAGAGCCACAAAAATCAATAAACTCACATTACAAGGGAATACACCACCTTTTTTGTATAAATGTCATATTCTTATAATGGTTGTACATTTTCAAACAAAAAAAGAGAGTAACATAACGGTTGAACCAATGGTCCGTTTGATGGTTTGACTTTTTGAGCAACATAACAGTTGAAAAACCAAAAAAGCAGTTGTTTTAAAATTTAAATGAGCAATTGTCTAAATTCAAAATACTTTCGAATATTTTGAAATAATAAGTATTTTTGGAAATTTTGATTCTACGTATAAGCGTATTAAATCTATTTTTTTTATTTTTAAATATTAACTCTAATTTAATCACAAACATATTTTAAAAATGTAATTTTTGGGTTATTTTAATTACGAATTGTAAAGTTGTAACTATGTTATGTGTCTATATTGCGACTTACGTTACGTTCACATCTTCTGTTATAAACTTATAAGTTATAACTTATAAGTATTTATTAACAAATGATTACGCATTTTCAGCATTTGTAACTCTACCAACTTTTTTTAGCTTTTCATAAATCATTAAATAATTAAAATCAACCATGAAATATTGAAATACAAAACTCGTTAAGTCATTATCATCATAATTTATATCATTTAAGGACTAGTAATCAATAAGATCATATTTGATTCGAACCCATACACTTTATTTTAACTAATCTATATTAATATGACTTAACTTAATTCACGTATACGAACTTGTCATTGTCGATTTAAACTAAAAATATTACAAGTTCTTATGTATATTAAAATTAACATCGTATGTTATAGACTAGTTTGATAGGATAATACACATTTAATAATCATTACCTCATAAATATTTTGTTTTTAAATGACTTATCAACATCGATCATCATTGTCCAATTTATAAATTAACCATCATTATTGTCCGATTTTATCAAAACCGACCTTCACCCGAAATAACCCGTTTAGGAATCGATCGGATTTTACCAGAACCGACCTTGATCCGAACCCAAAATAACCCGCTATAATCCGTTCAGGAACCGACCCGATTTTACCAAAACCAACCTTGACCCGAATCTGAAATAACCCGCTATAACCCGTTCGAGAACCGACCCGATTGTAATAGAACCTACCTTGACCCGGAGCGAATACAACCCGAATCGACCTTGACCCGAACCGACTTGAACCCGACCCGAACCGAACCCGACCAAACAAAATAACTAATTTAACCTGACCCGAACCCGAACTGATTCGATAGAAAAAATTGACCTGATAAGAACCGATTCTCGATGGATAAACCCAAAACCGACTCGTTGACCCGATTAATATAGTAGTTGGGGAAGGAGGGGAATTAGAGAATCTGGGCGTACAAACAATTCAACAAAATGCCTACTCTAGTCCTACTACATACCAACAAAATTTCACCTCACTGTTTTCCTGTCCCTCTCATTTGCTGCTCTCTTCTGTTGCCTCTGTAATCGTGCAGCCTTTGTTTTGACTCTTGAGCCTCAGAAAGCCTAAAGACCAGGAGCACAGTGCACAGTCCACAGTACACAATCTCCCCCCTTCCTAAACCACTCCCCTATCTCCCCTGCAAAACCACCCTACACTTTGGCGCTTATTCATTACACTTTACACTTCAATACCAATTAAACTTACTTTCTTTATATCCTCCTTTAACCCCTCAATCTCTCTCTCTGTTAGGGTTTGAAGATGGTGATTTCCTCAGTTTCTGAATATAACCATGTCCTCAAAGATGGTCCATTTCACTCTTGCTTTGAAACCCGTCGTTTTTTGGAGGTTTTGGCAAACGAAGTTTCACCAAATTGGTATAATCTTACGTCTTTTTTCTTTATTTTATAGTTTGAATTCAGCTGAAAATTTTTATTTTGAAGTGAATTATGCTATGTTTTTGGCTTATTATATTTAATTATGGTTCTGTTTCTTCGTATTTATTCGATGTAATTTTTAATTACTTTTTTTAGATTGTCAATTGCCCTGTTTTTATGCTGCTTCATGTACATTTCTGTAATCTATGAGTTTCAGATAAATACTAAGTAAATTTTTTTTCTTTGTGCTATCATATTATTAGTGCACACTCTTGAAATTCTACGCACATTTTTGTATAGGTTGCATGTGTTAAGAGTATTAGTACAATTTTGAATAATATGTGAGGCATCTAGTGTGGAATTTCTTGTAATATAGTAGAATGTGAGTTTTGTAACCAGATATCTAAAGTTTTAGCAATAGGTACGGATATCCGATCCAAGAATCAAGTTCGAGTAGTCGTCCTCAAGCCTCGTATGTAATCTCCTAATGACCTTTAAGTTTCAAGGAGTTTAATACTTAGCTTCATTGAATGTGATTCAAACACTCAAAAGTATTATTCACAAGATACAAATGAGTCTTTGGGGATATGCTACTATCACGTTTCTACTGTCTGGAGCTATTAAATGCATATATCTACCAAGTGCCAAGGTGCCCCAATGTTTTCCCTTCTTTAATTAAGGATAGCCTATTGTTTTCACAATTATGATCTCAGTCTCTTTCATTAGTACTCTGTTCAATTAGTGTCCACTTGTTATTGTCACAGTGTGTGTAAAGTCCTCTGGTCTTGCTACTAGAACATATTTCTGGTACGAAAATAGGTGTATCTGTGAATATATGATTTGCAATGGACAAACAACTATTCTACCTATATTAGTTTTTAAAGTTATGGTCTTTTGTAGGTGCTTATCCTATCCATGAAAGAAGTAAATTGCTGTCTTAATGGATGGGGTTTTGTTTCTATGCTTTCTTGACTAAAAGAAATAAAGTTCTTGTGTCTGCTAGTCTGCTACTTATGCCAATTGACTCCATCTAGAGTCTAAGAAAACAGAAAAAAGATATTGTGCTGGATCACTAGCATATTGACTTAAAAATCTGATCCATAGTCAATGAAAGTATCTCAGATTGCTCGAGACTTGTTTTGGGTTGATCGTGACTTGTTTTGGGTCTGGTTCTCTTAGATTGTTATATTAGTCTTGTATGCGATGTGCTCAACCTAGGTATTAAGCTTAGACTAATTGGGATTTAGGGGTAAGGCTTAGTATATTAGAACTATTCATTACCCTTGGCAAGTTGCAAACTTGGTTATTTTGCTCTAACAAGTACTTTCAAGGGCAAGCCTGAGTTTGTCAAGTTGGTCGTTCAATGATACCAGCATATGGTAATCAACCAGTCTATCTAATTAAAGAATTCCATTATTTTTTGGTATATAACAAGACCCGTCCCTAAGCTAGGGCATAAAGGCGCCCGGCCAGGGCCTAAGAACAAAACTTCCAAATTTACTTATTAAAAAAAAAAACTAACTAAAATATAGAAAGAATTTCATGTAATGCTGTTTTTACTCTTTCAGTATTTCATGTAATGTTGTAGTGTACTATTGCTGCTATATCGTGGAGTTTTTTTTTGGCAAAGTTGTACCGTGCCTGCAGTAGTCATGGAGTATTGTTGTACTGTTTGTATATTTGCATAGGATAAGAACTTTTTTGGGAGTACTGCTGTACAGTTTGTGTGTTTGCATAAGATAAATTTTTATTTTGGCAAAGCTGTAAGGTGGAGTTGTATCATTGTACTTTAATTCATGTTATGTCCATAGGATAAAGCCTTTTTTGAAGATAAATGATTTGGGATAATCCTTATACAGTTATTATGTTATGTCCTTAGGATAAAGCCTTTTTTGTACTAGGCTACATCTATGATTTGTGTGGCAACAATTCTGTTAAGTTGCTACGAAACAAAAAGAAATCAAATCTACATAAATACGAATTGTCGCTATAAGTACATACTACATCATCAGAGTTGAAGAAATATCTAGTTTTGCTAATTGCCTTTTGGACCCCCTCTCTTCTTCCATTCTTTCAATAATTCCATCTTATACCATATAGCAGTCTACTACCAATGACAATACATAAACACATCAGTAATATACTTATATACAGCATTATGACATACGTATAATACGAGTCTATTAACACTGATTTTCTAGTAGCTAGAATTTTACAAATTATGTCAATCAATGATAAGAAATTTTGTATTATAAATATTGCCATCAAATCATTTTGTCAACCCTTAATTTTGATTTTTTTGTATACTTAACCCTATTAATTAGGGCCCTGGTTTTGTTTTTTGGCCTAGGCCTCCAAAATATTAGGAACGAGCCTGTATATAACCCTTTCTCAGGCACTTTTCAAGAATGGGTTTTATCTATGTGTACACCTTGTCACCTTGACATGGTCAAAATTTGAAGGGAATCATGGGCATTCTGCAACATACATTTATGAAACCGTGAAATGATATTAAAGGCCTTTGAAGTGGTTTCTGGAATAGATGGATGGATATATATTCAATATAAATGTAAAC
This sequence comes from Dysphania ambrosioides, assembly GCA_026401315.1. Classification (NCBI taxonomy): domain Eukaryota; kingdom Viridiplantae; phylum Streptophyta; class Magnoliopsida; order Caryophyllales; family Amaranthaceae; genus Dysphania; species Dysphania ambrosioides. The sequence continues at coordinate 20,132,279 of CM048667.1, forward strand.
TGCAAAGCCTGGAACATATCATTGTTGTATGTTCCGCATAAGATGAAAAATCTGCACCCTCTTTAAGGTTTGTAGATGCAAAACCCTTGGGGGGAAGGTTGGTGGGGGTGGTTTGTGGGGGCTTAGTTTTCATTTGGGTAAATAGTTTTTTTACTTATCCTATAAAACTAAGGAGAATTTGTAAAAAATTATTATGTAAAATTACCATCTTATAAAAAACTACCATATAAAAATCTTTTGAAAAAGTATCACTTAAAAATTTTCAACTACACGATAATACCACATGGTTTTATGACCGTTAACCCATTTGTACGTGACTAATTAGCTTAGCCTATTTTTTTCCCTTTTGTCCCCTTTTCTTTCCCTCCTTTTTATGTGCTACGTCATACTCTTCCCCTTTTTCACCTTGCCTACTCAGTTTCTGCATTCTCATGGTCCTTTCCCAACTACTCAAAGTTCTCTTCTTCTTCCTCCAATGTCAATTCCTTTTTTACCCCTTCCTCCTCCAATCAACATCACAACATTTGGGTCGATTCCATCATTTCATATACATTATTCTGAATTCCCAACACAAAGAAATACACACTAGTTTTGGAGTGGTGAAGATGGTGGCAGTGAGTGGATCAACAGAAATGTTGAGGCTAGATTTTGGTAGGGGCAGTTCAGGGGTTGGAATGCACCAAAGCTTGAATATTAGTAACAAACTATTATAACAAAACACCCGAAATAAGAATCAAGAAATATATAAACGGGATAAAATCAAGCATAAATCAATGTTAGTAACTAAATAGACCTTCAAGGTTGGAGGAGTAGGAAGATGTAAAGAGCCACAAAACAGACCTTTGACTAAGTAGACGATTTTAGTAGAAAAGATGACCAGAAAATGAGTAAAAAAGATGAGCAGATAGTAGAAGGGGAGAGTATGAAGAAGCATTATAGTAGAAGGGGAGAGTATGACGGAGCATTTATAAAGGAGGGAAAGAAAAGAGTTAAAAGCGAAAAAAAAAAAAAAAAAGAATTAGGCTGAGTTAGTTTTTTTAGTGGTAGCTTTTCACAAGTTCTTTTTTCTTACGTAAATTCTTTTAAAACAAAACTTAGTTGGAAATTATGTATTGTCTATAATCGTGGAAAATGTTATAATTTTATATTTTTGCCAGGATGGAGCTGATTACTCCCAGTTTGTGGTTTGTGGTGCACTGATACTTGCCTTTTATTGCCTCTTGATCCTTTTAGAAAAATAAATAGAAGTGTACACTTTAGTGCTTTATAGTTCATCTTTAGATGAATGTATATTTTAGAGTCCTAGATTGGTTGACATTGCAAAGTACCATATTCTTTAGTCGCCACTCAGTTAAGTAGCCCATTATAATCAACTCTTTCCTTTGGAGTGAAATCAAAGGATAAATTAGTCTTGGTTTTGGGTTTGATCGAGTTTCATGTTTTTAGCTATACTTGGTGACAGGTTTCCTTAAACGAAACGTATTCTCTTACATCTTCCATTTGTTCACTGTGTAATGTGCAACATGTATAATGTTTTTTGACAAGCCAATCTCGTATTGATGTTAGGTCCAGCAAGAGCAGCGGAGGTCTTGTAGTGCAAAAACGAGTATATCATGGTATGATGTCAATGTGGAAATTTATAGTTTGACATTTTGGAGGAACAAGGGGCAAGGGGAAGGGGAAGAAGTGGGGAATGAAGCTATTGGTCCGTTGGAACTCTGGTATGTATATCGAAATTTTCTGTAAAGTATTGGTAAACTTAGATTTCTCTAGTAAACAAAGAACATGATTCGATTCATGGAAGCTATTAATGCAATTACGGAACATATTGGTGGTATTTAGGTATATTCTTTTGGGATATGATCTGGACAAAATTATCAAGAAATGAATTTGAGAATCCTGTAATTTCTGTATTTGGTTTGAACTCGAAGCAATCTTATGGTGTTTGTTTTACTTTCCTTCTCGTCGTCTAATGGTGTGTTTAACCCACACTGCAAAGATTTATTGTTGTCAAAGACAGCACAGAGGGGACGAGTGCAATGAGGCCAATGACCCTGGCCTCTCCTACTGCCTGAGTGAAGGTCAATAATGAAGGGCAGCAATAGCACTGGAAAAGTTGCACAGGATTCGAATACTGATATACAACAAAAGGTGTTAACAAAAGATCTCATGCATATAATAATACGAATTATAGATATAGAATATCATATCCTTAATACGTGAATTCCACAGTAAAAGGCACATCTTTTCACTATAAAATTTTAGAAAGTCAATTGTTGTTCTTTTAGTGTTGGTTCACATGCAATGATTACATTTTTCACGTATGGAAACGTGAACTTTTCCTAATCGTTTTTAAAGGATTTAGTTATGTGATAGGAGACATGATGAATATGGAAGAATTAGGGTTTTTGTCTATCATCCCTCATATATATATATATATATATATATATATATATATATATATATATATATATATATATATATATATATATATATATATATATAACATTATTTACATTTATGATTAGTAGGGTTAATTAAGTGACCTGATGAGGTTTAATTAACCTAATTTATTCTATTGCAACTCCTCACATAACCTAGCTATTACATTTGTCCAATCTAATCCTTATATATATTGCATCATAGGACTCGGTTAAAGTATATATTATCTTCATAATTTATTCTAATTATATTTAATTGTTACACTATTGGGGACATTTCCTTCAATCTCTCACTTGTCTACAAACAAGCTAGGATGTAACCACAAATTCCTTAAGTTTCTTAGTATAATAATATCAATGCTATCTCATGTCATCTATATTAATGTTCAAATTATTTCTTGAGATCCAAGGTTGAACTGTCGAAACAAATGATTAGCACCTTAATCCATTTGAGTATGGCCATGTATTTTTCAATTTTGCTCTTCAAAAGGCTCATTGACACCAACCCTAATCTATAGGAGGACTTTTTCAATTTTGTACAACTAAAGATCCCATCTAACTTTTAGCAACCCTTGACATTCCATTTGTAGCTTCACCTTACCACACGGTGTTTGAAAATGTTAAAGGCATAATAATCACTAAATGAAAATAATGTCATAATCATGTCAAATGAATCCACTAAATATAATATTGAAATTCTCAAAACAATTTAAAGAGTATAAAAAAAATATATCCAATGTATATCTATATACATATCCATGTAAATAACTAGACGTCTCCATGTCTTTATAGCTTATAAAAATTCACTATCAATCAATTAATAAGCTAGTTCATGAATAAATTATTTATGTTTAATTATTGATTAGAATTAGGGGCAAATAGTATTTATAATTTTGGTTCATTGAATAGAGTTTCATTCATCAAATCACACATTTGATAAGCTATCAAATGTTATAAAATACTTAAGGCATTTTATTTAACACCAAACCATAGTTAAATAAATCATTCATTTTATTGATAAACATAAACAAACATATTCAAGTGTATGTTTTACATTTTTGACTAATTTTAAAATAAAATAGTACACAACTTAAGTCGTTCTCAAATATACTTTAGCCCTAAATTCCTAGTATGACTTTTAGGCTTGGGTTGAGGTAATGGTTTGGTTAATGAATCAGCTATGTTATTATTTGCGTGAATTTTGTAAACGATCACATCCAACCTTTCAAAAATCTCAAGAATGAAGTTAAACTTCCTGAGCACATGCAATGCTTGGATTTCCAGTATGTTCTTGGTTCCTTAGTTTGAGCAATGACATCATTATTATCATAATGCAAACTAATGCCAATTGTAATACTAGACTCTAGTCCTACCTTAGAGATGAACTTCTTCATCCAAATAACCCTTCCTTTGTTGTGTTTGTATGTTATAGCAATATAATCAACCTCATTGTAGAATTATCTATGGTGCTTTGCTTTGAACTATTCTAGCTTAATGTCCATCCATTAAGACAAAATTTGAAATAGATTGATATCAAAAGTCATCTTTGTTTTTTTTGGAAGCTTGCATCATTTTAATTATCAATCACTAACTCACTTTCACCTCTATACAGTAAGAAATGATTCTTAAACTTTTTCAAGTATTTCAGGATATTCATAGCTACATTCCAATGTGTGTCACCTTGATTTGATTGGAATCGGCTTCACATGCTAAAAGCATATGAGACATCTAGTCAAGTATAGACCATGACATACATAATGGACCCTATTATCAAGGCAAAAGACATATTATCATTTGCTTAATCTCATAAATATTTGAAAGATAATAAGTTTTGCTTAGGAACAAACCATTCACATGGGAAAGAAACCTCTTTTTGAGCTTTCCATATTAAAACTAGCAAGGACCTTGTCAATTTAAGTTCTTTGACTAAGCCCAATTAATTATTTTGATCTATCTCTATGGATCTTAATCCCTAGTATGTATTTAGTTTCTCCAAGGTATTTTATAGAGAAACAACACTTTAGTCATTCTTTAATAGAATTAAGCATGAGAACACTGTTTCTTATGAGCAATATGCATCTATATATATAACCAAGAAGATTATTCTACTCCTACTAATTTTCTTGTATACACAACATTCTTATCAATTTTTGAGAAAATCAAACTGTTTGATTACCTTGTGAAATTGAATATTCTAACTCTAGGATGCTTGCTTCAGTCCATAAAATAAACTTTTGAAGCTTATATATATTTTCTAGGTTGTTCAAGATCCTAAAAATCATTAGGTTATGTCACACATCCTCTTTCAAAAAATCATTTCAGAAAGTAGTTTTGACATAAATATGCCAAATCTCATAATTATAGAAGGCATCAATTACTAGGATTATATGAATGAATTTAATATTTGAATGGATTGAAGCATTATGACTAGTGAAAACTTTTATCATATTCAATACCATGAACTTGTTTGAATCATTTGCAACCAATATAGCTTTGAAAACATCAACATTTCTATCCTTGTCTGCTTTCTCTTTGAAAATCCGTTTGTAACTAATAGGTGTTATCTGATCACGCAAAACAACCAAGTCTCATACTTAGTTTTTAGACATATATTCCACCTCAGATTTCATGGCTCCAAGCCATTTTATGGATTATGACTCACCAATTCTTTTTTGTAGCTAGTAGTTTCCTCAAGTTATAAAATCATTATTTTATTACATTCGATCAACAAAAAATCCTTAAATTTCTTTGGTGAATTTCTTGGACTACTAGACCTACATGGGGTAGCCGAAAAAGTATTCTTCTTAACAATTTGAGAATTTTTACTCAAATTAGATTCGAGTTGAGCAATAGAAGGTTCATGCATTGAATGCACTTTGTTCGGCATAAGGTCAAGCTTGGGAGATAGATCATGCATAAGATGCACTACCTCTACCACAAGCAATAAATCATGTGCTTTCACTCTGTGACATATATTGGTTCATATCTATTTACTGCACTTCTCAAGTTTCTTTGAGAGATATATTACTCCCACTTACCTTTAAGGAAATAAAGTCTTTTTTTCAGAAAGGTACCAATCTTAGCAACAAACACTTTGTTTTTTTGACGGTTGTAGAAGTAATAGCCTCTTCTTTCTTTATAACAACCTATGAAGAAACATTTATTGGCTTCGAGTTTGAGTTTATTTGATTGTAAATGCTTTACAAAAGCTCCACAACACCAAACGCATAAAAAGATAAGATATGAGTTGTTCCTCTCCATATCTCATATAGGGTCTTATCCATCGATAACCTTTGACAGTACTCTATTTAGTGTAAAAGTAGCAGTTTCGAGAGTATTTTCCAAGAAAGACACTATAAGGTTAGCAAGACTCATCATGGACCATAGAGTTCAAACAAAATATTCAACTAAGTTGTTCCCATGTAGAGTTTTTGTGAAATAATCCCAAATCTCTTCAAATGATCAATAAACTCTTGGTTCAAATATTCACCAGCATAATCTAATCGTAATGCTTTTATTATTTTATCAAGTTGGTTTTCTACTTATTGGGATTCTTTTGAAATTTTTAAAAGACTCTAACTTATGTTTTATTAAGTAAATATAGTAATATTTACTTAAATCATCAATCAAGGTTATGAAGTAGTTATACCCTCCCCCAATTAACTTTTATACTTATTGGCTCACATACATCTGTATGTATTAGACCTTAAAGTTCATTGACTCTTTCATCTTTTCTAGTGAAAGGTGCTCATCATGTTTTTTTCCTTCAAATAAGATTCACGCACACTAAAGATTCATAATAAAAAAATTAGAAGTGTTAGCCTAACATTCTTGTTTTTCTCTTTTTTATATCAAAATTAGTACCCATAATAGCCTACCACTATTTATTATTTTTCATCCTTTTTCTTCTTACTTTTATAAAATTCTTTTGGGCACCAAAAGTAGTATTCAACTAGTTTACAATTAAATTTTCTAGCTATATATTTTCTAAAACTAAATCTCAAAAAATCTTGAGCGAGACTTTTATAACAAATAAGTTTCATCATAGTTAACTACCATTTGCTTCAATAGACATCCACCATTATTCTCAGTGTTAGCAAATTTGTAGTAATGTTCTATTTTGATTCGTATCAATAATAAAATATTTCTCTCACGTTTAGAGACTTTGATCTCAATAATCCACACAATAATCTCATATATACAAATTTTAGCGTTTATGAATAAATTTGTATAAGATCACAAATATAGAAATTATAATCTCATGTATAGAGATTTTGAACTCAAGTTTCATGTTTATGATCTCAGAAAAATAATGATGTAAGGCATAGAACTTTGAACCTCATGCATACAAATTTCCACCTCAAGAGTGGAAGAAATGGTCAATATGTTATCAAATAAACTGATTTCAAATATAGACATTTAATCTCATATATACAACCATTTAACTCAACTATAACATTCACAATATCAAATATATAAATACTAGCCTCACATATTAAATAAAGTATTTTTTTTATGTCAAGTGTTGAAATAGTTATCTTAGATATAGAGACTTTGACCTCATGAGTAAACAATAATGATATCTTATTTCAAAATTATGATCTCATGAAACAATAGTGTAAGACATAGAACTTTTTATCTTATATAGATTTTATCTTCAAGAATAGAACCACGGTTCAATATTATCTGAAATAAAAATGATTTCAAACATTTAAGTTTTTATCCCAAATATAGACCAATGACGTAATGTATAACATTCATGGTACCAAATATTTATAATTAAGTTCTAACCTTGGGAATCAAATAAAGGATATTCTGATGTTAGGTATTATAATAATTATCTTACATAGAGACTTTGATCTATGTAGACATTGATCTTAGATTTCGCAATTATAATCTTAGGAAAAGAATGATGTAAGACATGGCACTTCTTATCTTAGGTATACAAATTTAACCTTGAGAATAGAGGTAAAGTTGAAAAATGATTTCAAATATAGAACTTTTTAATTATCTCTGATATAGAAATAATATATATATATATATATATATATATATATATATATATATATATATATATAACTCTCCTCTTATGTGAGAACCTCATATTGTGTGAGAACTCATCTCTCATTATAGATAAAAAAATCTGATGACCCAAAATGTTTTAGTTTTTTTATAGCAAAAGTGTAATTTATTAGAATTTTTGTGTACTTCCACTATCAATGTACAACACATTTCCCTTAACTTCTCAAAAGTCATGAGATACGTACATTACCTCGTTTTTCGTGATATTGGAAACTTTTCAGCTTTTGATTATTTATTCTATTGTTCTAAAAATTAGTACAAACTGTTTTCAAACATTTAATCTATTGTTCTAAAATTTAGTATTGATCTAAAATTTCTTTTCTATTATTTTAAACGATTGTTCTAATGTTATAAACTTCTATCTATTGTTCTAAATTTCTATTCTAATGTTCTAAACTTTTGTTCTACTGTTCTAAACTTATGTTCTATTGTTATACAGATTTGTTCTATCATTCTAAACTTCTGTTCTATTATTCTAAATTATTACTCTAATGTTCTAAACTTTTGCCTAATGTTCTCAACTTTTGTCTATTGTTCTAAACTTCTATTCTAATATTCTAAACTTTTGTTTTAATGTTCTAAACTTCTGTTCTATTGTTATAAACTAATGTCCTAATATTCTAAACTTTTGTTCTATTGTTTTATCGTTCTAAACTTTTGTTTTATTGTTCTAAACTATTGTTCAAATGTTCTAAACTCCTGTTTTATTGTTATAATGTTCTAAAGTTTCGTTCTATTGTTCTAAATTATTGTCCTAATGTTCTAAACTTCTATTCTTTTGTTCTAAACTTCTGTTATATTATTCTAAACATTTGTTCTAAAGTTCAAAACATCAGGGTTAGACCTTAGAACACTAATATTAAACTTTAAAACATTAGTATTAGACCTTAGACAATAGAATAAATATTAAGAACATATGTGTCAATCTTTAGAATAATAGAATAGAAGTTAAGAACAATTACATACAAGTTTAGAACAATAAAATGAAAGTTTAGAACATTAAAAGCTTAGAACAATAGAACAGAAGCTTAGAATATTGGATTAATAGTTTAGAACAATAGAACAAAAGTTTAGAACATGAGAACAATAGTTTAGAACATAAGCTTAGAATATTAGAACAATAGAAAAGAAGTTTAGAACATTAGAAAAATAAAATAGAAGTTTAGAACAACGAAACAGATCTTTAGAACAATAAAACAGAAGTTTAAAATATTAGAACGAAAGTGTAGAACAATAAAACAGAAGTTTAGAGCAATAGAGCAGATATTTAGAACAATAGAACAGAAGTTTAGAACAAATGTTTTCGAAAAAAGTACAGTTGAAATGATGTCAGAAAGTACAACTATTTTTAGGGTTTTGCACAAAGTAGTTTTTGTCTCAATATTTTTCTAAAAATGGGGAAATGTTTGTCAGTTTTTTTTAATTAAAGAAGTGTATCAGTTTTGTCATTATTTACTTTTTCACTCAATCTCATTCGTTGGATTTGGAGGTTGTATGGTGTAAGATTGATTCTTATTTAGCAATAGGTTCTCATATAAGGGAGGGTTCTCACATGAACCTATCCATGTGTGTGTGTGTGTGTGTGTGTGCATGCGTGCGTGCGGGCGGGCGGGCGGGCGGGCGGGTGTGTGTGTGTGTGTGTGTGCCTATTTGCAACTGTTTATTCAATCAATTCAATTGTTCACGCGCTTCTGCATTTTAATGGCAAAAATGTAAATATGGAAACTTTAGCAAATTATTAGACAATTGAGTTTTTTGTGCTAAATTTGAAATTTTGGTAGTTTTTAATGTTGTGACGGTTTATATTCTCTCGTTGACATTATGTTTGGGTTGTTTCTAAATTTTTTCTAGTGTTTTCTTTGCCATTTTCAACTTTCTAATTTTTCCAGCAGTATTAAACTTTAGAATATTAATATTAGATCTTAAAATAATAAAATGAACATTTAAAACACATGTGTTAGACTTTAGAATACCAGTAATCAAATATAGAATATCAATATTACACATTAGAATATTAGAGTAAAATTGTAAAATATATGTGTTAAGATTTAGAACATTAGTATTGCGTTTTAGAACATTAGTAGACACTGAAATGAATATTAACACTACTTTTCTAAAAAGTTACGCTATTGTTCTAAATATTAAGTTTATTGTTCTGAAATTTAATTCTATTATTCCAAACTTTTGCAATGTTGTTCTGAACATTAACTTTATTGTTCTAATTATTGATTCTCGTATTCTAAGGTTAAATTTTAATGTTCTACTCTATTGTTCTAAAGTTGTTATCTCTTGTTCTAAAATAACACTATTGTTCTAAATAATAAGACTATTGTTCTAAGGTTGTTATCACTTATTTTAAACTTTTATTTTATTATTCTAAACTTTTGCTACGTAGGTCTAAATATTAATTGTAATGTTCTAAGTAGTGATTGTGTAATCCAAGGTTCGATTCTATAGTTTAACTTTGTTGTTTGTATGTTTAGTTCTATTGTTCTAAATACTAACTCTAGTGTTCTAAATATTTACATTATTATTCTAAAAATGTATTGTATTGTTTGAAATTTAATTCTATTATTCCAAACTTTTGCAATGTTGTTCTGAATAGTAACTCTATTATTCTAATTAGTAATTATTTTATTCTAAGGTTCAATTTTATAGTTTAACTCTATTATTCATTAGTTTACTTCTCTTGTAATATTAACTTTAATACTCTAAAAGTTGACACTATTATTTTAAATAATAAGCCAATTGTTCTATGTTATTATCTCGTGTTCTAACCTTTATTCCTTTTATTCTAAACTTTTGCTATGTTATTCTAAATATTAATTGTATTATTCTAAGTAGTGATTATATATTCTAAGGTTCAATACTATAGTTTATCTCTATTATTTATGTGTTTAGTTTTTTTGTTCTAAATATTAACACTAGTGTTCTAAAAATTTACACTATTATTCTAAGTATTAGATTTTATTATTCTAAAAATGTATTCTATTGTTCTGAAATGTTCCAAACTTTTACAGTGTTTAGTTCTTTTGTTTTAAATATTAATACTAGTGTTCTAATGTTCCAATATTGTAATTTATTTTTCTAAATATATATTCTATTGTATTATATTTATCGAATACACTAACCTTAATTCTAAATACATTGTACTATAATTTAATATTTGTTAGCTACCTAATGTTCAAATGCTCTAAATTATTGTTCTAATATTCTAAACTTCTGCTCTAATATTCTAAACTTTTGTTCTATACTTTTTTTTCTAATATTTTAATAGAGTTGCTATATAGAACAATGAAAACTATAGGAAGAAAATGTTGAGAATAGCAAAAGAAGCAAAAGAAAAAATGGAAAGTACACAAATATAATATTAGTGGAGAGAATATAAAGCGACATTTTGGAAACTACCAAATTTTGGAACTCCCGTAAATTGCTCAATTTTCAGACTTTAGATATTGTAAAATCCTAGACTTTAGATATTTTTAGCTTTGTCATTATTACTACTTTAATCACAACCATCAATCCATCTATGATTAACGGTGATAGATGGGTTTCTATATATCCTATATATGCAATGTTTTCATATATATATATATATATATATATATATATATATATATATATATGGTATTGAATACTTAACTTCGTTATAGATATTTTAATCTCAAGTTTAGATGCTATGATCTAAGATCTCAAAATTATGGTCGTAGAAAAATAATGTTGTAAGATAAAAAACTTTTAATCTTAGGTTACTCATGGAAAAATATCTATTTGCGTCACATATTTATGCCTTATTTGCGTCAAATATAGCTTGACACAACTATAGGAGATGCAAGTAGCATTTGTGCTATTTGCATCACATCTACAAATGATGTAAATCTATGTCTATTTGTGTCACACTTTTATAAAAACGCAATACAAATAAGTATTATTGAAACCTTAATTAAGTCTATTTGTGTCACATATTTAAAAATTGTGACGCAAATAGGTCTATGCCTTCAGATAATTTTTTTACTTATACGTCGAATGTAGACTAAAGTGCGACGCATTTAGACTTTATTTGAGCATATATTTCTTAATTTTGTCTCCTCTTTATTAAAATGTGATACAAATGATTGTTGTTTTTAATATGCTTTTGCATCGCTTGTAATTTACTATGTAATAACCCCAATATACCCTAAACTCAAATAAAAAATTCGACAGAGTTTAACCCATTTAATTTCTGATAGGATTCGTGTCAACCCATTTAAGTTTTTGTGTCGAAAATATTGACTCTATTTGTTATTTTCGGGTCGAGTTCGGGTTGGGTTGGGTCAGTTTTTGCCACTAGTGAGATGTGGTTAATTATTTAATAGAGTGGCTAAAAAAAAGAAAACTTTTAGAATTAAGATGAAACGACTGACAAGTTGATGATAATAGTTTAATTGTCTTTTAGGGTTTTAATTTGGGTTGGGGTTTAGGCAGAGTGAGTGACTGACTGACCAAGTAATTTTTTTTTTAATCTACTTAATATAGTTTGGTTATAAGGTTGGGTTGACCCGACCTGATATTGACCCGAATCCATTTAATTTTGGATCGGGTTTATGTCAATCCATTTAAGTTTTCGTGTCAAAATTCCCAACCCAAACCCATTATATTCGGATCGGGTTTTCAAGTCAGCTCAGTTTTTGTCACCCCTAATTATAACCCTATATTAAGAATAAATCCATAATGAGAATCCCGATAGAGGGTAAATTTCATCGTGACACAATTCCATAACGGACAAAATCCACATATCATTGATGACGAGTTAATAAAACCATAAACAGTTTCATACACTAGAGCTAATTAAGTTCAACAAAAGGCTAGCTATATGTTAACATTGTTTACGAAAAATTCGGCCCAAATATCTCGAACCTCATTTATTTTGTCATTTAAGTACAAACTTATTTTAGAAAAATCCTAATGAAAACCATTGTCTGTAAAATTAACAAAAAAATCATTAAAAATTGCAAAAATAAACCGTTAGTAAGTCTTCACTGCTCTTGCGATTTAGAATTATTTCCGTCATATATCGCATCACATAATAACCACATTCAGTCCCTTCGAGTTAAGGGAACACTATATTATTATTTTAAAGTAAGAGAAAATCACTTCATGTTCAATTCAATCAACCTTAGCTTGCAATCAACCCACAAAAATGACTAAAAAATCTAGTGTGTATTACATTATATGAAATAAGTAATTAGCATTGTATTTACATACTATATGCACTAACATACTCTAAAGTAAATGTATAAGTAATAAGAATTATGTTCACACATTAGATTCAAACGTATCGTTCGAAAATAGGGGCGAAAATGAACTTCAACTTAGCTTGAAGGGCTTTCATGAATGCGAAATGGACGTACATCTTTACCTCCTCGATGTTGCCATCAATTCCTACATCCGAAGTGGCCTCAAAACACAACCAATCGACTAATTAGATAAAATTGCACGACACGTCATCATATTGGAGTGCCTTACGTAATCATAAAATGCATTATATATACAAATGGTTTAAAAATTATTAGCAGTACCACATAAGTTAACCTATATCCTAATTGTGTATACCTCATGAAGCATTGAATAACAAAAATGTTCAATTGAGCTACCTATAAGTATTGGGTGATGTCAGCTTTGTCAAGCCATGTTGTTTCGTCTTCAGAGTAGTGGAATAAGGCTCGATCCAATGTCACAACAATGATATCGTCTTCCTTCATCATGGTTGCACATTGAAGTTGTCATTTGCACTCGGAACTAAGAGAAGCTGCTACATCTGCAGTGAGAAGAGGTCGGTTTTCTGCCATTGACTTCTTTGAGGCCGGCTCATTGCTCCTAATAACTTCATCAGCTGACATTCCCTTCATCTTCTTAGCTTGTAGAGTCATTTAATTAAAAAGATACATATCAGACAACTTTAATTAGTCATACAAAAATATAATTATAAAGGAAATTCGATTGAATCCTTGATTTCTACCTCACTTATGATCTTGATCAAATGTAGAGGCCGTTGCATAGAAGTACCAATTGTGTCGTTCAATGTCTCCAAGTCATACTATGGAATAAGGACTGGTAGTGCTGCTCCTTTGAAGAAGTCAAGAACAGTATTAAACTTCATCATTTCATGTCCTTCAAGCCTTGTTCCTTGGTGAGTTTGTGTAAACTGCTTGCCTAACTGACCTATGTATGTGACACTATCGGCCACATCATAGATTGTTCCCGTACTTGGATCTTTTAGGAGTAGACAACAACTGGTAGGACCTTGAACACATTATCTATTCCTTTCACAATGTCATAAACCTCATTGCCAGTCAACGATATAGGGGCTTTACGTTGCTCTAGTTTACCATCAAATGAGGTCTTTCTTACGATAAGGATGAAACTTATTCAAGAACCTCCTATGCATGAGATATACATGTTTTTCACAATGTGGCAAGTATGTTGAGTCCATATCATTCACACTAATCAAGCAAACTTTCTTTCCCTTCACTTTATACCCCCGACAAGTTCTCATACGCTGGAAAGTCATTAATGGTATACAATAACATGGAACGGAGTGTTAAAGTCTCTTCAGCATATGCATCATACATAGATATACCTCCATCCCCCAACAACTACAAATCTTCAATAAGGGGAGCAAGATAAACATTAATGTCATTCCCAAGTTTCTTGGGCCCTAATATTAGAAGTGATTCCATAACATACTTACGCTTCATGCATAACCGAAGAGACAAATTATATATCACTAATATAACTAGCCATGTGCTATGTTGACTACTTAAGGTACCAAAAGGATTCTTTCCATCTGTGTAAAGACTAAGTCTTAGGTTCCTATCTTACCTGCTAAAAGCCTTGAAAGATTCATCAATTGTTTTCCACTGGGGAGAATCAGCAAGATGTCGAATCATCCCATCTTTCTTCCTCTTCTCTACATGCCATCTCAAATTCCTTGTATCGCTCTTTATCGTAAACAAACGCTTGAAAGTTGATATTATGGGAAGGTACAACAACACCTTTACACTAGGACTTTTAATCCCCACTTCTGGCTCTATCCTATGGGGGAGTTTGTAACGTGACTTCCCATTTTAAGACATTGAATGAACTCTTCATACTCATTTCATTACAATATGCAATCATTTGGACAGACATCAATCTCATTATTCTCTAAACCAAGGGGACACATTAACTTCTTTGATAGGCAAATCATTTCCCTCTAGAAACATGTCCCATAATACTTTTAACAAGGTTGTGAAACTTGTATTAGTCCAACCATATTTCACTTTCAAGCTAAACAACGTTGATATAGCGGACAACTTAGTGTATTTAGTACATCCTAGATACAACGGTTTCTTAACAGCCTCCCACAAATGCTAATTGGCCATGATGGTCTAACTCAACATGATGAATAAGAATTTCGTTAAAACACAACCCCATATTATTAGAAGAAGGAACCTCACCATGCCAGACCCATACGTGGTATTGTTGCCTAAACCCATGTCAGATCACATGGTCCCTCAACTCTTTTATATTACTAATTGTATTCACATTATTGCAATCAACACAAGGGAAACACACCTCATAATCTCCAATGTTATTTAGGTGTTTCAACGCTTGTCAACAAAACTCTTCAACTCCATTCATGAACTCCAATGAAGCACATTTACCATACATTCAATTTTGATCCATAATTTGTGTTATGTCCTATTCAACGTGTAAGAGATTAAACAATAATCTAATTAACACCTAGTTTACGCATAAATAAGGTTAAACAAACTCCACAATGACCCACAAACACTCGCTTTATAGTTTAAATTACTAAATTTTTCTAGCAATATTATTTCTGTTCTATGCTTTGTAAATCACTACAAATTCTACAAAAAATTTGGCAAAATGTCATTTGTAAATCCAACATTTCCTAATTTTGAAAATAGATTTTCAAACGTATGTATATGCATTTAAATACAACCACAACCAACACACAATGTCACATGACTCTCTATTCAATTGATAGGAATCATACGATATTATAAATCATAACCAAATAATCAAACATTCTCTAAACTTATGAATACAAGATGAAATGTACATTATACCCATCAAGCTTAGCAATCTTTACAAAATTAAATCATTGAGACGAAACACTTTTATCGATATAATGTCCAATAATCAATTCTTATTAGAGAAAATTAAAACAAGATATAATGTCCAACACAACGTACAATCTTTTATTTCTTTTGTTGTTAATAACTTTTATCGAAATACTTTTATCGATATAATGTCTAACATATCATACAATCTTTGATTTCTTTTGTTGTTAATAACTATTATCCATATTTCTTCCCTAAATCATAAACCTATTCGAATACCCATTGGATTTATCTTCTCCTTTGAGAATGTCAATGCTACCTACATATATATACACTAGTCTTGGGAGTACTTTATTGAACAAACAAAAGCACCTATGAACCCAATGAACCAAAACAACCAAGTCTATTCTATTGAACAAACAAACGCACATATATCCACATTTACAAATAAACCAAAGAAAAAAATAAAGGAAACCAAACGACAATACACGTTGAAGAGGGGTAAGAACACGAACCCAATTAGATATTAGGGTTGAAGTTCACGAATTGGGGTTGAGGAATTAGGGCTGAAGTTCACGAATTAGGGTTGGGGAATTAGGGCGCAAGAAAACAAATGATTAGTTTGGGGAATTAGGGCACAAGAAATATACGAGTAGAAGAATTGAAGATGCAAAATGAAGAACTGATATGCCGGTGGGTTTTTTTTTTAAATACAGGTCAAATATACGGCGAGTGTGAAGATATACGCCACATATTAATATTAAGTTCAATCAATCTGTGGCGAGTTGATGGTGATACACTGCATATTATTATGTGCCTAAATTAAAATCCGCCGAGTTCTCTCTAATACGCCTCATATTATTTATTTCTCTAATTAAATTGCTGCGTTATTGATATTACACCGCAAATCCTTAGCCACAAATTAAATAATTTCTACTAGTGTATCTATTCTACCATTTTAATTTGACCATCTATACATACATATATATGATATGAATAATGTAACTTATATGGCCAATAAAGAGTCCATTCATAAAGGGTTACAATGTGAACTAATGTCATATGGTTACAAGGAAGTTACAAAGATAGTCATATTATTGAGAAAATTACAAGCAATAATGGGCATACACAATCATATTTTTTGATTAATAACTCTATTAATATTTTTTAATTTTTAATCAGATACTAACTTAAATCAGTCATGAAATACAAAACTCATTGACATTATATAAATTTTTATATTTTCTCAAAAAAAAAATTAATTTTTATATTATTCAGTGATCAACAAGATCATATTTAATTTGTTTCATTTTATTAGTAAACAAGATTCAAACCCATGCAATTTATTTTAAGTAATATATATTAATATGATAAAACTTCACTTGTACGAACTTGTCCTTGTCCATTCAAACTAAACATATTACAAGTTCTTAATTTATATATTTATATAAACTTAATATCGTATGTTATAACTTTTAAGTATATATTAACAATTATACAATTTAAAATATATCAATATTACTTAGTGTTCATAAATGATTTGATTCGATTAAATTTTTCATGCTAAATTTATTATCCAAATTTGAGTTTGTTTGATATTTGATACTTGTTCGTATTTGAAGGAGTATTTCAATCAACAAATTGATTATATATTTATATGATATGCACTAATATAGATAAATTGATATATATCCCATAAACTTCGACACAGAACCCAAGTTTCCTTTTACTCTTAAAGGTACCAAAATTCACATAAAGGTTACCTTTTTTCTATTTTCATCTATAAAAGTTACTATTCTAAAACTCTTCAATTTTCTAGTCCATTATTTTTTGTATGAACATATATTATCTTATTTTATAAAAAATATATTTTATATTTCTTAAAATAAGTCAAAGTAAGTTGAACATAATAAATCCCGAATAAAACTTAACAAGACGGAGAGTATTAATAATTTCTATATGTTATTTAAGGAGTTATTATCGACGATCTTCTAAAAAATTAGTAAGCAATGTAACATACCTCCATGCTATCTCCTACATTAACCCACAAAAGCATTGTCAAGGGGCATAACGTCCACCCAATTTCCATCTTTTTTTAACTTGGAGACCTTGGGTGTAATTCACCTGATAAACTGCATCCGAATGAGGGGCGATACCTATAGCCTTATGAGGTTCTGGACATGGGCGGTAATAATTCATTCTTATTGACTGCTTCCCGTCTCTGAATAGCTCTTCCATTTCCGCCTCGTCCTTCGCTAAGGCTCTAGCCATCCGGTTCAGGAGTGTTTGTGCTAAGCCCTTCGTTGCTGCTATGTAAGCTTCCATTATTACCCTTTCATGCATGTTTTGTTAACATTATCCTTCACGAGGCTAGTAGAAAAAGTTGTGTAACTATTAATATTGATTCGACGAATGTGAGATAGAGTTTAGTACGTATTGTAATGTATTCATTTTACTCTACACCCACCAGTTAATTAAAAAAAGACAAAAGTTATGTACACACGAGTCAATTCGTGATATCTTATCCTAGTCATATGATAGTAAGAGAATTTTCGACAAATCTTATATGCTATACAAATCTAATGTTATGGGTAATATTTCTCTGCCACACTTAGGGAAATTCCCAACATATAACAACTTGTACACATTGGTTACTAGTGCCAACCTTAATTACCTTGCTCGTATTATATCCTCTTTGTTATGCCAGTTCAAATTTACAAATCATTTATAATCTTGTTATCTTGTATTATTATGATCTAGCTATGAAAGATTATGACTTACTTATCATCATATGCATGGAAATCTATTTTATATCGTTATCAAACTTCATTCATAGACCCGAAACTGCCAAGCTAGCAGCTTAATTTCTCTTTGGAATATTGAGAGTTTCCCTCTTATCTAGGTTTCTTAGACGGTTAGGGTTCTTCGAATTCCCAACCTTCTCTTTACTTCTTCTTTGATTTCGTGCTTGTCTTTCCAAGGCATCCCCTATGCGATTTGTCTTTTTTTTTTTTTTTTTTTTTTTTTTTTTTTTTTTTTTTAATTACATGTGGTTCTTGGCTTCTTGCAATCCAATATTCATATCTTGCTTTGTTTTTTTTCTTTGGGTCTCTTAGATTTTCTAGGTTTTCCATTAATGCTGCGGCCTTTGAATCCAAACTAGTCTTTCCATCTCCTCATTTAATGCTCTATATTATATTCTCCTTGGTGCTAGTTATCTGTTGATCTTCCTCCTTTTCTTGTCTCTAGTTTCTAGACGGTTTAGGGTTTATTTTTTCTAGGCCTTAATCATTATGCTCTTTGATTTCGATTTTTTCTTATCTCCAAAGTCCTTTAGGGTTCCTTTTTTTTTTTTTTTTTTTTTGTCACTATCTAATCCGTCGTATTCTCTTAGCCTTTGATCTTCCAATGCTTTAGGTTTATCTCATCAAGTCCAAGGCTTTTTCAGAAGCCCTACTTTGTGACAGGTGGTTTTCATGCACCGAATTATTTCTCTATTTTTATGCTTTTTTCCCTACTTCTATAGTTTTTCCAGTATCTAGGTTTAATTATTATCTTCTTCTTATCTCCTTTTTAAATATCTTAAGATCGACTTTATCTTCTTTTAGTTCAGCTATGTTCTCTGCATCATGTCTTCTCCTTTTCTGGGAGAAACTCTCGTATGGGAGTTGTAGTGGATCCTTTGGATCATCGTCGGCCTAATTGGAGACTTTCGGTAATAGGAGTGTTTTATGGGCTTAATCCACCAGCGGAGGAAACGGTTCAAGCGGTGGTTAATTTAGAGTGGCAGTCTCGGGGTCCCGTAAAAGTACTAAGGATGGGCAGGTTCTATTGATTCATATGATCTAACTCTAGAGATATTGAGGCCATGATTGAGCTTCATACCACGGTGATAGATAGTCCTTTGATCTCATTTAGGAGAGGAGTCAACTCAGTTATTCTTAACACCTTAAACTTTGATATGGCAAGGGTTTGGGTGAGGGTGGTAGGTCTCCCACTAGACAAGATGGATAGATGATGGGTCCTTCAAGCACTTTGCCACGTCGTCTTTGTGGAAAATGTGGGCTTTCCATACCAACCTCCAGGAATTCCAGAATTTCGAGCGCTGATGTATGTTGACTTGCCAAAGCCAATCATCTTCGGATGTTTCCTACCGGCTGAAGTGGTGAGGGTTGTCTGAATTCGTTTCAGGTATGAGGGTGCTTTAAGTTTTGTAAAAGATGTGGTATGAATTGTGTATGATGCTTATAGGTGGCTTAGAGGTCGGTTGGAAAGCCTGGAAAGAGGAGGCTATTCGGTGTTATATGGACCTTCCTCTTATTCTTATTATGCTAGCATGGTGAGGGGTTTAGTGCAGACTTTTAGGAATAGAAACCCTAGGGTGAGTCTTCTTCACGCTGAATTTGTCTAAGAATTTGAGAGAGTTGCCATTAATGGTAATGGGAATGATAATCTTGATTAGGGGAGTAATGGTTCCCAAAATGGCTGGGCTAGTCCATCTTTCCATCCTACTAGAGAAACCTTTGAGGAAGATAATGGGGGAGAGAAATTTCAGTGAGAAGAGAGGGCAGAAGGGGGAAGAAATCAGGTTCATCAAGGGGGAGGAGCTAGGTATGGATTAAGGTCTGATCGATCCTTAAGCTGGATTTTAGTCATGCTCATAGGAAGCTACCAGAGGTAGAGGAAATTGTAGGAGTGCTTCAACAAGGGGGAGAAGTTGAGAGTACCTCGGCAAGATAGTTTGTGCTAGGAGGACCCTCAATGAGACACCCAGCAACAGGCGTAATTCCGGGTCTTCTCAGGATGCATTTTCTTCACCTCATAATGCTCCTCTTCCTTACAGACCTCACTCTCAAAATTCTAGCATACCAAGTGATGATTTTATTTTATAATACGTGAACTAGTTTGATCAGAGAAGACATATTTTCTTCAGTTCTCGAGAGATTTTGTCGAATTTTTGGACAACTTAACCTCACAAAGTCTTCAATAAAGTTCAGTCCTAATGTTACGGAAGAGGACAAATTGCTTTTTAAATTCATTCTGCAAATCAACTTGGCCCCCGTCCTATATCTTCATTTGGGAGCTTCAATAGATATTTTGGGAAGCCGAAAGGCTCATTTTCATAATATTTTGGATAAGATTGTTTCCAATATCACATTATGGAACTCTGTTTTCCTCGCAGTACCGCAGAGATTGATATTGATAAATTCATTTCTCATTTCCATAGCTAGTGCAGTTTTATAGTCTTTCGAAATCCCTCTGTCTGTGGTTTCAAAGATAGATTATGTATTAAGTAGCTTTCTTTGGGCTAAACATCAAAAGTCAGGTGTTCATTATCGGAAAATAGTTCAGCTTTCAAAGTAGATGGGTTAAGGGACCTAAATAAAACTTACCTGATGAAGCAAGTTTGGCGAATGGCTAGGAATCCAATATTACTAGTCTCCGAGATGTACAGTGCAAGACAGAGCTTTGCCCAACATTTCGGAAAATACATGGTCTAGGGAGTTTAGGTTTCTCAAGGGGAATGGCAAGAAAACTTAAGGTAATTGATTGCATGGTGGCAAACTCAAGAGCTTGGAATTCTATAAACTTGTTTAAAACACTTTGAAGACAAAGCAACCATTAATATTCTGAATATGGAAATGCCAATTGTGCAAGATCGTGATTCCCTATATTGTTTGTTTCATAAGTCTGGAAAGCTATCCTTAAAATCTAGTCATGCCTCTCTTCAAAGCAAAGGAAATTCAGCTTTCAAAGAAGGTAGGGAGTCTCATACGTTAAAATTATATATATTACTTTGGCATATTTAAGTTTCACCTCCATGGTTATTCCTCTCGTGGAAACTCTCCTATACAAGCATTTTGGTTTTGACCCAACTCAGCTTTCAAAGAAGGTAGGAATGACGAAGGGAGAGGTTGTTTTTGGGGAGTGTGTGAGGAACCAGAGGATGTGAATAATACCTTTCAGCTTTGCCGTTATGCTATAAGAGTTTGTAAGAGTAGTTCGTTGGGTATCTGCTCGAATTTCAATGAAAGTCAATCCTTGCTTGATTGGCTCTTTTACCATATCCAAATTTTCATAGCTTGGATGGTTTTCGTGACAAGCAAATGATTGGTTTTTTTCTACACTATGGGCTTTATGGACTACAAGGAACAATAGAGTCTATAATAATCAACGAGTTGAGGTGATCCAATGTATGAAGCTGGTTTCAGACTTGATTACCCAACAGGTGGAATTGGTTGACACACGCCTCAATGCATGACTTGCGTTTTCTTCATCCACTAGAGAATACTAGTAAGGCTCCCTTAGCGTTGACATGGTATCTTTGGGCAAGGGAACAAAGGAGGAAGAGGAGGAGGTGATCACAATTCAAATTGATGGATCATGGAACAAGAAATATGGTTCTTCGAAATGGGGATGGAAAATGGTGAACACAAGTAATGTGTCCTTGATTGGAAAGGGAGGATCTCATTGGGGAGGCGGCTACCTCAGCAACTATGGCTAAAGAAATGTCATGCTTACAAGCATTAGAATGGTGTGTAGCACGCAAATGGCTCTCAGTCAAGATCTTAACGGATTTGAGTGTTCTCATCTCTTCCTTTCAAGACATGCATCCAAAAAAAATTTCATGGACCCAAAATTCCAAAGATAAAGTCCAAACAAGAAATAAGATAGAGATAGGGATATAATAAACTATACATTTTGAGGTAACTTGTTAAAAAGATCATGCCTTCTGATTTCAGGAGGAAGAGTATTTAAGAAAAATATGTCAGACCAATCAAGTTTTTGGTCTTCTGATATCACAAATAGCTGCCCAAACCCCTCATGATTGTCTACTTGTTGCCATAGTTTCTTCTTTTCTTCCATTGGAAGCTTAAAAAAATCAATAACCTCTCCTTTGAATGTTTCCAACTATGAAGCATTAACACCATTAGCTTTTATAACTAACCAGCTTAAGCTCAAGGCACACAAATAATTTATACAAAAAACAGTACCATACTATTTCCAAAAAAAAAAAAAAATCATTCTCATAATATTTTTACATACTAAAGCAAGTTGGTAATTAACCATCCAATACATAATGAACAAAATCAGAAAATCTTTAATAAAAATTGAAAGAAATATTACATGAAAAAATCCCCACTCTTTGCAAGCAAGGTGAAGCTTGTCTAGTTCAGAATCCATAGAATCACCATTGAGCAGCCTCTGGAGGTCAATCACAGGTACCGATAACGACGATGATTGATCAGTCGAAGAATAGAGCTGCGGCTCTCTCACATGAAGGGATATTGGTCATGGACTCCTTGGCTAGCTCTTCTGTTCCATAGATCTAGGGGAAGCTCCTTCTACGTTATTATAGTATAGACTATGGACTATATTGTATGTAATTAAGTATATTTTATGCGCACATACATATGCTTTAAACTTCAATATCTTTAATTATATTCCTGAATTATTTCTCAACAAAATTTTTGATTTGAAAATTATTGGAATTGTATTTGATAGGTAGTTGAAGGAATGAAGGTGGGCTCGCTTAGTTTGATGACAGGTGTCTGGTATATTTGTAGGAGGTGTGCCAAACGGTCCAAAATATTGGAGGAAAAGAAAGTCAACTGACAAAAAGTTAACATTTTGGCTGGAAAATAATTATTTAATTGCTTGTGAAAATTAAAGTGTTTTTTGACAAAAAAAAAAAAAAAAAAACAAATTAAAGATCAGATGCTCTCTCACAAAATGGAATAGAAAAAAGGTGTTTTATAATAATTTTGTGTTGAACAAAAGATATGCCACATACATAATGATAGCTAGGTGCTTAGCTGAGAATATATTGTAGTAATAGCAAAGGAAGTGATGATATATAGTTAAAAGTGATCCATATATACCTGTAGTGTTTCTATGTTAATCAATGATATACAAATCATTTTAGTGGCAACATTGATTGTGCAAAAAGGCAGTGAACGACAAGAATATTGTGTTTCTCATTATTCGATTCCATTGAGATATAATAGAATTTAATTCTTAGAGTTAGGGTTGTAATTCCTAATTTCTCTCCTAAATGACAACTTTTCATTAGGATAGTATTATGGTAAATCTTATCAAATATGATAAATTCCTGACATATCTTAACATCCCTCGAGTTGGAGCTCGGTGAGGATTGAGAATGCCAACTTGGAATGAGAAAATTAAATCGGCGTTTTCTAAGAGCCTTTGTGAACATATTTGCAAGTTGTGACACGGTGGATGTATAAGAAGGCTCAATAGTTCCATTTGTAAAGGCATCACACATAAAATAACAATTAATTTCAATTTATTTTGTGTGTTCATGAAACACTGTATTCTATGTGATATGAAGTGCCCATTGACTATCACAGTACAAAGGAGTAGCTTTGTGATATAGGGGAAATAAACAATTAAAATGTTATTAGCATATAACCGTAAATAGCAAAAAAGTTGTTAAAATCAGTCAAGATACAGATATGCAATATACACCAAATTAATCTTATCTCTTCTCCCTCTTCTCTTCTGCTTCTTCTCTCCATTTTGGATTAACAGTTTCAACAAAAGATGCCTATCAGTGGTATCAAAGTAGGCTAGCTTGCATTATTCTTTTGCATCTTGTTGGATTAGTCTGGCACCGATCACCAGGAATATGTCACAACTTGATGGACAACTTGTCGCATGGAAAAGAGAGTAGAAGAACAAGATGCTTCTACGGTTCTACCTACCTACCAGAAAATTGAGGAGTTGCTGAAGATGATGCACTTGCTAAAAAATGTTACACATGACATTGTTGAAAACAGGACAACTAGAGTGGAAGAAAGAAATGTGTAGAAACATTTGTGCTATGCTCCTAAGCTAGAGTTTCCCATGTTTGATGGCGTTAACCTAGGCAATGGATCAAACAATGCTGGAAGTATTTCTCACTTTGTAAAATACCTGATGATCAGAAATATCTAGTTTTTTTTTTTATTAGAATGTAACATACGTTTTTCACGTTAACATTTAACAATTTGATATTCAAACTTACATAATGATGTAGATGTCCATAATATAGATACCTTCATATATTTTCTCACCGATAATTCTCGTAACCATTTTTTTATGTATGTAATAACTGAATTTTGTGATTAAAGTCATCATAAACTACAGACCTATACTAAAGATAATATTCTTAATCTTTTAATATTCATAGTTAATAGCTATTATATATAACAGTCTCCACCACTAGGCATTTAAGGTTAGAAATTCATAAAAACAAGCACTTGATTGACTATAAATATGTAATTGGTTCTTCTAAGTTGGAATTTTGCAAAATAATAGGTCATTTGTAAGAATTCTAATAATTTCCAAGAAATTTGAATTGAATACGATAACTCTACTATTGGGTTTCTAACAAGTTAATTCTAAACATGTCATCTTAAATTGGGTTAAGAGTCACTATAAATTTGGCCTTAAAGGTTTGTTGTAGGGTTGAATTGGGTTTGGTTGTTACTTATCGATTTACTATTGGATTGGGTTCTTAACGGGCCAGGTCATTTCTAATCAATTATATTTGGTTTGGAGCAGGTCGGTTTTGAATCAGGTTTATTTCGGGTTAAATTGATTTTCAGGTTTGATTTGATTCTGTTCGGATTATGGGTTACACCTTTTGGGTTTTAAAGCAGTCTCGTTCACGGTTAAGGTACATTACTTGACAGTTGACGAAAAGTTATGTCGCATAGTATCACTTTTCCCTGTCTTAAAACTTCAACTTTAATTATTTTTAATTAGATAATATATTCTCTATTCGAAATAAAAAAACACATTAGGTCGAACACAAAGGTTTAGACAATAAATGATGAAGGTGATACGAAATGTTTTTCTAATAAAAAAAAGATTTGACATGAGTTAGTAAGGTAATATTTTAATCGAATAATAGAGATTATGCGACCTTATCTTTTGTTTTGGGCAAATGGATCATTATTTTTGCTAATATACATAAAGAGAGACAACAAAATATTAATAGGTCTATACCCTAAAGAGAAGAGTGGAACAATTATACAATATTCTAAAAGTAAATCATTAAATTTGGCACTAAGAGAATATGATATTAGTTCTTTTTAACTTAATTAACTTTTAATACTCCATCAATTCCAAATAGTTTAACCTTAATAAAATATAGTTATAGTTGATAAGTTCAGATTTGATTATCGATTTTTATTTTATTAGAAAAATTGTGTAAAAAAATTAGTGATTTTTTTTATTGAAAAGTAAATAGTAGTTAGTGGAGGATATTTTAAGTAATTGTAAGATAATGATGGACATCAACATTTTGAAAAGGAAAAGTGATATACATTATATATAGTGAAACATTTTTCAAAATAGGACTCTAAAAACTAATTTAATTAGGATGGCTAAAAAGGAAAGTTTGAAAACTAATATGCAACCAAGAGAGTAACTTATGTAAAAGATGCTAACCCCCTCTCTCCTGAGGACGTAACAACTAAAGTGTAATACTTATTCCGCTTTTTATTATATACAACATTTAAATTTGTTTTATTTTTTCTTAAAAGTTTATCTACTTATTAATACTAATATATAACAGTAAATGTAATTAATATTTGGGTTAATTTTAATACATACTTTCATATTTTTTTCTATAAATTTTATAACTATAATAAAACCTTTTAATTGTCAAATTAAAGTCGGTTTTTGGATAGTATACAAAACTATATGTTACATCTATTGATAAATAAAGGATGTATATTTTTATGAGACTTATAAGATAAAATTTTAGATCAGATCTAGTGAAGGTAATGTAGCATAAGTTTTAATTAGAACACACTTTATTTACATTACAACTTATGAGACTGATAAGGGAGAGGTACATTAAATATATTAAGGGTCCATCCCTTTGTGACTTCTCTATAATAGACTAAGCTAGTGTGTGAGCATGCCAAAGAGAAGTTGTGTTGACCAAGTGTGTGGGCAACTAAGCAGACACATCCAATTGAATGGGTAGACCAAAGATGTGCAGATAGTGGTATGCAGATGGTGATGTGCAAATGATGTCGTGTAGACGTTGTTATGCGTAGATGGTGTATGTGTATGTATGTGTGCAGGCCAATGGTGAATAAAGTGTCAAATTAGCTTGAGTCTCACTATATATAGTCTAACTCAAGTGAGCAATTAGAAGGTTAGAAAAATAGAGAGAAAAAACACACACAAGACATAAGAGAGAAGTGAGAGAGGTGGTGCAATTTTTGTAGGTTTTGCAACAACCTTCACAAAAACGTATAATGCTAGAGTTTCAATCGTCGGATCGTGAAGAAATTTGATCAATTTGTTGAAAACTAATGATGTCTCTTCTTCTACTCCTTTTGTTATTCAGTCAACTTATGACATTGTTAAGATGACACCAGATGGTGATGTAGGTGAGGTAGAACCTATGCAAATGTACTAGAAAATGATAAAGATGGTGATTTTGATGAGTCTTCATCAAATGAGGAAGAGATACACGAAGATGAACACCATGAAGCTGAAAACCATGGTGAAGAGGTTCATGAGTGGGGGGAGTTGTCTATCCCTCAAGTTGAAGATACTTATGTTCAAAATTCAACAAGAGAACGCAAACTTTCAGTAAAGTATCCTAGTTCAGAGTTCATTGTTATCACATATGAAGGAGAGTCGGAGAACTATTAAGAAGTGTTATCTTTTGATGAGAAAATATGTGGCTCAATGTTATGAAGGAAGAAATAGAGTCCTTGCCAAAGGATGAGACTTATGAGCTAGTGAAGCCTCCTAAAGGAAAAAAAATCTTTAAAAAGAGACGGGTTATCAAGAATAAGAAATATGGTCAGAAAATTATGAAGCGAAAAGTTAGATTAGTGGTCAAAGTATGCAATCAGAATAAGGGTATTGATTTTGATGAGATTTTCTCTCTTATTGTCAAAATGAATTCTATTAGAGCAATTTTGAATTAGCACCAAGTCTTGATTTGGAGTTAGAGCACCTTGATGTGAAAATTATTTTCTTACATGGTGACTTGCATGAAGAGATCTACATGGAGCAGCTTGAAGGATTCAAAGTGAATGGGAATAAAAATCTTATTTTTAAATAAAAGAAGAGTCTTTATGGGCTGAAACAGGCCAAGGCATTGGTACCAAAAATTTGATTAGTTTATGACAAGTAAAGGTTATTAATGGACTTATGTCAATCATTGTGTGTATTCCAGGAAATTTCCCGGAGTTAACTTCATCATCCTTCTTTTATATGTAGATGATATATTGATAGATGGACAAGATATAGGGATCATTTCCAGTCTTAAAAAGGACATGTTCAAGTCATTTGATATGAAAGATTTGGGTCCTATAAAGCAAATCATGGGTATGGAGATTGCTTGTGTCATGAAGGCTAAGAAGTTATGGTTATCACAAGAGAAGTATAATGAACAGGTGCTTCAAAGATTCAATATAAAGAATACAAAATTGGTTATTATACCTCTTGGAGCTCATTTAAAGCTTTGTAAGAAATCTTGTCCTACAACAAAGAAGGAGAAGGAATTTATGTCTTTTATTCCTTACTCTTTTGTTTTTGGTTCTTTGTATGCTATGGTGTGTACTAGACCCAATACTACACATGGTGTTGGATTGGTGAGTAGATACTTATCAAATGAGATTAAGACTCACTAGGAAGCTATAAAATGGGTTCACATGGCACTTCTAAACTGAGCTTGTGTTATGGAGGTGACAAACCTATTCTTGAAGGTTAAACAAATGCTTACTTAGATGGTGATCTTGATAAGAGGAAGTCTACTTAGGTTATGTGTTTACATTTTTCAGGGGGAACTATTTCATGGAAATTCAAGCTATAAAAATGTGTAGCATTGTCATTCACTGAGGTAGAATATATAACATCCATACAAGTAAAGAGATGTTGTGGCTTAAGAGGTTTCTTCAAGAGTTGTCACTGAAGCAAGGTGAGTATGTAGTAAATTGTGAAAGTTAAGGTTCTATGATTTTGATCAATAATGCAATATACTATGCTTGAACCAAGCATATTGATGGTAGATATCATTAGGTGTGAGATGTGATAGAGGAGAACCATTTAAAGTTAAAGAAATTTCAAACCAACATGAATGGTGCAGATATGTTGACTTAGGGTGTTTCCATAGGAAAATGTACTATTTGGAGGTTATTGTCTTCCCCATGATGGGCTGGAAGGGAAGATTCTTATGGGTTTAACCCCTTATGACTTCTCTATGGTAGACTAAGCTAGTATGTGACCAAACTAAAGAGAAATTGTGCTGACCAAGTGTGTAGGCAGTAGAGCATACACGTCCAAGTAAATGGGCATACCAAAGACAAGAAAACGGTGACATGCAGATGGTGCTATATAGATGTTGTCATGTAGATACTATCATGTGCAGATGGTGTATGTGTATGTGTGCATGCCAAGGTTAAATAGAGTGCCAAAGAAGCAGGTGTCTCACTATATATATTCTTACTCAAGTGAGAAGTTAGTGTTATACATGGATCGACGAAGCCAAATCATCAAAGCTCAATTGGCGTGACATGGGCTTGGGCTTGCATGGGCATGAGCTTGGACCCATAGACTTAGGCTTGGAAGGATGTGGGCTTGGACCTACTTGGATCATACTTGGAATTGGGCTAGATATGGAAGGACTTTTCCTTCATGAGTCAAGGACTTGTATGGGTTTGGTGTGAGAAATCAAAGGGCATGGCTTATGCTTTATTTGTCAAGAGCTGGCATGGAAGAAAGACCATGATGGCGTGGGACTTAGGCAAGTAAAAGGCATGGAATCCAAGATACAAGTGGCATGGATCCAAGAGTTCAATTGGACCAAAATAGCGTGGGAATCCAAGGAAGAAGGGCATGAGAATTGAAGGTACTTTGGCTGACAAACTACAACAAACTTTCAAGTGTCTAAGATCTTACAAATCCTTTGATTATTATCTAATTTTTATTAGTTAAATAAGAGTTTTAATTTGCTCAAAAACCTTAATGTTGGACGGGAATTAGGACATTGCTTATGTAGTTTCTTTTTTGCATTTTAATTAGACTTTAGTAAAGACTTTTAATCATTTAGGTTTTGTTTTTAAGCATGTATTTTAGGCATATTTTGTTGATGAACATTAGCATATGAACTAGGGTTATTATTTAGGGTTTCTTAAAGTATTTTGTTTTTTTAGAGCATTGCAAAGCCTCTCCTTAAATAAGACAGCTGAAATAACCAGAAGGTAGTTGATGAATATTTGAAAAAAAAACACTTCTTGCTTATTAGTTTGCTCGTGTGTGTTTGAGCTTTTGAGTGTCCATTTCTAATCCTTCGGTGGCACATTGGATGTTGTTTTTGGAACCCTTGAGAATTCTAAGTGGTGATCTTCTATATCTTAGAGTAATTGAGGAGGCCCATGATATTCCTTTACTTAGTGAATTTGTAGAGTAAGGGCATCTTTGATCTATCTTGATTTTTAGACGGTTTTGGTTCATTATTGCATACAACTTAGCTTGCTGATATGTTCCTAAAGTCACGGATATTTTAGTCTATGGTGTTTGTACTTGGATTTTTCTACTAGAATTGATATCGAGTGTTTGCGTGATATAAAATATTTTGTTAATAGGCTTGAAATTTCGTGGGTTTCATCTGGTAAACTGTTGGTTTAATTCAACATATTTTCACTCCTAAAAAAACAACTTTGTTGCATGGATATATGCCTTGTATAACTGCTGGATTGTTGATGACTTGTTGGGCAAATTAAACCCTTATATTTGTGAATTCATGTTGAATAAAATCTGGGACTTTTGGCTATAATTTGTTGATAAAGCTTGGGAATTGGACATCAATTTGTGGCCATAATAATCTGGAAGACACATTGGAATTGTTGTTAGTCACTTGAGTGCTAGTATGTTGTGCTAGGGTTATTGCATATTTTTGAGGAGTTTCTTATTGTTGGGTCATTGTCAATTTGTGCATAATAGCTCCCATATTGGCTTATAATTTGTGTAAAATAATTTGGAATTCATTTTCTTTGCTTAGAGTCTTAAGTTACTAGAAATCATCCCATTTGGCACAATTAAAGCAAAGTGGGAAGAATATATTCCCTGCATGATTTGGCTTGTTAGAAGTATCATAAGGGGGAGTGGGCTTACACCCCCTTAGGAATAGCTCGTTTAGGTTTTTATTGAGTTGAGAAAGGACGAATAGGGGACTTTGGTGGTGTGTGGAAGTGCATGGGTGAGCTGAGGATTCGCGTGAGTTGCTATGAGCATTGTTGGACATTGGAGCTTTAATCCTTGATTAGTTTCCAACCCAATAGTTGGAATACCCACCAGAAACATTTCGCTAAGAGTTAGAAGATTAGAAAAATAGAGAGAGAAAAAAACACACCAAGACACAAGAGAGAAGTTAGAGAGGTAGTGTTGTTTTCGTAGGTTTTCGACATCCTTCACGAAAACGTATAATGCCAGAGTTTCAACAGTCTGATCGTGTTGAAATTCGGTTAGTTTGTTGACGACATGTAGATATTCTTTGTCAATGGTTGGATTGTTTGTTTAAGTCCCGTGGTTTTTTTCTCTTCACATTGAATGGATCTTCCACGTAAAATATTCGTGTGTTGTTTAAGTTATCTTTTGCATTATTTTTATCTATATGCTTGTTGTTTGCAATTGGTTTTGTGCATTGATCTTAGTTTGGAGAATCGGTTATATAGTTTAGGAAGTTTTCTACAGTTGATTTCCTTCAAGTCGATCTTGTAGGTATCGTCTATATACCCATGGGTCCTACAAAATATACTTTTTCTTACACTATTAATAGATTAATCAAGTAGTAGGTGTAGAAAACCTTTTTATATCAGGCTTAGCCAACATACTTTCCATCACCAACTGAATTATAATCATTTCTTATGCACATTTATCAAGTTTGAAAATTAATAATAAATTATTAAAACAAATAAACCGAAAGCATAAAAACTATATAAAGATTATAAGTTCTTAAATTCTTTTAAGTAGTAAAACTTAAGACTTATAATATGTAACACTACTCAGACAATTCAGCGAACAACATGGAAATCTTTTTTATTCATTATTTACGTGAAAGGAGTACATAGTACGAAATATATCAGAAGTACAGACGCCTAATTGAGTGGGAGTTCACATTCAGCCACCTTTTTCCAGGATTTGAGAGTCTTATCTTCATCAGTTATGTAGAGTGCCAAACGATCAATGGTAAAGCTCAAATTGGCAATGCAGCCATCCAAAGCAAGAGCTCTCTCTTCAGCTTTCTTCTTCTCTTCGTCTGTCAAATCCGCATACAGAAGGCTCATATGTGGCTTATAAGCTGCAACAGGTAAAAATTTAAACGTTTTCTTAGTAAAAGTTACTCGAATTTACTTTTAGCACAAAAATAAAGTGTATCTTTTAATTGATTAAAGATGAATTGAATATTATAGGATAATGAATGTGCTTAAAGTTGTAGAATTATTCAAATTTCATCTTTAAAGTCGTCGGAATTGCAAGGAAATTCCAAAAAGTAAGATTATGATAGTGTTAACATTCAAATTGAAATTTACCTCTTATGGGTATAGTTGGAAAGATAATAGATTGGACAAGCCAATATTAATGTTACCTTCCAACCTTAATTTGTCCAACCTTCCTATAAAATAATTTTAAGTTTTTCTCTCGTTATTAGATACTTCGTACTTAAGTAAGGATTTTAAAACTAAGAACTTGTTTTTGTCTGGGAGATCAAGAAACTTTACTTGGGGATCAAGTAAATGATGAGAGGGGATTGTTAGGAGTTCCCTTAACAGGTGTGTATCGGATCTCTCCTGTTAACAACTTACACAGATGACAAGGGTTACTGGCCTTACGGGTAGTGTTTCGAGGACACTCAATCCGATGCCTAAGTCGGTAAATAACTAAGGAGCTTGTAAGAGATAATCTCTTGTGGTCGGAGTGTTAAAAAAGAGAGTTGCAGAAAGTATTTGTACTAGAGGGAAGTTATGCTCTCGAAGTTATGTGTTTGATGGTGTGTTTAACGACCCCTTTGTCCCTTGCCCATAAATTAGTATTTGTAGAAGGGAAGCTAGTGGGACTAATGTTGGATCTAAGCCGTGTTTTCGACCGTTAGAATGATTGTGAGCTTAGGAATGGTTGAGAAATGGAAAGGGCCCATATGATGATCTGAAATTGGGCTCTCTTTGATAGGGCCAATTAGGATTGGACCCATAAAAAACTTATAACTATACATAAATCAATCCTAGTATATTCTATCTTCTTATATTTATAAACAAAAAAAAATTATATAATCAACAAACTCAAAGCATAAACCGTAGACGTTGGACTTTGGTGTATATGCACAATGCTCCTAGGTGTCGTGCATTGGATTCGTATAGTGCACACTTCACGCGAAAGCTGCACTAGGTGACTGGTTAATTAATTAGTGGGTGTATTCTACGAGTATATATTTTTTCTACCTCACTCCATAATCATGGTAATTTTTCAACTTTTTATAAAATAAAAGGTTATACCGTAGGTAATGACCAACTTGGCAAACTAATCTTTGCGGATGATGTGTAAGAAAAAAATCAAGAAATTATTGCAACACATGAAAACCAATCAACAATAAAATATAAATAGAATTATGCAGATGTACAAGTAAATTATAAATCAGTGATTATATATTTTTTAAACTAGGTACTTGTAAAAATATAAAATCAAAATCATCTAAGACTAAAAACTACTAGTTCCTCTATCTCTAATCGCTTATTTTAAATATAAATATTTTAAAATATTGATTCATACCTAAAAATATTATAAGGAATTATATAGTTACCCTCAACTATATAACTTATGATCTTATAAATATTTTCTCTCATCGATTTTACCGAATCAAATCAAAGTAAACGTATAGAAATGAGACAAATTAATAAACACGTAGGAGAACTTACGTGTGGTGCGGTTGAATCCAAAATAGTTACAGCAGTGATCACTAGTTCCAACAACCTGTTTAATAAATAAAATCAAATTCCGTACTTCATAGTTGTTCAGCAAATTAAGTTATCAAAACTTATGTGCATGACAGATCAATATCTCATTTAATTATACCTCAGGAGTAGTGTCAAATTGGAGGTATAGGCAAGATCCAGTGGAAACACCCGTAGCATAAACACTATAGGCCTTCACTCCTGTACAAGCTGATCTGAATCTCTCGAGTGCATCTTCCGGTGTCAATGTTACGGCTCGAACAACTGTGAGATGGGGATCAAACTCGGCCCCACCGAATTCTGATCGGAGGCTGTCCATCAGCTTCTTCATCCTCTGCCTCACGTCTTCCGGTGGAAGCGCCCACACTGAATACGCATGTGGTTGGCTTCCCATTGACCTTAGAGATTCAAGTCTTTATGATTTGTGAATTGTTGGTAATCATGTAAGGTAATTTATACAAGGAGTATTACCCAATAAATGGGCCGAAATGGACAGGCTGGCAAAAGATCTTAGGCCTATAATTATTTTTGGTGAATGTATTGGGCCTAAACCCTCGAAAATTAACGACTTTTGTCAACGTAAGGGTGATTTTTTTTTTCTTATATTTTTTATGTAGTGAGAAAAAATTGAAAATTGGAAAGTTTGCCTATAATATCTCATATTTGTTTTGGGGTTTGTTTCAAAAACCTTCAACTATAAAAGCAAAAGATCGATATTTTTCGAAGTTTGTAGAGATTATACTAATTTAAGGTAATAAAACTTACCATTACTTTTTGTGGCAATGTTTATTTGTCAAAGGTCATCAACACAGAATGAATAACTAAATATTGTGGTAACTAGCTAGTATTTTGCTTACTACAAACTGTGCAACATACGGAGTATCAAGCTGCATAAATAAGCTAGCTTCGAAAGTAAAGTTTAATTCCGTTTCTGACATCGAGTCTTCAACCCGTTGCCTTCCCTAAGTCTGGCAAATGACATTGGGGACAATAAAGTGGTGGTTAAGCCAAATATGAATATTGAACAACATTTTGAGATTACACGAGAAATTGGGGAAGGAGAGGTGCAACATAAGCATAGTTTGCATAAAGAGATCGTAGTACATGAAATATAATTGATGATGATAGCATGGGCAAGGGAAAGTGGCTTAAATTGCCATCATCAAGACTTCTAGGGAGTCAAAGATGGATCCTCTCAAATATCTATTTGAGAAGCCAACTCTCAATGGGCACCTTTCGAGATGGCTAGTTCTGCTAGTCGAATTCGATGTCCAATATGTATCGCAAAAGATAATAAAAAAAGGATCCATAGTCTCAGATTTCTTGGCCGAATCGCTAGCAGAAAATTCCGAGGAAAACTACAATCTCCTAAATGAAGATCTCCTCATAACTGAATATGATAGCTCGTCGTTATACTTTGACGGTGCCTCTTTGGTGTGGGGATACTCCTGGTATCTCCAATAGAAGAGCATACTCCCATATCAGTAAGGTTAGACTTTGAGGCTACTAACAATGTTGCTGAATAAGAAACATGCATTATAGATCTTCAAACAACAATATCCTTAGATATCTAGAGGCTTCGAAGTTTATGATGATTCCTCCTTAATAATCAACCAAAATTCCGAGAAATGGAAAGTCCGCGGTGAGTTTCTTGCTCCTTAATAGGCTTATTTTGAACAATTGACCAATTAAATCCTAGAAATTGAATTTATTTATCTTCCCATAGATGAGAACCAATTCGTTAATGCACTGGCTCGATTAGCATCTATGGTCAATATTCCATCAAACCTGACCGAAAAGCCCTTCGTCATAGAAAGAAGGTCTGAAGCAGCACATGTTAATGTTCTAAGCGCTGACACAAAGGATGGCAAACCCTGGTACGCCGATAGCTTGAGATACATACAACAAAAAGAGTATCCTACAAACTCCTCTAAAAGAGAGTATAGAGCCTGAGGGTATTCATCTCAGGTGCATAAGTAAACAGGATGCTGACACTGTAATACCTCAGGTACATGACGATGTTTGCGTGACTCACATGACAGTCGTATGCTAGCCCATAAAATAGCATGACTGGGTTATTACTGGATCACCATGGAAGGCGATTGTTCTTGGTACGTAAAAACGTGTGTGACTTTCTAAAAGTGCGCAAATTTTCAGCACATTCCTAAATCTAGGCCATATTCATCGCCCTAGCCCTTCTTAGCATGGGGCAATGATATCATCGGCAAAATAGCTCCTCCAGGCATAGGGGGTCATAAGTGCATCCTTGTCGCAATCGACTACTTTACAAAGTGGGTCAAAGCCATATCATACAAGTCCTTGGGTTCCAAGCAAGTGGCCTAATTCTTAGAAGAGAAAATCATATGTAGATAGGTGTGCCTCATGAGCTCATAAGCGACCAAGGGGTCCACTTCTAGGATGTATGCACAAACGTTCTAGCCAAATACAAAATTCAACACCATCGCTTGTCTCCATACAAACAACAGATGAATGGGGTAGTCAAAGCAATAAATAAAAACATCAAGGTCATAATCCAGAAAATGACCAAGAATTACAAAGACTGGCCGCTAAAATTGCACTTTGCTCTATAGGGTTACGAAATATCAATCAGGACATCAATATGCAAGAGCCCTTATTCTCTGGTATACGAGATGGAAGGCGTCAACCCGTTGAGCTCGAACTTCCTTCATTGAGGACTGTTATTGAAAGCCAATTACCCAAAGTTGATTAGGTAAAAGCAAGTTATGATGAATTGATCTTGTTGGATGAAAAATGGCTTGAGGTTGCACATCACGTTCAACTATATCAATGAAGGATCGCAAAGCACTTCTATAAGAAGGTCTGCACCCGATTAATCAAAGATGGCGACCTTGTGCTTAAAGCACTCCAAAATACAGTAATGGATCCTCGGGGAAAGTTCAGTCCAAACTGGCCTGGACCCTATACTATTAAAAAGATCCTATCTGGAGGAGTCTTGTAATTAACATATATGGACGACATTGAGTTTTGTTAGCTGACAAATGTCAATTAGTTAAAGAAATTCATCTTTTAAACACCCATTAATGTCTCAAAGATGTGTTTGGGCTGATTCCCTTAGCAGATACATAGGCAAACTCCCCTGGGGGCCCAACCATAATCATGATTTTCTAATTTCGAAAGGAAACCTCTAAACTACACCATCCTTGAGTTTTAAATCTGGTAGAAACCTTTAAAATGCAAATGAATCACTCTCACTACTCTTAGAGCTATGTCATGGCCTGATTCCCTTTACAGATACGTAGGCAACCTCACTCGAGGCTTGACTACCCAATGTGTTTCCAAACCCAAAAGGGAACCTCTGAAGTGCACCGCAACACAAGTTTCAAATCTTAACGAAACTTCCTAATAGAGCTACATCTCAACCTAATTTCTTCAAAGGGATACGTAGACAACCTCTCACGAAGGTCGGTCGCAAAAAATACTACATCTCTATGCTTCAAGCAACTGCCCCAGGCCAAAGCTCCAGCGTCGAAAGCCAAAGCAAGGCGTCAGACGCCTAGATGCTAAGCGTTGAAATCCCAAGCTTGGGCGTTAGACAAAATGACTCTTGCTGTTGTGCAAATGCTAGTCATGAAAGCCCAGCGTCAAATGCTTAGTTGTGCGTTTGTCATCGAGTCTCAAGAATTATCCAAAAAACTCCTTCCTTGCCTGATCCAAAGTGCAAGGTTCTCTAATGAAATGTTTGAGCTCTTATTTCACGAGTAGGAGTAGAAAAGAGAGAAACCATACACTTAAAATCTAGCCTAGCCCCAAAGACAGTATCACTGAGGGGCTTACCTTTAAGGCCTAAGTACCTCTCGAAGTTTGCATAGTAATACTCCTGTGTGCTTGGTAAGTAAGTTGGCCTGTTGATCGGAAACCACTTCGTCATTCTTGAATTTAAAAGTATGAGAAATCGGATCCCAACACTTACAAGCTGCCATGAGGAAATTTTTGTCAACTTTCACAAACCTCTTTGATGAAAGTACCCCAAGACACATGGTGTCTAATTCAAGTTTTTTAATATTGCTCAAGAAACTCAACCAAGCATTCAAGGAGAATTCAAACTTGGAAGCCATACTCCTTTTCTAGAGAGAGAAATAATTCAAAACAACTAGCAAATGAGTTGTGTTTTATGGCAAGGAGCTTTGCAATCCCGCCAAGGGGTTTACATTGCAAAACACAACCGACTAAGGCCTGCGTGCAAGACGCAAAGTTCAAGCGCCAAACGCAGCCAAGCGCTGAGTGCTGTCTCTTAGTGCTTGACGCCTAAACGCAGCGCTAAACGCCACCTCAACGTTCGATGCCTGAACCTAGAGCTGGACACCCAACCTGTATTCTTAACACCATCCTTTGCGTTATCTCTTCGAGATCTCATGTTCTTATGGTCCCCAACTTTGGCCAATCTAAGAAAAACCTATGTATAATTTCTATTTTCATTAAAACATGACATACTCGGACTCTTTTTGGTCCATTTGTAAAATCTCAAATTCCTACTTTTACCAGAAATTAATAAATTGAATCTCGATCCAATTTCTTCCTATTTGACCTTGACCTTGATTCATAAATCATCCCAATTATCACTCGCTACCTAACTCATTCGTCCCTAATCAAATTTAGACCTATGTCAACCCCTACACGCTTTGGAAATCAAACTTGACCCAATTAATCCAAATGTTATGATAAAGAAAATTTTTTGCAGCCCTTCCTCCCAAAATTTTTATTTTTTGTTGGGAGAGAGTCTTTACCCCTCCATGACTCAAAAATAGGGCATATTTTTTCTAATTTGTCCCTGCATGTTTACAAGTTGCATTGCATTTAGCATGCCACACATCACATGCATCATGTCTAGGAATCGCATAGTAGGCCTATGCATCATTTGCACTGCAAAGCAAGGCATGCACATACACGGGCACACAAATGCATAAATAAGAGTCTAGAATTATATTACATCACATAGCATAATAGCACAACCCTACATAATTACATTTTAGGTAGCAATTCTTATAAAATCTTTTGAAGGCCATGCAAAGGATCAAGCATTTTAGACGGGAGTAGGTCAAGATGAGCCAAATCAACCTAGCAAGCTTGAATCCTATTTACAAATCCTACAAAGCGAGGGCCTTGTCAAGATTATACTATCCGAGAAGATGAGCTACACAAAACCCATCTTATGTCTTTTTCACATGCTGCTTACTATGTCCTCAGAAGGGGGAGCCGACCATTTTATTTATGCGCTCCCAAGTGTGGGGCCTAGTGTTGGGTATCACCAATTGAAGCGAAACTGGCTGTTAGGCCAGAATCTCTGGCATCACCACCCAGAGCAGAGCGGGCTGGTGAGCTGAAATCTCGGCAATCACAAAGCACTACTCATCGAATTATTCGCCATCCTCCAATTTCTTCCTTACCAACTCCTCTATCATCCCTAGAGTGTAGTGAGCTTCTTCCTGAGACTTCCATCTCACATAGCTCGCTACCTATTCCAACTAAGTGTCATGTGTTCTAATATGTGGTGCCATCTTGACAAAAGCAATAAACATTAGTATAAACACAAAGGCTACAAGCCTATAAGTATCACAACAAAGAATTCTACAACTTTTAGAACAATACAAAACTACAGTCACATGAATTCTCAGATTCCACTAAACTACAACAATCTTAGGAGTTTAGAGACACAACTATAATACAACAATAGAAGGAATTCTCATATTCCACCAAAATACAACAATCATTGGAATTCTTAAATTCCACCAAAATACAACGGTCTCGGGAATTCTCAGATTCCACTAAAGTACCATAGTCTCAGGAGTTCACATACTCCCCTAAAATACATCAATATCTGGAATTCTCATACTCCACTAAAAAATTATAGTCATAGGAGTTCATAGACTCCCTTGAAACACAACAGACTCTAGTTTTCAGATTCCATAAAATCTGGAGTTCACAAATTCCACTTAAAAAGTAGCAGACTCTAGTATTTATAGATTTCATCTCAACAAGTCTCAATAACACAAGGGCTCATCCTAGTTCAAAAACAAGTCACATGCATTCTTAGACATAGAACCAGCTCAACAAGAAGTTCACAGACTTCCATACCAGCATAATAGTTTATTAAAATGCAGGAATAGTGGAAATTCACATATTTTCATTACATCGTCAAAATTCACAAATTTTGGGCCCAAACTTGGCTATAATCCTTATGTCATAGCCTAATACACCAATTCCAATCCTAATAAGAACCTACATTGCCTTAAACATCCGAAAAACCCGACTTCCCTACAAAAACTAAAATCAACGGTTTGTCAAACAAAACCTACTTTAAAGCTTAGATCCATAACCTAACACCATCAAACAACCAAATTGACACCAAAAACTCAAGCCATCACTCCTCTACTAGCATGAACAAACAAGGGGCTTAAAAACCGACTCATTTCACCAAACTCAATCAAAATGGGAATTCATGACTCCCAAACTTACAAGTCATCATCCTTAAGCATAATCAAGCATAACCAAGCCAAATAATCAAGCCAAAACACAAACACTGCAATTACCCATAAAATTTCGGCCTCCCTACCCAACACCACCGAAATTTGCTCAAATCTTCTCAAATTTGTCTAATTACGTGTAAAACCTAACCTACATATCATACACATACATATAATAAGTAATTACAACCAATAATTGCAACAAAACACTAAAAATAAAGCTTAAAACCAAGGGAAATTCAAGTGAACTTACTTGATTTATATAATGGGCGAAGTCAAACGCCTACATGTTTCTCTCAGCGCGGACTTGGGACCACCCTACGTTACCGCTATTTGCACAATTAAGTTAAGACATATGAGTATTTCGCTCCCAAAATTGCGCGGGGAAATAAACAGAATTTCAAGCATGGGGTAAAAAGACCAAAATGCCCATATGACCTTAAAAGCATTATAGATGCCTAGTTTCCAAAACTCGAAAAGCCGGATCAACCTCGCATGACTCCGCAACATTGCAAATGACTCATAAGCACTTTAAAGACCCAATGATTCTGTCTCAATGGCTTTAGAGGCGTCCCTAAAATAAGCATTGTTTTGGGAGGTGTCCCTCAGGAGACGTTCCTAAAATAGACATTGGCTCGGGAGGCATCCCAAAAATATGTATTGGGTTAGGAAACGTTTATATAATATACACAGAGGGTCAAGCTGGCCCTATTATCTCGAATGGAATCCCTAAATTATGCGATGGCTCGGGAGGCGTCCCTATAATACACATACCAGCTCATGGGTTGGGAGGCATCCCAAAACGATAAGATCGATTGGGAGGCATCCCTATAATACTCATATTAGCCCATTGGATCGGGAGGCATCCTTACAATATGCATAAGCCTAGGAGGCATCCTTAAAATACGCAATGGCTCGAGAGGCATCCCTAGAATATTCAATGGCTCAAGAGGTGTCACAAAATACGCTAGGCAAGTCAAGGAAAATGTGGGCCCAACCAAAAATACCTAATGGATCATCCAAGGGTTTTGAATCGTCAAGGGGACAAGCTAAAATCCTTCTCCCTATAGAGCAGCCTCGTCAAGGGAAATTCTTCCCTAGCGGATGAGAATTCTCGGCATATCAACATCCCTAGTGGATAAGCATCCTCAGCAAGAATAAAAATGGGAAAATTCCTCTAGAAGTTATTCAAAAGTCTCAAGTGGGACCTTCTAAGAGAAAATGCAAAAGTGAAAAAGTCTCCAATATAGTTTGTCTACCCCCCAACAAGGTCAAAGGTAGTAAACCCTTCAAAAATTGACGATTTCAATAATCTATTCAACTAGAAATCGAGTTAAATTGTTCGAACCTATGAACCAGCATGAGTTCATGGACCCGTATAATTGCAAACTACCCGGTGCAGTAGGGTAGCACCCTCTCAAAGCTCTAAAGCCTCTTGGGTAAATCGCATGGGCATAAAGAGCAATATGCTCTGTCCCTCCTCAATTTATGCCACTACGGCAACTCCCATCTAGATCAACAGGCATTGTTGTGGCTCAACAGGCCATGTATGTAAGTCGCATCACCCTAAAAGAAAATTCTCTGTAGCGTAACAAGCCATGTCTCTAAGCCGCGCCAACCTGATAGCGACTTCTCTATGGCACAATAGGTCATGTCTTTAAGTCGCGCCACCCTAATAGCAACTCCTTATTGGCACGATAGGCCAATCTATAAGCTGCGTCATTTCGGTAGCGGCTCCCAATCAACACTTGTCTCCCTAGTGGGACAACCTGATATTTTGACTCTTCGCATTTGGGCCAATCGACGCAAGTTCCCATCCTCAATGGGACTAACCTAGT
Source organism: Dysphania ambrosioides (assembly GCA_026401315.1). NCBI lineage: Eukaryota > Viridiplantae > Streptophyta > Magnoliopsida > Caryophyllales > Amaranthaceae > Dysphania > Dysphania ambrosioides. The sequence continues at coordinate 20,174,238 of CM048667.1, forward strand.
GGCAACCAACAGACAAGTATTTATGGACTAACCATAATTTATTTTACTGGTATCGGCGTTAGAAGAAGGATTTGAGATTGCAGAGCGTCTTAGATCTTCCTCCGTCTTGAGTTGTACTTTGAGTGTCTTATTTACCCAAGACTTGATCAAAGTGGGGACTTCTATAGACATGAAATCGTGTCTCCTCATGTAATGATCTGATGACGAACCAACCCTTACAGGTAGGACTTTACTTGGGTCGAGTTGAGTGTGTGTGATTCGCAAAATACCTCAAAGTCGAACCCCAAAAAGGACCAAACACAAACCCGAGTCCAAACACAAAATGGCCCAGAATCATTACCTAAAATCCATCCGAAATTCCTCCAAAAAATAAAACTTCAATCCGTGCAAATCCTAAAGCTCAGAGTAGTTTTGATTGATGCTCGAAGCCCGGAGTTAAGCACACAAGGAGTATCTTTGTTAGAAGCACACGTCATGCGCTAGTATCAGGTGTCAAGCGCCCGAAAATCCTACGTTCAGCGCACAATAGGCGCCTGTGCTCGATCTAGCATTTAGCATTCTTCCACCTTCCAGTGTATGAACCAAAATGGAATCCGATTAGTTGTCAATTTCAGCATCTGACGCAGACTCAATATTAGACACGTAGCCAATGTGCCACCCAAAAAAGCTCTTAGCTCAACTCAAATTTCTCTGCAGTTGAGCAAAAGATTCCCTTCTGAGTCTCTTGATGCATAGGCTAAGTGCTTGTCACACAGCCCTATGTCTAGTGCTTGGACTAGGTGCCTAACGCTCACGAAACTGAGTTTTTTTTCCAATAATTACTCTAACATTTTTCTTACCAAAGGGTTGACAATTTTTAGATCTTAGAGCATTATTACTCTACTGAAATACTCTTTCAAATACTCTCAAACATTCTTAAATACAAACAAAACACAATTACTAGCACTCAAGGCACTCTTCTTGCCTCAAATCAACAAGCAACCATAACTTCGTCTTTAAGCAATCAACAAAGACTCAAGAAAAGGAACTATCTTACACGGTAAATACCAAGGTCTCGTAATATCTTTTAACACGTTTAATGCTTTATCTACTTCTGCTCCATTCACCTTCTAGTCTTTGGATCTATTAGTTTCCATCCATTCAAGGCCCTTAGATTAGACCCTTTTGTGATTGTGTGAGGTGCAAACCTCTCTCACATGAACATCTAATTTAATATTTATGCAACCTTGATAAGCCTTAATCTAACAAAGAGACATCACCCTTGATGCTCTCTTGTGATCAAGTCACTCAGCTTTATTTTCAATGTCTCATCTTGCCTATGATGTAAAGAGCTAGGAGAAATTTATATTTCACTAGGTTAAGGATCAAAATCCTAACGTTGAGTATCTTATTCAAGGAAACATCTTTATAGATAGGTCTCCTCTTAATCATTCAAGCAACCCCCTCTCCCATGCATCTTACTTATTGTAAGTTACATTATGTCACTTTGCCTCTTTTGCATTTAGTCTATGATGCTAAGATTTAGACATCTCTAATATTACAAGACTGGACACTTTGACCCATTTTCATGGGCAAACCCTAAATATATATCACTCTTAAATACATAATTGGGAGTTATCCTTAAAGCTCATTTCTTTCTTTAAATCTCATAACCCATACTTTGATTTCTATTTGAATATTTAATGTCAATGATGTTCTATGACTAACTTATACTTTGCTCCACAATCTAAATTATAGAGGCATAACCTTCCTCATTTCCCTCACTAGCAAAGGGGAATTGGGTAAACAAGCCAAAGTGCAAGGTTCTCTTATGAAATGTTTGAGGTCATGGCTCACAGGTGGGAATAGAAAAGAGAGAAACCATACACTCCAAATCTACCCTAGCCCCAAAGACAACATCATCGTGGGACTTATCTTTGAGGCCTAAGTACTTCTCGAAGTTCACTTAGTAATAATCCTATGTGGATGAAAAGAAAGGTGGACCATTGATCGGAAAACCAATGATAGTCTTGAGCTCCTTGGGCGTCAGCACCAGTTTGTCATTTTTGAATTTAAAAGTGCGGGAATCGGATCCCAACACTTGCGAGCCGCCATGAGGAAATTTGTGTCAACTTTCACAAACCTCAAAGATGAAAGTACCCCAAGACATATGGTGTCTACTTAAGTTTTTCACTCTTACTCAAGGAACTCAACCAAGCATTCAAGGATAATTAAAACTTGGAATCCATATGCCTTTTATAGCGAGAGAAACAATTCGAAACAAGTAGAAAATGAGTTTTTTTTTGTGGCAATAAGCTTTGCAATCCCATCAAGGGATTATATAGCAAAAAAAACAACAAGTTAAGGTCTGCGTGCAAGACGCAAAGTTAAAGAGCCAAATGTCGGCCAAGCGCTGACTCCTAGCACTTGACGCCTAAAGAAGTGCGCTAGATGCTAACTAAGCGTTCTACACTTGAATCTAGAGCTGGGCCCAACCTGTGTTCTTGACACCACCCAATGCGTTGTCACCTCTAGCTCTCATATTCTTATGGTCCCCAACTTCGGCCAAGCTAAGATAAACTTAAATGGCTATTTTCATTATACACATGGTACACTCGAACTCTTTTTGGCCCATTTGCAAAAATACGAATTCCTACGTTTTCCAATTCACAAATTGAACCCCAATCTAACTTTGTCCCATTCGACCTTGACCGTGACTCATAAATCGACCCAATTATTACTAGCAACCTAACTCATTCGTCCCTAATCAAATTTTGACCCACTCCAACCCCAACGTGCTTTTAAAATTAAAATCTGACCCAATTAATTCAAATGTCTTGATAAACAAAAAATTTTACAGCCTTTCCTTCTAAAATTTTCATTTTTTTTTGTTGGGAGAGAGTTTACACCCTCCATGACTTAAATAAGGCATATTTTTGCAAAATTATCCCTGCATATTTACAAGTTGCATTGCATTTGGCAAGCCACGCATCACATGCATCATATCTAGGAATCGCATAGTAGGCCCATACATCATTTGCACTGCAAAGAAAGGCATGCTCATACACGTGCACACAAATGCATAAACAAGAGTCTAGAATTATATTACATCACATAACATCATAGCACAGTCCTACATAATAACGTTTCAGGTAGCAATTCTTATAAAATCTTTTAAAGGCCATGCAAAGGATCAAGCATTTTAGACGAGAGTAGGTCAAGATGAGCTAAATCCACCTAGCAAGCTTGAATCTTATTTACAAATTTTACAAAGCAAGGCCCTTGTCAAGCTTAGGGGTGTCAAATCGGGGTCAGCGGGTCGGTTTTGGGTTGACCCATCGCGGGTCGGTTCTTATCGGGTCAATTTTTCCTATCGGGTCGGTTTCGGTTCGGGTCGGGTCATTATCGGGTCGGGTTAAATCGGTTATTTGCTTGGTCGGGTTCGATTCGGGTTCGGGTCGGGTTGTATTCGGTTCGGGTCAAGGTCGGTTCGGGTTGTATTCGGTTCGGGTCAAGGTCGGTTCTAGTACAATCGGGTAGGTTCCTAAACGGATTATATCGGGTTATTTTGGATTTGGGTCAAGATCGGTTCTGGTAAAATTGGGTCGATTCCTGAACGGGTTATAGCGAGGTTATTTTGGGTTCGAGTCAAGGTCGGTTCTAGTAAAATCAGATCGATTCCTGAACGGGTTATTTTAGGTCAAGGTCGGTTTTGATAAAATCGGCCAATGATGATGATTAATTCATAAATTGGACAATGATGATGTCAATAAGTCATTTAAAAACAAAATATTTATGAAGTAATGATTATTAAGTGTGTATTATCCTATCAAACTAGTTTATAACATACGATGTTAAGTTTATATATACATAAGAACTTATAATATGTTTAGTTTGATATCGACAATGACAAGTTTGGGTTCAAAGTTATTAGATATTAGGTAAAAAATAGGTCTGTCAAAATTAGGTCATATTCATTTATATTCAGATTATTAATACATCTAGTGAATTCGGGTAACAAATTGTTATAAATCGGGTTATATCGGTTATGTGTCGGTTTCAATCAGTTTCGGGTTCTTTTCGAGTCGGGTCCGTAACGGGTCGGGTCTGTAACGGGTCGGGTCTATTACGGGTCGGGTCTGTAATGGGTCGGGTCCGTAACGGGTCGGGTCCGTAACGGGTCGGACACGGATCGGGTTCGGGTCTTTGAATATCAGGTCAAATCAGTTTCGGGTTAACTTCAGGTCGGGTTGGGTCGGTTTTCGGGTCTCACTTTTCGGGTCATAATCAGGTCGGGTCCGGGTCGATTTCGGGTAACTTATCGGATCGGGCTCTAGTCAAGATTATACTATCCGGGAAGATGAACTATTCAAAACCATCTTACACATTCTTCCTAGGCTACGTACTATATCCTCTTGAGGTGGGGCTGACCGCCTTATTTATCTAAACCCAAGATTGAGGCTTAATCTCGTCCATCACCACCTAAAGCGAAACCATCTATTTGGCCAAAATTTCTGGTATCACACCTAAAAGCAGAGCGGGCTCAGTAAGACGGAGGTCTCGAAAAGAGAAACACGACAATTTGGGATGATAGCGGAGTTGGCAAGGAAGAAATTGGAGGATGGCGACTACTCCGATGAGGAGTGCTTTGTGATTATCAAAATAGGAATTCATGACTCCCAACTTACATGTCATCATCCTCAAGCAAAATTAAATGTAACCAAGCCACATAATCAAGCCAAAATACATGCATTGCTAGTACCCATAGAATTTTGCTTATAAATTGTGATAACTAGCTTATATTTTGCTTAGTACAACTGCACAACATTCGGAGTATGAAACTGCATAAATAAGCTAGTTTCTGAAGCAGAGTTTCAATATACTCTGTACATGCATGGAATACATCTCAGTGGCTCTTTCTTTGTAGATTATAGCATGATCGTTGACACTATTCACTACCACTGGTTGTAATTGTTGAATGTCGACTTAACCTCGATACAACTGATGTTTCTGTACTACTAAAGTAGTAGGATCGAGGGCACTGAGGTGCCGACAGTATATTGGCTGTAAAGTCACTATTGAGGAGAGTGACAACTGTTGACATGGTTGGTCGTGCATATATGTTCTCCTGCGCGCACGATAAGCCAAGGTGAACGCATCTTAAGACTTCGTTGCTCAAGTATGAATCTCTCAATGTTGGATCCATAAACTCCAAGGGGTTTTCTTCTGTGAAACTTCTCCAGGCCTAAGAGAATTGATGTCATACATGAGTTAATCGATTATGTGGCATTTTAATTTACCTATATATGAAATGACTTGTTACAATTTATTTTCAGGAAATATTGGTCAAATATTAATTTTACAAACAACAACTTAATTTAACTGAAACCGTTGTTTCAAATAGCAATAATTGTAGCTTGAAACTATATTTTCTTACTTAAACGAAAATAATGTTTAAGACAACGGTTTCAATTAAATAAAGTCGTTATTTATAAGCTTTTTTAATCTTAAAACCCGAACTTAATAAAGCTTATTTTATGAATTATTTCTTACAAAAAATTTTAAAACAACAATTATATTCCATAAACTAATCAACATAAGTAGCTTAAACTTACATGGGTTAAGAGGTCTCCAGCTTCAGATAACTGGTATCTTGCATTAATATTCTTCCCACTTACAATCTCCAACACTAACACCCCAAAACTGTATACGTCTGATTTTGTAGAAAATTGTCCATGCATTGCGTATTCAGGAGACATGTACCCACTGCAAAATATTGACAACAATCACACAAACCGTAAAAAAAATTTCTAAGGATGCTAGTCTAAACAATGTTTTGGCTTTCACTCATAAATGTGCTATTTATTATAACCTACATTGGCAATTGGGTATATTCCCAGCAAATGCAATAGATGGACTGCTGACTATACGCTTCTAGACATGCCCAAGTGGCACTTGGCATATGATCTCGTAGTAGACCCATACACTTTGCCCCCTAAAATTACTAGTCAATTAATAGACTGGAGAGTGTGGTTACCTTCAAGTACAATCTTTTCACTTGAATAAGATGGTTCATCTCAATCTCAGCTTAAGACTCTAGACATAAACTGAGCATACCAAGCCATTTAGGATGTCTCCCTTTGTTTCAAATCTATCAAATGTGGGCTCAAATTTAAGGCCACGATTCCTCTTCAATACAAAACCTTAATTCTAAATGCTATAAAATGGGACCATTGGTGAAATTTTACGAATTCTTTACTTTCAACTTTCTTTGCATACTTCCCTTCCTCTCTCTTCTTTACCAGTGCATCTTAAATTTTAGGCAACTTGCATTTTACCAATTTTTGTAAGCGTATCAATTCTCAACGAAGTCTCAAGATTTTTGTCACTAAACTTCCTTATGATTTTAACATGTTTGCGTTACTACGCCATTGATTACTACACCTTAGGGCATGCTTGGGATTAGGGTAATGAATTACTATGATAATAAAAGTCAAACTCAAAAACATTAATGTGAATCTAAGGAAAAATAAGGAAATGATAATGTATTTGTAAGTTGATTAAATATTAATGGTGTAGTGGGAGGTAGAAGAAGAAGAACTATTACCCTCATTTTGGGACTAATAGTCACCCACCCTCCCCTAGTGTAATTATTTCCCCCAAAATAAGGGTAATAATTCCTATTTATTTACTTCTCAACACACCATTACTACATAATCTACTTTTAATCATACCACCATTATCTCATTTTTCCTTGTATTCACATTTATTTTCTTATGTTTGACTTTTTCTACCCTAGTAATACATTACTCTCATCCCAATCATGCCATTAGTGGTATTCGAATTGAACTTAGTTCCACTGATCCCGAAGTTTATAAGGGTGTAGTTCTAATTTCTTCCCCCTTCCAAAAATATAAAGATGTTTGTTCTTCTTCAGAACTTGAAGCAGTATATTAATAAACACTATGAATTCTCAAATTCTTTCAAATGAGAGCGTTACGCAAGATTTGGGTGCCAATATCAAGATGAGCCAAGCTAGGTTGAAGGTGCTGCAATTGGTCCTCTTTTAAAGGAACCAACGAAAGAGGCTATATATTGATGAGTATGCAAACTTAATTCCAAACGCAACTTAATTCTCGCATTTATGCGTTAGAGCCTTTGCGCCAATGTTTACATATGGACATAAGTCACCCCCTTGTGTGATAACCACATAAACCCAAATAAATTCTCCATCTGCATAAGGTCCAACTCCCTACAAACTAGTACCTCTTCATGAACATGGCTATGCCTCCTCCAAGAATGAGATTGATAAGACTTACTTTGCTAAGCAATTTTTTGTTTTTTTTTTTTTTTTTTTGCTTTGGCTTAAAGTTCTTATGCCCTTAATAGGACTGATAATGTTACACTATTTGCCTCAGGTGTGAGCTAAATAGGCTTAACCTCAAGTCATGGTATGAATTCTCCCTCTGCCTACGAAAGGTAGAGGACCTTAGCTTTCTCCATTATGGTTTGTTATATTTCCTTGTCCAGTAGCTCTTCTAGCGTTACTGTTCTGTTAGAAGGCTTGCCTCTTTGGTGGGGAGTTCTAACTTTTACATTCTAACTTTTATTGGACTGCCAAAAGCTCACTTGTCTTTGCTTTATGAAGTTACCAGTTCTAAGCCAAATTCTATTTGGAGACTACAAATTAGTTAATTGGATGACAAATAATAGAATATGAATGATGGATGTTAGAATGAGTATTGAAAAGTGATTCTTAAGCTTGTGAGAATGAGAGCCCGTACAAATAGATTTAACTAGCCTGGAAAGTTTGTTCCACGTCACACCAATAATTATGTCAATTGGGGTAACTTATGGCCGGTGAGATCTCCTTAGAACTATGTGTATTTATGGTTTTTTCTTAATGAATATTAATAGAGAGTATGTATTACATAACTTGGCTCTTAGTCATAAGTGTGCTATTTATAAGCTAGAGTGGCAATTGGATAGCCTTGAGATTTGAGCCTATAAATGATCGTACCTAATTTATGTACTTTTACCAACTTATATTCTATATTAGTCGTCAGTGAGACCAAGGTCACGTTATTCCAAAACAGTTGAAAGAACAGTAAGAGCATGCAACTTACTAAGTTCCAACAACTTTGCTGGTGTCGGCCTCTGTTTGTTCCACCTTGAACATCCTTGCCAAACCAAAATCTGCAATTTTGGGGTTCATATTTTCATCTAGCAGAATGTTGCCTGATTTAAGGTCACGGTGGATGATTCTTGGCCGAGAGTCTTCGTGAAGATAGAGTAGTCCCCTAGCGATTCCTTTTATAATATTGTAACGCATGGGCCAGTTCAATTCTCCTTGCTTCTTTGGATCTGTGACATAAATTCATCATATAATATATACTCCGTATATGATTAGCCATGGAAGTCTATCAATAACATTCTAAGTGCAAATAGATAGGGTATCGAGTTATGGACATACCAAACAGGAAGTAGTTAAGGCTTTTGTTCGTGACAAATTCGTAAACAAGTAACTTCTCCTCTCCTGCTAAGCAAAATCCCAAAAGCCTAACCAGATTTCTGTGCTGAAGATTTGCTATCAATACGACCTCGTTCTTGAATTCTTCAACTCCTTGGCTAGAGATCTTAGATAGCCTTTTGACGGCTATGTCTTGTCCATTTGGTAGGGTTCCCTAAGGTAAACAGATAACCAATTATATGGCACAAACTATACATAAATATAAATTGACGATTTAACTTTAACATTATCAAAACTCTTGTTAGAATTACTTGAACTTTAAAATACTGTTATTCACTCCATTGTTATAGTTATCCTAGGCTACATGTATTTATCAGTTTATATATATAGAGGCTTTTCTAATATATACCTAATATAAATTGTATTATGATATTGAAATCTCAGATATATAGATATTATTATATCAAATATAGGTATGATTATATCATATGTAGAAATATATAAGATTCAAAAATATACAAAAACTCATATAAATTATAGATATTATGATATTAGATATAAAAATAAAATTACAAAAAAATATCTTATAATATATTTATATCATATATAAATTATGAAATTTTAACCTTGTAAACACTGCCAAATCCGCCTTGGCCTAACTTTCTCTCATCTGAAAAGTTGTTTGTGGCAGCTTCAAGTACCCTCAGTTCAAACATCAGGGACTCCGCAGTTGTCAAATCATCAAGCACTATAGCATAAAACAAATGATGATAATAACCTTTACGAATTGACATGGCAGTTTAATTTGATCATTTGATCATTTATTAGTCTGTCAAATGGATGATTAGATTTTATAATCAATGAAATTGCAGGAATAAAGTAGATGGGAGTTGGATGATTACCGTTTTTCGCATCTAGAGAAGGATACTTTTGTGCTTTCTTTCTAAACAGATAAGTGCCTAAAGCAATTAGCGTCCCTAAGACAATTAACGGCACAACGATTGCAACCACAACTTTTGTTATTGATTCCTTCTTCTTTCCTGCGAATTCTTAGTAAATGATGAATCCTTAGTAAATGATATGATGAATTGCACGCGTAAGACTAATAGTATTTACGATATATAAAATCCTCAGCATTAAAGCATAAATTAAGTTTCCTGACATGGTATTAATTTATAGTTTCAAGATACATGCATCAATTGATGTACTTGCATACGTTTAATTATGCTTAACCTCTAAATTTAGCTTTAATCAATTACTATATGGAGATATAGTATTTTATGACATTGCTGTGTCTATACACCGAGCAGACCTGCCACCAATGATAAGATTTACAAACTTATTTAACATTGTTGAATTGGATTCCACTGTCACCCTTCTATATTAGAGGTGAATAATTTATCCGCTAGTCAACAAAGTTTTTTCTACCCTTTCATAATCTGATTACGAGGAACGTAATGTGTTAAACACTAGTAGAAAATACTTCAATCGCTTCGTTTCAAATGATGCGGTTAAATACATTTCGAATAATATGAATAGGAAGAACATACTTTTAATTAAAATGTTGCGGTTATTTAAAATAACGCAGCACTTATAACCACAAGTGCTGCGGTTATTTAAATAACCGCAACATTTATTACAAATGCTATGGTTTTTTAATTAACCGCAACACTTGTGATTATAACCACAACACCCGAAATCAATGAAGAATGAATTGGTTGTTTAATTTGAGTGTAAAATATTATAAATCGTAATTTTGCGTGCCAAAACGAGTTATCATAATAGAATTTTGAATTTATATGCTTCATGGTTGATCATTTCTTACCTTTTATAATATATTATTTAATACATTATGCATGATATTCTTAACTTAGATCAGATTATGTTCTTGATTAAAGGTGTTGTGTTGTAATAGTATATAACAATTAGATTTGCAAATGTAACAATTTTGAGAGATATTAATTATAAATAATATAATTTTATATATAATTAACACATAAAATGACCTATTAATTTTTTTTTGTTCTGGAAACCATCAATTGCTGCGGTTTTCTAATATAACCACAACATTTCATTTATACGTGATGTGGTTATATTAGAAAACCGCAACATTTATAAATTTCAGAATAAAAAAAATCAAAAGCCAATTAAATGTTGCGGTTATTAGAAAAACCGCAGCAAATATATCTATTAATTGCTGCGATTTTTCCAAAAAAAAACGTAGCATATAATGATAAAAAAAATCAATTTTTTTATTTTTTAAAAATATATGCTGTGGTGGTTTGGCACAACCGCGACAATTAATAGATATATTTCCTGCGGTTTTTCTAATAACCGCAACATTTGTTGTTTTTCTTGTTGCGTCTAAAAAACCGCAATATTTGTTGTTTTTTCCTTATCCTTTGCCTATATGTGCTTCGTATCAATAACCTTGACATTTAAAGGTAGAAAATCGCAGCATATAGACATTTCTCTACTAGTGAAACAACTTATTATTAACCATTGCAACCAATATAAAATCAACATATATGGTAGGATGATTATTTAACAAATGAGAAATGTCAAAAATAGAACCAATATATGTTATGAAACTTATACTGAGCACATGTTAAATATTAGAAATTAAAGTTGTATTTTTTCAAAATAAAATTGTATCAATAGAAAATGAAGTTATACTATTTAAAAGTAAATTTGTGTAACTTCTCACCTTCTCAACACAAATGAAATTATATTATTAGAAATTAAAATTAAGATCACACCAATAGATATATACATTTAATATGAATCCGAAAACCCTTTAAATATATTCATTTCAATTGCTATTATAAAGTGAACTGATATTCCATACCTGCAGACGTTATTGTTGAGATATATCTCGGTGGAGGAGCAAACCTTGGAAATGGTGATGGCCCTATATAGGGATCCTTATAAAACGTATAGAGCTCATACCTAACATTACAGCTAGGAGTCAACACTAACCCTCCATGCTGCACAAGGTCGTAAAACTCCGAACGAGCTTGACTTAAGCACTTGCTGCAATCCTCAACGGTCAAGGTTGGATTACATTGAGCCATAGTGTACAAAGTTTGGTTTAATGGTGAGAACAACACTCCTTTAGTTGCAAACTTATTGCCGGACTTATTGGAAGCCGCCTTCAACGCTACCTCACTCAATGTGTCGTTCACCAACTTGATCCAATCGGTCACATGGTCCGTGACAATGTTGACGTTGTATCGCATTTTGGAGGGAACTTCTTCTAGGGCAGAGAAAAAAGAATAATTAGAGTAACGAATTGTGCATTGCTCCTTCCATAGTATTGCCTGCTTGGCCCTGGGACAGTCACGTATCACCTGCTCGCTAGCCATCTGAATACAGTCATGACAGTCGACAGGATTTATGTCACCTCGGCACAAAGCTAGGCCGTAAGTAGGGTCTCGATTATTCGATGCATTCAGGTTGTATGTAAGGAAACCATGCTGGGCATTTGAAATTTGTGAGACCAAAGTGGAGAGTACATGGTTAAGGTTTTTGGTTTCGTTTGAGTTTTCGAGAAGATTTGTTACTTTGTAGCAATCCCATATTGTATAGTTTATGGTTAATGGAACTGAATTTGAGGTACCAACTAGCAAAAATAATAGAATCAGGTTGTGCAACATGATGCACTGAATTAATTAACATTGAACTCAGAATTAGGGTTGTGTTTTTGGTTTGTAGATTGAAGTTGTTGAACCACACACATTCATTGGAGAATATTCAATGTCGTGAATCATAGGTTTCCTGTCTCAATTGCTACTGATAGTGGCTTTGGGGACCATCTGTGTCTAATAGGTTTACCTGTCTCCATTGCTAGTGACTAGTGCCCTAGTGGTGCGGTTGCTCATTTGGGACCATCGATGTTTCAATCAATCATTGGCACTGAATATGTAATATCCCTTAATTTTACTATTACAATTATAAATTTTTACTTTATTGAACCATGTACAAAAAAAAATTATACACTTTCATTACTGAATAATTACTGACATTGGTCTAATTGATAAATTTATCTTACGATCAATATTTTGGTAAAAATTATAAACTAACTAAATATTTCATTTTTAAAATTAAATAAAAAATATCACCCTCCTAACTATAAATATCTTCAATAGCAGATTCTATCGTCTATTACTAGTAGTCTTAGTTGATTAGAATTTTCGCACGCTCGACTCTTCACTTGATTGATATCGGCTTGGATTGTTTTAGTCTCAAGCCAAACTCTATTTGACTAAGCTTTAAACTAACGTGGCAAGACCGTGCTTGTGTCTAGGGGTGTTCATAACCGGATACCCACTAAAACCTGGTCATATTATAGGGTACCCGGGTTATTTCTTGAACTCCTTTCATTCTCACTTAGGTACCCGCTTAAACCAGGTCGGGTCATAGGGTTTCTACTTAGCGAGTACCCGCTTAAATTGGGTCCGGTCACAGGGTACCGACTGAAACCTTACTAAAAAAAGCAAAATCAAATTTTTAAAAAAATTATTTCAAATATCCCGGTACCCAATTATATTTTTTATCCGGCCCATGATCTAACCCGAGTACCTGATTTTTATTGGATACCCGACCCGAACAATAATTTTTTATAAAAAACTCGGCTATTTTTCGAGTCATCAGGTAATCAGGTCGAGTAGTTTTGAAGACCCCTACTTGTGTCATACCGTACCAAAAGTGTGTTTGCTAGGCCCGTGTGTCGGCCCAGCGTTTGCCTAGCTCTAGTCACACACTCTTCATTTCTCATCTTCTCGGTAGCGTCTCTATCTAATCCACACTTTCTCTCTCTTAAAAATTGGGGAAAAATCCACAATTTATTTTTACCTTTTTCGAATATCATCAATTCAATACATTTTCTTTGAATCTCATGTTTTGACTATTAAATCATTCACTAGTAGAAAATACTTCAATTGCTTCGTCTCAAATGTTGCGGTTAAATATATTTCGAAGCACATGAATAGGGAGAACATACTTTTAACGTAAAGGTTGCACTTGTGGTTATAAGTGCTGCAATTATTTAAAAAACTACAACATTTATTCCCGTCATGAAATGCCTTGCAAAAAGAAATTCCGGGAAAATATCATGGTCATTAGCGCTGCGGTTATTTAAATAACCGAAGCACTTGTGGCTATAATTGTTGCGGTTATTTAAATAACTACAGTATTTATTAATGGCTTAGAAAATGTTAATAAATTAATGAATAAGTGCTACGGGTTTTCAAATAATTGCAACACTTATAACACAAATGCTACGGTTATTTAAATATTTTAGCACGTACTTTAGGTTGAAAGAGGCCATGCAAGTAACTTAGTTTTCTAACTCTAAGGCTATCGCTTGAAAGTTCAACTTCTAACGTTTCAAATTTTATTCATCAAAATCTGCTGAAAATCGATAGCCAAAACCCCCTATTTATATACAAGTCTAGTCGAGTTTTACTCCAACTACGACTCTTTATTTTACTTAACCTAATACTCTTAAAATATATAACTAATTTAGGATAAGATCAAGATAAAATTAACCCAATCTAATCCAAATACTATCCCTAATTATCCGAATTTTATCTTAAGAATTTCAGACTTATTCTAAATACAAGTTGGAACCGAATTTTATAACCTATTTTGGCTCAATATTTAACTAACTAATAAAATTACAACTTTGAAACCTTAATTCGGCCAAATTGATCCTAGCTTAAAACATAAGAAACCTTTTTAAGAGAAAGGTAAAAATATGTAAGCAAAATTCTAAGACTCAAAACTACAAAATAGCAAAATCTAATAAAGCATTAAAATATAATTCCGCCTTAAACACTTTCTCATCATAATGTGTGTCTCACTCATAACTTGTAGATGGGCTATTATTATTCAGCTATAATAAGTTAATCATATAGTTCGCGCGGTTTGTGTTAATTTTAGTTTGACAATAATAATTCTTTTCATTAAGATTGGTTTGGTTTCGAACTATTTTGGCTTCGCACTTGCATTTAAAATCTAGATGTGGCAATAATATCTCTAATACATGGTTTAATACTTCTTATTATATTCTAAAATTTTAAGGGAATTAGAAGTGTTACAAAGTGGTAAGTAGAGCTAATGATTTTAGGTTAACATTAAAATGAAAAGTGAACCTCAAGAAATGTATAATTAACTAGGAAATTTCTTATGGCTAGATATATAAGATAGAGCCTCCATCCCCTCCTTTAAAGACTGAAGATAAAGAAGAGGGTATAAAATACAAGAACTCGTACTTTAAGGACTTTGCCTACTAATACCCTCAGATTGAAATAAGTTACTCATTCCTCAACCTTCTCATGGTTCGAATACCACTAATGTGAGTCATATTAGGATTCAAACCCAAGGGTTTTTAAATAGCCCATTAAGTATTTGGTGGCGACTCCTTGACCCATTTTATGTCTCTAAAGCTGCATAGCCAATCCTTATCGATGCACAAAATATTAGGGCACTAGTGCGAGAGAGTCCCTTCCTCCTTTCTTCACTAAAAAGGGAATGTTGGGTTGTAAAAACCGGGCTCTCTAGTGCCAATTCCCTTATCGCATTGTCTACTCGAAACCTAATTAGTTCCAGAGCCTTTAAATTTCGTTCGCAAAAAAGCCCCTACAATATGACTTGTGTATGTGGGTCATCCAAATCTCATAGGCTCCATACGTTAAGGCTTACACAAAGTAAGCAGCCCCTAGAGCCTGTATGGATTCCTTGAAACCACGAGTGCCCTAATCCACAACCAATTTATCCCCCTATATTTTTATATCGGAGTCATATGGGAAAATGTCGTCTTATCGCTTAGGCATCCATTCATTAGCCGCCATAACACAATAATAAAAGTGAGTATTCTCGCTCATTCCCAAATTGAGTTCAAAAAAGAATAAAGAGATTACCTTGAATAATGAAGGTGGATCTAAAAACTAAAGCTAAACAACTTAGCAAGAATAAAGATGTTGAAAAACCATGTCAAGAGTCTCAAAGGGACCATAACCAACAGTTTTATAAAAAAAGGAGTTATTAGGATAAACCCAAATACCTAACGTCATGTTAATCCAACATAGTGACCAATATTCAAGAATGTGCCCACTAAATACTTGACTATATTCTAGGATATAAATACCACATTTATGATACATTCAAAGGTAGCTCATTTTGAGTAACACAAAACACTAGTATCTAATGATTCTCTTAGATCTAGAATATTGTTTTGACTTAAACATTAGAGAGGATTTCGTACTATACTATATCGAGACTAGTAACCTACCATGCTACCTCAATACTCAATTGGCTCTCGTCTTCAAACAGGACAATATATACGCCATAAGTCAGTTTCAGTTCAGCTGGCTGAAAAGTACAATAATTACTGAAGATATTTGTTAGAGGACAAAGACATAAAGTAAACAGCTAAGGTTGATGTATAAGGGCTGCACACTTGGTAGGAGCTCCCTGTCTCGGCGTTATTAACTCCTCACAATCTCCCTAAAAGCTAACAGAGAACTAGTGAAGTTAGACTTTTCGTACGTGAACCAAACATTTATCACTTATCATAGTGTAAATAATTTTCCCTCAAATTACTTAGCAAAATATGATCCTTTTCCATATTTTTTTTTGGGATAACTAATCACTTCTCCATCCATAACTTGCATTGAAATCTGACCAAGGATCAGCCAAGAGGGTGTGATGTAGGGTGATATAACTAGAGTCCAAGAATCTAATATACATTTGAATGCATGTAGAATTAGGGCATATATATAATAGATATATCTGATATAACAATATTTATATTTGAAATCTCAATATCCTGATAATTAAATTTATTTCAAGTATAAATTAGAAAAACATCTATTGTCAAAATGTAATATTTAGGGGTGTAGTTCTATCGTCTTATCTCAACCTAGAACTCCCTATAAATACATGTTCAAATCTTGCTCTTCTTTGTTATCCTACATTCTAAAAAATATGACTACCTCAAAGGCTTTTCTTCTTGTCATCCTATTTTCTGCAGTTCTTCTCAATTCGTCTGTGGTCTTAGGTCGTGAGCTTCCTGACCCTAACTCAACTCGGAAGACACGTTAGTTTCTTATCCTTCTCCAGTTCTCCATGTTCCTACTTTTTTTTAGCAACTTATAGAAATCAATATCTATTGTCCCTATTGTTTCATTTTCTGACAATTTACCTCAGTTCATTATGTTATTTAACTTCTTTATTGTTTCTTTTTTTAGAAAAAATAAACTAACTTCTTAGGTGCTAAATAAAATCCAGATCTGATGCTATACTTACTTGCACTTACTCTCTATTTTTGTGGCAAGTGTTTAAAAATTCACTATTCACTTGTTCTATGTTAAGTCTCTTTAATAAATTATACTCAATAAAGATTTTAGTCCCGGAAAATATACAAGTGTTAAAAGAGAAAAGTCCCCAAAAAAGGAAAGTGTGAAAAGAAAAGGAGGCTCCTCTATTTATATCATATATGAATAACTTTTCATATATCAAGGAATAAAATAGATATATCATTTTATTTTTCGTGGAATTATAATCTTTAAAATTGGAGTAGTACATATCATAAAGTTATACTATTTAGAAAACAAACTTATACAAATATTCACAATTTTTCAAAAACAAAGTGTTTCAACAAACTAAAATAACAAATAGAGTAACATATGAATGCAACGGCACAATTCTTTTATTAATAATGTACCATTTTAAGCTTCAAATGAAGATTAAGGTGGCAAATTAAGAAATTTATATTGTCTCTTCTATTTAAGTTTTTTGCAAACTGTTTTGTACTACGATCAGTTAAAATATAATCAATTTTTTATTGCATTGCAGAGTCCATGGTGGAGCCCGAATATGGAATGGATGGTCCGGACCCGTACGGAAGTTACGGTGGTCAACCTCAAACGGGTCCGATAGGTTATGGTGATCCAAACCCACCAAAACAAAAGAAGGATAAACGTGCCGTGGAAAAGCGTAACTAATTAAATCAGATGATGTCCTGAAAAAGTTGAGCGTCACTAAATATAAAACATCAAATATGTATTATGTCATATGAAATAAATTGACTGCGAATGTAAAATACTTCATATATTTAAGGTTTGTTAGAAACTTAGGAAGCAGTGAGTTGGATTGTAACCTATCATGTAATCTCTCTTTACAGTTTTATGTCAACTCGTTTATATTGAATGTTTAATAGTATAAATATGAGCTAAATCTTATCTATAATTATTACTCAAGCAAAACCATCGTTAATGTCATATTTAACATGTGTTAAGCTATTATTAAAAAAATTCCCGCCTTTTTTTTGATGATGATGTCATCTCCTTTTTTTTCTACTTAACATTAATATTAGATTAAAAATTGTTATACATAGAACATTGTATGACTATAAAATTACTTTTATTTCTTCCTTTTATTTCATGTTTCATCTCTATATTTTTTCATACTAATTTTTTATTTAATATAATTAAAAGTATTAGATCAATTAAATTTCCTATGGTAATTCTATAAACCTATAAGTTTTCACCAATAAATTAATATATTCTTATAATTAAAATATTTGACAAAAATAATTTATTATCTAACCGTTCATCACACAGGACTTACCTAGTAGGTTGTACTAAATTTAAGCCTGGAAGAAAGTATTTACAGCTTTGCACTAAATTTCTTTTATGCACATGGAATGTGGTGCATCATAGAGCTTGTTGATATTTTTTAAAAAAAAACTGATCGTTAAAAATTAGTTTTATTAAGTGAAAATATGTTCTAATTAGTAAATTTTTTTAAATCCATAAAAATAAATTTCAATCAATAAATATTTAAGTTTTTATCATTTAAATATCTATTTAAATCATTAAAAATAAGTATAATTAAAAAAGAAATTAAATAAATAGAAAAAATTTTATTTAAGTAAAAGTTGGTGAATTGAATAAGATCTTATTAAAAAGGTTTTTTCTAAGAAATTGAGAAACTTTCAAATGATAAAATATATATATATATATATATATATATATATATATATATATATATATATATATATATATATATATATATATATATATATATATATATATATATATATATATAGTATCCGTGTCAAAAAAATATACTAGTATTATATCAGGATATCTCAGATTTCAAAGATATGTATTGTTTTACCAAATATAACTACTAGAAGGTTTTAGAGCACTCAAGAGAGGGGGGGGGGGGGGGGGGGGGGGGGGGGGGTGGTGAATTGAGTGTTAAATAGCCTTGGCCTATTTTTACTACTTTTTCGATCTGTGGGAGGAACTAGTTGTGCTGGTTCCTATTAGCAGCGGATTATATGTAAAGCAATAAAAAAAGACACACAATTTAACGAGGTTCAGCCAACTCAGGCCTACGTCCTCCTACCCTATGCTCTTTTATTAATCTACTCCGAAAAACAAAGAACACAGACACTTAACTGTTTTCCTACTCCGGGAACCAGTTCACCCCACACTTTACTCCGAGTGTGCATTCGACTTACACTCGTAAGCCCTTTTGTGTTTGAACTCACAAACACTCTCCCAGCCTATCAACCCCTCTGTTGAAGGCTCTTTACAGAATCAAACTCTCCTTTGATCTTGCTTCTAAAAGCTAATATGAGAGAAAAATATAAGTTCTAATGGTGCTCTTGTATATGACTTAATGAAAGGTTTTTTTGTGCTTAAGTGTGTATAATGCTCTCTAGAAATGAACTCAGTTTTTTTCACGTGAGAGACTTACGGAATTAGGTTGATTAGATGAGTTTATATATGTGATTACAAAAACCCTAGCTTTCCTAAAATCACATAATCTTTTGTGCCGCCATCTTATGTGAAGTTAGGAAAGTATTTATCTTATTTGACTTAATCATATAGATAGAATCAAATAAGATAAATACTCCTAGTTTTTTGGTAACCAATATATTCTCATCTAATCTACCAGCTTCTTAATATATTTTCCAAAATTCTTAGAAAATATTTTTACAAAATCATTTCAAAAATACGCAGCTTGATATTCCATTCAGTAAACCTGGTTCCCTGAATTAGGTATGTTATGAATTCTGTTCCAGCTTTGCACCAGAATTCATAACATGACTTATCACACTTAAAACACTTACATCACCTACTCATATAAGTCATACTACGGAGCACATTATATGAAAAACTAGATTAACAGTAAAGTACAAATATTCTTCTTTTCATGTAATCTACAAGACTTGAATCTTCCTTGGATGCTTCATCTTGAGCAAAGTATCTTTCTTCGAATGTCTTCGAAAGGCTTCTATGCTCCAAGTCTTGGAATCAGCTTAACTACTGCACATATAACATGGTTAACATGTAATAGATAATATGTGACTGCTTTACAGCATAGCAGTCAAGGAAACAGTTCCAACTGGTTCCCACCAGTACATAGATCAATTCATACCTAACCATTTCCTGTAAATAGACAAGTTAGTTCAATTGATAACACAAGCAAATAATAACTTGTCTAGGGAAACATTATTCTATTATAGCTAGTTCCCTAACCAACTGTTCGCAATACTTGTGACCTATTTCCTGTAACTGTTTGTCATCATTCAAAACATCAAAACCTAAGGGACTCAACACTACTGTTATATTAGATATATAAATATAGAATATATAAAAATACATAAAAACATATGTATCGACATTTTGATCTTATGTATAGAAATGACATGATAAAAATGTCACTTGATATATTTATATCAGGTATATATATATATATATATATATATATATATATATATATATATATATATATATATATATATATATATATATATATATATATATATATATATATATATATATATATATATGAATGTTTTTTAATGTATTTTTAGCTGGTTATTATCAACTCCCAACTCTTTATATTGTTCATTACCAACGATAAGATTACCGTTCTATGTAATTCGTAGCAAAAATAATTGCTAAACTCTAGCATCTCACCTCCCAATATAAAGGGTTGCCAGATTTTGTATTTCCTCACAAAACTGAGAAACCATGTCGTTGCTTACAACACTCTATGATAATTCAATACAAAATGAAATGTGTATATTTAACAGCAAATCAGTCTGCAGGTAATATTAACTAGTAAATAAATTAGCGATAATTACAGCTTAGGATGTGATTGTAATATCTTTAGGAGGAAGAGGAGCCAGGCTTTGAAGTGGCAATTGCCCCTCACTAGAATTCTTATAAAACACATAAACCTCGTACCTAATGGTACAACTAGGCGTTAGCATAATCCCTCCTCTATGTGAAAGCCAAATTTCAAGGCGAGAGCTCCCTGCACGGAAGCACTCGTAGCAATCCTCTATTGTCAAGTTGGGAGCACACTGTGCCATTGTGTACAAATACTTGTGCATCGATGGAACCCATGCCTCCTTAGTGGCAAACTTATTGCCGGACTCGTCGGATGCTGCCTTTGATGCTACTTCACTTAACGTACTCTTGACCAACTTCACCCACCCGTCCACATCTTTGGTAGCCTTGCCAAAGTTGTACAGCAATTGGTAGGGATTCACTTGTAGGAGATGAAACAAGGACACGTTAGAAACCTGGATCATGCAGTCTTCCTTCCAAATTACTGCTTGCCTTGCCCTTGGACATCTACTCATCACCTCATCGCTAGCCATATGAACACATTCATGGCAGTCGTTGGGATTCAAGTCTCCTCGGCACAGCGCAAGGCCGTAAGCAGGATCTTGATCATCAGACCCTTGCTTGTGTGTAAAGAAACCATGTTTGGCGGTTGAAATTTGGGAGACTAGAATGGGGAGAAGATTGTTAACATTGGTTTCGTATGAGCTATCAAGAGGGTATGTTGATTCATCGTAGCAATTCGATATTGTGTAGTTTAAGGTTGGAAACGAATTAGAACGATCAACTAACAGTAATAGAAGAAACAAGATGGCGAACATGATTTTTAATTTACTAATGAAATTAAGCCTTCAACAATTTTGTTTGAACTACAAAATATCAGATGGATAGTATCTTATGGAGCTAAGAATTTTCCTTGCTAGCTAGTCAAAATCACTAGTGGTTGCTCATGGGACCGTATGCATATACAGAATGACATTTCGCATTAATTGAGCGGTTCATATTCTTAGAATTTTCAAGATTGGGATAATAAAAATTTGAATTTGGCCTTTCATTTTGTTGAATTGATGTCCTCCATTCGGATAATATCAAAGGTTATATATTATGATCAAACGGGTAAGAACCCGGGTAACCAAGATCTTTCCATGTCAATCATAGTCATTGGTAGTAGTTTATGTCAAGTGATTGAAACTAGTTACTTGGTTGTCACGTAATTTAAGGCGTAGGACGTGGTTGAATGAGAATGGTGCTACGCCAATTGGTGGAGTTAGCTAACTTTCAATCTTACATGGTAAACAAAATGCAAAAGAGACACATTAACTAGCTCAAGGATGTGTGCCTAGGTAACCTACTTTAAAGCCTAAGTTTGTAAATGAGTTTAGGATCTTGAGTGTTTGTGTTGAATTGATCTCAATCAATGCAAGGGAATCTAACTAGTCATAATGTTTTTAGTATTTCAGAATTGGATCCTTTACCTTGAGCCCCTAACCATGTATTTATATGGTTGATAAGTAGGAAAGTTGTGGACTTAAATGTGAACTAGTGAGAGACTGGGTCCACAACCTATAATGGGCTAGATCCAACCAGCTACAAGGCCCATCAAGTTAATAATAAAAGAGACCCATTAGATAGTCATTTCCCAGGCCAAACTAGTCCATAAAATTTGCCCCCTAAACCCTTATGTCTATCTTGGAACACTTGACTTCACTTGTTCCTTCGTGTGTGATTTGTAAAAGATCCTGAATTTGTTTAGCACTTTTACAACCCATGATTTTGTTATGTTCATGGGGACCCAAACCACAGTGAAGCAATTTTATAGCTCTAGTATTTATTTCAATTTTTTAAAAGTCTTCTTTATCAAACTCAAACATAGGTTTAGGAACTACCTCATTATTTGTGTTTGTTGTGGTTACCTCAAAGTCACCAACTTCAATCACACACCATACTTGGTAGTTTTCAGCTTTTATGAATATCTCAATATAATTCTTCCAGTATGTGTAAAACTTACCATTAAACATAGGAGGACGTTGCATGGAGTATCCTTCTTCAAGTTTCTTGTATATGTTTATCCTTGATAGGAACTTGTCTCTTCAAAGTTACTTGAAATTTGTGAGAGCCCTCTCTGATTCCAATTGTTATAAGGATGGAACTTACAAGAAGAGGGGGGTTGAATTGGATGTTAAATTTTTAGCTCTTGATTGCGGAATTTAAAATTGGATTAGTGAAAGCAAAAGGAACACAAGAATTTTTATGTGGAAAACTTTGTGCCCAACTCAGACCAAAACTATGACCCAGCTTTGAGATTTTGAACTCTTCACTAATGGGAAAATCCTAATACATAGTATTAGGAACTCTCTCTTCCTCCCCTTTGCTCATGTTCCACTTAGAAAACTTCACTCTTTTACTCTCACAATCTTTCTCCTTACTCTCCTTCCTTAGACTTTACTCTAAGTCCTTACAATTAATATAATACTCAACCCTTCCTTAGTACTACTCAGTACTAAACTCTCAAGAATACAAATTAAAAGTGATGTACAAGAGGATTACTAATTTTATACAAGGATATAAGCACACGTTGAAAGAACTCTAACTTAATAGAATTAAAGCTTTGTAGAACTAAGTTAGGTTGGATAACTAAGTGAAGAATGATGTCTTTTATACTTGAATAAGCTGTCTGTTTTCCATCAAAACCATAAGAAGTACAATACACTTGAGTTGTGTAGATGACTTGCGTGTATAATTAACTAAACATGCTTGTATGAGAATTTATTTAAACCGTCATTCCTCCCTTGTATTTGCTACAAAAACATAATCTACAAAATAGATTTACTGTAATAAAGCTGAGTTATTTGTGAGATCTTTTGTCCATTGTTTAGATTATACCAATTTTGAGGACCATACTTGTACTTGCATTAGCACCATAGAAAAAATCATTTTACGGTCTCACTCTTTAATTCTCCTTCAAAGCTTCAATATAGGAGTTCCACTTAGAAACTTCTATCATTTCTTGCAGAACAGGTACTTGGGCAAAGATAGGAAATTGATCTTTAGATCACAATTTCCAACTTGTGATTTTGCCTTCAGCTTTTGCTTGACTTCATGAATTGTGATACACTTAACACTTTCATGCTTTAGGACCCATTTCTCCTTAGACCTATACGTTCCAACTCTAGAACTTGTCTTTGGACCTTCACACATCTTAAAATAACAAACTACTTTAAGCTTATTTGCAATGTCATCTACAAAATACTTGGTGGAACAACATCTTCCCTGTCTAAGTATCCTACACAGTACAATAATCAAAATTTAGTAAAATTGTACAATTTAATTCTCTTATTAATTGGCTGATATACAATAGCTTATATGAAAGTGATGGAATGTAAAGAAAGTTAGTAAGTGTAAAATTAGTTCTAACTCTAACTATTCCAACTCCAACAACCTCCATACAATGTCCATTGACTGCTTAGATAAGGGTTTATAGTGGTTTAATGGGTTTGACAAAATTAGTCTCATCATATGTCATTGTATGAGTTGTTCCACAGTCAAATATCCATTTTCACCTCGATCCAACATGACATGTAATTCCCGTAGTACTACGAAAATTAGGGTTAGTGTTTTTTGGGTGGGAAATTGGGCTGGAAAATTTTTTAGGGAATGCTGGGCCCAAATTATGGCAGGATGTTTTTGGGGTTTTAAGCTTGCTTGTGGAACTTGAGCACGATTCTTTTTGAACTAGTTTAATAATCATATAAGGGTGAATTTTAGGGTTGTCAAACTGTAATAATCCACGCCCCTTCTACTCGTTCTTTTCATGCCTCTCATTTTCTCTAGTACCTTCTTGTGGTTTACTGCCTTGTATCCTCACAATTCCTTTAGATCCCTTGGCCCTATCCTTGTCTTTAGCTCTGATCTCTACATCTCCTCTTATGGCTGCTATATTCCCCTTCTTCTTGGTCTCTTCACCTTGGGTCCTTTGTTATAGCCCTCATTTCTTACCTTTATGCCATCAATTGGGGTACCAAATTAACCAAAAGCATCCTTCCTTTGTATGACGTGTACCACCACAATGGATACACTTGAGGTTCGCTTTCTCGTCTTCTCGCTGAGATGATGCACCTGACCAATTCTGAGTGGCAAGCCCACTTCCGATGCCTTGATTCTCTAGTTGAGGTAAGTAGGTTTGTTTTCATTTTTTCTCTCCTTGAGATTTCCCTAGGAATTGTTCCATATGCTACATCCACAGTGGGCAAAGGATCTTGATTTACCAACTCTTTGCGGTCCTTATTAAAGGATTCATCTAGGCTGGCCAAAAACTGGTATAATCTCCCCTATTGTGTGATGTTCTTGTATATTGTTATGTCTTTTGAATAAGTCATTAGGTTTGGTAGATGTCTATCAATTTCCTTCCAGATTATGACTAGTTTGCTGTAATATATCTTGATCGGGTCTCGGCCCTGCTTGATTATATTAGCCTTTGTGGTTAAGTCATACACCTATAGTCCATCCCTTTCACTACTATAGACTGCCTCAATCCCCTTCCATAACTCCTAAGTCATTGGAAAATCAAGAAACTGATTTACCAAATTCGGTCGATATTCTTAACGATCTAAGTCCTAACTATAGCATCACGTTAGCTCCACTAATGATGCTCTTGGGTGTTAGTGGAGGGGAGTATAGCGGTGATATGACTAAGCCTCCCCCTCCCTTCGATCGCCATTAGCATTAATCGAGACCACTTTGCATAGCTTCTATTGTTCAGTTGTTATTAATCTTCTCTAAGATTTGCAACAATTGAGCCATAGTCACATGATTATCATTTAGATTATTTGGGATATCATCCATTGGTTTTGGTTATTGGTTATGGGTGTCTCAGGTAAGAAATAAATGTGGTAAATGTTGAAAAAAGGTTGAACATACATCTTCAAATTATGCCTGCTTTGTTACCATATAATTTGATAAAATAAGTTTTTTCTTATTTCTTATGAATTGTACAAGCTAATACTTATATGCTATGTGTCCTAGGTGTACAAGAGTTTCACCTGTGGAACACTTGCGACACTTCTATCTTATCTTATATGTATTTTATCTGTACTAGATTACATTTATCTAATTCTTATCTTTTGTATAAACTAATCAACAGCAAAAGTCTATTGTATTTCTGCCAGCAATATTCACCGGTAACTCGCTATCAAAGACTCATTACTTGTACTCGTGAACTTATTCATGTAGTATTTTCTTTATTTAAATGTCGGCCTCAAAATTCACCATGATTTCATGGAATTTCTAGGGTTTTAATTGGATAAACCTTTTATCAAACCCTCGCATACGGAATTGGGGGAGGAATTCAAGAATATCTAGTGTTTAAGGGAGATGATAATGTAGATTTCAGGTGACTGGCGGAAAGTAAATGTCGAATGGAGGAAATATGAGGGTTTTGGAAAGAGGGGTTGAGCATGTGTAAAATGAAGGAATTAACCTAGAAACCAAAAAAAATCTTTATCAACTTCTACCTTGTTTAATAGAAATAAGAATTTTAAATGAAACTAGATTCATTGTTGAACCTAGATATTTTGAACAAACAAAAATAAGAAATTGAAAAGAAACATGTTGAAGAACCCAGAATAAAGTTTGCGTAAATAGGTGAATGAAAATGAATGTGAAAAAAAATCAATCATAGAAAAAACCCACTCTGATACCATGTTAAAAGTGAGAGTTTAGTAAGGATTAAAGTCATGGAGAGGAAGAAGAGAAGCCATTGTAGGCTATACTTTAAGCTCTGAGCAAAGAGAGGAAAGAGATAATGTTTATTATTGTTATTGTAAATCCTGAACAATTACAACATACACCTATTTAAACTACTATAACTAATTACATGGAATTACTAAGAAAGTTAAGAAAATAAATAACAAACTAAGTCAAACTTTATTTGATTAAATCATAAACTCCAATAGAACTCTAGAATAGTATTCCCTCCGTCTCTTTTTATTATTCCCATTTGTTTTTGCATAAATGCCAAAATAAACTTAAATTTTAAATATCTTCAATTGTGTGTTTGCAAAAATTATAAATATTTTATATTTTAAAAATATACATTAAAACGAATCTTTAAACCCCATAAAATTATTACTTTTATTATAGATTAGGAAGAATTCATGATCAAAGTTTGGCTCTAAAATCTATAGATTCCAAATAAGAAAATAAAAAGAATGGAGGGAGTAGAAGTTTAGTGATTGGGTGAATGTTACATGGTCTGCAATAATTTAGCATTAGCCTACTTTCAAAGATCATGTAATTAGATTTTTGTTTTATATTTACTTAAAATATCTTGCATGACCTTACTGAGTAGCAGAAGCAATCATAATTTCATTCTTCTAATATAATGTATTTAAATTCAATGATACATGTGCCAATTATTGGCAAATCATTTATCATTACTGTAATGAATAATACAAAAAATAAGAACTCATCATTGTCATTCATATACAACACATTTTCAGGATCATAATTAGATTCCACCTTGATTAATAATATTTTTATTTTTAATGATGGAAGCCAAAATACAAAGCCAAATAGAGTTGACAATGTGATGGAAGCTAAAATGCAGGCCCAAGAGAGTTAATAACGACCCAAAGTGCTCAAGCTACTATAATTTAGTGTGCTTTTCCTAACTTATTTGAACATGATTTTATTGTCAAAGATATCTCTGGATTTTAGCAAATTAATGATGCCCATATATGCTGAAGATTCTTCAAGATAAATTTTGTAGTTACCAAATTTTTTGCGTATCTATTTTGGAAGAAATCAGTTTAAAGATTAAAGTACAACAGATTAACTGGAAAGATTCTTGCAGAAAAATATTCAAATGACATCAATCTTCAACAACCATAAATCAGCGATTCATTCACATCTACATTAGAGGAAATCATGTTGAAAATATTGAAGAAAATTCAGAATTTCAGCAACATATTTTCATCTAAGGTTTAGCCCTTTTTTCAATGACTATGTGTTGAAGATGATCTATATATTCCCAAGCTTTGAAGCTAAAGGTGAGGGGCAAGAATATAAGCTTTAATCGATAATATCAGTCACAAGCTACAACAACAAAGCTTCATTATTTTCTCTCTAGTTTTGCTACCTTATCTTATATTTAGATTAAGAGACATCATAGTATAAACTCTTGATTATTTAAAAGAATATTTTGATAGAGTGTTATACTAAGAGTATACCCATAATACTCAAATGTATAGAAAAAAGAGAGAGCTTTTTATTACTAGGATCTAAAATGCAAAAGTTTAGCTAAGGAGCTATGAAGTAGAAGATAAGGATTGTGATTTTTTAGGGTGCTTTAGGTCTCTTAAAAAAGTAATAAAATAAAGAATTAAATCCTTAGGTTTGGACAAACTAGGCAAAGACGTAGGCAAACTATTTGCCAAACTTCGTATCAAATCACTGTGATTTGTGTCACTTACTTTTGCTTTCTACTTACGTTTTTATGTTTGTTTCATTCATTGTTCTAAGTA
The DNA here is from genome assembly GCA_026401315.1 of Dysphania ambrosioides. Classification (NCBI taxonomy): domain Eukaryota; kingdom Viridiplantae; phylum Streptophyta; class Magnoliopsida; order Caryophyllales; family Amaranthaceae; genus Dysphania; species Dysphania ambrosioides. Next base: position 20,202,362 of record CM048667.1, read on the forward strand.
GCGAACTGTCAAAACTAGAGCCAAAGTCTTTGAAACTGATTTCAAGGTTTGACGTATAGATTCAAAGATAAGTGCTAAGCTTAAATTTCTCCTTTAAAAGTCAGTTCAAGACCGTGAGCTACTGAATGTGAAAATCGGACATACTCTATTCCCCCCCCCCCCCCCCCCCCCACTAGAGTATATTTTATCATATTCCATCTTTCTATTGATTCTTCAATTGGTATCCAAGCTAGACTTCTAAGGAAAATATTTAATCACTTATGAGGAAAAATAAATTCAATAGCTTATGGTGGTTTTTCTCAAGGAGGGTCTACCAATCTCCCTCCTCTATTTTAACTTTGCCTATTGACGTTTGTTGATGCAAATGTTTGTGATTGATCAAGACTTGGAACTCTAGGAGATTATCAAGAAAGGTCCGAAGGTACTAATGAAGACTAATGAATGTGGCAAGGTTCCTAAAGAAGATGACGATTTCACTTAATCGAATTTTGAAAGTGTTGCTAAAAACTATAGAGTCATGAACCTTCTCTATGGTGGTTTAAATGAAAATGAAATTAATTAAGTTTTTTTTTATTATAAGAGTGTTAATGAAATATGGGATAAAATGGTGGTCAAATATAAAGGAACAAGTTAAGTTAAAGTGACCAAAATAAGCATCTTCCTTCGACAATATGAGTTGTTCAAAATGACACCAAATGAAACCATGAAAGAAACATTCATAAGTTTACCCGAATGATGAAAAATCTGGATTCTTTTGGTAAAGTGTTCACCAATGAAGAAAAGGTAAGAAAGATTTTACGGTGTCTTCCAAAATTAAAGTAGGGTCCAAAGGTAATCGTGGAGATGAAGCTCAAAACTTGAGAACCTTGCCTTTGGATGACCTTCTTGGAAAATTGATCACACATGAGATGTCCCTTATTGAAGAAGATGGAGAACCAATATCTTAAAAAAAATATTTATCACTCAAAGAAAAGAAAGAAGAAGCTACAACGGACAATAAAGATAGTGATGATGAAGATTTATTTATCTCATTGCTAGAAGTCTTGCCAAAATCTTAAAAAATGAAAAAGAATTCCACAAGAGGTAGAGACTACTATCATTCAAACAAATATAAAGGTAAGTTATCTAACCCAGTGAATAAATTTAATATACTAACATGCTATTAGTGTTGTAAAATAGATGATCTCGTAAAAGATTGTCCTTAGCGACATAAGACGCCTTACTATAAAAAGGAGTATAAGAAGAAAGTTATGGTGAAGAATTTAATCTCAAGTCCTATTGATGTTCTCTCTAAATTTTTGCAAAATATGATTGTAAATAAAGAGAGCCTAATTCTTGAATCCAAGATTCTCAAGTAGAAATTATACCAACATGTAAGTATTTCTAAAAGTCTCGCTAAGGAACTAACTAATCTCAAAGACTTTTAGTCAGCTTTTGAACTCATGGTCAACGCCTCGAAGTCATCTTTTGACACCTAGGTCAAGGCCATGAAAACTGAAAACACTATTTTAAAATAAAAGCTCGCCTCTTTAAATAATGATAAATTCGAGAAAGAAAAGAAGCTACTTGCTAGGAAGTGTGGAGATCAGCATAATGCCTTGGTTAGATGTGGTCATTCCAAATCTACTCTTGAAAAAATGTTAGCTGAGCACCAATCATCCTTGAATAAAAGTAGTCTTGATTACAACAAAAAAAATCCAAAGAAAACCACAACCACATTTATAAAAGTAAAGGATAATCATCAAACATCTACATGTTTTTACTATTGCAGAAAGGGTCATACCAAGCTAATCTGTCTTTTTTGTAGGAATGACCCTCAAGTTCTTAAAAATTCCTTTCCTACTTTTCTTCGAAACTAGATTAAGAAAGTATGAGTTCTTAAAGAGACTAGACCACTCAACATGGTCCATCTTGATTATGAATCTAAATTTGAAATTTGTTCTAGTTGAAAGGTTTGGTGTTTTGTTCTTTTGTAGGAAATTGCCAATAACAAGGATCATAAGTGGATTCTAGATAGATGGATGCTCATGGAACATGAGTGGAAAGTCCTCTTTATTTTCAATAGTAAAATATTTTACTTTATTCGTCTTTGTCTTAGAATGTTAAAGGAGGAAGCATCCTTGTAGGGGGAGAAATTTTGAGTAAGTTACATAAGCATATTTATTTTTCACTAGTAGAAAAATGACCATCTACGACACTTTTGTAGAGGCATTAACCAATAAAATTGCCGATTAATGATACAATTAGTAAACTTTTAGGCGCTTTGTAAAATAGTTGCTCAATTGTGTTACCATACATAATTGTGGTATTAAGTTTCCAAAATTTTCAAAACTCCCAAATTAACCTTGTACTCTTAACCTACATTATTCTCTTCTCCACTCTCTACTCTTAATATCAGTTTACTCTCCACTCCCTCCACTCTCACTCACTCTCAACAGTAGTTTAATCTCCAGCAACTAATCTCTATATCTTAGGTAATTCCTTTGTTCAACTATCAATTTAATTGATTTTTTTTTCAGAAATTCATAACCTTAATTATAATGTTCGTCACTTTATCATGTTCAACCATCCATTTATCAAATCATGTTTCCCCTTAATTATCATGTTTGTATGTTTCTTCAATTTCTCCCCAATCCCCAATTTTCCCCCAATTCAGTTTGATATGATTTCAAGGTAGTTTAATCCAATATGATTCTGTTTTCCCCTAAATTAGTTTGATTAGATTTCTAGATATTGTTTGATATGATTTAGTTTCTATTTTTCTATTTTTTGTTTCTGGTGTTGCGTTTTAGTTTTTTAATGTTTCTAGTTTTTTGTTCTTTGTTTCTGTTTTTCTATTCTTTGTTTCTATTTTTCAATGTGATGTAAAAACTAGTGAGAGACCACTAGAGTTCACTAAAACAAATGGATCTCAAATCGGATAGAAATTGAGTTTTGATTTATATGAATGCATAGGCTTTAAGTGTGAATTTTGCACATAAATAGGATAGGAAAGGTATGTAATTTCGTGGATAATATGGACTAAAAAAATTAATGTGTTTAGATTTTTAAAAGGAAAAGAAATGATGTGGTTTTAACAAGAAAATGGACAGAAGGTTGTGTGGGATTTTAGAAATAAAAATGAACAGATTTTGATATGAAGTAGAAGAGAAAATAAAGGTTAGGAAATAGGGAACACTCACCTATACTCCTAGGATATTTAAAGAAGGAACACTCAGTTCTTTACTAGATGCAAATCTCTCAACAAGGAACACTCAACTTGTGGATTGATTTACTGAAATTTGGATGGAAGGAACACTCAACTTCACACTTAAATTCTTCAATGTAAAACTTGGAAAAACACAAGCAACTCAATACGTGATATTGCAAGTAAAGATATCAAGATTTAAACTTTATTCATTCATCTCCTATTTATAGTGGATGAAACCCTAGTAATTCCCCTTTTAAATTAGTCCAAAAAGGTCAAAAGAAACCATCCAAAAATGTGTGAGAGTTTTAAGGAATTAATCCTTAATTTATGCCAATAACTTAAGGAGAACTTCCATGCACCAAGGTCTTCTTTCCCTCCATTAAACATGCCATTTAGACTAGGAAAATCAGCAGATATCCCTCCTTTAATGCCTTAGACGCACCTAGTCAAGAACCCATCCAAAACCTCCCCTAATTCCACGCTTTTCCCTTATTTACGCCCAAAAGAATCAGCTTAATCAACACCCTTGCCATAAAAATGCCCAACATTAAGGAACAAATCAATTAACAAAATTAAATCCCTTAATTAAAGGGATTCAAACCTCTTAATTGATTTTGAGTAGAAAATCAAAAAATCTGATTTATTTCCATCCCATTTTCGACCATAATTAAAAGAATATCTTAGGATATGCAAATTTGATCATATCTTCCTTAAATCAAGCTAAAATCAAATTAGATAAAATCTTTCCAAAATCCCCTAATATTCCCTCTTCAATTCGTATTTTAGGGAAAGAAAAAGCAATCAAATAAGTTCCTTACATTAAGGAAATCAAATTTGACTAAATGATCTTATTTTCCCTAAATTTGAGTCCTCAAATCTGACCAAATACCCCAAAAACGCCAGCTATTAAAAGGAAATAAAATAAGTCCCAATCTTTCCTTAACTCATGTAAGAATTAAATCAATCAAGATCTTTCCTTAATTCATGTAAGAATCAAATTTGATTTTTCCAACCCATATCGTTCCCTTATCTCCATGCCTAATTTAGCAACTAAATCTCCCCAATTAACACTTAATTGGATGAAATTTAATCTCTCTAAATCCCCCTAATGGTCCCACACCCAAATCTGGTCAGCTTACTTCCATTTCCACGCAAATTCCAACTTAGCATATCACCTCTAAGGAAAAAACATCCCTAATTATTCCTAATTGCCCCTTGATTATGCCATGCATAAAATAGCAACAAATCTTCCCATTTAATTGCCATTCCACCTCAACAAACCCAACACGCTAATCTAATTTTGTTTAACCAATTATTACCCAACTCCTTTAGCTAAGTAACTACCTTTAATTAATTAACTAGTTTAAAACTAGATTAATTAGTTAAAGTAAGAAAATATTTATTTATTTATTTTTCACAAAATTCTTTCAACGCCTTATTCTAGTTTTCTAAGGTGAGACTAGAATCCATGCAACCAAAAATGGACCAACCCATTTTTCCTCAAAGGATTTAGCTAAAAAGATCTCCTTTATGACGCCATTAACATTAGGTGAAAAATTAGAATTCCCATCCCTTATTACCAATGAAGTCCAAAATGGTTCAGATGAAAAATCGACTATTAGGGGCATAGATGAGGGAATAGAAAATTGAAAAATCAATACTTATGTTATAATAAAAGTTATACTAGCAGTAGTTAATTACATTATAGACTGTTACATTACAAACTTATCTAAGTATTAGTAGTTAACCAAGATGCTTAGACCTACCTAAGTAGTAGTTAGTTACACTGTAGAATGCAAATAAGAGCTTGGATTTGTCTGACATCACATATCACATATTGTGTTAGAAATAATATATCATAAAAGATAAGAAATGATCAACCGTGAAGCATATAAATCCAAAATTCTATTATAACCACTCATTTTGGCACGCAAAATCATGATCTATAATATTTTACACTCAAAACAAACAACCAATTCATTCTTCATAGATTTCACGTGCTATTTGAGGTTTCGGAAAGTTCGGAGAGGCATATCTCTTAGTTCGGTAGTCCGAATGGCGTAATTTTTTTGAACCCCCCTATTTTTAGAGCTACTAGACAACTATGTTACCCTTTAGTGGCCTTGATGATGTCTTATTTGAGATATTGAAAAAAATATTTGAGAAGCCATAAAATTGGCTACGGGACTCCGAATGGGTCTTATAATATGTCTAAATTGTGTATTTTTTCGAGATCTACAGGGCAATTAGGCCTTTGGGAGATTTGTCTACTTATTTTCTCCAAAAAAGGCCTCTAACACTCTATAATCTATGAAATTCGATTTTTAAGGGTCATTTTCTCCATGAACCTAATATAGCATGTAAATCTAATCTAATGAGACACACTTGGATTTATAAAGAAGTTAGGGTTATAGGAAGGAAATGTGAGGGATAAGAAGTTGGTGTTATGGAAGTTTAGGTTTAGGAAAATTAAGGGTTTTGTGGTCAAACATGATTCGTGTTTAAATTCATTCAAAATATATGTGTATATATATTTTATTTTATTTTATATATTCATATTCTAGAAATATAAATTTGATAATTAATTTTTTAATTTTCCATTTTAGTTGATTATGGAGTTGAGTACAATCAAAGAACATTTATCTTTACCGATAAAGGCTGTGCAATACCGGTTATGCTATGAGGATTTTAACATCTAATGGGAAACTTAGATGTCCTTGTGTGAAGTGTGTTAATAACAAACTTTTGAGTCCAAATGATGTAAATTACCACTTGCTTCAATTTGGAATGATGCGTAATTACTGGAATGATGTGTAATTACTCTATTTTGATTTTTCATGGGGAAAGTGTCGATTAAATTCCTAGTCCTTCGGAACCTTTTATAGAAGATGAAATGTTAACACATACAAATATGCATCAATTGGTGCATGACACATATGGCTATAGAGGTGATTATACTAATTTATATGAAAACATGGACCAAGGTGCTCATGGCTTGAATAAAGAAGCTCAAGACTTTTATAAGCTTCTTAATGTTGCTGACAGAGAATTATGGCCAGGTTGTGAATTGACCAAATTGTCTTTTTTGGTACTTTTATTCCATATAAAGAGTACTAATAATTGGACCAATAAGTCTTTTGATGACTTATCAGGGACTTTGTAACTTGCCAAGTCATTTTCCAAGTAGTGCAAATTTACCTAAGTCATTTTTAGAGGCTAAAAAGGTCACTAAGAAGTTAGGCCTTGGTTATGTTAAAATTCACTCATGCCCAAATCATTGTAAGCTTTATTGGAAAGATAAAGCTAAAGATGGAACATGCTCTGTTTGTGGCGCATCAAGGTGGAAAAGAGTGAGTGAGCAAACAACTTCAATGGGGTGGATAAAGAAGAAAGGAATTCCTGCAAAAGTATTAAGGTACTTTCCTCTAAAAGCTAGACTAAAGAGACTATTTATGTCTAAACATACAGCATCCTTGATGAGGTGGCATGAAGATGAATGTATAGAGGATAAAGAGTTGTTATCTCATCCAGCTGATTCTAAAGCCTGGAAGAACTTTGATGCAAGGTATATTAAATTTGGTAAAGAGAGTCGTAGTGTTAGCCTAGGACTTGCTAGTGATGGTTTTAATCCATTTGGGATGATGAGCTCCACTTATAGCTGTTGGCCCATAGTTTTGGTGCCGTATAACTTACCGCCGTGGTTATGTTTGAAAAAATCATCTCTTATCCTTTCAACACTTGTTCCTGGACCAACTAGCCCCGGGAACATGATCGATGTATATATGCAGCCCTTGGTTGAAGAATTGCTTGAGCTTTGGAATGTTGGATGTGAGGCTTATGATGCTTCTAAGGATGAAACTTTTAATATGCATGTTGGGTTATTGTGGACAATTAGTGAGTTTCTAGCTTATGGAATGTTCTTGGGTTGGAATATCTATAGAGAATATAAATGTCCGGTTTGTAACATTGAAACAGATTCTAAATGGCTAGACTTTGGCCATAAGTATTGTTTTTGCAGACATCGTCATTGGTTAGATTTCAATCATCCATTTTGTTGTATGAAAGAAGCTTTTAACGGAGAAGAAGAATCCAGGGAAGCACCCAAGAAGTTCATGGGGACAGATGAGTTGCAGCAAATAGAGGAAAAGGAAGACTTTAATGGCTCGGATACCTGGAAAAAAAAGAGCCCTTTTTGGTCATTACCTTATTAGGAGTCTTACTTAATTAGACACAACTTAGATGTTATGCACATAGAAAAAAATGTGTGTGATAATGTGATTGGTACTTTGATAAATATAGAGGGAAAATCTAAAGATAATTTGAAAGCTCATCAGGATTTGGAAATTATGGGGATAAGGAAGGAACTTCACCTAGTGAAGAAAACAACGGGTAAATGCTATCTACCACTTACACCGTACACAATGTCTAGAAATGAGAAGCAAGTTTTATGTAGAACGCTTCATGGAATCTAAGTACCAAATGGTTATGTCGGGAATATTGCACGATGTGTCAACATTCAACAACTGAAGTTGATTATACTTAAGAGCCATGACTGCCATATTTTAATGAAACAGCTTTTCCCCATTGCATTAGGAGGCCTACTCTTTAAAGACATGGTAGGAGTTATATCTGATTTATGTAGCTATTTCAGAGAGGTGTGTGCAAAGAATGTGCGAGTTGATGACCTTAAACATCTAGAGAAAGAAATACCTATGATCATGTGCCACTTGGAAATGATATTTCCACCTAGCTTCTTCACCGTGATGGTTCATTTGGTGATTCATCTAGCAACCCAAACAAAGCTTGCTGGTCTAGTAATGTTTAGGTGGATGTATTTTATAGAAATATATCTTGGCTCCTTAAAGTCTCATGTGCGAAATAAGGCTAACCTAGAGGCTTCCATTACTGAAGCAATCTCGGCTCTTAAATTTGCTAATTTTTGTTCACATTACCTTCAGAGTTTTAACTCAAATTTAAGTCAGATTTTGGCATTGCTGATGATGTTGCTGCAAATGAGGGCTCTTTTCAAGTATTTAAAGAGTTTTCATTGTTTTCATAAGTGAGGAAGTCTCTTGGGAAACATAGTACACACACTATAACCCAAATAAGCAAGATACAAGCACATCATTATGTGTTATTTAATTGTCTTGAGGTCACCAAATATCTAAAGTAAGCATATTTCTATTGAATTTAATCAACATTCTATTTACTATCCTTTTAATAAATTCTAATAAAAATGTCCTTGTTTATCAAGAGAGCATGCTGCTGAACTAAAGAGACGTAATCGTCCAAGACGGTTATCTTTGAAAGACATTGAGCGTACTCAACATGAAATATTTCATGATTGGTTCAAGAAACATATGAGCCCCACAGTTTTATCATTGGAAATTTATTATGATTTATTTGCGAATGGAATTGGTAATTATTGAATGTGTATTTTTAACAGGTGGAAAAACTAGAGAACATAAATGACATAAGTCGTTTAAAAGAGGAAGTCTGTATGTTGGCAAGAGGTCCCCTTTATGTTATTACTAGATACCAAGGGTATAATGTCAATGGTTTTACCTTTAGGGACAAACGTTATGACAAGCGTACTCAAAATAGCGGTGTTGTTGTAGTTGCAAAGACATCAATTTATTCGAGTTCTAGTGATACAAATCCAATTTTAGGAGATATGGCGTATTATGGGCGATTAGTAGATGTCATCGAATTAAAATACCTTGGTTGATATTCAGTTGTGTTATTCAAATGTGAATGGTTTGATGCTACAAGTGGGAGAGGTGTAAAGAAGGATTCCTCTAATTATACCCTTGTTAATACCTCTCGGTTGACAAACACGGGTAAAAAATTGGAAGATGAGCCATATATTCTTGCAGCACAAGCCGAGCAGGTCTTCTACATACAAGATCATGTTGAATCAGATTGGTCTGTTGCGATAAAGATGAAGCCTAAGGGTGTGTTTAATTTCGATGACAATGACATGCAGGAGGATCAGACCGAACCTTACCATGTTTCTTTCTTGAATAATATTCTTACTTATGGTGATGGGATTAGATGGGATAGGAGGGGTGTCAAAGGAATTGAGGTTGATAATGAGTAAATTTAACCTAAACTTGAACAATGAATATTTTGTTAGGATATATTTATTAGATATTAGTTTTTCTTTAAGGATGTAATAATAATAACTTTGGATTATCTTGTTCTTAGTGTATTTTGGTGATGTAATTTAAAAATTTTCTCAACTCCATCCTGAATTATATACTAGTTGCATGAATTTTGCATCAAGTTATTAGTTGAATGAAATTTCTGCCATTGCCTCTTTTTCTATATTTGTAGGATCATGACTGATCTTAAAAAGTTGCAAAAGGTTATCACTTCCAGTGGTGGAAATAATGCACAATCAAACAACTTAAGTATCTATGGTATTAGGAATGAGAATCAAAGTAATTCTCTTAACCAAAATCAAGGAAATATCGAGGGCTCTACATCTAATCCTGATCTCAAGGAAGGACGATTCTACGACTACATTGTGCAAGGTAAAATTTATGCATACTTTTATTGTTTGATTCATGTGTGGTGCTTTTATTTATGTGTGTATGGCTGTCTTTTTATATGGTCATTTATGAATACTTTGTAATGAGAGCAGACTCAAATGGAAATAGAAGACGTGGAAAAACAATTTTGGCAGATGTATGGAATCTGCCAGAGGGCCATCAAATTGTTGTCGATGTAAATAATGAGATGCAACCTATTGGACATGAAGGGGGAGTACTAGGTGCATTCTTAGGGACGATTGCAAGAAACGGAAATCTTTGCTCTCTAAGCTATTCAAGATGGGATTATTTGAAAAAAGGTTCTAATAGAAATAATGAAAAAATGATATTGAAAGAAATTCAGGTAATCAACTTTTGATCTCAATTTTTTATTTTAGGCTAAGTATGATATGATACTAATTACTTTTTAAAGACACCTTCAATACTCATTATGTTTTACAGCCTAGGTTTCTGTATCCCAAAGCTTGTGAATATTGGATATTAAAAACACTTGATCATAAATGGAGAGATTACAAGTGCTGGTTGAAAGGAAAGTATAATGATGAGAATAAGAACATTAATGATTTATATGAGGCAGTTCCTGAACGTATTTGATAAAGATTAGTGTATTAACCTTGTTAATTTTTGGAGATCACCCAAAGGACAGGTATGTTTATTTGTTATGATATTAATTAGTAATTGTTGTCTGAAACATGAGTAGTATTTTAGAGAGTGGCATATCACAAATATAGACAATCCTATCACATAAATATAGACACTAGACATCATTTCAATTGGTAGTGGTGGAATTTATAATAATCCAAATTTGAATCTTGAGTTTATTTGTGGTGTTGTTACAAAAAAGAAGCACATAGAGTAAAGAATAACTTGAAAAGGCTAAAGTGAAGCCTATTTCTACAACTGGCACTAAAAGTCATGCACGCGTTCGTGAAGAACTGGTAGGTTTTTATAATTGGTCGTTGTCAATTTATTGTTTAATCTTTTCCTTTTCTACCCTATTTTAACGTCAAATTTGGTGTATTATTAAGAAAAAAAAGTTGAATAGAAGCCAACAAGAACAGAGCTTTATTTAGAATGTCATCAACACGAGAAAGAAGCAGATATTACGGTGTGTATTTATAGCTTTTGACATTAAAATTAATTTGTTAGTTAATGTAAAATTCGGATTTTACTACATTAACTATTTTCTTTTTTAATCTTTATAGAATCATATTAAGAGCCTTGTTGTTGAACAAGGGGACCAAGTAGTAAATTTATACAATGATCCTATTTCAAAGGTATTGGGGAAAGATCAACATGGTCTTGTTCGCGGTTTAGGACTATTAGGTGTAAAGCCTTTAGACATAGCAGATGCTCCTGTTCCCTCATATTGTAAAGGCCTAAGCATGTCCACTAAAGATGAAACATCGGTGTTGTATTATGTATGCAAACTGAATGGTTTGACTCAAAGATTAAGGAAGCGTATCAAAAATAAAGGAAAAACCATATTGAAGTTGAAGAGGAAGCTTTATGATCTTTATGGTTCTGACTTTGATGATTCTGACTCCGATAATTGTTACTTAAGTGACTCTAATAGTGATGATTCAAGTTCAAAAGAAGAAGAACAACAAGAAGATATTCCTCATACCGATAATGTAGTTTTTATTATTGATTTTTGTTATGGATTACTATTTTGATTTATTACTAAGAACGTGTTGATATAATGCTAATATCCCCCTATTTGGTGTAGGCTCATAATGCTTCAACCCATAATCCTCCTTTGAATCAATCAACAGATTAGCTATGGAATTTCCATTTAAGCCTTTAAGGTAAGATGATTTCTCTCATTGTGCCATCCTTCATTATTTATATTTTAGGAGTACAATTAATTATATTGTAATAGTTGAAAGTATGATATAATGGAAATTGATATAATGGCAAATTGAGATAATTGATGCATGCTTAGCAATGATTTGCTTCACCAATAGCTTCATACTAGTAAGGTGTTGTGTTGTATAGTAAATATTAACCTTATCAACCTATTCTAAAGCTTTGTGACTTTAGAGTAGATACATCAAGCAATATTCATGTGTGATGAAACTTTAACTATCAATTTTCTTTTGCTTTTTAGATTTCGTGTTTATTATTGATTGTATGCAAATGACTATTATGTACCTCCCTCAAATTAATTTTGCTCTTTTTTATATGCAGATTATATTTTGAAGCATGTATGAAACTGGAAGGTAGACTTAAAATGATAAATGGAGATATGCTCTATTTTCATATAGAGTATATGTTAATTACATAGCCATTTCATAATTAAATATTTAGTTTTCTTCACTTTTAAAATTATATGTACTTTGAATTATTTAGAATGTTTTGAGTAGTCATTAGGACATCATTTTGTATTTTGAGATCTTATTGTCATTTGTATTTGATTATCATTAATGAAACTTTATTTTTATAATTTATTGTTCTTATTAATGATTTATTGTTCTTGAGTTTTTACAAGTTATTGTGAAAAAATTATAGGTATAATATAAGAAAAATTAGTTACTAAAAGGGCATATATGTTTAACATTCAATAAAACTTAAAAACTCTTACGGCGCTTTAATTAAAGTTTGCGATGCTATTGAAGTGCCTCAATAGGCACTCGATGCTATTGAGTTTGCGATGCTATTGAAGTGCTCCAATATGCACTCAAAAGTGCCTCTGTTAACCTTACGACCTTTTGACGTACTATATTGACACTTTTTGAAAGCGTCGTAATGGGGGTTAGAGGCATAGGAAAAGCCAGCGCTTTTGAGAGTGTTGGTAAATGGTATAGTGGCGCTAAAAAGTGCTGCAATAGGCCAAAATTTACGTCCCAAAAGGCTATTTCCTTACTAGTGTTTACATGTGTATGATAGGTTTTAATTGCCTCGACTGTCACTTTTTATGATAATATTGGATCAAAATGTGTGGTACTTATCATAAAGATAATTATCAAATATTCAACTTTTTCTTGAAGTGTTTTTGGAAACATAAATCGGATGGATTGGTTCCTTTACTTTTAGCATTTATAAAATCTCAGTTCATTCCCATTTTCCTTGAAGCGCTTTTTAAAGTTTTCAGCGCCTTTTCTTTTTCAGCTTTCAAAGCCTTGATTTCTAACCTTTATCAAACCAATGTCTTTCTGTTTTAATGTCCTTATAGGTTTTACTATTTTAGATCTTTTTTTTTTTTTTGAAAAAAGATATCTTCTGATCCAACATTTCTATTTTCCCACTTTGTTGGAAGACAAAAAGGGGAAGAATATTTGTGTAATTTATTCGTTTATGCATTTTATTCTTTGACTTTCATATATAATGTTTTGTCTTTCATCAAAAGGGAGATTGAAGACACCAACTTGATTCCTAATATTTTTATGTTTAATGACGGATGCCAAAATGCAAAGTCAAAGATAGTTGACAATGTGATGGAAACTAAAATGCAAGTCCAACAGAGTTGGCAATGACCCAAAGTGCTTAAGCTACTATATTATAATATAATGTGATTTTCTAACCTTGTCTTTGAGTTTAAATTTCTTCTAACGTGTTGCATGAAGCTTTCCTTGGATAAATGATTTGCAGTAGCTACATCCTCAAAGAAATCAGAAAAGTTCAATGTACTTTATAAAAGGATACGAATATTCTAATTACATAAATCTTGTGTTTCTATCTTTCCTTATTTTACTTATTCTATTCTCTAACCTGACTCATTTGAACATGATTTTATTGTCAAAGATATCTCTTGCTTTCAGCAAATTAAAGTCGCATATATATGATGAAGATTCTTCAAGATAAATTTGGTAGTTAACAAATTTCTAGAATATCTATTTTAGAATAAATAAGTTTAAAGATTAAAGTGTAGCAAATTAAGTGGAAAGATTCTTGCTGAAAAATATTCAAATGAAATCAATCTTCAACAGCCAAAAAACAACGATTCAGTCACATCTACATTTGAGGACATCATGCTGAAAATATTGAAGAGAAATCAGAATTTCAGCACCATATTTACATCCCATGTTTAGCCCTTTATCCAGATACTATCTGTTGAAGTTCATCTATAAATTCCTATGCTTTGAAGTTGAAGGTGAGATTCAAGAATAGAAGCTTTAATCGAGAATATCAGTCACAAGTTACAACAACAAATCTTCATTATTTTCTCTCTAGTTTTGCTACCTTATCTTTATTTAGATTGAGAGAAAATCAAAGTATAAAATCTCGAGTGTTTAAAAGAATATTTTGAGAGAGTGTTATAATAAGAGTATAACCATAATACTCATACGTATAGAAAAAGAGAGAGAGAGAGAGATTTTTATTACTAGGGTCTAAGAAGCTTATGCGTAGCTAGGGTGCTATGGAGTAGAAGATAGGGATTCTGATCTTCTAGGGTGAGTTAGGGCTCTAAGAAAAGTAATAAAATAGCGAAATAAATCCTAAGGGTAGGCAAATTAGTTACCAAATTCATATCAAATCACTGTGTTTTGTCTGATTTACTTTTGCTTTCTACTTAAGTTTTTTTTTGTTTCATTCATTATTCAAAGCAGCGAACTATCAAAGTCCAAGCAAAAGCCTTTGAAATCAATTTCAAGGCATTGACATCCAAATTTAAATTTAAGTGCTAAGCTTATATTCCTCCTTTGGCAGTCCGTTCAAGACCGTGAGCTGCTAAATGTGCAAATCGGACATACTCTGTTCCCCCCTTCTCTTGAGTATATTTGATCATATTTCATCTTCTTATTGTTTCTTAAATAATATAAAACTTTTTATCATAAAATTATATGAAAATACAAAAAAAAAATGAAATTTACCTCATGATCATATTGAGTAAAGGGGCAGAAAACACACTAGCTGTTAAGTTGGGTGTTAGAAAAACACATAACAAACATTTATATTTGAATTAAGACATCATCTAATAGATATTGTACTGGTTGTTATATGACATAAGCATTTGTTCTCCTTATTGATATATAATACTAACAAATAGTATTATCATCGACCAATTCATTGGTCGGAATCCTAGATTAGAGAACTACTCACACATATTAACTATGAAATCAAAAAAAGTAATAATAATAATCATGATCTATACTAGAAATGATATTAAAGAAATTATGAAACAATATTAAAGCAATTAAAGAGAATAAAATAGTAAAGTATTGAATATAAAACAAAACATTTGTTGTCCACAAGGCTAGACTTTTAATCTAAATGTTTCAGTGTAATCTATGAACAAAACATGAATCTAAAGAGAATACGAGAGAGCTTTGTGAAAGCTAATGTAAACCTAAGCAAAACCTTATGACTATTGTTGCTTAATGCTAGACCTAATGATAACCGTCCTTTATAGCCGGCTTGACACCCAATAAGCCCGATTCATGAATAATGTCAAGCGTATACTAAAGTTGGGTAATAACAACCCTTCCTTACCATGAGAAACCTCAAGACTAAGGAAGTATTTTAGAACAAAGAGATCCTTCATATGAAAACAATCACTAAGATACCTCTTGAAATGAGAAATGGCATAATGAGAAGACTAAACAAGAACATGGTTAGACACATTCCCTTCGTATAGCAAAACAAGGAATAATCAACACAAGATTGGGAGAAACCAACAAACCCTAAGGGCCATAGAAAGTTTAGCAAACCATTGACAAGGTGCTTGACGAAGACCATAGAGAGACTTTCGAAGCCTACACACAAGAGCAGAAGCAAAAGAATGAAATCCAAGTAGAAGATTCATATAAATCTCTTCAGTAATATCACCATGAAGAAACTTGTTATGGACATCCATTTGATGCAATTCCTAATTTCTAGCAACCGCAACAGCGAAAAACAACTGTACTGTCACCATCTTTGCCATCAGAGCAAAGGTCTCATCAAAATTCACACCAACAATTTGTCTATTACTAAATATCACCAAGTGAGTTTTGTATCGTTCAATAAAACCATTGTCTTTGTACTTGATATTATGAACCCATTTGCATCCTAACGCCTTTTTACCCAAAGGTAAAGGCTCGAGAGTCCACGTGCCATTCATAAAAAGTGCATCAATTTCATCTTTCATCCCTTGTGAAGAATCAATAGGAGACAAGATAGGATCAATATACTCTAGAGGGGGGGTGAATAGAGTATGGTCGTTTTTTGAGTTAGGCTTTCAAGGCTTTGAAACGGGTTTTGAGATGCGGAAAATAATTAAAACAGGTTTCAAGGGCTTGAAGTATGTTTCACGCTTTTGAACAGAATAGGCTATTACGAGATGAATGAATTAAGTAAAGCAAAACGATATGTAAATGCAATAAGTAAAGTAGACGAGTATTTGTTACGAAGTTCGGCAATGTGCCTACGTCTCTGCCTAGGGTTTCCTACCCTTAGGATTTAACGATCTTTATTTACTCCTTTAGAGACCTAAAGCCACCTTTGAAGATTATCACCCAATCTTCTATACAGTAGCTTTCCCTAGCTACACTCTAGCGTCTCAATTCCTAGAAATAAAAATCTCCTTTCTTTTTCTGAACCTTTGAGTATTATAGACTTTACTCAAGGTATATCTCTCTTTTGATATTTCTTTTTTAACGCACAAGATATACTTTGTAATCTTTTCTCTCAATTCTAAATTATAATGAAGAGTAAGCACTAGAGAGGAAAGTAATTTGCTGTAGCTTGAATGTATTTCGTTGGAATGCTTCTTGTTCTTTCAATGCTTCAGCTTCAATCTATTTATAGAGACACAAGTGCAACGGATAGGCTTCATAACAACTTTATTCAAAATGCCGTTGCTTCAGGCTCTTGACTGACCACTTCAAGGACTTGAAATGTAACAGAATATCCGAATGACTCGAATTTCGGTTGTTGACTGAAGTTCTTCTATGAGAGCACGTCCAACAAACTTTGTTCAACCCAGCATATCTTTAATTCAACTCCTTAAGCTTAGGAAGACCAATTTGAAGATTGTTCACCCTTATCTTAATAGAGTTTAAATTAATTCAAATGCTTGAAGTCCATGGTATAACAAATTCCTTATTTTAAGGAACCAATTTGAATTGCTTAGCTAAAAAATATTTAATCATTATCCACTAACAACAACTCATTAGATGAACGTTAGTATAATATAAAATCAGCAGGAGTCGAAGGACTTATGAAGTATCATACGCATATACCAACTATGAACATATACAATCAACATATATTAGATAATATATACTTGGACATTTATTAATAGGGACTTTGTATTATCATTTTGACTTCCATCATTCATACTTATATAAGCAACATAAAACATATACATCAAGGTGGAGTCTTCAATCTCCCCCTTCATGGAAGTCAAAACATATGCATAATAACCTTAACATATACGCATAGCATAAGCATAAGCAATAACAGCAAATATGGCACTAGTATTATCACACTTAATTGGAATGCCTTTGAAATCAAGTCCAAGGTCTCGAAGCTGTTGAGATATCCAAATGAGTTGAGCACAACAGGCACCGGCAGTAATATATTCGGCCTCGGCTGTGGATAGGGCTACGGAATTTCGCTTCTTCGAGTGCCAACTAATAAGAGATGATCCTAGAAATTGGCAACATCTGGAAGTACTCTTTCTATCCACTTTATAACCTGCAAAATCGGCATCCGAATATCCAATAAGTTCAAAGTTACTATCTCTAAGGTACCAAAGACCAAAGTCCTTAGTCCCATTGAGATATCTTAGTATCCTTTTTACGGCACTCAGATGAGATTCCTTGGGGTTAGCTTGAAATCGAGCACACATACACACACTAAACATAATATCGGGTCTACTTGCGGTAAGATAGAGAAGAGAGCCAATCATACCTTGATATTCCTTTTAATTAATGGGCTTACCACTTTCATCTTGGTCTAGTAATAAAGTCGAGCTCATAGGAGTTTTTGCTTCTTTTGATTGAGTCATATTGTACTTCTTTAGTAGATCTCTTGTATATTTTCCTTAATTAACAAAGATACCTCCTTTTTCTTGTTTGACTTGTAGTCCGAGAAAGAAATTTAATTCTCCCATTAAGCTCATTTCGAATTCCCTACACATAATCTCAGAGAATTCCTTGCATAACAAGTCATTAGTAGCACCGAATAGTATGTCATCTACATAAACTTGAACAATTAAAATGTCTTTACCTTTGGTTTTTACAAAAAGAGTTTTATCAATTAAACCTCGTTTAAATTCATTTTCCAAAAGATATTTTGACAAACGCTCAACCCAAGCTCTTGGAGCTTGTTTTAGGCCATAGAGTGCTTTGTCAAGTTTGAAAACATGGTTTGGAAATTATTCGTTTTCAAAACCGAGGGGTTGAGCAACATATACCTCTTCTTGTAAGTAACCATTTAGGAATGCACATTTTACATCCATTTGGAATAGTTTGATTCGCATGAATGAGGCAAAAGCAAGTAACATTCGTATAGCCTCCATTCTTGCTACGGGAGCGAATGTCTCTTCATAATCAATGCCTTCTTCTTGATTGTATCCTTTGGCAACAAGGCGTGCTTTATTCTGTACTATCTTTCCATTTTCATCAAGTTTATTTCTGAACACCCATCTAGTTCCAATGATTGAATGATTTTTAGGACGTGGAATGAGTGTCCAAACTTTATTCCTTTCAAATTCATTGAGCTCACTTTGCATTGCAATGATCCAATCCAGTTCTTGAAGAGCTTCATTAATATTCTTTGGTTCTACAAGAGACACAAAAGCGTGAAATGCACAAAGATTTTTAGTACTAGAACGAGTTTTTATACCATATTTTGGATCGGAGATGATGTTGTCAATTGGGTGAGAGGAGGAGTGCTTAAATTTTCGTCTCATCATCAAGGGAGTAGAATCTGGCTGTTGAAGTACTCCTTCAAGACTTGGAGATGGTTCTGAGGGTCTTGAAACAATTTCCATTGATTGTACTGATTCTTGAGGTGGAGTTTCAAGGCTTTGAGACTGCTCGTCAGGCTTTTGAGCCAACGCATCATGGTCTTGATCTATCTCGTCTGCATTTCTTATAGGCTCTTGCATATTACGAACAGGTTCTGGCCTTTCTTCATCAGATAAGCTTTTATCTTCATCAGATGAAAATCCTTCATGTTTATTTAACTTTAAACCTGTAAAAATGTCACTCAACGTACCATTCTCGGTTTCATCAAAGATCACGTGAATACTTTCTTCAACAATTTTTGTACGCTTATTAAACACTCTATAAGCTTTCGAATTCAAAGAGTTGCCTAATAAGATTGCTTCATCACTACGAGCATCAAATTTCCCTAGGTTATCTTTGCCATTATTATGAACAAAGCATGTACATCCAAAGGATTTAAAATACGAAATGTTAGGTCTTTTACCTTTGAAAAGTTCATAAGGAGTTTTCTTCAAAATAGGTCTTATTAGACAACGGTTTAGAATGTAATTAGCTGTATTAACAGCTTCAGCCCAAAAATACTTTGGTTAACCATTTTCTAAAAGCATAGTCCTAGACATGTCCTCAAGAGTTCGGTTCTTACGTTCCACCACTCCATTTTTTTGAGGTGTTCTAGGAGCCGAAAAATTAAGAGAAATACCATATTTTGTACAAAATTTATCAAAGTTAAGTTGATCAAATTCTCTACCATGGTCACTCCTTAAGGCAACAATAGGTAGATTTTTCATAGTTTGTAGCTCTTTGCAAATTTTCGAAAACTCTTGTAAAGCTTTAGATTTTTCTCTTAAAAATGAAACCCAAGTAAATCTTGAAAAATCATCAACTACCATAAGGATGTACTGTTTTCCCTTAGGAGATTTGACGCGCATAGGACCGCATAAATCAATATGAAGAAGTTCAATGGGTCGAGAAGTAGTTACAACCTTTTTTGCTTTAAATGAGCCTTTGGTTTGTTTACCTCTAGCGTAAGCTTTGCATATTTCAAAGTCTTTGAAATCCATTCTAGGGAGGCCACGTACTAAATCTTTTGATGAAAGCTTCATCATAGTATGCACGTTAATATGGCCTAGACGCCTAGGCCAAAGCCTTGAGTCACCTGTCGTGGCTTTGAAACACTTCAAGCTTTCACTAGAAACTTTGTAAGTATGAAAAGCATAGACATTATTGCACCGAGGGGCTGTAAGGATGACTTTACCATTTTCTACACATTGAACCTCAAATTTATCTTTGTCAAAAATAACTTTATTACCTTTATCACATAATTGAGAGATGCTAAGCAAGTTGTATTTTAGACCTTCGACAAGATAAACATCATTTATGGAGTTTGATTCGGTTTCACCAAATTTTCCAATGCCAATAATTCTGCATTTTCCTTTATCACCAAGAGTTATTGTTCTGGAAGTTTGCTCTTTGATTATTGAAAATAACGAAGATTTTCCACTCATATGCCGAGAGCAAGCACTATCTAGAATCCACTTATGATCCTTGTTCTTGGTGATTTCCTACAAAATAAAAAGACATCAAACCTTTCTAGACCATTTTACAAATTTGGTTTCATACTCGGGATGGACCATATAAGGAGGTCTAGTCCCTTTTTGAACCCATATTTGCTTTACTTGGTCTCAAAAATACATAGGAAAAGAGTTCTTAATAATATGAGGGTCATTCCTTCTAAAAGGACATGTTAATTTGGTATGACCCTTTTTGCAACAATAGAAACATATAGGTGTACTCCAAGTATCCTTTACTTTGACAAAAGTGGTCAAATTTTTCTTTGGAAAATTTTTATTGAAACCAAGACCGCTTTTGTTTAAGGAGGCTTGGTGTACCCCTAACAACTTGTTTAGGGTTGCTTCCGAATGAGTAAATTTAATCAAGGCATTATGTTGTTCTCTACACTTCCCAGCCAGAAGCTTCTTCTTCTTCTCTAACTTATCATTGCAATAACTTAAAGAGGCGAGCTTTCTTTTTAAAACGGTGTTTTCAGTTTTCAAGGCCTTGACCTGCGTTTCAAGAGATGATTCTGCGGCTTTGACCTTGCTTTCAAAGGCTGACTGGGTAGCTTTGAGATCACATAATTCCTTTGAGAGACTTTTCGAAACACTTACCTGTTTGTTAAGCCTTTCTTTGAGAATTTTTGATTTAAGAATCAAACTTTCTTCATTCATTATCATGCTTTGCGAAAATTCGGATAGAACATTTGTAGGGCTTGACATTAAATTCTTCACAATTACCTCAAGGTGCTGTCCCTTTTCGCTTTCTTCGTGATTTGCCATCAAGCATAGATTTGCATGCTCTTCTTCTTCGTCACTCGATTCCGAATCACTCCATGAGGCTACCATAACCTTCTTTTTGAAATCCCTCTTAGGATATGTTTTTTTCTTTCATTGAGGGCATTCTTTAACAAGATGGTCTGTTTCACCACACTCATAACAAGTTAGTGTATTAACTTTATTCATTGAGTTAGATGACTTACCTTTATATTTATTAGGACGATAGTTGTCTCTTCCTCTTGGAAATTGCTTCTTCATTTTTAATATCTTCGCTAGACTTCGAGAAATAAGCGCAAAAGGATCTTCATCATCATCACTTTCGCCATCTTCATTAGAGACTTCTTCCTTCTTAGCTTTAAGTGCTAGATTCTTAGTTGATGAAGCTGGTTCTCCATCTTCTTCATTTAGGGACATTTCGTGGGTGATAAGTTTTCCAAGAAGATCGTCCAAGGGCAATGTTCGCAAGTCTTGAGCTTCTTCTATTGTCGTCACTTTAGGATCCCACTTTGATTTGGGAAGACAACGAAGGATCTTTTGAACCTTTTCTTCATTTGTGAATGATTTGCCAAGAGAATCCAGATTGTTCACTATTTGGGTGAATCTTGTGAACATCTCCTTCACGTTTTCATTATTCGTCATTTTGAACAATTCATATTGTCGGAGATATATACTTATCTTTGTTTCCTTCACTTGGCTAGTTCCTTCGTAAGTAACCACTAGCTTGTCCCATATTTCCTTCGCACTTCTGCAAGAGGAGACTCTATTGAACTCATTTGCATCCAATCCGTAATAAAGTAAGTTCATAGCACGATAGTTCTTCGCGATACTCTCCAAATCGGTTTGAGTGAAGTCGCCATCTTCTTTAGGGATTGAAACGCCACTTTCATCGTTCATCATGGGCACCTTAGGACCTTTCTTTATGATGTCCCATAATTCAATATCTTGATCTATGAGAAACATTTGCATTAGGGAGCGCCAATGGGCAAAGTTATTCCCACAAAACAATAGAGGACGATTTGAGGAACGTCCTTGGGCAAAACCACCATCACCTATTTGATTCATGATGCCTCACAGATGTTTAAATCTTTGTTTAGTGAGTAAAGCTCTGATACCAATTGAAGAATCAATAGGAGATAGGATAGGATCAATATACTCTAGAGGGGGGGTGAATAGAGTATGGTCGTTTTTCGAGTTAGGCTTTCAAGGCTTTGAAACGGGTTTTGAGATGCGGAAAATAATTAAACGGTTTCAAGGGCTTGAAATATGTTTCAGGCTTTTGAACAGAATAGGCTATTACGAGATGAATGAATTAAGTAAAGCAAAACGATAAGTAAATGCAATAAGTAAAGTAGACGAGTATTTGTTACGAAGTTCGGCAATGTGCCTACGTCTCCGCCTAGGGTTTCCTACCCTTAGGATTTAACGATCTTTATTTACTCCTTTAGAGACCTAAAGCCACCTTCGAAGATTATCACCCAATCTTCTATACCGTAGCTTTCCCTAGCTACACTCTAGCGTCTCAATTCCTAGAAATAAAAATCTTCTTTCTTTTTCTGAACCTTTGAGTATTATAGAATTTACTCAAGGTATATCTCTCTTTTAATATTTCTTTTTCAACGCACAAGATATACTTTGTAATCTTTTCTCTCAATTCTAAATTACAATGAAGAGTAAGCACTAGAGAGGAAAGTAATTTGTTGTAGCTTGAATGTATTTCGTTGGAATGCTTCTTGTTCTTTCAATGCTTCAACTTCAATCTATTTATAGAGACACAAGTGCAACGGATAGGCTTTATAACAACTTTATTCAAAATGCCGTTGCTTCAGGCTCTTGACTGACCACTTCAAGGACTTGAAATGTAACAGAATATCCGAATGACTCGAATTTCGGTTGTTCACTGAAGTTCTTCTATGGGAGCACGTCCAACAAACTTTGTTCATCCCATCATATCTTTAATTCAACTCCTTAAGCTTAGGAAGACCAATTTGAAGATTGTTCAACCTTATCTTGATAGAGTTTGAATTAATTCAAATGCTTGAAGTCCATGGTATAACAAATTCCTTATTTTAAGGAACCAATTTGAATTGCTTAGCTGAAAAATATTTAATCATTATCCACTAACAACAACTCATTAGATGAACGTTAGTATAATATAAAATCAGCGGGAGTCGAAGGACTTATGAAGTATCATACGCATATACCAACTATGAACATATACAATCAACATATATTAGATAATATATACTTGGACATTTATTAATAGGGACTTTGTATTATCATTTTGACTTCCATCATTCATACTTATATAAGCAACATAAAACATATACATCAAGGTGGAGTCTTCACCTTGGTACCAGCAAGGACTCTTGTTGGCTTCAGAGGAAAAAATCGGCTCAACACCTGCAATAACAGTTGCAAAAAACTGGTTGTGTCGTACAGAAAATTTGGCATCATTAAAATAACAAGCTATGGGAAATGGTGTACCTGAGGATCACTATGTTGGAGAGGGTGACACAGATGGGGTGATGGAGGGGTCAAGCCGGCGAACTATATTAATGATATAACCTTCGAGAAGAGAGCAAGGTCTCCGAGTTTGATGACTTTACCCAAGGAAGGAACAGCCATAGATAGAGCATCATTCGAAGTGGAAGATACTGGATTAAAGTGGTGCTGGTCCACAGACGCATGCGTAGAGCGGTAGAGGTCATGCCATCCTCTAGGATCTGCAAAATTCCAATAGTACTCAGGACGGTAGAAGACAGAGGTTGTGGCACCTGATATGAGGCAACCATAGGTGAGGAGCTTGCTAGAGAGGCAGGAGAATAGCTAAGGGGCCTGTTATCATCAAAGATGACAGGATCATTTGACTCTAAGATGTAATCTTGAATTGGTTGGAACTAAGGAGGTAATGGGTAGGGAAAAGGAAAAATATGCTCAATAAAAAAAACATCTCGAGAAACAAAATACTGTTTAGAACTCCAGAATAGTAGAAGTTTACTGCTTGGGTAACGTTACATGGTCTGCTACAGTCTAGCACTAGCCTACTTTCAAGGATCATGTAATTAGATTTCTGTTTTATATTTACTTAAAATGTCTTACATGATCTTATTGAGTAGCAGAAGCAATCAGAATTTCATTCTTCCAATGTAATATGTTAAGAAATTCAATGATACATGTGCCAATTGTTGGCAAATCATTGATCATTCCTGTAATCCATTATACAAAAAATAAGAACTCGTCATTGCCATTCGTGTACAGCACATTTGCAGGATCATAATGTAGAACTTTGTAGCAGAACATTATATTATAATACAAAAAACAAAGACCGAAATTCACCACATGATCATATTCAGTAGAGTAAGGGGCAGAAAACACTCTAGCTGTTAAGTTGGGTGTTAGAAAAACACATAAAAAACATTTATATGGACCAATTTTGAATTAAGATATTATCTTGCAGATATTGTACTGGTTGTTGTATAACATAAGATCCTTTATTTATTCTTTTTAATTGATATATATAATATTAACAAATAATATTATCATCGACCGATTCATTGGTTGGCAAGTTTGCATAGAAGAGACAATATGAAATAAGCCCAAGGAAGACCATGTTATCTCACAGAGTATCATTAAATTTGAGATTCCTCTTGTCTTCTGTTACTTTGGTATATAGGTGCTGAAGGATGAGAAATTCATCAAATCAAAACTTCTATCTTCCAACTCTTTGCCTTCAAAGTTCAAACAAACTAAAAGTACTTGAAAATGGCATCTTACCACACTCGTTCTTTCAGTTTCCCCTCAAACTCTCACCCAATCGCCGAACAGTTGGATGAACAATTGTGCAGATTGAGGTCTTCTCAAACGGCCTCGACATCATCCTTGACCAACAGACTTAATGGCCTTAATGATGTATACAAGTGTGTGGAGGAGTTCCTTCAACTGCCCCTTAATCAGAAAACTCAAGGCCAAAATTCATTTGAGCAAGTGTTAGATGGATCTCTAAGGCTCCTTGATATTTGCGCCACATCTCGTGATGTTTTGGCACTATCAAAAGAAAGACTCCAAGACATACAATCAGTTCTTAGAAGAAGGTGCAGTGGTGAGCTTGACATTACCAATGAAGTCACTGAATACCTGAGAACCCGAAAAACATCCAAGAAGATAATCAAGACGGCCTTGAAAAATATCAAGGAAGGCGAGCAAACTAAGGACAACGGGATTGAGATCAGGTTGAAAGACGTGAACACAATATCACTCGACATCTTTAAGTCTGTGCTTTCCTACATTGGTGGATCACAGAAAAGTAGTTGGTCTTTCTCAAAAATTGTCCGCCAAAGAGCCGAGAAGGATACAGCAGCACCCATCAATGATTTTGATGCAGTTGATGCTGCTCTGGAGTTGATGATCAGCAAGAAGAACAAAAATGTCGATATGTCACAATTAGTCAACTTGGAGTCACAAATTCAAGAAATCGATGAAGTTTTGGAAGGATTGTTTAGGCATTTGGTTAAGACCAGGGCAACTCTCCTAAATCTTATTAGTAACTAGAACAAAAATTTGTTACTGTACAAAAATTTTGATAGGTGAATATACAATATATTTTCTCCAATTTTGTATTCTTCAAGTTCAGTTTTTCAAAATTCTCTCATACATGCCACAAGTGTTTTGAAACCTGCAAAAATGAAGGGGGTAGAAATCTGGCAGTACAAGATGCATAATTTACTGCTGAAATAATTAATTTTTGAAATAAAATAAAGTCTCCCTTGAGAAATACTAATAATATGGAAAAATAATTATGATTATTATTTTCATAAAGTATAGTTGAATAAACGGTGAATTGAGAATGACTCCATGTGAAGGATTTGCATTGAATTGTCTCGTGAATTCATCGCTAACTAGCTGTTAGCTACAGAAATTTTGGTTGCAAGGAGCGTGCACATTATTGCATAGTCTCCTACAGTTAGGCACTCACCTACATTTTTGGATCTTGTACACTAGCTTTAGAGTTTATGCTAGGGGTGGGGTGAGGGTGGTGAGGTTCCTTCCATTCCAATAATCTCATTAAATTTGTTTAAGTATTGAGCAAACCAATGATTCATTTGTCTGATCATTTCCACTGGTGCGTGCGTAGCTGTTGCTTAGGATCGTGATGGACATGCAGGAAGCAGCATATGGCACAGAAAATCTCTATATTTTCTGAAATCAATACTTTGAGTATCGTTTGTGCTGTATTAAGCCGGCAGGTTGGGTAGGAAGGGACAGTATGAAACATAGCCCATGGAACTACTTAATAGAATAATCAAACAGAATATTATATTAAGGTCAGATCACATAGTAGTTACAACATTGGGTGTTAAGAAACATGCAATAAACATTAAGAAATAGAGTTGGAATGCATACTAAGCCGATATAATGTAAGTTGATTTGTTTTGGATATCAGTTAATTGGCAGGTAGGGTAAGAAGAGACATTGTGAAACAAAGCCAGAGGAAGACCTTAATAGAACTAGTATGAGAAACAGTTTGTCTTCTATTTGAAGTTTGAATATATAAAGGGAAGGAAGAGCAAGTTATCTAATTAACAAAGCTAAGCATGTCAATATTTTTTCCCTTCAGGCAAAATAAGAACTTAAAAAATAGTGTCTCACCACACCCATTGCCGGATCAACTGTTGTTTAGATTGAGGTCTTCTCAAGCCGCGTCTACTTCTTCAATGGCTTAAAAGCTTACTGTCCTTAATGATTCTTATCAGTGCGTCAATGAGTTCTTCAACTGTCGCTTAACCAGGAATCTCTAAGTGAAAACTGGGTTGAGAAGGTATTGGATGGATCTCTCAGGCTCCTTGACATTTGTGCCATATCTCGGGATGTCTTGGTACAATCAAAAGAACTACTTGAAGACATACAGTCAGTGCTTCGAAGAAGATGTGGGGGAGTACTTAACATCGTCATCAAGATCGTTGGATATACCATCAACACTCGTAAAACAGCTAATATTTCAAGAAGTGCTTGAATTATATCAAGGAAAATGACATAACTAATGAGGCCAATTCTATTGAGAGTACGCTAAAAGATGTTCAAGCGATGACATCAGTTGTCTTCTGTTGGAGTTTATGATTTAGTTGCCTAGTTGGAGTTGTATAAATAGATATCACATTGTAATTGTTCATTGACTGATACAAAAACAATAATAGAAAAATCTTGCGTTCTCTTTTCCTCTCTTTGCTCTGATGCTCAACAACTTCAATGGCTTCCCTTCCTCTTCTTCACCACTTCTATCCTCCATAATCAACAATTCTAACATCTTCAGTTCACTGTCATCTTTCATCGTTGGATCACAGAAAAGTAGTCGGTCTTTCTCAAAATTAGTCCAACAAAGACCTGAGAGAGGAAACAGCAGCGTCTATAAGTGAATTTGATGCTGTCGATGCTACTCTTGAGTTGGTGATCTGCCGGAAAAAGAAAGCTAATGATGATAAGTCAAAAATAATGAAATTGGAGTCACAAATTGAAGAAACCAATGTAGTGTTAGAATGCTTGCTCAGGCATCTCATTAAGACTTAAGCAATTCTTCTTTGGCTTCGTTTAATAGGGTGTAAAACGTTTTCCCTGAAAACTGTTTTCCTATTTTACATTGTTTGGTTTGGAGTAAAAAGTAAAATATAGGATGTAAAACTTATAATGTAAATTCATTTTACACCATATCGAAAACATTTTCCTTCAAAATTGGGAGTAAAACAATTTTACATCCATTCACTCCAAAAAAAATAACAACTAACAAACAGCTCACGCATTACCAACTCATTCATAGAGATGGGCACGTGTCGTATTGTGCCCGTCATGGACCGTGTTAGCTCATGCCTTACCTCTAGTCGTGTTGTGCCGTGCCTAATTGTGGTGGTGTCGTGCTGTGTCGTGATGCCTTTCCCTAAAAGTCGGCCAATGGCCTATCACGACCTATGTTCTTGGTGTACCGTGTCGTGCCTTGTATTGGCCTAATTTTCTAACAAAAATAAAAATAAAGTATATAGTAGAATTGAAAAAAAGTTTAGATAATATAAGTTGTATTATAAGAATATAACAATATAAAAATAATAGTAATATTAATTGTAGTAGTAATAATAATATTACTACTAATAATAGTATTAAATAATACTAAATAATAGTATGTTTTGGGCCGTGCTTCGTGCCAAATTGGCGCGCTACTCACATGCTAGTGCCTGAATTTTTTTTTATTATCCGCAGCGTGTCGTATCGTGCCATAGCCGTGCTCATATCATACTGTGCCAAAAGGGTGTCTGCTCGACCTGCGTGCCGGCCTGGCCCATGCTTAGCTCTATTCACGCATTTTTTATTTATCATCGTCTCGGTAACCTTTCTCTCTCTATGCTCCACACTTTCTCTCTATTAAAATTTGGGGTAAAAATCTACAATTTCTTTTCATATTCTTCGAATATTATCAAGTAAGTACGTTTTTTTTAATCTCGTGTCTTGATTATTAAATTATCATACTACACTAGTAGAAAAACAATCGTCAGCGACACTTTTATAGAGGCACTCACTAAAAAAAGTGCTGATAAATGTTACATTTAATAAACTTTAAGGAACTTTAGAAAGTATTTCAATTGCATCCCTGTACACAAAAAAAAAAAATTATTTCCCAAAATGTTAAAAACTGTCAGACTCAACCGACATTATTGTTTATAAAAAAAAAAAAACTACATTACTATCTTCATCAGTTGATGTCCACTCTCTCCATGACTCTCCATAGCAATTGATCCTCTCAATTCCCAGGAAATTCTTTTGTTTAATCATCAATTTGCTTAATTTTTTTCTTCTGAATTCTCAACCCATTCCCACGCTAATGTACACTTGATCAATCCATTCAAGTTTCTGATACTAAACCACTCAATTGTTGTTTTTCTTAATTCACATATTTGTCAATCTCTTCAATTTTCTCCCTAATTCCCAGTCCTCCATTGCCATTGTTTTAAGGTAAAATTCTCAAACCTAATAGTATTGCGTGTGCTTGCCTAGTTTAGGCCAACGGTGGTGACGGATTGCTTATGTTATTGCCACAATATTACTTATTCAGTCATTCTGTATTTCTATCATGATCATTGATGACAATTGATGAATAAAAAGAACGTAGAGTGGAGGAGATAAAAGTACTCTCTAGTGATGTTGCTAAGTTAGTCTAACATTGTACCAAGTCTTGGGTTAGCTGGTCTTACCAGAAATATTTGACCGAAAATAGGTTCCCAAAAAACCAGTACTAATACCCTTTTAATTCAGCATGTATTATCAGTTTATCTATCTTTTTTGGTTTTGATTAGACCACATGACCGAAGATCTAACTAATCTAACTAAAAAATAGGAAAAAATTGTTCTAATTTGTGGATTTATTCCATGCATTCCCCCTTTTCAAAAATTTGGTGGATTTATTTCTGGTTGGGAAGTATCGGGGTAGGTAAACTAGGTAGGAGGTATTCAAACTTCAAAGAATTATAAAGTAGAATATTCTATTGTATTGAAGGTTGAGGATGCAAATGGGTTACTGATTTCACATTTGAGTTTTATGCAAATGTTAATGAATTCTGGGTTCCACTCTTGGATGGACTCTTAAGTCTAAATAGCTAACCATGTCAATATAAGTCTTACTTGAATTAGAGATGGCTGCTTAATTGGCTGAAGATTGTTATTGAAACAAAATATACTAGTTTTCCGTATTGTCTTGAATTCACTTGAGAAATAATTAACTCCTCTTTGTATATTTATGTTATCTCAGGTTTGTCATGTGGATGCATTATATACCCCATAATTGGTATAAACTAAGGACCATTGTGTGTCCAATCTACTGCTTTTTTCAAATTAAATGGAAGATTCAAGGGATTTAGAGATATTAAGAGGAGATATTTAGAGTTATGTTGATTGATTTTTGTGTCGTTATTGTAGCTGATCATGTTTGGTTTTTCGACAGTTCAGTGTCATACTCAAAGTTCAGTGTCAATGTCATACTCATAGTTTAGTGTCATTGTCATTGTCATACTCACAGTTCATTGTCATACTCTATAGTTAATGGTATTTCAAAAGGTAGCACCAGCCCCTGTCTAGAGGAAGGATCTATCACGTACTACTTTAGGAAATAAGCAGCAGTAGTAGATGTTAATCAAATCTATAATCCTTTGACGTTGCAAAATATTCCCAACTTCAGTTTTGCTGAGAGTTAAACCAATCTCAAGTTTAGTTTTGATGTTATGCAGTTTAGTAGTGAGCACTAGTCAGTTCTATAGTATGATTACCTTTTGCTGCTCGTCTGAAATTAAGTTTGGCAATTGCATGATTCATAATTCTGCTCCAAATTTCCCAGATCATCTAGAGCAATCAGGTAAATATTAATGGCATTGTCTTGTTTTTAATTATTTTGCCTGCGTCAACATCTTTTTCATAATCTTTCCCAAATATCCCTTAATAGGCATATAAAGGAATATGTTAATGAAAGCAATAAACATACAGCTGCGCAATAGAACCTGCATTAATCATTAGTTCAATCGTGAAGGTTTGTGCAGCCCTCATAACACCTAGTACTTTATTTCCTTCTTTAATTAAGGAATTCAATAGTAAATGCAGCATCAATGATAAACTAAGAAGAGTTGCAAAATAAATAACATTGATTAGTAACTATATTCAAGGATACTTACATAATAAGATTGATTAGTAATGGGTCATATATAGATGATTGTATTACCTTTGAATGCTTGATTAAGATATTATTGATGATTAGAGAAGTCATATTTATTCAAATCATAATCTTTTAGAAGCTGGCATTGCTAGTTTATTTTTTTTCCTTGATAGCCAGCTGTATCTACTCTAAAGTTTGGTGTATTTTTTTTCATTAATAACAACAAGAAGATATCCCTCATGCCGATAATGTAGTTTTTATTATTGATTTTTGTTTTGAAGATTACTATTTTGATTTAGTACTAAGAACTTGTTGATATAATGCTAATATCCCCATGTTTGGTGTAGGCTCATAATAGCCCATGATCCTCCTTTCTAATCAATCAACAGATTCTCATTGTGCCATCCCTTATTAGTTATATTTTTGGAGTAGTGCTTATGATTAAATTGTCAAGTATTTATTATTTAGGTTATAATAGCTGAAAGTATGAAATAATAGCAAATTGAGATAATGGACTATGTGTTATACATGCTTAGCATTGCTTTGCTTCACCAATAGTTTCGGACTAGTTAGGTGTTGTGCTGTATAGCTAATTGCCAAGTTGTTTTAATGCTTGCTTAAGTTTGTTTTAATCCTAGTCTAAAGCTTTGTAACTTTGGAGTAGATACATCAAGCAATATTCATGTTTGATGAAACTTTAAGTACAAATTTTCTTTTTCTTTTTAGACTTTCGTGTTTATTATTGACTGTATGCAAATGATTATTACGTACCTACCTCAAATTTTATCCAATTTAGTACAAAATAAAAAAAATAATCTAGATTTCTCCCTGATTCTATTGAACCATGAAAATTTCTCATGAAATGTGGGCAATCAACAGTTTATTTGAAATTAGAGTAGAATTTTTCTTTTTTTAGAATTTAAAATGTAAAATTACAAACTATTACATTATAACCGGTTGATTAGTTTACCTGTTTGATTGCGAATATATTTACCTATTTGGTTGATTTGCTTCTTCGATTGTGAATACTCCTTTATAATTAGCTTAAGGTTTTTTTTTTAATGTTGAACCAAATGTTTTAGGGGTTTATGGTTTTATGGAGATATTTATCTGTATAATGTAATATGTTAGTAATAGATTAGAGAAATATATTGCAGAATTTATAAAAAAATATTTATTATAGCATAACAAGTTTAGCTAATGACAAACAACTATAAAATACAAAATAACTGAAAATGTTTAAATGTAAAATCATTTTTTATGCAACTAAACAACGGAAAAGTTTCATGAAATTGAGTTTTCCACCGTAAAAAGTTTTTCATGGAAAACCATTTTCAGTTGAAAATGTTTTACGCCCTACTAAACGGAGCCTTAATGTCCTTAGTAACTTAGTAAAACAGAAACATACCTCTGTTCAGAAGAAATCTTCTGTGAATGAAAATACTATACTTATTGTGCTCTATTACGCATGATTCTCTGAAGTTATAGTAGCAGTAAAAGAAACAAGTATTGTCGTTAAACTGTTAAAGTAAAAAAAATTTCCTTCATATAAATCCTTATAATGTGGAAAATATATCGAATTATTTGATTTAAATTGGAAGTTTCAAGTTATCCATAACTCTTTAGTCAAAATAACAATTCATATTGATTGAATCTAGCGGAGTTTCATATGTTTACTATGGGAGGTGTCTCATTTTAATAGTGGTTTACTGGAATTCTCTTTAGTCAAAATAACAATTCATATTGATTGAATCTAGCGGAGTTTCATATGTTTATTATGGGAGGTGTCTCATTTTAATAGTGGTTTACTGGAATTTCTTTTTTTTCATTCCACTTTTAATTAGATAAAAGTCTATTTATCGTTCTTTTCTTATATACAAATTAAAGAAAACTTTCTCGCTTTGACCTCTATTTTTTCTAACTAATTAAACAAATGAAAAAACATTCCAATTTGGATTCTCATTTTTTTTTATTTGTTAGGTTCTTAGAAGAGAGAATTCACACGTAAGAGACCTCTAAAAAGTTTTCGTTTAGTTCAAAATGATCAATATGTTGAATCCAAACAAGTGATTGACGAAATTCACACAGGGACATCCCCCTTGAATTTGAGGAAAGGGTTCGAAAACATATTTATTTAGACTCAGATGGAGAAATATATTGGATACTGATACGTACCATGCATTCGAATTTATATACGGTAATGTTCATCTTACCAAAAACAAGTCATTTAAGAATAGATGGGAAATATCATATTTGGAGACAGATTATAGCAGGTGTTTTTCTTCAAAATAATTTAAGAAAAAAAGAATAGATGGGAAATATAATATTTGGAGACAGTCCCTTTGTCTGTAGGAACTCAGAAAATGTTGATACAATTCATACAATACATGATATATGTAAATAGCTGGCCGCCTACAGGGAAGCACTAGTTTACATTTTCTGATCATGTTGGTAAGTTCAGTAATATATTCGTTTGAAATCCATAATGATCTCAACTAGCCTATAGAAATCTTTCTTTAAAATTTTTATAAATTTATTTAAACATAATGAATTTCCGTAAACTTGAATATAATGTCAAATTCGTATTTTCACTCATGAGTAGCGGTTCCTTAGGATCTCAATGGACATACAGGGTGCAGCATATAACATCGAATGTCTGACAACTGAAAATATAATAAGTACAAAGAGTATATAATCTGAAATGGATTACATGAACTGTGTTATAATTAGTTGGCAAGTTCAGTATGAGGAGACATTTCTAAAATAATCCAAATCACGTCGTGTTACACTAATTATATGATTATTTTTGCCTTCTATCTCTTATTTTTGCCGTAGGTCCTAGGGTTCCTTGCTTCTGCTTCACGCCGTCAACCCTCGCTTCTTCTCCGTGGCTGATACACCCCCCTTTCTCACTAATGTCAAATCTCTCATTCCACTCGTTCTCGATGTTGGCAAGGTTGAGTAGACACCTTGGGCTACTCTTTTTCGTAATACAGCCAAGGTTTATAGAGTGCTAGATCATATCGATCCGACGGCCAAGAAACAAGATGTTGGCGATGATGTATGGGAGCAGCTTGATGCTATTGTTCTTTAGTGGATTAATGGCAATAATTCTATGAATTTGCTCCTTAAGATTCTTGATGAAAAAGTTACAGCCATGTCTGCACGGAATCGTCTACGTGAGATTTTTCAGGACAATAAGTGTACTCTAATTGTGCACTTGGAGAATCAGTTCGGCTCTATTGAATTGTTTCAATTCTCGTCACTTTTGGATTACTGCCAAGTCATCAAATCCATCTCTATCCAATTATCTTCTTTGGGTCATCTAATTTCTGATGCAAGATTGGTTTTTCAACTGGTGGGGCGTCTCAAGAATGAGGATTACAAGGTTATGGATGCCCTTGTTCAACAATCTGACCCGTTACCAAGTTTTGATAAAGCATGCTCTATGGTTAAACTTGATCGAGTGACTCGTGAGAATAATAAAGATCGAGTGGGTACATCCATGGTACTCCTTACATCAACCACTCCACCCTCCCAGCCATTGCAATTTTCTAGTTCCGGTGGGAATGGTGTCTACCGAGGCCGAGGTAATGCTTGTGGGGGTCATCATGGAGGTTGTGGTTGTGGTGTCTACAAAGGCCGAGGTAATGCTCGTGGGGGTCGTCATGGAGGCCGTGGTCGAGGGGTATGTCGTCATGTCATCAGACTTGTCTCAGTGGTTATCAATAGTACCGTCCTCGATCCTCCTACTTGGTTTGTGACATTTATGAATAATTGGGCGTCTTCTAGTTCGCATCCTTTAATATCGAGTCTTCCCCATGCTCCTAGTCCTTGCCCTTATCTTACGCAAACCATCCCACAAGCTACTCCACGTGCTGATCAGAATTTTTTTATTTTTAAGCTTTTTTTAAAAAAATAAATTGAAAAATGAGCTGATTTAGCTTCGAATTAAAAACGCTGCCTCCTACAGTGTTTTACCTAATGCAAAATCGCTGTGCAGGGCAACATTTTAGGTAAAAGAAAAACGATGCCCAAGGCAGCGTTTTTTTAGAATATTTTCAGGAATCTGTACAAAGAATCTGGTCAGTTAGCTAGTCAAAATCGCTGCCTCAATTTTCCTGAGGCCCAGTTTATTATTTTTTTAAAGAAAAACGTTGGTCAGGGCATCGTTTTTCTTTTACCTAAAACGTTGCCATGGGCAGCGTTTTCCCTTGACCCAGATTAAGCCTCCTAAATCCAGCCTCATGCAAAACATTGCCCTGGGCAGCGATTTTGCATTAGGTAAAACGCAGCCCGAGGCAGTGTTTTTAATCCGAAACTAAATCAGATTATTTTTTAAATTAGTTTCTAAGCTATCTTATTTTTCAAATTTTTTTTAAAAAAAGCTTTAAAAAAAAAAATATATGCTGATCAAGCGCATTTTACAGCTGCTACGTCGAATCCTCATGTGGGTCTACTTTGCCCTGGCCCTCAAGCTCTGGTTTCTACTCAAGGTTCTAGTTTCCTTCCCACTGAGCTTCCCACGTTCTTCAGCACACTTCAACTTCAACCTCCAAACTCGAATTGGTACATGGCGGACACAAATGCCACATCCCATATCATGAACAATTCAGGTACTTCCTCTTCTACGTATAATTGGTGTGCTTTAAACTCTTCAATTATGGTCGATAATGAAAAATATATACTAGTTATAGGATCCTGCAATACTACTTTACATGCTCATTTTCCTCCCCTATCCCTTAAAAATATTCTTCTTGCTCCCCATGTCATTAAGAATCTTATTTCTGTCTGCCAATTTACTCTTGACAATTGGGTCTCAGTAGAATATGATCTATTTGGTTTTGCTGGAAAGGATATCAGGATGGGGAATATCTTGATAAGGTGCAATAGTTTGGGTCGTCTTTACTCCTTGTCCCCTACGCCTTCGCCTGTGTCTCGTTCTGCTTGTGGAGTTCTTTCTCCGACGGTGTGACACAATCATCTTGGTCAATTGGGTGCTCAAGTTTTTAGCTTCCTTAAGCATCATAATTTTATTTCTTATACTAAAGGTTCTCTACTTAATCTTTATCATGGTTGTCAATTGGGCACACACTCTAGGCTTCCTTTCGTTTCTTCTTCTAATAAAACATGTGCCCCTTTTGATACTGCCCATACTGATTTGTTTACTTTTCCTCTTCTTAGTCATACTAGGTATCACTATTATTTATTGTTTCTTGATGATTACTCTCATTTTCTATGTGTTTACCTACTCAAGACCAAAACTAAGGTTTTCTCTAAGTTTGTTCAGTTTCATTCGTATGTCAAAACTCAGTTTAGGAAGGGAATTAATGCATTTTAGTGTGATAATGGTTAGGAATAATGCAATAAGAGTTTTTTCTTGTTTGCCCAAGCTCACACCATGGTTTGATGTCATTCTTATCCTCATACGTTTTCTAAAAATTGCAAAGTTGAAAGAATCACTAGTAGAAAACACTTCAATTGCTTCGTCTCAATTGTTGCAGTTAAATACATTTCGAAGCACATAAACCTAAATGATGCGGTTATTTAAATGCCATAGAAAAAAGAATTCTCGAAAAATATCATGGTCATAAGTGTTGCAGTTATTACAAATAACCGCAACACTTGTGTTATAAGTGCTCCGGTTATTAGAACTAATTGCAGCACTTATTAATGGCCTGAAAAATGTAAATATATCAGTGAATATTTGCTGCAGTTATTTAAAAAACCGCAGCACTTGTGTTATAAGTGTTACGGTTTTTTTAATAACCGCAACAAATATTCATGGAATGGAAAATGTTAATATATTATGAACATGTGCTGCGGTTTTTAAATAACCAGAGCATTTGTTCATTAATATATAAACTCATCCTTTTCTTTTCCAGGCCATTTCAAAACACGAAAAGGCTTCCCCAGACTCCCAACACTTTAGCGCACGAAAAAAAACCTAACTCTACTAACCTTCGTCTTCTCTAGCTAGCCCTAACCCCATAACTTAACATCCCCTTTTTCGTTTCTAGCCCTAACCTTATAACACCCACTATCTAACTTTCTTCCTCATGCAATTTGAAACCTACTCCTCTATCCCATTCGTGCCTCCATGGATATGGCGTAGCGAAGCGTTTTGAAGCTTACTCATGTCTCGCACTTTGAAGAAGTCTACATACTCTAAAGTTCAAAATGTAACGGTTTGTATCTGCCTTGAACCCTAGTATATATTTTTTTTTAATTTTTTTTTCATTATTTATTTATATATAAATGTGAAGATGAAAAACTCTTATATGTTCACATCTGCATGTTATATGTTGTGTTTATGAAGGAATAACCCTTAAAAATCGAATTTCATGGATTATAGGGTGTTAGAGGCCTTTTTTGGAGAAAATAAGTGATCAAATCCCCCATAAGGAATTCGGGGTGGGTAGATCTCAAAAAAATACACAAGTTAGACATATTATAAGCCCCATTTGGAGTCCCGTAGCCAATTTTATGGCTTCTCAAAGTTTTTTTTGAATATCTCAAATCATACATCATCAAGGCCGCTAAAGGGTAACATATTTGTGTAGTACCTATAAAAATAGGGGGTTTCAAATAAAATTACACCATTCGGACTACCGGGCTAAGAGATATGCCTCTCTGAACTTTCCAAAACCTCGGAATAGCACCCGAAATCTATGAAGAATTAATTGGTTGTTTATTTTGACTGTAAAACATTGTAGATTGCGATTTTGTGTGCCAAAACGAGTGGTCATAATAGAATTTTTGATTTATATGCTTCATGGTTGATCATTTCTTAGCTTTTCTTATCTTTTATGACATATTATTTAACACAATATGCATGATATTCTTAGCTTAGATCAGATTATGTTCTTGATTAAATGTATTGTGTTGTAATAGTATATAACAAATATATTTGCAAATATAATAATTTTAAGAGATATTAATTATTAATAATATACTTTTATATGTATGTAAATTAACACATAAAATGACCTATTAAATTTTTTTTTGTTCTGGAAACCATCAATTGCTGCAGTTTTTGAAAAAACCGTAGCAATTAATTTATATGTGCTGTGGTTATATTAGAAAACCACAACACATATAAATTTCAGAATAAAAAAATTAAAAAATCAATTAAATGATGCGGTTATTAGAAAAACCGCTGCAATTAAGAGATGTATTTGCTGCAGTTTTTCTAATAACTGCAGCATTTGTTGTTTTTATTGTTGCATCTAAAAAACCGAAGCATTTGTTGTTTTTCCATGTGCTTTGCCTATATGTGCTTCGTATCAATAATTGCAGTATTTAAAGCTAAAAAACTACAGTAAATAGACATTTCTCTACTAGTGAATGATTCATACCATCAATAATCTATGTCGTTTTTTGCTATTTTAGGCCTCCCTTCCTCCTAAGATGAATCTCTTAATATGGATGCTTATTTATTAAACATTCTCCCGACTAAGGTGCTGTAATTTCTTACCCATGTTCAGTTATTATTCCAGAAAATCCATGCCTATGATCACATTAGGGTGTTTGGGTGCCTATGTTATCCTAATCTTTTGACAGCATATCCCCATCACTCAACCTAATATTTCTTATGTAGTCCAACAGTTATGCTTGTTTATGCAGGATCCTTGGGTGCCTCATTTTGATGCTATGAAGCGAGTCTTACAATATCTGTAAGGTACTTTGGTCTTCAGTTCACGTCAACTCCGGCTTCTGAGCTAGTGTCATACTACGATGTTGACTGGGACGGTTGTCCTAATACACGCCAGTCTACCTTTGGGTATTGTGTTTTTCTTGGTGATAATCTAATTTCTTGGTATTCTAAGTGTCAGAATACGTTATCTCAGTCTAGTGTTGAGGCTGAGAATCAAGTTGTCGCTATTGTTGTGGGAGAAACATCTTGGATTCGGAAACAACTTTTGGAATTTCATTGTCAATTTCCTAAGGCGAATATTGTCTATTATGATAATATTAGTGTTGTTTACATGTCGCATAATCCGATCCAATACCAACGTACTAAACATGTGGAAATGGATATTCATTTTGTTTGAGAGAAAGTTGATCTTGGTCACATCCGGGTGCTTCACGCTCCTTCATCTTACTAGTACGCAGATATATTCACTAAAGGACTACCTCTCCCATTATTTTCTAGTTTTCAGTCTAGTCTCAACATCAGCTCTGCACCCGTTTCGACTATAAGGGTGTATTAGGCAAAGAAATTACATAATATATGTTTATATGTAAATATTTTATAGATAGATAGTTGTCTAATTTATACCCTTATAAATAGGAAACCCTATCATAAGTCTTCTATATATACTATTGGCTTATTAATGGGAAGGGCAAGGAATTATACACTACTTATATATATATATATATATATATATATATATATATATATATATATATATATATATATATATATATATATATATATATATATATATATATATATATATATATAATAAGAAGGGTACTTGAAATGAGAAGGATTAGAAGACATCTTGACTTTTAATCTCCTAAATCTAACAGATGATATTTTACGTACACATAATGACCCTTTTTTAACTCATAATAACCAAATAATTTTTTCACTTACAATAACTCTTTTTATTACTATAGTGAATCTTTTGTTATTATTATAGTGACCATTTTTTTATTTTTATAGCATCCATTTTTTTACATGAAATTTTAAGCATTAAATCTTACCATTTGAATGGCCAAGATCTCTTCTTATTTTTTCTTATTTTGATCACTCTTCTCATTGGATCCCTATATATATATATATATATATATATATATATATA
Source organism: Dysphania ambrosioides (assembly GCA_026401315.1). Lineage (NCBI taxonomy): Eukaryota > Viridiplantae > Streptophyta > Magnoliopsida > Caryophyllales > Amaranthaceae > Dysphania > Dysphania ambrosioides. Next base: position 20,241,804 of record CM048667.1, read on the forward strand.
TATATATATATATATATATATAAACTAATGTAGAAGGCAGATCCAATTTGTTCAACTAGACTTTCATCTTCAACTTCTTTGTATTTTGCCTTGACAAGCCTATTACAAAATCTAAAAAATGGCTCCTTGCCACACTCACTCATTGAGTTTCCCATCAAAAGCTCACCCAGTTGTTCATCATATCATCCCTAAAACAGAAATTTAAATGCCTTAAAGATTTGTACAGCAACCAGAAATCAAAGATTTGTATCCTAAAATGTTTGCTTAAAGTGGACTTAAAAATCCTGAATGGTTCTCGAAGGCTAGCTGCTTGACATCTGTGGCATATCAAGGGATGTCTTGGTACAGTCAAGGGAAGGCGTCCAAGACCTATACAATCTTTTTTAAGGAGAAGGTGTAGCGGTAAACTTGACATTACCAATGAGGTTGTTCAATACCTAGCACCCGATGAAGTGCCAAGAAGATTATCAAAAAGGAATCTGCGTAAACTACTAAGGTTCACTCTGTGAATGATAGTTCGATTCTTATATAAAATTTTATGAAATACGTACCTATACATCATCTTTCCTCATATCTTGTGCTCCGTTCCTTGGTTTTTTTTTTTTTTTTTTTTTTTTTGCCTTTATTCAACTATGGTTCAAACATCATCGAAATTGAAAATCATAAGAAAAATTTAGATGGAGATAAATTGAGTATGGAACTTTTTTATAGCTTTTGCAATAACAATCTCAGGGCTTAGCTCGGAATGAGTATCAAGGGTTAGCTGAGATCTTGACTAAGCAAAATTATGAATTAGAGCATATGTCAAGGTCTTGAAATAAATAAGCGGAAATGCAATTGATGCCTTGACAATGTGTAACATGAATTGAAGAACTTAAAAGAAATTGCTGGAAAATATAGTAGACACAATGTACAAGGATTTTCAAACGCTTTTTATTCATTTTCCTTAGATCCCTAGAGTACAACCTAGAAGAATACACACTCCTAATCCATAACTTCCCTCTATTGAAAAATGATAAAAAGGACCTTACGAACCTCAATAAAACAGACAAACCCCTTATATAGACGACTAATGGTGAATACATAAATGTTGTTGCAGTAGCTGAGTCTGTTAGGCTCAAGGATCGTATTTCGCTACAAAATTGCCTTTACATACCCAAACTGTTGTATGTCAATCAAATAACGAAAGAATTGGGATGCATAGTCTTACTTACGTATGATTCTTGTATCGTGTAGGACACTCAAATAGGGAGGATCATTGGGCATGGTACTGAAAAGAATGGACTCTATTACCTGGACGAGGAATCTAAAATAGATGTCATAGCAGGCGCTGTAAAATCAGTTAAAGATCAACTCAAATTATGGAATTGTCATCTTGGTTCGTTCCCGATGTCATAGCTAGCTGCTAACCGAACTAGCCCACCACCAGCCCCCCCCCCCCCCCCCCACCCGGTTCGTTCCCGATTTAGGCTACACCATATCTAACTCGGCTGGACTGTCTCATTGCCACTAATTTTTGTAATCTTTTGAGAGTTAATATTGAGCTCAAATTCTAATTTTTGCGGAAATTTTCTAACTTTGCTACTTACAATTCAACCCCCACCCCCTTTTGTTAGTTTTAATTCACATAACCATTGGTATCAGAGCGGGTTACTATTTAAAGTAACCTTGAAGAGAAAAGTTCTTGTCAAGATTAAAAACTTATGAATAGGAGGCCATACTTGTAAGAAAATTCATAAAAATGTATCGGAACAAAAAGGCAAGTGACCAAAAAGTTCAAACCTTTAATAAAAGAATCGAGTTCCTAAAAATTATTTGGGTTGTCACAAATGTGGTAGCTTGGAACATTTTATTACGGAATTTCCCTTATGGGAATCTAAGAAAGGCAAAGCAAAAGAACAAGTCAAGCCAAACAGAAACACCTATGCTTATACAGATGTAAGAAGAGTCATGATTGCTGCTTGGGGTGATTTGGACTCCGATGAAGAAGAAAAACAGTAGGAAGAGGAATGTGCAAATTTGTGTCTTATAGAAACTCATGATGAGGTAACTTATAACTCTCCTGTATTCATGACTAAAGATGAACTTGTTTGTTTGGTTACAATAATTTTCGATAATAACAAGGCTTTAAATCACAAGAAAGATCAAAGTGAAGAGGTTTTAAAAATTTACAAAGACCGCATGACTTATCTCACTAAAAACAAGAAATGATGTTCAAAACTGTCTTTTGAAGTTAATGGATAGGAAAGTGAGTTTAAAAGAGGCTTATGAAAGACTAATAAGGAATGAAAATATAATGTTTTAGGTTAAATTAACACAGTATAAACTTTTTCACATTAATCTCTCTACTAATTCAACTAAAGTTCCAATAGGTACTTTTAACGAAGAATTTAAAAAACTTAAAATTGATTTAGAAACTGCTAAAAAATCTAATGAGGCTCTTGAAAAGGAGTTTGAGTTGTTTAGGAGAGAAAAAAATGTAATGTTTACCTATAAACAAGATATGTACTTACGGCGGACAAATAGGGCATTTATTGGGACTAAAGGGAAGATTGTGTTAACAGGAACATCAAGCAAATCTGGTTGAAAAAGCTAAAGTTTATGATGATGTAAAGTAACCCAAGGTTCCTTGGGTTTCTATTTTTAACAATTAACTTTTATGCAGGACCTAGTAAGGGGGAACAAATGTGGTACCTCAACAGCGGGTGTTTCAAATACATGACCGAAGATAAATCCAAGTTTCTCTCACTAGTGGCATACAATGAAAACTGTGACCTTTAGATATAATAAAAAATGGAGCAATTATTTGAGCTAGAAAAGTTAGAAGGTCTAGTTCCTATTCCACTGTGATCTTGAAGTTAGAAGGGTTTGATGCACAATCAACTTAGCATATCACAATTTTTTGATAAAGGAAACTCTATAATTTTACTTCTAATAAATGCAAAATGGTGAAGAATGACACATGGAAAGCTATTTTTGAAGGAACTTGGAAAGGGAACATGTATACCATGAACTTTAATGAGATTCTAACGAATCATCTAACTTGTTTAAGTGATATAGAATATGATCCATTTCGTTGGCATAGGAGATTCGAACATGATAGCCTTTCACTTAACAAACTACAGACAAAGGAACTAGTTGTACGCATGTCTCAGATCAAGTTCCAAATGAATCAAGTTTGTGATGCTTGTATGGAAGGAAAGCATGTTAGAAGCTCTTTCAAGTCAATAAGTATTCTAAGCACATCTAAACAATTAGAACTCATCCATATGGATTTATATGGTCCAATGTGTGTACAAAGCTAAAATGGAAAATGTTTCTTACTTGTGTATTATGGATGATTACTCTTGTTTTATATTGATAATATTTCTATGTAGAAATAATGAGACTTTTGAAGAATTTATATAATGGGCTAACCAATTTCGAAGGTGTGTAAGAAATAAAAGTGTTAACATACATGAGGATTGACCACATAACTAAGTTTCAAAATTACAAGTTTGACGAGTTTTGCAGGGAACATGGTATTAGTCACAAATTCTCAGCCCTAAGGAAACCCCAATAAAATTGGGTTATGGAGAGAAAAAATCAAACTCTTAAGGACATGTCTAGGAAAATATTGATTGTTAGTGGATTGCCTAAACTTTTTTATCCAGATGTTATTAACACTACATCATATGTCATCAATAGATTGATGATAAGGCTAATTGGAAACAAAACTCCATATGAACTCTTGAAAGGAAGAAAACCCAACATTTCATAATAAAGAGAATTTGGGTGTAAATACATTGTTTTTAACAATAATGAAAGAAACTTGGGTGAATTTGATGAAAGGAGTGATGAAATTGTATTCCTTGGTTATGCCTCAAATATTGAATCTTATAGAATGTTTAATAAAACAACATTGTGTATTGAAGAATCTATACATATTAATTTTGATAAATCATCCTTAATAACCCTTGAACAGGAACATGAAGATTTTGTGATTAGAATGGTTCGTTCCATAAACCCAGAGGAATAAAAAAATTCAAGAAAAGCAACATCCAAAATTGGAGTTGGGTGAATCTATAACAGTTAGAAAATGATGAAGTGACAGTCAAAAGGACACAAATGAAACTCCAAACTCTAAAGTTCCTATTACAAAAGCCAGTTCTAATAATGAAGGCACCTCTCAAGTTTTAGATGGAAATTTCCAACAAAAACCTTGGAAACATCAGAGTTCTCAATTATTAGATCTCATTATCGATGATCTTGGAAAGGAAATTCAAACAAGGTCTCAACTTAGGAACTTTTGTGCCTTTCATGTGTTCCTGTCTATTTTGGAATACTACAATCATACTAAAGTTATAAAGGGTGTTAATTAGTTTATTTCCATGTAGCAAGAGCTTAATCAGTTTGAAAGGAACAAGGTTTGGCATATTGAGCCAAAATCTACGAGTAAAGAGTGATTAATCTCAAATAGATATTTAGGAACAAGTTGGATGAAAATTTACTATAATTTGGGACAAATTAAGATTGGTTATAAAAGGTTACAGTCAATATGAAGTTATTAATTTTTAGGAGACTATTACTTCTTTTTCTAGTCTAAAAGCCATAAGAATTCTTGTTGCTTTTACTACTTTCATGGGTTTTAAATTATATAACATGGATATGACATGTTCTTTTCTAAATGGGTATTAAACATAAGGAAGTATTTGTGGAACAAATCTCAATTTCAAAAATCAAAAATTTCCAAACCATGTTTATAAGCTTGATAAAGTTGTTTTGGGCTAAAGCAAACTCCTAAAGCATGGAATGAAATGTTTTCAAAATTTCTTCTTAAAAATGATTTTAATCATGGAAAAATTAATAAAACCTTATTTTTAATGTCAAAAGGAACTCACCTATTAGTTGTGTAAATTTATGTAGATGATATTATATTTGGTGCAACTAATGAACTTTATGTAAATACTTTACAAATCTCATGGGAAGTGAGGTCGAAATGAGCATAATGGGGGAGTTAAATTTCTTTCCTAGGTTACAAATCAAGCAAACCGAGAAAGAAACAATGATTCACCAACAAAAATATGTAAATGAACTACTAAAAAATATGAGCTAGAAACTACAAAGATGGATCATACTCTCATGAGAACAACTACAAGACTAGACGCAGATCCCAAAGGAAAAGGTATTTAGCAAACCAAGTACAGAGGAATGATTGGTTCACTACTTTATTTAACTACTAGTAGACTTGAAATTGCTTTTAATGTTGGTCTTTGTGCTTGGATTCAATCAAACCTAGAAGAGTCTCACCTAACTCTTGTAAAGAGAATTTTGAGATACTTAAAGGAACATATGACTTATGCTTGTATCATCTAAAATGTAATCATTTTGATCTAAGGGGATATGCTAATGTAGATTATGTAAGTGACCTAGTAAATAAGAAATGTACTTCGAGTATACTACAATGCCTTGATCCTTGCTTAGTTTTCTAGAGTTTCAAGAAACAAAATAATATTGCCTTATCCATAGCTAGAGCTGAATATGTAGTTGTTGTATCTTGTTGTTCCTAAATGTCGTGGGACGACACAAGTGCAATTTGCATTTCAAAAGATCTTATGAATCACTTTAGAGTTAAGCATATTCACATTAGACTTTATTTTCTAAAGGATAATGTTGAAAAAAGGCTTAATAAAATTGGATTTTTGTCAAACAGAAAAATCAAATTACTAATATTTTGACTAAATCTTTAAATACGAAAAAGCATGAGAGAGGGAGATTAGAACTCTACATGATATGGATCCATTAATCGCCTCTAAAGTTCCTTTGAGGTATAACACTTTGAACTATAACACATATATAGCAACACAACATTTATGTGCTTTTTGCATAATTAAAGTCTTATCTTGCTATGGAAACTCATGATTAGTTCTATTTGAGCTTGCATATGTGTTATAATTAATATGTTTCGAACACTTTGTTTTGTTCTAGTTCAAGATGGAGATAGTTAATTTTTCTTTAATCACATTTTTTTGGGTTATCCTTTCCTACTTTTCATATTACTACTAAGAGTTAGTATATACAATGCCTTGGTCACTGTTGATACTTTTCTCCACCTTACTTCTTATACTTAAACTCTTATTCTAGTTTTCTGAAAAAAATTTGAAATTTAGTATATATAGTGTTTTATGACACTATAGATATATACAGTGTTTTATAACACTATAGATACATCTTGTCAACTTCTTTCTTCTGCACATAACTTACAATTTTTTTCCTTTCCCACTAAGATAAACTCTCAAAATGTGCGTCTAGAATTTCGGACCAAGGGAACCCATAAACTCCACCCACCTCTCATTAAAAACTCTCACTCACATTTTCCCTACTATCAAAGGCCTTCACCCTTTCAAATCCCTCCTTTTAACCATCCTACCATAAACCCTAAAAACTTAAATTCACTCTCACTCCGTCAACACAAAAATGTTGCGTACAAGCTTCAACACCATAATCCCCCGTCATTCTCATGGCTCTCGTCAACCAACTAAGGATTATACTCCACCACTTCCACCCACGCCCATTTCCATTCACAACCCCACACAAACAAATAATAAAATTACCATCGAATAAATACCACTCAAACTTGCATCTTCATTATTGGCTTCTTCATTTATAGGAAAAATACAAAAGATGAGGCTTGCTCTAGGGGGGGGGGGGGGGGGGGGGATTGATGAATGCTAAGGAATTGGACTTTGGGCAAAAAGGATCACCCCTAGTTTTGCCATCAATGTGAATTGGTGTCACTAATGTAAATATATACATTAAACTTCTTGATATTCTAAAATTTTAAGGATGGATTAAATTATGGACTAAGCTTGCTTGTAAACCATTATATCTTGTTATCAAGTACAAATTTATTAAGAATTTTGGGCATGAAAATGGAATTTGTAGTAGTATGGTAAATGGTGTGAATATTCAGTTTGATGTGGATTATTTGGTAAGGTGTTTGAGGTACCTAATGAAGGGTTTTGTGAATACTTAAAGCATAAACCTAGTGTACGTTTGGGGATATGGATTCAAATGCAATCATGAGGTTTGTTAAAGGAGACTGAAAAAGCTCTTCCATAACCAAACTGTGTACTTTTTCTTCATTGGTTAAAGTTTTGTTTGACTTGGTGTGGAAAGGCATAATTTCTAGAACTCAAAAACATAATGAGGTTAGTTTTACATGTTTGATAGTTTTAGAGTTGATTTGGGAGGATATGGGTCATTTTCTTAAAAATTGACTAATGCCTTCAAAATCCTCTATGTTCAATTGGAAACTTAGAGTCCAAAGCCTTTTCAATAGGAGTACCAAAAATAGAAGGCTAGGAAGAAAAGAAAGAGAGAAGCTAAAAAAGAAAAAGAGAGCGAAAGCACAAAAGGTCGTTGACTTAAGGCCCATGGAGAAAAAAGTTATGGTCAAAAAGACCGTAGAGAAGAAAGAGTGGAATAATTCCTAAGAGGAAAAGCATGAGGGTGGTAATGCAATCAAAGGAACCCATTGCACATGCTTTTGTTAACTTGTTTGAAGTAGAAAATGAGAATGCAAAAGGGTTGCTAGTCAGTAAATAGAGTATGCTCATGCTTATTTAAATTTAGACCTATAACATCTTGTATGGGTTCTTGCATAATCTTGATAAGATAGTCATCTTCATCATCTGATGAACCATCATCCTCTTCATATGAAGAGTACGCTTTATGCTTAATCAAAATTAGACCTATAAAACTTTCACTCAAAATATCATTATCACTTTCACCAAAAATAACATGAATACTTTCTTCTTCAACTTTGATACGTTTGTTGTAGACTCTATATGCTTTGCTAGTTAAACAGTATCCAAGAAGTAAAACTTCATTATTATGAGCATCAAATTTTCCAAAGTTGTCTTTGCCCTTGTTATGGACAAAACAAATACATCCAAAAGATTTTAAATACTAAATATATTTGGTTTTATATCCTTAAATAATTCATAAGGATCTTTGTTTAAAATAGGGTTTGTCAAACATCTATTCATTATATAGTTGGATGTGTGAACAGTTTCAACCCAATAATATTTTGGTAAACTATTATCTAAAAGCATTGTCCTTGATATATCCTCGAGAGTGCGGTTCTTGCATTTCACCTCCATTTTGTTGAGGAGTTCAAGGAGCTAAAAATTATTAAAGTTACCATATTTTGTAAAAAAATTATCAAATTTTAATTGATCAAAATTTCTACCATGGTCACTTCTTACGATAATGATTGATAGATATTTAGAAGTTTGTAATTCTTTGTAAAGCTTTGAAAAATCAAGTAGTGCTTTTGATTTTTCATGCAAGAAGGAAATCTAAGTAAAATGTGAATAATCATCAACTACTACTATATATTGTTTACCTTTAGGAGATTTGACATGTATAGCTCTATATAAATCAATGCATAGAAGTTTAATAACCTTTATGGCATAAGTGATCATCTTGTTTGCTTACCCCTTACACATGCATTTCATAGCTCATCATTCTTAAAACTAAGCTTAGGCAGTCCAAAATAGAGAATCTTTTGAAGAATGTTTTCTCAAAGTACACATGTTTACATGACTAAGTCATCTATGCCAAAGCCTTGGATCATCAATCAAGGTGTTGAGAGGCAATTCAGGCTAGTTTCTACAACTTGGTCAGTATCAATCCATAAACATATTCACTTAGGAGCAATGAGTTATGCATTAGCAATTTTTTTGTTTGGTAACCCACACTTGTCATCATCATATATTACTCTATTACCTTTGTCACACAACTATGAGATACTAAGCAAATTTTACTTCAAGCTTTATATTAAGTAGACATCATCAATTGAGTTAGAAGACCAACTTTACCCATACCAATTATTTTATAATTGCCATTTATTTCCAATAGTGATTGTGCCTGTGGATTTCTTTTTTAAACCAGAATACAATGATGATTTTTCACTCATATGTCAAGAGAATCCACTCTCTAAAATCATTTAAGATTCTTAATCTTAGTTTCATCCTACAAAAGAACAAAAATCAATCTTTTTAGCTAGACCAAATAGCGAATTTGGACTCATAATTGGGATTAACCATATTTGGTGGTTCAGTCCCTTAAAAAACCTAAACTAGTTTAACATGTTCTCTTAAATACATTGGAAAGGATTTTTTTTAATAATTTGAGGGTCTTTCCTTCTATAAGGGCATGTTAATTTTGCATGGCCCTTTCTACCATGATAGAAGCGTGTGGGTATTTGCCAATTATCCTTTTCTTTTAAAAATGTGATTAAGATTATCTTTAAAAAGTTTTATATCCAAGACCACTTTTGTTAAGAGATGTCTGGTGCTCACCTAATATTTTATCAAGGATAGCTTTGGAATGAGCAAATTTTACAATAAAATTATGTTGTTCTCTACACTCCTAAGTTAAATGTCTTTTTCTCTCTCTCTCTAAGTTATCATTATAATAATTCAAAGTAGTGAGATTTCTCTTTAATGCGGTATTTTTGGTTTCTAAGGTATTGAACCTCCTATCAAGGGACGACTGCAAGGCCTTGACCTTAACTTCAAGGGATGCTTGTGAAGCTTTAAGAGAATCTAGTTCTTTTGATAAACCTTTTGTTATACTTTACCTGCTTACTGAGATTAACCTTGAGGATTTTTTTTATTCAACATTGAGGCTTTTCTCATTCATAATCAATTTTTTGCAGAAATTCAGAGAGATCAGTGGGACTCGATATGAGATTTTTCACCATTCCTCAAGTTGTACCTCTTTTGATTCTTCATTTTTTTCCATTAGGAATAATTTATCATGTTAATATTCTAAATCACTTGATGATTTAGAGTCGCTCTATGATGCTACCATGACCTTCTTCTTATCCTTTTTGTTTTACATGCTCTTTTTCTATTGTGGACAATCCTTTACAAAACAATTTGTGTTTCTATATTCATAGCATATTACATTAACTTTATTCATTGAGTTAGAGGACTTACATTTATATCTCGAGGAGAAGGGATAATCTCTACCTTTAGAGAAGTTCTTCTTCATCTTTTGGATCTGGGCTAGGCCTCTTACTGCTAGAGTGAATGGATCTTTGACATCTTTAATATCACTTACTTCGTCCTCTGTTGAGCTTTCCTCATTTTTTGTCTTTAATATCAGGTTCTTTATAGTGGAGGGAGGCTTACCATCTTCTTCATTAAATGTCATCTCATAGGAGATAAGCTTTTCAAGTGGATTATCTAGTTGCAAGATCTTTAAAGTTTGAGCTTCCTCAATAACTGTGACTTTTGGACCCTATTTGGATTTATCTAGACAATAGAGAATCTTCCCAATTTTTTCTTCATTTGTGAACACATTTCCAAGAGAGTATAGATTGTTTACTATTTTTTTAAGCCTAGTAAACATTTCTTTGACTGTCTTATTTGGTGTCATCTTGAATAACTCATATTGCCTAAGAAAGATGTTGAGTTTATTTCCTTTACTTGACTTGTACCTTCATATGTCACGACCACTTTATCCTAGATGTCTTTGGCACTTTGGAAAGTAGAGATAGTTGAACTCATTTGCATTTAAGTCTAATAAAATATATTCAAAGCTATATAATTTTTTGTAATACTCTCTAATTTAGTTTGATAGTATTCATTTTCATCATATTAAACAATTGAGCCATTTTCGTCTGTCTTTGTTGGTACTTTGAGACCTTTTTTATTATGTTCCAAAGCTCAAGATCTTGATCAATAATGAACATTTGCATGAGGAAGCATTAGAAAGCTGATGAAACATAATTTATAGAGTTTTTAGGCCTTTTTAGGTTGCATTATTCAAACATATTAGTTCATATAGTTGTATTTTAGGTAGTATTTGCATAAATTATTTATTTTGTACTCTATTATGATTTGTTTTTGATTTTTCTAATATTTTAGGTAGTTTTATATCTATTTAAATACTTTTGAATTGATCTTAGATTAGTTGGATAATTATTGCAAAGAAAGTCGACGAATTGAGGATTTTGATTGATGGATTCATGCTCATGGATGATTTGATTGATATTCATATTCACATGAGGCTATACTAGTCTGTCCAAGGGTCAAAAAATAGCTGGCAAGGTTGAATTTGAGTTGAAAATAATGAAGTACAAGAGTTAAAGAGGAACAAATCAAACACATATTCACTCATTAGATCATTTTCATAGATTAAATTAATACAATTCTAATTGAGATGGAAACTACACTTGAAGAGCTTCGCAACAGTAGGTCATACGCTTTGTATAAGTTCATATGACAAAAGTTACAAGCTTACAAATTAAAGTCAACCCTAAAAGTATGACCGCAACCAGGAGTTGTGGATCTGAGTTTTACTTGGATTGAACCACTAATTCGTCCATAATAATTAGTTTTGTCACCTCTATCTTATTTTTTGCTTTCTATTAAATAAGAAAAATATAAATATTGAAGGGAATTGTCTCATTTTCTCTCATGCATTATTTTTCCTTTGGTTTTATCTTCTCTTAGAATTGTTGTCTTACTTTTCTCTCATCTCCTATTCATAGAAAACCCTAATTTTATTTTCTCCATTACTCAAAAGTTATAGAGGTAGTATTATTTGATTTCTTCTCTATTAATTTTGTTTATTGCTCTGACATCTACTATCGTTGATTATTAGTATTACCTTTATTATTTTTCATTCATGAATTTCAGGTTTATTATTGTCATTGTTTATATCAATTTGATCATGAATAGTGAGTAGATTTCTTTTTAGGGTTTTGAGAATCCATGAACACTTCAATAAAATAGTTTTGTGTTAATTAATTGGTTTTAAGTTTACAATTGAATTCCTATTATTGATTTTATCATTGCTTACAAATAAATTGTGATCAAGTTCAATTGTATGTTGGGTAATTGTAGAATTTGAAGTCGAGAGGTAAAAATACCACAATAAGACCATAGAATAATAGGCTCGACAAATATAGGCAAGAGTGAGAGCCACTAGAATAGTCTTGAGGGAGTCTAAGTTCAAGAGAATTAGTGAGCCCTAATTTGATGAATTCATAAAACTTGTTATTTATCACTTCTCAATTGATTTGTTTGTTCATGGTGAACCATTGCCCTAGGATTTAGTTAATTTGAGTTAAGTCTTTACTTAATTTTAATTGCTAATTTCTTAGGTTAACTACAATTCCAACCAAGGCCCTTTCATACAGTTTAAACTTTTAAGGACTAATAAAATTGTGTCGCTTCCTTGAGGATACGATCCCTACTTCCCTAACTATATTACTTGGTATTGTCGGTTTATTTTTAAAAGATGTACAATCGCCCGTTCATGAGCTAAATTCGTTCCACGGAACAAGAGAGGATAATTAGCTAAACGTCCTTGAGAAAAACCTCAATCACCTATTGTATTCAAGATTCTCACATACGATTAAATTGAATTTTGTGACTTAAACTATGATACTAATTGAAGAATTAGTAAGAGTATGGATTGGACAAATAAGATAAGAATGTTATTTTTTTGCACTTTTCTCAATAACGGTCTCAAGGCCTTAGAATGAGTATCAAGGATAAAGCTAAGATCTTGACTAAGTGAAATAATGAAGCTAAGCAGATGTCAAGGACTTGAAATGGATAAGTGGTGATGTTGTTGATGCCTTGACAATGCGTAACTTGAATTGAAGAACTTATAAGAAATTGCAGAAAAATATAGTAGACAACATACAAGGATGTGCTTACGAAGTTTAGTGTCAATAGGCCTATGTCTCCTCCTATGATTTTCCAATCATATGATATAAAGTAATATAAATTAATAAAATATTATTTATTATTAATTAATATTTATTGTAGTGTATTTAATCTTGTTGATTATTAACACTTCCTCTATTTCTTTTTATTCTTCTAAATTGGAATATTTTAGGTTTTAGATTTAAACTTTGGCCATATTTTCTATCTAATTATAAGAATAAATATAATCAAGTGGGTTATTGATGGATTTACATTAATATATATTTTTCAAATATCAACTTTTTATAATTTTTATTTAAATATCTTTTTAAGGTAATTGGAATCTATGTAAAAACAAATAAGAAGAATAAAAAATGATTGGGGAATTAATTAATAAGTATTCTTTATGAGAAAAACTATTAATTACTAATTATAAATTAAAATTATTTTTGATTGTTAAAATCATTAATTTATTATTTTTTAATTAATCCATATTGTAAATTAATAGATAATATAATTACTAGAAAATAAGGATAGAAAAGTAATTTGAAAAAAAAAGCGCAAATATAATTCAAATTCTAGTAAGACTATCTTTTCATTATTTGCTTTTTAGCTAATTTTTAAGCCAACATAAAAGTCGATTACCTAACATTTTTTGTTTATTTAATGCTATTGAAAAGTAAAAAATCAATAAATAATCAGGTAATAGCCATTTATCAAACTTCCCCATGAAAAGTACAAATCAAATCACATCTTGCTAACCTGAGTAATTTGTTTATTTTAATTAAGTAGGGTTGATGGCTTTCAAGTTTATTTTCCATTCCTTTCCATAAAAGAGGGTTGATGGCTTTCAAGTTTAATTTCCATTCCTTTCCAAAAAAGATTGAAAGGTAGTCACTGTTGGAGGTAAGACACATCTTTTCTTAGCCAATTCAAAATATCTCAATTAAGTTTTGTTCTAGTCTAAACCAACTTATGTAACCCCATATCTAGTCGAAAACCTATGAATTTTGTATTTTGGTTCATGTAATAAATTATAGGCCACTATCCTTACAAGTTATGAAGTAACCAACTGAAGAGATAAGGTTATAGATCTCATCCACACGTACACAATTTCATCTTTGGCTTGTGAATAGAAGGCCAAATAAAATTATACTCAGACCAAAAATACTTGAGCTCTACTCAAAATCATTTGATCAAAATTTGACCTAATACGAAGATCACCTATCGTGTACCGAACCTCATTTCAAATACTTATAATGATGACTAGTTTATACCATAAACCTATTACAATAAAATCTAAATATGATCCAACTCGAATTGAGAGGGTAAAAAATCAAACACATAGAATTTTTATTTAAACATAAACAAATTCAAAACCCAACCAAATAACCCTTTTGCCTCCTTAACCCATAGACCATTAGAATTAATTACATGCACCAGAGTGTACCCACTTTCAAGAGTAGTTTTTGCTCATTTAAATTCCAATGAGTTCAGGTTTAATTAATAAGAAAAATATACCCTTAATTACACCTATCTTTAGATGCATTTGGGTGCATGCTAAATATTCCATCTATTAGTTATCGGGCAAAGCTAATAAATAAAGTCTGACCCGATGAGCTAACCTGACTTGGTCTTATTATTTCAAGGGCTCTATTTTTCGAGCATGTTTCCTCCTTCAATTGGCCCAAACCCAAAAAGTTCATGTTACATGACTCACATATGACATACCTAGCAAAGGTGTTCGTAAAGACTTAAGCATACGATTTGAGTTTAACCATACGATTTATCGTTATAATGGTTATTTAAAAAGGTTAACCGTAGCTGAAATGTAAAAATTGCTTGCCAAAAAATTATTTATTGGTTCGTTGACAAATTAACCATTAGCCGAGATAACGAATATATAACAAAAAAAATGAATAAATGAAAAAAGAGTTGCTTGATTTGTTCATATCATAGGAACCCTCGTTAATTTCTCATCAATTATTTCAAAAAAAGAAAAAACAAGCTAAAAAACTAAATTTATTTAATTTGAAAAGCATAGAACTGATAGCAATAAATTAGGTTAACTAAATTGCAATTAAGAACATTATGGCGACTAGCAGCTAACAGATTGATCCGGTTGGATTTCTTGTCTATTATGTTTAGACTTAGGTTTGTTAATGGGAAGATGAGAGGATGGTGTTAGTGGAATCTAATTGTCCCACCCACAAAGCCTTGCTAAATCCAACATTATTATTGCCTTTACCTCACACTCCATAATTGAATCTCCTTTCTAGAATTCATGTGGGCATTACATCTCGCAAATGTTATTTGCAATCTCAGAAGAAAAAAAGAAGAATCTTAGGGTTCATCTAACGTGAACCAACCTCATAAATCGTGATAATTGTCAATAATTTTCCACATTTATGATATCTCACAAGTATAGGTATATTTTTTTGATGGAGAGGGTGGTGTTTGAATTGGGTAATCAAGAGAGGAGGGTGGTGGAAGATAAGGTTGATTGAACAACTTCTGGAGAAGAGAAAAAAAGTGTCCGGAGGGCGGTGGGCGGTGGGCTGGCTATGCATGCAACAAACAGAAGAAGAAAATCAATTATGTTTAGGTTTTGAAGATATTTGTTTTTTTTAAAAAGGATTATTTTCTAAACAAATAACCATTAACAAAATACCATAATCGTTAACGGTTAATATTACAGAAGGTGGACGTTGGACCCGGGTGCACGATGCGCATCGTGCACCCTGGGTGAAACGCAGAGGAAAATACTACAAAACGCAAGGGGGAAGCAAGTGGATAGAGCAACTTTTACACGTCAGCTTCTCCACTGACCATTCCCATGTTTTCGCTGACCATTTGCGGTTTAAATTTTCCCCCCAGAAACCGTCAATGTAATGTTCATTCAAACAAAAAACGTAAATGTTCATTCGTTTACAGTAGAATGTTCATTGTTTACAAGAGTATGTTCATTGGTTCTCTTAGATTCATGGACTGGAATGAAATGTTCATTCAAACACAACACTAGTATGTTCATTGGTTTATACTAGTATGTTCATTCGATAATACTAGAATGTTCATTCTTCTAGGCTAGTATGATCATTGGCATAGCGTACACAATATTAAAAATATATCACAATTTCAAAATACTTTTACAATCATAAAATATATTACATAGGTCCTCATACGTAACAATAATTGAAATATTAAATTAACCAAATGCCAATACATAATCATTACAAATTAATGCTTTTTTTTAACTCTTTCTGTGAAGTAAAACAAATGTTCACTGCATAATACTAAATGTTCATTTCCTCTCAAACAAATGTTCAGTGACTCGTTATAAAATGTTCATTGTTTAAACTTCCAAACCAAATGCCAATATATAATCATTACAAATTAATGCTTTTTTTTAACTCTTTCTGTGAAGTAAAACAAATGTTCACTGCATAATACTAAATGTTCATTTCCTCTCAAACAAATGTTCAGTGACTCGTTATAAAATGTTCATTGTTTAAACTTCCAAACCAAATGCCAATACATAATCATTACAAATTAATGCTTTTTTTTAACTCTTTCTGTGAAGTAAAACAAATGTTCACTGCATAATACTAAATGTTCATTTTCTCTCAAACAAATGTTCAGTGACTCGTTATAAAATGTTCATTATTTAAACTTTCAATGAATTATATTGAACTAATTCACCCCAGTAAAGAAATGTTCATTGCTTATTACATAATGTTCAGTGATGTTCAACTATATGTTCATTGGATAACTACGTAGTTTTCACTCGTATAATTGTGACATTCATTTTAGCCTCGTTTCATGATTCCCAATGCAAAAAAGTAGTGTACAGTACCTACTACAGTGACTAATGCAAAAAATCTTTGCTTTTCACGTTTACCAAGTATGTCTTCTCACACTTACCAACTACATACCACAAAGCACGTTACCCTACTGCCACACTTGCTGACCTGTATTCCACTACCATTCAACTCCAGAAAAAACCTCTACGTTTCGTATTGTTTCTCTTGCGTTTTGCATCGTGCAGTTTTGCATCGGGTGCACGATGCGCATCGTTCACCCGGGTGCACTATCCTATTTGCGTTAATATTAAAGGTTCGGTGTAATCGTTAGGTTTGCTAAAGTAACTTGAAAATGGAAGGATTAAAGGCAGTTAACGGTTAAGATTTTTTTTCCGCCTTGAATATAATCGGCACGATCCGACTATTAAGCCCGGAATGCTAAATATTTTGGGCCGGGTATGATTCCTACCGGCCCATTATCAGATCTACCATCAGGTGAAAATCTTTGGGCTGAATATTATAAAGTACTCTGTAAGTCCAAACTACAGCGATAAAAACCCGTAAACCGACTCACTTCACATTTTTCATAACTTCTCCGGTTCTCCATATTTGATATCACACGTCACCCAGAAACCCAATTGAATCAGCCCCCATTAATGGCAGTCGAGGAGGCAGAGAAATCAATGGCGACAACGACAGCAACAACAGAGGAAACCCATAACTCGGATTTGGAGGAAGGAGAGATAGTTGACGTTGATTCATCCATTGATAAACCCACCAAATCAATATCCGCAACTCATCCTCTCGAGAATTCCTGGACTTTCTGGTTCGATAATCCTTCGGCCAAATCCAAGCAAGCTGCTTGGGGTAGCTCTATTCGTCCCATCTACACTTTCTCCTCCGTTGAAGAATTCTGGAGGTTGTTTCAATTCTTTCTCCTCTTTACTTTATCTTTGTTTTTTTATAATTGTATTTTGTGATGTGGGTCTTTGTGCTTGGTCTTGAATTTGGACTTGATTGGGTGTTTTGTGATGTGGGTTATGGGGTTTGTGTTTTTTTTGGGTAAGGGTTTGCATTTAGATTTGATTGGGGACTTTGTGATGTGGGTATTACTGTTAGGATTGTTTTGTGTTGAGTTTTTTATATGGGTTATTGGGTTTAGGGTTTGAATTTGAATATAATTGGGTGTTTTGTTGTGTGGGTATTATGGTTATGGTTGTTTTGTGTTGATTTTGTGATGTGGGTAATAGGTTTAGGGTTTGACTATGATTGGGTATTTTGTGAATTTGCTCCTGTCTTGTATAATTTGTTTTTTTTTTTGGTTGATTTTAGCTTATTTGGTATAATGAAAAATATCGGGCTTGTGAGTTAGGATTTAGTGAAGAACACATTTTATTGAAAATTTTGATGGGAAATGATTAGGAGTACTTGTTCAGTGTTTTTGGGTTTTCTTGTCTATTGAGGATGATTGTTACTTTATCATCCTGAATATTTAGTGTTTTCGTATGACATTGTGATGTTATTGATGAGAGTGATGGTAGTTTGTTCATAACGTAAGATGGAATGTTCGTTTTAGTAATTAGTGTAGAGTCTTTATATTTAGATGTTAGTAATCAGAAGGTTCGGTCTTTTACATGATGTTTACAGTATATATTGGGTTTTGGCTCTTGATGAATAGCTTTTTGGTGATGTTGATCATATTTTTGGTGATGTTGCGGGACTTATGCCTTCGAGAACCTGGGGAATGAGGAGTGGAATAGTGCTATTCTTGCTAGTGGTTAGTAACTTAGGGTATCTGGAATTGAACTAATAGTTTACATTCGAGCATGGCATATATCAGAATGATGTTGATATATCTTAGATATTGCCTGGAATCGTCGTGTGGCTAATCCTAAGTCATTGGCTATTTGAACTATCTGTAGTCTTAAGATTTCCGTTTTTCTAATTACATGATTCTTGTATCTCCTTAAAGCTATTTCATGAAATTTTCTGGTTGGATTATATGGAATTCGTTTAAGGAGTAATTGTCATTGAGCTTGTGTGTATCTGATATCTTGTCTCAGTAGTGTTTATACATGTAAAATCTTTCCATCCTGTAGCCGGTGTTAGACTTGAAAAATTCTTGTGTTGTACTCTGTATCTTTTCCTTGCCATCTTATTCCCAGACTAACATTAGCCAATATTGAGTAGTAAAGCAGTTCATTTTACTAGTTACTAGGAAAATATATATAGTAATATTGGTGGACCATACCCATTTTATTATTGTAGAAGGACTTCTATATAATTCATTTTGTTGTACAATGAGTGA
Source organism: Dysphania ambrosioides (assembly GCA_026401315.1). Lineage (NCBI taxonomy): Eukaryota > Viridiplantae > Streptophyta > Magnoliopsida > Caryophyllales > Amaranthaceae > Dysphania > Dysphania ambrosioides. The sequence goes on from CM048667.1 coordinate 20,260,625, forward strand.
CTTACAGTCTACTTTCCTCTCTTTCAATCTCTTTGTATATAAATTCAGTATATATATCCAGTGGGAACGCATGTGCATTTGTTTGTCCCCCAACTACCCACCCCAGATACATGTGGTTATTCATCTCTTTTTGTTTTTTTCAGGGGGGGGGGGGGGGGGGGGGGTGGGGGGCTGAGGGGAGTTAATGTAGTTTTTAGGATGCATAGCATAGCAGCTGTATCCTTGACCAGGCGATTTAACTCAATAAAGAAAAATTAACAAAAATAATCTAAATGAAGTTTCCTAATCCAGAGTCAAGAACTTTTATGCACTAGTTTTTTTTTATATTGATGTTCTTCCGAGGTTCAGCTTCGGAGCTTTGATAAGGGTTATGAGCTTTATTATAATATTTGTGTTGAATCAAATTATTTTCCAATGTTGGATAGATTTAGTATGACTTCCCTCACTGTTTTCTTTTCATTGCCTGTCATTATTTATAACCTTCAACAATCGGTTTATGTTATTATCATTTGCCTATTTTAGCCTTTACAACAACATACACCATCCGAGCAAGTTGGGTACAGGGGCAGATTTTCACTGTTTCAAAAAAAAAATTGAGCCAAAATGGGAGGATCCAATCTGTGCTAATGGAGGAAAGTGGACTATTACCTTTCAAAGAGGAAAATCTGATACATCCTGGCTCTACACGGTATGCATTGGGATCCTGTTTTATATTATGATGCTATGCATATGTCTTCATTGCTTCTGACCAAGCTGAGTAATTTCCAGCTGTTGGCAATGATTGGAGAGCAATTTGATCATGGAGATGAGATCTGTGGAGCAGTTGTCAATGTGAGGACTAAGCAAGAAAAAATATCCATATGGACCAAGAATGCTGCCAATGAAGCTGCTCAGGTATGTCTATGCTAATGCTGTATCTTTTTCTTGTGTCATTACATTCATATGTTGTCTGCTTAAAATGTTCTGGTTTACAGATATTGAGGAAATACCCTGTTGCCATACTTACCATGCCATAATAGGGGTTTATCTGGCATCATAAGATGTATCCTTGACTCCTGACAGATTTTTGTTTGGGAAGTAAATAGCTCTTGGTGATAATTTTGAACTTGTCCAAATTCCTCAGTTATCAATTACAGAGTGTAATCCTTGTGGCTGTTTGGGCTGTTGGATTTGCATGAAGCTTTCCATGAAACTAGTTCTGTTGACCTCCCACTGTCTGTATTTGGCTTTTGCTTTCTAAAGAAGATAAAATTATCCATATGTCTTGGCTTCAGTCATTTTATCATTTTCGTTATATAAATTCTGTACCTTGTGGTCCTTTTTTTTCTGTGTCTCCTCGTCATATGTTCTTCAACTTTCTGGGAGTTGTTTATGTCTCTGCTTAAGTCCTATTTGTGATGTGAATCTTAAGAGACCATGGTTGTGAGATCTCTTGGGTGTCCTGAGAGTTTTTATCCGTTTTTTGTTTGAATTTATTTTGTTATTTCTCTGCCTAACAATGTTTTTTTTTATCTGTTTTCTGATACCATCAATTTTGTTTATAATTCTGCAGCTGAGCATTGGAAAACAGTGGAAGAAGTTCCTTGATTACAATGAGACTATGGGATTCATATTTCACGTAAGCTGTTTGTCTGTAATTGTAGTTTCTGAAATTTGCGTGTTAATGACCTGATGCAATTACTGTTATTTGTGTTCTTTCAGGATGACGCAAAGAAGCACGACAGGAGTGCTAAGAATCGTTACACTTGTTGAGCTGTATATTGTCCTGTGATTTCTTGTGGGACGATAGGGGTGCTGAGAATCGTTACACTTGTTGAGCTGTGTATTGTCCTGTGATTTCTTGTAGGACTTCGGTGAAAGTTGCTTGGTGCTGAAATGGAAACTGATTCTAGTCTTTTCGATGTAGTGGCTGTTACACTGGTTCCAAAGTTGTTTTTTGATGCTAATGAAAACCATTAATGTACTCCCAAGTATCTTAGTGCAAAAATCTGTTGAAACAAGTTTAATTTTCATTTGATGAATGTTTGCATTATAGTAAAAGCGTTTATTCCCTAGAGCTTTTTATTTTTCTTTTACTTGGAATTGATCAACAGTAGACATTACTACTATCTTAGAATTTAGGTATTGTCAAAGTGGAGCGCTATTTTGTCACCCCCAAGTTACTCAAATTTCTTCCCTTGACGATTTTGCCCTTTTATGCATTTAAATAAAATCGAACATTTTATACTTTAATTTTTATTTTCCATTTTAATTTCCCGTAAAAACGAACCAATAACAAACCTTACTACGATTCTTGACCACCAACCGTCGACCACTAGGTTTGCCGAAAACTTGTAAATCAACAGAAAAATCGCTTTTTGGGACGGCTGGAAATCACTAAAATTATGGACGAGCCGTCAACGACATTATTGCAGGTAAACTACGTTAATCGAGTACGTAAAATGGAAAATTTCGGGCTACTGAAGGTTTTGCCGTCTAAAAAACGGTAAGCTCAAAGGCTACGGGATTAGACGTGCTCTTCGGTATGATTTTTTTAATTTTTAAGTAATTTTTCGTTTGTTATAATAGGTTCCGACACAAGATTTTGGTGGCAATGATATTAATTAGTACCCTCATTTCACGACTTCGAAAATATTTCTGACGAAAGAAATGGCTTCTGCATGGGCTAAATCAACTGCCCTACAATATGGATTTCAATTGGTGCATTCGTCATATAAAAGAGGAAATGTGTACATGAGATGCAATCAAGGAGAGAGAAACACAAGAGCGAATAGAGATTTAGAGAATGTTAAACGATCAGGGTCTAAATCTCAAGCTTGTGGTTGTAAGTTATTGATTAAGCTTTCATGTTATGTAGAGGGGTGGTTGATAGTACTGGGTCTCGATGATAATGGTAAGCACAACCACGAAATGATTAAGTATACGGAGGAAAATCGGCAGATAAGTGGTCTTAGCCCCGGTGTGAAGAAGTTGGTTCGGGATATGTCTATGGCTCAAGCGAAGCCTATGGTTATTTTGGTTGCGATGAAATTTTTACGATTCGATCCTGATACGAATGTTGTCACCCATACGTTTATGGCGCATCCTATTTATGCGAACTTGTTACGTACGTATCCATGGGTTTTGGGCATGGATTGCACTCACAAGACGAACATGTACAAGATACCTTTGTTTGAGATATGTGGTGTCACTCCGTGCAACAAGAATTTCTTGATTGCATATGCATTCCTATCTGATGAAACTATAAGTAGCTACTTGTGGGTGTTAGATAAGTTGAAGATGTTGTATGGCAATACCTTGTCTCCATCAACGATTGCCACTAATCGGGAATTAGGGCTCATGGCTGCTATTCGAGAGGTTTTTCCCGAAACTGCAAACTTACTATGTACACGGCACATCAACATGAATGTGGAGAACAGAATTGTTAAAGTTTGCAGAAATAAGTAGGTTGGGGAGAGATTCAAGCAAGAAAGGTGGAGGAGTATCATGGAAGCGAAGACTCAAGACGATTATGATCATGTCATATGAGTTTTTCATGGCTCTTGGGGTACTACATTCCCTGTTGTTATCACGTACTTGGAGAGTACATGGCTCGTTCATACCGAATTCATGAAGCGGTCGCAAATTAGAAACTTTATTTTGGGAATACAACTAATTGTCGAGTTGAGAGTGCTCCTTCTATGCTAAAGAGTTGGTTGTCATACTCTAATGGGTTGTTTAATACTGTTTGGCGTAAAATTAACACAGCCTTTGATGCACAACTAACAGAGATTCGGCAAACCCTCGAGGCATCGAGACGTACACGTGGCCAACAGTATCGACCCAATCCGTTCCAACATTTGGGTGGACGGACATCCCACTATTGCTTGGAGCTGTTGGTTGAGGAAGACAAGTGAATGAAATCGTTGGATAATGAAGTGCACGACCTATGTGGTTGTGTGTACCAGACAAGCCACAAGATACCATGCGCATATCAAATATACAATACTCTCGTGGACGGCCAATTCTTCAAATTGCAACAAATCCATCAATTTTGGAGAACATTGGAGGTAATTAAAGGAGATAGCACGCAGGTGCTTCTCGAACCTGATTCTCTAACTCAGAACGTGCAGTTTTTCCAGTCACTTGTGAGTGAGGTGAACGGAAGTAATCCTGTTGTTCTTCGTCACGTGTCTCGGCTTATAAACACATAGCTCCATCTAGAGGAGTCGGGTTACGTTCAACCCGAGCCAAGGATGTCGAACGGAGGACGACCTAGTACGCACCGTGAACGATCCTCATGGGAGTACTCAAGTTAAGGGCGTGGACGTGGTTCGTGTATGACGTATAGTTGTGGGTGACGTTTTATGTCTTCTGTGAACGTGTCTGGTACGTACTCTTGTTATGTCATTGATGATATTTTTTAATACTAATGATGTTGAAAGATTTTATAAATTTTCCTTTTCAGATTGTCATGCGGATATTACAACACACCTAAATGTGGATAAGATCCCGGCGATCATGCTTGAATACATTGTTGACTATCTCAATGCTCGGTGTGATGGTAACAATATTTTCTGAGTGGTGACAGGCATATTCTTAGGTAGCGAGGAGAATTGGGTCGAAGCATGGAAGATCATATGCAAGGAACATTGGCGCATCAAGACATCTATGCATCCATCTTCTACGAAGGTGTTGACAATGTCGTGGCCCGCATCCAAAGTTATGGAGGTAGCTTCACTATGGACCATTGGATGGAGGTTCAACATGACTTACTTCCAATAGCTCAATTTTGGAACTGTGAAGTCATATTCCTGAGTGTTGGTCTGCACCCGTGAACATAACTCAACCTCAAAGGGAAATATGCATTACGCACCTCGGTACCTACAAGCATTATATTAGACTAACTTTATCTTGTGATTGTCATATGTCGCTCATATGTACTATGTGGTTTCAGATTCGAGATCATAATGTTGTAAGTTCGAAGCAATTGTATGAGGCACGAATAGGACTTTGGCGAAAATTGGCTAGTTTGTGACATAAACTAATCCTAGATTTGTATTAGAGAGTGAGATGATTTTATTTTTTAAATATGTCTTGATTTTGCTAATTTTATGTTTTATAATGTAAATTAATCTCGATGTTGCTAATTTATTAGACCGAGTTGATTTCATTGTTGATGTTGCAAGAATTTGTAACATATACATGCGGTATCATCAATTTACAACAATAGTTTCCCACTTATTACTCTCTTTGACAACTTATATCTATACATCGATTATAAGACACTAAAAAGGGAGTTACGTTAATGGAGATGGAGATGGATGAGGGTTTGAAGAAGGAGAAGTATGTCTCGAGCAAACACAATGGCATACTTCTCCTTCCTCGAACCCTCCTCCATCTCTATCAACTCCCTCACTATTGTCTCGTAATCGGTGATGAGAAACTACATTTTCAAAGATTGAAATAGTTTGGAAACTTGATTAACATATATAACATTTTACATTAATACATACAAAATTATATAGTCCAACCATATAAATCAATACAAAATACTAAAAAAAATGTATGTACTTCTAGCTGTCTAAATATAAGAACTACATATACAATGAGGCTCATCTAGCGTAATACTCATACATAAAAGAGTCGATAGCGTCAGCAAAAGCCCCCAACTCAGGTATCAATGCCCTATCATTAGTGATAGGTTGGCCGATCCTCAATATCTTTTCGACCAACTGCAAATAATAAAAAACCATATAAGTAAGTGGGGAAATTGGGAATATAACATAATATAAACAAAAACAAATCAATTTCCAATGAAACTTACGCAATGGGTGTTCGTCCTCTCCGGTGTAGTGGGAACAAACTCCTTGCCAACATGATAGGATGGGAGACCTTGTAAAACCACTAAATGTAATCTAGAGATGAAGCCTCCGTGAAATCGTCTACCAGATGAAAACGCCCTAGCTCATGTCGAAAGGCATCAGGGAAATATTACACGCCGACTTTTTTACCGAAAAAGCAAACTCGACCCGATAAGTACCCTTCCCAGGTCTCAAAGATGACTCCTGCCTCAAAGGTGCCGTGGGAATCATCTGTATAAACCCAAACTAGCATAGCACCAAATCAGGCATATACAACTCGATGATGTCTCGATATCGAATCCATCCAGTGAATGTCGACCGTGGGACACGCTGTGTTATGTTCAATCTGTATGAAGTCTAACAAACCTAAGAATATAAATTTCAATATATGCACATTGTTCAATATAAGTACAAGTGAACAACTAAATACAAAAAGGTTTGTGTAATACCTCTGTGAGCTGCATACGGTCCAAATGCCTCCGGAGGGCTACCAATCGGTCTGCATCACCTGGCTCCTCCCGAGGAGTCCAAAGCATAGTACGAGGTCGATCGTGTCCAAGACTAACATGCGGCGGATGAGGCCGTAGAGAGGGAAAGTACTCGTAGATCCACACCGATAGAAGGGTGAGGCAACCTACAAGGTATCTGCATTCCGCTCTACTGGCCTCTCCTAGCTGTTGATATAAGACAATTAATATCGCAGCACCCCAAGCATAACTCCCTAAGTCACGTATGGATCCAAGTCTAAACTCATGTAAGAATCGGGGTTGCATCCTATTACCACTCTTGTCCACGAATAATGTGAACCCAAACATGTACATCAACTAACCAGCCTCAGCAAAGTATCTATCACCTTGATCCACGTCGCGACAAGTGTTAAGATAAAAGTCATAAGGACATCCCCCTTATCCTAGTGAGTTATCGTTAACTATGAAAACGTAAATCCCATAAACTCTCTAGCCTTCTCTATCATCAAGGGTCAACTTTCCAGGAGCTGCTCGTCCCTCAAAAGAACTACGTAGAATGATCCACACATCCAATAGTGTGACAGACATCTCCTCGAACGGGAAGTGGAACAAGCTCGTGTTAGCATGCCAGCATTCACTAAAAGCTGCAAGCATTCACTAAAAGTTGCAAGCAAAGGCATGTCGAGCTGGTCGAGGAGGGAATACGGCAAATGAGCCAGTCTGGTATCATCGACAACAGCTTTAGACTCTTATGACAGAAGTTCCTCCCTCCAAGAACGCAATATGGCACAACCCTTCATATTACCATGGCACTTCAGCCCCCCCCCCCCCCCCCCCCCCCCCCCCCCCCCCTGCTCCAATCTAAATCCTCGTGTCATGTAACCCGGATAGCTAGGGATGGCGCTATAGTCCATCGGCCCACCTGGAATCGCTCCACGTACAAGCCAGGTGTCATCTGCAGGTGTCTGGCGTTTGTGACTACGTGAGCTCGTGCTAGTACTCGTGGTCTCTACCCTAAAAAATTGACCTCTTGATCGAGATGGGTCGCTATGACCTTGTGACTGACGCAGCACGAACTCCTCGTCAAGCTCCGTAGTAAAGTCCTCCCCATTCTGATCAATGTCGTCATCATCATCGTTCTCATACTCGTCGTCGAAAGGATGGGAACCAGAAGCCTAGAAACGACAGCGCGGATGGTCCTCAAGGAAGGGAGAGTTGAAGACTCTGGTTGTGGTTGTGTCGCCCTCGCCCACTTACAGAAGCGTCAACACCTCGAGCCCGGGTGTGGTGCTGCCAAAGAACTCGTCCGTGGTCATGAAATCGGAAATGACATGTCTCGTAACCCTTTATTCCTTATATAACGACATAATTTTTAGAACTAATTCCGTAAATATAATACCAAATTAATTTAAATTATCTCTTTGATTTTTATTACTTAAGTATATTACTAAATTTGTAACTAAATATTCCTAACTAACTAAATAACCTAACTTAAAAAATCTAATTTATAATTTTACTAAGTTAAATATTCATAACTAACTTTAAATTTTCCTAACTTCAAATATTCTTGACTTATTTTATTTTCCTAACTAAGTTATTAATCGTAATTTATTATTTTTCTAACTTAAAATTTTCCTAACTTAAATTTTTCTTACTTACTTTATTTTCATAAGTTATTATTTTTCATAGTTTATGATTAATTAGGATATAAAAGTTTTTATTTTCATAATTTACGATTTATTTGATAATTTTATTATTTGTTTCATAATTTAATATTATATTATTTCCTAAATTTATATTTAATAACTTAAGTAATATCCTAAATTCTAATTTTCCTAACTTAAATATTCCTAACTAAGTTAATATTCCTAAATTATAATATTTTCCTAACTTAAAATATTCCTAACTTAAACTACTTACTTAAAATTTTCCAAACTCCAAAATTTCCTATCTTATAATTTCCCTAATTTAACATGACATATTCCTAACTAATTTAATATTCCTAAGTTATTATTATTTCTAAAGTAACCTAACATATTCCTAAGTTAATATTCCTAACTTGTTATTTCCATAATTTTTCTAACTTAACATATTCCTAACTAAATTAATATAATTTCTAACTTATATTTTTCCAAACTTAATTTTCAAATATTCTAAATTAAGTTAAAATTTTAAAACCTAAATTAACATCAAATATTACTAACTTTTTCTTCCAAACCTAAGATATTCCTAATTAATTATTTTATAATTATAATCTAAAACTAACTAAACTATTAATTAACAAATAATAATAATATCATTTTAATTATATCATTTTAACAAACTATTAAACATGAATAAAAATTTAATAATATTAATAAACAAATAATAATATTATCAAATAAGATATATTAACTAATAAAAATTAACAATAATACTAATAAACCAAAACCTAAACAATAATTAAACAATAATTATTAATTAAAAAAAACTCGCCGGCACCTCATTTGTCGACTAGATTTTTTTACAAAAAAAAAACTTTTTCCTCCCTCTACGATGGGTGCAACTTCCTTTCCAAGGCGACAACTCATTTTCCGACGAGTTAAAGGTGGTCTGACGGTAGGTAGTGGCGGAATGTGGTGGTCCGGTGAGTTGAGGGTTTAAGAGAGAGAGAGAGGGATTGTGTGAGTAAAGGAGAGTGATTGGGAATGAGAGAAGGGAGGATGGTAATATAGGGAATTACGAGGCGATTGGAGTACTTTGAGGGCTGTAAATAACAAGCCCCTTGTCAAATCATAGGTTTCCTCTGACAGTGTGGGGATCATCATAGTATGATCAACAGCGAAAAAACTTGTTTCGATGGTCGATCCTCTTTTTCTCCCCCAAAATATACTAATCTTCTTTTAGGTAATCTCAATAGGTACAAGTGTAAGTTGGAACCTAATCCTATGTGTCTTATCTACTTGAGGGAGGAAGAGAGCATTTTCCACATCATTAGAGATGCTTGGCAGCTAGGAAAATTTGGTTTACTCTTCGTAGCCCTACGTTAGAAGTGGATTTCTTTGATAGTGACTTGAAGACTTAGTTGTTCCAAAACTTGGATTCCCATGGTCAAGACTTTACGTCTCTTTGGCCTTCTCTGTTTTGTATTACTTCCTGGTGAATTTGGCGCTGGAGGAATTATGTGGTTAATAATAATTCTGATGAGATTCCACTTGACCCAAGGGCCTTTATACACATTCGTCTTGATGAAAGAGTAAGGAGGAAAGGGATTGAGGCAATTCTAGAATTAAAAAGGAAGTCTTTATTTGATAGAACACACCTAGTAGTGGGTGGTATGTATTGAATACGGATGACACAACAAAAGGATCACTAGGTGAAGCAGGTTGGGGGGGAGGGGGGGGGGGGGGGGGGGGGGGGGGTATGTATAGAATACGGATGGCACAACAAAATGATCACTAGGTGAAGCAGGTTTTGGGGGGTGGTATGTATTGAATACGGATGGCACAACAAAAGGATCACTAGGTGAAGCAGGTTTTTGGGGGGTGGTATGTATTGAATACGGATGGCACAACAAAAGGATCACCAGGTGAAGTAGGGGGGGGGGGGGGGGGGGGGGGGGTGTTATACGTGATGCTAATGGTACTAGCTTTCACAACAAATTATGGTGTATGAAGGGCTTTTCGTGCTGAATGTCTAACTCTTTAGAAGGGTCTTTCACTTGCAAGGGAATTAAACATGGATAAACTAGAAGTGCAAATGGATAATTTGGCTTGTATTAGCACTTTAAAGGAAGAAAAGCCAAGTGGTGAATGTGCTCAAATTATAAGCAACTGTAAAAGGCTTCTGTATTTACCGTCATGGCAAGTTAGGGTGAATCATATCTATTGTGAAGGAAATAAGGTTGCGGATTAATTAGCTAATCAAGGGGTGATTAATAAAATCCATTTCGCACTTTTAGAAAGTGCTCCTTCATAATTTGAACGTATTTTGGATGAGGACGCTAGGGGAGTTTCTTTTTCTTAGATTCATTCCTCCCTGATCCCCTTTAGTTGCTTGAGTTTGGTTTTGTGTTTCTGTTGTTTTGTTTTGTTTTGTTAGTGTTGTTCTTTCTAGAATAAAAAATATATACTACTATTCTTTGATTTATTTTATTTAAGATAAACTTTTATAATTATTTTAGCTTATAAATTATTATTTTATTCTCATCTATCTAAATCACTTGGAAAGAGTATAAAGTAACTAATCAATCCTACGAGGTTATCAGTAGAAAATTTTAGGCCCAAATGGAGAGGGTACTTTGGCTCAAATCTCAATCGCTGTCCTCTTGTTAGACTAATATTTCTCAATTTCTAGTTGTTTCCATTAATTTGTTTTTATTTAGTCATAATTAGTGAGTTTGTGACTCCACTTATTAATCAGGCAATTCAGGTCAAGGTGTTGCGTGACCTTATACAACCAATAAAGCAGAGAATATACGGAATAGATTCTTTGATAGATTTGAAGTACCATTTTCACATACTTGTTTCAATTCTGATGGCTTGTGATTGAAGGGAATGACAAACATTTATAAGGGCCATTGAGTTAGCGTCATTCTTAGTAATGGGGCGTACAAATGTGACTTAGTGTAGTAGACAAATTCCAACAGACAGGAGAAAGAAGAGGTAAGAATATGAACTACCAGCAAGCACCAAAATTTTACGCATTACTCATGTTAATTATCAATGAGTAAAAGCATGTGCAACTGCACCGACCTTGTTTGTTACAAATAAAAAATACTTCGTTTACAAGCTGCTTCCCACACATATATACAAGTTTATAAACATTAGTGGTGGAGAAGAGTACATAAGATCACAACCCTCAACAGATCTACATAGCATCTTTCAGGCTTTGTAACCCCTATTATCAATTTTGGAAAATCGAAGAACGGCATTTCAATACCATAGTTAGCACAAAAAGAATTAACAAAGCTTGAGAGCAGAGATGGAACAACAGCCACCTTCTAGGAAGGGTTCCCTTGCTCCAACCCTCAACGGCCTCAAAGTTCACTCGAGCGCTTTGTCGATACAAGTATCAATAATCAACAAATAAATTCCCCTTCCTGACCTCCCTCTAGAACAGAGTAGACATCATCATCATAATCACCCGCCCTGTACTCTTCCTTGATGTATAAACCCAGCCGTTCTAATGGGCTCCTGAGTTTTTCAGGTTCTACATGATGACTCCAAACAGAAGCACGGGATCTGCGATCATGGCACACGACTACCAAAGAGTTCCCCGTCAGAACCTCAAGATCTTTCAGAACTTGTAAATTGTCATCAATATGGACTGATTGTTCCATCTGTGAAGCAAAAAATAAAATGTAAAGAAAATATATACACCTCTCACAACCTCCAAAAATAAAGAATTTCTGAAGGTTATGTAAGCTGGATTGACCTTTCTGATGGACATCCGGAATGCCTCTCTTGCTTCTTGTCTTTGTCTTCTAAGTTCAGATTCTTCTTTTAATCGTGCAGCTGATTTAGCTGCTTTGATTTGTGCCTCAATTCTAGCTTTTTCTGCAAAATGAATTGTAGGTTCAGCTGCAGTTAAAAGCCTAATCAATAATCAAAATATCAACCATGCTTTCTAGCAGACAGTAAATTTGATTTGAGAATATTCACCTTCCTGTTGCCTCTTCTGCATTAGCTCCTTCTCTTGCTGCCAAACTGTTTTACTAGTTTCACCACCCTATCCGTCCAGAAAGTACAAGTAAACAAACTTGCCAAATAAGGATAATTTTGAACTGACACATCAAAAAATGACCAAAAAACTAAACTTTTTGAGAGAGTAAAGATTGAGATTTTACCGGTTCCAATAATGTATGACGTTGGGCCTTTAATATGGTTTCTGCAAACCGACTCTTCAATTTTGCAACACGCAAGGCCTTTGATGGAGAGAGTTCAACATCTGACACAGTTTCAAAGCCTGCAATAGAAATTATGACTATGCTGAGGAACCTAATGCAAAATATTACTAATTTCATTCTAATACTAATAGACACTGACCCTTACCAGTAGCACCAATAGAACCAATTGTAGGAGGGGAATCAGCATAGCTATGTTCAACATTCATTATCGCATTAATATTATCATGCGCGGTCTTCTTTGCAGGTGCATTTTCAAATTTCACCTTTACAGACATAGGAGAGACACTTTTATGCAGACGTGAATCAGGCCCTAAAAAACATTTGATTACATGTTAATACCCTCAACATTAGTTAAATTTTTGGAATTTAATCACAATGCCAAATAGTAGAATGTTACCCTTACCAGAAAAATCTGAACGTGCTTTTGATGACAAAGAATCTTTGGGCTTGCAATCTGAGTGTATTTTTGATGACAGAGAGTCTTTAGGCTTGCCATTCTAGAAGATAAAAGCAGCTTTCAGTAACCACAATCAAGCAAATACTGAGCATATCACAACAAAGCGAAGAGAAAAGCACTTAAAAAACAAGAACGCACATTTAGAGCTTTAAGATCACGGTATTGCCCATCCACTGATGTCTTCTTTAAGTCTCCAAGATCTCTCTTTGTTTGCAGCATTGCCTTTGCAGGCAAATGATCCAGGTTAGATGTAGTGCTTAACAGTCCTTTACCTTGCGGGTGAATCACTGTGGTAGATAGGACCTGAACTGTCTCACGACGCAACAGACAATTGTCTTTCACATCAGAAGTAGTTTCGTCGGGACTTCTCTCTGAACCCCTTTGCTTTACATCTTTCTGCTCCCCAAGCATTTTCATTTTTACTGGCTTCCAAAAATTGTCAAACACCTTCATGAGTTCCTTTGCATATTTATGAACCCAATTGACAGGAGGATTGTATACCATTGCATTAGAAAATGTCAACCTCACATCAGCCTCAAACTGCTCAAGACCAATGTATTTATGCTGCTGCAATTTCTCCTTAATGGTTCCAAGATCCATAGGTTTTTCAATAACATCAAAATAGTCATCAATATCCCAGGCTTTGGGATTTACAGGAGCAAGGAATGGTAAACTGAGCTTATGATGCATTAGCTTTTCTAGAACAGCCCAACAATGTGATATTGCATAATGATCCATCTTCAACCTCTTTGGGTCATGACTCTTCAAAACATCATCAGATTTACGTTTAAATCCAGCAACAGAATTAAACTTCTTATTGACAAAAACAGTTGTCATCTGGACGTCAGTTACTGATGATTTCTGGAAGCAGTTCATTTTAGATACTTGTTTCGGGAATTGACATGCTCCAGTCACATGCTTAGCTCCTAGGGTGGAATTGAGCTTCTTCTCACCGGAGACGTCTTTCCTCATGCTACTAATTGTTTGTGGTTTCTTCAAGCTGTTCACTTCAGGTATTTGTGAGGGTTTACAAGCTTCAATGGTAGGCTTCTTCACAAGAATCTTAAGCCTGAGTCTCTTGCCTGTTACATCACGATCAGCAACAGCAGTTGCTACTTCAGATAAAACCTCCATCCTTGTCTTTAAAGGACAACAGATTCTGCAAGATTATGAAACACTTTTTTAGCAGGTTTGAAGTACGATGATACTGTAAAACAACAGTACAAAGCACTACATTTTCATCTAACCATACAAGAAAGAAACCTGATAGCAAAATCAGTTCAGCACTATACAATTAAAAAAAAAAAAAAGAGTGACAAGATAGTTTCTTTGTCAATCAGCCATCAATTTCAGTATCTAACCATAATCCAAATACAGTTTCATTACATTGAATTGAATTGAAAGGCCAACAAATAGTACAAAAACACGAGATTACTGGCGAACCTAGCAGAGCATAGAAGAATACAACATGGCTTTAAATGATTGATCAATGCAAAGACAAACCGACTGTGAAATCAACTCAACACACAAAAGCATAAAATCAAGTGTAAAATGGTTACCTTATCAATAAGTCAAGAATATAATCCATATCTAACCACAAACCACAATTATTTCCACGAAAGATTGATTTAAACCTACAGCACCTAATCAAAAGGCCACATAATACCCGAAAACCCGAAAACAAGCAATCAGTATTGAACCCAATCAACACGGGTTAACTTGAATTTTACAATAGCTATATCACAACAAAAATATTTCGAATTTATCAAAAGCCAATCAAAATTTTCGAATTCATCAAAAACCAAATAAGTTTTTCCAGTTTATTAAAACCCCTATTAATACATCAAAATCCAAACAAGTTTTTCCAGTTTATAAAAATCCCAATTAATTCGTTAATAAAAACAGATAAAATCATGGTTTAAGATCATAACATGGTTTAGGGTTTAAGCGCATAAACCCTTGCCACTTCTCCGATAAAAATAGTGTTTAATACCCAAAAAAAATTTGGGTTTAAGGGTCAAAACCAAGCAGCATACAGCAACAAAAGGGCAGTAAAGTTTCTCAAATTTCCCGAAAGATTAAGGGTTTTGAAGTTAAAATTAATAATGACGAATTTGGTAAACACTAATAAAAATTAAAATTAAATGTGAAAAACAACGAATTTAGGACGCAGAGATGAGAGAGAGAAATTTACCCAGTAAGTTGAATTGGGTATTCGAAACGGATAGCCGAACTTAAAGGAAGCAGTCTTCTTCTTGCCAAAAAAATAAAAGCAGTGTTCTAAATATCTACGTTACCTTCTCTTTCTCTATTTCTTGGAGGCCAAGGACTTATTTTATTTTATTTTTTCGACTAAAACTTAATTAGGTCATATTCGTAAGGATCAAAGAATAAAAAAAACAAATTCATCTAAGATCTTGTTTGCCGGGTAAATCTTTGATATGTGAAAATAAATATATAAAATAATAGCTATTTATATATATTAAAGTAATTTTAAAGATATTATATTATTGAAAATTTATTTTTGATGTATATTTAATGTAGAGTAAAAGATGTTTTTATTATTTTAATATATGAAGTATTCATTATTATGGGATTAATTTACCATGTGTTTAGGAGGCAAATTTTGTAGGGGAAAACTTTAGCATGCCTCTCTTTTTCTTCGTGTAGTATTAGGTAATTTGAAAGTAAGACTGTAGGGATGGCAATGGATCGAATCCTTATGGATCCAGATTCATATCCGTTTTTGAAGATGGTTCTATATTCAGATTAAGATCCGCTAGGTATAGAAAGTAAGGATCCATATCCAGATCAAACAGATTAATGTCCAAACAGCCCAAAACGGATCCTACATATTTTGCCAATTTTTTTGCGGTAAAAATAAATTTCAAATTTAGAAATCTACATTTTACATCAACGATACCAGTCCAACGAAGGATGTAAGTTCAATACTTAAATATAATTCATATAACTAATCAAATATTACAAAACAACAAAGTACAAATGAACAAAATCAAATTTTTACATATCTTTTGAATAACAATACAAACAAGTACAAACGAGTAAATGAAAAAGGGGTAACGAATATGGATTCGGGTATTATGGTTAGGTCCAGATTCGGATCCTTTTACAGTCACAAGACCCGGATCCATCAGGTCTAAAATTTGAATACACATATATGCAAAAACGTATATGGATTCATAGATCCGGGTCGAGTCCAATATCCCTTGCCATCCCTAGGTGAGAGTGACTAATATTGCATAGGTGACTGAATCGTTTTGTTGAGAGTGCAGTGATTAATTATCACTTGACTTATATGATAATCCTAATATCCTTTTTCCCCACAAAAAATATTTATAGCTACCTATATACTTTTTTGTTATTAGAAAACTACTTGAATACTTTTATTTAAATCAAATATTAGATTGATATATATATATATATATATATATATATATATATATATATATATATATTGAGAATAGTGCTTAAAATAAGAAGAATAAGAAGAGATCTTGGCCATTTAAATGGTAAGATCCACCGCTTGAGATTTCACGTAAAAAAATTGTTACTATAATAATAAAAAAAATTATCACTATAATAATAAAAAGAACTATTATAATAATAAAAAAAGTCATTATATGTGGAAAAAAAATTATTTGGTCACTATGAGTTAAAAAAGGGTCACTATACATACATAATATATCATCTGTTGGATTTAGGAGATGAAGAGTCAAGATTTCTTCTCATCCTTCTCATTTTAAGTATATATATATATATATATATATATATATATATATATATATATATATATATATATATATATATATATATATATATAAGTTAAAATAAGAAAGATACTTAAAATGAGAAAGATGAGAAGACATCTTGGTTCTTCGTCTTCTAAATCCAACGGATGATATTTTACTTACACATAGTGATCCTTTTTTAACTCATAGTGTCTAAATAATTTTTTTCACTTATAATGACTCTTTTTATTATTATATTAACTATTTTTATTATTATAGTGACCATTTTTTTACGTGAAATCTCTAGCGTTGAATCTTACCATTTGAAGGGTCAAGATCTCTTAGTATTCTTCTTATTTTCACCACCCTTCTTATTGGATCCCTCCTATATATATATATATGTGTGTGTGTGTGTGTGTGTGTGTGTGTGTGTGTTAAAGTTAAAATAAAAAGAGTACTTAAAATGAGAAGGATTAGAAGACATAATAACTCTTTTTATTATTATAGTTACTCTTTTTATAATTATAGTGACCATTTTCTATTATTATAGTAACTATTTTTGTACATGAAATATCTAACGTTGGATCTTACCATTTGAATGGTCAAAATCTCTTATTTTTCTTATTTTAATCACCCTTTTCATTGGATCCCTCCCCTATTATATATATATATATATATATATATATATATATATAAATATAAATATATATATATATATATTGTCATATACTTTACTTATTTCAATTTTCATTTATAAAATTATAAAATTGAAATGACTTATGGAATAAATTGTGTTGAATTATTGTATGTAATTAAAGTATTTAACTAGCATGTGCCCGTGCCAATGCACAGAAAGTTTATAAAAGTATGAATATAATAAAATTGTACCAACTACTTCGTAAAAATTTGTTAATTGACATTAACATAATACTTTGACTTATACCGTGCCCAGGACGAATGAAAATATTACTAAATATATTTCGTTGAAAAAAAATGACGATCAATCATTTATAGATAATATAATTATATAAAGTCATATATATCTTAAATAAGTGAAAAGTAAAAATTGACAATGTGGATGATTTGATATTTTGGATATCTTCTTTTACATAATAACACTTCACCCATTAGTTGCAAAAAACCGATGCAACTCCTAGTATTCTTGTTCTATTTTTGGAGCGTAGAGGATAAATGTGAACGAACGTATTAAATGTTTTTTGTACTTCTTCTTTAATAATGGTATCTCTAAATTTTTAATCATTATTAGAAGAATATGTTTAATTTATTATTCTCAACACTAATAACATTAACATATTATAAAATTACATCAATCAAAAAAATTTTAATAAGGAATTGAAGTTTGACAACCTATAATAAATTAGCACCTTTCCCAAATAGTGTAATAAATTTCAATGTAAGATTTTTTCAAAAACCCAAAAATATGTGAATAAACCTCAAAATTTTGATTAGTGAGCCTAATGGTCTAGCTAAAAAAGTCAAGTAGTGAAAAAGCTATACCCCTAAACTATTATCGGGAATATTCTCACCTATATTTTTTGCTTATCTAATCTTAACAAAATATATTCATCATCTTTCTCTCTTGAACTTGTCTATTTTTTAACATTTTTTTCTTCAGTAATCCTCGCTCCAAATTTCAAATAACTTTACTAACAACATGTCCAAATTGGATAAAATTGACTATCATTGCTAAACTTTTTAACCCATAGTTAAAAAGAAAAGTAGTATAGATTATTACACTATTGTTGTAAGTCACACACTCACACCTTACAGGTTTTACTAAAATAAATAATACATCCATTTATTATATTTTATTGTAAAATTTAGGATGGTTTATTTAACCCATCTCTTCAAAATTGAAGTTCCATGATCATAAAATTTAGGAAAGTGCTCCAAACAATCACTCATGCGCTCTCCCATCTCCTCCCCTGTTTCTCTCATCCGCAATCCACATCGCTGGTGTCCTCTCATTCAACATCGTCGCCGAGATCCCACCTTCTATGAGTCAGTTCTCCTCAATTTTCTTGTATTTTTATAATATTTTTTGAATTAATTTTTGAGAGGAATGAGAATAATTGTGATGATAAGTACAGTGGGGTGGATAGACAGTTTTAATAGTGGAAGGCAGTTAAAGGGAACCCAAATCTACTCTATTTTTTTATTTTTTCCGACCGAACCTAAGATTATTTAGTTACCCAAAGCAACATTTTATATTTTTTTAATTTTTTCACCCGAAACAATGACAAACTTCTGTTTGGCTTTTAAAAACTTCACATTAGCTGTCTCTGATATAATAAGATAAGATAATTAAATTATTTTGAATAGGTTTACCATAACTCATCAAGTACATAATTGGATAATGACATTGCAAGTAGCCACGTATTGGTTGGAACATTTTAACCTCACGTCAAGTCGGACAACTTAGACAAGTCACTCAACACTCAACAGGTAACAGTGTGTCCATCCATTTCCAGTTGTCACAAAATCCAAAAAAAAATTGTCATAAAAGTAACTTTCAATTATAAATATGCATAATATGTTATTCACTTATTATCACTCTTACTTCCTACTCCGTAACTCTTGTTCCACTCACCTTCTTCATTTTTTATATGAAAAATTGTGCCTATATTGACTGTAGTTGAATTTATTGATTATTTCTTTTCTCAAAATCTCTGAATTCAGTTATGAATGAGTATCCTCTTATCTGTTTTTCATATTTATCTCTTTTGGTTTTTTATATTTATTTTTTTGGCTTAAAACGTAGCAAGTTTTTTTTAACTTTTATTTTATCTGAACCTAAGATTAAGTAGTTACCGGAAGCTAATATTTTGGGTTTTTTTTATTTTTTTCCCCCAAAGCAATGAAAATGCCCCATTTGTATTTTGGAGGCTCCACATTCAATCATACTCATAAATAACATATAAAGATTTAATAAGTAAAATCAAACTTACTTATTTTATCTCATAAAAAATCCAAAATTATTTAAATAATTTAAATAAGTATGTAATAATTTTGAAATATATTTTAAATTAAATTACTGATTTTAAACCATGTCGGTTAAATTTTGAAGGATATTTTCTTTTGAAATCTATTTTTGACTTTTTCAACGATAATTGATTGAATTAATTTAATTACTTGATTTATTCCCTAATTATCATATACTTTTATTTTACTTAGTTTTCTCAACCTATTGAAATTAATTTACTTATTTTTCTATAAATACCCCTTTAAAATTTGATAATTCCACAAATAAGATCTTGTAGTTAGGGGTAGCAAAAATTGACCTGACATGAAAACCCGTTCCCAACTTGACCCGAAAATAGTGGGTTAGGGTTGAGATTTTCGACACAAAAACTTAAATGGGTTGACACAAACCCGATCCAAAATTAAATAGGTTAGGTTAAGATAAAAATTTCAACCTGAAAATGACCCACGTAACCCGAAATTTTTTTGGGTCAAAATCAGGTTGACCCTGACCTTATAACCAAATTATATTTATTATATTAATAAAAATTTACTTGGTCAATCACCCACTTTTCCCAAAACCCAAGCCCAAATTAAAACCCTAAAAGATAATTAAACTACTGTTGTCAACTTGTCAGTCGTTTCATCTCAACTCTAAAAGTTTTTTTTTCTATTCACTCTATTGAATAACCACATCTCAGGAGTGGCAAAAACTGACCCAACCGGCCCGAAAATAGAGGGTAGGTTCGATATTTTCGACACAAAAACTTAAAATGGGTTGACACGAATCTGACCTGAAATTAAATGGGTTAGGTTCGAGTTAGAGTTTTCAACCCGAAAACTTAAAAGGATCAGGTTCGGGTTAGGGGATAGCTGACCCAAACACAAACCCGACCCGAACTGATTTGTTTGCCACCCCTACCTGCAGGCGGGTGCACAGTGCTCCTAGTTCAAAACGCTAAAAAGCTTAATAAAAAATGCATACAACATTAATTAAAGTAAAAACACAATGAACATGGAGAGCAAATGCAATGAACACATGCAATTCATTGTTTCCTAGCAAAAACTATCATTAATGCTTTGTAATTTGCAATGATGAAGCATTGTGATTCTTCTATTTTTTGAAATTGAAATATATTAATGATAGAACTATTGGGATTCTTTTTCTTTTATTTAATTTACATCAAATTTTAAAATGTAACGAATTTTTTATTTCAATGTATTCAATATATGCACACCATTGTAGATGAAGATCATGTACATTACTTGATATGTAAATGTGTATCACTTATATGAAACTTGTTCATTACAAAGTCATATAATGTATATCCGAATCATTATGATTATAATATGCAAACTCAAAATTTAAATATACATATCATTCTCATAAATGCATCAAGTTGTTTAATGTATAACATACTCAACTTAAATGTACATTATTTACATTTCTAATGTTTATTGTTCACATTTCAAATGTACATGTACAAATCCAGCCATAGTTTTTCCCCTATGAGCATCAAGATGTTTATGAACAAGATACTCAACTTAAATGTAATTATTTATATTTCTAATGTACATTGTTCTCCTTTCAAATGTACATGTACAAATGCATGTCTAGTAATTTTTTCATTATGTGCAACAAGATGTTTAATGTGCAACATACTCAACTTAAATGCACTTTATTTACATTTCTAATATACATTATTACATTCGATCAAATGTAAGTTTCTCACTAGCAGTCTTTCTCATGTACGCAAGCAGTTTTTCACTAAGTATGTGCACCAGTATGTTTAATGTATATTATTTACATTTCTAATATTCATTATAATCGAATCTAATGTACATGTAAAATTTTAAATGCAAAAATTCAAATTGTGCCACTAGATGTTTAATGTACAAACTATTCACCTTTATTGTATATTACTCACATTGCTAATGATCATTATCTACGAATTAAATGTACATGTAGAATATGTGATCTTTATTTCATATGCTAGTAATTTCTCTCATAGCATGTGCAGCAAATGTTTAAAGTAAAAATACTCAATTATCATGTATATTATTCATATATATGACCTTCTTTACAATAAACTCAAATGTACATGTAAAATTTTTATTCTTAATATCATATGCCAGCAATTTCAGTGAGCATAAACACCAAGATATTTTATGTATATACTAGTCAACACTAATGTACATTAATTGTATTTATGCTGTTCATTATTATCAAATCAAAGTACAATAAATATCATATGCCATCAATTTCAGTTTGAGCATATGCACTAAAATGTATTAAATGAAAACTAAAAAATCATAATGTAAGATATTGTGCTAATAATGAGCGCGTGGGAAAACAAAAAAGATATGTTGTCAGTTAATATAGAGAAGTGATGGTTCGATTCCCACAGTTAATGATTCATGATTTTTAGGGGAAATTTAAACTGCTCATGTTCATTACCATTGACCATCATGTTCATTAGGTTTTCCTCACATTAAATTTGAACATGTTTTATGTATTGTGGCAAGTCACTCTGATCAAGGTGCACACTCCTCACTGTGCACTCGTCAGCATAGTCCAAGCATTGGATTATTCTTTATTATACTGAATTGCTCACAAAAACTAACTCATTCATCATTTCTCAAAATCTATAAAAACTATAATAAGTATATTTTCTAAATAGAATTTATGATTTTAGATTTAAAGTGAGAATTCTTAAAATTATTTTAATATTTTTATTGGAATTCTTATTTAGATTGCATATTAATTATTTGTTTTAATATATATAGGATTTGATCATGAAGGCTTCCCTCTAAAAGGTATTTATTTGCTGCTCTTGTTCAAGATACATTCATATCAATTGATACCTTGAGAAAAGCATGTTTTAAGGTGATTTTAAAAATTAGGAATTTGAGAAAATAGATAAATTTGTAGACTATTTTGTATTGAATGAATTATTTCTTGATAATTTTTTTTAAAATAATCAAGTGTTATTCTATATTGGAAGAATACATGATAATAAATTTATAAATTTTTTAGGTGAATTTGATATTTTAACAAATTTTTATTCTAATTTACATAATTTTTTATTTAAAGTAATAATTGTGAAATAATTATTTTTATTATTATAAATCAATTTATACAATTTATATAGTTATTTACTGATCCTAATACTTTATTTGATATTTTTAATGACTTTAAGTCACTCACTATGGTTGTGATGAACTTGATAGATAATAGAGCTCATGGTAGGAAAGGAAATAGGTTGGACTCGAGTCGGACCCAATAAGACCTGACTCCGACCCACCTAGTTTTTGAATCTCTATTTAATTTAGATATGAATCCAAATCTGAGTCCAAAGTCATAGAGTGTGAATCCAACCTGATTACTATTTTAAGACCTTAAAATCTAGTCTAATCTCTTTGACCTCCATTATAATCTTGATAACCCAAATATTTAACTCATTCGAACTCAACTTAAACTCATGCAGGTTCATATAGATATGCTCTCATGTTATCTTCCAATTTTTTTTCTTCCAAAGTGTGATACTTAAATTTATAATATTGCTGGCCTTTTTTAATGTACGAGCTTATAAAACTATTTTGTCATGCTATCACCAAAAAAGTTATTTTATGTGGATACTTAAAGTTTATGATTAAACCTCATTTTTTCATTGTGGGGTATATAAAGTTTTTCTTTCATGCTATTTTTAATTTTTCTCAAATTGGTACACTTATATTTTTTTATGAAACTTCCCTTTCCTAATATAAGGTTTTGTAAATTAAGTAATTCTCTTATCCTATCTCCCAATTTTTTTAATGTAAAACACTTAAGTTTTATGACAAATCCTCCCTTTTTCAATATTGGGGTTTATAAAACTATTTTATACTATCTCTCAATATTTTTTTCAATGTGAAAAACTTAAATTTTATTACAATGCCTCCCTATTTCAATGTGGGATATATAAAATTATCCTCTCATGAAATCTGCCAATTTGAAATTAATGTACGATACTAATTTTTATGGTAAAAACTCTCTTGAGTTTATTATAAAATTATTCTCTCATGTCATATTCCAATTTTTGTTAATGAAGGACACTTGAATTTGATAATAATGTCACTTTTCTTGATGTGAAAGTTTATATAGTTAATTTCTCATACTATCTCCCATTCTTTTTTTTTTATGTGGGACACTTAAATTTTATAAAAATGCCTCCTTTTTTTAATGTGAGGATTAATAAAGTCATACTCATGCTATCTCCTAATGTTTTCAATGTGGAATGCTTAAATTTTGTAATAAATCCCTTTTACAATGTGAGGTTTTTTAAAGTTATTTCTTATGATATCACTTAATTTATTCTTCAATGTGAGACACTTTGAGTCTTAAATAGTGTCTCCTATTTTTAACGTACTGCACATTTCTAGATCAGATATAAGCGATAGAGATTTGCCCACTTTCTATCAAGAGAAAAAAATAGTATGCCTCAAATAATCTAGAAAGAGGGAAATGTTATTATAGATAATAAAAACATGATTTATACTTCTAGAATTTATTTGGAAAATTAAAATAGTTAGTTGTGCTCTTATTAAATTGTTAATATTAGATGATGACACTAATGAATTCATTCTCCAAGTATATATTTTAATGTTGATCAATATGATTAATGGATAAAAATGAGAAACTAAACAAAATATTATTTACCATTTTCCTGTCACTGTCAAAACTTTAAACCTATCTTCTAAGTATATACAACAATAATTTATTTGGGAGAAAATAAGATAATTTTTTTTGTTAATTTTAGGATTAATTTCAAAAATACATATTAGAAAAATTTCTTCAATTATGAAGTTATAATATCTATAATAAAAACCTCTTGGAAAAAGAAAAGAATACACACAACACTTTATACTATGTTAGTATTAAATAGTAAGAATAATATACACATCAAAATATATTTTTATACTAGATACTAATTATACTTATGTAATATCACCTTGGTGAATGGCTTGATAAACCTACTTATGATTTCATTTTTCCAACATTAGCTTTACTCATCCTTTGTGTAAAATCATGCAATAGCTTTTGTAAATACTACTAGAATGGTTTAAGAGCTTAAAATTATAAAGTGATATACCAATTTTTCAGCTTACTTTGTGTCGTTTAAAAAAAGCATAAATTACCTATAACTTTAGAAGTTTGTCTAGTCTTGAATACAAGCTAAGAAATTTAGCAAATCATGATAAAAAAAACGAGGTGTATACTTCCCAAATTCAACAACAAAAAGAATATTGAGAAGTTGTTGGCCTATTTATTCTAAATAAATAAATAAATAGAATGATCATGTAAATGAGAAAGGAAATTGGAAGGTAAGAAGTACACACAAGTGTCACTATTACTTGTTATTAATAAATACTTGTAAACACAAAATCATGTCTCCCCGCCTAGCGGTCTAATGACGAACCAATACTTGAAGGTGGATTTAGCTTGGGTCGAGTTTGAGCATGTGAAAACCCAAAATCGCCTCAAAGATAAACCCCTAAAGGCCTAAGACCAACCCGAGCTCAAGACACTTACCTGCCCCAAACACACAACCCAAGTAACAAAAATCACATCATCAAACACCTAATCAAGCCCCCTAAAACCGCGCAAAACCAAGTTTCTTGGGGCACAAACGTATAACACTCGAAGTTAGCGTTGAACGAAAGAACTCAAGAGAGAGATTAAGCACTCAACATCAACATAGGGTGTCAAACGCCACCCTTGGGTTTCCAACGTTGGTTGTGTGTCCAACACACAACTTGTGGACGTCAAGCCTTAAACGCTCAGCTGGCTACACCATCCCATCTCACCTTACTGCTAGCATTTAGCGCCTACTTTGTGCATTTGATGCTTAAGCCTTGGGCGTTAGCCAAAAGCTCTCATGTCTCATTTCAAACCTCTTTTCAACTAAGGAAAAGATTCCCTTTTTTAGTGTTTGATGCCCAACCCGAGTGTCCGACTTTGAAGTTGGCGTTCAATGCCTTAAGTTGGCATTAAACGTTCAAGAAATCGATTCTTTGCTTACAAATGCCCCTGAAATTTTATGAGAAAATGGTGGCATTTCACACATTTTTAAGACAAAGTCTTTCTGCCAAAATACATTCTTAATCACTCCCAAACACTCTCAAAGCCTCTCCAACATCCTTCATACTCACCAACGATCATTCAAAGCACATTTTTCCTCAACCAAATGCCTTAGATTGGACCCTTTTATGTTAATTATGGAAGATGAAGATGCAAACTTCTTCTACATGAATTATTATTTCAATTTCTAATCAACTTTGGCGAGCCTTGATCGACCAAATTTAAAGATACATCACTCTTGATGTTCTCTTGTTATCAACTCCAACACTTTATGTTTAAAATCTCTTTTACCTATGATGTGAAGAGTTAGAAAAAACTCCTACTTCACTAGGTCAAGTCTCATAACCCTAACTTTAAGCATCTCATTCATGGAACCATCTTCATAGATTGGTGTCCACTTAATCTCTAATAAAACCCCTTCCCCTTTGCATTTTATTTATTGTAATCTATTTATATTATTCAAGTTTCTTTTTATTTAGTATATGATGAAGAGATTTGGACATATCCATTCTCTCTAGACTCGATTAATCTTTGACATTTTTTATGAGTAAATCCTAAGTGTAACTTTAATGTATATTTAGGATTTATCCTAAAGGCTCATTTCTTGTTCAAGCATCATAAAGCATATTTTGATCTTGTTTTTGCATCTTCATGACAATGATGTTCTAACACTAAAACACATAAGTCTTAATGAACTAGACTCTATGCTTAGTTGAAGTATGTCGTGGAGAAAAGTCTCGTTAGGCTTAAATCTTCATTTGACTAGTAATCCTTCAACTAATCATAATGCATAAATCATACCTTGCATCTTACTAATATTGACTCTTATTGCTTTCTTACAATTTTGCTCTTTTAATTTTGCACTTTTATTTCATGATCCTTACTATGTAATGAATGTGTATGGCCACTTTTATCTTTTGCATTGATTGAAGACTTATTGAAATGCAATCACACCTAGTAATATAAATTTGGACAACTAGCCATATGAACCCTTAATCTTGTGGACTCTTAACAAAGTGATCTCCTAATCTAGATTTATGTGCAAAATTCTTAACTTGCCAAACCGACTAAATATAAAATGTGTTTTTCCTTTGTATTTTGCATGTTTTCCTAGGTATTAATTCTAACTTGTTCTTCATCTAAAGAAATTATTTAGCATATAATACTTGGATTGAAATAAGTTACTCATTTTCGAACCCTCTCATAGTTCGAAGATAACTAACGCGAGCCATTTTGGGATCCAAACCCAATGGACGTCCATAAAGCCCTTAAATATTTGGTGGTGACTCCTTTACTCATACAAATTTGAAAATCCGCATAGCCAATCCTTAAAAATGCTCAAACTAAGTAGGGAACTAGTGGGGGAGAGCTCCTTCCTTTCTTTTCACCGAAGAAGGAAGGTTGGATTGTAAAAACCCGAGCTCTCTAGTGGTGATTCGCTCATGGAATCACCCACCCAAATCCTAATTGGGTTCATTAAAACGTATAAACCTCCTACAATACTATAGTACTCGAAAACATTAAAAAATATAGATTTAGGTAGTTACCTAATATTAAGTTTGTTGAGTTTTAAGCTATTGGGTCATTGTGTTGCTTGGGTTGCTTTAGATAATAATTAGGTGAGAAATCCCAATTTCAGTGCTTATTTTCTTGAAGATGACAGAGGGGTTGGTTTCCGAATGAAATCTCTTCCCTGCAGCATGTTCTAGGTTTGGTGCATAGGTTAATAGTGAGTTTGTGAACCCTATGTTATCTCATTTTGTGTCCATTCTCCAACTTTAGCTTTTTTATGTTAGGAATTGGTGTTGAATCCCGAAACCCCTAGCGATTTTCCCTTATAAAATCAATCCTTAGAACATCGCATTTAACTTCTTAGTTAAACTTAGATACTTTTCTCATTTTTTAGTTAGAGCTAGCTTATAGTTAGATTGCTAGAATTTGATATCTATAATTAAGAGTTATTCTTTGTAGATCATGAACCTTACTTGCCCATTAGTCATAATAGGTGAAGTCAAGGTTTTTTGATAGTGGGTGCCGTCATGACCAATTTCCAGCCCTATCATTAAACCAAGTATTAATTCTAAGTATTAACAAAAGAATGTAAAAACTAAGAAGAGCCTTTATAAACTTATGAAATATGCTTAAGTTAAGAATAAAGACAATCTCAAATTAATTTATGACTAGGTAAATTATAAAAGCCTTAAAATGGCAACACTAGTATTGTTGTTTTGACATTAACCTAATTACCTTAACATAAACCTAATTAGATTAATGTGAAAACAACAAGACTAGTGTGGATAATCCCCTTCAGTTTGAAAAGGTGTATAAGAAAGAGTAAAATCCAACCAAAATCCACCTTTCCTCCGTTTCCCTTCATTATCAAGCAAATCCTCTTCAATTTTACTCTTTCTTATACTCATTTTCTTTCCTCCATTCTCTCATAGTTTAATGATCAGGTTAATGTCAAAGCAAATCGCCTTCATTTTTATTCTTTCTTATACACCTTTACCAAGCAAACATAGCTGTAACATATAAAGAAAATGAATATTAATTTCAAAAATTGTCCTCAAGTTCCTTAATTATATAAATTAGATGGGTTTACTTCAACATCAACAAAGAAACTAATTCAAAAATTCATGCTAAATTCGAAAATTCAAGTATATCAGACATAAGAAAGTCAAAAATTTAATATTAGGTAATTCGAAATAAAATAGGACATTACCTTTAAAATGAGATTGTTTGTAGTGTAGACTTCTTCAAAATAAAATGGGAGAGAAAGAGGACCAACGCAAGCCATACTTCTTCACTCCATTAGAGGTGCAAATGGAGAGAGGCACGTGAAGGGAGAGGTCGAGTACTTTGAGCAATGTACGTGGGTTAGGCAAGAAATCAATGTAATGTGGGTTACTGGGTGTGGGGGGAGTGGGACTTAAGGAAAGTTAGGGTTATGTGAAGATATTCAAGTTATGGAGAAAGTGGGAAGAAGAAGCTCGTTTTTTAAGTGTGTTCAAATAGTACCTAAAATGTTGGAGTCTAGGAAGGTATAAACTACAAGTTTACGGTTTTTTAAATAACCATAAAATATGATGTTATAAGTGCAACGATTATTTAAAAAACCTCAGCATTTGTCCTTATGGATTTATAATATACTTCAAGTGCTTTGTATTTAAAAAACATGTAGCATTTGTATTGAAGCACTTGAATGAATTTCTACTAGTAAATTTATGATAACTTTTATACTAATAACATAAAAAGATATTGTTTCTATTGTTTTCTTTGTCTTCAAAATTATTTTAAAATAAGATCCATTTATAATATGTTATCTTAAAGAAAAAAATATATCATATCTACAATATAAAGTATGATTCCGTAGCCTTTTGTGGGAGGGGATACTTGGTAGCACAAATTTTCCCCAAATGTTGTGTCACATATATATGATCCAATTAAACATATGCATACCACATATGATTTTATATAAGTAAAGTTGAATAAATTTTTACTAAGATAGAAAAGTTCATAGAGTTTCATTTCCAATCAAATTCTAGCACTATATAACGAAATAATCAATAATAAATTTTAATACAAATCTTATTAATTTAGAATTTTATATCATCAAATTTGTCTTCCAAATAAGTTCTATGTATGTTATGTTTCACTAAATTAAATTTTTAATTGAATGATATATAGAAAATTTAAAAGAAAAATAGAAAAATAAAGAAGAATTTAAAGTATTCTACAATCAAATCTCGTACGAAAAATTATAGATTACAATATAGAGTACAAGTTATTATGCATGTTCATTTAGAGTTTTGGAGATTATTTTTTTTAACTATTTAAGGTAATGCCCTGACCCATACTAGTATATACTATAGTGTGATATCAAATTTGAATCTATTCAATAGGAATATATATACATTGATATAAAAAAGTTATGCAGATTACTATGGTGATAAGTTATACATTGAATCTAAATATTTTCTATGTTCTAAATTAGTTTTAACATTTATCAATACACATAATTTTAGGTGATAAGTTTTTGTTTAGTTATTCAGTTTTATTTGTTGAAATAGTAGATGTTGAGAGTGTTAGTGAGTAATTTTATTGAAAAATTTAGATATTGTAGAAGATAATTGAGGTTTTTTAATTGAATGTGAGATGGTGAGGGCAACAATATTTTTTTGACAGTGGAAAGATATATGAATAAAATAATAATTGGAGATTTTTCAAATAAAAGTGTTCAAAATAATTTAAGAATAATGAAATTAAAAAGTGTAAAAACTAATATAGGATGGAGAGATTTTACAATTCAACTCTAATTAGGAAATAAGTAATACTTTCTAATCATACTGTGAAAAAAATTATTTCTAAATAACTAACGTTCTACACCTATACTACATGTTCATGTCAATCACTTGTTATATATTACCAATAAAACAAATTATAGCTTCATGGCCAGCTATTTCAACATTCATAATTATAATTTTATCGTGAAATGCTAAACGTCGTCCGCGTTTTACTCCTTAACTCTGACATTTTTTTACGATTTTGTGATCCTTTCCTCATTTCCCTCATTCCACTCACATTCACTTCATCTCTCTAATCACTTCCTAACTTTCCTTCACATACACCCATCATATAAGCACCATGTCACCGCAAAAGAGAAAGGTAGCCACTAAAGACAGCGCGACGGCAGTACAACAAAGGGTAAATTTTTTTAATAAGAAACACCCAAAATAGGTAAATGCCTATTTTGGGCGTTTCTTATATTTAAAAAATTATTATTATTTATTATTATTATTAATTTGCTTAATTATTATTATCATTATGCTTGATTATTACTATTGATTATATTCTCAATATGCTAATATTATTAATACTATTATTAGTGATTAGTGGGTAATAATAAATCATTAACAATAATAATAATAACAATAATTAGTGGATAATATTAACTAATAATATTTTTATAAGTAATTATAGTAGTATAAATCAATAAAAGTAATATCAATAACGATTTTAGATTTTTTTCTTGATATAGTTAGAGTAGTACAAATCAATAACAATAATAACAACAATATCAATAACCATTTTAATTGATATTTCTTGAAGTAATTAGAGTAGTATAAATCAATAATAATAACAATAGTTATAGTAATATTAATATTATTATAATAGTAATACCATTATAGATGATATTTTGTCTACGAAGTAAGCATAGTAACAATAAGAAGTGGATAATAATATTAAAAAACTAATTATATTTGTAATAGTATTTTATCTGTCATTTTATTATTAATAATAATAATATAGATGACATTTTCTAAGTAATTAGAGTATTATTAATTTTATTTTTTATGAAACAATAGCCGTGAGAGTTAAGCGGTTGAACATCAAGTTCGAACGCATCGATGGATCGGGGGGATCTAGGCCTTGACATACTAGATCGTGAGGTGTTGATGCATCGGTTAGGAGAGCAAGGAAAACTTCTCACTTGGTGAACGATCCACCTCATCGTGATAAAGACATCGACGAATTATTCGATCAGTCCATTGGCGGGGACATGGATTCCTTCGACACGAGCCCACACATTGATGAGCTGGAGGATAGGGAGGTTTAGGTGTCCTCATCTGCACTATTGGTAAGGAAAGGCAAGGGATGAAGGTTTGTGTATGGTCGATTGAGCACTATTGGTTCGTCTCGTCCATCTCATAGTTCATAGTCCTCTCGAACGGTATACACTACTTGGGTTGTTATCAATGCGATGCCAAGAGGGTCGGCGGATGGGAATCTCATCCCTAGTTACGTCGCTCACATAGTCACACGGATTTGTAACGATTAGAATTGCGAGCCTTTTCTATGCCACAGTAGATCACAGTGGTGTGTTGGCCTGTGGGATTGGGAGGCAGGCATGAGCGACGAGCTACGGGCTTAGGTTCGGGGTACTAGGCTTCAACATTTGCCATATATCATGCATACCAACATTGGATGGCCGTTGCTTTTGGCGTACATGGGATGTTGGAAGCCTGACATGAACACATTCCATCTACCTTTTGGTGAGATGACTATTTTGTTACACGACATGTTCTACATTTCGGAAATCAAAGTTGAAGGGGATATGGTGGAGATTATCAGCGACGTCCCGACACTATATGCTAGTTTTTAGGAGGTGTTGGGGGTGACCAGAGATCAGTTTTTGGTTAAGGCAAAAGCTATTTGGGAGAACGGGGGTTTTATGGTCAGCAACATCTACGATAGATGTAATGTGTTGGATCAAGTTCCCAAGGTTGAGTTTGCTAGCTACTGGATGACACTACGCGAATTGACATTATTTTTCAATAAGAGTAGTCACTGCCTTCTCCCCACCTTTATATTGGAGGTGCATAAGGATCCACATCATCTCCACCGGTTTTCGTGGGAATCAACTACATTGGCTCACCTGTATCGCCAATTAGGGATTGCATCTCGGGATGACTGCTTTGCTATGGCCATATGTCTTATGCTTCTTCAGGCATAGATCTACAAGTATTTCCCCTCTTTTCAGCAATGCTAGGGATCTCTTGTCGTGGAGCATGGCACTACATGGGCCGGGATGTGCGAGTTAAGCCCAGGGACCACCGACGTCTTATGGCTTTACGGACTCGGATTGATCAGATGACTAACTCTGAGGTATTATTTAGTATTAACATGCAATGTTGAAACTAGGATATAGTCGTATTATTGTTTTAAAACTTTAATTTCAATTTTTGATTGCACATTCACTAGCACCCTTATTGTCTAGCACCTGCCCATGCCATCTTAAGGACGACTTACATGGGCACCATTCGGTTTTAAGACATTGTTGAGTAGTATAACCAGATAGGGTTTTACAACAACTCCATCATCTATAGGGGATTTCGAGGCTTGGTATTATACCTCAAAGGGCATCCAGACCTATCAGTCCCCCATCATACAACGTCAGCTTCTCGGATGAGAAGTTGTGGACCAGGTTCGTACCTAGCACCAACATCATTCTGTAGGTGGCTTCCTTCCCATGGCTATTGGAAGGAGATCCCACATGTATGTCGGATTTTTTTGGACTAGTTCACCACCTACTCTCACCCTTGCCTTATCGATAGTGATAGTACCCAGATGCTGGTGCCAGGGAGGACTCACACTGATTGAGTAAGTGCTTTTTGTTTTTTGTATGTGAATGATTTTTCCTTTCATATTATAGTGTCACTAACTATTTTAATTTACTTTCTACAGTGGATGGGTCGGGCTACACATTGCATCCGATCGCTTCATTATTGAGGCTCGTGGTGAGGTTAACCCGACAGTCGAAATTGCACAAGATCTCATTGTTTGATTGGAATGCCATGAAGGAGTGGTAGCCCTTAGATTTTGTTTTTTACGTTCTAGTATTGTAATTTATTTATGTTTTACCTAGCAGATGATTATATATATATATATATATATATATATATATATATATATATATATATATATATATAGGGGTGAGTTCATGTGAGAACCCCCCTAATATGAGAACCCTTTTAAGGGTGAGAACCCATCTAACACCACACATATTGGAAGATCTAATGGATGGCATTTAACAAAACATAATGGCATTTCCGTAATTAACCCAAAAACTGACAAAAAGCATGTGCTTTAAAAATGTGACTGATACTTTGGTAAAAGGAAACACACATCACTTTTCATTCACTTTGGTAAAAGAAAACATACTATAATGGTTAATTTCTAATTCTAAACGCTAGATAATTAGTTTAAAATAGTTTGGTGGGCATTTCCAAAATACTGAACATCATGTTCTAAACTAGTGAACATCATGTTCTAAAGTAATGAACTTGATGTTCTAAACTAGTGAACTTGATGTTCTAAACCTCAATAGACTGAAATTACTAAATGTTTTATTTCCCTAATTCTTGGCTAATGTTCTAAACTAGTATACATAATGTTCTATAAGAGTCAGCATAATATTCTAAACTATTAAACATATAATTGTACACGTATAATTTCATAAATTCACTCATTTCAAAACGAACATAATATACTATAATGGTTAATTTAGAAAATATTTAGTAATCAACGTAGTATACTATAATGGTTAATTTCTAATTCTAAACGCTAGGTAATTAGTTCAAAATAGTTTAGTAGACATTTCCAAAATACTGAACATCATGTTCTAAACTAGTGAACATCATGTTCTAAAGTAGTGAATTTGATGTTCTAAACTAGTGAACTTGATGTTCTAAATCTCAACGGACTAAAATTACTAAATGTTTTATTTTAGTAATTCTTGTCTAATGTTTTAAACTAGTATACATAATGTTCTATAAGAGTGAGCATAATATTCTAAACTATTGAACATATAATTGTACTCGTATAATTTCATAAATTCACACATTTCAAAACCAACATAATATACTATAATGGTTAATTTAGAAAATATTTAGTAATCAACATAATATACTATAATGGTTAATTTCTAATTCTAAACGCTAGGTAATTAGTTCAAAATAGTTTGGTGGACATTTCCAAACTACTGAACATCATGTTCTAAACTAGTGAATATCATGTTCTAAAGTAGTGAACTTAATGTTCTAAACCTCAACGGACTGAAATTACTAAATGTTTTATTTTCGTAATCAAGTTCCTAGTTAAGAACATCAAGTTCACTAATTTAGAACATGATGTTCACTAGTTTAGAACATGATGTTCACTAGTTTAGAACATGATGTTAAGTAGTTTGGAAATGACCACCAAACTATTTTGAACTAATTACCTAGCGTTTAGAATTATAAATTAACCATTATAGTATATTATGTTGATTACTAAATATTTTCTAAATTAATCATTATAGTATATTATGTTGGTTTTGAAATGTGTGAATTTATGAAATTATACGAGTACAATTATATGTTCAATAGTTTAGAATATTATGCTCACTCTTATAGAACATTATGTATACTAGTTTAGAACATTAGTCAAGAATTACTAAAATAAAACATTTAGTAATTTTAGTCCGTTGAGATTTAGAACATCAAGTTCACTAGTTTAACATAATATTCACTAGTTTAGAACATGATGTTCAGTAGTTTGGAAATGTCCACCAAACTATTTTGAACTAATTACCTAGCGTTTAGAATTAGAAATTAACCATTATAGTATATTATGTTGATTACAAAATATTTTCTAAATTAATCATTATAGTATATTATGTTGGTTTTGAAATGTGTGAATTTATGAAATTATACGAGTACAATTATATGTTCAATAGTTTAGAACATTATGCTCACTCTTATAGAACATTATGTATACTAGTTTAGAACATTATTCAAGAATTACGGAAATAAAACATTTAGTAATTCAGTCTGTTGAGGTTTAGAACATCAAGTTCACTAGTTTAGAACATCAAGTTCACTACTTTAGAACATGGTGTTCACTAGTTTAGAACATCAAGTTCACTACTTTAGAACATGGTGTTCACTAGTTTAGAACATGATGTTCAGTAGTTCGGAAAATAAGATATTGATGCACAATAATGAAGAAAAGGATGAAACTATAAAGAAATAAATAATGATGAAGAAAGTACAATAGTTTTGTAGAGGGAAAAGTGCCAGCAAAAGAATGAAAAAGTACAAAGTTTGTCTGAAACACACTGCCAGCCAACGATTTTTTACACAATGTCTAGATATTTACAGATTTGCCATCCTTTTTAAGCATTTTCAGCCCTACATCATCAAGCATCTAAGGGTGTAAGATGGGTTCTCACCAAAAAGTAGTTCTCACATGATCCCTCCCCTATATATATATATATATATATATATATATATATATATATATGTATATATATATATATATATATATATATATCATGCCTAAATTGAATAACCATAATTGCTATCACTTAAAACATCTGCAATGAAAATTTTAATTTAAAAAGAGATATCAATATAGTTGTTCATACAATTGATGCAAATTTACTAAAACGTCAATTACTAGCAAGATTTAAAAATGTGGCAATTCTTTGTTCATAAAATTGTTACCAATTACTAACATGAAACTTGCAAACACGATGCCAATAAACTACGATGGTAAAATCGGGGAAATCAGATGTAAAACCAAGCCATACATAATGGTAGTTTGCAATTGTGAGCAACACTAGTTCCCGACATGGCAATGTACCAGTAGATGGAGCGGTCTATGGTAGTACGTTAATGTATGGATAGATTTCGACTCCATTTTTCCCTACACCATAAAGTATAATCGCGGTGTTGAAT
This sequence comes from Dysphania ambrosioides, assembly GCA_026401315.1. Taxonomy (NCBI): domain Eukaryota; kingdom Viridiplantae; phylum Streptophyta; class Magnoliopsida; order Caryophyllales; family Amaranthaceae; genus Dysphania; species Dysphania ambrosioides. The sequence continues at coordinate 20,296,411 of CM048667.1, forward strand.
GAGTTAGCAACCAAGGATAATTCTTGGAACACTACCATCCAATGATCAGCATTGCATATCCCACCACTCCACCTAATACAACGAATCTCGAGATTAAGTTGCCCTGCAGCGTAAATGGCATTGTACACCTGAGGATGGGCAAGACCTTGTTTACAATTAGGGTTATGGCTAGAACACACTGCTCTTGGTCCCCCAAAAAACTTTGGCAATAACTCAAAATCCACAGTTACCGTCGCCTACTAGTCAAACCCTTTCTCCAAAAGCGGCAACATAAATTATGGGATTTAACCAAGATATCAAAAACCGCTAATGTGAACCACAAGTAACATTTATAGAAAGGTCAAGTAGATGATATAAACCAATATTTGTTCATTAATTCATGACCTCTCACAACCAGTTTCGCCAATAACGTATTCAATCCTACTATAGTTACACCTAATGGATGAAGCCACTGTGGTGCTTCTTCAGGTGGTTGACCCCTTGTAGACTCGTTAACCTCATGCTCTTCATAATTTGCATCATCAGGATGAAGTTTAGCAAATAGAACTTGGCTCAAACTTCGCAGAAAAGCTTGGGTCACGACAAAGCACCTCATCATTTAGATCTCTGAACTGTGCATTATCCTGCTCCGACATAGCTATAAATACTGGAACATGTTCGCCCTCTCCAACAACAAGAGTTTTCCAAAAAGAGTGCACCTCGATCGTTCAAATATAATCCCGTCTGGCCCAAGATCAAAGTGTACATATGACAGGCACATAGGAGCCTGTGTGTCCTCAACAATGCGCAACTGCACCGCTCGTACACTTCACCAATCTAGTTCTCTCATCCTTTGCAATTCCTTATCAAGAAGTTTTAGGCCATGGAAAGAAACGTTGTTAGAGAGATTATGAAATGGCATAACTCTATACTTTACTCTGATACGTCACATCGAGTCCTCCAATTTCTTACGAATCTCCAATAACAAACCCTCAGCATTGCGGTTTACACGGGTAAATATAGAGTCCAACGCTCAATTAGAAGACCGTACCTAAACCACTGTTTAAGTATTGAATGTTGGCTTTCAACCCTACATGTGTTCACATTACTAAAATGCATCGCCTAGTTCAAAATATAAACAATGATTAAGGCAATGTAAATAATAATAATATTATAAATAAAAATACTGATAATAATATTACTAATAATAATAATAATTACTGTAATTATCATATTTGTCCATGCCACACACAAACATCTTTGATCCTTATGTATAAGTCATGTCCTGCTTTCATACACCCAAACCGAGGGCTGAGGCCAACCCCAAATGTCTCTCAATTATCGGGCGTTGTGCTCATACTCAACTTCAATTGTCTAGTTCATTATGCTTGACCACCTTCCATTACGAAACTTTTCAACCAGAGACTTCTCCTTATAAAAAAGGTGGTACACTTTTCCCAAGACATCTTTGTTGATGTGCCAACTACATAATAAATGGGTTATGCTCGAAAATACCTCGTCCAACGCCTTCATAAGACCCAACTCACGATCTATTAAAAATATACTATAAGTCACCTGAAATCCTATAAGCATTCACAATTTCTCCAACACCCATTTGTAACACTTATAAGACTCTTTCTTCATCAAGGCGTACGCGATCAAAAAATTCTAGTTCGTCAGAGTTACCCCGATAACCTGGGAGAATGGCATGTTGTAACTGTTAGTCTTATATGTGGAATCCATCCCAATGACATAGGGGTACGTACACAACATTTTCGCCATCTCTAGATGTGCCATGAATGTATGAGTCACGATATGAGACTCGAGATCCGCCATAACATAACTTATGTAGTTGTGCTCATTTTCCAAGTGATGGAATAGAGCCACCGCATCACTCCTATCCACAAATTATAACCTCAAACAACTTTTGTAATTGTAAATGCCTCTTATTTGGATTTTCATCAGGAAACGTGTCCTTCACGGTTGCCATAAAGTGACAAGGTTTAGCACATGTTGTGGTCATCTATTTCACTAACTTCTTTGCATCTAGACTAAGATCAATAACTTGTCTATGACCCTCTCGATATATCATCCTTGGGTGGTTGTGCATTTTATGAAGACCCGGCTTAATAACTATCTCCAATCTTAATCACCTCCAAGTTTTTCAACTTTTATGCAAAAAGGACATTTATAACCCTTTCTTTTTGTATCCTTTCGCACAACAGTGAGTATATGTTTGTCTTGGACAGTGTCTCTACGTCTACGATTACAGAACAGGAACTTCCAGAACATTCATCTTGTTGGTTTTTTTACGAGAACTTTGTAAGAAAAATCCCACAATGTTTAGAAATGTCTATTAACCATTCAACGACATTTTCAAAAGTTCCAAAGATCGATCATTGTAGATTCAAAACAAGAGCTGTAATCCATCCCGTTGAAATTGTAATCCGGCAACGAAGCTTGTTATAAAGAAAGAAAAAAATAAATTATTACCATTTAATAAATTTTGCAATTATAATAGTTATAAAAACAATATGAACAATAATATATTACTAATAATATTAATAATAGAAAAATATTAATTCTAATAATGTTATTAATAATAATTATAATTATTTTAATAATATTAATAGTAATTATTATAATACTATTAAAAAGTATTTATTATAATAATATTAATAATAATAACAAAAAATGTCAAAATGCCCATAATAGGGGCATTTTGACCATGAAAAAAGCCCAAAAAGGGCATTTTGACATTTTTCACTGTATTTTTTTACCTCACTAACTACATCCGATGATTGCGATTCCATATTAATCAAAGGCGTCGACATGTTCGAGATTGCTTTTCAAAAATAATGGCAAAGAATTTTAAAAAGAAAAAGTTAAGGAGAAACAAGTTGAGTTATAACAAGGGCAAAGTTCTAAATATATTGCAGGCGTTATAGGAGTATTGTTTGGGTGACATTTAACATCTCCCAATTTATTTTAATAAAAGTTGTTAAGATTTGTAATTGGATTTATAGTATCACATGTATTTACTATATTAAAACAAAAAGGAACTAATAAAAGAGTATAAATATGCTAAAACGTTTGAGAATCGAGTTTTAAGTGTAAATTATTATTTATTATCCAACCCAAAGTATGAGCACTATTACTTACATTATTCTATAATTTAATTGTTAATTTATAAATATTTTTCATACAAAAAAGTATAAAAATATGGTCATGTAAGAACCGAAAAATTTAAATTATATTCATTATCCAATTATCAAATATCACCATTTTTTTTACTTTTAAAAGATTATTATAATCATTCATTCAAAAACATGGGTCATTATTCGGGGGCTCAAAGAAACTTAAATTGAACAATAACTATTACTAAAATAAAATTCATATTGATATCATAATAGATATGTGTCAAGCTATTATGAAAAAATTTCCACCTTTTTTTTTTATTGATGATGCCATCTAATTTTTTTGTATACTTTGCCTCGTCATTAGGTTGAAAAATGACAAACATAGAAAATTATACTATTGTAAATTTGAAAAATTATTTAAAACTATATTTATTTCTCTCCCTTCATTTCATGGTTTTCTCTCTACCTTTTTTATAATGATTTATTCATTTGTATAATAAAAACTTTATCCTAATTAAATTTTCTACTTTATCTTAAAAATATGAAAAACTATAAGTATTTTCATAAAGACTTATAAGTTTTAACCAATAAATAAAATTATTCTTATAATTAAAATATTTAGCAAATTGATTTATTATTAAATCGTGCCATGCACAACACTTATCTAGTCGTGACTTATTCAAACTTCAAAGATGACATTTGTCTCTAGACTCTCTACACCTCTATCTTGTTGTCTCGCTCTCACTGAATGGAAATTTCTAATCAGTACCTGGTATAAACATTTTTTGCTATCATTTTATTACTACACTTAGTATTAAATGTACTTTATACTACAAAATATTATGTAGTCAAACAAAATTTAAGCCAATTCCATACATTCAATACTAAATATTCTATTTCAAGTAAAAAAAATTATTGTATATGTATCAAACACAAATATTGTACAAAGTATATTGAAAACATTGGCAATTATTATATTTGTATGATTTTGTGAATATATATGTATAATATTTGTAATTTTATAGGTAAAAAATTTAATCTTGAAAAATAGAACCTGTCAAGATGTCTTATGAGTCTAGATCTTCATTGATTGCTGAATTCCAGAAAAAAGCATTGCAAACCTAAATCCTAATGACTTAAAATTGTAATTTTAAATGTTATGAGATGCAGTCTTGAGTCCAGATTATTTAAATAGAACTTGATTCATGTTGGGTTTCGATTTTTGGAAGTTAAATTAAATCACCAAAAATAAGTTTTCTAATAAATGAATAAATTTTATACGTTCAGTAAAATTCAATTTAGCTAGGTAAAAATAGAACAAGACCTTACTTTTTTTTTTAAATAAGATATCTTGTAAATAAAATAATTTTATTTATTAAATATAACTAAATTCTACAAAAATCCAAATTAGATAATTAGTACCCTTTGTTCCTTTTTAATTTTAGAATATTCAATTAGATGAGTGAGAAACTTAAATATGGTTTTATTTGATTAATATAAGCTAAAATATATTCTTGTTGATCTTGTTAGGTTCTTTACTAATTTTAATTTTTTAGTACCTAAATTTTATATATAAAGTTATAATATATGCTTTGAAAATTGTGTAAAAAATAAATATGATAAATAAAAACGAACAAAAGCATTATTGGACCTTACTTAAACCTCATGACTTTAGGTTTTCAAATTTCTGCCCACATTAATACTAACTCCACTATATTTAACATGTGGGTCCAGATGCACATCTCCTGGTTTACATAACATGTGCCTTATGCTAAATCAACGTTCAACTAATTTCCATTAGTACTTCATACATATCCCAATTCTTGAATTCACCACTAACTTATCTAGATAAGTCTCATGAAATAACCAACTATTACGTAATATTTAGAAAATATACTAAAGACTTATAGATAAAAGATTATAATCCCACCACTAACTTTTAAATATAATTGAGGAATGTTACTATCGTCCTATTGAAGTGTACCTCTGCATGTATAAGCTCCACTAATTTTACCTAATACCACTACGTGCCTCAAAAATTAACTCATTTTGATTAAAAAAAACTATTATAAAAAATAGTCAAATGAAATAAATTTTTGGAAACGAGAAATACATCGTAATTGTCAAAATGAACAATTGCATATCTTGCTTAGCCTTGATTAATAGTTTTGTCATTTAGCAAAGGTTTGACACGTATGTTGGTTGAATAGTCCAACATAATAGTACGTTGTCAATGAAATCCATTTTACGTCTAAGATTAGCTCATTTATTTATTTAACAGCTTGACCAAAGTGAAAATGTAACATCCGAATTGGAAGTGCATGCTTATTACGTTAGCGTTAATGGATATGATTAGGATTAACTATAGGAATTTAAATGCGATTAGCGGAATTTCAAGAAACGATTTCTTAGCATCTAAAACAGGATCTCATGCATATAATAATACGAATTATCAGAACAGTATAACATACCCTTGATGCGTGAATTCCTCAAAGCAAAAGGGCACGATTTTCGGAGAATCTACAACGTCAAATGTCGTTCCTCTAGTATTGGTCCACAAGCAGGACTGGATTACCCACGTATACTAGTAAGGAATCAAGAACCGTTTTTGATTGCTTTTTAGGGTTTTTGAGTTATGTGAGAGAGAAAGCAAAAGCTAGTATTGAAATTAGGTCTAGGGTTTTCAACCTTATATATATTATATATATATATATATATATATATATATATATATATATATGATAATCAAGTAACTCAAAGTGACTCAATTACCTAATTTGATCAACTTATAACTCTCACATAAGTATCTGAGATTTATCCAATCACTTGCTTATTTGTGTGACCTCATAAGACTCAGTTATAGTTAGTAGTATACTAATCTAATTAATATACATATTATAGTTGGTTTCTAGTAAAACACTATAATCATCTAGAATAACTGAATTTCATTATCTCCATAATTCATCCTAATTATATCTAGTTTATAACCTCCTTTTACGGCACAGCGTTTGAGAATGTCAAAGACATACTAATCACTAAATAAGAATAGTGTCGTACTCATGTCAAAGGAATCCACTAAATATAATAAATGAAATTCTTAAAACATTTTGAAGAATATCAAGTAGGTCTATCCAATATGTATTCATATACATATCCATGTAAATGACTAGACATCTTCATGTCCCCATAGCCCATGAAACTGCGCTATCAATCAACTTACATACTAGTCCTTGAATGAATCATTTATGTCCAAGTTAATGATTCGGACCAGGGACTAACAATATTTTATAACCTCGGTTTACTTAATAAGGTTTCAAAATCACGCATTTGACAAGCCTATCGAGAGTTATATAATACTTTGGACATTTTATCTAAATCTAAATCACATTTAAATAAGAATAAAACTTTATTGATAAACATAAACATAAATATCTAAGTGTTTTATGTCTGTGACTAATTTTGAAATAAAATAGTACACAACTAAAGTCACTCTCTAATATGCTTAAGCCTTAAACCCCTATTATGACTTTCATGCTTGGGTTGAGGCAACGGTTTAGTTAACGGATCAACGATATTATCATCTGTGTGAATCTTGCAAACAACCACATCCTTCCTTTCTACTATTTCTCGAATGATGTGAAACTTTCTAAGTACATGTTTGGACTTCTGATGCAATCTTGGTTCCTTGCTCTGAGCAATGGCACCATTATTGTCATAATGTAAGACAATACCATTTCCAAAACTAGGTACTACTCCTAGTTCAAAAATGAATTTCTTCATCCAAACTGCTTCCTTTGCTGCATCAGCTGCAGAAATGTACTCAGCCTCTATTGTAGAATCAGCTATGGTGCTTTGCTTTGAACTCTTCCAGCTCACTGCCACTCTATTTAGACGAAAGATGAACCCAGATTGAGATCGGAAATCATCCTTGTTTGTTTGGAAGCTCGCATCCGTGTAACCTTCAACAACCAATTCACTTTCACCTCCATACACTAAGAAATAATCCTTAATTCTTCTCAAGTACTTAAGGATATTCTTAGCTGCATTCTAGTGCGCGTCGCCTGGATTCGATTGGTATCTGCTGCACATACTCAAATCATATGAAACATCTGGTTGAGTACAAATCATGGCATACATAATGGACCCTATAGCCGAAGCATAAGGTACATTACTCATTCGCCTAATCTCATCAATGTTTGAAGGATATTGAGTCTTGCTTAGCGACAAACCATGTTGCATGGGGAGGAAACCTCTTTTCGAATTTCCATATTGAACCTAGTAAGAACCTTATCAATATAAGTTCTTTGACTAAGTCCAATTAATCGTTTAAATCTATCTCTATTGATCTTGATCCCCAAAATGTACTCAGCCTCTCCAAGGTCTTTCATAGAGAAACAATTCTTTAGCCATTCTTTAACAGAGTCAAGCATGGGAATATCGTTTCCCATGAGTAATATGTCATCTACATATAAAACCAAGAAGACAATGCTACTCCCACTAAAATTCTTGTATACACAAGATGCTTCTTCATTTTTGAGAAAACCAAACTGTTTGATAGCCTCATCAAATCGAAGATACCAACTCCGAGATGCTTGCTTCAGTCCATAAATAGACTTTTTAAGCTTGCACACCTTCCTAGGATTCTCAAGATCCACAAAACCCTCAAGCTGTGTCATATACACATCCTCTTTCAAGAACCTATTCAAGAAAGCAGTCTTGACATCCATTTGCCAAATTTCATAATCAAAGAATGCAGTGATCGCTAAGATTATCCGAATGGATTTAAGCATCTCAACTGGTAAAAAGGTTTCATCATAGTTAATACCATGAATTTGTCTGAAACCTTTTGCAACCAATCTAGCTTTGAAAACATTAATGTTTCCATCCTTGTCTGTTTTCAATTTGAAAATCCATTTGCAACCAATAGGCGTAATCCCATCAGGAAAATCAACCAAGTCCCATACTTGATTCACAGACATGGATTCCATTTCAGATTTCATGGCTCCAAGCCATTTTTTGGAGTCTTGACTCGCCAAGGTACCTTTGTAGCTAGTAGGTTCCTCATGTTCTAAAATCATTATTTCAGAACTTTCAGTTAACCAGAAGTCCACAAACCTTTTTGGTGGATTTCTAGGTCTACTTGTTCTACGAGGGGCAACAACAGGAGAAATTTTCTTCTCAACGATTTGAGAATTTTTGCTCGAATTAGATTTGAGTGTAGTAGTAAGAAGTTCAAACTTTGAATGTTCTTCCTCTAGCACAAGGTCATGCATGTGAGAGGGTTTATGCATTGGATGCACAACCTCTACCGCAAACAATAGCACAAGTACTTCTGCTTCTGACATGGGTTGAACCATATTCATTTATTGCGCTTCTCAAACTTCTTCGAGAAATACATTACTCCCACTTACCTTTTTGGAAATGAAATCCTTTTCCAGAAAGGTATCAACCTTAGCAACAAACACTTTGTTCTCATGACGGTAGTAGAAGTAATAGTCCCTTGTTTCTTTAGTATAACCTACAAAGAAATACTTGTCGGCTTTGGAAGCGAGTTTTTCTAGCTGTAAACGTTTTACATAAGCCTCACATCCCCAAATGCGTAAATAAGACAAGCTAGGAACTCTTCCTCTCCATAACTAATATGGTGTCTTATTTACTGCCTTGGACAGAGTCCTCTTTAGTGTAAAAGCAGCAGTTTTGAGAGCATGTCCCCAAAAGGATAAAGGAAGGCCATCAAGACTCACCATAGATCGAACCATATATAATAGAGTTTGATTTCTCCTTTCAGATACATCATTCATTTGAGGTGTTCCTGGTGGATTCCGTTGTGAAAGAATCCCACAACTCTTCAAATGATCATTGAACTCTTGGCTCAAATATTCACCACCACGATCTGATCGTAATGCTTTTATTGTCTTCCCAAGTTGGTTTTCTACTTCATTTTGAAACTCTTTAAATTTTTCAAAGGATTATGACTTATGTTTCATTAAGTAAATATATCCATATCTACTTAAATCATCAGTAAAAGTTATGAAGTAGCTATAACCTCCCCTTGCTTTTGTACTCATTGGTCCACATGCATCTGTATGTATTAAGCCCAATAGTTCATCGGCTCTTTCACCTTTTCCAAAAAAAGGTGATCTTGTCATTTTGCTCATCAAACACGACTCGCATACATCAAATGATTCAAAACCAAAAGATGTTAGAAGCCCATATTTATGTAACTTGTGAATGTGGCTTTGATTTATGTGGCCCAAATGACAATGCCATAGATAGGTGGGGTTTATATCATTTGACTTATGTTTCTTGTTTTCTATGTTAAGGATATTCTTATCTTGGTTAAGTAGATATAGCCCATTAGTATTGTTAGCACTGACATAAAACATGTCACCTTTATAGATAGAGAAACAACCTTTCTTTATCGTAAACGAATATCCTTCATGATCCAAAACATGAATTGAGACAATGTTTTTATCAATATTAGGTACGTAAATAACAATTATTAAGTTCCAATACTAATCCAGAAGGTAGAGGTAGATAATAAGTTCCAACTACTATGGCAGCAACCTTTGCTCCATTAGCTACGCGCATTTCTACCTCTCCCTTAGAAAACTTTCTACTCCTTTTGAGTCCCTCCACATTTGAACAAATGTGAGAAGCATAACCGGTATCAAATACCCAAGAAGAAGTAGAAGTTGCTAAATTAACTTCTATAACATAGATACTTGAATTAAAAGCACCTGACTTCTTGTCCTTTAAATATATGGGCAATTCCTCTTTCAGTGACCAATCATGTCACGGTGGAAGCATTTTCTTTTAGCAGCCACCCTTGGCTTTGCTGTAGCATTTGGCTTTTCAGAAGATTTGGAACCAACCTTTTGTTTACCATTTTTAAACTTCTCTTTGCTAGCCCCAACCTTCTTAAAACCTTTTCGATTTTGAACCATATGAACAACTTTCTTTGGCTCAAAATGGATGTTTTGCTCAGCGGTTATGAGTATCCCATATAACTTATGCAAATTGAAAGGCAATGAATTGTTGTTGTAGTTACTAGACATGATATCTACAATAAAATATGCAAGATTTAATATGTTTATCAAAATGAGCTTTAGATATTTAAACCTTTTAAGTAATAAAAGCTATATGCACTCAATTCATTTAAAATGTCCCTTTTTGAATTAAGTGATTCCAAGATCCTATCTAAAATAATTTTAAGCGGACTTGGGCCCTACTCTTAAAGTTATTTTATCAAGGTAAGTAAACTCTTTACTAATTACAACACTTGTAATTCTTAGTTGATAGGTGATAACTCCTTATCTTATTCATATCCCTTTGCTTTAAAACCCAAAACCCTTTTGATGATTTTGTTGAGTATAACCAAACAAGACTTGTAAATTTCCCAAATTTACCCTATTTATCCTAAAACCATTAGCAACACCCTGCTTAGGTAGAACCTATCACTAATGATCGAAGGCTTCAATAGGTGTTTGTTTGGAAAAGCATATTAACTCAATATTAAATAGGGACCTAAGTCATGTTGATTTATTTAAAAGCAAACTCATAATATAAATAAAGCAACATAAACTTAGAAAGCATATTTAAGGCAATATAAAATGCAAAAAAGTAAATGTGATCCTAGTATGGCCCCTAATCCCTAAAGACTATTCTTCATGGGCTCCGTCCCTGAAATATCACGGATCGCCATCCTTGATCACCTTGGACTTTTACTCCTTGGATCTCCATCCATAGTAAATACATAGTATTTTGAAATTTAAAATCATAAACTTAAAATAAATTACAAAAATACAAATGATACGCAAATCGTATTTAAAATACAAAAATACAAACGATATGCAGATCGTATTTTTTATCTTAATTTGAGCCATACTAGTCACCTCATGCAATCATAATATCAACATATTAAAATTAAAATGACATGCTATTAACAATTAAAAGAAATTATTATATTTGATTTATTAATCATATTAATAAAACAAATGCCATAAAAAACATGCCAAAATAAAATGCACTATTTAAAACTATTAACAAAATATGGCATTAACAAAGTTTTAATTTTACTAATCTAATTAATAAAATTAAAACATAAATTACTTAATTCTATTAATCAAATTAATAAAAATTAAATAATTATCCATCAATAACAGTTTTGATTAATCTAATTATTTTGATTCAATTAAAAGTTAAAAAGTGATAATTAATTTCAAATCAATTAGATTATTAAAATTGAAAAAAAATTAATTATAACAATAATAATATCATATATTATTAAATGTATAAAATTATAATGATAATAATAACACATATTATTAAACAAAATGCATAATAACACTTATTAAACATTAAATGTTAAATATGTCATTAAAACTATTAAAAGGACATATTAAGTCTAATTTAATTAATCAAATTAATTAAATTAAACATTAATAAAAGCAATTACTAATAATATCATTATTTAACTTAATTAATCATATTAATAAAACAAATAATGACAATATTAAAGCATGCCATTAACTACTCTATTTATATTAATCAAATTAATAAACTAGTAATAATGTCATTAAAACATAATTAGTCAATGGAGGTTAATTAACCATTAATTAACCAGAAAATTTTATATTGATTCAATTATATGTTAAATGTGGTAATTACTCAAATTAATTAACCCAATTAATCATGCAAATTGGCCAAGATGGAGCAGACGGGCTCCTAGCCCGACGTGGCCCGCAAAGGCTGCTCAGCAGCCCACCTATTTTACGCAGCCACGCCGCGACGCTATTCCATCCCTTCGCCGGCGATTCCCCGCATCCCCACCCAAACGGCCACCGCCGTTTTGGACGCCTGCCGCCGGCAAACTAACCACGCCCTAACCCACTCAATTTCCGGCCACCTTGGGCCACTCAATTCTGCCACAAAGTCACACATCTAACACTCGATTTTGGGCTAAATTTAATCAACTATTGATCGAATTTGGAGTCCAAATTAAGGGGAAAACATTTGACTATGAAATGAACATAGTTTGGGTTTGAAGAATTGTGAAAATTCTTAATTTTCGTAAGATTCAATCAATTTGGGGATTATTTTAGGGTTCTTCATTTTGAAATTTTAATTGGGGAATTACGTTTGGATTTTCAGCAAAAATAAAATCTAATTGTATCAAAATGCAATTCAAATGATAATAAGTCACAATTCACATCAAGATCATGCCAAAATTCACAATTTCGTACATGATTGCTTCGAATTTAGCCCCTTGATGCGTGAATAACAAAAAAATTAAACCGAGGCTAATTCAATGAATTATGTGCTAATTATGATTAATTTCAACATCAAATGCATTAAAACTAATCATACCCAATAGATTAAAATCATATTTTAATCATGCATTATTAATACCACATAAACCTCCCCTAATTGAATCAAATAACACAATTACATACATAACAATATTAAAATATGCAAGAGGCTAACTGGTACCACAGTAGGAACTTAGATGCGATTAGCGGAATTTCAAGAAACGATTTCTTAGCATCTAAAACAGGATCTCATGCATATAATAATACGAATTATCGGAACAGTATAACATACCCTTGATGCGTGAATTCCTCAAAGCAAAAGGGCACGATTTTCGGAGAATCTAGAACGTCAAATGTTGTTCCTCTATTATTGGTCCACAAGCAGGATTGAATTAGGTCTAGGGTTTTCAACCCCATTATATATATATATATATATATATATATATATATATATATATATGATAATCAAGTAACTCAAAGTGACTCAATTACCTAATTTGATCAACTTACAACTCTCATATAAGTATCTGAGATTTATCCAATCACTTGCTTATTTGTGTGACCTCATTGGAGTCAGTTATAGTTATTAGTATACTAATCTAATTAATATACATATTATAGTTGGTTTCTAGTAAAACACTATAATCATCTACAATAACTGAATTTCATTATCTCCATAATTCATCCTAATTATATCTAGTTTGTTATACTTGTTGAGGACCTTCCTTCATTAACTTGTTGATTGGAATTGCAAAGGAGAAGTGTTAGTTTATTACCAGCACGTAACTATATTCTGCACACATGACATGGCTCTTACATTGTACTCCGTCTGTTTGTTACTACTTAAAATAGTTTTTAAAACACGCTTGTTAATATATAATACTAATATATAGTTGATATTTCTCTTATGATGGATTGGAAAAAATTATAAAATGTTAATTAAGTAAAGTAGATAAATGGAAGATTTATATATACGGTAGTAGGGATGGTAACGGATACTGAACCCGACCCGAATTTGTGGATTCATATCCATTTTTGCGGATATGGGTCTTCAAAATTTAGATCCGACGAATCCGGATCGGATTCGAGTCCTGTAACTGAAAAACTGATTCGGGTGCGGGTCTAACCATAATACCCGGATCCAGATCCATTACCCGTTTTTTTCATTTACTTATTTGTACTTATTTGTATTGTTATTCAAAAGACGGGTAAAATTTGATTTTGTTTATTTGTACTTTGTTGTTTTGTAATATTTGAGTAGTTATATGATTTATATTGAAGTGATGAACTTATATCCTTCGTTGGATTGTTGTCATTGATGTAAAATGCAAATTTATAAATTTGAAACTTATTTTGTCACAAAAATATGCAAAATATATGTAGGATCCGTTTTGAACCCGTTTGGACACGGATCTGTTGGATTTGGATATGGACTCTTACTTTCCATACCCAGCGAATCTGGATATGGATTCATTCTTAAAACACAGATCTAAATCTGGATTGATAAGAATCTGGTCCAAATCCGCTCCACTGTCATCCCTATACAGTAGTAATGAAAAGTCAAAGTCTTGCATGTAAAATTTATATATATAGATATAGATCTGATGCACGTACCGGATTTGTTGATTCCACAGGGAGCCACGCGGCATTTACCCATCTACTCTTAAATGACTATACGACTCTTTCTAGGATTTTTGCATTACGGACAGTTTTATGAATAATCTTCCTAAAACTTTATTGGATATTCTTTTTTTTCATTTTAAAAACAGATTTTTTTTTCTGCTGTGTTCTAATAAAAAACAATCTAATAACTCTCATATATCTATTTTTTCCATTTAATGACAGTTAAATAATTAATAATTAAATAATAACTTAGAACCTAACTATATAGAAACAATATGTTAGAAAAATATAAAATATTAATATATAAAATTGAAATAATTAATAATCAACTAATAACTTATATTCCTTGATTACTTTTAGATGTGATAGTTTTACACGTTTTTTAAACTTGATCATATTTTAATACTGATGTATAAAATTAAATGGCATTCACTTGGTTATAGATGGATTAATTTTAATATATATTTTTATTATATTAATTTATATAACTTTTTCAATCATATAAATTAGTATATTAATGGTTAGCAAAAAATTATAAATAGTGCAAAAAATCAAATGTTACTATTAAAACAACAAAAAAGTATAATTCTGATTTATTGACTAAAACAACGTGTGTGCGCCATATCGAGTTATGTTGTGCATTTTCCATCTTGAAATGCTAGCCCACTTGATATGGCATGAAATTGTACAAGATGTCCCATTCAGTTGTATTTAAAATTTTAGATTCGACGACGTTGATCGAAAATTACCAACAATATTTTACTTAGCGGCAATGACTAGCTATCAAAAACAAGCATTGGCTCTATTTCTACACATGTGAATCTCAAATCGTATAAGACTACATTTCTATACATTCGATCTCAAAATCGATCAGAATCGACCTGATTATAACCCGAAAAGTGAGACTCTTAAACAGACTTAACCCGGCCTGAAATCAACGTGAAACTAATTGGACCCAATATTCGAATACCCAAACCTCATTTGTGTCCGCCCCGTTACAAATCGGACCCTAAGACAACCTGAAACCAATTGAACTTGACAAATATCAGATATGACCAGACTTAAAACAACCAATGGCTTAATTTCAATCGACATGTTAATAAAATGAATATATGCAATAATGTAGATAATTGATATAGATAATATAATGATACATTGATACACTATAAATTTACATATCCTATTATATTCTCGATTGATACAATAATACACACTTAGTAATCATTACCTCATAAATATTTTGTTTTGCAATATTGACAACATCATTGTCCAATTTATGGTTTAAGCATCATATAAAAGCAAGTTATTGCATGAACTAATCCAAAATTGCCCGATATGATCCAAGGTGAATACAATAAAATAGTCAAATACCCAGTCATAAATCAATAAAACACATGTCATTAATGACCTGATGCGAACCCGATAAAGTCCAATCTAGATTTCAACTAATATCGAGGCAATCCATTACATAATTGACTTGATTCGAAATCTATCTGAATTCGAAATAACCCGTTATAACCCATATAGGAACCGACCCAGATTGACTTGAACCGTCTTGATACGAAACGAATACGACCCGACTCAAACTTGATCAATCAAATAACCAATTTGACTCGAACTGATAATAACCCGCGGTAGGCGAAATTGACCCAATTTTACCAAAACTGATAAGCACTAACCCGTGATGGGTCTAATGAATCCATGAACCCAAATTAACACCCATACTTAATGATCATTTTTGTCTATTCGATATTAGGTATGTCAAACAATTGGGTGCTTAACTAGTTAATCAAGTATCCTAAGCTAACTAGAATTTGGTTGGTTTTGACCGAATAGCGAAAGGATTTTAGGTTGGTGGAGCTCTAAAATCTCAAAATCAACATCATTGACAATTTAATTATGCACCCTCTCAACTAATGCGCCAAAAATACAGTCGGAGATTACATACACACTAAAAGTAATGATACTTGTGAAATTTTAACAATATACAGAGTGAAATTATTAATTATTAATTATTGCTTATAACTTTCGTTCAAAATTACTATGATGCCTTTTTCATTATTTTCTGTCTTAATTTACTTTTCTTTACTATAACGATTGTTTGGATAGAGTGCTTATCGATAATTCGACTAGATTAACGATATCAATCCTTGTGTAAAAATATATTTTCTTGTTAATTAAATATTACGTCAATATAAAATGTTAATTTGTAGAAGCACCAATAGATCAGAGAGGGGAACGAGTTGACTCTTTTTCTTTCAAGCCGTTGTTAAATGAGGAACAATTGAATGAAGTCACTTGATTTTATCCTCGGATAAGAAAGTATTTTATACCGCTCTAAAAATAATATTTTTGACAATTCAACATTATTTCAAAATTAAAAACAACCTTATTCCCTTAATTAAAAAAAATCCGATATTAAGCATGTCATATACTCAGTTTGAAATTGCTTGTTACGTGTCTTGTAATGTAACAAGTGATTCTAAATTGGGCTTAAAGTATTGAAGTGTGATATTCAATAACTGAGATAAAATCTTGTTTATATTAGTTATGGCTTATCACTTACGGCTCTCTTTACATAAAAAGAACATTGTCATGTAATGTTAAACAAAAATTGTGAAATTTAAGGAGCCCATGGAGAACCAATCTATAATGCAAAACTCTTTTAGCCTTTTAGGTGACCTATTAAGAATTACCTATAATATTCGTGTGTATTTGAATAAACCAAGCTAATAGAACTATTAAATTATTCGCAACATTTTTGTCAATTGATCCCAATAGATTGTCAAGGTTAGATCGATCTCCAAAAAAATTATAATTCAAGAAAATAAAGTACTACTTCACATGAACTATCCATGATCCTTTATCTCTTATAATTAAGATATCACCCAATCGTGTTAAGTAATTAATAATGATGCTTTGGACATAATATGAACTAAGCAAAAATTGAGACAAAAGTCAAATAGATTAGAATCACAAAGTTTTAATTCAAATATCTATCAAAAGTTATATTACATGATCAAAATATACTATACATTATAAAAAAATTTACATTATTGTTATTTTAGTATATTCTGTATTATAACCACACGGGCAAAAACCCCGAAAGAGACAACCCATGAAGTAACAATTTGATGTAATAGACTTCACTTTCCCTCGATCTAAAACTCCAAGCCAAGGAAAAATCTTTTTTTTTTTTTCGTCAAAAAAAATGTAAAAGTTAAATAATTAAGAATAATTTCTAGCAAACTTTTATTTTTCACTCATAAATTTTCTACCCCTCAATTTATTTTTCAACCTATCTAATTAATTAAGCACATCAAAAATATTTTTGTAGCAACAAAAAAAAAAATGTTATGATCATCTCTCAAGAAAACCTGTGATTCTGAGGATGGAGTTCCTAACTTGACATAAATTCTTCCCTTTCAAAGGGCTAAATGACCTTGCCATTTCTTCATTGACCCTTCTTTCAACAATCAAATGAGGAGGCAGTCTCTTCATCGGATCTTCATTATCACCGTCACCTTCGTCGAACCGGGGAGAGCTCATCGTTGGTATTCTGAGTGGCAGCGAGGAACTCTTCATTCTCTTCACCACCATCCTTGGCCGGCTGTGGTTATACTTTGATTGACTGCGATGCTTTATCGTCCGATCCTCGCTTTCGCTATCCTCGCTGGTTTCGACACTCTCATCTGATGAGTAGTTTGAGAACATCACCTCTGTTTCATCAAATTCGTCGAATCCCATGTTTTTTATTTTTTATTTTGTGGAGGGGTTTAAGCAAATGAATGCTATTTTTTTTTTTAACGTAAAGTGAGTGTAAGCGACAAATCAATAATTGATTTATACGAGATTTAACCACCTCTTATAAATTTTAACCAAGTAAATTAGTTGTTATTAATGAAAGCTAATTTGTGGTGGGAAAAACAAAAGTGAACAAAAAGGTTAGCTTAGAATAAATTTTGTTGTTTATGGTATGCAAAAGAAAGTGAATTGTAAATGGTTAGAGAAAGGGAATGAACTTAGTTGGGTATATATAGATATGGTGGAAGTTAAGTTAGACCAAGAAAAATAAAATGAAGGGAATATTTTGGGGAATCAAATAGCTTAGTCATCACATTATAATGATTTTTATAGTTATTGTTTTATGATGATTGAATTTGTCTATGGATTAGAAACTTTGCAACCACCTTCTCGTTAGGCTCACAATTTTTTGGAATGGTATGACTTCTTATTACATTTTTGGAATAAGAATTATGCCTTTTTCATATGCTATGTTGGCATTGACAACTCATTTTAATAGGAAGAATATATAGGACATTGTTGGTGCATAATATATGCAACTAACCTAAATACACACTTAATAGAATTCGGTTAAGGAAATCATTTGGCCTATGAGACATATATGTCTATCTTCGTCATTGGCCAATTTTATTATTGTAATTAAGTTCTTTTAGTTGGGTTAAAGTATACAACAAAGTTTGATACGGTGTCATGTCATGCCCTAGTCAATTTTTTCTTCTTCTCATATTTCGCGTAAATTTTCCATATTTTAGTATGGCTATGAAAATTATATTTAGCGCTTATAACGTATTTATGAAATATTTTATAAAAGAAAAATATTTTATTTAGTTAATAAGTAAATATAATTATTAATTTAACATTATTTATTTACAAAGTTTATTTATTTATTTTAAGGAAGAAGAGAGTTTATAAAATTATTCATGAGAAAGGTTTCCTATTTTGGAAAGGAATACACATTTTCCTAATTTAAGGAGTAATGGTCTTTTAATTATTTTTATTGGTTTTGAAGTTTGAAAAAATGATTTACAAAATTTTGAGGGTGTTACAATCTAAGGTACTACATCTAAGTTTTTCTATGATCTAAACTAATATATTAAAAAAGCGTCCTTGCAAACATCTGACACTCTTCTTCTACTACAAACATTATGATTAGTCACCCATTTAATACTAGATCAGACATTGATTTTGCATCATGCCATATTGCCAAGTCTTTGGTAATAAAGTAAAACTCCAACAAGGCTAAAACCTTAACTTGAAGTAATGATAGGTGCATGATAAGTGAAATTTATGTCACTCACTAATCCTTTTACGAGAGGCTATTCTGATGCTTTTGGTCATTGTTTATCCTATTTGATATATTTATGTAGCTTATTCAGCGCATGAGTCTATTCTAGGGCATTTTGGACATTTCACCTTGTCCTACTCTTTTACCTTGTGATTTCCCGTATTTCTTCGAATATTATACATATCTCCATTTGTACTTCGTAGGACTATGACTAGTATGAGCAATAATAGAGTAAGGGAGAAAAAAAATGAAGAATATATGATTCAAGGAAGAGAGCTACGAGACGACTCAACATAATCCAAGAGGCATCTTTGAAGAAAATTAAAGATCCCAAGCGGCTCCTTAGAAGAAAAAGTGGCAAGTTCAAAAAGTTTGAGAGGGCATCGAGCGAGCAGTGAAAGGCCTCTTAGAAGGCATATTCTCCATCTAAGAGGTTACTTATATTTGTACAAAGAGGTTCAGTTCAACCTCAACGGGCATGAAACTATTATGAGCGGTTGCTCATCATTCCTATTGAGTGAGTGTTCATAACAATTTTTGGGTTGATTCAACAGATTCTCACAATCTTTTTCTTAGGGTTTGACTTATTTTAGGGGAGATATAAGTAATAAAGGAGAACATGTAAAGGGTTAGCAATTTTTAGCATAGAATAGCATTAGAGAATCCATTGTTAAAGAGTTTGTGGAATAACTGAAGCACAATTTTAGAGTATTGATTCATCTTTTCTATTATCAAGAGTAATTCCTAAGTTTTTATTGTCGTTTGTTTCTATTGATAATTTTAGGGTTAGTAGTATTCTCTAAAAATTGTATTTTGGTGTTTTGCAACATCGTATTGTTATTTCCTCTAGAATAATGAATTTCTATTTGGATGCTTGTATAGATAATTCAAATAAGTTTTCTAAGATGAGTTGCAAGTAGTTAGACTAACTAAGGGATAAGAAGAAAACTCAATTTCGAATATGGATTAGGTTTTGAGGAGGGAATTAGGAGAGAATTTGAATTAGATTGTTTATTCTAGTGTTAGGATTTGGTGGTAGCCTATATTTGGCAATATAGGTATCTACTTCTCTACCTTAGTTTGACACTAAGAAGTGCTGCTAAGTTGATACCCCTATGCTTTAATGAATTAAGTGAACCTTCATTTACTTGTAGTTTTATGTTGTTAGGGTTGTTTGAGACAAGCGATTAGATAAAAAATTCTATTTACAAGTGCATATGTTTCCTTTAGGGTGAATCAAAAGATCAAATCTTGGTTCGATCCCCTTCTTGTTAGTATAGACCTTTCATTTATGGTTTGGTTTAGGAATTTCTAGGCCTATATACTTCTGAAAGGAAGGCATTGCTCTTAGAATTAATCCCAATTTGTTCCTTTTCTATCTCTTGAAGTCATCTCTAATTTGTTCATGTTTGGTTGGTATTGAATCCCATTCTCCCTAGCATTTTTATCATCCCTGAAGGTCCTTGTATTTAACCTTGCATCCTATTTATTTCCTTTTGCTTAGTAATAATTCCTTCTCTTCTTTAGATTGGCTTGTTGACCAATTTGCAAAAGTCGGTGATTATTTGAAGCCATTTCCTATGGATTACGACCCTTACTTACCATTACTAGTAGTTGGTTAAGTCAAGGTTTCTAATAGTAGAGTTTGCTGATGACCATATCAGTACACTCCTTACCATATCTTCTATAGGCATAAATAAAAAGGCAGCAACTAGTAGATAAAAAATCATACTACTTGTCAATTCGTTCAGATTTTTGCAATTTTTCACAAGTTACCCCTAGAGTTTGAAAGTTTTCGTAAGGTATTATAAAGTTATAAAATTTTCTCGAGATACTTTGAATAAAACATGATACATAGTAATTCTTTGGATAGTACCCTAGAGTTTGAAAAAATGATGATGGCGAGAAAGAATTTGCAAGTTAAATGTAAATAAAGTTTTATACAAATGTTAGTGACATTGTAAGCTAAACCCTAAATGGCCCAAACTATCTATTAGTTATTATCAAGAATTTTCAATAAACCTATGCCAATGCACGATTTAAGAATAACTAGTTCAATAATAAATAAAGGTCTTATGGTGTGACTTATGAGGGATAAGGACGAGAGGTATGAGTAGGTGGAAAAAGGTAAGAGAATTAGTGTGTGGGTTAGGGATTAAATAAGTAATTGAGTATATTTTTCAAGTTAGTTGTGAATTAGAAATAAAAATAGAATAAGTAAAAAAAAATTCCAAAATAACTAATATCCTTTCCTCATTTTCTTTAAGCATAAATTAACCTTTCTCATCAATTTTTTCTTAGCTTCCCTAACATGCACCACCTTCTCTCTAGGTGTTAAAGGAGAAAGGATTGTCTTTATCATTATCTTCCCTAACATGCCCCCCCCCCCCCCCCCCCCCCCCAAAAAAAATAGCATCCTTTTGAAACAAACAATGAATTTCTTTTTGTTCCATCCTCACATCTTTATCCCTATCCTTACATTTTATCTCACAAAATAAATGCCTTATATCTAATACTTTAGGGAAGTTTGTTGCTTCAAAATTAAGAATTATTAGTTAAAGATAATTATATACTATCATTACCAATAAAATATTTTCTTGGGGCATTCCTTATAAAGTGATGCAGTGCACCCTACGACCATTTGTGAAAGACAGGTTCTAAACATCATGAGTGTATACATACCCTAAATAGGAGCTGAGAAAGCGGTTAAACGTCAGTTTTAGGAGTAATTAGATGAAATGGTACAGGGTATTCCCCAACTAAATAATCTTTTATCGAAGGAGACTTGAATGGTCATGTAGAGATGAGTTGTTATGGATATAAAGATGTGCATGGGTATGGAGTACAAAACAAAGGAGGGAAAACTATCTTAGAATTTGCACAATCTTATGGATTTTTTGGCTAACACTTGGTTCAAGCATCAAGATTCATATTTAGTAACTTTTTGGATTAGGGAAAGCATAACCCAAATAAATTAATGTGTTGGCTAGGAGGACAAATAAGAGTAGTTTCTTAAATTGTAAGGTGATCCTAAGGGAGAGTGTAGTCACTCAACATAGAATTTTGATCTTGGATATTCAAATAAAATAAAGATTTAGGAGGAATAGGTAATCAAGGAAGAAGAGGATTAGATGGTGAAATTTGAAAGGGTGCCAAAATGAAGGTTGTCATAGAAAGATCTATTAAAGAAACCTTATGGGCTTTAGAAGAGGACCTTGATTCTATATAGCTAAAGATAAAGGTATATATTTTAAGGAGTACAAGAGGTACTTAGAGAGTTAAGCGGGACATCACTGGTGCACAAGGACACAATGTGGTAGAACCATAGAATAAAGATGTTAAGGTAGCAGTCAATAACAGAAAGATGAGATCAAAGGCATATGAAAGGAGTATTTAGATGAGTTGTTCAATGGAACCCAAGTGGGGTGTATAGGAGACACCACTATTAAGGACAATGAAGTTAATTTGGAGTATACAAGGAGTATACAAAAATAGAAGTGAAGGAGGCATTAAAGAGGATGAAACCAAGGAAGGTTGTTGGGCCATATGGTATATACTTGTATTGAGATTTGGAAGCACCTAGGCAAAAGTGGTATTGAATGGTCAACAAAACTCTTTAATAAGACTTGGTGAACAAGTAAGATGCCTCAAAATTGGAGGAGAAGTACCTTGATGCCTATTTATAAGAATAAAGAAGATGCTCAATAGTGTTTAAACTATCGAGGAATAAATCATATGAGTCATGAAGTTATAAGAGGGAATGATTGAGCATAGTTTGAGGCTAATATTTAGAAAATTCAGTTTGGGTTTATGCCAGGTCAATTTATCACATAAGTAATCTAACTTATTAGAAAAATGATTGAGCATTATCATGCAAGGAAAAATCTTTACACATGGTGTTTATTGATTTGGAGAAGGCATATTACAAAGTAACATGAGAATCACTTTGGTGGGCAATGAATAAGAAGGCCATACCACGTGAGTACATCAAAGCTAGTTAAGGATTTTTACCAAGATGTTACAATAAATGTTGGAAATTATGATGGAGTGATAAAGGACGTTCGTATAAACATTGGTTACACCAAGGATATTCCCTAAGTCCTTTCCTACTCGTGATTTTCCTAGATAAAGTAACAATGACTATACTAGATGAGATAACATGGTATTTACATTTTAGGATGGCATTAATTTGGTGGATGAGACTATCAGAGGGATGAGTGCTAAGTTAGAGCAATGAAGATAGTGGTTGAAATCTAGAGGTTTTAGAGTTAGGAGTAAAACATAGTATATAAAGTATTATTTTAGCACTAGAAAGAAGCAAATGAAGATAGTTGCCTGTCAGTGAATGTTTTAATATCCTAGAATTATTTTCGTAAAAGAATGAAGATATTGATCAAGATGCCACCGTTAGAAGAAAATGTAGCTGTCTTGAATGGAGAACTTCCATAGAAGTATTGTGTAAATACAGTGCACCCTTAGTGTTAAATTTTATACGATAATAATCATACCTGCATTATTATTACGTGGGTCGAAGTGTTGTACTTTCAAGAAGGAGTATGTTAAAAAGATTAGTGTAGTAGAGATGCTATGTTGAGGTGGACGTGTGGGAATAACTTAAGGGATAAAATTAGAAATGTGGATATTCGAAAGAAAGTTGGAGTAGCGAATAACGAGGATAAGTTATTGGAGAATTGGTTACGCTAGTTTAGATATGTTAGACGTCGAACGGTAGATGCATGGTGAAGGTGGAAGGTTTGCATAATGGAGACCTCAAACATGGTTAAAAAAGACCCAAAATGACTTGGATTAAGGAAGTTAGGATTGATTTGGAAAAATTGATTTAGAAAAAGACACGACTTTAAATAGGAAATAATGGAGGAGGAACATGTTTGTGGATGATCACGAAGATAAACTCTTGGTTCTCGTAGCACCCCATCTATTTGGAATTAAAGCTTTGACTTTGTCGTTGTAAGGCAATACATGCATTTTGTCATGCGTCATCATGAGTTGGCTGATTGATATGACGCCATGTCATAACACACAACCATAAAAATACTTAATTATTCTAAAATATGAACAAATGTTAGTAATAATACTTTAACTCACACCCTCATATCAATAACAATAATTCTTACTTCTTACCACTACTCCATAGACATAACGAATAGCAATAAAGTAATTACAAAATTGTAATGTCTTATTTCTTGATTTGAAAATTCTGATGCTCAACCAACATCTATTCACTCTATCTAATTATAATAAAACAATTAAGCTCATTTTCTAATTATATAATAAAATAAAATTAATAATAAACCAAATTCATATACAAGCATAATCAAAATCAATATAAAAAATCTGAAAATAGTCCAATCCAATAAATAGTTACTCTTAACTTAATGCCCATAGATGTATTGAAAAACAACAGAGTAATTTAAAAAGTGTTGTAATTGATCTAAAATAGAGCAATAAATTATATTAATTCCCTTATAGGAGATATGAAAAATTTCAATGAACACTTCAAACTAGTACTAGTGTACATGAATGTTGGATGTGTACGAAAGTAGTATGGTCCCCAAAATTAGCATAGCCTTGATTAATTTTCTAAATGAAATAATGGAATTGAGTTTGGTTCCTCGAAAACATTTTAGATGCTAGTTAAATTTATAAGGTTCTATGGTATAAAATGTTAAGAAAGGGATTACTCATGCTAAATTGATAATCCGTGGATATATAAGACACTTATATATGAGTTATATCTACAATAATAGAGAAGTTCATGATGGTTACATATATATACGAAGTATAATTTTTGAAAAATAAAATTTATTTGATGTTTTATGTTACTTGCGTTGGTTTGGTTTATCTTGTTAGTCATATACTTTAGCTTAATAAAAATGTGCATAGAGTTCTGTATTCAATAACACTTTTCAATTATAATGTTGTTGAAATTTGTAGGGCTCTTATTCGTTATTTTATTTTTTGCCTCCAAAATATTAGGAATGGGCCTAAATACAAGTTGCACACGATTTGTTATGTCAACCTAATATATTCAAATATCCTCTTATTCATAACTTCCAATCTTAATGACAAAGCATAAATTAATAATATAATCCATGTAATAAGTTTTAAGATTTTGTATCAAGATTGTTAAACTCCAAAATTCTTAGGAAAATTCCAAATATATCTATCAGATATATTTGTAATCGTATCTCAATGTTTGTAATAGTGCAATTTTTATGTCTTTTAATACAACTTTCATTTGAAATAGTACAACTCAATAAAAAGGAAAGTTAAACAACAACAATGGTGAAAACATGCACAAATTCATTTCCTAATAGTGCAACTATACATTATATAAGTACAACTTCATTTGCAAATAGTACAATTTATAATTCCTTAATATTGCAACTTTATATTCTATAAGTACAATTTCCTTTGCAAATAATACAATCTTAATTATTATAAGTACAACTTCAAACAAGAAAATAAAGGTAAAACAACGGAGCAACGCGAAAGTGATGAAAGTATGCACAACTTAATTTTCTAATAATACAACTTCATATTTTATAAGTATAATTTTATTTAAAATAGTATAGTTTTAAATTTTCTAATAGTGTAACTTCATAAATTATAATTACAATTTCATTTACATTAGTACAACATTAATTTTCAAAAGTACTATAAGAAAATTATTGATCTATCTTCTAAAATACGTTATAAGAAAATTATTGATCTATCTTCTAAAATACGTAATATTACATATCTCAGACATATATTCAGACAACCTCGTGGTTTGATACTTTTAGCAGTTAGAAAGGTTCAAGCCAAAGCTCTACTAAAGACCCAACTTCATCGAGTATTTATATTAATATGCATGGGTAGAATTATACTCCTTATATTCTATTATCGATTACACGTACTTCGCAAACAGATATGTAAACTAAGTTATGCCATACATTATATTATCAGGATAATATTCGTATACAACTATATATTCATGAAAATCAGAAGTTTTTGGTGACCCAACTTTTCTCTTACACACGTAACTGACAATTTAATAAAACACTGCATTATACATTTTTGGTGTATTTGAGTGAGTATTTTGTACTTATCACAAAAGCCCATTAGTCACTTGTAAGAAACTGTGATTAGCTGGAAATTAAAAAGCGCTTCACCTTTGCAGTTTGAACACGTATATTACACAGTTATCTCCATCCAATTTGAGTCATACACGTTCCTAGAATTGGATGCCATTTCATTTCCCAAGTATATCTGTTTGCATTATTTATAGAGGTCTAACTCAAATAGTTGACCTCAAGTAGTTTTGTTGCCGATGTTACTAATTGTTTGCCCTATTTGATTTTTCACGGTATTTAAGATATGATTCAAAAAACTTTTATATCTAAATCCGCAAGACAAAAAAATTATAAAAATTTGATATTCTAAAAATTTATTTTGATATGAATCCAACAAAATTCCACTTGAATATATTATTTATTATAATATAATTCAAATTTATGGTCAAAATTTTTAAAATTTTGCCTCCAAAATAAAAATATTACAAACAATTAGAAACTTACTAAGGTTGCACGCACATCATTAGTGCTCAAATTTAATTTTTTTTCACTTAATTGTTCGAAAAGTTTCATTCAGAAATATGTATTAGAAGGATACATCAACCACGAAGGTTTATTTAGCTATGAGTTGAATTTTTAAAGGGGTGGAACAAAAACAATTGATAACGAGAAAGAACAGAATGAAGGTGGTCGACAACCTAAGGTACAGTGTGGTAAAAAAAAAAAAAAAAAAAGGACTCTTAAGAGAAACACATGCCTCAACCTTTTGGATTATATTGAATTAATTATAATTAATCCATAGAAAGAACTAGATCACCATAATTAACCATATAACAATTACATTTTTTATATTTATGTTATAGTCACTTTAGCTGTTTACCTTCTGCAGCGTACTTAAGAAGATATTTCAGCAGTAACAGATCGAATTTTGTAGATTGTAGTTGCTGCTTAGAGTCCATTAAAGTTATAAAAGTATGTTATAATAAAGATGAAAAAAGGCCAAATAACTGGTAGGTTTTTTTTTTTTAAATCCTCTAGAGAAGTAATTAGCATTCATTTGATTCCAAAAAAAAAAAAAAAAAAAAAAATTGGTTGTCTTTCGTAGTATGGTTCCTTTCATATGGAACTAACTTATGCTTTAAGTAACCTTAGAGTAATTTCTTCTTTTGGAAAGATTTCTCGTGTATGTAGGATACAATAAGATTATTATATGGTCAACTAATATTACACATCAATACAATATAGTTATTCTTTTAATATAATAAAAGTCAACCTTATAACAAATACATCACAATTTTTATTGAAAAAGGGTAAGACATACATGTTCGAAAATTAAATATTAGGTATATTGCTCCAAAAGTTACCTCTTAATAAAACAAAAATCACCCATTTATATAATAAAAGTCACCCCTCAACATAAAAATACGACTTTGTAAGTGACTGTCATTTAATATGATCTATGTGTCCTAAACTTCACTCAAATTTTTTAATTTTCTGTTTTTAATTTTTATTTTTGACATAAGCACCTTAGCTTAGAGTGATTGTCCAACTTCTACTTCCCATTCGGAATATGTTATGGCATTTTCAAACCTTACATTTGATAATACAGTTTCTTTATGTGCTTAATAAACTCTCGAACTTATCTATTTAAGTAGGCGGCTTTGCATAAAGATTGCTCTACCTATTGACAAAATTAAGATGTTGACTAGTGATGATCACCTGATAATTGATATATGGAACTAGTTATAAAATCTAACTGTCGGTTTCATAAGCATACTTGTCAGCTTCATGATCTGGATTTGAGATTATATGTTATTTAATGCTTATTTTAGTCCTATGATGAATCTTATCATATCTACAAAATCAGTTTAAAATCCACCTATTCTACGCTCAAATGGACTTACATTGTTGCCTTGATTTCTTTAACTGACCGATCACAAAAGTCTTGATAACCATTTCAACCCAAAAAAAAACAAAAAAAAGTCTTGAATTAAATCGCAATCCCAAATACTTTTTTTTTAAATTAATATTGATAATTTTCATGGGTAGAGACGGTTTTGGGCATGTGCATGGTGTTCAACGGAACAGAGCTCCCAAATTTGAGGGGCCTCAAAATTCAGATATATTTATATTAGTTTTGTATAATAACATAAAAGTTTAGTTGGAGCAGTGCTTTGACATGAATTTTTTTATCAAATAAAAATTAAGTATTTAATTTATTAAGTAGAGGATTCAATTTTAAAAAATTAAATAGAATATCATAAATAATATGTAATTATTGTTCCAACCCTAGTCAAAAGAAGGGAAGATTAGAAGATCGAAGTGATGAATATTTGACAAGGGCAACGAAGTTCAAATTATAGAAAATAGAGTTACTCAATGTATAATATTTAATAAACATGAACTGATCATAAAAATCTATGAATTGATTCTGAGGTCTTGTCTATGAAATTGTCGTCTCTCTTTCCCCTTAAAGAAACTCAAAAAGTCAATTACATAAATTTTCACCCAATTATATTAATCATTTGTTTGAAATTGAAGCTCAATATAAAAAAATTCCAAACAGAACGTTTACCATAATCTATAAAGAGGTGCAGTTTGCACCACTAACAACATTATCTGTTAATGAAATTAGTAAAAAAAATTATAATTTCAATTTAATATATTCTGTGTACTCATTAAAATGGGTATATTCTATAATGGTTTAATGGATTACACTGTATAATTAAGGTAGGAAATAATTTAAGAATCAATATATCTTATGCCTTGATTTTTGTAACCTTTCTCCATTAATTACTTCCTAAACTAAATCTACTACCTATAGATATGATTTGATATGGATTTATCTACATTTTTTTTTTAAAAAAAAGGTAGATACTTATAATACTCATAGGACAAAGTATCTAAATAGGGAAAAATCTCAAGGACAACAATCTTTCAACACCTTTTCAACTTTGAACCTCACTAACCTTGGCTAGATGATGGGCAAAAAAGTTTCCATCTCTTTTAACATGAGATAATAAAGTAAACCTGACGGAAGATATAAAGAATAAAACATCATCTAAAATGAAATCAAGGTCTGAAAATTAAGATGAGATATTTGGTAATATATGTTTGTCAAAGTTTGAAGAATCACCTTCAAATTAAGATGATCTTCTCATAATCATATCTCTTCGCAAGCTAAAGGAAGTGTCCTTGATCGTTACACAATTACTAAATATATATTAGGATCATTATCGAAATAATTAATTTTGTTAATTTAGTATCATAATGTTTTGCTAGAAACCAATTGTGATATGGTAGTTTAATATGATTAGGCTCACAACTAATCTAACCAGGTCCTATAAGGTCACACAATAAACGCAAATGAATCGTTTGAATTTCTCCAAGCCCATTAATTCAATGAGAAGGATGGCCAAATAAGAGTAGGATTAGAGTTTTATGTGCTAGGTTGATTAGTATATATAGGAGATCAATTACACTAAATCATAGACTTGCACATACCTCCAAAGAGCACAAAACACTAAACCTACTCAAAACTCTAACCGTACATCAAAGAAGAAGCAAATCGTATACTAGCATACAATAATGTGAACCTGTGGTGCGTTTGTGCATTGATTAGAGGGACTGCATTTGTGGTTTCTTAATCTCCGTTTTATTCCATAGTTTTAAGCATGCATCAAAGGTATATTTAACTCATTAAACTATTATTTGTATTATATATATGCATGAAATCCTATTTTAGGTGTAATTATGAAATGTTCCTGAAATTCCACTAATCGCACCTTAGTAGTATCAATTAGGCTCATGCATATGATAATATGATCATATTAGTTTTTAGGGTAATTGATGCAAAATTTTCTTAATTTTGATTAAATGAAGGGACATATTAGTATATGGATTTAATGATTAAAAATGGATTTAATCAGTTTGTTTTAATTAATTTGTAGTATTTTGATGCTCAAATTATTTGTCCTAGTTCACATTCATCACTAAACCCTAGTTCTATCTATCAATGCATAAAAATATGATTTTTTTTGCATGATATAGATACGAGTATTGCACAATTATGTTTTTAATTGCAAGCTAGTACAGTTGTATTGTTAGTTTGCTAATTCGAACATAATTCACGATTCTTTACTCATAATTGAAAAACTAAATCTTTTCTAATTTGATTAATTGTCATGAAACTTGTGAAATTTTTAATTAATCAATCATAAACTATAATAATGAGTTTTGCCCTTTATTTTAATCCTAAAATTCGATTAATTATTGCTCAAATTTGCCCGAAAACATGAGGTTTTGTGCTTTTTTTGGTGACGGCGTCCACTATGCTCTGGTAGCTGGCGCTAAAGGGAGGGGTGGGGTTGGTTTGTGGCTCACATCCATATCTGCTGGATCTCACTTGCTGCCGAGATTAAATGAAGATAGCCTTGCTACAAGGTTAATTGAATAACGCTGCTGCACAACAGCTTGGCTAGGCCACGACGGGCCAGCAAGGCTTGTGGCCCAAGCTTGCATCCATATTAATAAAAATATTCTAAAGTTTTTAATTATTAATGTTAATGACATATATTTATTTAATTTAATTAAAATAATAGAAGTTAGGATAATTAGTAAATTAATTTGTTAGTTAACTAATTACTTAAATTTTTTTGGATCATTTACGTGATAATTGATGCATGTTTTATTACTTTTTTATTATTATTTAATTTTATCAATATGATTAATAAAATTGATTGATGAATGCTTTTAAATATTAATGGTATTTTTTAATTTTAATATATTGATCAATTATGGTTTTTATAATATGTGATATTATAATTGCATGAGGTTACTAGTATGACCCAAATAAGTATGACCCTCCCATCGTTATGCAGTTTTATAAATGTAGTCTGCGTATCATATGTAGCGTATTTTTGTAATTCAATTATTTTATTTAGCATTAAAACTACATATGCAAATGTACGTAATACAAAGATCGAAGATCTGAGATGAATTAAGGATGACGATCCATGAAGAATCGAAAAACAAAGCTATGAAGATTAGATTTTCATCGAAGTAGGCGCCATACTAGGATCATATTTATTTCATTTTATAATTTGTGTTTATTTATGTTGTTTTATTTATGTTATGAGTTCACTAATAAATAAACCAACATAGTAAATTTAGGTCCAAAAAGGAATATTGAGCATTATGTTTTCCCAAGCTGCGCCTAAATCTCTATATCGCAACTTCATAGATCAAATTCTGCCAAAACGAGGTGTTAATTAGACTTTGGATAATTAAGGTAAATTAAGTGAATTTACATGTTAAAGCTTGGTTTTACTCAACAAAACACTCAAAAAGTAAAGTTTTGAGTTATGAAACATGGAGAAGAAAAAATTATTTGCTATCAGCCAAGGGATATACCAAGTAAAAGAGTTTTACTTATGTCTCACCAAATACTTTAAAGGAAGGGCCAAAGTTTGCTTAAAGCCTTACATAGAGGGTTTTGATATGCTTTAATTAATTAGGAACAAATTGAATTAATTAATAAATTAAAGTGGATTAGTATAGTTTGTTTTGCTTTTCATGTATGTTTGACTGCATGCTTACTAATAAAACATAAACACAAATGTTAAGCTTTGCATTCTATTTATAGTCACTATGGTTAATGAAAACAACAAAGACAATACTAATAATCTCCATTAATACCTCCAAAAATTGATTTACTCAAATAAAGGAACCTAATAATTGTTCTTAGGGTAGAGGGTAGAGAGGATGCTTTCAATACTCCAAATCCAATTTCTTAAAGAAAATGCTAGCGAAGAGGAGAAAGTTTATACCCACCTTATCAAGAATAAATCAGTTTTTGTCACATGCCTTATGTTGGCATCCATGAAACCAAACCTTCAAAAGCATTTTGATGGTACGCATGCCTTCATTATTATCCGACAATTGAGACAATTGTTTCAAAGACAAGCTCAGATATAGAGGTATGAGACTCAAAGAGAGCTTCTAAAATTTCGACAAATGGAAAGTGAACCAGTGGGGGGGGGGGGGGGGGGGGGGGGGGGGGGGGGGGGGGCGTTACATGTGATGAGAATGTACCACAAAGTTGGCTACTGACATAATCTTGATTTCGCTACATGATGGCTTCAAGGGATTCTAGATGAACTTTAACATGCAAAACAAAGATTGTTCTCTAGAGGAATTGTATTGTGTGGAATGCCCATTACAGCAGAGTAGGATCTCCCTATGAAAACTAAGAATAAAGTTCTTATGGTTAAAAAGGAAAATGGGTTTAAGAGGACTAGATAAGGAAAAAGGGCAGCAGTGAAGAGTAGGGTAAACATATTGCCCAAAACTCAAAATCTGCTGAGAAGCCCACAAAGACCTTAAAGCTTGGAAAGTGTTTCCACTACAATGGGTCAAACCATTAGAAGAGAAAATGCCCCAAGTACTTGAAGGATAAGAAGAATGGTGCTTCATCTTCAGGGACTAAAAAGGAGTAGAAAGCTGGTCAGAGGACTGGTAGAACTACGTGTTGTAAATGGAGCAAAGGTTGCTGTCATAGCAGTTGGAACATATAGTCTACCTTTACCCTCTAGATTGATATTAGTACTTAATAATTGTTATTATGTTCCTAGTATTGATACAAAATATTATCTCGATTTGTACATTGGTTCTTGAAGGTTATTCATTTACAATAAAGAACGTTTGATTCTCTATTTATTTGAATAACATGTTTTATGCCTACGTTAGCAATGTTAATGGGTTGTTTTTTCTTAAACAAGACAAAGATGTTATTAACATAGAATGCAAGAAACAAAAATAATATGATTCTAATTCAATCTACTTATCACATTGTCATTTAAGGCACATTTCGAGTTATAATCTGTTTTGGTTAAAATCAGGTCAGGTTCCATTTCAAATTTGCTTCATTTTCAAGTTGATTCTAGTCGGTTATCAGTTTAAGTCGGGTCAAGTGCAGGTTTGGGTTCGAGTCAAATAATATAAAATAAAGTCGATTGTCCATTAATATCAAGTCGGGTTTAGATCGGGTTACATGTTACCAATTTCACATTTAAAACGGGTACAGATTAAATTCAAATCGTTATAGATTGGGATCGGTAATTTGGATTAAGTCAACTTTTGGCAGGTCTAAAATCGACTATCCCCTCCTTTTGGAAGGAATCGCAATTTCAAATCCTCAATAATGCCGTACAAGTGATATATCACAAATTATTTAATCAAGCATATGTGTTTGAAGTTCCATCATTTACACAATGGTCTTTCACGGCAATCCGTTGCATAATTATCGGAGTGTCAATGGTAATCTTGTAGAAAAAGATGTCACTAAACCTAATCGTACGAAATTGGCTAAAATTATTAATGGCTAGTAGCCTAACAAGCCAAGTATGAACATGTCTTCCCTGGCTTGTATAACCAAAAAGTATGAACAACTACAAATTTTAATATAGGGTGAGCTTAGTTATTCATTAGACGTTTAGACCCCATCTTTTGAGTTCAATTTAATTACTCTCTAACTTGTAAATGTGTATATAATTATTTATTTAAACAATATTGACTAGTGAAAGTCAATACTTTCATTGGATAAGCTTGAACTTGAGACTATTCAAATAGTATATAACACCTTGACATAGAAAGAGAAAGAGAAATCACATATGGCAAGCTAACAACTAAATGGCAAGCTATATATTATATTTAACCTACTTAAAACTTGAAAATGACACCTAAAGCAAAGAATATCTACCATGTGGCAAGACATTATAAAAAAAATGCTAAAATTAGATGGGAAATTTGAAAGTAACACGTCTCTCTTATTTCATGCGCACATTATTGTGAAATTCGAGAAAAAAAAAACATTTCTTATTTTGGGGTTAGGCAAATATTTTTCTCAAGTTTGACACATTTGTCTACATACCATAATTATAAGTTCATTAAAATGAAGACTAACAAGTTTGTTTTGTTAACAAAGGGGTTAACTAATGATAGATGGAAACAATTGCTTAGCGATTAATAGTAGAAATTAAATTTTCGATAATTAAATTTTTAACGTTACAACCCAAACATTTCCTATATTTATTTAAATCTTCAATTTTTGTTCTAAAAACTTGAATAAAACGAAATTTTTAAGGATCATTTTAAGAGTTTTCCGAAGAGTAAAATCTAAACTATTACGTGCATTGTATTTGTATACTACGGTACAATAAGCTTTGTCACTAAATGTAACAATAAAGTTTTTAATAATATGAAGTCGACCTTCATATCTCTGAATGTAATTAGATTAGTTAGTCAAAGTCTTAAAAAGTGGTATTAAAGATTTGAAATCAAATCACGTCTACATCCGTTATTACCTTGTCGCTTGCTGGTCACTCTATTAAAAAAATAAACTTTCCTTTTCCGGTCACTTCTTTAACACAAGTACATAACGAACGAAT
Source organism: Dysphania ambrosioides (assembly GCA_026401315.1). Classification (NCBI taxonomy): domain Eukaryota; kingdom Viridiplantae; phylum Streptophyta; class Magnoliopsida; order Caryophyllales; family Amaranthaceae; genus Dysphania; species Dysphania ambrosioides. Next base: position 20,331,076 of record CM048667.1, read on the forward strand.
TCGATTGTGCTCTTAAGTCTTAATGGATAAACATATGTAGGAGAATACGTGGAAATGAGAAAATGTTGCCATATTTGCACAAAGTATGTGACCAAAATATAATATATGCTTGATTTCCTAGTTACGTCTCTTACGGATCGAGAGTTCATTCGTTGCATTATTTTCTTGATTACGTTACTTTCAGCATGTTATACGGACTTATTGGAGTATACAATATATATATATATATATATATATATATATATATATATATATATATATATATATTATTGTTTTCTATATGCATTCAATCTTACGGGAGTACACCTTAGCTTGAACTTGTGATCGAGTTATTTCGAGATTGTTTTGCTTGTTATTGAAGTAAACAAACAATGCGTTAGGAAATGTTTTGTAAAATTCTTTATCGATTAGATGTACACTAATAATGATGTAAACTATTACATATTTACATGAAGATCGCCGCAATATGACAGCATTTTGTTTTTCTAATACCAATGGCCTAATTAAAACAAAGATCACAACTTTTTTCACAACCATCTATAAAACAATGATCACAACTTTCTTCACAACCATATATTAAAACAATATTTCTAGTATCATGTTATGGTTTGGGTAAACTCCCGTCTTTTATTTGTGTCTAATTACCTCAATATTAGTTGACAAGTAAAATGATTATTATAATTGCTTTCTCGTCTCAACTCCAACGTATTAAAATGTAGAAAATGATATTATGGTAATCAACCAAAATAAAGTACTTACACTATATTATTTTAAAGGAATATGGAAAAATTAATATTGACAAAAGCCGATCTTAAAGATTTTATTTTGTTGTACATGTACATCTATAAGCCGATCTTCGAAATATATTTATAACAAGTAAAACATAAGCATTACTTGCACATTACATTACAAACAAAAAACAAAAAAATTAGTCACTACAATATTTCACATATCATCAAAAAATTTACATGTATGACAAAATTATTTCATTTGGCACATAAAAGGAGCAAAAAAGTACATGAAACTTGTGAATCTATCACTCAATTTAACCAATATAATATCCCCAAACTAACTCAGTTCCGTGTCCAAAAAAAAAATCTAATAAACAATGGAAAATATATGGATGCAAAAAACAAAGAATAGTAGGCCAATTACATAGCAAAAGTTCAAAACAAGTGAAACAAATCAACACCGTCACATTTCATAGAAGCCAGTTAAGCGTAGAATGGAGTTCCTAACTTCACACAAATTTCTACCCTTGAGAATTCTCCCTTTCCCATCTTCCATGTTAAACGAACACGCCATTTTCCTGCTCACGTTATAGTAGTAATTATTTATTCTTTGAGCTATGATCAAGTGTGGGGGCATCATTGAGTCTTCATCATCATCATCATCATCATCATTGTACTCCATTATATGGACGTATCGGGATGTTGCATTGGTGGCCGCCGGTATGTCTAACGACGGAGATTGGCTAGTGGCTCGAATTCGTCGTCGGTGGTTCGGGTTGTTTGTGCTTCCTAGCTGATTACTAGAGGGATGGGGATTTGGGTGGTGAATATTGGAAAATACTACGTCGGATTCTTGGAATTCTTCTTCCATTTTGGAAAACATGGGAAGGGTTTGGTTAATGTGTATGTGTGGATGGTTGAGGTTGGAAAATGAAGGGAAGACAATATATAGGGTGGTGTGGGGTCAGAGGTTGAATGAAAAATGAAGTGTTAATGTTGTAAAATGGCGTCATTTCTTTTGGCGAGATGATTGTATTTGTAGCGCCCACCCTTCCATTGCAAATTAGACGGTGGCTTGGAGTGCATTGGTACACCCGTTTTAAAAAAATGTATATTATATATATGGAAAATGTACATTACATATATACATAACTGTCATGTGTATTAATGTACATTTTCTATGTACCTAATATATATTTTCCATGTATGTAATTTTAAGCAGGTGTACCATGAGCATAATGCACTCGGGTACATTGTTCACCCGTTGTCCATTTCATGCGTCCAAATAAAACAAATGTCAGAAATATTAACTAATCTCATGCCATTATGGACTTCGGTCACTTTGTGCATGTATTTACGAATTGAGAACACGTACGTTAACACCTTAATTTTAGCTACTGCCTACGCCTTTCAGGAAAAAATTGTTATTCGTCTTGATTGGATGTGTTACTATGTCTTGAATGCTCTAGGTATCTACTTAGAGTTCTGTCGGTAATGGGAAAATTTTTCCTCATAGACGAGGAAAACTAATAATGAGAAGAAAAAAAAAATAAGGGTTGTAGTAATGTGGAAGAAGATCCTCATGAAGTTGGTTTTCCTTAAGAGATGAGGAAATTTTTATTTCCTCTAATCGTACGTCATATTTGCAAAAAAAAATTTCTGATGAGTAACTCGTGCTCAATAATAAACTGTCACTTGTTACTAACTGACTAATAAAAATAATTTGTTTAATTATAACGATTATATTTTCAACGACTATTTTCTTGAAATATACTTTATATAAAAAAATACTACACCAATGGTCATAAAGTTTTGTGATCTATAAATAGACATCCGTATTGATATAATTTTTCACAACTTTTGTTTTCTCCTTCCTACCTCTAAATTGCTTAATATAATTATTAATTATTATTATGAATTTCTTTTCTTTGCAATAGTTATTTAAGATCGATCAACATTTTATTCTTATTCTTTTTTTTTATTTTTACTATTATTATTGTTATTGTTATTGTTATTGTTATTGCTATTGCTATTTTTCTTGTTATTATTATTATTATTATTGTTGTTGTTGTTGTTGTTGTTGTTATTATTAAAAGTTTGGTTGGTAAAAAAATATTTTAAAAAAAGAAAAAATAGATCCTAATTATTCTAAAAATATTTCTGTTTTTATGATAATTTCATAAATCATCATAGGTTAAATCATTTTTATCCAAAGGATGAATGGCAATGCATCTTATTTATCTCAAAATATTCCATAATAAATCCCTCCACAAAATTATCAAATTTTTATTTCATCTTTTGAAAAATAATATTCAACCTCTACACCCATGTATATGTAGAGGGGAAACAATAATCAATTTGACAAAAATGAAGATGAAAACGGTGAAGAAAATTTTCAAGTACACTACAATATCCATTGGATTCGATTATATTGCATCTCTTGTTCTTTAATCCGATTCGACCTCCACAAAATCTTATTTCAACCAAGTCTAATTGGTCTATTAGAGAGGATGAGATTTTGAAATCAAGCTATATGTTGCAGTGTACTGCCAACATTATCGGTATTAGCTTAGCCAAAAAGCATTTTATTTTTAGAAACAAAACTATGCATCCTATGAGCAAACCACATGAATCACCACAATGAATAATAAAAATGATGGAGAATCATTGGAGAAGACTGTCTCAAGACACCATGGAATGGGATGCTTGCTACGAAAAATCTAAGCGATTAAAGGGGAAGGACATGAACGAGGTAGATGAATTTAGAGCTGATCTTGTTCTTTTTCATAATTATCATAAGTTAAATTTTCTATTTGATAATGTTTGGGAGATGTTGAGAAAATATAATAAATAGGAAGAAAAAATGAGGTGGTCTACGTTGAAGAAAGAGAGGGCCCATGTAACCAAAACTTGATCCTGATAGTTGTGGTAGTGGTAACACTAGTAGATAATTACTTAAATGCTACTGCTTTTTATGCTCAAACCCTACGGTTATTAGTGAGAAGCAATAAATAATACATGTGCTGCACTAGAAAAATCACATCGCTTGTCTAACTTTTTTTTAATGATTTTTTTTTTTTACTCTGGAACCTCCAAATGTTGCGGTTTTTTAATACTCCTTGAATGTTGTGGTTTTTCAGAAAATCGCAGCATATATCATAGTTTGTATTTTATTTTTTTTTATTTTTTTGGGGGGGCGGGGGGAGGTCATCTGCCAGTTGCTAGCTAGCTATAGGCATGGCCACGGGGCCGGGCTGAGCTGGGGTCGGGTTAGGGAAAGTGAATTCGTACCGAATCAAATTGAAAACCGAATCACGAACCGAATTGAACAGAATCATGAATTGAATCGAAATCACGAATCGAACAGAATTTCACATAATGATATTTAAAAATTAGAAAAAATGAATTGTAATTAAACATTTATATTTATGAATCAGATAATGACATTCGTTGTAAACTTATATTTGCTTAATCACATTCATTTTTCATTTCTTTTGTATATATTTTTCATTACATATTTACATAAATTACATTTATTACATATAATCACAAAATGGCATAATCATATTTGATTCATATAAAGTAAATTATATTCAACTTAACTAACATTCATTGATTCATATAAACTAAACTATATTCAACTATAAACTTACATTCATATAAACTAAATTATATTCAACTAAACTAACATTCATTGATTCATATAATGAATAAACTAAATTATATTTAAGTAAACTAATATTCATTGATTTATATAAACTAAACTATATTCAACTAAACTAGCATTCATGTAAACTAAACTATATTTAAGTAACCTAACATTCATTAATTCATATAAACTAAACTATATTCAACTAATTAAACTAACATTTATTGATTCATATAAACTAAATTATATTCAACTAAAATAAACTATATATAAGTAAACTAACATTCATTAATTCATATAAACTAAACTATATTTATCTAAACTAACATTCATTGATTCATATAAACTAAACTATATATAATTCAACTAAAGTAACATTTATTGCTTCATATAAACTAAACTATATGCAATTAAACAAACATGTATAGTATATAAACTAAACTATACTCAACTAAATCAACATTCATATAACTAAACTAACATTCATTGAGTCATATAAACTAAACTAAATTTAACCACACTAACATTCATTGATTTATATAAACTAAACTATATTCAACTAAACTAACATTCATTGTTTCATATGAATTAAACGAAAGTATATTCAACTAAACTAACATTCATATAAATTAAACTATATGCAAATCAACTAACATTCGTATAAAATTAATTTATATTCAACTAAATTAACATTTATATAAACTAAACTACATTTAAATAAACTAAATTTTATAAAATTAGAAGTTTCAGGTGGGCGAAGTTGGGTCGGATCGATTCAATAGGACAAATCAAAATTTTTTGTGGTCCGAATTAAATAGGAACATATTTTGGAACGTATTCGGGCCACCTAGCTGGCAATCCGAACCGAATCCGGGGCGGGCTGCAAGTAGGTAGGGCCACACGGGCTGAAAAGCGGGCCAATTTAGTGCTGGACCTGGCTGAACCGACCCTTTAGCCATTCCTAGCTAGTTAGGAACATTATGCTTATATTTTTTAATACACAGTGAGTGCTAATTGCATATAATTTCATAGTATATATTATTAATAGTTATTTTATCACAAAATTGATTACAAATAATGTACATATATAATTATATCTTTAAGAAACTTAATCTAAGCAAGTTTCCTTGCTAATAAAATCAAAATGCTAAGAATGTGTTGGAAATAGTTTGTAACAAATTAAACCTAATGATGCTAGCTATTGAAAGAAATCCATCTAGCTATACAAACAAAAAAGATGATCGAGCTACCTAATGTTGTTAGGACCCTATAAAATGTTCTGCCAAAATTCCTTCATCTTACTTAGCTCGAACTCTAAGTATGGTACTGTTTGTGAAAAGTCCTGAAAAGTTGAGAAAAGATAAAATATATGTTAGTACAAAATAAGATTACAAGCATGATAAATACACAAACATCATTATTAACACAGTTTCCTCTGTAATTAGGACTATTTCTATTTTCATAAAAACACAAGGTACCTATTTACATACAATAACAATCACAACCACAACCATAACATAAGGGATGTTCATTCCCATCCACCTCCATTTTATTCACATCCATCTCTAACATTAATACATCTTTTAATCTCTAAAATTAATTGCGAAAAGGAGTGAAGCATACGTATGGTTACAAAATCATCGCTAGTATGATGCACTTGAAGCATGTCATACACGAAAACACATGACATAGTAGCAACACTCCGAGTTCCCTACATGTTGCGGACACTACATTCAAAAAGATAAAAATACGTAAATCAAACATATATTTGGACTGATTTAGGCATATATTAGTTCATGCTTGCTCTATTCTACAAAAAATACTAGTTCCTTGACTTAAATACACCATATTTAAGCTACTTTAACTCAAAATGATGTATGATTTAGGCATATATTTATTAGGTGAAACTTGCTCGTTTATACCCAAATACTAGTTTCTTAGCCAAAATGCTTCCTATTTGAGTTGTTTAGACTCAAAATGATATACTTGGACTGATTTAGGCATATATTAGGTCATACTTTATTTTATCCTAATGCTAGTTTCTTGACTTAAATGATCCCTATTTGAGGTACTTTGACCCAAAATAATGTATTTTGGACTGATTTAGGAATTTTAGGTCAAACTATCTTATTTCTACCCAAAAACTAGTTCCTTAGCCAAAATGCTTCCTATTTGAATTATTTAGACTCAAAATGATGTACTAGGATATGTTTAGGCATATATAAGGTCATACTAGCTCTATTCTACCCAAATGCTAGTTTCTTGACTTAGATGTGTCCTATTTGAGCTATTTTCACTCAAAACAATGTATTTAGACCAATTTAGGCATATTTTCCATCAAACTTGCTCATTTCTACCCAAATAATAGTCTCTTAGCCAAAATGCTTCCTATTTGAGTTATTTAGACTCAAAATGATGTACTATGATTGATTTAGGCATATATGAGGTCATACTTGCTCTATTCTACCCAAATGCTATTTCCTTGAATTAGATGTGCCCTATTTGAACTTCTATGACTCAAAATGATGTATTTGGACCGATTTAGGCATATATTAGGCCATACTTGCTCTATTCTTAGCCAAAATGTTTCCTACTTGAGTTATTTAGACTCAAAATGATGTATTTGGACCGATTTAGACATATATTAGGCCATACTTGCTCTATTCTTAGCCAAAATGTTTCCTACTTGAGTTATTTAGACTCAAAATAATGATACTATTATAAATTTAATTAATATATTCAACTTTTGGGCATATTTCATTCTACAAAAAAAGTTATGATCAACAAGTTAGGAAGTTTTAGATATACTCAGTTTAGGATTTTGTGTGGTTAAGTTTGTATTTTTAAGTCTTAGAATTTTGGTTACATGTTTTTACCTTTCACTTGAAAGGTTTTTTTTTATGTTTTAAGCTTTAGGATAGTTGGGCCGAATTTATGGTTCCAAAGTTGTAATTCTAATTAGGTAAGTTAAAAGGGCCGAATCAAGGTTGCAAATTGTGTTTTTATTAGTTAGTTTAATTATGGGTCGAACCTAGGATTAATAAAGTCAGTTTCAAGTTGTAATTACTGAAGTCCGAAATTGTTATGATAATGTTAGGATATTTTGAATTTTTAGGAAATGTTTGGGTTAGATTGGGATTAATTCTGTCCTAATCTTATCCTAATTTAGTTATATCTTTTAAGAGTCTTAGATAGAGTCAAATAAGGAGTCCTATTTGGAGATAAAATTAACTAGACATGTACAAATAGGGGTAGAGCTGTCGGTTTTTTGTAGTGTGTTGAAGATTAAAGATTGAAGTTTTAACTCAAGTTTTCTTGTTAAGATTACTTTTAAGTAAAGTGATAGCCTTAGAGCTAGACAACTAGGTTGCTAGCCTACTTCCACCCTAAAAGACGTGTTTCCTTTAGGTTTTATCAAAGTCCCATCAGCTTCTTACATCAAATGATGTATTAGGACTTATTTAGGCATATATTAGGTTATACTTGCTCTATTCTACCCAAATGATAGTTATTTGAGTTATTTTAGGTCAAACCTAAGCTAGAATAACTTCACTCCTAATCAGTGACTAGATGCAACTATGTAGCTCTTGAAAGCATTGTAGTTGAAACAAATATAGTCAAATCAATATCATACTTCTATTAGATCACTAAAAATGAAATTAAACCTATAACTCATACATATGTATTTACTAGATCCTTTATATCTAAATTATGTTTTCTCTTGAGATGATCAAAGACGTATACCATCCTTTTCTCTAAGGACTGAGCAAGTAGAATCGTGTGAATCCTATGGAATGGTTAATCAAAAAGTTATTATGATATAAGAACTATCCATTATGTCCAAATACATGACAAAAAGTTTAGAATTCCATACTTTTCATGGTATGGACAAAAGAAGAAATGCTTGTTGTATAGTCTAGCCATTGCATTTGTCCTGTACGATGTGACAAATTCTTGGTCACTAGACACCATGGTTGCAGAAATACATGCAAGGCACAAGAAACCCATGGACATCAATCCTTTGTCTTCGCAAAATTTATGGCAAGCCCTACAAATTTCACAAATAACAAAATTTAATAACAAGATCAAATTGAAAACATTGTATTGTAAACCTAAGGAAAATGTTAAGTCTAGCTTACAACATAAACACATGTAGCATCGATATGTTTAAATCATCTCCCTTGAGAAGTTGAGTGACATATTCTTCCATGAACAAAATGTAGGTGACTAAGTTGTTTAGGGGTAGTGCAGACACTTGAGCCTTCATTTCACGACACTTCTCACCCAGCTGATTTAAGGCAATGTAGGTGCTGTTGTGCTATGCGAGGTCCTTCATCGTAGAATCAGTTGTCGGGACCAATGGTAATACCTTCAACTACATCCCTCTTCCTCCCAACACCACTAGAAAGCCTAGTTTTCACAATCCAAGCTTCTATTTTCTGTATAGAGAAAGATAGAGACTTTCTCCCAATAGTGCCCAACATTAAGGATTGGCTACATGACTTTACAAAGTTAAAAGGGTCATGAAGTCACCATCAAACATTAATGGGCTGTTTGGACACCTTTGGGCTTGAATTCCAAAATGAATCATGTAAGCAATCTATAAACCATGAGAAGGTTTGGGAATAAGCAACTTATTTCATATTGAGAATGTATCCAAGCAATTAGCATAGAGATAGAGAACAAATCAATTTTAGTCTTAGGCAAACATGCAAAAACAAAGGAAAAGCACGCTCAAGATTTAGTGGTTTGACAAGTTAAGAATTATGCACATAAATCTAGATTAGGTGATCTCGGTATTAAGAGTCCATAAGATTAAGGATTCCTATATCCAAATTTCTCTTATTAGGTGTGATTTGTAATCAATAGATCTTGATTAATGCATAAGATAAAAGTGGTCATACACATTCATAACATAATAAGGATCATGAAAGTGCATAATTGAAAGAAAAAAAAATAAAAGTCATTATTAGTAAAATACAAAGTATGATTTATGCATGATGATGAGTTAAAGATTTAATAATCAAATGAAAATTTAGGTATAAATAGAACTTTTTCTCCATGATATACTTTAACTAAGCAAAAAGGGTCTAATTCATGAAGAGTTGTATGTTTTAATCTTAGAACGTCATGGACATCAAGATGCAATAACAATATCAAAATATGCTTTATGATTCTTAAACAAGAAATACGCCTTAAGAATAACTCGTAAATGTACATTTAAGTATGATATATACCTAGAGTTTGCTCGTAAAAAGTGTAAAAGGTTAATTATGTTTAGAGAGAATAGATATGTCCAAGTCTCTTCAGCATAGACTAAAGAAAAATAAACTTGCATAACATAAATATATTACAATAAATAAAATTCAAGGGTAAAGGGTTGCTTGAGAGATTAAGTGGAGTACAATCTATGAAAATGGTTCCTTAAATGAGGTACCCAAAGTTAGGGTTTTGAGACTTGACCTAGTGAAGTAGGAGTTTCTCATATCTCTTCACCTTATAGATAAAAGAGACATATAAAATAAGTGTTTTAGAGTTGATTACAAGAGATCATCAACGGTGATGTCTCTTTGGTTGATCAAGGCTCACCAAAATTGCTTAGAAATTGAAATAAGTGCTCATATGGAAGAGGTTTACATTCTTTACAATCATCACAAAGAAGAGTCCAATCCAAGGCTCTTTAGTGAATGGAAACCACTAGATCTAAAGAATGGAAAATGAATAGAGTAGAAGTAGACCAAAAATAAAAGAAAAAGAGTAGATTTGAGGAGGGACCTTCGTGTTTATCTTTGTGGAGAGTCCTTTTGTTTGAGTCTTGATTGAATATTTGTTGAAGGGGTAAGGTTTTCCTTGTTTGATTGTGTCAAAATGTGCTTTGAATGATCCTTGGTAAGTATAAAGGATGTTTAAGAGACTTTGATTATGCTTGGGAGTGTATTTTGGTAGAGTGATGACCCTTAAGAAAGTGAAAACTTTGGGCCCAGGCTTAAGAAAGCAAGGCATTTATAAGCAAAAAAGAGTCGTTTCCTAAGCGTTATAAGCTGACTTTTAGCATTAGACGCCAACTTTGGGCGCCATATGCTCGGGTTGGGCATCATACACTAAAAAAAGAATCTTTTGATTGATTAAAAAGAGGATTGAAAGGACATAGGAGCACTTTTGGGGTGACGCTCAAAGTTGAGCGTCAAACACACGAAGTGTGCATCAGGCGCGTATAGGAGGATGAGCTGGAAAGTAGTAGGTAGCTAAGCAGATGTCTGACACATAGAGGGTGTTCGACGCCTAGAGTGGGCATCGAATGCACAGAGTTGGCGTTGGACACCCAATTATGTGGCCTGCTTCACTTCTAGCGCCCAACGCTAACTTCGAGCGTTGGGCATAAGGGCTCCGAACACTTTAGCGTTGTTTAGGGGGTTTGTTTTTGGTGTTTGATGCTGTGATTTTTGTGAGTTTGGTTCTATGTTTGGGCCAAGGTAAGTGTCTTGAGTTTGGGTTTGTGTTTATGGCCTTTCGGAGGTTCAATCTTGAGGGTGATTTTAGGTTTATACATACTTAATCTCGATCCAAGTTAAGTCCACTCGTCAGGGTTATTTTGTCATCAAATCGTAGGCAAGGAGACATGATTTTGTGTCTACACCTTCAAACCACCCTTCTTCTACATAATGGGGATCTTAAATAAATCCCATAAGATCTCATAACTTGTCTAGCATAAAAAGTTATAGGATAACATTCAGATATATTCGATAAAACCCCAATATTTAAACACTGAAGCTTAGAATAGGAGAAAGGAATCATAAGAACCATGGCTAGATTAGTTAGTTTGCACTTTTTGGGATTGAGGATTATGAATGTCTTATACTTAATGACAAATTCATTACCAAAGGAAGAACATTTGATGGATATTTTTAAAAAGTCTTAGACATTCCAACTCATGGGCGCAAAAAATAAGGAAATTCTTATGGTTCTTGTTCATGATTAAACATCTAAGATAGGCAAAATTTAAGGGCAAATTTGTTTCAAAGAAGGGGAGAATGATGTGGGAAAAAGAAAGAAGTACTAGTTTCATTTATTTGCTTGATATCTTTTATAAGTTGAAGTTTTATTATTTGAAAGTTTAATGTTAGTGTGCTAGCCCTATATAAGGGTAATTCAGTAGTCTAGGGGACATAATTGATTAGTTTACTAGCCCTATATATGGGTGATTCAGTGTTCTATGGGATATAATTGAGTTTTATGAAATTTCTAAACTTTTGCTAGAAAACTGGTTGTTCAAAATGAGAAATTTATGCAAATGCCCTTAAAATCACAAGAAAATCACAACTTTTGAGTATCTATCCATCTAATTTGTAATATTTTCTATTTGATCAATATTATTTCATATCATTACCAAGAATAATTTATAACTGAATTATGTTTTGAAAAGATCAAGTTAGTTCATATTAGATAAGTTCAAATATAATTAGATAAGATAAGATAAGATTAGAAAAAATAAGTAAAATTTAGGCTTAATATAAGACACATTAAGTCTTCCGTTTCAGCTCCACAAACAGATCGGTGACACTTAAATGTCACTGGTCTTTTAACTCATTCATTTAATTTGGATTGAGTAGATGCTAGTTACATTGCAATTATCAAGCCATTAAGAGGGAAGACGTTTATAGATGCCTACATACCTAGGGGTGTCAATTTGGGTCCACTGGTCAGTTTTTAAGTTGACCCATTACGGGTCGGTGCTTATCGATTCAGGTTAAATCGAGTCAATTTGGCCTAACGGGCCGGGTTAAATCGGTTATTGCCTTACTCGAGTTTGGTCAGGTCGTATTTGGTTTGGGTCAATGTCGGTTCAGGTCAATGTGTGTCAGTTCCTAGACAGGTTATAGTGGATTATTTTGAATTCGGGTAAATTTTTGGTCAAGTCAATTATGGTAATAGGTCACCTCGATTTTGGTTGAAATCTGGGTTAGGCTTTATCAGGTCATCAATGGTATGTTATTATCGATTAATGACTTGATATTTGCTATTTTGTTATATTCGTCTTGGGTAATTTTGGTAGTCTCATGCGATAACTTGTTTTTATATGATGGTCAAACCATAAGTCATTGTAAAATAAAATATTTATGAGGTAATGATTACAAAATGTGTATTAACTATTGTACCAACCAATATATGATGTGTATCTTTAGTGTATCAAATTATCAATGCATCATTGTATTACCTACATCAATTATCTACATTACTGTATATATTTAATTTGTTTACATGTCGATTGAAATTGAGCCACGAGTTGCTATAAGTCATGTCATATCAGCTATTTATTAGGTTCAATCAGTTTTGGTTTGTCTTCAAGTCGAATATGTGATAGGTCGGGTTTATAACAGGTTGGACAGAGATCGGGTACGAGTTTTCGAATATCTGGTCAACTCGATTTCAGGTTGATTTTAGATCGTGTTGGGTCGAATTACAGATCTTAATTTTTGAATCATAATTAAGTTGGATCATCGATTACGAATAATTTAACGAGTCGAATCAGATTTTGACAGCTCCATTCATAACCTTATTGACACCGGTTGACATTTAATACACCGGTTGACATTTAATACAAGTACATTCGATGTTCAATCTAACCTAATTAAACCCAACTAAATCCGATCCCAAACGGACCTCCGCACCAATTTCGCTTTACCCACAAAATGTGAAAATTCAGAAAAAAGAAAAAGAAAAAGAAAAAAAAAATCTGTTGCACACAAAATTTCACCGAACAATCAAAGTTCAGGCAACGTTTCACTTCCATTTCAACAAAGGTATTGATGCTGCACAACCAAAAACCATGGCAAAATCCTCTCCCACAGTCTCCCTCCTGCACGTCAGCCTCATCCTCCTCCTTGTGTTGACCCCAGCACAACCCACGTCAGCCTTAGTCACCCTCAGCCAAGTCCGTACGCTCTTATCCCTCTTCCACTCTCTCTCCTTCCGCGTCGCCACCCTCCGCGCCGCCCGGGGCGACGTCGAAGGAGCTCGCCGTGCGCGGCTCATTGCCAGCAAGCTCGACTATGGGTCGGGCCTCAGATTCTGGCCCACTTTCTTGTCCATGGGATGGGACTACCTCAGAAACTACGCCTGGCGTGATACGATGTCGTTAAACGATGCCATGGGAATCGTCGCTGAGTTGACCGAGTTTCTGAGTTCACTCAGTGAGCTGACTCGATTGAGGTCTGATTCTGAGAGGGTAGCGTGGGTTGGTCGGCATTACAGGAGTGTACTCCGGGTCTCCAAGTCTATATTCAGACGGTTACTCTCAGTTTTAAGCAAACCTGTGAGTTTTTTGTTATTTCGTAAACTCGTACTCGTCGTAATATTATTGCATACGAAATTTTGTCATCGGGTTATTAGTTAGGAAGTGTTATTTTTGGAATATGAGTTCGTTCCACTAAATTTGCTATTTTTTTTTTCTACGAAATTTGCTATATTTTTTGTGGACATACTTATTCTCTTGCACAGATAACCAAGTAAAAAAGTGAATTTTGTAAATGTAAATCAGTGGGATGGAGGGAGTAGTATGTAATATAATAACACCGATGATCGTTGCGTCGGTAAAGGTTTCAGTATGACTCGTAATGATACTATTAATGCGTAATTTTGTCATGAATTTTATAATAACATTGTTCCACGTGTGATTTTATCATAAGTTTGGTCATTTCTTAAGAAATGTATTATCTTTGGAATATAAAAACTGATGTAATGACGATTAACAATACCGATTGATGCGTTATTTTTTTTCCGTGGGTTTTGAGATTATAGGAAATGTATTTAAAGATTAAATTTTGATTTGTAGGGGCCTTTGAGAGAATTGGTAGAGATATTGCAGGAAGAAATGCAGGGTGAGTTTTTGAAGGATATTCTTGAGGTGGGCAGTAATGATCTGAAGGGTGTGGTTCAAATTTTGAAGAGTTTAGCTTCACAATACACACATGTTGATGATCATCAAGAACTCTAATTTTGCATTAGAGTATTTTTTGGCCGTAAGGGGTATTCAGTTTATCTTTGAGTTTACCTAAGAAGTGTTTGTGGATGTAAAATTAAGTACCAAAAATGAATGAAAAGCTAACATTTTGCCGTACGTTTTTGGCGTGATTGGTCGAAATTTATCTGTCTTTGTAGTCCAAGATCAATATCTATGTGACATGGGTACTGTATTTGATTGGAATGGGTCTGTGTACTATGTGATTGGGCATGCTAATATAATTAGAAGCAGTTGATCAGTTTTTTTTACATAGTTGCTTTAAACTTGTTACAGTTTAGATTCTGATGAACTGTTTTTAGATTTTGAGCTTCAAAATACAAAGTTCTGGAAGATGGAGGAGAAAAACAAAAGTGAGGCTTTGCTACTGCTAGTTTATCTAGCTATTGCCTTAATCATCAGTGAGCAATCGGGTCTCTACATGGTATGCCATTGGTTAACTCAGATTAGTGGCTAGTTAATAGATGTGATGTTTAGCTAAGAAGTTTCGGTGGATATGCAGTCGAGTGTAAGAGTCGTTACTAATTTTTGCCATCTTACAGGACTTTGCTGCAATCTTTTGACTTCAGTATGTTTCCTAGTGTTGGCAAATTGGCTGTTTCGATATATATCAGGGTTTATTTTTATCCAAATCTGATGTCTTTCCAACAAATCTGTGTTCAAACTCTTGTACTAGACATGGTTATTTTTACAACAGTTGAAAGGAATAATTGATGCATTATGCAATCTGATAGGCACTATGATTAGATGAAGTTGAGCTATTCCTTTTCTAATTTGCTTAGAACTTTTTTAGATTAGGATGTACTATTCTTGGGTATTTGTGACTGAAGTAGAGGGCAGAAGTGAGGTTTGGGGGTTGGTTGCTTATGCAGTTTATCACTCTATTGCCTTAATCAGTGATCAATCTATAATTAAAATGGCATGAACATCGAGCATCAAAAATAATTTTTATGGTATTTGAACTGCAGTCTAGGATTAGAAACACAAATTTGAGAGCTCCTTTTTTGATTAGTCTATGGCCTTAATCAGTCAGAAATCAGGATTTTACATGATATATTATGTTTGAACATAGGACAGGAAGAATGGTTTTTGGTTGAACAAAGACTTGAGGGGGATATGTAGTGATCACTTATTGAATCTGGCAACAAACAGCGAGCAAACTCCAAATCGCCTGGCTATTTGCCCTTATAATGTTCAGCAATGGACTTTATGTTTACTGATGTTTGGATGAGGAAAATGTAGTCGAAGACTACTCTGTAACAGAATGTTCTGATGCAATATAGCATGAGAATTAATCGGTGAGCTAATCTTTCTTAGGATGAGGTTACCCATTTTCGCAGGAGGGCCTTGGAAAAAATTTCAGTTATGTTTAGGTTTCGTGATTTTGTGTAATACAATAATTATGTATAATACTATTTACCTGGATATTGTAGCAAATTAGCTGTAGCTTTGAGCTTGAAATTATGGTTGAAGGCTTGAAGCCAATTGCAGCTACGGAAGGGGATTCTTACCTTGAGGTAAAAGCGGCCATGAAAAGGTATTGGCTTCACCATTTTCCTTTATGTTGAATGCAATGAATTAAGGAATGTAAGGCTTCGGTTACCAATTACCAGTCTCGCTTGACTACAAAAGCAATGTCGTCAATGTGGCGCCGATCTCGCCATGGCAGCTCCAGGGAGGCAAATGGAACCTTAACTAGCTAAGGGCCTACCATGGCTCGATCGAACCCACTCGTCCTAGTTGGCTCCCATCGTGCCCGCTCAGAGAAAGCCTCATTTCTCCTAGCAGGTCTATTCTACTCTCGGGATTACCTTCCTTGAGGTGCACCAAGGAGTGAATTGGTAATTTCATGCCTTTTATTATGTCAAATTGGTTGTTAGAGGAAAAAAATAATTCTTTTTACTGTTAAATTGAGAGTAATAAGCTACTAAATAAGCATCTAAATAACCTTACTTCTTACAAATACAATAACTATAAATCTACGCTAAAACCTAATCTGTAAAACATAAAGCACCTGCAATTGATTTGGAATTCAGAAGGTAGCAACTTTTGAAGATAATTGATGAAAGTCTCCCACTCTTCCAGCATCACAATCCCATGCTCCTGCAAAAAATTCACATTCAATTTTAGAACAACAATTTCTTCATCTTTAATCTAAATCTAGTAATAACTGAGTAGACCTTTTAGTTATCTTCAAAATCAATTCTCTGAAACTGCAATGGCTCCCAGTTTCCTTTGGTTTGGCGTTCAGTATTACCAGAGTTGTCGTCGGCGTCGACGATGGAAGCATTAGATCTAAAGTCGTTCTTATAGACTTCTCTTCTTTGTGAGTACGGGTCCTTCCACATCCTCCCAATATTGGTTCTGGTAGTGGCATCACTGAAGAGGAGAAGAGTAGGAGTGTCAAATCGAGTCAACGGGTCGGTTCTGAGTTGACCCATCTCATGTTGGTTCTTATCGGGTCAATTTTGCCTATCGGGTCGGTTCCGGTTCGGATCGGGTCATTATCGGGTCGGGTTAAATCGGTTATTTGCTTGGTCGGATTCGGTTCAGGTTGTATTCGGTTCGGGTCAATGTCGGTTCTGGTTGTATTCGGTTCGGGTCAAGGTCGGTTCCAGTACAATCGGGTCGGTTCCTAAACGGGTTATATCGGGTTATTTCGGATTCGGGTCAAGGTCGATTTTGGTAAAATCGGGTCGGTTCCTGAACGGGTTTTAGCGAGGTTATTTCGGGTTCGAGTCAAGGTTGGTTCTGGTAAAATCAGATCGATTCTTAAATGGGTTATTTCGGGTCAAGGTCGGTTTTGATAAAAGCGGACAATGATGATGGTTAATTTATAAATTGGATAATGATGATGTCGATAAGTCATTTAAAAACAAAATATTTATGAGGTAATGATTATTAAATGTGTATTATCCTATCAAACTAGTCTATAACATACGATGTTAAGTTTATATATATAAAAAAACTTGTAATATGTTTAGTTTGAATCGACAATGACAAGTTTGGTTTCAAAGTTATTAGTTATTAGGTAAAAAATAGGTCTATTAAGATTAGGTCATATTCATGTATAATTAGATAATTAACACATCCAGTGAATTCGGGTAACGAATTATTATAAATCGGGTTATATCAATTATGTGTCAGTTTAAATCGGTTTCGGGTTCTTTTCGGGTCGAGTCCGTAATGGGTCGGGTCTTTAACGGGTCGGGTCCCTAACGGGTCAGACACGGATCGGGTTCGGGTCATTGAATATCAAGATCAGGTTAACTTCAAGTCGGGTTGGGTTGGTTTTCGGGTCTCACTTTTCGGGTCATAATCAGGTCGGGTCCGGGTCGGTTTTGGGTAACTTATCGGGTCGGGTCTGATTCTGAGAGATCTAAAGAAGAGTGATAGAAGGGATTGAAGGAGGTTTTTCGGTTGATGCAATGGAAATGGAGAAAGTTGGGAGTAGTGAGGGGATTTTAATTGTGTGGGCTGGGTTAGGAGAGGTATAGCAACTTGGATTGCTTTTTTTCACGTAGGAAGTGGTATGGGTTAAGAAGGGAGCATGGTAAGGTAGGTACTCCTGGGCTTATAACAAAATTTCTACATTTCTCCCCTCAATGGGCCAACACTAATCCCTTGATGGACATCCAGGAGGAGGATGATTAAAATAAAGTGCCACACTGTTGAAATGCTCAGGCCCTTCGAGGACATAGAGGGGATCTCTACACGTGTTGAGCTTCATTACTTGCAGCCCTTCAGAGAGGCCCCACTCTTGTCAAATCCAAATTTAGCCTCAACATCATTTGCTCTGAGTTTTGGTCCTCCCCCACCTAGAAATTTGATGAACATGATGGGGAAGCACGGTAGCAACGTGATAATGAGAGCACTGCACCTCCACTTAAGATGGGAAGGAAAAGGCTAAGGAGGTTACTAAGCAGACTAAGGAGTCTACTAACATGGTAGACGTTGTTTTCAATGATGAACATACTGGTGAAAACAAAGTGCCCAATCGAACAGACGAGTCTCTTGCAGTAGGGGCTCGACCATAAGTGCGCAATGTCTAATGCTATGGTGCAGCTCGGTGCTAAGAGGGTTTGCATCAGAATAGAAGTAATTGTCAATTGGGGTGAAATGAGGATCTGTAAGAGTCGGGAATGCAATTAGGTTTCGGATGGATAGCTTGATAAGTGAATTTTCACAACTCAACCTCTTTTTAGCTATCCCCACTAGTGGAAGGGGTCTTCTTTCACTAGTGCCCTATTAATTGTACATGTTTGTGGTCGGATATGCGGCTTTTTAGCTATCCTTCTATGAATTGGGTCGAAGGGTCAAGTAAAGTTGCCACCAAACTATTTGGATGCCCATTTGGGTTTGAATCCCAATATTGACTTTCGCAAATGGTCATTGAAACAAAGGTGGGTTTGAGAATGAGCAATTAATCTACGTCACTTCTTAACTGATATGCAAACAATTTTCATTAATATGGAACAAATTTAGATTTGTAATTCCTAAGGCACATGCAAAAGCAATATAAGCACACTCTAGATTTAATGGGCTTGCAAGTTAAGAATTATGCAAAAAATAAAAAAAATTCTAGATTAGATGATCACTTCTTTAAGAGTCCACAAGTTAAAGGTTTCTAAAATCGGTTGTCCAAATTTATCTTATTCAAGTGTGATTATAGTCTTGAATTAGGTGTAATAAGATATTGTGATTATGTAATTTACAAAAAAATTAGATTATGTTTAAATAAAGGTGCGGAATTAAAATTACGGAATTTAAAGTGTGGTAATTAATTAAAGCAAGTAAAATGCAATATTTAGTAAAGTATGATTCATGCAGGCAAGTAGTTGAAAGTTTACTCATTAAATGAAGGATTGAATCTAAGAATGCTTTAATTTTCTCATGACGTACTTCAACTAAATGAGAGAGTCTAGCTAAAAGGACTTTATATGATTTAGTCCCAAAACATCATGGACTGAAAATGGAAATAACATTGAAATATGCTTCATGATGGTTAAAAGTGAGACTTGGAATAATTTTGAATGTTTATTCAAACATGATGAACACCTAAGGTTTTAATCATGAAAAAGGTGAAATTTGAGAGAGTTTAGAGAGGTTAAAGATGTTCAAACCTCTTTGATAATACAATATTATTCTTGATTTTATTGCCTTATATGATCTCTTTTTATCACTCCTCCATATTTTCCTCTTTATGAGCTTTCATTTCATATATTTCGATATTTTTCTTCTCGGGTATGTTTTGCTTTATTTTGTAGGTTTTTGACATAATAAAAGCTCTCATAATTTCGTAAAGTCAATCACTCGACTCCTGTTTGGAGCTTACGCATCGTTTAGTAGCCTTGCTTCGCGATTTTTGAAAACCTATTGCAACGTGGATTTGGCTAGTCGTCGATCCACCCATGTAAGGTGCGACAAGCGAAGTTTAGCAAGCAAAGAGTGATTTTCTACAGCACATACCTCAACATAATTGAGGCCTACTTGAGCATATCACCAACCTTGGCGGCCACTAGAGAATAATTATTTTTGAAGCCCAAAACCCTAGTCATAAAGTTATAATGAGGTTGAGTGTTATAGGTGACTTGGACTCCTTGTGGGTAGCAAAAAACTCACGCCACTTTTGGCTGAGTTTTAAGGGAGAATTTTTGATTTTCCGAGGGAATTATTCATTGCTTTTGGTTTTGTTTTTGTTCTTTCACTTTTGCGACTATTGAAGTAAGGTTTTGTTGTTCAATAATCAATTGACATTTCCAATCAATCTAAATAAGTATTGTTTTTTTATTTCTCTATTCTCTTATTATTATTTAATCATGTGTTCTCTTATTCATTGTTTTGTTTATTTAATTATCATGTTTAAGTGGTTTCATTATCTAGGGTTAGGTTGAACCCTAATATGATTTGATAGATGAATTTATTCCAAACCCTAATTTGTTTATATTATATGTTCTTGCTTATTGAATTGTGTTATTTTATCAATACTAGGTTAAATGTAATTTAGTATTGATTTGAACCTAATATCTATTTGTCAATGACAGTTGGATTTATATGGTTATGATTAATTCAATGACATGAAATTTTCCATGAAAATAGGTAGAACAGATTTTTATGAAGTTAGGTGTAGTATTTAATGTATTTAATATGCATGATTCCATGACAATAGGAATGATTGTATGTTAGGGTAGTTAATAGGTTGATCGAAATAAATTATTGATATTTTAAAGGGCGCATCTTTCCTTTTGACCATTATAGTATGATTATTTGGGGTAAGGATTTATCTAATGTTAATTCATCTTAGCGAGAATACCTAGTCCTATATGTATTTAGTTCATATTTTATTAGTTAGTAATATTATAATCACTCTTTTCTCTTACTCTTCTAATTTTACTATGATTAAAGTTGATTAATTGGACCGTCATTTCTTTAAGGGATTGACCCTAACTTACCCTACTACATAGTTAAGAGGATTAGTTAGGCTTTTATTTTTATTAGGTGCCCGACACGCCTATTACTCTTCATCATAAACTAAGTAAAAGTGTAAAATAATAGGGATTCTTAAGATTAAAGATGCAATACTAGAAGAAAAAACATACAAGGTAAGGAGATTATATTTAAAGTTAAGAAGAGTCCATTATATGAGAATGGATCATTAATGATGATGCTCAAAATAAGAGTTTATAATTTCTCAAAAATAAAGATTTTGACAACTAATACTAATGAGAGGGGGGTGAATTTGAATTGTAGGTTAATTAAAAAATGTTTGTGGAATTAAACTGGAACTTGTAATAGAAAAGAAACTTGACAAAAGGAATACAAGAGATTTTAGCATGGAAAACCTTTGTGCCCAATTCAAAGGGAAAAACCATGACCCACTCAGGATTTATTAACTCTTTTCACTAATACGACAATCTTCTATTATAATCTATTAGTAACTCTCAACTTAAGTTTCACTTAGAACCCGAGTTACCTGTTGTAATGACTCACTCAAGTCAAAGAGCTTTATCTTTCTCTTTTCCACTTTACTCTCTTTGACTTAACTCTAAATCTATACAAGATCCCTCAACCTTATCACCCTAGAAGAACTCAGTACTACAAACTCTTACAAGGTTCCTCAACTTTATCACCTTAGTACAACTCAATACTACCCTTATCACCCTAGTACAACTCTCTACTGTGCACACCCTAGTACAACTCATTACTATGCACTCAAAGATTGCAACTCAATACATAACTTGCGTAAGGACTATATAGTTTGGAACAAGGATTTAAGATTTTGACAAACTAGCGTAGAAAATATTTTCTCTCAAATTTCTCTCAAGAAAATATGTTTTAAGTGTAGTTTACTATGTGGGAAATAAGCTTCAAATAATATTTATATTTAGAGTTTTATAGAGTTTTTGGCTTTGCCCAACTTCTCCATTGATCTCCTTGATTTAAGGAAAATATCACATGAAATTAGGAATCCTCCTTTGAATCAAATTGACTATGAGAGAGTCATTTTCATATAAATCATTTAGCTGACGATTGCAAATCCATTACTCCATATTATAGCAAACTCAGCAATGCTTCCCTATAGAAATAGGAAATTGGCTAATATTTAGTCCATGCAAAGTGAAACTCACAAATAATAAAAAGGAAATATGGGATATAGTTTCAAAATCACGTTTTATGATAAAATCATTTATAAAATCATGTTCATTAAATAAGATATTTTTTATAACCCAAAAACTTTAGTCTAATGATTTATTTTCCAAAAAAAATGTTTTTCATAAAAACTCTAGTAGATCTCTTTTAATAAAAGGAATTTGGAATCTTGCCAATTAAGTTTTAGATTTTGTCTGATCCAAGCACTTAGACCTATATGCTTACATAAATCCTATGTATATTCCTACTTAGTGTTCATGCTCTCCATTTCTCGGAGCTTCTGCTCTGATGCTCCATCTTGAATTCCAACTCTAGAACTCGAATGTTCACTATAATGGAACTCGTACTTAAGTTCCTATAGATGACTGACTTTTTACTCTTTGCTTAACTTCATAATTCTTTTTAATCTTGATGTCTTTTTTGACTTAGTATAATCCCTTTAGAAACTCTCTTGCTCTTACTCCAAAACTTGTTTCCTTAGCCTACAAAATACTTAGACAAAAAACATCAAATGTGTTTGCATTGTCATCACCAAAACTCATCACAAGGTGGAACAACAATATTCCCCCTTTTTGGAAATGACAAATTTACAAATTTATACAAAGGAATATAAGTAAAAAGGAAGAATTAAAGTTAACTAAAAATATAAAAAAAAACTAGAAGAAAGAGTAAAAAACATATATTTATAAAATCTAAAAATAATTAACTTAAAGTTAGAAAATTGTTTGTGCGGACCAAACTACCTTGTGACGTATTGACACTTCAAGAGATATTTCAGACTTATTGGCAATTTGCTTCTTCTAATGTTTGCCCTATCTTTCCCCCTCTTGACATCAACAAAAAGACAAAACATAGATAGCAAACCTTTCACAATATCTCATTAAGGAACGAGATCAATTAAAGTACAGTCAGAGGTCCAAATATAGCAGAGTTCTAAACAAGGCAATTTGCAATTCAAGCATAGTTAAGCACCAAAAGATTAGAATTCTTCTATAGACTAAAATAAAAAATAAATAAAAATAAAATGTTCCAAATAATTATCAAGATTAAACACAAACATAAGGTAGAAAGCTAAGGGTAGGAGGAGTAGATTTATATGGTTAGCATAGGAACACTAGTAGCAGGTGTTCCGAAACCAGAAGAAATAAAAAGTTTCTTTCTAAATATCGTAGGCTTTTGGATAACGAATTATCCCTATTCCTTCCCTCTCCCATTCTCCTCATTTAGAAATAATGAATTACTTGTGATACTAGAACTTCTTAATTATAACTACCTTCATTTTCTTAATATTCTTCTTCTTCCCTCCCTTCTTCTTTTTTATTTTTATTTTACTACATTACCTTTTACATTTGAGAATGTACAAGTCTCCCTTGTTAGTACTTGAAGGTATGAATTTGAAATATGGACCTTTAATATTTCCCTTACACACCTCACAATCACCACATCTCTAACGCTATGCCATAGATAGAGACTTTCAAAAATTTAGATAAGTGGTCCTTATCAAATGAAAATATGGTCCATAAACATCACTTGATCATACCATCCACAATTTTAATATTTTTTACAAAACCCCTTCGTCAACCTTGCTTATTCCCCCTAAGTTTGAGATCCATCCTTAATTTGATGATGATTGATACTTGGATGGATTGATATAATTCTTCTTTCTTTGGGGCTAGGATTTCCTTTGGTTGGCAAGGCATGGAAATTTGATGGGTGGATGAATTTGATTGATGTGGGTTATAATATGAGTGAAATATCCACGGGAGATGGGTTTTGTGAAGGTTTTGTGTTTTTTGGCATTTTATGTGAGGGAAAATAGTGTTTTATAGGTAATAATGCTTATATATGTGTAAACACAAAATCATGTCTCCCCATGTGCAGCGGCCTGATGACGAAACTAACGTGACGAGCGAACTTAGCTTGGGTCGAGATTGAGTATGTGCAAACCCAAAATCACTTTAAAGTCAACCTCAAAAGGCCCTAAATACAAACCCAAGCGCAAGACACTTACCTTGACCCAAACAGATAACCAAAATAACAAAATCACTTCATCAAAACACCAAAAACAAATCCCTAAATTGTGCAAAATTGAGGCTCCGAGCTCTTGTGATCGATGTATTAGTTAAGCCTCGCACGCAAGAAGTGAAGCATGGAGTCTAGGATGCCAACGCTTACAATAGGCGTCAAATGCCCAGAATGGGCGTCCAATGCACAATGTTGATAGCCTTCTACTCCATTTCGGCTCCTTTCTAGCTCATCCTCCTGCAAGCGCAATAGGTGTCAAACACCCAGCATGGGCGTCCAACGCACAATGTTGATAGCCTTCTACTCCATTCCGGCTCCTTTCTAGCTCATCCTCCTGCAAGCATCTGACGCTTACCCCGTGCGTTTGACGCCCAACCCCTAAGCGTTGCCTAGAAGCGCTCTTGTCTCGTTTCGAGCCACTTTTCAACCGAGAAAAAGTTTCTTTTTCTTAGCATCTCACGCCCAACATGAGCGTTTGATGCCCTAAGTTGGTATCAAACGCACTAAGTCAACATCCAACGCTAAGAAAACTGACTCTTTTTTGCTTATAAATACCCCCTCATTTTCTAATCAAAGGGTTGACTTTTCTCACTTTTCTAAGGGTCGTCACTCTACCAAAATACACTCCTAAAACACTGCAAAATTTAATCAAAGCCTCTCAAACATCCTTCATACTTACTAAGGATTATCCAAAGCACAAATTTTAACACAATCAAGAAAGGAAACCTTAACCATTCAACACATATTCAATCAACACTCAAGCAAAAGGACTCTCTTCAACTGTAAACACTGAGGACCCCTATCAAATCTACTAATTTTCTTTTGTGTTTGGTCTACTTCTACTACATTCACCTTCTAGTTTTTGGATCTAGTAGTTTCCATCCACTCAAGAGCCTTAGATTGGACTCTTTTTGTGATGATTATCCTTAACGCTCATGTCTTGTTCAAGCACATAAGTCTTCATGAACTAGACCCATTTTTATTGAGTTGGAGTATGTCATGGAGAAAGTTCTCTTTAGGCCTCAATATCCATTTGATTAGTAAACTTTCAACTCATCGTCATCATGCATAATCATATCTTTCATATTACTAACATTGACTCCATAACTTTTTTAATTTCGCACTTTTAATTATTCACTTTATTTTATGACCTTACTATGTTATGGATGTGTATCACCACTTTTATCCTATGTATTAATAAAGACTTATTGATTATAATTACGTCTAATAAGATAAATTTGGACAACCGGCTATAGGAACCCTTAAACTTGTGGACTCTGAAAAAAATGATCACCTAATTTAGACTTGTGTGCATAATGCTTAACTTGCCAACCAACTAAAGTAGAGTGTGCTTTCTCTTTATTTTTTTCATGTTTTCCTAGGACTAAAACTGAATTGTTCTTCATATCTATGCCAATTTCTTTGTACATATTCACAAATTTAAATGAGTTGCTCATTCCTGAACTTTTTCATGATTCATAGACCACTTATGTGAGTCAATTTTAGGATTTAAGCCCAAGGGTGTCCAAACATCTCATAAATGTTTGGTGGCGACTCCTTGACCCTTTCAATGTCACAAAGCCGCGTAGTCGATCCTAAATAACACACAAATATAGTAGATCACTAGTGGTGGAGAGTCCCTTCCTTCTTCTTCACCGAAAAGGGAAGGTTGAGTTGTGAAAAATCGGGTTTTTTAGTAGTGATTCACTCATCTAATCATCCACTCAAAACCTAGTTCGGTTCCTTGTCTCTTAGAATTTTTCCGTAAAAAAGTTCCTACAATATGGCATAGGGGAAGGGATGAATAAGGTTGAACTTTAAGTATTGGTTTAATACTAGATTATTAAGTGGAACAACAAATAGTAGAAACATATATATAGTAACCATAAGAATCATTGTATATAACAAGAGATAACATGTATACATGGAATTTCAAGAGATAAAAAAATATAACTGAACCCCAAAAATATAAAAGATAGAACTAAAGAGGGATAAATATCTAGTAGAAAAATGACTTTCTGCGATGCTTTGTAGAGGCACCCACCAATAAAGTGTTGATGAATGATAAATTTAGTAAACTTTGAGGCACTTACGAAAAGCGTCGCACAATTGCATCGTAACCTCCAAAACAAAATAATTCCCAAAAATTTTAAAACTTCCTAAATCAACCTCACCCCATCTCCCTCCCTCACCCCACCTCCCTTCCTCACCTCCCTCTCTCCCTCCCTCCCTCACCCACCTCCCTCACCCCACCTCACGTCCTCCCTCTCATGTTACTAGAAAAAAAATCAATTCTCAACCTAAACTCCTCATCAGTCCTCACGTTCTCTACAGCATCTCCCTCTCAATTATCAGGTAATTCATGAATTCTAAACCCATTCTCAAGCTATCATACAATTTATCAATCCATTTGTTAAACTGTTGTTTTTTCTTAATGCTCATGTTTATTTATCAATCCATTCGTAATGCCCTTTTGTAATGCTCGTTTTTGTTAATCATTCCATCCTTTTGTAATGCCTTTTTTGTTTATTTATCATTCCATTCTTAATGCCCTTTTGTAATGCTCTTTTTTTCTTAATGCTCGTGTTTAATTATCAACCTTTCTTAATGCTAATGTTTGTTGATTTATCAATCAATTCTTAATGCTCGTTAATCGATTTACCGGGAGATAAATCGTAAGTTGATTGTAAGTAAATTTTGGGCATCAACTGTAAGTAGATTTTGGGCATCAATTACAAGTAGGTTATGGGAATCATCAATTGTAATTAGTTTATGGGCATCAATTATAATTAGTTTCTGGGCATCAATTATAAGTAGGTTATGGGCATCATCAATTATAATTAGTTTATGGGCATCAATTATAATTAGTTTCTGGGCATAAATTGTAATTAGTTTATGGGCATCAATTATAAGTAGGTTTTGGGCATCAATTTGCTCAACCAAAAATATTTTTACTGCATGTTTTGGGTGTAGATTCCGTTGAATTATTTGTGTGTGTTGGGTGTGTGTGTGTGTGTGAATTTTTCAATGAATAATATATTTCATATAACTTGTCAGTGACAAAGAAAGAAAACAAGCCGTCTGTGGTAGATTTCAACACTAATTTGATTGGAGAGGCAGTGAAGTAGTTTACTAAATAATAAAGTTTAGACCAGTGAAGTAGTTTACTAAACGCTGAGGCGCTACTTTGTATTTGTTGAGTTTATATGTTTACAATACCGAGTTGTTTTCATTCTTTTGCAGTGTGATTGTGGAAGCCCTGAAGGTGGATAGTCTGCAGAGGCTTTGCTCATCCTTTGAAGAGTGGTAAGAAAATCAAATTTATGTGTTGTGTGTGTGTGAATTTTCCCATGAATTATACAATATATTTCATCAAAGTAGCATGAATCTGTCTAAACATGCTATAATTGCTTTCATGCTATGATTGCCGATATTATACCTTCTCAATATACTTGTCTATGTTGATTCTTAATCATTAGACTTTTGAGGTGTATTAATGTTGAAATGTTGCCACTACAATTAGGGGTATAGATGGGGGAATAGGAAATTGAAAGATCAGTGCTTATGTTATAATAAAAGTTATACTAGCAGTAGTTAGTTACATTATAGACTATTACATTGCAGACTTGTCTAAGTATTAGTAGTCAACTAAGATACTTAGACCTGCCTAAGTAGTAGTTAATTACATTGCAGAATGCAAATAAGAGCTAGGATTTTTCTGACATCACATAGTGTGTATTGTCTTAGAAATAATATGTCATAAAAGATAAGAAAAGTTAAGAAATGATTAACCGTGAAGCATATAAATCCAAAATTCTATTATGACCACTCGTTTTGGCACCCAAAATCGCGATCAACAATATTTTACACTAAAAAAAAACAACCAATTCATTCTTCATAGATTTCGGGTGCTATTCGAGGTTTCGAAAAGTTCGGAGAGACATATCTCTTAGCCCTGTAGTCCGAATGGCTTAATTATTTTTTGAACCCCCTATTTTTAGAGGTACTATAGAACTATGTTACCCTTTAGCGGCCTCGATGACGTCTTATTTGAAATATTGAAAAAAAACTTTGAGAAGCCATAAAATTGGCTACGGGACTCCGAATTAGGCTTATATTATGTCTAACTTGTGTATTTTAGAGAGATTTATAGGGGCAATTCGTCCCCTTATTTTCTCCAAAAAAGGCCTCTAACACCCTAATCCATCAATTTGATTTTTAAGGGTCATTTCCTCCATATATAGCATGTAAATCTAATCTAACAAAACACACTGGGATTTATAAAGAAGTTAGGGTTATAAGAAGGAAATGTGAGGGATTAGTAGTGGGTGTTATGGAAGTTTAGGTTTAGAAAAATTCATTTGTGTTCAAATTCATTCAAAATACATGTGTATGCATATTTTCTTTTATTTTGTATATTTTTATATATTCATATTCTAGAAATATAAATTTGATAATTAATTTTATTTTTTCCATTTTAGTTGATTATGGAGTTGAGTACAATCAAAGAAAGTTTATCTTTGCCGATAAAAGCTGTCCAGTACTGATTAGGCGTAAATGGATTTATCAGTTATACTATGAGGAATTTAACATCTGATGGGAAACTTAGATGTCCTTGTGTGAAGTGTGTTAGTAACAAACTTTTGAGTCCAGAGGATGTAAATTACCACTTGCTTTAATTTGGAATGATGCGTAATTACACTATTTGGATTTTTCATGGGGAAAGTGTCGATCAAGTTCCTAGTACTTCGAAACCTATTATAGAAGATGAAATGTTAACACATACAGATATGCATCAATTGGTGCATGACACATATGGTTATAGAGGTGATGATCCTAATTTAGATGAAAACATGGACCAAGATGCTCATGGCTTGAATAAAGGAGCTCAAGACTTTTATAAGCTCCTCGATGACGCTAACACAGAATTATTGCCAGGTTGTGAATTGACCAAATTATCTTTTTTGGTACTTTTATTCCATATAAAGAGTACTAATAGTTGGACCAATAAGTCTTTTGATGACCTCTTAGGGACTTTGCAACTTGCAATTCCAAGTAGTGCAAAATTACCTAAGTCATTTACAGAGGCTAAAAAGGTCACCAAGAAGTTAGGCCTTGGTTATGTTAAAATTCACTTATGCCCAAATCATTGTCAGCTTTATTGGAAAGATAAAGCTAAAGATTGAACATGCTCTGTTTGTGGTGCATCAAGGTGGAAAAGAGTGAGTGAGAAAACAACTTCAACGGGACGGATAAAGAAGAAAGGCATTCCTACAAAAGTATTAAGGTACTTTCCTCTAAAGCCAAGACTAAAGAGACTATTTTTGTTTAAACATACAACATCCTTGATGAGGTGGCATAAAGATGAACGTATAGAGGATAAGGAGTTGTTATCTCATCTAGATGATTCTGAAGCCTGGAAAAACATCGATGCTAAGTATATTGAATTTGTTAAAGAGAGTCGTAATGTTAGACTAGGACTTACTAGTGATGGTTTTAATCCATTTGGGATGATTAGCTCCACTTATAGTTGTTAGCCTATAGTTTTGGTGCCGTATAACTTACCGCCGTGGTTATGTTTAAAAAAATCATTTCTTATCCTTTCAACACTTATTCCTAGACCAACTAGCCCCGGGAACATGATCGATGTATATATGCAGCCCTTGGTTGAAGAATTGCTTGAGCTTTGGAATGTTGGATGTGAGACTTATGATGCTTCTAAGGATGAAAATTTTAATATGCATGTTTGGTTATTGTGGACAATTAGTGACTTTCCAGCTTAAGGAATGCTCTCGGGTTGGAATGTATATGGAGAATATAAATGTCCGGTTTACAACATTGAAACAGATTACAAATGGCTAGACTTTGGCCATAAGTATTGTTTTTGCGGACATTGTCGTTGGTTAGATTTTGACCATCCATTTCGTTGTATGAAAGAAGCTTTTAACGGAGAAGAAAAATTCAGGGAAGCACCCAAGAAGTTCACGGGGACAGATGAGTTGCAACAAATAGAGGAAAAGGAAGACTTTAATGGCTTAAATACCTGGAAGAAAAAGAGCCTTTTTTGGTATTGCCTTATTGGGAGTCTCACTTAATTAGACACAACTTAGATGTTATGCACATAGAAAAAAATGTGTGTGATACTGTGATTGGTACTTTGCTAAATATAGAGGGAAAATCTAAAGATAATTTGGAAGCTCGCCATGATTTGGAAAAAATGGGAATAAGGAAGGAACTTCACCTAGTGAAGAAAAAAATGGGTAAATGGTATCTACCACCTGCACCATGGAATCAAAGTACCAAATGGTTATGCCCGGAATATCTCACGTTATGTCAACATTCAATAGATGAAGTTGATTGGACTTAAGAGCCATGAGTGCCATATTTTGATGCAACAACTTATCCCCATTGCATTATGAGGGCTACTCTCTAAAGAGGTGTGTGCAAAGAATGTGCGAGTTGATGACCTTAAACGTCTAGAGAAAGAAATACCTATGATCATGTGCCACATGGAAATGATATTTCCACCTAGCTTCTTCACCGTGATGGTACATTTGGTGATTCTACGACTACATTGTGCAAGATAGTCTCTGATGGTATATTCAGGAACTTATGCATACTTTTATTGTTTGATTCTTGTGTGGTGTAAGTTTTATTTATGTGTGTATGACTCTCTTTTTATATGGTCATTTATGAATACTTTGTAATGAGAGAAGACCCAAATGGAAATAGAAGACGTGGAAAAATAATTTTGGCAGATGTATGGAATCTGCCAGAGGGACATCAAATTGTTGTCGATGTAAATAATGAGATGCAACCTATTGGACATAAAGGGGGAGTACTAGGTGCGTTCTTAGGGATGATTGTAAGAAATGGAAATCTTTGCTCTCTAAACTATTCAAGATGGGATTATTTGAAAAAAGGTTCTAATAGAAATAATGAAAAAATGATATTGAAAGAAATTCAGGTAATCAACTTTTGATCTTAAATTTTTTTTTTAGGCTAAGTATGATATGATACTAATTACTTTTTAAAGACACCTTCAATACTCATTATGTTTTGCAGCCTAGGTTTCTGTATCCCAAAGCTTGTGAATATTGGATATTGAAATCACTTGAACATAAATGGAGAGATTACAAGTGCTGGTTGAAAAGAAAGTATTATGATGAGAATAAGAACATTAATGATTTATATGAGGCAGTTCCTAAACATGTTGATAAAGATCAGTGGATTAACCTTGTTAATTTTTGGAGATCACCCAAAGGACAGTTATGTTTATTTGTTATGCTATTATTTAGTAATTGTTGTCTGAAACATGAGTAGTATTTTAGAGAGTGACATATCACAAATATAGACAGTCCTATCATAAATATAGACACTAGACAACATATCATTTCAATTGGTAGTGGTGGAATTTGTAACAATCCAAATTTGAATCTTGAGTTTATATTGTTACAGAAATGAAGCAAATAGAGTAAATAATCAATTGAAAAGGCTAAAGTGAAGCCTATTTCTACAACTAACACTAAAAGTCATGCACGTGTTCGTGAAGAACTGGTAGGTTTTTATAATTGGTCGTTGTCAATTTATTGTCTTTTCCTTTTCTACCCTATTTTAACGTAAAATTTGGTGTATTTTTAAGAAAAAAATGTTGAATAGAAGCCCAACCAGAATAGAGCTTTATTTAGAATGTCATCAACATGAGAAAGAAGCAGATATTACGGTGTGTATTTATAGCTTTTGACATTAAAATTAATTTGTTAGTTAATATGAAATTTGGATTTAACTACATTAGCTATTTTCTTTCTTAATCTTTATAGAATCATATTAAGAGCCTTGTTGCTGAATAAGGGGACCAAGAAGTAAATTTAGACAATGATCCTGTTTCAAAAGTATTGGTTAGAGATCAACATGGTCGTGTTCACGGTTTAGGACTATTAGGTGTAAAGCCATTAGATGTAGCAGATGCTTCTGTTCCCTCATATTGTAAAGGCATATGCATGTGCACTAAAGATGAAACATCGATGTTGTATTATTTACGCAAACTGAAGGGTTTGACTCATAGATTAAGGAAGCGTGTCAAAAATCAAGGAAAAACCATATTGAAGTTGAAGAGGAAGCTTTATGATCGTTATGGTTCAAACTTTGATGATTTTGACTCCGATAATCCTGACTTAAGTGACTCTAATAGTGATGATTCAAGTTCAGAAGAAGAAGAACAACAAGAAGATATCCCTCATACCGATAATGTAGTTTTTATTATTGATTTTTGTTATGGATTACTATTTTGATTTATTATTAAGAACATGTTTATATAATGCTAATATCCCCCTATTTGGTGTAGGCTCATAATGCTTCAGCCCATGATTCTCCTTTGAATCAATCAACAGATTATCTATGGAATTTCCATTTAAGTCTTTAAGGTAAGATGATTTATCTCATTGTGCCATCCTTCATTATTTATATTTTAGATTGTAATAGTTGAAAGTATGATATAATGGCAAATTGAGATAATGGATGCATGCAAAGCATTTATTTGCTTCACCAATAGCTTTATACTAGTTAGGTGTTGTGTTGTATAGCAAATATTAACCTTATCAACATATTCTAAAGCTTTGTGACTTTAGAGTAGGTACATTAAGCAATATTCATGTGTGATGAAACTTTAACTACCAATTTTCTTTTGCTTTTTAGATTTCGTGTTTATTATTGATTGTATGCAAATGACTATTACGTACCTCCCTCAAATTAATTTTGCTCTTTTTTATATGCAGATTATATTTTGAAGCATGTACGAAGCTATAAGGCAGACTTGAATTATTTCATATAGAGTATATGTTAATTATTCATTCATTTCATAATTAAATATTTAGTTTTCTTCACTTTTAAAATTATATGTACTTTGAATTATTTAGAATGTTTTGAGTAGTCATTAGGACATCATTTTGTATTTTGAGATCTTATTGTCATTCGTATTTGATTATCATTAATGAAACTTTATTTTTATAATTCATTGTTCTTATTAATGATTTACTGTTCTTGAGTTTTTATAAGTTATTGTGAAAAAATTATAGGTATAATATAATAAAAATTAGTTACTAAAAGGGCATATATGTATGGCATTCAATAAAACTTAAAAACTCTTACGGAGCTTTTAATTAAATTTTGCGATGCTATTGAAGTGCCCTAATAGGCACTCAATGCTATTGAGTTTGCGATGCTATTGAAGTGCTCCAATATGCACTCAAAAGCGCCTCTGTTAACCTTACGACGCTTTTGACGTATACCGACGCTTTTTAAAAGCGCCGTAATAGGGGTTAGAGGCATAGGAAGAGCCAGCGCTTTTGAGAGCGTCGGTAAAGGGTGTAGCGGCGCTAAAAAGCGTCGTAATAGGACAAAAATTAGTGTCGCAAAAAGTTATTTCCTTACTAGTATTAAAGGAATAAAATAAAGAAAAGATAAAAGCAAAAATGAATATAAGAGATAAAAATAAAAATTTAACCATGTAGCATGAATCGGAACAAAGAAACATGAACGAAATTTATTAATCACGTAAGTGCATTAGCCAAATAGGAATAATGCATGAAGTTCCTTTTCGTAATAAGACTCTAATTAAGCAAAAGCACAAAAGATGTTGTGCCAGGTTTGCGGTATATTACTTATAATCATTTTTACCTTAAAAGGAACTTCAGGTGCACTCACTAGATTCACATCATGCCAAGTTCTAGTCTCATCTTTTCACGCTTTTCTTTGTTCAAAGGCTTTGTAAGAATATAAGCAATTTTCTGTTTGATAAAAATCTAACCTTATAAAGCCTTTTTTCTACATTATCCTTTAAAAAATGACGTCTAATATGAATATGCTTTAACTTAGAATGATGTACTAGATCTTTAGAGATTCAAATTACACTATTATGTCATAATAAATTGGAATATAATCAAGAATAAAGCCAAAATATCTTAACTGTTGTTTTATCCATAGCAATTGGGAACAACAAGCAGGAGCAACAACACACTCTGCTTCAGCTATGGATATAGCAACAGTGTTTTGCTTTTGGGAAACCCCAAGAATATTACTGTTTACCAAGTCTCGAGTGTCAATATTAGCATATCCTCTTAGGTTAAACGAATCACTCATAGGATAAAACAACCACAAATCATCTGTTCCTTTTAGACACCTAAGTATCCTTTCTATTATCGCCAGATGAGTTTTTTTGGGATGTGATTAAAACCTAGCACACAAACCAACACTAAATGTAATGTCTAGGTCTACTTGAAGTTAAATACAATAAGGAACCTACCATCTCTTTGTACTTGGTTTGATTAATGCTCTTTACTTTGGGATCTTCATCTAGTCTCATCGTAGTTCCCATGGGAGTATGATTCACCTTCGCACTTTCTAGTTCATACTTCTTCAGAAGTTCCCTTACGTACTTTTGCTGGTGTATCATTGTTCCTTCTACGTATGCTTGATTTGCAATCCAAGAAAGAAGTTTAATTCTTCCATCATGCTCATTTCATATTCACTGCCCTTCAGATCTGCAAAGTACTTGTACAAAATTTCATTAATTGCACCAAAGATAATATCATCAACGTATACTTGCACAGCTAATAGGTCTGTTCCTTTTGATTTTAAAAACAAAGTCTTATCGATTTTCCATATTTAAAATCATTTTGTGAAAGAACTTGGACAACATTTCATTCTATGTTCTAGGTGCCTGCTTTAAATAATAAAGAGCCTTGTCAATCATGTAGACATGGATTGAAGAGTAGAGATTTTTTAAATCGGGGGTTGTTCCATAAAAACCCTCTCATTTAAATATTCATTTAAAAAGAACATTTTATATCCATTTGATAAAGCTTAAAGTCCATATAAGTAGGAAAGACAATTAAGATTCCAATTGCTTCTAATCTAGTAACGAGAGCAACAATTTCTTTGAAGTTAATACCTTCTTTAAAGTCCATATAAGCTCTTCACAACCAATCTAGCCTTGTTCCGGACGATTGTTCCATATTCATCAAACTTTTTGGTAAAAATCAATTTAAGTTCAATTACCTTCTGATGTTCAGGTTTGGGCTCAAGATGTCACAACTTGTTTCTTTTAACTCATTGAGTTCCTATTGCATGACTATGATCCAATTAGCATCCTTCAATGCTTTAAGGTGATTGTTTGGGTCTAATGTGGATAGGAATGCGGAAGACACAGATGTTCATGATATAAGATCTTGTCTGAGTTCTTTTTCCAATGTCACTTATAATGAGATCTACTGGATGCGATTTTTATACTTCCAAATTTTGGGCTAAAAATTTGCAACTAAAGCTTGTCCCGAACCTTCATCATTAAAACTTGTTTTTTCAATTGAAACTTTGGGCTCCTGAGTTCCTATCTCATTGTTTTCTTTTGGAACTTCGTCATTTTCTTGCTCTTTTGAAACTTTGTTTCTATCATTTGCTCGACTCTTCTTACTTGGTAAAGCTTTTGGATCTAAGGAACGCACCAACCCAATCTCAATGTTTTTTTGTTCCTATTCATGGGTTAGTATAAACTCTATAGGCTTTGTTATTGGTTCTATAAGCAAGAAACACAACCTCATCACTTCTAGCTTTAAATTTCCCTAAGTTCCTTTTGTCATTGTTATATTCAAAACATTTACAACCAAAAGCCTGAAAATATTAAATGTTTAGCTTTCTTCCTTTAAGTAGCTTATGGGTTTCTTGTTCACCAAAGGTCTAACCATGGCACGGTTTATAATGTTTCATGTGGTGTTGATGGCTTCAGACCAAAAGTTCCTAGGTAGTTCACTTGCAATTATCATTGTTCGCCACACCTTCCAATGTCCTATTCTTCCTCTCTAAAACCCCATTTTGTTGAAGGGATGAGAAATTATGACTTACTTCATGTTTCTTGCAAAAATCATCAAACTTTTGGTTTTGGAACTCGGTTCCATGGTCAATCCTCGAGTATATCAATTGAAAACCTGTAGACTTTTTCCAATTGTTAGCCTATACTATAAACTCATCAAAAGCCTTAACTTTGTTGTTCAAGAATAAAACCCAAGTGAATATTGAAAAATCATCGACTATAACTAAGATAAATTGCTTACCACTTCTACTTTGCACACGTATAGAACCACACAAAACCATGTGAAACGAGTTCTAATGGTTTTTGTTTGTGCTCACTATATTTTTAAATTTAAAGGAACTTCAAACATGTTTTCCATTCACGCATGCTTCACAAATTTCATCATTTTGGAACTTATGGGTAAGGCAACAACAAGTTACTTTGATCTTAGTTTATCAAGAAATGAAAAGCTAGAATTTCCAAAGCATTTATGCCAAAAAAGTGGATCACTTTCAATAAAACATAGGCAAGTCAGATTGTTCCTTGGAACTTTATCAAGGTTCACGATGTATGTGTTCCTTCCAGAATGAGTTTCAATGGTTATTTCTAGTGACTTTGCAGTTTTCAGAAGTTAAATTAATAGAGTTACCTTTATCACAAAATTGTGATACACTTAAGAAATTGTGTATCAAACCCTCAACCAAAAAGACATTGTAAGCTGGAATGGAAACTTGGCCTTCCGCCTTTTCCGATAGCAACAATGTTGCTTTTCTTTTTATCACTAAAAGTCATAATTCCTCCATTGTAATCTTCTAGTGAAAGAAACTTGGATCAATCTCAAGTCATGTGTTTAGAACACCCGCTGTCAAGGTACCACGAGTTGTTCCCCCTTACTAGAATCTCCAAGAAATATAATTGTTAGAATTAGGAATCCTTGTTTCCTAAGGTTCCTTTGCAACTTTAAAATCAACTGATTTCTTCATCCACACTCTCTTAATGTTCTTGTTTACTATATGTTCCTTTTTAACACGTGTTCTGATAAAGTGCCTGATGTGTCTACAAAAGGTACAAACTTTGTTGCTAGAAAGTTCCACATATTTGTTTCTTTTGCCCTTCTTTTTATGAATGAAGCCTAATCCTTCAATTCTTTTAGTTTGGGCATTTTCTATCCATTTTGGAACTTTTAGAAGCTCTAAGTACATCTTTACCGCTCTAGGTCAGTTCCAATTCCTTTTGAAAAATCTTATTTACCTTATTAGCAGTTTTTAAAATTTCAAATTTAAGATTGAAACTATTCATTAGAACTTCTGCTAAACTAGTGGAAATATTAACATATAGTAATTTGTATTGAGTTAACTCAACATTAAAAAATGTATTTTCCTTTTTCAAAGGTTCATAGGCTTCTTTTAAAAGCACATTTTTATATATTAATTCAAAATTCACCCTTGAACATCGACTCTTACATTAATTAAAGATTTAATGTGATTTTTACATACAAAAATAGTCTTATCACTTTGAGCCTTTTTAACACATAAATCCTTATAATTATCTAAAGTTTCTTTTAACTCATACACAAGTTTTTCTTTAGTCATAGAGCTAAAAAAGAAGTATTTATCTTATCATCAACACTAGAGGTGTTGGTGTCCTTGTAAATTGCCATCAAGTATATATTGGCACACTCTTCTACTAGTAGTTTCTATTCTATCTTGAGTTTCTCATATGTGTTCATGCCTGTAGAAACTTTTCTCTTCAAGATATTTTGAATTTGTGAGTTTTGGCTCTAATACCAATTGTTGAATGGGATGAACACATACAAGAGGGGGGTGAATTTGAATTGTAAGTTAATTAAAAACTTATTGTAGAATTAACCTGGAACTTATAATAGAAAAGAAACTTGACAAAAGAAACACAAGAGATTTTAGGAAACTCTTTGTGCCCATCAAAGTGAAAAACCACAATCTACTCCGGATTTCTCAACTATTTTCACTAATAGGGCAATCCTCTATTGTAATCTATTAGTAACTCTCAACTCAAGTTCCACTTAGAACCTAAGTTCCCTTTAATAATGACTCCCTCAAGTCAAAGTGCTCTCTCTTTTTTTTCCTCTTCTCTCTCTTAGACTTAACTCTAATTCTATACAAAATCCCTCAAATTTATCACCCTAGTAACACTCATTACTACAAAATATTATAAGGTTCGTCAACCTTATCACCTTAATATAACTCAATAATATGCATACCCTAATACAACAATTTACTATGCACTCAAAGATTACAACTAAATAGATAAGTTGCATAAGGACTATAGAGTTTGGAACAAGGATTTAAGCTTTTGACAAATTAGCGTAGAAAATATTTTCTCTCAAATTTCTCTTAAGAAAATTTGTTTTAAGTGTAGTTTAGTTGTGTAGAAAATAAGCTTTAAAGAATGTCTATATATAGAGTTCTATAGAGTTTTTGGTTTAGCCTAACTTCTCAATGATCTCTTTGATTTAAGTAAAGTATCCCATGAAATTAGGAGTCCTCCTTTGAATCTAATTGACCGTGAGAGAGTCCTTGCCATATAAAGCATTTGGTTATTGATTGCAAATCCACTACTTTACATTCTAACTAAAATAATAAAACTTCCCCTTAGAAATAGGAAATTGACTAAGATTTAGTCAATGCAAAGTGGAACTCACAACCAATAAAATGGAAATATGGGATATATTTTCAAAATAACGGTTTTATGATAAAATCTTTATAAAATCATGTTCTTTAAATTAGAAGTTTTCCTTAAAAACTTTTCCCTAAAAACTTCGGTCTAGTGATTTATTTTCCAAAAAAAAAAGTGTTTTCCATAAAAATTCCTATAGTTCTCTTTTGATAAAGGAACTTTGAATCTCATTTATTAGGTTTTATACCTTGTGTGTTCCAAATACTTAGACCTATATGCTTACATAAATCCTAAGTATACTATTACTTTTTCTTCATGCTCTCCACTGCTTGGAGCTTCTTCTCAGATGCTCCATCTTGAATTCCGTCTTTGAAACTCGAATGCTCAATCTACTTCCTTTATACTAATGATTAAACTTGCTTTGTTCAATTTTTATTATGTTGGCCATTTGCTACTGTAGAATAAATTAATTTAAAAATAGGATAACATGCTTGGTAGGGCATGAGTTCTAATATCATAGTTTCGGCATAAGAACGCCCGCGGATTTGATCA
Source organism: Dysphania ambrosioides (assembly GCA_026401315.1). Lineage (NCBI taxonomy): Eukaryota > Viridiplantae > Streptophyta > Magnoliopsida > Caryophyllales > Amaranthaceae > Dysphania > Dysphania ambrosioides. The sequence goes on from CM048667.1 coordinate 20,370,198, forward strand.
ATTACTCTCTGTGCTTTGTCAACAGACATAGATATAGAGAGACCTCTAATAGTTGTTTCATCGCATTGCTCTGTCTAGATGATGCGTTCCGTACAGTCAAAAGAAATCAAATTCTCTTTTCTTCTCTTTTTTATAAAAAATATTTCTTGTTAAGCTTGATTCCTTCTCTGACTTAGTATAATATCTTTAGAAACTCTTATGCTTCTACTCTGAAACTTGTTTCTTTAGCCTACACAATACTTAGACAAATAATATCAGATGTGTTTACATTATCATCACAAAAACTCATCACAAGGTGGAACAACAAATACCTTGTACCAGGTTTTTGCGAATCGAAAATCCTTTAAAAGGACTAAATAATGTATTTCCATCCAGGTAGCTTAGTCACTTTTTGTTGCGGCTTAGCTTAGATATTATCCAAAAGAACAGTGAAAGAACTTTGTATCGTATTGTCTCCTAAGATTAATGTACTAGAATATTACTCCATATCAAGTATTTTCATATCTTTATTTATATAATACTAATATCATATTTTAGTAAGGTATGATCTCTACAACTATAAACTTTTTCTAGTCACATAACTTATCAACTTAGTTACTTGGACTATTTTTTTAGAAGATTTTCTTGAACCTACATAATGTTTAATCACCGAAAAATGAACGATTGTAGTCATAAAACATTCAAACTTGGCAGGAAAATAAAGTAAAGTAACATATCTTGTTTGTTTTTTCTTATGCAGAAAGAAAAAATATTGGTGGTCGAGCAATAAATATTTCATGTGGTAGGTGAAGAAAATGAATTTAAAGCTAAGGTGCTGAACATACAAACTTGCGCTCAATCACTCGAGTAAAATTTCGGTGCTCGCTACACACATGCTTATAAATGCCAATGTTGAGTTTATTCTCCAAGTCACTAAAGCCAAGTCCCATCGACTAATATTTTCCTACTCTTTGCTTTTTACATAAGGTGAGAAACTTTCATTTTACAAAAATAAATAAATAAATAAATAAATACTCAATGGCGTATAATATAGCAAATATATGTCGACAGACCTCTTATCTCTCCTTTATTTTTTAATTTATTTTTTCCATTTCTCAAGATGTCAATAAAGAAAAAATTAATTCTCCATGCCAATAAAAAATGGCATGCATAGTCATTACATATAGTTATACTCCGTATTCAAAATCTAGTTATGTGACACTATTTATGAGGTTTATCCATTATATTCATGCATTAGAGTTAGAAAATACGGAGTAACCGATTTCCAATTTTCATGCGAAGTAAAGATTGAGCTAATGAAGTGGAAACCTTTTCAAATGATTTTGAGACTCCATAATCCGATATTAGATTGACTGATTTAAATATTTAAGAGAGTGGAATAATATGTGGAACTATAGAAGACTTTGTTTGATTCTTGAACATAATATGTATTTGACATCAAATAACATTGATTGATGATTGCACCATACAGTTTACTTGAACATCATATTCCTTTTTTTTTAACATCATATTCATAAATTGCTTTAAAACTAAGTTATGTTACAACACTATATAGTATTGTTCCTTGGGGTCCTTCAAGAATTCGATTTTCATGAAAAAGATGAATAAGGTTTTGGCCTTAATGATTTGGATCAGATTCTGACGGCTTTCAATAGTCAAATTATGGTTTCTTCAAAATTTAGAAAGATTGTTACCAGTAATCAAGTAAAACAATGGATCTATTAAAGAAAAACAATTTTATTAGAATTCACACTATGGAAGTATGAAGAATAGACTTTCTCTAAGCTGAGCAAACCTAGAGTTGGCCAGTGGGTCAGTTTAGGGCCTGGCCTAGCCCTAAACTGGCCTGCTTTTCAGCTCGGCCCACATTTGGTTCGGTCCACCAACTGGGTGGGTAGAATACAAATCCGGTATTTTAAATCCGAACCCTATTCAATTCGATTAAAGAAATTCGATTCGGCCCACAAATCGGTTTGGTTCAACCCACTAAACCAGTTCGATTCGGCCCGCTAAAAACTAGCCGTTTTTAGCCATTGATCATCCCCTACATAACCCCTCCATTTAATCTCCATTCCTCACTCAATTCACTCTCTATCTCCACTAAATCAGTATTAATCTTATTCCTAATTACTCTCTTAATTTAATTAATTTTCTTAATTAGTTCTATACTTCTATTTGCTTTATTAGCCTTAAGTTACTACTAAAAAAGAAATGACTTTAAAAAGAAGAGCTAGTAATGAAAGCAGCTCGTTGAAACTTGGACTTTATACACTATTGTCAGCAGAACTTGGAAGTTGGCCTTTGAGTTAGGATTCTCACATTTATACTAGGAAGAGCTCATAATGCTAGCAATTATGTCTCGATACATAGACTTGTTGGAACTCAAACTATAGGGTGTTGAAGGATGCCATTAGGTATCGTAAAATTTTGACCCTTTTTTATAATGAAACTCGGGTGAGGCCCAAGCACCTCATTACGAATGATCAGTGGGCTACCGCTACCTTTATTCGTGATGTTCTACGATCCTTTTGCCATGCAACCAAGATTTTATCCAAAATCTATGACCTTAAAATTCATTTAGTTATATTAGAGTGTGTTTTCGTCATTAACACTATTAGCGAGCATTTTCACGTCCTTCATATTAGTGTTGTTCTTACGAGCATGTTAAGTAAGCGGTATGCTTACTTCACGGAATTCCCCGTCATATACGGTATAGAGATAATTCTTGATCCTGGGGTCAAGGCTAGAGGTTTAGAGAATTTATTAGAGTTTTACTATAGTACTCTAGGTCTTGCATACAACATTGATAGGTACATAGGGAAATGTAAACTATTTTATCTAGTTTATATGATTATTATGCTACTATTTATGCTCTTGCATATATTGTATCATCTTCTAGTAGAAGTTTTGGTACGAGATTCATGCCAGCAATTACTAGAATTCTAAGAAAATTAAAAACATCGACATCTTCTTTTCTTCTTCATCCACTTCTTCACTTTTTGTTATTAACAAGTATCTTTCTTATCAACATAAAATCGATGAGAATTTCCAAATTGTTAAGTGGTGGCATGAAGACAAACGACAATTTTCATTTTTGGTGAGAAATGCAAAGGATATTCTTGTAATTTCCGCCTCCTCCATTGCTTTCGAGTCTGCTTTCAATACAGGTAGAAAAATTCTTGACGAGAAGAAATCCTGCTTATTCCCCGAAATCATTGAAATATGTGTTTGCTAGAAGGATTGGGTCAAGCAGAAAGAAAGACCCAAGGATTGAGGGAGGACAAGAATAATGAAGACAATTCTTAGATGTTGATGGATACGAGTAAGGAATCCATTGGAAGTGAAGGCGGTTCAGGAACCGTTGCAGCTAGGCCAACTAGCTAGGCACCACCCGACGTACCTAAAAGAACTACATGGACTTTCGTTCCTTCGGAATACGTAGGCAACTTAATTTCGAAATTTAAAATTTAGTTATAAAATTAAAATTTGATTTCAAAAATTAATTGCAAGCCCTTTTTTTCTCCCCAACCCAAAAATTAAAATAAAAAAAAATCGAATATGATTATATATTTTTGTGAATATATGTAAATATGTGATGAATATGAGAATATCACCGATATTATTGATAAATATATAAATATTGACAAAATAAATAAATAAATGTGATTAGGTTAATATAAAAGTTTATAACGAATATGATTATGCGAATATAAACATTTAATTATAAAAGTCTTCATTATAAGATCATGCTATATTTTCTTGTACAGAATAACTAGTAATTTTGGCCCAACGTTGTTTGTCTATGATCAATTATCATCACTACGCGGTAAATCCCAGTCGAACCCTAAGGTAGAACACATTTCTCTTACCTAGAACAGTGAGGCCATCCATAGCTCGATTTTACCTAGAAATTGAATCATTTGACTTATGCCTCAGTAAACATAGAAAAAATAAATAAAAAAAAAGGTCATAGTCATGTTTATGTTAATATATTGTAGTTAAGTGTCACCTCACCAATTAAATCTTGTGAAGACAAAGTTTATTGACAGAGAAGACAGAAATATGATATGATCATGCAAAAAGTGACCCTAATCACAATTTTAGTAAATGAGAGAGACATCTATCTAATAATAAGCGTGAAAAGACTTTAAATCTCTAAAGTTCACAGCTACGCCCATCCTTGAGTATGACATTTTAAATCTAGATCTTATGGAAATATTATCATTTATTGTGATGATAATGAAGTTTAATAAATCAAGAAAAATATTCAATTGTCTCAGTAGGTGAGAATGTTGTAGTGCACTCCTTGTGAAAGATGTTTGTATTGCCTAGTAAAAGTAGTACTCAAGTAATTTCCCAATGAATATTATAGAGATAATAGTCAATTTTAATTTGTTTCTCTTAATAAATGAAGTGAAATTTCTTTTGAATTAAGAGTAAAGAAAAATAAAATCCTAAGATAGATAATCTTTTAACATTTACATATCTTTTTACATATCTTCACGTCCAACTTTTTTTTTAAGTGTACGTATAGAGAAGAATGGGCAAATATCGACCTATACTTTAATCAATTTCAAATCATATATAAGATTTCATAAGATAAAAAAAAACCAAAACTTATTGATATTTACTTTCTATTTTCTTACTTGTATTTTATAGTTTATATTAAATATTAGTCTTTAATTTGATGTTGATACAGTGAATACCTATAAATTATTTAACAATATCTAACTTTCTAACCACAGCATATCTTATCGAGCCGTTTTGTTTGAACTTCTATTTAGAGAAAAAGAACTAAAACACACTTTATGGGATACAATTCATACAAACAAGAAAAGGGACACATAACTAGTCATTTAAGGGCATTTAGGACCATTTGGGCTCTAGTCAACTTCTAAGATTAAAAAAAAAAAAAAAAAAAAAAGGCAGCTTTATCCATGTCAATTAATTGCATAAATTGTTTCCAGTCAAAGATAAATCATCATTTTCATGCATGCCATGTTACTCGATTTTATATAGTCGGCTCTAGCAATAAATTCTGATGAACAGGTCCAACTAGCCGATATGGGTGGCCACTTTCCTTTTCTTTTTTTTGGCTATGGATAAGAGGAAAAACCTAAAACCCTATTCTAGCTTTAGTAATTAGGTGGTGGGGGTTTACAAACCAACATTCTAAATAATTAAAAGTAAGAAAAAATTGAAAGTTAGCCGTTTTAATTAGAGTTGACAAAAACTAATCCAACCCATTTATCAAGGGTTGGGTTGGAATTTTCAACACGATTATTTAAATGGGTCAACCCAACCCAACCCAACTCGATAAATAAGCGGGTTGGGTCAAGTTAAAATTTTCAACTCGATTTCAATCCGACTTAACCTATTTATTTTACTGGGTTTGCTTTTGCTCAATTTTTCTTTAAGAATCAAGTTAAATTATACCCTAATGTCCTTCTCTTAACCGGCTAATCCTAATAGCTTTACCTTTCTAATTTCTATTCTATATTTCTGCCTCTTCAATTCTTCATCTCTTTTGCGGTTCTTCTCTTCTTACTTCTCAATTCTCTCAATCTGGAAGTGTTAATCTCTTTGTCTTTTATTATGTTAAAACTTTGCATCATCACTAAATTATTACTATAGAGTTGTAACGTATCGTCAAACTTTTCAATTTGGTTGTATTAAGACTATGTTAATATTTGAGATTTTTCATCATGCATTGCTTAGAACTTGAAAATTTTAAAAGTATAAGACTTTTACTTTTTAAACAGATCGATTGGGTTGAAATTTAATTTTCAACCCATTTAATAAACATGATGAATTTGGGTTGACAAATCTCAACCCGAACCCAACTGGGTTAAACCCGAACCCAACCCAACCCAAGCTCTAGTTTCAGTTCTAATGTCCTCCACCAAATTCCTTAATTCCTTAGATGCTTTCGAGGGATCAACCAAGGCTTCCGTTGCAAGAGAACTATCTAACCTGAAAAAGCAAACATGCCCTGCTCTGCGGGCTTCCTTCATCCCCTGTCAGATAGCTAAGATTTTTGCATGTAATACTGGCCAGGCTGCCTAATACAATGAACTTTGCAGACACCCTTTGAAACCAATCCTGCCTCAAAAATCAAATTGTCAAGTACTATCTTCGCTTCAAAACTCCACAATCACACCTTTTGTGTCGAGGTTTTCTAGTAAGCTATGCCAAAAATAAAGGATACTGTACTATTGCAGTTGCAAAAATGCGGACTTCAGCTAGTTCTGTGAAGTCGAGGACAATATATTGTTACAATTTTAATAAATGAGTCAATCATAGAGTACTAAACTAGCTAGGGTCGTCCCTTTGTAGTAGCCATGTCTGACTTGTTCTTATGAACACTGATTTCTTTAGAAGCGCGTAGTAGCTGAATCGGTAGCTAGCTCACGGTAAACATGACGGGCTGGCTACTTAAGTACCGACTTGACGCCTATGGACTAATTGCCTATGTCCCATATATACTATACTTACGTAAATAAGTCATATTCATATGACCGATCTAGGTAACTTATACTCCCTAATGATGGCCTTAATTTCTCATTTACAAAAATTGATTTTGGCAATTAAAATTTTGATTCTGACACTTTTACTATGAAGATTAGGATTTTTTTTGCTTCTTGTAACGGGGAGTGTCAAAATCAATCGTAAAGTGCCAAAATTATTTTCACATTTGTAAGGCTCTTTGACTTCTTCAGTCTTTAATGATTTATAAAAGTGTTACTCTATAAGTTTTACAGAATTAAGCTAACTAAAAATAAAATATCTTATATGCACATGGAATACTGTAAGGTTATTATATCCCAACAAAAGTTACAATTCAACACAACATATTTCGGTTTTTGTCAACTTTGAAGGGTAATTTTATTATATTAAGGAGTAATTTTTGTTGGGATATGACATAATAATTTCATTATTAAGAATGCTAAAAATCTTCTAGTAGACTATTAATGATGCCATTAGATCAAATACTTCCAATGCATAACCAGTTGTTACGTACAAAATTATCTATATTTGTATATTGGCATCAAAATGAGTTGATAACTTAGATGAGTTGTCGGTAAATGAATGAGATTATCTTAAACCTTTAAATAAAAAGAAGCATATGAACTTATATTACCATGAAATACATATTCAAATAGATAAAGGCATTGTGTTTGGTGCATGCAGCTGGGCTTAGCTTGACTTTAAGTTGTAGTAAAAATTGCAACCATTATTACACTAATAAAAATATGTACTACGATATATACTTATCGAACACTTCAAACATGGAAGACTATCAAATATTTACTACAATAATATGGAGAAGACACTTTAAATTTGGGGTATACTCATCTAATCTTAAACAAATCTCCTTCTTTATAGTTAATCGAATGTTTTTTTTTTTTAAAACTAACATCATTAACATCCTTACGCAGTCACATACAAAATATTATTGCATAACTTTTACACAATATTCTGTATGCATACATAATTGAATAAAGTTATTATATCCCAATAAAAGTTATCCTTTAATAAAAATAAAATTATAGTCAAAGTTGATAAAGATTGAGATATGTTATGTCAAGAGGTCATTTTTGTTATGTTAAGGCGTAACTTTTTTTAGGAATACAATAACTTTATCGTATCTCATTTGTATACAAGATCTTTTGAAATTTTTATACTTACCATATCCTTCTTTTTCCTTTTAAAACTGTATTCCCAATCCTGTAATTGATGCTTTCTGATGTTGATTGTTTAACGCGCAATGCAACATTTTTCATAGGAAATAGTCAAATGAGCAGGCCGTATTTGGTGAGGAGATGAGGACCGTTGTGGATATGATTGACTCTAGCGTTGAAGATGGCACAATTATTAAATAAAGTTCCTTTCGACATATAATGAAAACTTTGTTTAGATTTACTCTGTCTTCTATATTTACTGCTTATTAGCTGATTAAAAATTCCCAAAAAATATGTGTTTCTTTGTCTCAACTTCCTTCATAAATGCTTAGTTTAGCCTTATTTTAGCTTTACCATTGTGTATTTTTTTTTCAGTTAGCCCTTGATTACTTGCTCAATACAACCTCTTGATTATGCAAGATCAACCAAGGTGTTATTTGGGCTAGCTGATTTAATTTGGGAGACCAAATGATGATTAAGAATTGTCTATTGATTGTTAGCCGGTGGGTTAATGCATCGATTTGGTTTGGCCAATTGAAAGTATCTTTTGATGCCCTTGAGCTTGAGCCCGACCATTGAGGAATGATGTTAATTAACTAACTGTTAAGGATGTACTAGAGTAAGCCTCCTTGACTACATGTAGTGTATAATGTAATTTTTTCATGAATCATTAGCTAAAATACATTTTGTTTTACCTATACATTAATTGTAAATTTATTTGTGATTATTGGGTAATTGCTACGTGATTTGTCAAACTAAGACAAGAATTTTACCGAAATTTGGATAAGTATTACGGAGTAATAGAGTAGGCTACAGGGCCGAGCCGGCTCTAAAGGGTTTGGCCCAAGACCTACCCGAGAAGAGGTGGGTCGGACAGGGTTGAGTGGGACTAGGCTGGGGTGCCCAGCCAGTGGGTTGAATCAAGCTAGGCTAGTTGGTCGAATAGGGTCGGGCCTAGGGTTTGTTTCGCAACTTATTCTATTATTCATTTTTCACTTGTTCATTGAAATGCTATTTAGAACAAATTTATATACATTTGTAAGTTGTAGTCATTGTTACGAAAATAACTAAATATTTGGACAATTATAACTTTTATTGTAACCGCAAAATCAAACTGAGTAATGAGTTGTAGTTGAGGCAGCTAGCTGTTTGAATGGAAAATTTCCTTATTGTGCTTGGAGTTGTGCCAAGTGTTCAAGAAGGAATTAGGTTGTTATGTGACAATAATGGTGCGATTGCTAAAGCAAAAGATCCAAGGTCACATCATTAATTCAAACACGTAGTTTGAAAATATTACATCATTCGAAAGGTTAGCAAAGTTCATACAGATCGAAATATTGTTGATCTATTGACTAAACCCCTACCTCAACCCAAGCATGAGAGTCATGGTAGGAATAAAGGAATCAAGCATATTGGTGAATGGCTTTAAGTGGTAAAGACATTACTTTATACTGGGATTTTGTGTTTAAATATAAAGCTCCTCTCTTATTTAATTGTGGTTTAGAATTAAATAATATGTCTAAAGTATTTTATATTAATTATAGGCTTGTCAAATGCGTGATTTGGTGAATGAAACTATGCTGGAGAACGATTTTATAAAATACTAAGTGTTCCTAGCCTGAAACTATTAATGGGCATAAATAATTTTGGAAAGGCTAACATGTCGATTTATCAATAGTGTTGTTTCATGGGCTATAGGGACATATAGATGTCTAGTCAATTGTATGGATAATTATAAAATATAATTATTAAACTGACCTAATTGAAATATGATCTCAATGATATATTTAGTGGGTTCCTTTGACATGAGAAATTCATGTATCTCATTGAATGACAAGTATAACTTTGATGTTGTCAAACGTCGCGCCGTAAAAGGAGGTTATAAAGGCAATATTCGGGTTTGCTTCAAGTTCAATGGGAGTCATGATTGTGCAAGATTGGATAAGTCCTCCTATTTAATAGGATTGGTGTCTTGGGCGCTTAAAGAACGGGAACTGAAAATGCATGGTCATGCTCAAGTTCATTAAAGGTTTGGTCACTCATTTTTGTAGTTCAAGCTCGAATTTCAAGAAAACGATTTGTATATTGATATGATTAACGTGGAATGTTGATATATCGTCAAATCGGACACTAAGAGACTTAAGGAATTCTAGATTGCTCCACTTGATCTCAGACAAGTGGGAGATTGAAGGAAGTGTCCTCGATTGTCGTGTAATTTCTAAATATATTATTAGGATCGTTATAGAGATAATAAATTGGGTTATTTTAGTATCGTAACGTTTGCTAGAAACCAATTGTGATACGTGGGTTTAATGTGACTAGCCCACAACTAATATAACCAGGTCCTATGTGATCTTTGTTCTGTACGACAGTTGAAGCACGCATCAAAAGTATTTCTAACTGCATGATATAGGAGTTGTATTATATGTATGCATGAGATCCTATAATTAAGTGTTATGAAATATTCCTGAAATTCCGCTAATCACACCTAATAGTCCTACACATACTCACCGTGTAAAGGATAAGCCATTGTGTATTTACACCATGCCTCAAGAGGAAGGGCAACCCTACAAGATAGTTTGGAGACACTCTCTTTGGAGATGAAATGAATCTCCCTTTACAGCTGAAAAGATGTCAACTCCAAGGCTATTGAATGTGAAACCCTCGGTTACGGAACTCTTTCAAGGTAAGGCAAATCCAGCACCTAATGATCACCCGGTAGCATACACAAACCAGATGTATGTCCAAGAAGTGGATAAAGCTACTTGGTGTAAGTATTTCCCAGCAACACATACTAAAAGGCCAACTTCTCACACATTTTATCGAACACCATGAAATCTATCAAGTATCAACAACAATGCCTCACCAAATGATACATAATCAACATTGTAACATTAATTAATTAAAGCTCATACATTCGAAACCCGTCATTGTTATACCTTGTATCATTATGAACAAAACCTAACAACTTTACATGAAAACCTCAAAAATATACAAAACTAAATCAAAGAAATTGAAGACTAGCATAGTAAGTCCAAAATCTTACTATACTATTGTACAAAAAGCAACAAAAAAAAAAATCGAACTTCAATTAAAAAACTTACAATATTACTATCAATAAGAATAAATTAATCGTAGGAAATTTCTTCTTCAATTCTTTGAATACATATCATAGAATGCAAATTAACTTTTATAGTTATTAAAGTTGATTGAAATTACAAAAATGCGCCTAAAAGCACCTTAAAGAAGGTACTCTACAAATTACGGGACATGCTAGATTGAAAGAGATATAAACAACACTGTGCATTGTTTTCACAAATGACACTGTCTAGCTCAATAGTCAGAGCTTTCAATGAAGGTGTTTCACAATGACACCATCTGATAGTATTGTATGATCGATCCCCACTACCTTTTACTTGATAAAATATTCTTCGACTCTTGTTTCGTTTTCTACTCATAATTTTGTTTCTTACCATTGGAGAAGTCAATTCATTTTATTTCAGAAACAAAAAACAGATCCTTTATTTTAACATCATATTCCCCGGTTAAGTGTTTTGTATATTCCTTTATTATGACGAAGTATTTTTTTTCCATCAAATTAAACTAGACGTGTTAATTGCTAGATATCTCTTAGCTAGAAAAAATTACTAGATCATATGCGAAGTGAGTAAAAAGAATTCCCATATTCAAGCATTTTGTTAAATTATGAGTCTTTTTATTGTTATAATGACTCTTTTATTATTATAGTGACCCTTTTTTTATTGTTATAGTAACTACTTTTTCTACGTGAAATCTTTAGTGTTGGATCTTAATTACCATTTAAAAGGTCAAAATTTATTCTTATTTTTCTTATTTTAAACCCTCTTCTTATTGAATTCCTCCCCTATATATATAATGGGATCATGTGAGAACCCCTTAGTTATATGAGAACCCTTCTTATATAAAAACTCATCTAATACCATTGGTTTATTGTATTTAAATGACTTTGATTGATTCTACATTAATGACAATATTGTAAATATCAAAAAGTCAAAAATTAAATGACAGTTGAGAAAGATACGACCCATGATTATGGGATGGTTTCCTAAACGTCTGTTTATATCCCCTAGGAATATGTAGTTTCCATATTATTCATATTACTCTATATTCAAATTGCAATATATCTTTTCACTAGTTTTTGAACGCTGCATTCGTATTCATACATGTAATGTTTCGAATTTTTTTCGCAATTCAATCATAAAAAAAAATTTAGATTGAATGCCTTGATGTTAATTGCATGCATATCTTATTACATTTTCCAGATTTATGGGTGTTTTGACATATCTTATTGATTTTCTTTAGATTCAATTGTATTAATACATTGAATTAGTTATGGATGTTGTATTTCATTGTAAAATTGGGTGTATTATGCTACAGGGGGAATTTGATATTGTAATATTTGATAAATTAAGATAGTGAAATGTCGTAGGAAAATTGGTATTGCATTGTAATACTTGATGAAATATAATGTAGTAAAATGCGTAGAACAATAGGTATATAAAAACAATTATTAAATACATAAAATAATAGGACGAAGTATTAGAACATTAGAAATGTAATATAGAACAATAGATTCATACTATAGTACAATAGAATTAATTATTAGAACAGTATCTAATACATCTATTCCCTTCCAACTATAAAGATACAAATATAATGCCTAATTGCATATTATTCACAAGTTCACAACTCCACGCTGCTCTATTTTGTCTGCCACAACGTATACGTGACGTTTAGGAAACAGCAAAATATTTCTATCTATTGGTAAAAAATTCGTGCAGCAAGTTAGCAAGCATATATGATGCATGGTGCCCTACTTCATACAACACTAATAACTGTACGATGCAGTAAATTGAACCCTATACTACTACGTTGAAATGAGAAAGTTCGTCAACGCGTGGGAATTCCAATTCCAACCTTGGCCAAATAATTGCCAAGCCAGTATGCAAGCCATGCACCAGCGATCGTCTTATGTGACACAGTAGTGTATAGTATTACTCACACCTTTATCCGCGTAAAATAAATGCACCTAATAACAAACTTCATTAACTGTCTACTTTCTTCTTCTATATATACTTTACCCCTTCATCTCATATTGATCACACAATCATATGCACCACATTTCTTCTAGTCTCCTCTAGCATCTATAATTTTTACCATTGTCCAACACATTGCCTAGACAAATTGGGTAAAAAAAATAGCTATGGAGTCGAAGAAGTTGTGGTTAATATGGTTTGCAATTCTTTCGGTAAATTTTTGGGGAGGGGTAAATGGAGAACCTCAAGTGCCTTGTTATTTCATTTTCGGAGATTCATTGGTTGATAATGGAAATAACAACAACATTGCTTCTTTGGCAAGAGCTAATTACTTGCCTTATGGTATCGACTTTTCTAATGGACCGACGGGAAGGTTTAGTAACGGCAAAACTACAGTAGATGTTATTGGTAAGCTTTTTACTTGGAAAAATGAATGCATGCATATATGTCTTGGATTACTAAAGTTTCTGCTTCTCTATATATGTTTACGTACGTTTGATTATATAAAGATTTTTAATTAAAGCTCAGAACATATGAACATTTTTCACAAGTAAATAGTATTACTTATGTTACTCTATGTACTTATTATGTAACATATAACTTATTTTTACAATTCCACACTGAAGTCTAGTTTTTCAAATTTATATTCATTATATACTGTATGTTGCTTATATATTAAGGAGTAAAATATAAAATTGTGGGGATTCTCACCATTTAATAATGTTATTTTCTCGGGCCATTCAATTGACTTTGTGCTATTTTCTATAGTTTTTATTTTTATTTTTGGGACAGTATATACTATTATTCACGTATATTAGATATATTTAAGAATTTCCCCAAGTTAACATACTCTCCTTTATTATCTATTTCAAGAATGCATACTTGATCGAGAAAGAATCTGTAGTCGTGGTTAGCCTGAATTTATAGCTGTTTATGCCTCACTTTTTAAGCATTAATAAAAAAAAAAAAAAAAAAAAAAAACAATGTATCATATTGCTTGCATTAATTATTGGTGCCATATCTTCAAGGTATTAAATCTTGAGATAGGTTAAGTGGTCCTATGAGATTGAATACAGCAGCACATGCAAAGTTCCACAGACTCAAAATATATAAACTTAGTATATAGCTCGAAACTTTAACAGAAATGTAAAAGTTATCACTTTTGTAACGATGATTATCTTGACAAAAATAAATACTGTCTAGTAAAAATTTACAAATGTAGCATACTTCTTTATTCAAAGCATATAGGATAGCCTAAAATTAGTAACCGAGGATGTTAATTCATGCAGCTGAGCAACTGGGATTGGACGATTATCCTCAACCATATGCCCAAGCAAGGGGGCAGGATATATTGAAAGGAGTTAACTATGCATCAGCTGCTGCTGGGATTAGAGATGAAACAGGCCAGCAATTGGTAAGTCTGTCGTTTAGGTTTGTAATATTTAGAGATATGATGTTATTAACTTCGTAAGTTTAAATCATTGTTTAAGTATACAAGGACACATTTATTCGTTTAGGCCTTAGAAATTAGAGGTCATAATACACTATTACATGCATTACTAGTTTACACTGCACTGTTTGATGTAATAATATAAGTTTAGTTAATATTCCCTTCATTCTCCAAAGATTGTTTCAAGTACAAATTTTAAAATCTTTGACAGGACAACCCGAAATATATGAAAAATGTTTAAGAGAATGGAGTAATCTTTGAGGGATGGATCAAAATGAAAAAAAAATGGGTAATTTTTGAGGGACGGAGGAAATACAATCCTAATCTCACTCTTTATTTTGTAGGGAAAAGTTGAATTCCTGGATTGTAGGATAAAGAGATTTCAAGAAAGGCATGTTAGGGTTTGATACTATTGTCAACGGCCTTTCTTTTTCTCTTTATATTTTGAGATCACTATCAATTTGTAGGGATTTGTTTGCAAGTTTAGGGCGGTTTTAGCAAGAAATATGTGATCTTACCATACTACGTTTTATTAAAAGGACCACTTATATCCTTTAGGTGTGGGGTATTGTAAAGATTGAAAAGTGTCGGTAAGGTTAATTATTTCAATGACTGTTATCAAATTACTGAAAACAAACTTCCTCCGTCTCTTTTTAGTTATTATAATATATAAAACATAATTTAAAATGTTAATTTTCTCTAAGATTAAATTTCATAAAAGTTTAATATTTTAAAGATTAATAAAAGAAAAATTCAATAAGATCTCACTTGAATATATTATTTATTAAAAAAAAAATAATATAGTGAAAAAAATGGCCACACTCCATCTAGGGTTTTTTTCATATATATATATATATATACTAGGTATTTACAAAATATAGAAAATGAATAAAGGAGCCCACACCCCTGGCAATCTCACAACGGATGTTGAACCGCAAATCAGGTATTTAACATTAATTAGGCTTCACAAACTTAATAATTGTCACGGTGATTGAATAAACTGTACAATAAACGTTGTAGTGACAGTTAAATTGGGCAGAAGGGAATATTTCATCTCAACTTTGGGATAATTAAGGAATGAAACATGAAATAATTGCAGGGTGGCAGGATCAGTTTCAGAGGGCAAGTAGCAAATTATCAAAACACGGTATCACAAATAGTGCAAATTCTAGGGGATGAAGATCAGGCAGCCAGTTATTTGAGGAGGTGCATTTACTCGGTGGGACTTGGTAGCAACGATTATCTCAACAACTACTTCATGCCAACGTACTATCCAACTAGCCGCCGTTACAACCCTCAGCAGTACGCTGCTGTTCTTATTCAAGAGTACGCTCAGCACATCAGGGTCAGTCCCTTTGCTCTCACTTTTTCTCCTTTGAATACGATGTCATAATTTGTCAGATTATACCAACTATATTTTCACGAGGTAAGGTAAATGATTTGAGAGTTAGCTCGTTTAACTGCAGTCAGAAGCTCTTCTGTCGACTCATTCTTATAAATGGACTAAGTCTTTTACCAGTAACAAAGCAATTATATACTCTGTACTTTCAGTAAGGGAAAATATTATGAACCTTGTTGACTTATGTGACTTGTAAAATGATTTCAAAACTACTAGAAAAGTTATGGGCATGAACAATATTTTTCAACTACATATTACAGTGAACCTTAATTAACGTTACCCAATTGATATTGACTTTAGAGACTCGTTTGATAAAATTGTAATGGGTAACTTTTGTACAATATGCTAAATATTTCCTTTTTAAACATGTCGTGTTCTTTATCAATTGAAATTCTGATATCCTTTATTATAAGTGACAGTTTTTTTGTATTGAGGCATAATTTTACTAGCCATATATGATCTTATTATATCATGTGTTAATTCAAAATTTTTCCTTATTTTATACAAAAACTTATTCTGAAGTTTGGTTGGGAATGCAGTCATTGTACAACTATGGGGCAAGGAAGTTTGCATTGGTAGGAATTGGACAGATAGGGTGCAGCCCAAATGAGTTGGCCCAAAGAAGCCCAGATGGGAGGACTTGTGATGAAACGATCAACTCAGCCAATCGGATGTTCAACTCTGGGCTTAAATCTCTGGTCCAGCAACTTAACAATCAGCTATCGGATGCCCGATTCGTGTACATCAATGTGTATGGCATGTTCCAAAACATTATTGATAGACCTTCTAACTATGGTACGCTTTTAGTGCCAGTTTTTCTTGCCTTACTTTTGTTGCATCTAACTAAATTTCAGCAAAAAAAAAAAAAATGACCTTATTTTTGGTAAGGTAAATACATCTCATCCAGTCACTTTTTCTCACTTCTCTTTATTCTTAAAAATCATATATTATACAAATCACATATTCAATCATTTCATATCTTTTTATTAATTTGGTCACATGTGAAAAGGGAAGTAAACTTTGTAGCTCATCACTTAGCGAAGTTAGTGTATTTTAGAAAAAAAAAAAAAAAAACATATTTAGGAGAATTATTGCCTTGCGTTAATCTCCTGATATGTAGTAGGCATGGAGATTTGGTCAGTGAATTAATGCACTAGATCAACTTTCCCCTAAAAGAAATTATAAAATGCATAATTTTAGAAGATCCTCCTTATATCACTAGGTAAACTCTTTAAATTACATATATTATTGCTACAATGAGATGGTGGGAGTATATGATCAAGGAAAATTGAATCAATTCAATAAAGTGGTCTCATTTTTGTATGTAAATTGATACAAATTATTTAATGTTTTACCCAAAGAATTAATTTATTTGTTATAAATAAATTCTCAAGTGGAAGGAGATTCGTTTCAAATTGTCATTATTATTATTATTATTATTATTATTATTATTATTATTATTATTATTATCATTATTATTATTATTATCATTACTATTATTATTATTGTTATTATTATTATCATTATCATTATTATCATTATTATTATTATTATTATTATTATTATTATTATTATTATATAATACCTCAAACTATTGAGATTGGTTAGGGATTAACCTTAAATTCTTGGTAAAGATCGGTTATATCTTGTTTTCCACTTTTGAATAAATTATTAGTTAAAATTTTACATGATGTGACTATCTAAAAAATTATATTTCGTATTATATTTAGTAATCAATAACCCAACTTGGTACTGCAGGGTTTAGGGTAACAAATGCTGGGTGCTGTGGAGTGGGAAGGAACAATGGTCAAATTACATGTCTGCCCTTTCAAACACCATGCCGAAACAGAAATGAATATGTGTTTTGGGATGCATTCCATCCCGGGGAGGCAGCTAATGTCATCATAGGAAGGAGATCATACAGGGCAGAATCGTCATCTGATGCTTACCCCTTTGACATTCAGAGGCTAGCACAAATATAATTCCTATCATAATTATGATTATTTAAGCATAATATGATCAACAAAGTTAAATTATATATTTGTACGTATAAGAGGCATTTGTGAGGATTTTATGGTTGTTGAGGATAACAAAAATGTCCTGATAGCTTCATCAAAGAAAAGTTTTTTGTTGTTTTTATTTTAGTGTTAAATTTGTTGCATTTCATTATGCTACATTATATATGACTATAATTAAAAAAAAAAACTTTAATTATTGTGATTCGTATCAATGTTATTAGAATCAAAATTTTATTTTTGATCAAAATGGGCACTAGACTCAAATAGTAAGATCGGATCGGATCGTAAAATCGCATAATTTTACAAATTTTGTAAATTAAGTTACTTTACACAAAATAATGGAATTTTTGGGGTTATTAACCCATTAAATAAATTATAGTACACAAATAAATAATAAAATGAACTATTTTCGCACAACATAAGTAACAAATTACTTAGTAAAATGAAACTAGAATGAACAAGCACACAAATATCACAATAATGTTATTAATCTTGTTATGGCGGAAGAGATATTAATTATTAAATCCAAAACTCCCATACTCAACTTCATCACTTCCCACGTCAGTGGTCGTAGGATCAAATTGGACATTATGACTATCCTCTCATCCCCTCTTTAGCATGAATTGAACCCACAAAGGTTGCTTGAACCACCTCATCATTATTCACGTTTTAAAGGGAAAATTCGAATTGATAAAGTAAATTGCAACAACTAATCAACAAATCCTAAACATGATTAAGAAAACATACATAATTAAATAGCAAATCAAAGAAAAAAATATCAACTAATTTGAATCCTTAATTTTACAATTGAATACCATGCATGCCATAAAAACAAGTCGTTGAACCTTACCAATTGCTCCATTGAATCGTGAAATCGAGCACACAATCATAGCTATCAAACAAGTTTTGAGGGAAGGAGAGAGTTCATCCATGAAAGAGGAAAATGATAGACCATTGAGGCTATATGGAGCGCTAGGAGCCTATCAAGTGTTGAGTGGGATAGTCAACCTGCCACTAAAGTAAATAATTTTGAGTGGAATCCGGCTTTCATCACCCTTATTGAGAGTCGTCCTTTTCGTGGTGTGAAGCATGAACTACCACACACACACCTCAAGCAATTCATAAGATATTGCAATGTAGTAAAGGCTAATGGGGTAAGATAAGAGTATATTTGCTTGAATTTGTTCAAGTTTTCCCTCATGGGAAAAGTAAGAGAATGACTAATGAAGGTGGAACCAAATTCCTGGAGAACATAAGAAGAACTTACAAGATTTTTTTATGTAAGTTCTTCCCACCCTCTAATATAGATGATATGAAGAACAAAATTATAACCTTCAAGGACAAAGTTGATCATGAGACACTCTTTGAGGCATGGGAACACTTTGAAGGTTTGACAGAAGCGTGTCCACGTTATGGAATGGAGAAGTGGCTTCCCCTTTATAGTTTCTATAAGGGACTTTAGCTTTAAAATAAGAAAAGCCTTGATGTGGGAAATAAATGTGCTATAATGAGATTGAGTACTGCAAAAGCATTTCTAGGTCATTGAGCTGAGCAACCCTTTAAGAACATTGTTGGTTGGAATGAAAGTGAGCGTGCACATCCTAAGCAAGGAGGGAGGTGTGAAATAAATTCTACTAATATATTTTCATCTAAGTTAGATGCACTAACTACTAAGTTCAATGAAATTGTATTGCACACCTCATCTTCATCATCTCTTATATCTACTCCTTTTCCCATCATCACGTAACATGCATTATTTAATTCAAATGAATTTTAACATACCTATGCAAGATATGTTTTTTGATGTTTTGTGGTGAGTATGATTATGATCCTAGGTAGTGTCATTTGTTAACTTCCTTACAAGATATACCTTCTAGCATAGAGTAGGTCAATGCCCTTAATAATATGACCCAAAACCCTAAATTTGATCCTTATTCAATTCCAACACCTATAACCTGGAAGGGAGAGTATATCCAAATTTTGGTTGGTGGGGCGATCAAAACCAGCGATGGGAACTTTCAAAACAAAAGGCATGAAAATTTGCAAAACCAAGGGCATGGTAATTTTAGTGATCAAAATCAAAGGAACTTAAAGGGTTAAGGTCAAACTAGATTTAGAGGACAGGGCTATTGGAACTATTAACCTAAATAAAATTCAAACCAGTACTAAAACCAGCATCGACTGTGAAAGCGACAATGTGTGGAAATTTCCTCCAAACTAGCTTGACCAACCTCGTACTCCACATATCCACACTACTCCACCCCAAACTTTAGGAGGTACATCTACTTCTCTATCCCCCGCATCTTGTTTTAGCATTGAAGATGAGTTTAGAAAGTTAAAAATCTTCATCTAGAGCTAAGCTTAGGCTCAAAGGAGTAGTATGATATGCGAGAACCAACTATACAACTTTTATGTCAACCGGAGGGATTTTAACCCCTACATAAACTACCCTTATGATACGCCTCAGCTTGGACAGGTCTCATCTTAGTCTGGTGATGGTACACCTATTTACCCTTATTGGATAGGCCCACCCATCCCTGGTGTCACTCCCCCTTTCTTTCTTCCTTATGATTATACTACGAATGGTGGTTGTGACTATTGAGGAATTCAAACTACTCTAATAATGATCCTTGCTAGCATCTTGGCTATATAAGTGGTTGGGATGCAAGTGTACCACCACACGACAGTTACCTTGATTCATCGAGGTATGACTGGCCTCCCTATACGGATGCATCAAGTCTTAATGTTGACCATTTCTATAGCTATCCCTCCCTTTTCACCTATGAGAAAGCCCAATGGGCCGTAGAGGATAGGGTAGAATAGGAAAGGGCCCTAGTTCAAGTTTGTCATACCTCGGATGGAACCCCCTCCCCTTTTCTTTCTTAATTTCTCGCACCAAAGACAACACTTGACTTAAGCTTAGGGATGTATTTCCTTGAATAGGGTAGTGGGTGTAGCATCCTATTCTCATCTACCACCTTTGATCCAAATGCTTTAGTTTCATTTTTCTTTTGCTCCTTTATTTACTAGTTTAAGACTAGAGTAGGAACCATTATAAACATGCTTCCCCTTCCCTTTATGCTTATTAGTTTGATATAATGATTTATGCTTGTGTAGGTGACCATTAATTACCTTTCTACTACTGCTATTTTGCTCCTTGGTGTTAATAAGAAGGTCCTTGAGCATGGAAGCCACAGTATAATCTTTTCTACTATCTTTTATTTTT
The DNA here is from genome assembly GCA_026401315.1 of Dysphania ambrosioides. Classification (NCBI taxonomy): domain Eukaryota; kingdom Viridiplantae; phylum Streptophyta; class Magnoliopsida; order Caryophyllales; family Amaranthaceae; genus Dysphania; species Dysphania ambrosioides. The sequence continues at coordinate 20,391,048 of CM048667.1, forward strand.
TTTCTTTAGTTTATTATGTTTTCCTTTGGTTCTTTTCTTTAAATTAATAAAAGTGATTGTTTGATGATGTAAGCCACTTTCTTGTCAAAGGCCTTTAGCCTATTTTTGAGGATTCATTCAATTAAAAACCATTGGTAATTGAGACCATGGTTAGTTGTTTTATTGTTAAATTTCTTAGGATTGAAGAACCTTTTCTATGTCATATTCCCTTGTATCATTCAGTATTTTTGTTAGTTTTCTTCAACCTTTTATATATAATAAAAAAAATTGCAAAAGTATTTTACTTTTCAAGGCAAGTAGTAAGTTTTTGTACCTTTTTCTTTATTTTCATTGCTTTGAATTGGGCATGATGATGATATTAAGCATTTTTCTTAGTGAATATTCTTCTTCCTAAGTTTTAGGAGTTTAAATGGTTTAGATGTAAATTGCATTAGAAAGTTTTTAGGATGGACCTTTATTAAGGTAGTCAAGGAGTTGCTAAGTGATCATAACCCTTTTTAAATTCCCCATATATTCCCTTTCTAAGTGAAACCCTAAGATTTAACATTTATAACTCATGGTGAGGACATTTTTCGAAGCCATCAATATGTTTTGTAATGAATGACAAGGATCCTTAATTTGTGATACTTTTATCGAGAACTTGTCTCATGTCTACCCAAGACCGCAACCAAACTACTCTAGGGAAAGAAAAAGGTGCTTTTAAAACTAAATACTCATGTCTAAATCATTTTCTTCCTTGTTTCCTTTAATTTGTACATTCCTTTATTCTTACCCATTTTTTTCCATTTGAGTTTACCCTACTTATTTACATGAGCACATTATAAGACAACGACTTAGTTTTATTTATTAGTTGTGATGGAGCTTGATTGGTAAGTAAGGCTACTGTATTTATTGTAAGGTGAAGCAGAAGTGATTAGCTTAAGTGGAGAAGCAAATGTCCTTGTAAATAATTATTAAGGATAATCATCTTTTGAGTAAATTACAAAACTAAAATGAAAAAAAGGGGGAAGAAAAAGGTTCTAAAAAGTTTGAGAATAAAGGGTTGGAGAACGGTTCAATACGTAAACTTAGGGGAGTCTCATGGTGATTAAAAGAGGTTTTGTGACTTTCAATGACGATGATTGAAGTGGAAATTCATAAGGGCAAATATACTTCTAGGCGGTTGCTCATGTTTTGTTTATGCTGTTTGGGTTTCTTGAGAAAGACAATCAGGTGAGAAATCTCAATTGTAAGTGCACATACATTCTTAAGGGTTAATCGAAAGACTAAATCTTGGTTGAACCCCCTACTCTTCAGTATAGTTTTCCCATTTGTGGTTTTGACGGTTTGGTTTAGGAAACTCTTAGGCTTAGGTGTCTCGTCTAAGAGGAAGGCATCGATTTAGGATCCCAAACTTTTTCCTTTATATCTTATAAATTCCTTCTTAGCAAGTTCAAGTATGGTTGGTGGTCAAGCCCATACTCCCTGGCATTTTCCCATCATTGAATTCCTCACTTTTGACCTTGCATTAGTAGTTATCGATTAACCTAATAAATCTTCTATTCTTTATTTTGAATTAGCTTGTTTTTGAATTACAAAGTCAATGTCTATTAGAGATTCCCTCTAGATCACGACCCTTACTTATCCATTACTTATAATTGGTTAAGTCAAGGTTTCTAACTCTAGAGTTCATTAGTGATTAAATTTCCCATTCATTAGTAGGTCTAACAAAAGTCCACTTGGCTTATTTGCTTTCGCATCATATTTCCTTTAGGTCTTGTCTAGCTATAAATGAAACTTCTTACAAACTGGGTCTTCTCTTGGATGTCACCATGCCTTTTTAGGAGCGCAGCTGGACATACCTTTCATGCTTGATGGCTTCTTCCCTTTGACTGCAGTCAAGATTTTGTGCGCTTTCAAAAAAGTTGAAGTGAACACATTAATACCCTCAAGTGTGAGTATATCTAACTAAGCTCCTAATATCTTTTGCTCATGTTATGAGTCATCCCTCTACTTGCAAAGCAGAGGCACCTTAGGTTTCACTATAGAGATTTGTTGTACATTGGGCCACAGGGAAAATTCGTACAACACAATTCATGACATGCTTGCTCCTAAGGGTTTTCTTGGACTCAATACGCGATTTAGTGGCTCTCCCCCTTGCTATCGGGATGTTGGATTATCATGTTATTATTGTGTTTTGTTTGGTATCCCAAATAATATAAGAATGATAAAACATCATTCTTGCTAGGATCCTAACAAGGATCTTGTGTTAGTAGTTGTAGGAGTTTCAAAAGAGCTAATTCTTATCTAAAAATAGGGGCCAACTGAGTGTTGAATGTGTATGCTAGTTTATGCCTCATTTAGATATTCATTTAATCCCTAATGATGGTAAATTCATGAATAAATAAGATTACTAGTCTCTAGGATGATGTCTGATGAAACCCTCTCTGATGTTAAATTTAGAGCAATGCTCAAGATTTAAGAGAATCTCATATGACTACTATTTTTATTCTTATAATGATTGTACATATACATGTGTTAGAAATGAGGTATTTATGCCCTAGAATTATGTTAAGTGTGGAGTGTGATAACTCCACCTTGATATGTTTATTAAACTTGTCTATCTTTTAGGGTGATGGAAGTCTAGCCCCAAATGCAAGTTTAAGCCCATTACTTAACTTTACTTGTTATTATCTAACCTTGTTAGTTTTGCAAGACTTTTAATTGAATATAATTTTATTTGGGCTATTTATATTTATTTTTTCTTTTTTAACCCTTTAATATTTTAGTATAACTTTTTGCCTAACAAAAGTCTTTTGCAGCTAAACAATAGTGTTCTATACATAGTCTATAAATAAATCTCCATGATTCACGTGAGACTTATCTTTTGGATGGGATGTTATTTATTTTATGGGAAAGCAAGTATTCACCTTATTTTATCTACTGACATGCGTGGGAGTATTGCTCAACAAACTCCCCTTTTGTGTTTCCTTGTTTTATGGATTTCCTTTTTGCAGAATGTGTCCTCCTCATTTTGTGGGAAAGCTACTCCTTTTACTATTCATATTTTTGGCTGCCAACTTTTTGGTGTACTATAATTTCGTGAAGCTCCTCTTAAATAGCAAATATGTTGAAGATATTCTTGAGTAGTCTTAGCAACAAACTTCACGCAAATTTCTCATGAAGTCTCATTTGAATTTCTTCAAACCGTCATCCTCAATATTTGTTCAACATGAAGACTTTATGGTTACAACAAATTCTTTTGAAGTAGTCAAATGGTATATCCATATCTCTGAAGCTTCAACAAACATTCAAAAATTAAACGGCCTTCTCAAGCATCCAAGTACATCCTCATGGGTCATTTGGTTTTTCCTATAAATAGAAGCTGAAGTTGGAAGAAAAGTTAAGAAGTCTACGGGTGTGAAAATTTTGTCAAGTTGAGCAAAAACATTTCTCTCTAGCTCTTCATTCTTCATTGTATTTTAGATTGAGAGAAAAGAAAAGAAATTATATCAAGTGTTTATAAGAGTGATAAAAGAGAGAGTGATATACTTAGAGTAAAATTATAATACTCAAAAGTATCGAAAAAGTGAGAAATCTTTTTATTTCTAGGATCTGAGACGCTAAGGTGTAGCAAGGGAAGCTATGGAGTAGAAGATAGGTGTGAGATCTTCTAGGTTGCTTTAGGTCTCTAAAGGAAGAAATAAAAGGAGTTAAATCCTATGGGTTGGACACCCTAGGCGGATACGTAAGCAAATTGCCGAACTTCGTAACAAATTCTCGTGTCTTGTCTCTCTTATTTATTTGTTTTTCGTACTTACTTTTTATCTATTTTGTTTAAATTTTTAACGTAGCTACAGCGAAGTCAAAGTACAAAAATAGCCTTTGAAACGTATTTCAAGGCCCTGATATTTAGTCGTTCTCAAAGTTTCAATTCCGCCCTTGAAAGTCATCTCAAGGCTTTGAGATCTCAATTGCGAAAAACGACCATACTCTATTCAACCCCCCTTTCTAGAGTATATTCGATTCTATATTCTTCTCCTATTGATTCTTCAATTGGTATCAGAGAAAGACTCATAAGAAAAGATTTAATCATTTGTGAGAAAATATGAATTTAATAGGTGATGGAGGCTTCGCTCAATGATGTTCAGTAAATCGTCCCCCTTTATTATGTGGAAATAATTTTGCTCACTGGAATTTGCTCATGCAAATGTTTATCATTTATCAAGATCTTGAGTTGTGGGAGATTATCAAGAAAGGACCTAAGGTTCCTATGAAGATAGATGAAAGTGGCATTCCTGCTCCAAAGGAAGATGGTGATTTCACTCAAACTGATTTGGAAAGCATCGCCAAAAATTATCATGCCATTAACTTACTCTACTATAGATTGGCTGCAAATGAATTCAACCGAGTTTCAGCTTGCAAGTGTGCCAAAGAGATATGGGATAAGGTTGTTGTCACATACGAGAGAACAAGCCAAGTTAAAAAAACCAAGATAAGTATCTTTTTTCGTTAATATGAATTGTTTAAAATGTCTAACAATGAAAGTGTGAAGGAGATGTTTACAAGATTTACCCAAATTGTGAATAATTTGGATGCACTTGGAAAAGTGTTCACTAATGAAGAGAAAGTAAGGAAGATCCTTCGATGTCTTTCTAAATCCAAATGGGGTCCAAAGGTGACAGCGATTGAGAAAGCGCAAAATCTAAGAACCTTGCCTTTGGATGATCTACTTGGAAAATTGATCACTCGTGAAATGTCCCTAAATGAAGAAGATGGTGAATCAACTTCATCCACAAACAATTTAGCTCTCAAAGCAAAGAAAGAAAAAGATCCAAGTGAAAAAGATGATAGCGATGATGATGAAGATCCTTTTGCTCTCATTGTTAGAAGTCTTACCAAGATCTTGAAAATGAAGAAACAATTCTCAAGAGGAAGAGAAAACTATCGACCAAACAAATATAGAGGTAAGTTGTCTAACCCAGTGAATAAAGTTAACACACTTACTTGCTATGAATGTGGTGAAACAAATCATCTAGTAAAAGATTGTCCTCAAAGAAAGAAGAAGTCATATCCGAAAAAGGACTATAAAAAGAAAGCCATGATTGCTTTATGGAGTGACTCAGAGTCTAGTGATTCAGAAGAAGAATATGCAAATTTATGTCCAATGGCTGAGCATGAAGAAGCAAAGGAAGAACATCTTGAGGTAATGGTAAAAAATTTGAGTTCAAGTCCTACTGATGTTCTATTTGAGTTTTTACAAAATATGATTATAAATGAAGAAAGTCTAATTCTTGAATCCAAGATTCTCAAGGAAAAGCTAAGCCAATAGGTAAGTATCTCTAAGAGTCTTTCTAAGGAACTAACTGATCTCAAAGTAACTCAGTCAGCTTTTGAACTCAAGGTCAAAGCCTCAGAGTCATCCTTTGACACCAAGGTCAAGACCTTGAAAACTGAAAACATTGTTTTAAAACGTAAACTCGCTTCTTTGAGTTATTGTAACGATAACTTAGTGAAGGAAAGGAAGCTTCTGACTGGGAAGTGTAGAGAACAACATAATACCTTGGTTAGATTTACTCAATCCGAAGCTACTTTGAATAAAATGTTAGGTGAACATCAATCATCCTTAAATAAGAGTAATCTTGGGTATAAGAAAACTTTTCCAAACAAAACCTTGACCACATTTGTCAAAGACAAGGACAATTGGAGAACACCTACATGTTTTTATTGTTGCAAAAGGGTCATACCATGTTAACTTGTCCTTTTCAAAGGAATGATCCTCAAGTTCTTAAGAATTCTTTTCCTATGTATTTTCGAGACCAAGTAAAGCAAGTATAGGTTACAAAAGGGACTAGACCACCCAACATGGCCCATCCTGATTATGAAACCAAATTTGCAATTTGGTCTAGAAAGGTTTGATGTTTTTGTTATTTTGTAGGAAATCGCCAAGAGAAAGGATTTTTAAGTGGACTCTAGATAGTGGTTGCTCATGGCACATGAGTGGAAAATCCTCTTAATTTTCAATAATCAAAGAGCAATCTTCTGGAACAATAACAGTTGGCGATAAAGGAAAATGTAAAATAATCGGTATTGGAAAAGTCGGCAATAATGCTTCAAACACCATTGATGATGTTTATCTTGTTGAAGGTCTAAAGTACAATTTGCTTAGCATTTCTCAATTATGCGACAAAGGTAATAGAGTTATTTTTTATGAAGAAAAATGTGAAGTGCAAAGAAAGGAAAACGGTAAAGTTATCCTGACTGCTCCTAGATGTAATAATGTTTATGCTTTTCATACTAACCAAGTTGTGAGTAATAGCTTGAAATGTCTCCAAAGCCTTGACAAACGACTCAAGGCTTTGGCATAGAAGGTTAGGACATATCAATATGAATACCATGAAGAAGCTTTCCTCAAAAAACTTAGTACGCGGACTTCCTAAATTGGATTTCAAGGATAAAGAGTTGTACAAAGCATGTGCAAGAGGTAAACAAACGAAAGGATCATTCAAAGCCAAAAAGGTTGTGAGTACTTCCCAACCCATAAAACTTCTTCACATTGATTTATGTGGCCCTATGCGCGTCAAGTCTCCTAAAGGCAAACAATATATCCTTGTGGTAGTTGATGATTTTTCTAGATTTACTTGGAATTCATTTTTACAAGAAAAATAAGAGGCTTTATTAGAGTTTTCTAAAATTTGCAAAGAATTACAAACTATGAAAACTCTACCTATAGTTGTCGTAAGAAGTGACTATGGTAGAAAATTTAATCAACTTAAATTTGATAATTTTTGTGCAAAATATGGTATTTCTCATAATTTTTTAGCTCCTAGGACACCTCAACAAAACGGAGTTGTGGAACGAAAGAACTGCACTCTTGAGGATATGTCTAGAACAATGCTTTTAAAAAATGGTTTGCCAAAATATTTTTGGGCCGAAGCTGTTAATACAGAAAATTATATTTTAAACCATTGTTTAATAAGACCTATTTTGAAGAAAACTCATTATAAGCTTTTTAAAGGTAAAAAGCCTAATATTTCCTATTTCAAACCCTTTGGATGTACGTGTTTTGTCCATTATAATGGCAAAGAAAACCTAGGAAAATTCGATGCTCATAGTGATGAAGCAATCTTATTGGGTTACTCTTTAAATCCCAAAGCTTACAAAGTTTATAATAAACGTACTAAAATTATTGAAGAAAGTACTCACGTGATCTTTGATGAACGTAAGAATGGTATCTTGAGTGACAGTTTTACAGGTTTTAAGTTAAATAAGCATGAAGGATATTTATCTTAGGAAGATGAAGAATAAAGTTCATCTGATGAAGAAGTGGAGAAAAATGTCCAAAATATGCAAGAACCAATTCTAAATACGGATGAGTTAGATCAAGGCCTTGACCAGCATCCTCAGGACCTTAAACCTCCACCTCAAAACCTTGAACATATGGACAATATTACAGCAGAAGCTATTTTAGGGCCCTTAGACCCATCTCAAGGCCTTGAAAGAGTACTTCAACATCCGTCTTCCACTCCCTTGATGATGCGACGAAAATTCAAGCACTCCTCATCTCATCCAATGGACAACATAATTTCAGATCTGAAATCTGGTATTCAAACTCCCTCTAATGTTAAAACCTTTGTTTATTTCACGTATTTGTTTCTCTTATAGAACCAAAGAACATTAATAAAGCACTTCAAGAGCCCGATTGGATCATTGCTATACAAAGTGAGCTAAATGAGTTTGAAAGAAACAAAGTATGGACACTCATACTGCGACCAAAGAATCATTCTATCATTGGAACAAAATGGGTGTTCAGAAATAAGTTTGATGAAAATGGAAAGATTGTAAGGAACAAAGTACGACTCGTAGCCAAAGGATATAATCAAGAAGAAAGGATCGATTATGAAGAGACTTTCGCTCCCGTGGCTAGAATGGAGTCTATTAGAATACTGCTTGCCTTTGCTTCTTTATGTGAATCAAGTTATTTCAAATGGACATAAAATGCGCATTCTTGAATGGCTATTTACAAGAAGAGGTATATGTTGCTCAACCCCCCGGTTTTGAAAATGTAAAGTTTCCAAATCATGTTTTCAAACTTGATAAAGTGCTCTATGGTTTGAAACAAGCTCCAAGGGCTTGGTATGAGTGTCTTTCAAAATATCCTTTAGGAAATGATTTTAAAAGAGGGTTATTCGACAAAACTCTTTTTGTAAAGACCAAAGGTAAAGAATTATTACTTGTTCAAGTCTATGTTAATGACATTTTATTCAGTGCTACTAATGATTCTCTTTGCACGGAATTTTCTAAGATTATGTGTAGGGAATTTGAAATGAGCTTAATGGGTGAGTTGAATTTCTTTCTTGGATTACAAGTGAAACAAGAAAAAGGAGGTATATTTATTAATCAAGGAAAATATACGAGAGACCTCCTAAAGAAATACAATATGGTTCAATCCAAAGAAGCTAAAACTCCTATGAGTTTGACATTATTACTAGATCAAGATGAAAATGGTAAGTCGGTAAATCAGAAGGAATATCGAGGTATGATCAGATCACTTCTCTATCTTACTGCAAGTTGACCTGATATTATGTTTAGCGTTTGTATGTGTGCTCGTTTTCAAGCTAACCCTAAAGAATCTCATTTGAGTGCAATTAAAAGGATTTTGCGCTATCTCAATGGAACTAAGGATTTCGGTATTTGGTATCCTAGAAATAGTAATTTGGATGACTTTGCAGGTTATAAAGTTGATAGAAAAAGCACTTTGGGTTGTTGTTAGTTTCTCGGATCATCTTTCATTAGTTGGCATTCTAAGAAGCATAATTCGGTAGTACTTTCTACTGCCAAAGCCGAATATATTGCAGCCGGTGCTTGTTGTTCTCAAATTTTATGGATATCTCAACAACTTAGAGATCTTGGGTTAGACTTCAAAGGAATACCAATCAAATGTGATAACACAAGTGCAATCTCAAAACAAAGAATCATGTATATCACTCACGTACTAAACGTATTGACGTTCGACATCATTTCATTCGTGATCATGTGGAGAAAGGTGATGCATCTATTTCATTTATTTCTACTGATTTCCAACTTCCTCATATTTTTACTAAGCCTATAAGAGAAGAACGTTTTAATTTTATACAGCTTGAACTTGGAATGTTGAATAAAGAGGTATCGATTTAGGGGGAGCATTGGTACATAATATTTAATGCTTTATTTATTTTACGTATATTGCATGAGCATATTGCATATTTTTATTTTGTACATACAGTCCAAGAAACTGTTACATTTTTTACTGTTATCTTTACTGATATCGTATTTTATTGATTGGATCAAAATGTATGATGATTATCTTTTTAGATAATTATAATACATGTTTACATTAAAATAAATTTTAAAATATCTTGTTTTTGATTCGTGCGTATACAATTTTTATGGGTTTAAAATTAGTTTGTTGTACACTGTACTTATCTTTTTCTCTTTTATTGTTTATCTTTTTGTCTTCCGAAATTTAATGTATCTGGTATTTTTTCGTTCAACTATTGTTTTAATTTCACCCGTTTCTATATGCTTAATTATCCATCTCTCTAGCTTCTTGTACCAACTCATTTTTCAGCCTTAATACACTTCCCAACTGGCACTTACTTCTACCCTTTCCTATTTTATCTCTAGTCAAAATCAATCCTTTTTATCCCTCCAAAAACTACACGCATATGTATCGCTACTTCCTAGTAATCATTACCCTATACACCTATGCCATCTGTTTTCCCTAGCCTTTCCCATTTTCTTTAAATCACCTAAATCCTATCCCATTAACCGTCATTCCTATCTCCCTTTTCTTATTCCCCCACTACCCTTCACCTCCCTTATTTAATTCACCTTCCACTCATTATTTTTTTTATCTACATTTACTTCTTTCTTGTCACATCCTTCACTCCCTCTGTCACGTTACCCAACCGGTCACAACTTCCCTCTTTACTTCATTTATTTTGTTTTCTTTTTACCCATCATCACCCTTTATTTTTTTACTCCCTTTCCCTCATCCTTAACCGTACATTATTGTCCTTCATCCCCTCCAAAAGCTTCAACCTTTGACATGGCTCCCAAGCGTTCTACTCCCTTACACACTCCTTCTTCATCCAAAAAATTAAGAAGATCATCTCATGCTACTCGATCTTCCATCCCTCGGGTTACTTATTCAATGTCTTCTCAATCCGGGTCTCCTCCACATTATCCTCGTTCTACACATCATGATGCTCCTAAAGCCAAGGCTTCCTCCTCTCCTTAGGTATCTCAGGGCCTTCCAAACTCCTGGTTTTGTTCTTTTCAGATTTATGGGTTATAAAAGGATGGTTATCATGCTAGAAAAATTTTTCATTGTGAACCTGTTGATATGGATGTGTTTAAGTCTCCTTCATTACCTTGTTTGACTAAGTTCAAGAACTCTTCCCTTTTTAAAATCTTGAATCCCAGTAATCTTGCCTACCCTCGGTTAACTCGGCTGTTTTATATAAACATGGTGGTGAAACGGGATCGTGGTCATCTCATACTCGACACTATTTTAAAGGTCCGTGAGATTTCCCTAAATTCCACCACTCTTGCTTACATTTTGTCTACCCCTTCGGATATTTCTCGTGCCTCCCATCCCTCAAGACTTGAGTGTGTCTCAAAAGCTAAGAAGAATTTCTTGATTGCCAATTGCCCTGAGAACCGTCAATTAACCCACTCTGCCCTAAAACTCGAACCTTAGGTCATTTTTACATTTCTTGTTTGTTGTGTCATTCCCCGGGCTAATTCTCGTGAGCTATTAACTGACCAAGCATTAGAAATTATCTAGTTGTTATTGTGTGGTTATGATCTTGACTTGCCTTACATTATCCTTCATCACATGCTCCATACAATTTCCTCTTCTCGGCCCATACCTTTACCCTATGCTAATCTTCTTCCCAAAATCTTTGCCTTTTTTGGAATTCCGGTGGATAATGAGGACATAGATAGGTGTGGTTCTGGTAAACTTGGTATAGACTCCTTTTCAAAAATTGGGATTTTTCGAACTTCTACTGTTTCTTGGAAGCTAAGGAATGAGTTTTCAGAGATGGACATTGCTGCCCTTCCTAACTCTATATCTAAAGGAAAGTCTATTGAACCTTCTTCATTACCATCATCTAGGTTAGATACCTTAGAGTTTACCAATGAAGAGTTGCGATGTGATATGTTGGCCATGCGTTGTGAGTTTAAGGATATGATGGATGAAAATCATGAAATGTTGTGTATTATTCAATCCAAGATTAATCAAATGTTCTACTTGAATGCTCTTAATTTTACTGCTACTGCTAGTATTATGCCATTACATGAAGATGATGCTGATGCTGCCAAGGACATGGCTGCCAATGTCCTTTTGAATTGTGAACTCCATGTCTGTGAACAACCGGTCCTACGTCTCCCTAGGTATGCTCCTACTGTTTTGACAGTGGAGGAATTTGGCGTTGTTAAAAAATACAAGGGTGATGAAAAGCAGCGTTGGTATGATGAGTCAATTAAGAATAAGACAATGGCTGATGCATTTCAAAGAGCTCAAAAAAAGGCAAGGGCTAATGTTCGTTTCAAATAGGGAAAAGATTGGTATCCTCTATGATCGTATCTGACTAATGCAAGTTTATTTAACCTTGATATGTTTATTTAACTTGTCTATCTTTTAGGGTGATGGAAGTATAGCCCCAAATGCAAGTTTAAGCCCATTACTTAACTTTACTTGTTATTATCTAACCTTGTTAGTTTTGCAGGACTTTTAATTGAATATAATTTTATTTAGGCTATTTGTATTTATTTTGTCTTTTGTTAACCCTTTAATATTTTAGTATAACTTTTTGCCTAACAGAAGTCTTTTGCAGCTAAACAATAGTGTTCAGTACATAGTCCATAAAGAAATCTCCATGATTCACGTGAGACTTATCTTTTACATGGGATGTTCCTTATTTTAAGGGAAAGCAAGTATTCACCTTATTTTATCTACTGACATGCATGGGAGTATTGCTCAACGAACTCCGTTTTGTGTTTCCTTGTTTTGTGGATTTCCTTCTTGCAGAATGTATCCTCCTCATTTTGTGGCAAAGCTACTCCTTTTACTATTCATATTTTTGGCTGCCAACTTTTTGGTGTACTACAATTTCCTGAAGCTCCTCTTAAATAGAAAATATGTTGAAGATATTCTTGAGTAGTCTCAGCAACAAACTTCACACAAATTTCTCATGAAGTCTCATTTGAATTTCTTCAAACCGTCATCCTTAATATTTGTTCAACATGAAGACTTTATGGTTACAACAAATTCTTTTAAAGCAGTCAAATGGTATATTCATATCTCTGAAGCTTCAACAAACATTCAAAAATTAAATGGCCTACTCAAGCGTCCAAGTACATCCTCATGGGTCATTTGGTTTTTCCTATAAATAAAAGCTGAAGTTGGAAGAAAAGTTAAGAAGTCTATTGGTGTGAAATTTTTTTTCAAGTTCAGCAAAAACATTTCTCTCTAGCTCTTCATTCTTCATTGTATTTTAGATTGAGAGAAAAGAAAAGAAAGTATATCAAGTGTTTATAAGAGTGTGATAAAAGAAAGAGTGATATACTTAGAGTAAAATTATAATACTCAAAAGTATCAAAAAAGTGAGAAATCTTTTTATTTATAAGATCTGAGACATTAAGGTGTAGCAAGGGAAGCTACAAAGTAGAAGATAGGTGCGAGATCTTCTAGATTGTCTTAGGTCTCTAAAGGAAGAAATAAAAGGAGTTAAATCATATGGGTTGGACACCCTAGACGAAGACGTAGGCAAATTGCCAAACTTCGTAACAAATTCTCGAGCCTTGTCTCTCTTATTTATTTGTTTTTCGTACTTACTTTTTATCCATTTTTTTTTAATTGTTAACATAGCTACAGCAAAGTCAAAGTACAAAAATAGCCTTTGAAACGTATTTCAAAGCCTTGATATTCAGTTTTTCTCAAAGTTTCAATTCCGCCCTTGAAAACCATCTCAGGCTTTGAGATCTTAACTGCGAAAAATGACCAAACTCTATTCAACCCCCCTTTCTAGAGTATATTCGATCCTATATTCTTCTGCTATTGATTCTTTAGAGTGGAATGATCCTTGTATGCTGACAACTTTGTTGGATTAACATGACTTAAGGTACTAAGATAGGCCCAACCACTTCATCTCTTTATCTACTCGATAAGCTTCCCAATGGGTGTTGAGCAGATGGAACACTTAAGAAAGAGGGAGGAGAGTTGAAATGGAAATGCAGTAACTTAAACTTTTTGCGGAATTTAAAACAAGAGCTTATATACTAAAAGGAACATACGAAAGCAACACGAGAGAATTTTAACATGGAAACTCTTTGCATCCAATTCAAAGGTAAAACCACAATCTGTTCGGGATTTTTAATTCTTTTAACTATATGGGAAAAAAAAACTAAAACTCTATTAGGTCCGCTCTCAACTTAAGTTCCACTTAGATGGAACTTTGAGTTTCCTTTACTCTCTTATGCTCTTTCTCTTATCCCACTTCTCACTTTGTACTTAACTCTAAGTCCTTGTAGGTTAATCAACCTCTTTCTCTTTAAGTACAACTCTTTACCAACTCAAACACACCCTTTTTTCCTTTATGACAACTTTTTACCAAAACTCCAACACAACCCTTTTTCTTTTGGTATAACTCTGTACAAAAATACAAAATAAACAACTTTTGAACTTTCCATATAAGGGACTTTGATGAATAGAATAAGGATTTAGACATTTAAATCCATCTAACATAAAGTTGAGAAATAAATTCTTTTATATTGATCTTTAACATGGCTCATCTTTCTTGCATCTTTCTTGAAACAAAACAAAAGTATTGTTGAGTAGACTAATTTCGTCCTAGTTAATAAGCAAAGCATGGTTCCGATGTTTAGTTGTGCATGTTGAGATTAAACACTTTTGTTGATTATCATTTAAGAAAAAGCAAATCGGTTAGAGAAATCCTAGTTACCTACTAAGTTCAAACTCGGTTAGTAACAAACTATACTCTAAAGATATTTTCAAAAAGCATCTTATCAAATCTCTTAATTAGTTCCTAAATAAAATGCCTTGCTGTTCCTAACAAATAAACACTCTTTTACTTACATGAAGCCTAATACTCCTTCTTAAACTTCAAGAACTTCATGGCTTGAAGGTTCCCCTTTGAAGCTTTAACTTAAATTATATTCCTTCTCTATAACTCAAACCTTTAATCTACTAGAACTTGGTCTTAGGCTCCATAAAAGACTTAAATACTAACTTTTTTTAGTTCTTGCATGATTTTGTATGACTTGATACATTTGGCATCTTCTTAACTTATCATGATGACCTTAGAAATGAAATTGCTCCTACTTAAACTTGCTTCTTTGGCCTTTATAGTAATTAGACAAATACTCATAAATTTTGTTGCATTATCATCACCAAAACTCCAAGTGGAAGAACAACGGGACTATCAATATTTAGACAGGCCCAACATTGCTTCCGACTCATGGTCGATCTAGTAACAAAGCCATATAAGACTAGTAATTACTTTGTAGAACTAGAACTACTAGTTTAATTTCCATGTTTTCCTTATGTAACACCTATACTGGAGATAATTCCACCTATATATGAGATCTTAATAAAACATTTTTTTTCTTTTACCTTTTTTTATTGCGATATAAATTATCAAATTTATATAAGGTCTAAATTAAGATTTTCTCTATTTTTTTTAAGTTATCTAGCTTTCCATATACACTTGTGGAACTAAAACTTTCCATTTCATCGTCTGCTCATACTATTTGATGAAGTTGCATAGGCAGTTTGATCGCATGGAAATCTAATAAATACGGAAGGTTCCCTTTAGTTTTTCTTAAATTTTATTAAAACGCCCAAGTGCAACTATTGTTATATTTAATGTAAGTAGGACAGTAATTCACTAGTAGCTATGAGTTAGCTCCGTATAAATTCCATCATTTATCTGTTGTTGAAGTCTAGGTTCTTAACCTAGATATGCAACAGTAGCATAGGTGCCACTGATAGGGATGACTATGGGTCGGGTCTTATTAGACCCGGACCCATACCCATTATTTTCAAATTAGACCCATATCCGCCCTAAATGACCCATTAAATCCTAAAATTTCAGACCCTTACCCTGATCCACTGTATTCAATGGATCTCGGGTCCAAAATGGATCCTTAACATATTTTTATTTTTATGTGCTTATTATTCATATGTTTTTTAATTGGATGTATTTTAGCATTTCAGACCTTAAAATCATTTACCGATTAAGTGTTATAAATGAAGATAAAGTGCATTATTATGTCAAATGAGATAAATTAATAAATCCTTTCTTAAGCACATAATTTGTATTGTTGAAATACTTGCAAAATAATCTTTAGTTCAGTGAGTGAAAAACAAGTAAGTACTGGAGTCAAAATCCAATACTAAATCAAAAGTCCTTAACTCTACAGTACTCTATTATAATGTTTTTAAGATCAAGTGCATCGCTTCTCGCAAGTTTTAAAATCATACAGAAGCTAGTAATCTTAAACTCAGTTGATAACACGATATTGTTCATTGTTTTAATGCCTTAATCGATCTTATATTATCAATTTTCCTCCATATTTTCCTCCTTTACGAGCTTTCATTTCATATATTTCGATATTGCTCTTCTCGGGTATGTTTTATTTTGTTTTGTAGGATTTAATGTAATAAAAGCTCTCATGATATCGTGCTTGACTCATGTTGGAAGTATATGCGTCGTTTAGTAGCCTTGTCTCGGGATTTATGAAGACCTACTGCAACATGGCTCTAGCTACACGTTGATCTTTCCATGTGAGGTGCGGCAAATGAAGTTTGGCAAGCAAAATGATGAATTTCATAGCATACACCGCACCTCGTTGGCGGTCCTTCACTTCGCGCCGCAACGCCTTGGCGGTCACTTGAAATAATATTTTTGTAGCCCTAAAACCTAGGCATTAAACACTAGCTAGTGGGGGGGAATTTAAGAAGTTTTGGACTTCTTTTGGAGCAAAAAGGCACGCCACTTTTGAGAGATTAGCTTAGGAATTTTCTGATTTTTTTTTGGAGAGTTTTTAGTTTTCATGATTCTTAGTTTTTATTATATTTAGTTTTAGTTTTTAGTTTTCATGAGGAGGAGATTCATTAGTTTAGGTTTTTAGGGTTTTCACTTTTGGTTCTTACTTTTCTCTTTTGCAACTATGGAAGAAAAGCTTTGGTGATTTACATTTTCTATCAATCTAATTCAAGTATTGTTTTCTCTTCTTTAATCTCTTATTATGTCTTCTCTTATTCATTGTTTTGTTTATTTAATTATCATGTTTAAGTAGTTTTATAATCTAGGTTTAAGTTGAACCCTAATATGATTTGATATATGAATTTATCTCAATCCCTAATTCGATTATATTATATGTTCTTGCTTATTGAGTTGTGCTATTTTATCAATACTAGGTTAGACGTAATTTGGTATTGATTTGAACCTAATATCTATTTGTCAACGACAGTTGGATTTAGATGGTTGTGATTAATTCAATAAGGACATGAAATTCTCCATGAAAATAGGTAGAATGGATTATTAGGAAGTTAGGGTGTCATGTTTAATGTCTTTAATATACATGATTCCATGAAAATAGGCATGATTGTATATTAGGGAAGCCGATAAGTTGATCGAAAGAAACTATTGGTATTGTAAAGGGTGCATATTTCCTTTTGAATATTATAATATGATTATTTGGGGTAGGGATTTATCTTATGTTAATTCATATTAGCGCGAATACTTAGTCCTAGATGTCTTTAGTTCATATTTTTATTATTTAATAATAGTATAATCGCTCTGTTCTCTTACTCATCTAATTTTACCAGTGTTAAAGTTGATTAGTTGGACTGTCGTTTCTCTGTGGGATCGACCCTGACTTACCCTACTACATAGTTAGGAGGATTAGTTAAGTTTTTATTTTTGTTAGGTGCGCGACATGCCTATCACCAGTTGAATATATGTTTGCGGGGGCTTAATGACGAGAAGCTAGTAATCACAAAGTATATATCAGAATTATATAAATATGTTACCTGACGAGTGGTGATGAGAAAGAGTTGAAGGTGGCGAAGTGATACAAATGAATATTTAGTTTTAGTTCTAAATAAAGATTAGTATTTAATTTTATTTTTTAAAATGTGTGGGTCCATGGGTCGGATCTGGATCTAAATTTTTTGGACCCAAACCTATATCCGACCCAATGATATTTAGACTCATGTCTGACCCAAATCCAATGGGTCCAAAAAATTAAACCCAGACCCTAAAAAATGGGTCGAGTCTAACCGGATCTGGATCGGGTCTTGTCCCATTATCACCCCTAGCCACTAAAGTAAGCATATCCGATCTGATTATAGTTCAGTAATGTATTGTTCTTAATGTATGTAGTCTTCTTCCTAGAAATCCATTGTTTGCCTTATGTGGTATCGATTTCTCAAAATCTCAGAACTATTGTAAATTTAATTTAATGAGCATATTCTTGTGCCTCATTTAAGGTTCTGAGTCCACGTAGACATGTACGGAGTAGTCTATGCAATTTACAAAATATTTTAGAAAAGTCAGCCGTATCCCTTCAAGCAGCTACATGCTACAAGACCCAATCCCTCGACTCTTTCTTCGTTTACCACTTTATCCCACAAACCTCCTTGTTCCACGCGCCATCCAACTCTGTGAACTCCACCTCCCTTTCTCCTAAAGTCAATGCCGTGCTCTCCACCTCCTAATCCACCGACGCATATGTATTCCCCTCCAAAAATCCAACTCAACAAACCTTCCTATCTCTCTCTCTCCTCCATTGGCAACCTCCCGACCACTGGACAATGGACTCTCCGGGGGCTGTTAGGTTTCGTCTCGGCCGCCAATCCTCTTACGCCGCCCTAGAAAAGCTCGCCGCCGACGACACCAACAACGACGACGACGACATTCTCCTAACTCGTCGTTTACCGTTGATCGAGCTCACCGAAGGATCATCCGATGGCGCGCCGGAGCGGGAGGAGGACGAAGGCGATGAGAGAGATGACGAGATTGATATTCCGGCGAGCGTGAAGTTGATGTTCGCGTCGCACGCGGGGGATTTGGACGGGATTAAGGAGCTGATTGAGGAGTCTGGCGCGGATGTGAATTTCAGAGATATGGATAATCGTACGCCGTTGCACGTTGCCGCGTGTCAGGGTTACGTGGAGGTCGTCGATTTATTGATGAAGATGAAGGCTGAGGTTGATCCTAAGGATCGTTGGGGTAGTACGGTAATTCATTCGTCATTGCTTGACTTTGATTTTGATCATTATTATATGTCTTAATTATATTGATTTGTGAATTATGTGGAATTAGTATCATGATGAATATTTTTTAGAATTGTTGGGAATAGGATGTTGTTGAAATTGATTACCGTTTGTCTGTATTAGTGGTGGATGAATTGTTTAGGTATTATGGCGAGCAGTAATTGGCGAATATAGTTTGTTTCGATTCAAGAAGTTATAGGAGATTTACGAATTTCTTAATTAGGCTAATGTAACTTTGTTTATATTGGAGAATTTTTGGAGATTTTCGAATTTTGTAATTATGGTGGTGCAAGTCTGTAAGAGATAAGTTTGAGTTAACAATGAGACGAAGTTTACTACTGTGGACTTTTATCCTGAGAACATTCCGAAAATGTCATGTTTGTGTCAAAATTACGAAGCTCAAATATGTGGGGAGATTGTTAGATTTGAGGAGTTATTGGAGATTTCCGAAATTTGCAGTTTGTGTGAGATAAATTTGAAGTTAATGGTTAGGGCAATTTTACTGGATTGGTATCTAGAGAACATTTCGGTAATGTCATGGAATAATGTAATCCAGCGAAAGTGTGTATTTATCACTTCAATATGATCCTTGGTAGTTATGATGATGATGTGATGTATGAAGTGGTTATTTTCCGAAAAGTGAAAATGGTGAGAATAGAAGATAACATGTGGGATACTTGGAAGTAATTTGTTCATTTTTCTACAAGTGACTGAAGTGTGCAAAGGTTAAATAAGATATTGATACTATGTACTTGCCTGCTATACGTTTTTTTAAGCTATGAATGGGTTCGCCCACTACTAGCAGTACTTCTCACCTGTAAATGATTTCATATGGTTCCTGAGAAGGCCCGAGAAGCAAAGATTATTGGTTATACATTCGTTTTTTGTCTATTCTCTTGGGGTTACATTTAATGAATGTGTATGGAATCTTCTTCTATGTTTTAAAGGTGTTGGGTTCTATTCCATCAGTTTTTGAGGTAATGTTAGATGTATTTGAACAGTTATTATAGGTGTACTAACAGAAGGGTTGAAATGAGCAATGTTGATGTATCTAAGGTATATATTGACCAGAGCTGAAGGACTACAATTCTGAACTTGATGATTCATATTTGAGATCATTTTATCGTCAGCAATGAATTTTAAACCTAAATTAGTATCTTAGTTAACCTCATTATGAAGCCTTAAGTTTCTCTGGGGTTTAGCGCTTTAGCAAGTTCCGGCATTCTATTGGTTTCTAAAGGTTGTGAAGCTTTGGATATCGTCATAATTCTTGTAGATTTGCCACTGTTGTTTGGTGGCTTTCCATTTAGCTGCAAGTGTACTTCTCATGAAAGTTCAGTCTTCATATAGGTTTTGCTTCTTTTAATTACTTCATGGATGATTTTTTGAAAATTGAATTTATGGGAAGTTTGTAACTGTGACTATGTATGAATGCGCAATAGCCACTTGCAGATGCCATATATTACAAGAATCACGAGGTAGTAAAAGCTCTAGAGGATCATGGTGCAAAACTTCCGGTATGTTGTATTGTTAAGACTTGATGCTTTTTTTATTTTTTTTTATTTTTATATTGTTGATTGCCCCACCTTTGCTCAATAGATGTATGCTTTTATTTTTCGTGTGCGTCATGTTATAGATGGCTCCTATGCATGTCAAAAATGCCCGTGATGTCCCAGAATATGAGATTGATCCTCAGGAAATTGATTTTAGCAACAGTGTAAATATCAACAAGGTACTTATTACAGAGTAGTTTATGTTTCAGATAGCTACTATTTGGTTTTAAATATGAATTTTCTGCATGATTCTGCATTGCTCATAAGCTTGCATCTCATAGGAATTGCTTCCAGCAATTAGTTCTCGTTTCTTGAATGAAATCAAACATCCTCTTTTTCTTTCTTGCTTTGGCCTTAGGGAACCTTTCTTAGAGCATCATGGAGAGGAATAGAAGTTGCAGTAAAAAAACTTGGAGATGAAGTATTCACTAATGAAGAAAAGTTGTGAGTGCTCTGAATTGTGTTTTGAGTTTGAACTTTATCATTTTGTACCGCTCTTGCTTGAATATTTGATGATGTTTCTAATATGTTGATAATTTGATATTATGCAGACGAGCTTTTAGGGATGAGCTTGCTTTGCTTCAAAGGATCCGGCATCCAAACGTAGTTCAGTTCTTGGGTGCTGTTACTCAACACACACCTATGATGATTGTTACTGAGTTTTTACCCAAGGTTAGGTCTCCTATGCTTTTTATTCATTTCATCTCTATTTTGTTTTTCATTTCTGAAACGTGAGATTCATTTCTAGACCACTTGCTCTCTCAATTAATGTTGTTTCTATTCCCTGTTAATTTTGTGGGATTCATTTTGTATTGGCTGACTCATCTCACTGTTAATTTTCTATTCATAAGAGATTTTTCTTTCTTCACTTTTATAAATCCCTTTCTGTGTAAAAATACCTCTTTATTTTTGTCATCTATGTAGTGGCTGATACCATGAGGTTTAGTATCACTTATTTCTGTTTGTTGTTGACCTTTCGCAGCTTAAGTTTGAGGTAATGTTTATTACCATGGTTTTTACTCTACAATATGGATCTAATGATGCATGAGAAAAATTTATTCTAGCTTTGTGAACTATGAAACCACTTCCAGCAAATTTAAAAACCAAGCAAATTCTTCGTATTTTATTCTCTTTCAATTTGTGTGCTTCGGGATGTTTGTTCTCATGTGCCCTCTCAAACACAGGAGCAATAGTTGCTCACAGTTTTGAAAAATCTTCAGTATCTTACCCCATCATTAAAAGAAAAAAAAACTTTACTGTTCGTATTGTGCAGCAGTTGATACCTTGGAGATGAATCATCTATGACTTAAGAACATCAAACACATGATTATTTATTGGAAATTTGATCCTGGCTAGTGGGGCTATTGTTAAATAACTTTACACATTTGTTTATTTTAAAAACATGCTAAACGTACTGTATCTGTTTTTGTCTTTGTTTGTGTGTGTGTGTGTGTGTGTGTGTGTGGGGGGGGGGGGGGGGGGGGGGGGAGGGATTCTCTTGTATCATGGGACAAAGCCACTAGGTATCGCTCCACACCTTTAAGCCTTAATTTCGTTATGTTGATTACACTATGTTGTTTGCCATTTCTTTGACTGATAATCTTGCACCTCCTTGCAGTGGTTGAGTAAATATGAGGCATCTAGTCATTTAGTAATGATGAACTATAAATGAGGCTTATTTATTGTTTCTTGCAAATAATACATAACCCTTTTGATTTGTTGTGTAACTTATAGGGAGACCTTTGTGAATACTTGCAAAGCAATGGAGCGCTTAAACCAAAAACAGCAGTGAGATATGCGCTTGACATTGCAAGGTCTGCTTCTCAATTTTGATATTGATGGAGGCATTAATATTTGCAGGCGGCCATTAATAGTAGTTTCTTACGTTGATTTTTAACATATTGGTTGAGTATGGAGAATTTCAAATGTCAATATCCACTAGCTGTAGAAAACTATTGTGAAGATGGATGGATAAGTTGAGATTCTTGCTAGAGTTTGTGAAACATTGTTTCCTTGTACAAAAAAGGTTGTGTAATACTCACGCTGAATGTGTCATAGTCCTAGTTTTGTCATGGGATCATGTCTCATCTGGAAATAAGGATTTCGGTTTCAAGTTTGGTCACAGATTCATTGCGTGTGGAGAAGTCTCGGGGATAATCTTTTAGAGAGGTAAAGGAAATATTTCGGGCTTCATATGAAAATGATGGCATGGATGAAGGTGAGGGGTAGAATAGATAAGTATATTTATATATACTTCAGTTGAGAAAGAGGTAAAAATTATGTGTTGATTGGTGAATGTAAGGGGAGTTTGTAAGTGATGGATAACTGGTGAGGCATTTGGTTGGTTCTTCATAATTACAAGTGTTAAAAGTGAAACTGATGGAGTAGTAAGGGATTTTTCGCTAACTTTCAACAAAGGAAAGACTCGTTTTCTTCTTTCTCTTGTTTTTAATAGTTAATAACTTAAGAGTAAAACCAATCAAGGATCAAAATCATTAATAATAGTGGAGGAAAATTCAATTTAGAGAAAACCATCATAAATCATATTACGCAAATACAGGTTTTTTTCTTAGAATACTATTGTTTTAAAAATACGGAAGAGTTTTTTTTATAATACTACAGAATACTGTTTAAAATATAGAAAAATGTGGGATAGTGCATGTACTCCCCCTTATAAACAAAGTTTGTTTTGAACATTTATGTTTGTTCTCAATAGTCTACACAAATAATGATGGAATACATTGCTAGTGTCTCATTAAAGGATGAAAATTTCAGTAATATTACCTAAAGGAAAGTTAAGCTTAATAATAGTCAACAAAAGCTTATTTTATGAGAAATAGAGTTTACAATGACGAAAGGAGATGCATAAAATAGTCTAACCAGAACCTCCAGAAGTGGTTGATTGGTGTTATAAGTATGTAAATTGATTTGGTATGTAGTGTGACTGTAGGGTTATAGAGACTTTTGATGATACTTGCTCTAGGGTGCACTATCCTTTTCTTTTTCCCCTAAATCGTAAAGTAGTTCTATTTCCCATTCAATGTGCAAGTTTTTCATACATTGATTTGACGTAGTACAATAGTTTTGATATGGTTGTTATGACATGTGTTACGAGACAGTATGATGAGTAATGAATGAGAATTATAAGAATGATGTTTATACCCAACTGTGGGAAGTTCAAAAATAACATAAAGACAGCTTGTAATAACTGGTATTGGAAGAGTGTTTAAGAAGAGGTTGAAGGACTCAAATTAGTTGTACAGGGTAACCATGAGATTGTGACTTAGATTACCTTTATTTTCCAGTTTGTAAACTGTATTGTAGAATATTTATTCAGTTCATCATTACATCAGGTGTCATATTGGATGAAACACTATGAATTGGTTGGAGGTCTAAGGCCTGAGGATTGCTAACTCTAAATTTTGTTTATTTATTTGAAAGAATTTAAACATTTAAAGAGAATGTAATGTCATGTATGATGCGGGACGATAAAGTTGTCAAGATTAAGTTATGAGGCTGAATTTTTTGAAAGAGCCGTTTAAAGATATAATGTTGGTGAGCTGTTAAAGTTTTAGAAAATTTCTGAATGCTTTAAAGCTATTTATGAAATTGCATGTGCCCATGGAAACATCTTACTATCTTTGATTGGAAATATCTAGCATGGATTAGGAGGGCAGATAAAGATGATTTTTCAGTCCAAGGGGGCAAAAATAATGTCCTAAGTTAAGTAAAAAATAGATGAAAAAAGAATGGAATGTTTTGCTGTTAGTCTGGATCTATGTTGCCTGAACTTACGTAAAGTTTTGGACTCAGTGTCCCATATCTGGCCGAGATATGTCTGATTTCCCCCAGATTTATAGTGATTTTTTATCACTCCAATGTCTGACTTGGGTATAATACGAATTCAGCAATGTGTACTATTAGACTTGGCACAAATATTACATGGGGACCATTTGAAAGTTTAAATAAGGAAACAGGAAGGTGACAAATGAATTTTAATACAAAGAAAAATACAAAAGGGTAAATTTTAAAAGTAGGCCATGTGAAAGAACTTGAGTTTTCTATATTTTCATTGCTTTTAATATGGAAGACTAGAGAACTAGCCTCTGTTCTCCTCAGTTTTACGGATTAATCTTTTTCTGTTGAACTTGTATATTTTCCAATTGGGGGACAACTTTATTTTTTTTATTTATGAATCTCCTGAACTTATTATGTTTTATGACTCAACTCAAACTATTTTGCTGAAACTTAATTTATAAGTTGAGGATAAATGATTGTGCAAACTTTTGATGGAGATTACTTAATGTAATGGGAATGAAGTTTTTGAGGAAAATGAGCAGCAATCCAGATAAATAGAACAGAAAACACAACCAGAGAAAAAAATACAGTGATTTTGTTAGTTCCATCTGCCAATAAATAGTATTTATTACAGCTTTTTTTGACATAAATAGTATGAGTTTCATGCAAGAATGATATGGTATCCTTCATGGTTTACACTGACAATGTTAAATATTTATTATTACTTTAACTCAGTAGCCTTTATGGGGTTCAATCACTAAGAGAGATAACGTTTTCTTTTTTTTGGTAGTGATAGTTTCATCAACTGCTTTCTTGGTCTGGTAGTAGGAATCTTGTATAGTTACCTGAAGTGTTGAATATATGAAGGTCAACGTTTTGAGGATGAAGGTGTTATTCTTTTTTCCTTAGAGAAGGATTAGGAAACACAACCAAATCTCAGACCATATCTGTTGCATGGATGATGTGGCATCAAAACTTTATTCAGACTTCAGAGCAGGGCAAATAGTACCATGTGGTGTAGTCTTGTAAAATCCCCTGCCCACTAAATATGTAGCGCAGATAATAACTGCCCTTCTGTCTACTTAGTGTATCAGCTATTCTCTCTAAATGTATTGTGTAAATATTATCTCTCTTCCTTTCATGATATGATTTTTGATCTCTTCAAGTAAGTTCTGTGCAAGAAATGATTAATATAACACTAAGAAGGATCGCCCTTAGGGATTATGGCGAAAATTTCCCAGACCATATGATTCCATGATAGATGCTATACCTAATAGGATCATCATCATGATTGTTTATTATTTTTTTTGGATATTGTAAGCAATAGGTAAAATATTATACTCTCCTGATCCCATGACAGTTTTCTCAAGTAAACTTTTTTCTTGTATTCTTATGCATCAACCTTTTTTCTATCCTTATTATAGCATTTTCAGTAATAATTATTTTCTCTATCCACTGCCAAAATTTCAATTGGCTTTTAATTACTAACTATAATATATATATAATGGTCCGAAGGAGTTATTTATAGTCAAATGAACAATCTGACAAATACAATGTGTTAAAAACAAGTACTTGTAGTGAATAATGATTAAGTTTCTTTTTATAGTTTTAGTGTCGGTTTCTCAGCGTTTACTATGATGTCATGCATTGGAACCATATCCACTGTATGATTTTAATATTGGTGGTGGTTTTAACCAAGACTGGTTGTTAACAGAATTACCATTTATCTCAACAGAACACATCTTCTGCCTTATCCTCTTGAATATGCCTCAATTTTAGATGCTCCAGAATCAGGAGTGACTGATTATTAATGGTTGTTCTCTTGTAGGGGGATGAATTATTTGCATGAGATTAAACCACTCCCAGTAATACACTGTGACCTTGAACCTTCGTGAGTTTTCCTCCACCTCAAGTAATTTGATCTCGTGTTGAAGTGGTCTGTTGACATCTACTATGTCACAACTTTGTTTATAATTGTATTCCAAACTTTCTTACTTTTTCTATCAACAAGATGGCAGCAACATATTACGTGATGATTCTGGACACCTTAAAGTTGCTGATTTTGGAGTTAGCAAGCTTCTGAAAGTTTCCAAGGATGTTACAAATGACCGGTCTGTATCTAATGAAGAAACTTCATGTAAGCATTACTCTGGGTGTGTTATTAAGAGCAGATAAAATTTAACCATTATGTATATTTTTTCTCCTGTCACTTGATAAGTAATTAAGTGTTCTTGTTATGTCTCTCCTGTTTCTGCAACAGGCCGGTATATGGCACCTGAGCTATACCGAAATGAAGATTATGACACCAAAGTTGATGTTTTTTCATTTGCTTTAATTCTTCAAGAGGTAACGATTTCTCTCAGGTGTTTCTTTTCTCAGTTTTCAAGTAAGTTTTGTGCAATTAGAATCAAATTTTTATTGTTAAATATGTGGCACCTCATTGAATATTTATCTCAATTCTTTGTGTGATATATGCGGATATCTTGCTACCTTATAGCCTTAGTGTCCCTACATATTTAGTCTGTTTCAACTTTCAAATACCTAGGGGCTTTAGCAGTGTCTTCTATTTACTAATTTATCAATTTCATGAATTGGAGTTGAATCAAATCCTTTTATTTAATATGATACATTTAGAGTATAAACATGCATAGTAAGGATTACAGAGTAATCTAGTGGATATTAGGACATGAGATCTATTCCATTTTGGTGTTATATCTCCCATATTTACATTATTTTCTCTATAAGTGTGATTACATGGTTTGATTGTTTATAAATCTTGCTGACTATGTAAACTTTTGATTGGTCCTGCATGAATCTTTGAGGACTAACATTAAGTTGTTCTATGGTTTTGATGGTGATTTTTCAGATGATTGAAGGCTGTCCACCATTTGCTTTAAAAGAAGACAGCGATGCTCAGAAGGCATATGGTGAAAATGAGCATCCACCTTTTAAAGCTTCAGGAAAATCTTATCCGTACCGATTGAAAGAGTAAATGTCCATTTCCCTCGTATTAGTCATTTTCTACACTGCCCTATTTTCATCGTAGCAGATATATATTTGACGTACATGTTTAAAGTGGAGCTTAGCAATGACTACGCACTACATAATTCGAATGTAATCCTTAATTAAAATGCTTCTAAGTGGTCTCTGTATGTTCTCAACAACACAGCTTGTTATTGTTGCAAGTAGATCTCTGTTATTTGTCTACTTTCCATATTCCATGTGGATAGAATTCCAACTGATTCTTCTTGGAAAGTGTATAAAATTATGGATGCACTGGAGATTTCTATTAGTTTACTCTTGTTAGCTGAGAGTTGGATTGTTAATATTGGTATCTTCAAAAGCTGAACTGAGTCTTGCTTAATAATGAAAGATATGTGCTAGAAATCTCCTGCAATTGGGTTTCCAGGTTCTGAACTATAATTATGGATTCTTTGGTTGTATCAAACTTGATGAGTTCTTAACCATAGAGTTCTCAGTGCATCAAAGCGTCCCCCACTAGTCTACTAACATTTATCACCATATATCTGCTTCATTTTACTTTAATGTTTCAAAATTGATCAGGTACGGCATTCATGGTTAGTGCATCAACATCTAGAAACTTCATCATGGAATACTTAATTTGTTGTATCAAGCGTCAGTGCCACATCAACTGTCATGTGATATTTGATTCCAGAAAGATTACTCTGCATTATTTTGAGCTTTCCTGTGTGATGAGATAACATGGAATCAACTTTCCTGATTTTTTTTCAATTAGAATTAGTTGTCTCTGTTAACAAATATGCTCTGCAATTAGGTTGATTGAAGTGTGCTGGAACGAAGATTCAACAAAAAGGCCAACTTTCAAAGAGATTATTGTAAAGCTTGATCATATAGATAATAATCTTGGTCGCAAAAAGCGTTGGATAAAGGTTTGTTCTCTCTTCTAACTTGCAACTTCTGCTTCTAAGCATCCATTATTTGGGGGATTGCTTCATAACCTACGCTGTTATGCTTCTGAAGTATTAAATAAATCCTAATGTTACACTATAACTTTTTTAGATTCAATTGGCATGTAAAACTTGTTTAACAAGTACAAGTTACAAAGTAGGAACTTTCCATTTTGTTCCTTTAGTATCCAAAAATCTTATTTTGTTGCCTCATCATCCGTTTTTCAAATCGCTTAGCATGGCTTTTTTAAGTTGACAAATGTGTGTGTGTTTGTTTGGGGGGGGGGGGGGGGGGGGGGGGGGGGGTACTCACTAGTTGCTTCTGAATTTACCAACTCTATATTAGAAATACAAATCTTGGTGTCCAGAAAGCTTAAGGATCAGGTCCTCTAAGTCCTTGGTGCATTATATCCTGTGTAGTCACCTTAGAGGTCTTAATCTTCTCTTTTCTGTTACATTCCTTCAATATGATCTTTCATTTCTTGACTTGTCATTGGGATGTCATATCATGTCAATACATCTCAGTCTCGGTTCATTGGTGCTTTTTTGACTGAAATGTGTTTTATGTCTATGTCATTCTTGATTTTTTCTGCTATGAAAGTTCTATATCCGAAGAAGCTTTCTTATTTTTTTTCGCCTTTAACTTATTGATGTTGACTAAATTGCCACTGGATATAACTTATGGTTTGAGCTTCATTGGTGCTTCTGTGACTCAAAAGGCTTCGATGTTCCTCCTTTAATCCAGCATTGGTGTAATTTACACTTCCTCTATCATTATATTTCTTTGAATGAACCCTATATATTTATTCCTTCTATAATAACATCTGTTGCCATCCTGAGATTACACCTCCTTGTCTTACTATCTGTTTATTTCTTTATACTGTCCTTAGATGGTGCTCCTCACTGGCCATATTTAAATTGGCCTATTGAATTGTTTCTGGAATGTTGTCTGATTGAATTATTACAATATGGAATACACCACTCTTTCTGGAACTGAAACTGGTTAGTAAAATTACTGACAAGGTGTTTTATACTGACATCACTGAGAGTATGTTTCATTGTAAATTAATAGTATTTTTGGCTAGAAATGAATTCAAAGGGCTGGATCTGGAAGGCCTGTCTATATTTTTGGATTACATTGATATTTTGTTTGGATGAGACTTGATGTATACCATCGTTGATGTGATCCTTATAAGTTACCACCTGTATACATAACTTTGCTCTGCTATGGTTCTTTTTCTGCTTATTAGTTTTCATTGAATGACTGATCTGTTTTGATTAACTTTTGCTATTATTTACTTTTTTGTTGGTATAGAACTATTATTTAATCACTGTAAACACAACCTAAATAGATTATATGTTGGCAAGGAGGATGAATAAGAATAGTTGCTTGTATTGTAAAGTGATTCTAGGGGAGAGTGTACTCACTCAATATAGACCACTAGTCTTAGATATTCGTATCAAATCAAGTTTAAAAAATAACAAGAAACCAAGTGAGAAGAGGATTAGATGATGGAGTTTAAAATACGCCAACATAAATGTTGTGGTACAAAGATTGGTTAAAGAAGTTAATTGGACTTTGGAGGACGACCTTAACTTTACTTGGCTAAGATGATACCATGTATTTATATAGTAGCAAATGATGTAATCGAAGAGTGAAGCAGGAAACCACCAGTGCACAAGGATATAACATGGTGGAAAAGTAGCGGTCAAGAAGAAGGGAGAATGTTACTTAAATAATGAGAAAATCTATAGACGAAGAAATTGTTGGTAGATATAAAGAAGTTAAAGTTAAGACAATAAAACACTTTAAGAGGCTAAGGACAAGGTGTATAAAACGATAAATTGAACTTTAAGGAAAGGAAAAAAAAATAGATATATAGGACAATTAAGAGGAGACAAATGTTTGTTAATGATCTTCATATGGTTCAAATGCGTGAAGAATAACAATTAAAGGATTCTTGTCTAATATAATGTGATCAATGGGAGATAGAGGGAGTAATTTGATGAGTAGTTCAATAAAAGTTCAAGTGGGGTGTATAGATGATACCACTTTTGATGATAAAGAAGTTAATTGGGAGTATATGAGGAGGATACATTAATGAAATTGGAGGAGACATTGAAGAGGATGAAATAAAGAAAGGGTGTTAGGCCAGATGGTATTCCTATTGAGATTAGAAATACCTAGATAAAATTAGGTAAAATTGGTATTGAGTGGTTAATTAATCTTTTCAATGAGATCTCGAGGACAAATAAGATGTCACATTTGAGGAGAAGCACCTTTGGTACCTACTTATTAAAATAAAAGAGATACTCAAGAGGTGTTCAAATTATTAAGGAATAAAACTAATAAATCAGATCATGAAAGTACGAGGGATTGTGATCGAGGAAGGAACACTAATATTCGATAAGTCAATTTGGGTTTATGCCGGGTCGATTTATGATAGATAATGGAGCATTATCGTGTAAGGGAAAAAATCTACACATGGTGTTCATCAATTTGAATGAGGCATATGACGATGTTATAAGAGAAGTACTTTGGTGGACAATAACTTAGAAAGGCATACCATGTAAGAATATCGACCTAGTTAAAGATATGCATCTAAAGGTTATAGAAATGTTAAAAGTTGTGGTGTAATGATAATGGACTTCCCTATTACTACGATTGGGTTACACTAATTATATACACTAAGTCCCTTCCTTTTCGCAATTGTCATGGGATAAGATTAATACAAGATGAGATATCGTGATATTTACTTTTTGCGGGTGATATTACTCTAATAGATGAGACTAGCGAGGTGGTGAATGTTAAGTTAATAATGGAGACAAAAGTTGGAAGTTAGAAGGTTTAGAGTTAGTAAAAGAAAAACAAAGTATGAAGTGTATTTTAGTATAGGGAGTAAGCCTGAAGATAATGTGATTTTGGATGGCAAGGAGTTATTTGTTAGTGAATGTTCTAAATAGCTAGGATCGATTCTCCAAAAGAATGGAGACATTGATCAAGATGTCATCTATAGAATAAAATCTTGGTGGTTCAAATGGAGACTAGCAATGAGACTATTGTGTCGTCACTGTATACCCTTAAGGTTAAAAAAGAAAATTATAGGACAACAATTAGACTGACATTATTATATGGGTTGGAGTGTTGGCTTCCAAAAGGAGCATATTAAGAAGATTGAGTATAATAGAGATGCTTTTGTTAAGGTAGTTGTGTGGAAACATCTCAACTGATAAAATTAGAGATGTGGAAATTCTAAAAAAAGTTTGAGTCACAAATATTGTAGATAAGTTAAGGGATAATTGATTGTGTTGGTTTAATAGACATGTTAGACACAAAATGATAGATGCATCACCCGTGAGGAAGGTAAGAGATTAGGGTAGTGAAGACCTCAAATACGAACGAGGCAAATAAAAAATAACTTGGATGGAGTTAGTTAGGAAAGATATGCAGAAAATGAATTTAGAAAAAAAGTGTGATTCTAAATAAGAGAGATTAGAGGGGGACATTTTGTAGATGATCACACAATATAGATTCTTGGTTTACATAGCCTATCCATCTTTTTGGGATTAAGGCTTGACTTTGTTGTTTTTGTTGTTAGTACCTTTATCATTGACATTCCATGTGTTTTCCTTCGCATTTGGCGACTAAATGACTTAAAACATTCAACAATTTCTGTTCCTTATTTTTCAGGTTAGGCCACTCAAATGTTTTCTAAGAAATGAATCCAGCCTTGGCAGTTCATCTTAATGCTAAGTGACTGCCATTTATTCTTTTCGACAATTTCAGTAACAATCAGGCGAATAGTACATCATTGTCCACCAAATGAACAGGGAAATAGTTAAATTTGCTGTAACCACTTAACAAATTTGTCCTGAAGCTCAAGCTTGGAAAGAATCAGCTACGGATTAACTGCTAATTGTTGAAATTTTCCCTGTAACAGTAACTTTACTACGCTCCGATTGTGTAAAATATGATCGATAGTTTCTTCTTATTCTGTATACGGATTGAACAAGATTGCTAAAGGGGAGTGCAGAAGAATTTGACGACATGACCATGTTCATCTACTATTGTATAGCAAATTTTAGTCTTGCTGATAAAAGTTACACGATTATGGTAATGACCCTCTGCCGTACTCATTGGAGTAGAATTTGCTGCTGTTTTTCCATTTTCTTTGAGAAACTGTCAATATTTTCCTGGTATTATACATTATTACTCAACCCTACCAGGCATTCGCAAAATAAAGTATGGGCAAACTTTACTGAATTCACATTAATGTGGATTACTGGATGCCACTGCACCACTTGAAGTCACATTTATCACTAGGTGTTACGTTGGTATCTTACTGAATTCTGTAAATGTCATGACAATTTGACTAACTACATAACTTGCATTCATCTTGAAAATTATTTTGCAAACATGAGATTTCAGAAACCTGCTGTTAATAGATAACTATTAATTTAACCGAGTTTTACAGAAATCTAATTTATATTGGCATTAAGATTAAAGAATTGATTTAAGGTGCTTATATAATAATTTATCCAATCCCGAGATCCTTATTGTCTAATGAGATAAATGAAATTAAGGACTTGTAGCATAATCATGAAAAACAAAATCAAAATGATCAGCACATCGGAGCCGATGTGTAATTTTTTTTTATTTTTTTTTATGAAAAATTTGTTACTAATTAAATCACTAATCGAAAAAAATTATATCCTAAAGTATACTCCCTCCATTCTTTTTTGTTCTTTCCGTTTTCCCCATCCGGAAATTTCAAAATGTTGTTCTCATTTGAAATCCTTCTATTTTAGTTTAATATTGTGATTAGGTGAAAAAGTTTGGTGAGGATTACTATTTATGTGATATGTAGCTCATTGGTTGATTATTTTAATTGTTTAATGTGATGGACTTTAGAAATTCCACTACTTCTTTTTAGATTCAACCCACTTGCATTATTTTTTAATAGAATATTTTCTTATTTTTAGATTAATTTAAATTATTTTATAGAATCTTAATAATATTTAATATTGTCTAAAGAAAAAAAAAACCAAGAGAATATATGTTAAAAATCAATATCAAATAAAAATTCAACAAAAAAAAGAACTAAAATTAATCGGAGGGTAATATGGGGCATAACATGGGCTCCTTAAATTTTATCATTTAAAGGCAAAGTCAGATTATATCTACATAGATATATTGCTATTGAAAGTTGTTTGAAATGCTTCCAAGCCATTTATATCAGATGGGTCTAACGGAAGTGATAACTAAATTTCAAAAGGAATGGATAGACTCAAAATCGCAGTTGGTTGCTCAAAGCATCATAGGAGAATAATTCCAGCCTTTACGTACCAAAGATTGCTTTGACCATTGTGATATATTTAAAAATGAAGCAACACGCCATGTGATAAACAACGCAACACTGAATACAAGTTCGCCAAGCCAATAAACTGCAATTGCTAATGAGTTGGTCCTATCAATGATCACATAAGACTAACACTGAATCCAACCTTTAACTTAGACAATAACAAGTTGTTAGGCATGTAATTAGATTATGTTCAAATGGGAAGATACCATTAAGGGCCCTTAATCTACGTATTTATAAAAGGGTATAATTAATTATGGGCTTAATTGAGTCTGTCTTCTAAAGGGCTATATTTTATTGGTTCTTTAATGGGTCAATAATGGGTCAATAAATTTTAAGGCTTTTAAACACTATTAGGTTATGAATACTTTCTACTTGCTTCCCAATGGTTCACTGTAAAATATTGGAGGTAATACAAACACACTATTACCATCCATAAATGAAATTATACTCTCTTTGGACCAGATCGACTAAACTTGGCCCGTTTTATATCTTCTTTGGCTTAGTCTGATTCGACACATATTTCATCTTCTTTGGCCCGGCTCAGTCCGACTTGTTTTGCATGTGACTCATTTCAATTCTAACCTGACCCAATGCATAGTTTCACATGTAATATCCCTTTAGAATTCTCTTTGAGTTATGTTTTGAATCGAATGATGTGATCTTTTGTAAAGTTTAATGGAAGAAGTTATGTGGACCATAGAATACAAAGGTTAGGTTTCTATAGTTTAGATAGGGGATTTGGTTTTAAATTAAACTAGTTATTGATAAAATAATGGCTCATGTTATTGTACTTTATTTTGAAATTATCTTAGGATGGCATACCTTAATTAGGTTTTTTTTTTCCAGTTTTCTCCTTAGTTTTCTAGTTTCCTTTGAAGCTCTTTGAAATTCCAGCACTCTTAGCCCTTGTAAATTGTAGATTTTCGGTTTGTTTTCTATACAATTTCAGTACTTGTTCTCTATATTTCTTTTTAGTTTAGTTGTTGTTATTAATCTTGTCTACCTTTATTATTTGCTTCATTTTTATATCAATCATGTGTGAGTAGTTTCCTAATCTAGGATTTTAATAAACCCTAATATGGGTTAGGTATATATGAAGCTCAAAACCCGAAATCTTACTTCATTAATCAACTTTTTAATTCTTTGATTGGCTTTAACATCATTAAAAGACTAGACATAATTGATTAATTAATGACATGGATTAAGTTCAACAATGAAAGTTGGTCATAATGTGAATTAGAATCATAGGTTAAGGTGTGAGTGTCAATCACGAAAGTAGACGTGATGAACATTAAGACTTTTTGAATGTTGTGTTTAATGTCTTTTTATTGCATGATTCCTTGAAAGTAGGCTTAATTACATTAGGGGGAAGCTACTGATACTCGAGAGATCTTTAATATTGTTAGGGCACATTCGTCTTAGGAATTGTATTATAAATTAAAATCGAGGGATCGGGTGTATAATCTATATCTATCCATATTAGCGGGGATTCATTGTCCTAGATGCCTTTTATAATATGGATTTTAGTCTTAGCATAATTCGTGTTTAGCATAGCTTAATTTAGAAACCCTCTTATTTCCCACTTACCTAATAGAAATAGAAATCGTAGATAACCAAAAACATTCGATAGTCTCTTAGAATTTTGACCCTACTTGTCCAAACTACATAGTTTAGGTAGATAAGTATTTTTGATAGAGTAGCGAAAGTCCTGTCATTATCTTGCAACAAGTACAAGTGTCATTCATCTTCATGTATAATTTTACACATGTCTAACACTCTTAACTTTTCTTCATAACACAATTCAACATTTACTCCTTGCGAACATGAAGTAGAGCATAAATTCTATTATTTGTTCAATTATTTTTGTTAAGAAATAGAGCCTATGTATGCAATGAACCGGCGTTGTATCATACGCCAACTAAGGATAACACGTGACATAGTGGCTTGTATTTCTGCATAGTTTTAATAACATAATCAAATTAAATCTAGCTAATGTTAATGGACTTGCTTTAATTTAGGATGATGCGTAGTTACACTATTTGAATTTTTCATGAAAAAGTATTAATTAAACACCATTTCCATGTCCTTCTAAACCTATTGTACAAGATAAAGTGTTAATACATACGAATATGCATCAATTGGAGTATGTCAATGTGGTTATAGAGATGATGATCCTAATCTAGATGAAAATATGGATCAAGGTACTCATGGCCTGAATAAAGAAGTTTAAAACTTTTATATGCTCCTCAATAAAGAGTTATATATGGCTAGGTTATGAATTGACCAAATTGTCCTTTTTAGTCCTTTTATTTCATATAAAGAGTATATGAAATAAGTCTTTTGATGACCTATTAGGGACTTTATAACTTGTAATTCCATTTAGAGCAAATTTACATAATTCATTTATAGAGCCTAAGAAGGTCATCAAGAAGGCAAGCCTTAGTTAAGTTAAAATTCATTTATGCCCGAATTATTATCAACTCTATTAGAAAGATAAGGCTAATGATGATACATGCTATGTTTGTGGTGCATCAAGGTGGAAAATGAATGAGTGAGAAAATAACTTTAATGGGATAGATAAAGAAGAAAGGAACTCCTACGGAAATAGTATGCTACTTTCCTTTAAAGCCTAGACTTAAGAGATTATTTATGTCTTAACACATTGCATCGTTATCGAGATGTCATGAAGATGAACGTATAAATGATAAGGAGGTATTACGTCATCTAGCTGATTCTAAAGCCTGGAAGAACTTTGATGTTGTATATTGAATCTGGTAAAGAGTGTCGCAATTTCAAGCTTGAACTTGATAGTGATGGTTTTAATCTCTTTAGGATGATGAGCTCCACTTATAGTTGTTAGCCTATAGTTTTGGCGTCATATAACTTGCACCATAGTTGTGTTTGAAAAAATCATCTCATATCCTTTCAACACTAATTCCTAGACCAACTAACCCTTGGAATTGAATATGATTCATATATAAATGCAACCCCTTATTAAAGAATTGCTTGAGCCTTGAAATGTCATATGAGAGACTTATGATACTAAGGATGAAACTTTTAATATGGGTTTTGGGTTATTATGAACAATAATTGACTTTCATATAAGTGTGAGGCTTTGTAGAGCCCAAGGAAGAATAAAACAAATTTCACATAGGCGTGTGGAACGTTAAATTTGATATTTGAAACAACTAAAGCTGGAAAGGAACACGAACACATCCATGTGGAATCTCGCACGTCCATGTGGAAATTTGACACATCCATGTTAGTTTCTTTCTTTAGATCAAAATATACTGCAAATTTACTGGCTTGCAAATACGTCAGTGTGGAATCTAACATTTCTACATTCGTTTTGCGGGCTTGATTTTTTCGAAATTTTTCTAATAAAGTCTAATGTATTCCAAACATATTGTCAAGAGGTTCTTGGTTACTTTGGGTCAATTATTCATATATTTTTTTTCAAATATATTATTCTTTAACTTTTTCACAAAGAATGCTATTATTCATTGTACACTTCATTGTTCAAGACTACTACTTGATTCAAGTAGTTACTCCTCTCTTTATATATTCCATTTATTATCTCAATTATGCGACCATTTATTAATTTTTTAAATATTTTTAGCTATAATAAATGAGGAGTCTCCAAATCTAAGGCTAGGTAAGCTCAAATCATAGATTGACTTTGTTTCTCAATATTTTAATTTCTTTAATTGCAATCAATCAATTCATTTATGTTCAATTGGTTTATCCAATATGAGTTTGTGACGCTCTATTTACATTGCTATGAATTCTTTATTATCATCAATAGCAGGAGCTAGGTTTTGATGGATTAGTATTTCGCTTGATCATAAGAAGTTCTCCATAAGAGTAGGTAGAACGAGCTATTAGGAAGTTAGGATGACACGTTTAATGTATGTCTTTGATATACACGAATCCACGTTTGCAGGAAGGAGTGTACATCAGGAAAGTTATAAATACTCGAGAGAGGTCTATATTATTGTTTAGGAGCATCTTTCCTCTTGAATATTTTGAATGATAGTTTTAGGGTAGGATTGGATCTTGTATCAATTTATGGTTAGTGGTAATACTTAGTTAGATTGCTTCCCTTATTGAATTTACCTTATCATTCTGTTTGATTAGCTAAATTAGCGATAGTTCAATCTCCTTTCGATATGGATACTTATTTAGTAGAAATTTGAGTCAATTTAACTGTTTTCCCATTAGTTTTTTGGGATTTGACTCTACTTGTTAAACTGTATTGTTAAGGATATTATTTGATTATTTTTGATAGGGTTATGACGGCTTTATCATGCACATTGAAAAAAATGTATGCGATAATGTAATTGGTACATTGTTATATATAGAGGATAAGTCTAAAGATGAATTGAAATATCGTCAGGATTTAGAAGAAAGGAAAGTAAAGAAGAAACTTCACCTAGTGAAGAAGTCAACGTACATGTAAATTGTATCTACCAATTGTAATTTACACAATTTCTAGACATGACAAGAAAATTTTTTGTATAACAATTCATGAAATCAAAGTTCCAAATGGTTATGCTAAAAATATTACATACAATGTTAATATTCAATATGCAAAGTAGATTGGATTTAAGAGCCATGACTTTCATATTGTAATGCAACAACTTATCCCCATTGCATTACGAGGGCTCTCAAAAGATGTGGTGGTAAGATTTATAACTGATTAATATTGGTATTTTAGAAAGGCATGTACAACAAATATGCGGGTGTATGATCTTAAATGACTGTAGAAAGAAATACATATAATCATGTACCACTTGAAAATTATATTTCCACCAGCTTCTTCATTGTGATGGTACCATTGGTGATTCATCTAGCAACCAGAACAAAACTTGTTGAACCAGTGATTTATTTTATCATTACATATCTTGGCCCATTGAAGTCCCATGTGCATAATAAGGCTAGCTTAGAGGCTTTTAATGCTAAAGAAAACTCAACTCTTGAATTTGCACATTTTTATTCATGTTACCTTTGAGGTTTAAACTCTAATTAAGTCAAGTATTGTTGATGATGTCGCAACAAATAAGGGCTCCTTAAAAGCATTTGAAAAGTGTACATTATTTTCACAAGTAAGGAAGTCTCTTGGAAGTTTTAGTACATATACTATTATCTAAATGAGTTAGATACAAGTACATTGCTAAGTGTTATTTAATTGTATGGAGGTCATCAAATATTTAAAGTAAGTATCTTAATTCCTAATTAACATGCTATTTACTGTCCTTCAAATGAATTTTTATCAAATGTACTTATATAATAATAGAGTATGTTGCTGAACTAAGGAGACAGAGTCACCTAAGATGGTCATCATTGAAAGATACTGAGTATATGTAGCATGAAACATTTCATGATTGGTTTAGGCAACATGTCATCATCATAATTTTATCATATGCAATTTCTTTTAATTTGTTTGCTCATTGAATAGTTTTGAAAGAGAAAATGCGTATGTTGGCAAGAGGTCCCCTTGATAGACGTTACTGTCAAGTATCAATGATATAATGTCTATGGTCTTACCTTTAAGGCCAAATATAAACTACTTTAGAGAACCTAAATATGGGACCGTAATATATACCTAGTAGAGATGAATGCAATTGTCTTTTAACATTAAATACAAAACAAGTTTTTTGCAAAGATATCATTGAGACGGAGATGTAATAGATTTTCCATCCCTTGATAGAGGCATATAATTCCTAAATTCTTTGAGGTTCATATCTAATAGGAATAAAATTCATTCATGTATATTTTTTTAAAATTTTCAAGGCAAAATTATTAGCAAAAATATTACAATCACAAAATTCTTAAAAAAAACAATAATGGTATGTCAAAAAATACATATATTAAAAAAAAACTATATCAAAACATGTCCACATAATGGTATAGTTTTATTTCTTATCATATGATGATTCAATTTGAATAACTTATTAATATTCTAATATTAATTTAAAGATTTAAGGAGTTTTTTTTTATTTTGTCGACATTAATACATGAAGTACTTTGTATTTGAAAATTTATTATATGCACAAAAATAAAGCTGTAAAAATTTCTTTTACAATTTACAAAAGAAGGAAGGTTCTAGGCTTCTAAATATGTCACTCGGAATTTTGATTTATGTGTGGCCTTTTGATTTGGAGGATTTTGAGTCTTCAACCATGTCTATCCTTTCTATTATTTACATTATGAATTCTTGAAGACTTTTGCTTAAAAGTTGCTTTTGTAAACGGAAGTTTATCTTTTAATTGATTCTGACTTTCTTATTTATATATTGATTCTAAGATAAAATTAAGTACATAGAAATGGCGTTTAATTATGTATAATCATATTTTTAATATACCAAGGGTTTGTGAATTGAGAATTGGGGGAGACCGGGGTGGGGGGTTTCTCTTCCCACTAAGGTCTTTAAAATAATAAGATTAAGAAATATGGTTTATTCTTTTGAAAAAGATTTTTGTCACGGAGATAGCCCTCAATTATTGCCAACACCGTCGATTACTACCAATGGGTGGACAGTGCACCCGGGTGCACCATGAGCGATGTACATTTTCCATGTACGTGATGTACATTTTCCATGTACGTGATGTACATTCTACATAACTCACATGTGTACTATGTACATTTTTCATATACGTGATGTACATTTTTTTGGAGCGGGTGCACCTTCGAATTTGCGGATTACTACTTCATTAGTCCTTTATCATAATCCAAATAACTAGACATGTGCATTGGGTCGGGTCAGGCTCAGGATGGGTCACAAGCAAAACAGGTTGGGCCGGGCAAAAGAAAATGTAGAACAGGCTGAGCCGGGCCAAAGGAGATACATAACGGGCCGAGTTGGGCATGGTCGTCCAAAGAGATTATAGTTTTTATCTATAGAGGATGATAGTTTACATCTATCACCTTCAATCTTTGGTAGTAAACCATCAACAAGTAAATACCTAATAGTTTTTAAAAGTTTTGGAAATTATTGACCCATTAAAGACCCAATAAAACATGACCCTTTAAGAGACCGACCCATTAGACACATTATTTATTAGGCCCTTTTACAAACGGGCCGGTTAAGGGCTTTTAATGAGGCCCCTCCCATTTGAATTGGTCTAATCCAAACCCTCATTCTAATTCAATATTCAAGAGACATAAGGATTATAAAAGTGTGTATGTTAAGAAAAAAACTACATGTATTAAAATCTTAGTATAAGTAGATAAAAAAAAACTTAGTATACGGAAGAATTAAGAGGAGCATGAGTGGTATTTATCACGTCTGATATTTGTATAATATTTTTGAAAAATTCAAAATATATCTTTGAGATATGTTGTAATCACATCTCACAATATATAATTTATAATGTGTAATTTGTCATGTCTTTTTACAACTTTATTTGCAATAGTGCAACTTCATATCTAAATAGTACAACTTATAAAAATTAAGCTAAAACAACAAACATAGTGAAACTAAGTGCGACTTTATTTCATAATAGTGTAACTTCATATTTTATAGATACAACTTAATTTGCATATAGTATAAGTTTTAATTTTTAATAGTGCAACTTCATATTTTATAAGTATAACTTCATTTGTATATTGTACATATTCAATTCCCAAAAGTACAATTTCAAAAAAAAAAATTAAAAGTAAAACAACAAGGCCATGAAAAGTGATAAACTATGCACAATTTTATTTTCTAATAATACATCTTTGTATTCTATAAGTACGATTTAATTTACAAATAATATAATTTTTAATTTCATAATAGAGCAGCTTCATATCTAAAAGTACAATTTTATTTATAACTGTACAACTTTAATTCTCAAAAGTTTAACTTTAAAAAAATAAAAAATATTTACTGATTTATCCTTTGAGATATGCAGTGTTTTGCTTACCTTGGATATATATTCAGACCATCTCAATATTTTTTTACCAAAATTATCAATTTTCTTTGAAGAAAATTGCACTCTATTGAATGTTAAACAACATAAAGTAGTTCACAAAAATTTTGGTGTAGTTATATCATGATTGTATCTTAAATATGTTATATATTTGTGATTTTAGTTTAATATTTTTATTTGATTATGTATTTCTTAAATCATTGAGTATAATTGAATATAATGATTTAGAATTTAATTAGGCTTCCATGTAGAGTGTTGTTTGATTCTACTTCCCTTCTATATTATTATTATAAGTTGGCTTGATTGATTGAGCTGATTTAGTATTTTGGTGATACAAATTTTCTATCATTATTTTGAATACACTTGTTGTGCCTAAAACACTAAGCGATCAATGAGAGTTGAGAACGGGAGGTTTGCTCTTCCCGTTTTGGATCTTAGTATGAAATAATAAGATAGATTGCCATTGTGAGTAAATTTAGAGTTCTTTTTTCCTCATATCTCATAGTAGTATTATTCTTCATAGAAGTATACCTTTCGATTTAATGTCTGTTGTATTAATTATTTTTCGAAGACCTTGAAACTTATTTAATGTAATTTATGTTATATATATATATATATAAGTTAAAATAAGAAGAGTACTTAAAGTGAAAAGGATAAGAAGACATCTTACTCTTCATCTCATAAATCCACTGCATGATATTTCACTTATACATAGTGACCATTTTTTAACTCATAGTGATTAAGTAATTTTTTCACTTATAGCTAGTGACTATTTCTATTGTTATATTTACTCTTTTTATCGTTATAGTGACTTTTTTTTTAGTATTATACTAATTCTTTTTTCACGTAAAATCTCTAACGTTAGATCTTATCATTTGAATGAATACGGTGTACTTGACTCTGCAATTGTGTTTCTAAAGTATGTTGAACTTCTTCTTAAATAAAGAAGCTATTTCTGAGAAACATTCAGTCAAAAAATTGTAGAAGTATAAATGTTGTAAAAGTATAGCTTTTCCAACCTTTTTCTTCTAATGAAGCCTATAAATATTTCCTCTTTTGTGTTCCATTGCAAATTCTTTTAGTCTCCGCCACCAAATTGTAGCCAACCTAAAATAGCTTGGTTAGATGCATGGTTTGGACATTTTGATTTCACCCAGTGTAATTCCCATTCCATTTGGTCTTTGTTATCATTTAATTGGCGACTTATACTTTGACCCAATTCATCGCCTACGTGCCCTTTACTCCGAAGAACACTTGCCCCCGTCTTACCGAGTTATTCAGGGCTTCTTCCTTGAGTAGTCCTGTCATTTAAAAAAAAATTGAATAAATTTGTTGGTACTGTTTCACAAAATTGATGAAATCATGGTAAATGTTTCATGAACATTGAATGAAATGGCAGATGTCATTTATGTCCAGCTATATGAAATGGTAGAATTTTATATCAATAAATCGATTTAAATGAAAATAGGAAAATAAAAATAATAACAAACATGGATATTGCATTAGGGATGTCAAAATTTGACATATGTGAAACTAACTTGTACTCGACCTGGTAATGACCTAAGAAGTGAAACCTATAAACCGACTCAACCCGACTTGAAATCAACCCGAAACTGATTAGACATGACATTACCCAAACCCGATATGCATCTAGCCTAATTGCGATCTGACCCGTCAAAGACCCGATCTGAAGACAACCTAACCAAAATAGACCTGACCCAAAGAAAACCAAAAATTGATTTAACATGATGAATAACTAATATGACCTAACTTATAATAACTATTAATTCGGTTTTATCTGACCTGTTAACAACCTGATTGACAAAATATTATTAACTTATATTTTTTTTACCCGATTTGAAAACTATACTTTTATAATAATTCAAATGTATTTTCTTTGGAACTAAACTCAAATTTTAACAGACTTCCTAAATATTATGAACAATCGCAAAATTATAACTATATTAGTCTTATAACTATCTAATAAATGTCATCAAATTTTGACTTTCCAACATTCACTAATTTAAAATTAGTGGCATAGACAAAATAATTTTACATTTATAAGTATATCATTAGTTTCCAACTTTATTTCCATCATTCACTAAATTAAATTGCCATAAAATACAAAACTCATTTCCATCATATTAACTTTCAATTATATCATATTTGATTATTTTTTATGTTTCTTATTAAATTTGATCCGAATCTATACATGTAATTTATGAGAATAAACTATATTAATATGATGGACTTGTCCTTATTCATTCATAGTATAAATATTTTAAGTTCTTGACCTATATATTTATGTGAACTTAACCCCTTATGTTATAACTTGTAAGTATATATATATATATATATATATATATATATATATATAATATATATATATAATATATATATATAATATATATATATATATTAACAATTACACATTTATAAATATATCAATACTACTTAGTATTTCAAATTGATATGGTTCGATCAAATGTACAATATTTAGATGATTATCCAAATTTGAGTTTATTTGAACTATATATGACATTTAGATGATTTAGAAATATAAAAGACATTAAAATATAGAAAAATATATATTATGTGTAAACATTATGATCTTAGGAATAGAAATAAAATTATAAAAATACCCCTTGATATATTTATACATGATATAAATTAGAAATTTCTCTATCCATGTGCAATATTTGAAGAGGTTTGAAACTCAGTCTTAGCACAAGTCAAGCTTGAAGATGGTCATGTAGCCCCGTTCCTAAGATTTTTAGCGCTGACAAATATAAATTTAAAGTTTGTAACTAAAAACAACCCTAAAATTTATATCTTACACACACTATATAAGAATGTTGATTTCTAGAACTCTTTGAAGCTATTTGCTCTTGACTGAAGTTGTTTGCTAAACTTTATGCAACAGTTGTTTGAAAATGCTTTTATTTTATATAAATGCTTTAGATTTAGTCTTATTCACTTGAACTTTCTTTTTTGTTGAGTGAAGTTTAAGCTCTTATAAGATGATTTTTTTGAATGGAATGCTAGATGTCTAGATGCTACTTTTAGATGTATCTTGCATAGTTACATTAATAAATTCAAACAATTTA
Organism: Dysphania ambrosioides; assembly: GCA_026401315.1. Classification (NCBI taxonomy): domain Eukaryota; kingdom Viridiplantae; phylum Streptophyta; class Magnoliopsida; order Caryophyllales; family Amaranthaceae; genus Dysphania; species Dysphania ambrosioides. Next base: position 20,435,042 of record CM048667.1, read on the forward strand.
GACAAGTTATATGAGATTTAGAGTTGAAATTAATGAAATTTCTATTTTCTTCAACTTTTCCAAACTATTAAAATCTTTTAGATTAGGCCAAATGAAAGATTATATATTTATCAAGATGTTTATTTACTTAGGGAAACTAGGTTAGAATTCTATTAATTGTTTGAAAAAGAATTCTTTATCTATATTTGAAGGGATGAGGTAGCTTAAGGGTCTCGAGAGCCCCTAAATTAGTATAGTCAACATATATAAATTATTTAATCCTAAGTCACTCGTCTCTAGACTCAAAAAGTAGAAAATTATATTTCTTTTTGATGTGGTTGGAAAGTTTTTGTTGATAAAAATTATTATGAGTCGCACAATTAAAAAAATTTTACCCAAAATCTAAACTTCTCCTTCAAATTAGCTATATCACAAATCAAAATACTAAATCCAACAAATAAATCCATTACAACATTCAAAAAATATGTAAAAAAATTTATCCAAAAAAATATAATAAATAAAATAAAAAGAATCCAATATAATCACTATAATCCAATTAATAACTGACAATATTAACTCAAAAATTTTTAAAAATTATCAAAACATAATCATCCAACACATCAATAAGAAAAAACACTAACCTTCAATCTAAAAAAACAACAAAGAAAGATGGCGATGGAGGGAGAGATTGTAGATGGTGGCTATTTAATAAGAGAGATAGATTGGTGGTAGTTACTAGAAGAATGGTGCTTCTTAATAGTAATGATGATTGATGAATCATTATTGCTTCCGTTAAGCCCCTTGTTTATCTTAATGTTTTTTTTTCTTGTTGCCATGATATGAATTGACTAAATTATAAATTGTGAAATAGAGGAATTCAATGTAAAAGGTTGGATAATATGAAGAGCTGAAATTATGAAGAGGATCGGAGGAATCAAAGAAAATAAAGTTGTGAATTAGAGAAGAGGGACAAGAATATAGAAGGTAGAAAATGGAAGGTTAAAAATCCAAGGCTGATGCTCATTGTGATTTATACCCCACTACCCAAAAAATCAAGAGTTAATTTTTTTTAAGTAAACATGGATTGATATTTTTGGGCCTTAGGCCACTACACTCGGGGCCTAGTGGCCTACCCTCAAAATTGGACTTGCATCACCCATTAAGAGGAATGACCAACATTGATTACCATGATAGCTAGCCCATCTAGAACAATGAGGGATGCTAGATCATATACACCTTGGAAGATATATTATCATCATAAGCTATATGAGCAAAAGGGATAGGTCAACAATGTTAAGGAAGTCCACGATGCCTATGAAGAGTATTCGGGTCTCAGAGATCATGGGTTCAATGTTGCCCTATGGACCACAATAAGGTGGATAAGGAAGAGTACCCCACTTGCCAACAAGAAAGATCAGTCCAAGTGACCTATGTGAATTCCATCACTTTCATGATCTCCAAAAAAAATATTTATTGAGTTAAATTAAAGAAGTAGGTAAAATTTCTCTTAAATAAAGGCGCAAATAGGATAGTGCAGGCGAGTGCACCACGCTAACTATTTAATCGGTTCAAAACGCAAGGAACATTAATATAAAACACATATAATATTAATTAAGGGAAGTATGCAATGAACACGGAGAGCAAATGCAATGAATGCGTTCATTACACTGTACCCGATTCATTTCAATGTATTCAATACACGTACACCACTATCGAAAATATTATGTACATTACTTGATATGTAAAACACATCACTTATAAGGTACTTGTTCATTACAAATTCATACGATTTTTATTTGTGTCATTATGATTATAATATGCAATACAAAATTTAAATTTACATATCATTCTTAGAAATGTACATATATATTGTACATTACATAAACAATTGTTGTTGTACATCTTATAGATTTTAATGTATATTTCTTATAAACTGAATGTAAAGTGTAAGTACTTTCAATTATCATAATGTATTGTTTATGGAAAGAAGGAAACTAAAAAGTCATTGTCAAAAAAAATATGACATCATACAAAAATAAATAATGAAACGTTGGGAGAATAAGAATATGGATTCCATGTGTTTTATTTTAGGGCTTCCCTTTATGGATTCCATTTTATTTTCTTTTGATATTTCATTTCAAATGTACAACATACTCAACTTAAATGTACATTATTTACATTTTTAATGTGAATTGTTCACATTTCAAATGTACATATACAAATCCATGTGCAACAATTTTTTCACTATGTACAACAAGATTTTTAATGTATAATATTTAACTTAAATGTACATTATTTACAATTCTAATGTACATTAAATTCGATCAAATGTACATTTTACTAACAGTCTTTCTAATGTACATTTCATTTACAAGCATTTTTTCACCAAGCATGTGCACCGGCATATTTAATGTACATTATTCACATTTCTAATATTCATTATAATCAAATCAAATGTACATGTAAAATTTTGTATGCAACATTTTCACATTGTGTAACCAGATGTTTAATGTACAAACTATTCACCTATGATGTATTTTACTTACATTGCTAATGACCATTACCTATGAATTAAATGTACATGTAGAATATTTGATCTTCATTTCATATGCCAATAATTTCTCTCCTAACATGTGCATCATTATGTTTAAAGTAAAAAAGACTCCATTATAATGTACATTATTCACATATATGATATTCATTACAAAAAACTCAAATGTACATGTAAAATTTTTATTTTGAATGTCATATGCCTGCAATTTCAGTGAGCATAAGCACCAAGATATTTAATGTACATAATAGTCAATACTAATGTACAATAATCTTATTTTTGTTGTTCATTATTATCAAACCAGATGTATATGTATAGTAAATATAACATGCCAGCAGTTTCAGTTTAAGCATGTACACTAAATATACTCAATGCTAATGAAAACTGAAGAGTTACATCACTGGGAATTGTGCTAATAATGAGTGCATCTACGTGGGAAAACCTAAAACATATGTTGGCAGTTTACATTAGAGAAGTGACGATTTGGTTTCCGCAGTTAATGATTTATGATTTTTGGGGGAAACTTTACACTGCCCATGTTCATTACACTTGACCATCATGTACATTACATTTTTCACACATTAAATGTTGCACGTGTTTTATATATTAATGGGTTGCATTTTGATCCAGGTGCACAGTCATCACTATACACCCGCCTGCACTGTCCAGGCGTTGAAGTAGAGGCTTTTAAGAGATTTACTTAGTGAAAAGGACAAGGAAACTTTCAACAAAGAGCCAACAAGGGAATCTACACTAGTATTAAAGTCATCTTATACTACATTCTGACATGTGTGAGCTAAGGGTATCTAGTAGGAGAAATTCCTAAGTATAAGGTGAAATTCAATACCATTGATGCACGCCCCCTTATGTGTTATTTAGATGGACACTTACAAAAGTGGGGGTGAATTGAAAGTTAAGGGAATTTTCAATTTTTGCGGAATTAAAACAACTGGAACAGATAAATAGAAAGGAACAAAAGGGTTTTTTCATGTGAAAACTCTTGTGCTCATCCCAAGAGAAAAAACCACGACCCTACTCCGGGATTTTCAACTATTCACTATTAGGCAGTACCTGATACACTCTACTAGAATTTTTCCCTCTCTCTGTGTAGCACCCCGATAATTCCCATTTTTCCGAAACCCAAACCTTTAGGAACTACCGGTGTGCTACCGCCACGTGTTCAAATGTTAAAGCTATAAAAAAGAGTTTTGCAGCGGAAAACCAAAAGACTTTTGAAATAACATTAAACGTAAATCAACTCCTAACATAACAAACTGGAACCTCTACGACCCTTATTGTAATATTCCAAATAACGTTTACCTCTAATCCAAATCCAATAGTTTAAAACCAAATCAAACAAACATAATTTATTCTTAAATCTAAATTAAAATAATGTTCCTCTCAAACCCGCCCATGCATAAATGCTCATTTAGATACCTGTTAATAATTTGCTCCCCAATAATACAAATGTTAGTATTGGATCATCACAGTGTTTTTATAGGCAAAAGTCATGACCAAAAACACACAAGACACGTAATCAGCAAGCTAAGTACATGACCAAAAACACACAAGACACGTAATCAGCAAGCTAAGTACATACAATTTACAAAGTATAGCAGCTGAACTGATAATTAAATAAGAATAATTATAAAATGTAAGAACGTATCACGTAACATTTTACTTGACTGACACGATAAATTGATTAATGATTTGGATTAAGCAATAGACTAGGTTGTCTCCCCCATGTCCTGATTAGGACATCAAATAAATAAATAACATTGTTTGCATGTTTACATGTGTGTGATGTGGTGATTGTGTATATTGAGTTTAAATAGTAAATCACGTAAAGAGAAAGAGGATAAGCAATAAAACTCTAGGCTAGTGCACGTCTAGAGTATTGACAATCAGGGATTGAAGTTTCACGGTGTATTATCCGTTGCTTTTATTGGAGGCCGTGTGATCTACGAGTCTCTCTTTTATAAAATTTTAAACTTAAAATTGGGGTTAGTTGAGATCTCATCTAGCTATGGTGACAGAGTCGCGCCCGTTTACCATCTGGATTTTTATACTGTATTTTGATACTCTCCGACGGGAGTGCATGAGTTATTTATTTATTTGATGTCCTAATTAGGATATGGTGGAGACAACCTAGTCTATTTCTTAATCTAAATCATTAATCAATTTATCGTGTCAGTCGAGTAAAATGTTGCGTGATACGTTCTTACATTTTATAATTATTCTTATTTAATTATCAGTTTAACTGTTATACTTTGTAAATTGTATGTACTCAGCTTGCTAATTATGTGCCTTGTGTGTTTCTTGTCATGGATTTTGCCTATAAAGGACAATGTGATGATCCAATACTTACATTTGTATTATTGGGGAACAGATTATCATCAGGTATCTAAACGAGCATTCATGCATGGGCGGGTTTGAGAGGAACGTTATTTTAATTTACATTTCAGAATAAATTATGTTTTTTTTATTTGGTTTTAAACTGTTGGATTTGGATTAGAGGTAAACGTTATTTGGAAGATTACAGTAAGGGCCGTAGAGGTTTCAGTTTGTTATATTAGGAGTTAATTTACGTTTAATGTTATTTCAAAAGTCTTTTAGTTTTTCCCTGCAAAACTCTGTTTTATAGCCTTAATGTTTGAATACATGGCGGTAGCACACCGGTAGTTCCTAAAGGTTTGGATTTCGGAAAAAATGGGAATTACCGGGGTGTTACACTCTCACTCATGATCCACTCTAAAGACTGAGTTTTTTTTCTCTTCTCTTTACACCGTTTGACTTAGCTCTAAGTCACTCACTCTTCTCTCTCTTAAACTTAACTCTAAGTTCTACAACTCACTATTCCTATTGCATAACTCTATATAATAATCTTATACAAAGAAAATTACAATTAAATTCTAAGGCACGTAGGAAGGAAATAAATGGAACAAGCTCAGCTTGAAGATAGCTACAAAAACTTTAAAATATTTTCGTAAAAAAAAATCAATGTTTTGGTTAGTGAATTGCATTTAAGAAGTGAGGAAATAAGGTGCTTATAAACACATTTTCACAAGTACAGCTCTCCTACAACTTTACATAAAATGAGAAAGATGAAGTACAAAATTAGTTACCCATTGTTTACGTTATAAGTAGGGTTAGGCTAACTACTTTGTACTCATACATCCTTTTCATTGTTGTCCAAAAGTCCATCATTTGCATGGAAGTAATTTAGGGAAAAGACGTGAGAAACTTTGCTGAAAGTCTTCTTGTTTGATAAAACCAAGATTGCTAAGATTTTTACTTTCCAAGTTTCCAAGATAGAAATCCCTTTGAAAACATATTTTAATGTTAAGTTTGATCCATATATCCCCATCATATGTACTACATGATCCCTAGCAAACTCATGCGTGGGCTACTCTTTTCTCCACGAAGCTTGGGCTTCACTCAAAGTCTAGTGAATAGCTCCAACATAACTTTGGAACAACCCACCGTGACAGGTTGGAACTCCTCATCAAGCTCCATCAAAAGTGATGCATTGCTTCTGCATTTCATTGAGTGCTTCCTTCTCCTTACGGGAAGAATAAGTAAAGTTATTGTAGCTCATCATTCCTCTGCTCCTACTTCGAAACTCATGCAATGGTCTACACACAACTATACAAAGAATATATTAGGAATAGAGTTTGTCATTGCCAAAACACTTAGAGGAATTAACATAATGTAATCATGGGTTGATCGTGGAATCACATCATGAAGCTAAGGTTATCTCTTCAACTTTCCATCGATGTATCAACTTCCCTGCCAAATTTGGAGTTAGGGAGATCATTTACGAGTAGGAGATGGCAAGTAAGTGTTATTACACGACACATAATTTGTTAAAAGATGTCAATATAATAATTATAGACTGATCCAATAGCTTAAGAGCCTAAAGATTGATAATTAGATGAGATTGTTGTAGATGTATCAAAGCTTGACCAAACAATATTAAGATAGGTCATCCTTATTAGGGCCATTAGAAGAAAAAAAACTCGTTATTTTTCTTAATTAAACCTAATGTTCACCCTTTTTGTAGGCGTCACAAAGACATGATAGGATTCAACGTAAACGTCATCACCTATAAGCTTAAGGCAAACCCTAACCACCAACTTGTTAAGCTAGAAAAAAGGAAGTCTATACATAAAGGCACCAAATCATCGATGAGAAGGTTTGGAAGCTCAACAACATTGGAAAGGTAAAAGAAGTAAATTAAGTATCTAGATTGATTGGCTGATGTAGTCATTATCCGTAAGAAGAACAACAAATGGAGGGTATGCATCTACTATAATGATCTCAATGAGGAATGCTCTAAGGATCCATTTCCTATACATGACATAGACTCAACAGCTTATGTGACAATAGGGCATGAGTTGCTAACACACGCTTATTCGAGATACATTCATATTCTTATGCATCCTAACATTTTAAAAAAAGGTTGTCTGAATATATATATATATATATATATATATATATATATATATATATATATATATTTGAGATATGCAATAGTGTATATCTAGAAAGATAAATCAATAATTTCCTTTTATTTTTTTGTTCAAGTTATACTTTTAAGAATTGAAGTTGTACTATTAAAAATGATGTACACTTATAGAATATTAAATTATACTATTAAGAAATTGGAAATTATACTATTTGCAAATAAAGTTCTACTTATAGGATATGAAATTACACTATTGGAAAATAAGTTTGTATACAGTTTCACTGTTTTCACATGTCCTTATTATTCGGGATACAACCAATTTTTATGTATCCTAACAATTAAGAAATTAATAACAATATTCATAACCAGCAAAGGAATATTATTATAATGTCATGCCTTTTGGTTTAAGAATATAGGTGTAATGTCCTAGAGACTTGTCAACAAGATGATCTAGGAGGAACTACGTATCATGATTGAGGTTTACATCAATGACATATTGGGGAAATTCAAGAAGTCTAGAGATGGATCACATTAATCATCTTCAACAGGCCTTTCCCCTCCTAAGAGAATGTGGTAAGAAACTTTACCTTACTAAAATTTCTTTTGAAGTCTCTATAGGTGAATTCCCTGGCTATATTGTGAGATAACATAGTTTGGAGGCGAGCCTGAAATCAAATCAAGGTGATCATTGACATTTAATCACATAGAAAGGTTAGAGAGGTACAAAATTGATAGGATAGATGCATGGTTGCACTTAATCACTTTATATCAAAATCTTTCAACAAGTGCCATTTGTTTTAAAATGTTTTGAAGAGAATCAAAGGTTTAAAATGGTTTGACGACCACAAGTAAGCTTTGAAAGATTTGAAAACTATTTGATGTTGCCACCATTCCTATCAAAACTCTAAGAGGGTTGTAGACGAGAAATTGCATCTACCCCGTGTCATTAGCTAATGACGAATCGACCCTTCCATGTGGATCTAGTTTGGCTCAAGGTTGAGTGTGAAGAAACCCAAAGAGCCATCAAAGAACTTAAAACCTTAAATTGCCCAAATAAAATTAGGCTCAAGCTTCTCACATTCGCCAAACACAAAACTCAAAAATCCCCTAAACACATCCTTATTAAGCAAACCCCTAAAACTATCCTAAGCGAAAATTTTTGGAGCATTAACGCTGAAACTTGATGCCCATGCCTCGTGTTTGATGCTCAAACTCAGCGTTTGGCACTCAGATTAGAGGTGGAAAAAACTGACCCAACACACCAACCCAACCTAACCCAACCCATTTATAAAGGGCTCGGTTGAAATTTTTAACTCAATCAATTAAATGGGTTAACCCAACCCAACCCGATTAATAAACAGGTTAGGTCGGGTTAAAATTTCCAACTCAATTTCATCACAACACGACCTGTTATTAGTGAGTTTGACTTTTATATATGGGTCGGGTTTAATTAATGCGGATTATAAACTCAAGTCATAACTGCCACCAACCAAATCTAGTTTCTACTTTCTATTTGCATTCTACCGCTCTGCCTCTTCACTCAGTCTTTGATTTTTCATTTTTTCTTCTCTTCGTGCCTTCTTCAGCTCTTGTTAGTCCTCTCTACCTCTTATTCACTTCTCAGTGCTCTCTACCTCTTTTTAAAATATTGTGAAACTTTTTAATGTGATTGTATTAAGACTATGTTAAGATTTAAGATTTTTTATTTTACATTGTTTAGAACTTGGAAAATTAAAAACTCAAATGACTTTTACTTATGAAATAAGTTGGGTTGGATTGGGTCAACTCAAACGCATAGCAGGTTGGGTTGGGTTGAAATTTTCAACCCATTTAATAAATAGGTTGGGTTTGGGTTGACATATTTCAACCCGAACCCAAAAGGGTTGAACCTGAACTTAACCCAACCCAACCCATTGCCACCTCTAACTCAGAGAACGGTCTTTTTTACCCGTAAATAACCCAAAATTTTATAAGCAAAACATTATGGAGTATACAATCAATCATTACAACATATAAGCATCAATCTAATTTTGTGTTGCTAAACACAAAAGTCAATGTGAAACAACTGGAACAATGAAGAGTTACGTTTATGTCACAGGTTTATATTTGGTTGGTCTCCGAGAGAAATAATATGTGTATTTATGGATTCTATTGTTAGGGAAGGATTAAGGCTAGACAAGTAATTGAATTTGTTAGTGTCATATTTTCAAACTAGTCTTCTTCTACTAGCGGACTAATATATGACTTTTCTAAAAAAGGCACATTTAAAAATTAAGGTAGAAGTTAGAAAATGGTGAATAAGTTTAAGTCATTTTGAAAATCGGACTTTAGTAAGGTTATCATTGTTAGTTTCTCTTTTTCCCCATGAAGTAAGAATGCGATATCTATAACAACCGAATCAACACCTAACTACTCAGTAAAAGTATTCTTTACGAGTTAATATATTTATTCGTACTATTGTAAATAACTAATTTAATAAGCCATACTTTCTCCATCGCTAATCAATCGCTATTTATAATACTTATATTGAATAATATATAAAATAAGTTTTTATAACTTTTATTAATATATAATAAGAAATAATTACGGTCTTGTGTATTGATAAATATGTAGATCGAAGTGTATCAATTCTTTTAAGATGGAGGGAGTAGTAATTGTCAAAATTTCCTACAATTGCAAACTTTTGTCATAGTAGTTTATTTTAATTAGCAAAGTAAGAGAATGTTAAATTCAATCATACAAAAAAAATTTTTGATGGATCCAAAAAGTCAACTTTAACCTACAATTCAAATTTAAACTAGTGGACATTTAAAGTTTTAAAACCACATACATATAATTACGGAGAATATAGATATTTTTTTTATTTAAAGATGGTAAGAAACCCAAAAGTTAAGGAAAATGTAGATTCAATATATGTACATTTGAAGAATGGGAAAGTATACGAGTAAATAATTCACTGGATATAAAGAAAGCACAAAGTATTCAAGTAAAATTGTTATAGTTAAGTCATTAATCACTCATTACACACCACTAAATTTCGTTTCATCCCTATCAAAGTCTTTAAAAGGGATAGGAAAGTTGAAAAAGTTGCAAATCCCTATCAAAGTTGCAAAAGGTATCTCTGAACGGATCAAACAAAATCCAAATCCGATCCGACAAGTTCGCGGACCTTAATTTTGGATCCGAATCCGACTTCGAATCTGCAAACTCCGACTCTGATCCGTCGGACCTTTGAATCCAATCTGATCGTCGGACATCCGAATCCGATCCGTTGGACCTTCGAATTTGATCCAAAATTTGATATTTTCTTACCTATATTTTTTTTTGTTAATTTCATTACTAAAACTGTAATTCATTTATAAAATATAAAGTAAATTAAAAAAATTATACAACACAAGCAAAAGTACCATGTTTTTTATTTATAAGTTTATTTTTTTGGGTTATTATATTTGGACTTTTTTAAATACTAGCCTTGATACTACTCATTCGAATCGGATTATTGGAGTCGGATCACAATTGGGTCGAATGTAATACAATATCCGAATCCGACCCATTTTCTATTCGGAGTTGGCGTTTTTTTTATCGGATTTAGAGTTTTTTAAACGGGGTTTGAATCAAACTTTTTTCCTTCGAATCCAATCGAACTCGATTCAAATTCACATTGAATTGTCATCCGTGCGTGCTAATTGCCAAGCCCTACTTTCCGTTAATTATTAAATATGAAGGCAGTGAAGCCCTAGCAAAGATATAGAGTGCTGCAGTTCACATGGCAGTCAACCTCACCTTTTGTCTGTTGTTGGTATTGCTGTGCTACTTTATGATTATTGGAGCACTTTGAATCAGTTGTAAGTTTTGTACTTTTGTATACGCTATATATTGTGGATAATAAAATTGGGCATACCGTTTATAATAAGCTAAGCTCAATTATCTAATTGATCACATTAACTTATGAGGCTTTCTATAAATTATTGTACATATATAAAGGGTTATTTTCATGATTTCTTTTTTGTATCTGAAATTATTATTTTTATACACGAGATCGTTGTTTTTGTACCCGATAGGGTAATTTTCGTAATTTTATTTCTATACCTTAGATTATAACATATATATCTAAAATAATTAATATCACATATATATGACATAATAACACATATATGTAAAGTAATAAGACCTATACCTTAAATCTCTGTAAAATATTTTTAATAATACCTATATCTGATTTGTAGAGCCGTACATGGAGGTGTGAGTAGCGGAACAAGATAAATACAATCTCTACTGGTTATTTTCTTGGTATGTTTTATGAATCCAACTTTTAATTATTGGACATGTTATTTTATTGTGATTTGATCCTAATTAAAGTTAGGACATGTTGGATTTCTGTCATATTTGAGTCAGGTAATGTCAAGTTAAGTTCAGATTTAGCTCGGGTATGTGGTGGATAATTTTGGGTTTAAGTCATATTTAGGCCGGATTATTAGATGGATAATTATCAAGTTGGCTAGTTTTGGATTCAAATCAAATTTGAAATCTTCAATCAATTACTTTCAAACTTAGGTTAGATTTGGATTGGATGGCTATCGAAAACATATCATATTAATACATATCTACGTTACTAAACTAATAATATTGTTTCAATTCTTCATATTTTTAGTATTATAAATAAATTAAGCATTAGCCTTTAGTCTAATTTTAACAAGTCATACATGTTTCAATCAACTTTAAATTTGATAAAAATTAGGTTTAGTTCATTTTTAATTTCAATTAAGTGTTTAGTCTAGTCAATGACCAAATAATCACTGACAATAGGTTGGACAAAATTAGTTTATAGGTTATCACAACTTTGGTTAATAACGGTTTAGTTCAACAATGGATCAAAATATAAAATGGGTCACGAGTCATATAGGTTGGGTACGATCCATAACATGTTGTACCGAGTTATAATCAATTTCAAGTTATAATTAGGAAGGGTATCATATTGATTAAGCATCATTGTCAAGTCGGTTATTAATTTCTATCGGGTCGAGTACTGGTTTGACTTCGGATAATATATTATCAGGTTAATTAAATCGATCGTCGGTTAATAACAAATCGAATTTAGGTCGTGTTACATGTTATCGATTTCATATATGAAAAAGTCTAATTCAAGTTTCAGGTTGGTAATTCAGGACGAGTCAATTGTTGATAGCTCTAGTTCTAATTATAAAGAGGTAAGATCAAAATTGAGAGATTTTTTATCTTATTATATAGGGAAATCATATTTATTTTTGAAATAAATGAAATTACAATAGGGATTTTAAGTGTTCGATCATGCTAAATCTTAAATGAGCTTTTAATTTTTTTTGTTCGAGTTTGACTTGTTATAAAACAAACAAGATTAGATCGAGCTATGCCGCTTGAGCTTGATCTTTTGTATTGTAAGTTCAAGCTTGAGTTTAAAAGAGCTTTACAACTCAACCTTTCTATGAAGATAAAGCACCAATTTCAATAGCAAAACAACATTAAAAAATCTCAACCTACAAAATTTGAACTTTATAAATATAGGAAATGATATTTACACTTTTAAAGTAATAGAAATTAAAAGGGTGTAACTCATACTAGAAAAAAAGGTAGAACACTAGAACATAAAGGGAAAAAAAATAAAAACTTATTATTTAGCAATAAAAAAAATTTAAAAGTTTGTGGATAAACTTATTTTTATTGCTAAATAAAAGCTCATGCGATAACTTATTTTTATATAATGGCTGATTAATTCATAAATTGGACAATAATGATGTTTATAAGTCATTGTAAAATAAAATATATGAGATAATGATTATTAAATGTGTATTATCGTATCAAACTAGTAAAAGATATGTATCTTTAGTGTATCATATCAATGTATGATATGTATCATTGTATTATGACTGTTATCTATATCAATCATCTATATTAATGCATATATATCATATAAATATATAACCAATTTGATGATTGAATTATTATATCAAATATAAAAAGTATCAAATATAAGATGTAGACATATCTATCAAACAAACTCAAATTCGGATAATCAATTGAGAACCAATCGATTGTTTTCATAAAGAAATTGAGAACGATTTCGTGTTTTATTTAAGTAAGAGGCCGAAATTATTAGGTTTTTTTTACATTGAAGTTTAAAAACCTCAACACAAAGTGGCCTAAAATGCACATCCCTCACTCCTAGGCCTTCACCTCATTAATTGTAAGCCTTGTACATTCAAGTAGATGATAGTTCAATTTCACAAGAGCAATACAAATAAATAAATAAAAAATGCAGCCATATATTGTTTAAAAGCTGGCCACTTCTTTTCAAAAAAAAAAAAAAAAAAAAAAAAAAAAAAAAAAAAAAAATCCAAGGAAAAAACCCAACTGAAGCATTAACAATGGTATATAAATATGAAGGAGATTTTTAAATACGCAATAGTGAAAGTGTCATTTCAAGGGTCTCGAAGATGCGCTTTCTATAGCAAATGCTCAATTATGAATGCAAAACTTTAGATGAAAATCACATAACTTAATTATGGTATCTTTTTACTTTTGTTCATTAATTTTTTTTTTTTTTTAATTTATTCACATATATAACCAACATAGTAGGATGAGCGTGCAACTCTGAAAAAAAACAAATGTCTCATTCATCCCATTAATAATACCTCCTTTCACAAGCCTTCCCCCCTCTAATCCCATCTTCACCCTCCTTTTATTTTTTAATTTCCCTTAAAAATCACAAGAAAGTAAAAGAGATAAATTCAGCTGTTAATGGAGCCTGAATATATTTGTGTGAATTCCCATTTTTAGCCTTCACTTTTCAGCCAAAAGTGTCCATTCTATGTAAAAAAAAAGGGTATAATTTGATAAAAAAAATAAAGAGATATATATTTTTTTATGAATTATTTCTTGCATTTTTACTATTTAAGAGAAATAAATAGACGTTGAGGAAATAATTAAATGGGTTTCTACTTTTATAAGTACCCAACAAGAAGGGCTAACTCACTTTCCATTTTGTTGTTGCAGAATTTCCGATTATTTCACAGTTCTTCCTCAGGTGAGTTTTAAGCTTCAAGTATCAACCTATTGAATCCAAATTTAGTTCTAGCTTCACTTCTTATGTTATTTCTCTATCCTTTCCCTTAATCGAAAACTCGAACACGTTCTTAATCGAACGTGTTCGAGTTTATCTTAGTCTTTTATAACAGACTAACAAACATAAGATAACACAATAAGACTAAGATAACACAATAAGACTAAGATACTATTATGTTATTTTATGTTGTGTTTTTTTTTTTGTTATTGACATTTTTTTTATGTATAATATATGGTCAACTTTATACGGAAAAGCTAAGCCATCATGGAATTTCAACCCAAAGCAATGGAAGAAGGCACACCCTCAAGCCAGAGAAAGACGGGGAGGGGGAAGATCGAGATCAAGCGGATCGAAAACACGACGAACCGACAAGTGACCTTCTGCAAGAGAAGGAATGGTTTGCTTAAGAAAGCCTATGAATTATCCGTCTTGTGTGATGCTGAAGTTGCCCTTATCGTCTTCTCGAGCCGCGGCCGGCTCTATGAGTATGCTAATCATAGGTATCTTTATATATATATATATATATATATATATATATATATATATATATATATATATATATCCCTCTTGTGATTTATGAATTGCTAACTTTTTTTCTTTTGGCAATTTTTGATGTTGATCAAGAGGGTTAAAATTTAGAGTTTAAAAAAATTGTGTTCCAATCTTTCAGTTTTTTTTTTTTTTTTTTTTTTGTCTGTTAAAGAGCCCAACTTTCTCAAAATGAGGCATTTGTTTTACTTCTCTGAGAAACAGAAGCATAGATCTGGATGTAATACAAGGTAATAACATAAGTTTGAAAAGCTAATTTGCATCATATAGCAGCCCAAAAAATGAATTATATGTACAAAATAAATATGGGTAAAAAACACTAAGAAAAATTGGGAAAGTTTTGTAGGACTATGATATCAACTTTCCTAGATAAGCTCTTCTCCATTGCTGCTAGGACCTCCAATTCTTTCTTTCTCTAAGTGAAAGTACAAACTTGCCCATGATTTGTGATGCTGGGGGGGGGGGGGGGGGGGGGGGGGGGGGGGGGGAGGGTAGGCCTTGTATCCTACCAAAGTTGTCACACTTGGATTAGTCCATTACCCTCCCACAACCCCATCTCTTGACACTTCCTTAATAGCTTGTCAGTTTACCCAGAAAGCTAAAACAAAAGGACACCCAGAAAGTTTGTGTTCAAAACCCCCATCTCAAAAAAAAAAAAAAAAAAAAAAAAAAATCATATTAGTTCTAGTAGATAAGATATAGAGTGCCTCAAATATATGTTAAGGATTTCGTTCAGGCGTTTCATCGAACTTGTAGCGTGTGTAACTAAATTAGGAATTTTTTTGAAATTTTTAAATTTTTTTTTTCATGTTGAATATATCTTAAAATAATAAATTTTCTTGCCTATAATTAGATGGGTCTAAAAAATGTTGTCTACACGTGAAGGGTATTTTTTTTTAAGTCAGCAAATTAGCCAAAATTAGGGCTTGGAAAACACACCCACTTAACATGTTTGAGGGATACAATTAATTGCAAAAACTCAATTTTAGGTAAAGTGTGTCAAAATCAGTGACAAAACAAAGGCTATTAGTTAAAAAAACATAACCAAACTTAGTGTAAGGTTTCTCGATTAGGTTCTCCTAATTTTACAAATATTATTTCTTAATTAGGGTTTTAACACAGTATATTATATTATATATTGTGTATAAATGTGTCATCATAAAAATTACAAAACAAAAAAATAAACTAATTTTATGTTTTTGTCTCAAACATAGAGAATCTTTTGTGTTATTATTATTTTAACTAATTTCATTATAATTTTATTTTATCATAATTTATTTTGTAAATTCTGACAAAAGAAAGAGTAAGAGGGTACGTAGTGTCATCATTTGATTTCCATTACAAGGAGTAACTCTTTTATCTTCAGTGGTGAAAGGTAATAAAAACTTAACTTAAATCAAAACTTATTTGGGGAACAATACCCTCTGTGAAAGGATATATATTTCTCTTCAGTTGACAATATTTTGGTAAATTTTTTTTACTGTTTATTTTCAACAAAAGAGAACAACCTCACTCGTTGATTATCTCATCACTGCTGAGTCTGAAACAGCAAAGACAACAAAATCACTGCTGTTTTTGTTTCAGAGTGTGTTGAATTGAACCGATCAATTTGCATCATCCTTTTCTCACAACTTTTGCTTCTCTTTCACTTTAATAGGGAAAATTAGGGTGTATTGTAACTATATCTTGCTTAGATATTTCTGTACAACTCTCTTCCGTTCTAAGAAATTTGTGTACTCTAACTAAAGCTACTCATAAATCAGTTAGTGAATTCTAGAAGTGGTCACCATTTTATACTCTCATATATCTTCGTCTACCTAAGACTATATTTAGCAATAATACCAATTATATTCCAAGTCTTATATCACCTTTATGTGTTTGTTCATGTCTTATTGCAACCACTTAAATGGATCAAAATTGATTATTTCCTATCTTTTAACTTTGACAATAGAGATTTTAAAAAATTTTCGACAATTTGAAATGAAAATCTTTTAAGAGTCGATTAATATGATAATATAATAGTCAACTAATTCAGTTAGTTAAAATTTTAGAGGATGTTATCTAAAACATGGATCAAATCCATCTGTATCATTTGTTGTATTGTTCTCTGCTTCTAACTTTCTTACATTAAAAAATATAATTTGGGAAGGGTACTGTGAATAAACTTTAAGGTAAACACTTTTATATTGTTTGTATTCCTTTCTTAATGTTTACAACCATTTTCACATATTTCTTACACATGCAAGTCCTATCTTCAAAGGGTAAATAAAATTACAAAACCAATGTTTCAAACTAGTCATAATTAGTCTCATCTGCTGTATAATTTTGGCTGAAGAAAGAACAAAAAAATTGAAATGAAAAAGGAAAGAAAGCAAAGAAGAGAAAGCGTACGGAAAAGCTTGACTTTGTGATACCTATGCATGGAAGAAGAAAGGGGGAGAGCCCTCAGCCCTACACCTATGGCTTCAGCTGTTCTTTAGTATTCAGACTCCAAGTTTTAAAATATTTATATATGGTTGAAAATTCGAAATGCCAAAATTTAATATCCCTTTTACTCAATAAACAAATTCCAAAACCCTTGGATATTAGGGTAAATGGGGGGTTATTATCCAACGAGTAACGGGTTTCTGACACGTGGCTCGGTTCTCCATCCACTAGTCTTATTCTACCCAATCATATGACTGGATCACGTAACAGCCTCGCAGAACTTAGCCAATCACTTGCTCGAGAAAATTAAGGTTATCATTAAATTCGAGTAAGTTGAGTCCATATTTATTTGAAATAGGTGTGATTTGAAATATGGAAATATATTTTTGTCAAATCATACTAAATAACATCGTGTCAAACAGTAAAAATACTGAACTCAACAGAGGTTTTTTTTTTTTACTTTTCATTCAATTTACTGTTTTCGTGGCTTTTCGTGTTAGACTAAAGATTGATTCGACAAAAACTATTAGCGAATATCTCCATGACTTTTGCTGCTACTACCTAGTTTTAGACGTGATAATCATACCATGCCAATGTTCAAAATCTTTGGTTAAAATTGTGCTCAATCACATTTTTGTCATTTGTAATCATTTGTTTTATTTGTCATATTATTTGCTCAAATCATACGAATAAAGTGATTATTAATTTTGGACACTGAGATTTTTGTTGTTTGTCAACAAATAAAATTTCTACTTCATTTCCGAATATCCATATTTTTTTTTTCTTTCTAATCCAATCCATTTTGTTTATTCTTTCAGTTTTCTTCTTTGTGCAAAAACGTTACGACGGATCTTCAAGCATCTGAAGTAATGTTTTATATACACAAAAATGCAAATAAAAACTATGAGCTTATTTTCTTTTTATTTGAGGTAGAAATCTTTGAGTTAATACTTTAAAAAAAAATGAGTGTAATCTATAACTTATGTAGAACACTTAGCTTTGAGAATGTAATGACTGTTGGAATGAGTCAATTAAAGGTCATGTTGGAACTTATGTTGATTGTTTGAAGTTTATAAAAACAAGGAGTGTCCCACATTGGTGGGATAAGAGAAGTATGTCCTATTCAAATATAGGTTTGTTCACTTACTTGGTTGTGACCCAAGGGTTATTCACTTTTGTGAAAGGAGGAAGGGCTTAGGAATCCAACCAACACACACACATCACGCCGTGCCGTGCTAGGCTAGGTTGGGTCTTAACAGAGTAAGCATGGTATACTTACTTTTTGGACTGTTTTAAGTTATGGTTTAAATAACAATTTTTATGTGATTAACGGTTATGTTAATGAAGAGTCTTTATTTGCTTAAACGGTAACTTTCCCTAAAATGATAAAACGGATTAGTTACGATTTCTGATTTAAGGTTGTAACCTCTCATTTATGTTCTAATTTAAGCTCTTTGATAGTTTTGTGTTCTAGCTTGGCTATATATACAACCTTTTCTCAATCATTTTGAAGAATACATAGACATTTCTCTCTTCTCTAATTTTTGCTCTCTTCACTCAAATAGTTCGAGTAGTAGTAATATTTCAGTGGGTATTTATTAGCCTCGTGGTTATGTGCAAATCCATCGGTTCTTTAGTTGAGAGGTTGTTTTATCCTAGGGAGCATCCGGTGGTTTGTGACTGCTTGCACATTTCTATAGGCATTGCCGTGAATGTTCTAAACAAAGCGAAATAGTCAACGACTCAGTCTACACTCAGTAACATTGTTTTTATTCTCTTGTAGTTTCGTTTATAACAGGTCATAGTGACGACAAGTTATGCTGTTAAAACATAGAAGATTTGGTTTGCATGTAATGTGTAACAGGGTCATGTAGGCAACGTTGTTCGTGTCAAATAACAACTCTCATAGGCCTCTACCTAGTGGACTTGTGCCCTGATTTAGCTCTCTTACGAGATACGACTATATCACAAAACGATTTTCCCCTCCAAAATATTTATTTCGTCTTGTGAGAGTATATAAATTTTTGCACTTTCTTTGTTGTAGATTCAAGTGTTTACATATTTAACACAAACTAAAGTTACATGTACACTTTTTTGTATTAAAGCATCCTA
Organism: Dysphania ambrosioides; assembly: GCA_026401315.1. Classification (NCBI taxonomy): domain Eukaryota; kingdom Viridiplantae; phylum Streptophyta; class Magnoliopsida; order Caryophyllales; family Amaranthaceae; genus Dysphania; species Dysphania ambrosioides. The sequence continues at coordinate 20,454,227 of CM048667.1, forward strand.
TGACATATTTTGTTGTTGAAGTTTTAAGTTTTCACCATTTAGGAATGGAATGGTATGGAAGTCAATTTCCTTAAAGGATATGATTCAAATGGTTATACCACTTTAAAATTGTTTGCTTGTATAGGGGTTTGATAATATAGAGAAAAGGGTTATGGATCTTTGGGGTTAGGGTGGGTATGGAATTTTAAGGGGTTGAGAAGGAGATAGAACCCCTTGGGTATGTAATATTAAAAAAATACTTAACCAAACTAGCCAACTAAGGTATGAATTCAAAATCCATTCCAAAATATTGAACCAAACACCCCTAATTATTTGTTAGTTTTGTTATTGCATAACGTGAAGCACCTAATAAACTCTATTATATAGAGGAGCATATTGTTTACAAAATTATTTTTGATTTTTCAATCCAATCATCCATCATCACCCAAGTCTTCTTTTTAAACAATTTTGAATCATCTTATCATTAATGCTAGGCTCCAACATTCAAGAGTTTGTGACATTATTGACCAATGAGATCCCCGGCCAATTATTCAAGAATTAGTGAGTTAGATAAATTTAAGAAAGGGATAGGGCTTGGTGAACAGATTATATTGTTTGGTTCAAAAATCTTTGTGAATAAATTAATTTTTTCTTAGAGCTCTCCTTCAGTAATAACAAAACGGTAGCACTAAGAGAAAATATTATAATCATTGAGTTACACAGCATTCAGCCATGTTGTTGCTAAAGACCCTTATGACTTTTGAGAATCATAGGGCTTTTAATGTTGGCAAAGGAGGCACACATGATGTTGCTAAAGAAACCAACGATTCATGTAAAGAATAGACGGAAAACATGACCTTTCTATTGCATGTATATTAAAAATGAAGAGGACACACTCAACTTCTCTGCAGAAGGGAAAAACAAGCATTCATCCAATTATGAGTATGTTGAGATGGGATTCGATCTCAAAATTTCAGCTAAGTAGTAGAACTAAAAGATTTGATCTCACAGTGTATTTGGCAAGTAACTGTGTGCAGTTCAGTAATCGTTCCGCTTTTGTATCTAAACATTCACACTTAAGCTTTTTGGCTTTTCCACATATTTTATTAGCATCATTTCTTCAAGATGTGTGAGATGATGAACTAACTAATACTGTTTAGCTGCAGTGTCAAGGGCACAATCGACAGGTACAAGAAGGCATGCTCTGATCAGACCGGTGCTGGATCAGTTGCTGAAGCCAATGCTCAGGTAATGCTAACAATAATCCTCAATTAGGTTGCCCATATTTCATTTATTCTTTTAGTAGGAAGAACATTACATGAATAGCTTACAGATTGGTGTCAAATACTAGGGTAACAATTTCATCTAATGCCAAACTAAACTGATACTGTTATTACTGGAATATAAATGACAGTACTATCAGCAAGAGGCTGTTAAGCTGAAGAACCAAATCCGCAATGCAACTGATAACAACAGGTACGTCTAAATTTGTAAACCCTAAGAAAGAGTTGATAATGTATAGAAATATAGTTTCTGAAATGCAACAAAAGGTTGCTTTCCAGGCATATGATGGGTGAAGGGCTGAGCAGTTTAACTGTGAAGGAGCTGAAGAATCTTGAGAGTAAAGTTGAACGAGGAATTAGCAGGATCCGGTCCAAAAAGGTAAATATATAAGAAAAGGATATGAAATTTGGTTTGTTGATAGATAGATGGATAGTGATATCCATTTATGGTTGTAATATCCTGATTTTTTTTTTGTTTGCTAGAATGAACTGCTCTTTGCTGAGATCGAGTTCATGCAAAAAAGGGTAAGTGAACCTATCTCTATTTCGTCTTCCTTAGATTTTGGTTGAAAGTATCCCTATTTGTTTTTTACATGAGCCTAAAATAAATGCGTATATCTGCTTATCTGATCTGCTATTTTGGCTAATATGTTTTTAACAACTACTATTGAAATTATTCATTGTTGTCCGTATCTGAGTTGTCCTATATTAGATAAATAGAAGATAGTATATAATAAGTGTGAGGAGTAACTCCTACGTTTGTCAAGTGGGTTGACTCTGCTCCTCCTTATTGGATTCCTTGGCTTATAAATTATAACAACTTATCTACCTTGATCAATAGTTTTGAAAAGTTTTTTTTTTTAACATTTGGATTATGAGTCTAGAATGAGTTTAATATGTTAAGAAATAACTAGGTTAAGTGACTTGGTCCAATCATAAAAGTGAGCTAATGATCATGATATATAATGGCCTAGAAGAAAGAGTTTCAACATAAAAGTTGTCTAGAATATGTTTGCTGAGAAGTTGTGACGACTATATTCACCTAATGAGATCAGTTCTTTCTCAAGAACTTCTTGGAAGTATTAGTTGTGCTTTGGTTTCAGACTAAGTGAGTGTTAACTAACGCCAACCATGTTATGAATGAACTTACTGACACTCTGAACTGACCTTAAACTGAAACTTTCTATTTGAAGATATAATCAACCGAAGGACCTGCACAATCAACAACTCATTGTTCGTTTCTCTATGAACTAGGCAAAGACTTTATTAACCTCTCTACATTTTGTATAACCAATCAAATTCGAACTATTGTTCCTAGTTTAATTTTTTTATGCATTAAGACATTAGTCTTAATTATATTCAAAGAGAACATAAATCTAATTAGGCATTGTTTACGTAATACTACCTCTGTTCTTTTATTTTTGATATATTTCTATTTATAAAATCAAAATTTAAAAAGATTGACTATAAATTAGCATCATTTATACGAAATAATATATTCAAATTGATTTTATTAGATGCATCTCAATGTAAATTTTTTAAATATTAAGTTTTCGTATTTTTTTCATATGAATTTGGATATAGAAACATTAAAAAATCGAGTCTTAAAAAACGTAAAAAGTCAAAGAGGACAAATAATCAGAGATAGAGGGAGTACTTATCTAGGAGAATGGTATTGAAGTTTGTGCAATTAACATGATTGTCCTTAATTTGATAATATCTCAAATAGACACCAACATTTGCTAATGCATATTTTACATTAATTCTTATCTAGGAGTATGATTGATATAATAATGAAAATCTATGAAGAAATACCTGACTAAATTATGATAAACTGCGGTTCTTGCAGGAGATTGAGCTGCATAACAATAACCAGTTTCTCCGTGCAAGGGTATACTTCCTTCCTTTTTTAGTATTCGTAGATTAATGTGAAAGCACAAATTTTTGAACACTAAGGAAATGTGTCAAATTGTAGATATCTGAAAATGAGAGAGCTCAGCAAAGCATGAGCTTGATGCCTGGGGGCAGCGACTATGATCTTGTCCCCTCGCAGTCATTTGATTCACGGAGTTACTTTCAAGTAAACGCCCTCCAACCCAGTAGTCAGTACGCTCGCCAAGATCAGACCCCGCTGCAGTTAGTGTGATCGTGCGGCATGCTGATGGGTGAATTGATACGTACAGGTACGTAGGTGGACGGAGCTGAATGTAACCTAGTGGACTGCCTAATGTACTGTATGGGACCTATTCTTCTATGTAGTGTATGTTTTGTGTGCAGTGTGATATGCATGAAATTAGATGCAACCTAAACTCTGTAATTTATTTATCTCATTCTGTGTGATGAATTGTTTGGCTTTAATTTCCCATGTATGCGGTACGTTGGTATCATTACACTATTAGCTATTGTGCCAAATTTCAATACTTGGATTGGACACTACTCAGACCAGCATAGAAGAAGAGGAAATATTCATTCACTACAAGAGATATATATCTCCTTGCTTCCTTGGGTAAGTCATTCGTCATATTGTACTATAGAGATTTTCCTAATTCATACATGATATAAATTATATCAAGATATTGACATCTCAAATAATAGTTATATCAGATATAACTATTATTTTATCAGATATAATTATTGTTATATCAGATATAAAAATACATATGATATAAAAATACAGAAAAATACACATCAGGTATAGACATTATAATTTCATATATAAAATTAAAATTATAATAATATCAGTAATATATTTATATTATTAATTAGTAATTTCTCTGAATATGGATCATCCCTTCAAGAGCAAGGATACAAGACTCTTCCTTAGTGAAGATTATTGAATAGACGCTTTCTACATAGTACTTAATGATCTCATTTCTCATCATCCACAGAAATACCGGCCTATTACGTTACACATACTCGGGTATTGGTTACGGGTGTAGGTACTTATAGAATATGAAAGTTGTATTATTTACAAATAAAGTTGTACTTATACAATATAAAATTATACTATATATAAATGAAAGTACAACTTTTATATTCTATAAGTACAACTTTATTTGCAAATATTACAATTTTAATTCACAAAAGTATACCTTCAAAGAAGAAAATAAATGTAAAACAACAAGACCACGCAAATATGGTGAAATTATGCATAATTTCATTTCCTAATAATTCAACTTCATATGCAAATAGTACAATTTTTAATTTTCTAATTATATAATTTCATATTATGTAACTATAACTTTATTTACAACAATACAATTTCAGTTCTTAAAAATACAACTTTGATTCTTAAAAGTACAACTTTTAGAAAAATAAAAAAAATTACAGATTTGTCCTCCAAATTATGCAATGTTACATATTTGGATATATGTTCGGACAACCTAGTCCAATTTACAGCCACGTAGAGAAATATTTTTAAAACGTGAAATGAATTCTATGTTTTCAAACACAAAAAAATTTTGTTGAAAAAGTATAAAATAACCGGAAAAAAGATGTGGAATTTTCATCCGTAAAATGGTAAGAAAATGAGGCCATCATATCATGGGATGATACAGAAGTATTTTTCATTAACTCATTAGCCATCCATCCTATAATGATATAAGTCAAACACTACAATGAGGTTTTTTAATCTTCAGATTGTATTTGGGTCAAACCACAAATTTAGAATCATTTAACAAATTAGGAAAAAGATACAGTGATAATTGGTACTTCCTACAATATGATATGTAGAAATGCAACAATGGAGAATTCCATATACTACCTTACTACCTTCGATTATTAAAAGTTGTAATATTTATCATTTTTAGATGCTTATTATAAGATGCAATATTTTTACTTTTTTTTTATCCCTTTAACAACTTTTTGGGAAAAAAGGTTCACCATCATTTTTAATTATTTCTATTATCTCTATTTTATCTCATGCATATCTCCTAAATACCATTATTAAATTTCGCCTAGGAGTCTGTATTTTTATGTGTCATTAAAAGTTACAATAGTTATCATTTTTATATTCTTATTATAAGATGCAATATTTTTACTTTTTTTTACCCCTTTAGCAACTTTTTGGAAAAAAGGTTCACCATCACTTTTAATTATTTCTATTCTCTCTATTTTATCACATGCATATCTCCTAAATATCATTATCAAATTTCGACTAAAAGTCTGTATTTTATGTGTCTGTTGCAACTTATACTAATCCGATGTAGTATAATGTATCAAAACTAAAAGCCGCTAGACAGTAATACCGAATTGAAATACGACATATCATGAGTTGGAGCTTAGAACACGAAATCTTAATTAGAATGACGAAACATCTTGCTTTTCCCAATCAAAGCAAACAAATCGTAAAAGCATTACGGCATCCAAAGAATTATTAGTAGCAGAAAGTAACATACAAATCCAGCGTACAAAACGATGCCATGGATTTTATACTACTTTTTACAAACAATGACGTCAAATGTGGTCCGTCCATTGAGTTAAGTAGGGGCGTTGTGTAAACTAGCACAGTCAATCTCATACGTTACCATTGTTGGCCTTGTACAAGATGAAACCAAAAAAAAAAAAAATTATGGTCGTATAGGAGGTAACATAGGGAGGTGGTAAATAACTCGTTCGAATATTCGAGTCGGGTTGTTTTGGATTTGAGTCATGTTCGGGGTACGGTCAGATTTCTTTCGGGTTCGATTATAAGATATTTTAATTCGGGTCCAGTGTGGCTCGGGTCAATATTGGTTTAAGTCATTTTGGGTTGGGTAAATATAATTTGGATCATACCGGGTCGAGTTATATGGCTAGTCAATTTTTAATTCATCCATCTAAAAAAATAGCAAGCGATATTTAAAAAATTTAAAAACCATTTTATTTTTTAACTTTAAGAAATCAATCATTTATAAAACTTTCACTAATGCAAAGGCACTGATTTAGAGGCCTATAGACAAGGATAAACTAGTTGTAGCATATTGTCAAATAATCAAATATGATAGCATACTAGATGGGATATTTTTAGAAAAAGAAATGTACTAAGTGAAATACATGGGTATTACTCCGTATTAGTTTATTACGACTATACCTTCATCACCTATTAATCTATTATCATGTACGGAGTAAACCGATTGATATCTTCTTGTCAATCGTGTACTATAATTAAAAATCATTACGATTGTGTCACATTAGCAAATATTTAAGCAATAGTACAACTTGCTTACTTCAAATAAACAACAGTCTTACAACTTGAGGCAGCCATACGGTTTAGTTTTGCCGGGTATAGTCAAATTAATCAACTTGAGTGGGATCAAGTTACGAGTTATCTTTGGGTTTGTTTATATTCGGTTCTAATTTGGGTTCTAGAGTTACTGATGTTTTGGGTCGGGTAGACTTAGGTTGGCTAGATTTGCTTTTCGAGTATCTCTAGATTTACTGGTTGGTTTCGGGTAATAATTTATGAGTTTATTTCAATTTGGATAGAATTGGATCGGATAGAAACGGATTACTAGTCATCTTTGGATGTAGCATAGTTTGGATAAGGCTCGGGTTGATTCGGGTCAAAGCAAACCTTTTCATTTCGTTTATATATAATTGTCTTTAATTTTGTGATAATTTTTTTTTATCTAAAATTACTTATCTGGAAAGCACTCATTAATATGAATCTAACATCTCATCTGATCGTAGCTCTTATTAATTGATGTACAAATGAGATAAGAGTTTAGTCGTCATAAACGTAGCCTAAGAAATGGCACTAATGGAATTTAAGAAAGCCACCGTACTATGTATGAAGTATAAAAACTTGAACACAAAATTAGTTCTGATATTCTCGTATTGTACATGGTACAAAATTTGAGGGTCCGACAATTAATTGACTGATACTTGAAGGGTGAACAAATAAATTGAGGGTTCCCAGAATCTTACTTTTGTTATTTAAATATCTAATCATTTCAACTAAAAAAAATATAAAATCCTAACTTACTGTGAGATTTCCGTAAAAGGTCTCAAGTTTCATTTATAATTAAGTATCAAAATAACTTACAACCTAATAAATAAGTAAAATAATTTTTTTTTTCTTCCCCCTCCTTTTTGTAACATACACATGCACAATAGCTGTGACTATTCAAAATTAATTGATAAAATTTTGAAAGAAAACTGGTAAATTTAATTTCCACACTATGGAAAGAGCAAAAATAGTAAAACTTGCTTATTAAAAATAATATATTTAGGACTAAAAAATAGTAAAACAATAGTTTGGATTTAAACATGTCGCCATAAATTGAATTAAGGGTGCTGTCAATTAGGCCTTGTCGGTTTGTTATCAGGTTGAATAGGGTTTAAGTTGTCACTAATCGATTTATTATCGGGTTAAATTGTTAACAGATCGAGTCATTTCAAATTGGGTTACATTCAAGTTGGAGCAGGTGAGGTTTTGGTCGTGTTTATTTCGAAATAAATCGATTTTCGGGTTGAATTCGGATCGGGTTGGTACGGGTTACAGGTTTCTCCTTTCGTGTTGTAAAGCGTTTCGGGTCAGATCGAATCGGTACAGTTAGGTTTACTATTCTGGTTGAAAACTGATAGCTCTACCCCTCTGCCTGTCCTTCAATTATTGATTTTTATCTCGTACTTTGGTCTATTCCACTATAAATACATCCTCTTTCCACTATTTTGGAGACAGGACAATGATGTAACCTTGAAATATTTCCTTTCCTTTGCTTATTAAACCCATCCTGTCTTTCCTATTGACAATCTTTTGTCTTGTGCTTTGAGTCATAAGTTTGGCTAATAATATTTGAAAACCTAATACAACATACAATTTGAGGTCATGCTAAAAAAAAGTCTAAAGAAGCATTAATTATTCTTCCTTATGTATGATCATATAAATTTTGCTATTGTGTTTGATTGCTTGCATGTTTGTTCAGAAATTGCTTTCCAACATGTGTTTATCGCTTTCATCACCTTTCACATGTTAAAGGCATAAATCTAATGTTGTATAAGTAGGTTCCTATTTTTCCTATTATTAACCATTTAGCCTAAAGATTAGATCTTTGACCTTTAATTTCATGTAATATGTTATGTGGCCTTATTATCAAAATCATTGCACTTTTATGTGTAATTAGTAGAAGCTTGACAGGCAGCTGATAATGATAGGGCAAGTTCTATCTTCTCTTGGTCCATTCATTCTCCCTCGATATTTGATCTAGTCATAATCTTGATTGATTTTTGTTGGGTTTTCTTGGTGTGCTTATTGACTACGTAACACCCAATATTTTCAGAGTATTTAGAAAAGTATTTTTTAACATATATATTTAATTAAATATGTATCTTCTAAAGTATTTATGTGATTTAACTAATTATTTATAAAATGGACTAACTTTTGTGGTGGGTATTCCCTATGGCGGTGGTCAGTGGAAAAATGTGATGAAGAGGATCCTCGCAGACGTGTAAAGGGCAACAATCTGTTTGAGCTCTTTTCAGTTAGCTTTTATACAATGAATATGGGCTTGGAGACCCGAAAAGTAAATTGTTGTTTTGGATTACTTACAAGCCCAAACGCATTCCATCTCCAAAATTATTCTCAATGGATTCGCTACTTTAAAAGTTAGATCTTAAGTTGTTAAATATGTCCCCTTCTTTCACTTGAAAACCACTATACAACTTATGTAAAGCTATATCGAGGGGTGTCAAAATTGGTATCCATGAAGGGCTCGGGTTGTCCGTGAGTCGGGTCATTATTGAATTGGGACTTATGGGGTATTATGATAGATAGTGTGTAGATTGGTTCTCTATAATGTATGGTTGTATGTGTCTGTTGAGCTCGAGTCAAATTTAGGTTGGGTTATATTCTAATTTGGGTTTACCTATCTTGAGTATTGAGCATATTAGACTAGGTTTATTTCAGTTTAAGTACTTTTTTGTATCGTATATTTTAGGTCAGGTAGAATTTAGATTGGGTGGATTTGATATCGGGTCATTTATGGGTTAATTAGACTTTATGTTGAGTCTTTTTTTTAGAAGAGTGTTCAATTTGAGCCGGATTGGGATTGAGTTATAGTTGGGTGGTTATCAAATCATTATCCATCAACCGGGTGATTATATTTAACAAGCCATTATAGTTATTTGTCAATGCTTCAACTATTGCTCGGTTTTTCTACTATCATGGCAATCAAGTATCATTCATTGTGTTCCTCTATTTCTTTACTCTCAAAGAGCCTTGCTATCTTCATATCTTGTAGTGATGTTGACTCTTTTTTTTTTTACTAAAATGTAAGTATTGATGTTAAATAAATTTTAACTATACATAACAAGTTTTAATGATTCAAATAAAAGAATCCTTGAGACTTAGGAATTTAGGTTGTTTTTCAAGGTTAAATTAGGTTAAAACTAACACAAGCAAAGTATAATGTAACCAAGCAAAAAAAAAAAAAAAAAGGAGTGAGGTATAAATTAGGTTAGATATATAACATATCGAGTCATATAGTTATTTCTCGGGTTTAATCAGATTCAAGTAGTTTTTGGGTTGATTATACATCATGTTTGTGGTGACTTTTAAGGTCGGGTCAATTATAATCAAGTCATATTTGAGTTAAGTTGTTGACCAAGTGTGAGTTAACTTCAAAATAAATCACTAAATCTTAAGTTATTAGCATGTCGAGTGCGAGTTGAATTTGCTCGATTTCTTGGGTCGGGTCAGTTTTTAGTCGATCTAGCTATTTAAATAAATTTAACTAAAATCGAACATTAATTTAAAGGCTAGCCAATTTTTATGGAATTTTAGGTGAAATAAGTTATTTAAGTCGTTAAATTGTAATAAGGACACTCCATATTTAAAAACACACTGTTACTATCGTAATTAGTAAAAAAAAAAAAATGAAGTTGGTATTTAAATGCATATGTTGTTATTCTTATAGCTATTTAATATATATAGTCCGTGTTTAATTCTAGCCTTAATAACATTAATATAGTTTTTAAAAAAATGAAACATAATCCATGGTATCAACTATCAAGTCAAAATGTAAAGTTAAAATATGAATAATACTTTTACGTTGTTTAATAATAGAAGTGGATTCTAATGTAGTTCTACAATATAATAGGAGTATCATATCATATGCTCTTGTTGTTTGTTTTTTTAATCTATAAAAAAACAAAGGAATTAATGAATCCAAAAACAAACCAATGCATCAATTAATATATCCTCTCGTGGAAATAAAAGGTCAGATTAAAAAAAAATAGATTCTTCAAAATCTGGTGCTAGTTGTTAAATGTGTTTAATGACATTAAAAATGTACACATCTTTTGCAATACTTAAAAAAAATAAAAATAAAAAATTTGATCTAGTCGTTGAATAGTGTCACGGATCACTATTTGCTACAGTGTTTTTATCATCTGATTTTCAGCCAATGAGAGAAAGAAATAAGGGTTGATGGATAAATAGGGAATTATAGAAACAAAAATCTCCTTATAAATAGGAGGTACATTCCTTAACAGATTCAACTTAGATTTTAAAAATCCTTCAAAAAATTTACACACTTCAAAAAATTTTCAGAAGCATTATGGCTTTGTATGGCTTCAAATTCGAGAGAAAGCTTTGATTTCTTGGTTGGGCAATCTAGGCTTTATGAGTTATTTCCGATACGTAGGTGACAGAAATTTTTATGATAAATCTGAAATACAACTTGAAGGGGACTTAGTGATGCCGAATGATTAGTTATTTGACCTCTATCATCCACCATCGTTGCCATAACCAACATTTAATCCAACTCAGCCCTAATCGAATCATCATAAGCAAAAGGCTTAACTATGAAATTAGACAACTATTTCTATGTTCACTAATACATTTTCAATCTAATCCAATTGTAAATTCTGTTGTATTTGATTTAAAAAACCATTATATTAGACCTTATCCAACGCCTTTGTATCGTCACATTTGCTGGCGTTGTATTAGGCCTAATCTAAAGGCACAAGACATCTAATACAATGACATCAATAATGTCGTTGGATTACTAGTGCCGTTGTATTAGATTCTTTGTGCCGTTGGATTAGATTCCTTGTGCCGTTGAATCAGATTGTACCTAATGCAACGATAGCCGTTGTATTAGATTACGTTTTTTTTAATAAATATAAAATGTAGCATTATTATATGTAGAATATATATAATGTAGCATTATATATATAATTTTTTTTATAAAGGTAACAATAAATATAAAAAGTAGCATTATATTTATTAATAACAATAAACAAAGTATATTACATTTATATATATCAATTTCCCCCTATAGCATAATACACCCAATTTTACAATGAAATACAACATCCATAATTGATTCAATGTATTAATACAATTGAATCCAAAGAAAATCAATAAGATATGTCAAAACACCCATAAATTTAGAAGACGTAATAAGATATGCATGCAATTAACATCAAGGCATTCAATCTAATTTTTTTTTTTTATGATTGAATTGCGAAAAAAATTCAAAACATTACATGTATGAATACGAATACATCGTTCAAAAACTACTGAAAAGATATATTGCAATTTGAATATAGAGTAATATGAATGATAAGGAAACTACATATTCCTAGGGTATATATATATATATATATATATATATATATATATATATATATATATATATATATATATATATATATATATATATAATATGTATAGGGTTGAGATCAACTAAGAAGGCTAGCTAAAATAGGAAAAGTAAGAAGCATTTCCACACCTTGATTTCTTTGAGATCCAATGGTCAGCAAAAAAGAAAATTGAACCGGCTCTCATTGCATGCCCCGACCTCGCCCCATGACAATTAGCAATCTCGTCCACGCTCTCTCTCGCATCACTCTCTCTCTCTCGCCTCGCTCTCTCTTGCATCGCTCTCTCTCGCCTCGCTCTTTCTCGCTCTCTCTTGCCCAGAATTTCACAAATCACTCACTTGGTTCTTCGTCCATTATGAATTCTGTTATTATATCAGAATCAAACAACAAAATCAATGCAAATTCTTCAACAACAATTCTTGAAGGTAATCATTCTATTTTAATTGATTTGAGATATCTTAATTGATTTGAGTTATCTCACTGATGATCTAGTTCTTCACATCTAGATATTCATGTTCTTCGCATCTAGATATTCATGTTCTTCGCATCAATTGGTTAAAGGTCCTTCAAGATTAAATTAGGTCAAATACTGATAATTTTTTGATTAATTATAGGAATAATTTTTTTGAGATATCTTAATTGATTTTAGTTATCTCATTGCATGTTCTTCGCTGTAATCTAGTTCTTCACATCTAGATATTCATGTTCTTCGCATCTTGATATTCATATTCTTCGCATCGATTGCTACAGTCATACTATTAAAATCGGCAAAGAGTGAATTCCTAGATTCACTTACTGTTTATATAGTTACTATTTGTTTATATATAGTTACTCTTTGTTTATATATAGTTACTCTTCTGTAAACGTTTTTTTTTTGATATATTGATACTCTTTGTTTATATACAGTTCATAGTGAATAGTTACTTGTGAATATTTGGTAATGTAATTATTACAATCGTAGTTACTCTTTTTTCCCGCATAGTTACCCTTTTGTTACAATCATAGTTACTCTTTTTTCCAGCGTAGTTACCCTTTTTTCCTATATAGTAACCTTTTTAAATATTGCAGTTACAACACAAATTACATCTCCAAATAGTACTAGAGAGTGGTTTCCTTATTGTGCTGAAGATAAAAAGCCTTGTGTTGGTATGGTGTTTGATAATTTAGAAATGGCAGTAGAGTTTTACCATTGTTATGCTGAAATATGTGGTTTTGAGCCAAGGTCTTCTACTTACAAAAGCAGAGGTATTATTGGTTTGAAGTATTTGGTTTGCAGCAGAGAGGGTTTTACGGTACCTAGTATTTAGAAGAATGAAAGTGGTATAAAATGATATAAGAGAGGCACAAAACGAGTTGGTTGCAAAGCAAAGTTGATCTTAAAACTTAACAAATTGAATAGGACATACTGCATTTCTAGATTTGTTGAGGGCCATAATCATTGTCTTGCTACTCCTACCTCTATACAATATTTAAGAAGTAATAGAAAAATGACCATTGTTCACAAAAGCTTCATTTCAAGAAATGCAAGGGTGAACATAGGTCCTGTAAAATCTTTCCGCTTATTCAAGGAAAACATAGGGAGTTATCAAAATGTGGGAGCAACTATGCAAGATTTTAAAAATTTTCATAGAGATATGAAAGAATACATCAAAGGAGATGATGGGAAGATGTTGATTGAAAATTTCCTCAGGAAACGAGACATTCATAATGGGTTTTATTTTGATTATGCATTAGATGAGGAAAACCATATTTCTATGCTATTTTGGGCAGATGCAGTAAGTCGCAAAAATTATGCAATATTTAGAGAAATGGTTAGCTTTGATTATACATATGACACAAACAAATATTGTATGGTTTTAGCCCCTTTTACTGGTGTTGATCATCATAGATCTTGCATTACATTTGGTGTTGGTTTGATTACAAAAGAAAATGCAGAATCTTTTGATTGGTTATTTAGGACATTCCTAAATTGTATGGGTAATTGTTCACCTACATATTTGATAACTGATCAAGATCCTGCAATGAAAATTGCTATTAAGGAGGTGTTTCCAAATGCAAGACACAAGCTCTGTATGTGGCATATAATGAGCAAGGTCACTGACAAAATTGGATGGCCGTTGAACAGTGATGAAGAGTTCTTGAAAGCTTTGAATAATTGTGTTTGGAACATGGATCAAGATAAATCAGATTTTGAGAAGACATGGGAAGAAATTATGGCTAAGTATGACCTTGAAAACCATAATTGGTTCACATATATGTATAGTATAAGAGAACAATGGATTCCTGCTTATTTCAAAGACATGATGCTGGGAGGAATATTAAGAACAACCTCAAGATTTGAAAGTGTGAATAGCTTCTTCAATAACTTCACAAACCCTCACTTGACACTTGTGGAGTTTTATATGCGTTTTGATAGTGCCATGGATGCACAGAGATACAAGCAAGAGAAGCTAAATGCAAATTCTGCACACACAATTCCTCAATACAACACTCCATTGCGGTTGGAAAGACATGCAGGTGATGTTTATACTCGTACCATATTTTACCTTTTTCAATATGAGATATATAAATCTTGCTTTAAATGTCATATTGTCAATATTGATAAGGATGATGAAATGGAAACATTTAGTGTTCTAGATTCAGTTCTAGAAAAAACTTTCCAAGTTACATTCTCAGCTAGGAGCTTGACATCATCATGTTCTTGTAAACTTTTCAACAGACTTGGAATATTATGTTCTCATTCTATTTGTGTTTTGAGTGCTAGGCAAGTAACAGAAATTCCAAACCATTATATACTTGATCGTTGGACAAAACAAGCTACAAAGAAACCTGTTTTTGATATGCATGGTCATATAATTGAAGAGTGCAGAAAAATGAGCACTATGGGTAAGCTGCTAGGTGATGTTTGGTCTGAAATATTTAATTGTGTAGCACTTGCTGAGAGAAGCAAAGATGACTTACAGAAACTATACAATAATTTGAAGGAATTCAGCCTTAATCTACAAGAAAATGATGTCAAAATGGTAATGACCAAAGCACAAGAGATGGAGATCTTTGTTGGCCCTAGTGCATCTTCAACACTAGATATCCAAAATCCAGTTCAGTCAAAAAACAAAGGAAAGAGACATAGACTAATTGGTGAAAAAGAGCAAAGCATTTTGCAAAGTCAGAAGAACAAGAGGAAATGTAGAGCTTGTTGGTCATACGATTACCATGACAGTCGTACCTGCCCTACAAAAAATTATTCTTAGCATACTAATTTGTTTGATTACTATGATATTTATTTGATTATTTTAGTGGACTTGTTTATACATAAATGAATATATATAGTATTATATATGAAGTACTTTTTATTATTTTAGATAATATTACCATGTCTTATTCTATGTAAAATATGATGGCGTTGTTTCCTCTATAATATAAACAGTTGCTATATAAACAAAGGTCAATGCGTTCAGAAAAAAGTTACTATAATATAAAAAAGGTCACTATTTTAAAGTTATTAATAACTATAATCAGGTGTTTTTATTTTTTAAGTTCATAATGTAAAAAAAAATTATTACATCAAATATGAAAAGTAAATGTCACTATAATGAAAAAAAAGGGTCACTATACGAAAGAGAGTATTCATATTTACACCAAATAGGAAAGGTCACTATAGGAAAGATCAAATTGATATTACACCAGATAAGAAAAGGTCACTATACTAATAGGAAAGGTTACTATAACATTATAAAAGGTCACTATTCCAATAAGAAAGGTCAGTATAATAATATAGGACCTCTATAACATTCAATAGTATTCAAAAAAAGGTCACTATAATAAAAAATATTGGTCACTCTACTATGGTATTCGAAAATATGATACAATACACATTAAAATGGTTACTATGAAATTTAATATAATTTGTAAAAAAAATTTATTATATCATATTTGAAAAGAAAAGATCACTATAATGAAAAAAAAGGTCTTCATAAACTAAAAAAATGGTACCTATAACGAAAGAAGAGATTCATATTACACCAGATAGGAACTATACTAATAGGAAAGGACACTATACTAATAGAAAAGGTCACTATAACATTATAAAAGGTCGCTATACTAATACGAAAGAAATTTATTATTTTATATAATATTACTGTGTCTTGTTCTCTGTGAAATATGAAAAGTAAATGTCACTATAATGAAAAAAATGTCTCTATAAACAAAAATAGGGTCACTATACGAAAGAGATTTCTATAACATTATAAATGATCACTATAATATTATAGTGACTTCTACTATATTCAATAGTATTAAAAAAAAAGGTCACTATAGTATAATAAAAGGTCACTATAATAAAAATATCAGTCACTCTTATGTGCCATTCCAAAATATGATACAATACACATTAAAAAGATTACTATGCAATCTAAAAAAAGGTCTCTATAAACTAAAAAAGAGTCACTATAGGAAAGACTAAGAGTGATATTACACCAGATAGGAAAAGGTCACTATACTAATAGGAAAGGTCACTATACTAAAATGAAAGGTTACTATAATATTATAAAAGGTCACTATTCTAATAAGAAAGGTCACTATAATATTATAGTATCTTTATAACATTCAATAGTATTCAAAAAAAGGTCACTATAATAAAATTAGGTCACTATAATAAAAATATTAGTCACTCTAATATGGCATTCGAAAATATGATACAATACACATTACAATGATTACTATGCAATCTAATGTAAGATAATTTGTAAAAAAAATTTATTACATCAAATTTGAAAAGAAAAGGTCACTGTAATGAAAAAAAGGTCTTCATAAACTGAAAAAAGGTAACTATACGAAAGAGATGATTCATATTACACCAGATAGAAAAGGTCACTATACTAATAGGAAAGGACACTATACTAATAGAAAAGGTCACTATAACATTATAAAAGGTCACTATACTAATAGGATATGTCACTATAATATTATAGTGACCTCTATTACATTCAAAAGTATTCAAAAAAAAAAAGGTCACTATAATAAAATAAAGGTCACTATAATAAAAATATTAGTCACTCTAATATGGCATTCCAAAATATGTTACAATACACATTAAAATGTTTACTATGCAATCTAATATGAGATAATTTGTAAAAAAAATTTATTACATCAAATTTGAAAAGAAAAGGTAACTATACTGAAAAAAAGGTCTCTATACACAAAAAAAGGTAACTATACATATTAAAAAGAACATGTCACTATACAAATAGGAAAGGTCACTATAACAATATAAAAGGTCACTATAATATTACAGAGACCTCTATCACATTCAATAGTGTACAGAAAAAAGGTCACTATAATATAATAAAAGGTCAGTATAATAAAAATATTAGTCACTCTAATGTGATATTCCAAAATATGATACAATACACATTAAAAAGGTTACTATGCAATCTAGTAAATGAGTAAGAGAAAGATTACACCAGAGGTTTTTATAACGAAAAAAGTGTCACTATTAAAATTATAAATTCATTACCACAATTATAATTGATATACTTATTATTAAAACCTTTCACTATATCATTCAAAAGCATTTAGTTAAAGGCACCAAAATTAAAGAAAAGGTTACTATAATAAAAGAAATTGCCTCTATATGTTTCTTAAAATCAAGCACCATTAAAATAAAATTATAAAGGTCACTATGATAAAAGTTGGGATAAATCTAAGATAATTTGAAGTAACTATAACTACTACATCTGAAAAAGCTTTGAAAACACTTGTTCAATTCTATGCTTTCTTCGTTACTTACTTATGTTTTTTCCTTTTTTCTGCGACCTCCTTTGAAAGTATTCCACGTTTCATCCTGAATGCTTGTAACTCCTTTAACACATTTGATTGTTGACGTTTCAAGTCACAAAGCAAAAGCATTGCTTCTATTCTTGCTCGTGCTACATGCTTCAATGGAGCCTAACATTGAATTATATAAACACATTATAATTATAAAATGATATTATATTATTAAAAATATAATAAAAAAAGATTAGAAAAACCGTAACTGCTTTTAGGATTGGATTGTCAAAAACATTTGTTCTTTCAAAGTAGAGCATGCTAACCATAGTATACACAGCATAATCAAAATTACTTCTATTTGACTTCCAAGGAGTGGCAACTTGTTCTATTTTATATATTGACATATTATTCGCATTGGGAATCTTGTCATTAAGAAATGTTGCCAACAAATCGTCCTACAAACAAGTTTAAAACAAACAAAAATTCTTAGATAATATATATTAAGGAATACAAGGAAAAGAACAAAAACAATGCAAGGATAAAAAAAATTACCATAGCGTTAGACAATTCTTCAATTTCAGTTTGAGACTCGTCAGTATATTTCAAATTGTCAAACCATTGTATTATACCAATCTTCAAATTAACAACTAGTAAGAAGTAATGGCTATGCCTGAGTATTGGGACAAAAATCTGTACATTAAAGAGAAAATCATAAAAATCTGATGAGAGCATCCAAAAATCTGTACAAACATAAACTATATTAATAAAAAATAATTTACTATAATAACTGTTTTATTAACTATAAAAAGGATAAAATGTTAATTTCTAAGAACTTAGGATAGCTATGAAATAGGAAAGGATACAAATTGTCATCTCCTTCCATAGTTCTTTCTCTTTAAATTCCTAAATTTTATCATCCAATATATCACAATGTCTAAAGGTCTACTTTATGTCAAATCTGAATCATATTGTTTTATCATGCATTGATATCGAAATGATTCACCCTTGTATGTTCTTGGGGGTAATTTAAATAATTGAAGGGTATCTTACCAATTCAACTTTCTTCAAATCAACATTGTTGTAAATCACATTCATCCAACTTTCCCAACTTTCACTTAAATGGTCCACATCTTGTGTTCCTTTGTTGGTCTCATGTGCTTGTAGTAAAGCACACTGAAATAAATTAAAAATCATTAAAAATACTTCTAAACAATGCTCTTAAAATAAAATTTAAGAATAATTAAAAAAAAACACTCACACTTTGGGTAGCACCAAAGTAAAACTTTTTGGGTCCTTTATTGTTCCTCTGATTCTCATTTAGCAATAAGGCCCAACAATCCACAACACTCATAAACGTGTATTCTGAAGGCTCTCCTAAAGAATAAAACTCATGCCTAGGAATGTTATAGACATCCTCAAAATCTACCAGCAACTCACTGTTAAAAAAAAAAGATTAATACATAATATAAATAAAAAAACAAAAGGAAGAACAAAATAAAAGTGAAAATATTGTAAATTACTTACTTTGACTTAACACATAAGTCATTGATGAAACCATAATCAACAATTTCTTGTTGCATAATAGACAGAGTCCGCATATATTTCATGTTCAACTTCATCAAGTGGGAAACAAAAAGAACCTTCTCCAAATTATTATCATATGGCTCAAGTGAACACTTTGCTTTTCCAAACTTCAAAATACTATCGAATCCACTACAACAACTACTACTTGTTTCTTGGGTAACCTCATTAATGTTTAGATCAATTAAAACTTCTCTAATTAACTCATTGACATCCCTATCTTCAACAGGAAATGCCTCTACTCCCTTGTCAATTACTTCATCAAAATTCTTGTCTTCCACAGAAATTGCTGCTGCTACCTCCTCCACTATTTCATTATTTACATCACTATTCCTCACAACAAATATTGCAAAATCATTCAACAATTCTGGGATTTTAGTCAACCACTTAACCAACTCAACAATTTCATCAATAGTGCTTAAAACACTAGGATTCATAAAAAATTGTTGAGATTGAGAAAGAGCAGGAGAAGAAGAAGATCCAACATTTTCATTCTTAGCATTTTGTGACTCTTTCTTCTTTACTAACAAATCAATAATCTTTTCCATATAAAAATCTGAAACCACTTTAGTGTCTCGCTTCAACAGAAGAAGATGCTCATGTATTTCCTGTATAGCATGTAATAAGTTATTAAGCATTTAAAGGTTCATAGTAGCAGACTATATAAATATACAAAATAAAAAAGGTCACTGTAAATATAAAAAAGGTTACTATAGATATGGTAAAGGTCACTATAGAAAATAAAGGAAGTTATATATTCAAAAAATGTCACTATACATATAAAAAAGGTCACTCTTTATTTTAAAAAGGTTACTATGTCCTATAAAAACGTAACTATAATACACATCATAGTACTAACTTATAATCACATCAGTGAACATATAGAAGGCAAGCAAGACTTTTAAATAATGAGTTACTATATATATAAAAAAGGTAACAATGTTGTCTAAAAAGGTAACTATAAAAGTCAAAGTAAACAATTAAAAAAGGTCAATAAAAAAAGGTCACTATTTATTTTAAAAAGGTGACTATGTTGTTTAAAGAGGTAACTATAATATACTTCAAGTATACTCAAAATCTTAAGATCATGTCAGTTAGTAGAATATTAAAGAAGTTACTATAGAAATAAAAAAGGACACTACAGAAAGGACGTAGTTTAATATAGAAAAAAAGGTGGCTATGTCTTATGAAAAGGTCACTATAAATATAAAAAGTTGACTATATTTAGAGTTGTAAATACAATGGTTACTATACCTTGCAGAAAGGTCACTAAAGGAAGGACATAGTTTAGTATAGAAAAAAAAAGATACTATGAAACAAAAAAAGAATACCATGAAACATAAAAAGGAAACTATGAGAAAAAATTAAAATTAACTGAATTAAAAAGGAAACTTACATCTTCTGCTAGACGATGAATATCTTCATTTGACTTCTCGTCTTCCGGCAACAAGAACTGAATTTTTTTAGTAACATGAATCTCCTCTGAAGAGGTTTCATTTTCAACATGATTTGAAGTATTCTGATTTCCTTCTTCAAAATTACAACCTTCAACAAAATCCTGCTCTACATTCTCCTCATCAAACACTCCAATAACTTGCCCATTCACAAACTTCAAATGCTCACTAATGGGATATGTACCAGAAACAACAATCCCATTCCCAAAGAAGTTAGCTAATCCTTCCTTCTTCATTCTTAAGCTAACTTTCTTATCAGTCCAGTGTTTAATTAAAGGAAGAGAAGTTGCAAACACGCTTAAATCTTAACCGATGGAAATATATTATTTGTAGCATCACAATGCAACCACAAAACTGTTGAATCTTTCCTTTTTTATACTTCATTATAGCCTCACACAATTGATCTAACACATACTTGCACCAATTAAATTCTCTAATTTGATCAACCATAGCAATACTCTTAACAATCTTTAGATCAATAGTACGGTTGTGTGTAGGAGCTAAAAAGGTAGAAAAAGCATGAAGTACAAAAAGTTGTTTAAATGCATCATCTCCATCGGTCATTTGTGGAATCATCTGCTCCACTAAATCCAAAGGGACAGGTTCATTTTTTTCTTCTATTCCAAAAAAATTTCTAAAATGTTGTTTTAATGGAAAATCAGGGTTCATAATGTTTGCGCTTCTTGACGCTAATTCAACATCTCTGTTCCTATTTAAGGTAAGGCAAAACACATCATACACGTCAAACTCTGATATTTGAAAGCTCCTACCAGCATCAATGCTAAACATACGGCTCCCAGGATCAAAACATTCAAGAATCCAATTTAACATATTTGTTGGAGATCTTGTCAACTCCTTAGTCAATAATCCTCCAAACACTATATCCTTCACAGCTTGTTTTTGCTCACTGGTGGATCCTCTAATCAATTTAACCAATTGACAAGGTCTACTTTTCGTTTTAAATGTAGCTCTTTCCCTATTAAAAAAGGGAAAAAAAATAATATAAGCAAATATTAATACATGAAAGATACTATGTCTAAAAAAATATTACAACATGAAAGATACTCTACCTTTTTGTAATTGGTTGATTAAGAGTGTCCACAGCTTCAATGTCCTGGCACTTCCTCTTCTTATCTTTCCCAAACTTTTCAAGTTTATTCCCCTTCGATTCATTTTCATCAGATGTATGTATAACCTTAGCTAAAGCTGAGGAAGAAGAAGGAATAGCCTTTTGAACTTTTGTAATTAATACAGCATCATCATTGTTCTTTCTTTTTTTTGTTTCACCAACATTCTTCTTTTCTGCATGGATCAAACAAAAAATAAACATTAGAATAATAAACACTAGATTTAATTAGAAATGATATAAAACCTAGCTTGCTTTCATTTATGTGTTGCAAACTAAATAATGGTTTGTGATAGGTAAAAGGAAGTAGCATCAATAGGCTTCTTGAAGAAGTTCTTCAATATGAAAAGTCAAATAGAACTGAATGCCTAGACTCCACATAGTTGGCCTCTGTGTCTTGTCAGTGATATGCAAATGACAATTTAACTATCGATATAGTCATGTACCATGTAGGAGACCATAGGCTATAATACATATATCATTTTTTAATAAAAGTAAATTAACAATTAAATGTGAATAAAGAGAACATTACAATAAAAGTAAAAAGATAAAAAAAAATGGAAGATATGGAGAGAAAGGATACACAAACCATTGCACAATTTGTCAAGAGTGGTGTCAATATGACAATCAGCAAAAATCTTATCATATTAAAGCTCAACTTGGTCCATGGAAACAGGAGGCATATCAAAAGTAGAAGGACTAGGAGGAGTGTTAGTCATATTTTGGAAAACTTGCTCGAGGCTACAGAAATTGGTTGCATTGCCTATTTCCTTTTTTATAACAGAGAAACACTTAGTTGGGTCTACAGTCTTACCATCTGAGCTTACTACATTATTTAGGATACACTGCCCTATTTTATCCCATTGGATTAGGAAGATAACAAGACAATGTATGAACTTTTTCAATTTTCATGCCTATTTATACCAATACCCAAAGTTGAAAAGCTTTGGGTATTCCTAAACTTACTCTATCCTACCTATCAATGATCTGAATTTAGAAATAACACAACCCAATAACGGTTCAAGAAAGCATGTCAAGTTCCATAATCCATACTCGAACATTTTCCTATTTATGTTTTTCTTTGTTCCTACATTTTCCTATTTATACTTGAGTCCTTAATAACACATTGATAATTGTTATAGTCATACTTCATTAATAAAATAGTTCTAGGAACTGTGATGTGATTAACCATATGTGGATGCATTGTGGTGAACTTAAAAAAGGTCACCATAGAAATAAAGTAACTATAATATAAAAAAGGTCACTATTATAAAATTATTAGTAACTATAATCCGGTGATATTATTTCTAAGTTCATAATGTAAAAAAAAACATGTATTACATCAAATATGAAAAGAAAAGGTCACTATATGTAAAAAAAAGGTCTCTGTAAACTAAAAAAGGGCCACTATAGGAAACATATTGATTCATATTACACCAGAGGTCTACTATAAATAATTATGAAACTACCTAGAGCAACAATAATGTGGCTCAAACATATATTCTCCTACAATCAAACACAATTAATACAAAAACACAAACAACAACCAATACATGTTGTGCTTATGATTGATTTTTACAAATTGTTCAACAATAACCACAAAAATAACACGACTAAGGCTTATACTTCAATATCTAGTTAGATTTTATAATATTATACAATAATTTTGCTTCCGAAATATAATAATGTAAAATAAAATTTGAACCAGAAGCTTCGACGACAACAACATCACGTTTGCTGTCTCTAGTAGCACGACCTCCTCTTCCGTCGCCTCTGCCACCACTGCCTCTCGAAACTAGACCACCGCGCGTTCTCACCATTTCAAAACTTCAGAAAATACAAACAAACCTAACAATTAAAATCAAAAACACAAAATTATAAATAATTAACACAAATTAATTACGACATTGTAAGTAACTAACCGAAACAACACCGAAAATTGAAGCGAAAACACCTCCAACCGCTACCGAAAACACCGCAAAAAATTTGGAAAGAAACTGAAAGGAAACACTGTAAATGGAGAGAACAGGAAGGATGAAGAGAGGAAATCACTGAAAAAACTGTAAAGCAAATGGTGAGAATAACAAGGATGAAGAGAGAAAAGCAATGATAAAGAGCAAGGATGAAGAGAGCGATGGGAGAGCAACGAACTTTGATTGAACCGGGGCAACGAAGGAAGAAGTAGAACCGTGAATTAATCAAAACCGGAAATTTTTTCGTGGCCATTGATCAAAAAAATAGAAGGATGAGATTGCTTCTCATCCTTCTTATTTTAAGAGGGCTTAGTATTATAACAAAATCAAATATTGTTTCCATGTATATATATAGACATATTATCTTACTAATAATAAACAAAAGTTTACTCATAATTAACAATCGTGCAATAATTTGCCAAATCTTCACATACTCGATTGACGTGCTGCACTAGATGCATCATTCGGAGTCATTTGCAACACAACGTCAGGAACAGGGTTAGCCTCATGAATTTGAGCCAAAACAGCAGTGATAAAGCTTGGTGCAAGTTGTTGGACCAATTTTTCTTGCCTACTTGCTAGGTATTCCTCCGGGAATATAAAATCGGACTTTTTATATTTCTTTCATACCGTAGGTAGCATTGTTGGACCTCGATACTTTTTTCTTTTTGCAGATAATTGAGTTTCTATTTCTTATTGTAGTAATATAGAAAAAACTAGATTAGTAATCTAAAATCAGTATCAATAATAACTTTTTAAAAAGAATATGCAGGCAGGGAAGGAGGGCTAGGGAAGGGAGGGCGCTGTGTAGGGGGGCCTTAATTCTCATTATTTTGCAATATGAAGCTAGTGGGTCAAAGAATATCAAGCCTTAATTAATTCTCATTATTCTCATCAGTGTATCAAGCTAGTGGGTCATACGTGTGTCATCACATCAACAAAATATTCACCTCCACAGAAGGGTTACCAAAGAACATAGCAACCATGCAACTATATTAGAAACTACAATTGACCTCAGGCTACTTCATATGTCACTAAAGTTATTACTGAGGGCGAGAGCCTATCTCCATCAGTCCACCCACATGTAACAGACCAGACAGTTAGACATTCTCCATCTACCAAAATGTCTGGATCATCATTACACTAACTTATCCCGCTCTCCATAAACTATAACAGCTTACTAAACTTAATTTTTTTACTAATTTTATTCTGATCCCCACTTACTTATAACTGACATAAAATGCACTGATTACCCACTATGCTTACCTCTGTCAGAGAGTAAAAAAAATCTACAAAATAGATCTAAAAAGTGAGAGGATATAAACAAGCAAAAACAGAAACATGCAAAATGTTAATGGAGAGGCAAACTGACATAGTTTCGTTCTCAAAAAATAAAACTTGACTTTGGAATACAGTCCCCTGCACCCCCAAATCCCAATTATAAATAATGAAAACAAATACTACGTGTATGAACATCACATTTTATTGTTTCCTAGTTTAAACCAAAAGCTACATTTTGCAAAATTTTGCTTAAGCTAAGAAGTTTTTCCGCAAATTTCACCAAATTGTTACCGCTAATTTTTCATCAAATTTTGCTTAATCTACATTTTACATTTCCCGTAAATGACCCTTGATTCTTCCACTGAAATGTATGAAACACCCCTAATCCACACATAATTCAACTATGGATGCACTAGATAATAGAAATTAAAACCCCCAAATTAAAACCAAACCCTAAACACAAATGTACATGTAAATTGAGGTATACTTTAAAAGAATCGAGCAGCTGAATTGGGACGAACGTGCGAGCTGGGATAATGGGATTGAAGAGGGAAAAACGTGCTAGGATGAAGCAGAAGGAATGGGCCGGGCAGAACGAAGATGAGAATTGTGAAATAAAGATGTAATGCGTGTATGGGAACCTTGCTTATTTGGGAAAAATTGGCTGGGAGGGAATGAAAAACAATGAAATTTTCATTTTGCTGCCATTACCATTGGATTAGATTAGTTGACGGTTGGAATAGCTTAGTGCCGTTGGATTAGCTTCCCTGCTTTTACAACCGCTGTATTAGCCCAATTTTTTATACAATGACTTTGGTGTCGTTGTATTAGCCTTGTCTAATACAACGGTAACTGAAGAGTCATTGTATTAGCTTTTTTTTATACCGTTGCATTAGATAAAAAATGAAGTAGTTATTATTTTTTAACCAACAAAATTTCACGCTCTCTTCTATATGGAGCCATTATCAAAATAGAAGAACAATCAGCTCATTATGGAGCAAAGCAAAGAAACTAAAGGCAACAATGCAAACATTTAATGTGGGTCGTAATGCAACTTCCATATGGGTTGAAGGAAGAGAATTACATTGCCATACAATTATATTACAAACATTCACATTGAAGATAAAACATATACAAGACATTTAATTAGCAAGTTAGATCTAGCTCCTTCCACGGTTTAGAGAATGATATAGTCAAGAGAGGAACATTGAAGCAACTCACCAATTCCATCTAGAAATTTCGGAATAGAGCAAATTGGTAAAATTAAATTGGATATTAATTTTACTCCAAGATGAAACTTTAACAACTTTTCCTACTTGGAATTGGTGAGTTGCTTCAATGTTCCTCTCTTGACTATATCTTTCAGATAAATCACTAAGAGTCTATCTAGAAAATAATGCGCCAAAACCATATAGGTGTCGGAAATTATGCAAATTTGTCCTTAAAGTCATGTTCATGGGTTGTTATGAAAGATAAAGGTAGAACAAAAATGGCAAATGCACATTCGATGAAAAGATATGTATTTTCCCTTTTATATAGCAAATTACAACCAAGAGATCATCAAAGCAAAGGTAAAGGAGACATTAGAAACCAGATCAAGTGATTCAATAAACATGAACGCCGCAAGGGATGTACTGTGTTAATTAATCATATTCTACCAGCAATCAATTTAAGTCATTTACATTCAACAAGAAAATTCCAAAGCATATATCACTTAAGATGATCCAAAATGACAAGAGCATCACCAACAAGATGATTTACATTAATATTAACATAGGAACCACCAAATATCTTTGATCATAACATTCTAAACCTCAAGTATTTTGAAAGTATACAATCACTTATGCACAAGAAGTTTCCAAGGACAATCGAGCAACTAGTTGAAGTTGTTAAGCAATATAATCATATAATGAGTTACACCTAGAAACTTTAACTAAGGTGTTGATGCCATTGCAATACAAATTGAATGAGATATTGAAAGCAAAAATTTCAAATAATTATGATCTACCACATCACTAGAAGAAACAACTAGAAGATGATGCAATGTTACCAGAACAAGTTATCGCAACAAAGTGGGTTGTGAAAGAATTTATGAAATTGATATATGTAGAGGAGTATACAAATGAGATATTTGAAGTTCAAGTATAGAGACAAAAATGAATATGGATTTAAGGACTTCTAAAGATCTAGTTTTTGAATTAGTAGAAACAAGTGTAACAATAACTTTTATTGAAGTATTAAAAACAAGGAAATAACCATAGGAATTATGAGTTCATATCATTGACAAAGAAAAAAATAGCTAAAGGAAATAAAGCAAATTGAAGCACATATGCCACATAATGTCTCCATTTATCACAAGCTACCAAGTTTTTCAAAACCACTCTTCATACCACACAAACATCGATAAATGAGCATGGATTACACAACACCTAATCATATTATGACCAAAGATGCCAAGTCCATCATAACTATCAAAAAGTAAACTTCAAAAAACACAAACATCACCAACATATATTTCATAATACCTAAGCATATTATGATCAAAGGTGCCAAATTCTTCAAAACCATCAAAAAATAAACTTCAAAAAACACAAACATCATATCAACAAACAAGCATGTATTACACAATACCTAATTATCTTACAACAAAAGATGCCAACTGTTCAAAAACGTACTTCAAACTACACAAATATCAATAAACTAACATGAAAAAATTACTGAAATTCATCAAATTATTAAAATTCATCATAATAATCATAAAAATCATGATAGTAACAACGACAATTTTCTAATAGCGCTTTTGAGTTCACAATACTAATTCATCGAACAATCAACTTCTCTTAAGGGTAAGGGATTTTACTGTATTTAAACAACAAAACTTCAAACAATCGACTCTGCTACAATTAAAACTCATTATATTCAAATAGGAGACTTACGAATAGAACAAAGAATCATTAAGGGGACTTTTTATTGATAAAAGAGATTAGATAACTTAGCTAAGGGTTTTCCAAGTTTCGGTTTTAATTATAGAGAAAGCAAATGATTAGGATTTCACCATTGAAGGTTCTCGTGATCACTTGCATCCACAGCATACTCGAGAGTGTCAGGAGCCACCATGCTCTCTGTTCAGACCACGAAGTCAAGGGAAGGACAAACCAAAGCCTGACGATTCACAGGAGACTTTGTGTGTGGCTTATTAAACGAAGTTGAGAAGAAAATGAGCACCAGAAAAATAATACGAACATCGGACAAATAACAAAAATATTAGCATATAGACCAGATGATTCAGATCAGTGAAAAAGCATGACTAAAAAAACTAGTATACACTAAAAGGACACAAAATTCTCTATAAAAAAAAACTAGTATACGCTCATGTTGCTTTATACGTTCCTACCCTCATGCTTATGTTTCAATCCTATACTAATGGCTCATCAAATAAGTTGTTGTTAGTGGATAATGATTAAATGTTTTTCAGCTAAGCAATTCAAATTGGTTCCTTAAAATAAGGAATTTGTTATCCCATGGACTTCAAGCATTTGAATTAATTCAAACTCTATCAAGATAAGGATGAACAATATTCAAAGTGGTCTTCCTAAGCTTAAGGAGTTGAATTGAAGATATGCTGGGTTGAACAACCTTTGTTGGACGTGCTCTCATAGAAGAAATTCAGTCAATAACCGAAATGCGAGCTATTCGGAGAATCTGTTACATTTCAAGACCTTGAAGCGGTCAGTCAAGATCCTGAAGCAACGACATTTTGAATAAATCAGTTATGAAGCCTATCCGTTGCACGTATGTCTATAAATTGATTGAAGCTGAAGCATTGAAGGATAAGAAGCTTTCCAACGTGATACACATTCAAGCTACAGCAAAATTACTTTCCTCTCTAATGCTTACTCTTTATTGTAATTTAGAATTGAGAGAAAAGATTACAAAGTATATCTTGTGAGTGAAAAAGAAATATCAAAAGAGAGATATACCTTGAGTAAAGTTTATAATACTCAAAGGTTCAGAAAAAGAAAAGAGATTTTTATTTCTGGGAATTGAGACACTAGAGTGTAGCTAGGGAAAGCTTGGTAGAAGATTGGGTGATAATCTTCGAAGGTGGCTTTATGTCTCTAAAGGAGGAAATAAAGATCGTTAAATCCTAAGGGTAGGAAACCCTAGGCGGAGACGTAGACACATTGCCGAACTTCGTAACAAACAATTGTCCCCTTTACTTATTGCATTTACATATCGTTTTGCTTTACTTAATTCTTTCATCTCGTAATAACCTATTCTGTTCAAAAGCCTGAAACATACTTCAAGCCCTTGAAACCTGTTTTAATTATTTTCCGCATCTCAAAACCAGTTTCAAAGCCTTGAAAGCCTAACTCGAAAAACGACCATACTCTATTCACCCCCCCCCCCCTCTAGAGTATATTGATCCTATCCTATCTCCTATTGATTCTTCAATTGGTATCAGAGCTATACTCACTAAAAAGGATTTAAACATCTGTGAGGCATCATGAAACAAATAGGTGATGGTGGTTTTGCTCAAGGACGTTCCTCAAATCGTCCTCCATTGTTTTGTGGGAATAACTTTGCCCATTGGCGCTCCCTAATGCAAATGTTTCTCATAGATCAAGATATTGAATTATGGGACATCATAAAGAAAGGTCCTAAGGTGCCCATGAAGAACGATGAAAGTGGCATTCCAATCCCTAAAGAAGATGGCGACTTCACTCAAACCGATTTGGAGAGTATTGCAAAGAATTATCGTGCTATGAACTTACTCTATTGCGGATTGGATGCTAATGAGTTCAATAGAGTCTCCTCTTGTAGAAGTGCGAAGGAAATATGGGACAAGCTAGTGGTTACTTACGAAGGAACTAGCCAAGTGAAGGAAACAAAGATAAGTATCTATCTCCGGCAATATGAATTGTTCAAAATGACTAATAATGAAAACGTGAAGGAGATGTTCACAAGATTCACCCAAATAGTAAACAATTTGGATTCTCTTGGCAAATCATTCACAAATGAAGAAAAGGTTCGAAAGATCCTTCGTTGTCTTCCCAAACAAAGTGGGGTCCTAAAGTGACGGCAATAGAAGAAGCTCAAGACTTACGAACATTGCCCTTGGACGATCTTCTTGGAAAACTTATCACCCACGAAATGTCCCTAAATGAAGAAGATGGAGAACTAGCTTCATCAACTAAGAATCTAGCACTTAAAGCTAAGAAGGAAGAAGTCTCCAATGAAGATGGCAAAAGTGATGATGATGAGGATGATGAAGATCCTTTTGCACTTATTGCTCGAAGTCTAGCGAAGATTTTAAAAATGAAGAAGCAATTTCCAAGAGGAAGAGACAACTATCGTCCTAATAAGTATAAAGGTAAGTCATCTAACTCAATGAATAAAGTTAATACATTAACTTGTTATGAGTGTGGAGAAACAGACCATCTTGTTAAAGAATGCCCTCAACGAAAGAAAAAGGCATATCCTAAGAGGGATTTCAAAAAGAAGGCTATGGTAGCCTCATGGAGTGATTCGGAATCGAGTGATGAAGAAGAAGAGCATGCAAATCTATGCTTGATGGAAAATCACGAAGAAAGCGAAAAGGGAGAGCATCTTGAGGTAATTGTGAAGAATTTAATGTCAAGCCCTACAAATGTTCTATCCGAATTTTTGCAAAGTATGATAATGAATGAAGAAAGTTTGATTCTTGAATCAAAAATTCTCAAAGAAAGGCTTAACAAACAGGTAAGTATTTCAAAAAGTCTCTCAAAGGAATTATGTGATCTCAAAGCTACCCAGTTAGCTTTTGAAAGCAAGGTCAAGGCCGCGGAGTCATCTCTTGAAACGCAGGTCAAGGCCTTGAAAATTGAAAACACCATTTTAAAAAGAAAGCTCGCCTCTTTAAGTTATTGCAATGATAACTTAGAGAAGGAGAAGAAGCTTCTAGCTGGGAAGTGTAGAGAACAACATAATGCCTTGGTTAAATTTACTCATTCGGAAGCAACCCTAAACAAGTTGTTAGGGGTACA
The DNA here is from genome assembly GCA_026401315.1 of Dysphania ambrosioides. Lineage (NCBI taxonomy): Eukaryota > Viridiplantae > Streptophyta > Magnoliopsida > Caryophyllales > Amaranthaceae > Dysphania > Dysphania ambrosioides. The sequence continues at coordinate 20,485,289 of CM048667.1, forward strand.
CCAAGCCTCCTTAACAAAAGCGGTCTAGGTTTCAATAAAAACTTTCCAAAGAAAAATTTGACCACTTTTGTCAAAGCAAAGGATACTTGGAGTACACCTACATGTTTCTATTGTTGCAAAAAGGGTCATACCAAATTAACATGTCCTTTTAGAAGGAATGACCCTCATATTAATAAGAACTCTTTTCCTATGTATTTTCGAGACCAAGTGAAGCAAATATGGGTTCAAAAAGGGACTAGACCTCCTAATATGGTCTATCCCGAGTATGAAATCAAATTTGTAAAATGGTCTAGAAAGGTTTGATGTCTTTTTATTTTGTAGGAAATTACCAAGAGCAAAGATCATAAGTGGATTCTAGATAGCGGTTGCTCTCGGCATATGAGTGGAAAATCTTCATTATTTTCAATAATCAAAGAGCAATCTTCCGGAACAATAACTCTTGGTGATAAAGGAAAATGCAGAATTATTGGCATTGGAAAAGTTGGTGAAACCGAATCAAACTCTATAGATGATGTTTATCTTGTCGAAGGTCTAAAATACAACTTGCTTAGCATCTCTCAATTATGTGATAAAGGTAATAAAGTTATTTTTGACAAAGATAAATGTGAAGTTCAAAGTGTAGAAAATGGTAAAGTCATCCTTACAGCCCCTCGGTGCAATAATGTCTATGCTTTTCATACTAACAAAGTTTCTAGTGAAAGCTTGAAGTGTTTCAAAGCCACGACAGGTGACTCAAGGCTTTGGCATAGGCGTCTAGGCCATATTAACGTACATACTATGATGAAGCTTTCATCAAAAGATTTAGTACGTGGCCTCCCTAGAATGGATTTCAAAGACTTTGAAATATGCAAAGCTTGCGCTAGAGGTAAACAAACCAAAAGCTCATTTAAAGTTAAAAAGGTTGTAAGTACTTCTCGACCCATTGAACTTCTTCATATTGATTTATGCGGTCCTATGCGTGTCAAATCTCCCAAGGGAAAACAGTACATCCTTGTGGTAGTTGATGATTTTTCAAGATTTACTTGGGTTTCATTTTTAAGAGAAAAATCTGAAGCTTTACAAGAGTTTTCGAAAATTTGCAAAGAGCTACAAACTATGAAAAACCTACCTATTGTTGCCATAAGAAGTGACCATGGTAGAGAATTTGATCAACTTAACTTTGACAAATTTTGTGCAAAATATGGTATTTCTCATAATTTTTCGGCTCCTAGAACACCTCAACAAAATGGAGTTGTGGAACGTAAGAACCGAACTCTTGAGGACATGTCTAGGACTATGCTTTTAGAAAATAGTTTACCAAAGTATTTTTGGGCTGAAGCTGTTAATACAGCTAATTACATTTTAAACCATTGTCTAATAAGACCTATTTTGAAGAAAACTCCTTATGAACTTTTCAAAGGTAAAAAGCCTAACATTTCGTATTTTAAACCCTTTGGATGTACATGCTTTGTTCATAATAATGGCAAAGATAACCTAGGGAAATTTGATGCTCGTAGTGATGAAGCAATCTTATTAGGATACTCTTTAAATTCGAAAGCTTATAGAGTGTTTAATAAGCGTACAAAAATTGTTGAAGAAAGTATTCATATAATCTTTGATGAAACCGAGAATGGTATTTTGAGTGACATTTTTACAGGTTTAAAGTTAAATAAACATGAAGGATTTTCATCTGATGAAGATGAAAGCTTATCTGATGAAGAAAGGCCAGAACCTGTTCGTAACATGCAAGATCCTATAAGAAATACAGATGAGATAGATCAAGACCATGATGCGTTGGCTCAAAAGCCTGACGAGTCATCTCAAAGCCTTGAAACTCCACTTCAAGAATCAGTACAATCAATGGAAATCGTTTCAAGACCCTCAGAACTATCTCTAGGTCTTGAAGGAGTACTTCAACAGCCAGATTCTACTCCCTTGATGATGAGACAAAAATTTAAGCACTCCTCTTCTCACCCAATTGACAATATCATCTCCAATCCAAAGTCTGGTATACAAACTCGTTCTAGTGCTAAAAATCTTTGTACATTTCACGCTTTTGTATCTCTTGTAGAACCAAAGAACATTAGTGAAGCTCTTCAAGAACCGGATTGGATCATTGCAATGCAAAGTGAGCTCAATGAATTTGAAAGGAATAAAGTTTGGACACTCATTCCAAGTCCTAAAAATCATTCAATCATTGGAACAAGATGGGTGTTCAGAAATAAGCTTGATGAAAATGGAAAGATCGTACGGAATAAAGCACGCCTTGTTGCCCAAGGATACAATCAAGAAGAAGGCATTGATTATGAAGAAACATTCGCTCCTGTAGCAAGAATGGAGGCTATACGTAAGTTACTTGCTTTTGCCTCATTTATACGCATTAAACTATTCCAAATGGATGTAAAATGTGCATTCCTAAATAGCTACTTACAAGAAGAGGTATATGTTGCTCAACCTCCCGGTTTTGAAAATGAACAATTTCCAAATCATGTTTTCACACTTGACAAAGCACTTTATGGCCTAAAACAAGCTCCAAGAGCTTGGTATGAACGTTTGTCAAAATATCTTTTGGAAAATGATTTTAAACGAGGTTTAATTGATAAAACTCTTTTCGTAAAAACCAAAGGTAAAGACATTTTAATTGTTCAAGTTTATGTAGATTACATTCTATTCGGTGCTACTAATGACTTGTTATGCAAGGAATTCTCTGAGATTATGTGTAGTGAATTCGAAATGAGCTTAATGGGAGAATTAAATTTCTTTCTCGGACTACAAGTCAAACAAGAGAAAGGAGGCATCTTTGTTAATCAAGGAAAATATACAAGAGATCTCCTAAAGAAATACAATATGACTCAATCAAAAAAAGCAAAAACTCCTATGAGCTCCACCTTATTTCTAGATCAAGACGAAAGTGGTAAGTCCGTTAATCAAAAGGAATATCGAGGTATGATTGGCTCTCTTCTCTATCTTACCGCAAGTAGACCCGATATTATGTTTAGTGTGTGTATGTGTGCACGATTTCAAGCTAACCCCAAGGAATCTCATCTAAGTGCCGTAAAAAGGATACTAAGATATCTCAATGGGACTAAGGACTTCGGTCTTTGGTACCCTAGAGATAGTAACTTTGAACTTGTTGGATATTCGAATGCCGATTTTGCAGGTTATAAAGTGGATAGAAAGAGTACTTCCGGATGTTGCCAATTTCTAGGATCATCTCTTATTAGTTGGCACTCGAAGAAGCAAAATTCCGTAGCCCTATCCACAGCCGAGGCCAAATATATTACGGCAGGTGCTTGTTGTGCTCAACTCATTTGGATATCTCAACAGCTTCGAGACCTTGGACTTGATTTCAAAGGCATTCCTATTAAACGTGATAATACTAGTGCCATTTCAATTACAAAAAATTCGGTGCAACACTCACGAACCAAGCACATCGATGTTCGACATCACTTTATTCGTGATCATGTTGAAAAAGGTGACGTAAATATTTCATTTGTTTCTACTGAATTTCAACTTGCCGATATTTTTACTAAGCCCTTAAGTGAAGAACGATTTAATTTCATTCGGTTCGAGCTTGGTATGCTAAATAAAGAGGCATCTATTTAGGGGGAGCTAAGGTACGCTTTCTCTATAATTTGTTATTATGCGTATATACTACTGCATTACATGGCATATGTGATTTAATTATACTACATTACAATTTGTTATTTTTTTTGTTTGTTTCATTTAAATCAAGATGTTTACTTAAACATCTCTTGACTAAAACGTTATTTCAGAAAATGGATCATTTGGTGTGATGATTATCTTTTTAGATAATTATATCACCTGTTTTATTCTTGTACGTGTTTGTTTCAAATACCTTGGTGTGCCTGTACGTATTTTATGCTGCCAAGATTCCTCATGATTATCCTTCTGATTCCTCTCCTTAATTGTCGTGCTTCTCCCCTTCCCAATACCCTGAACCGTCACTTCATACCCCTTCCAGCTTCTTCCTTTCTTCAACTGTCACTTCCCTCTACTTAAATACTCCTCTACCCCTCTCCTTTCACTTCACCTCTGAACCCCGAACTTTAATTCACTCTTTCACCCAGAAATTTTTTTCCTTTTCAATGGCTCCCAAATGCAAAATTGTTGCCCCCGAAAAGCCAGCACCCAAAAGAAGAATCCTTCCTTCTCGATCATCCAAAATATCCTTTCGCTCTGTTGAGTATTCGGTGCCCTCTACCTCACCCACTCCTCCTTCATCTCCTCTCCCGGAACAATCTCAGGTCAGCCCCAACAAATCTCCAGAACATGTGGACCCATCTCACTCCGAAGCAGACATTCGGTCTTCTCCTCCTCCTCCACCTCCTGAGGAAGAACCCCCTGTTCCTGAAGAACCCCCAATTGCTACTGAACCCATTGTCCCTTCTCCTCCCAGACTTGAGGTATCTGCTTTTATTCAAACCCCTTTTGGTTCTTATCCTCAATCGTGGTTTAGAACTTGTCAGCTAGCTGGTGTTTGGCAGGATGGTTTTAGAAATAGGCGTGTCTGTGTTAGTGAATTAGTTGACCCTGCCCTTTTACGATCTTCTAAATTGGGTGGTGTTGGTCTATTTTTGGAGACCTCTTTAGCCATAATGATTAATGTTGGTGATAGGTTCTACCCTCGTCTTACCCATTTGTTCTACTTAAATATGCAATCTAAACGTGAACAAGGTGTCCTGACCTTGAACACGATTGTCAAGGGTATACTCGTCTCCTTAAACCCTGAGGTCCTTTCCAATATCTTGAAAGTCCCCAATGAGGACTGGTCCAATTCTCAGCCTGAGTATTTTGAGTGTGTCTCCCAGGCTAAGCAGACCCTATTTATACCGAATCCCCCTCTGTCAAAGCAGCTGACCCACAGTGTTTTACAGGTAGAAGCCAAAGTTATTTATGCTTTATTGGTTAGGTGTGTTGTCCCCAAGGCCAATTCTCGTGAGCTTATAACTGATCAGTGTCTAGCCCTGCCGTTCTTAGTTTTAAATGGTTTTGATGTCAACCTCCCTGTCACCATCCTCTCCCATATGAATCATGTTATTTCCTCTACTCGTGCAAACCCCCTACCGTATGCAAACCTGCTTCCTTTAATCTTTGCTCATTTCAAAGTCCCGGTGCACGATGAAGAATTTGAGAGTTGTGCGCAGTCCCGCGTGACCATTGACTCCTTCAACCGAATTGGAATATGTGCTTCAAAGGACGGGTCATGGAAGCTTCGTGAGGACTTGTCCCCTGAAACATTGGCTGCCCTGCCTCCGGTAAAAGGTGTATCCCGTCTTACAGGCGCCTCTCTTGTGGATCTTTCCTCCAGGCTCGAGGCTATTGAATTCGAAGTGGACTGTGTCAGGCGTGACTTAACAGACTTTCGTGCAAGGATGGATGATAGATTTGATGCTTTGTTTGCTGCAGTTCAGTCTTCGAAGCCAGCAAAGAAGAAATGATGCTTGTTTAATGATTATTGTCCTTACTTACTTGTTATCCTGTTGAACCTTTTATTTACTATGGTTTGTAATGAATAATTATGTTTTAAGTTATGGTTCTCTGTTTCTGTTTTTCAACCCTTTTTCATTGCTCTATTTATACTCTTTTCAAAATTTATCCAACATTGCTCCTCACCCTTTCTGAAAGTCAAAAAGGGGGAGAAACTGATTATTATGCATATGTTCATTTGCTGTTATTGCAGTTGCTTATGCTATGCGTGAATGGTTAGATTATATATGCTTAAGATCATACATGTTATATGCATGCTTAGATCATAAATGTTATTATGCATATGTTTTGATATGTTTTGACTTCCATCAAGGGGGAGATTGAAGACTCCACCTTGATGTATACATCTTGTTACCTTGATATTTATGTATATGTATATGTTTGATACAAGTATGGATGATGGAAGTCAAAATGGAAATACAAATCCTATACTAAACTCACGTAACTTGCCTCATACCATGCAATATATTCATGAAATTTATACGTTGTAGTTGATATGTGTCTAATGCTCATGCTTATGTTCCTATGCTCATGTTGCTTTATACATTCCTACGCTCATGCTTATGTTTCAATCCTATACTAATGGCTCATCAAATAAGTTGTTGTTAGTGGATAATGATTAAATGTTTTTCAGCTAAGCAATTCAAATTGGTTCCTTAAAATAAGGAATTTGTTATCCCATGGACTTCAAGCATTTGAATTAATTCAAACTCTATCAAGATAAGGATGAACAATATTCAAAGTGGTCTTCCTAAGCTTAAGGAGTTGAATTGAAGATATGCTGGGTTGAACAACCTTTGTTGGACGTGCTCTCATAGAAGAAATTCAGTCAATAACCGAAATGCGAGCTATTCGGAGAATCTGTTACATTTCAAGACCTTGAAGCGGTCAGTCAAGATCCTGAAGCAACGGCATTTTGAATAAATCAGTTATAAAGCCTATCCGTTGCACGTATGTCTATAAATTGATTGAAGCTGAAGCATTGAAGGATAAGAAGCTTTCCAACGTGATACACATTCAAGCTACAGCAAAATTACTTTCCTCTCTAGTGCTTACTCTTTATTGTAATTTAGAATTGAGAGAAAAGATTACAAAGTATATCTTGTGAGTGAAAAAGAAATATCAAAAGAGAGATATACCTTGAGTAAAGTTTATAATACTCAAAGGTTCAGAAAAAGAAAAGAGATTTTTATTTCTGGGAATTGAGACGCTAGAGTGTAGCTAGGGAAAGCTACAGTATAGAAGATTGGGTGATAATCTTCGAAGGTGGCTTGAGGTCTCTAAAGGAGGAAATAAAGATCGTTAAATCCTAAGGGTAGGAAACCCTAGGCGGAGACGTAGGCACATTGCCGAACTTCGTAACAAAAAATCGTCCCCTTTACTTATTGCATTTACATATCGTTTTGCTTTACTTAATTCTTTCATCTCGTAATAACCTATTCTGTTCAAAAGCCTGAAACATACTTCAAGCCCTTAAAACCTGTTTTAATTATTTTCCGCATCTCAAAACCAGTTTCAAAGCCTTGAAAGCCTAACTCGAAAAACGACCATACTCTATTCAACCCCCCCCCCCCCCCCCCCCCCTATAGTATATTGATCCTATCCTATCTCCTATTGATTCTTCAATTTACATATTTCCTTGTAACATATCAAGTTTGGTAAGAAGCTCACTGAAATGAGCACAAGGTAAGATTTTAGTAAGAACAACTACAATCTGGGATGTAGTGGGAAGGTAAGTGAGTTGAAGAAGTCCTTCCAAAACCGTTTCTCTTGTAAAGTGACAATCAATATCGATATGTTTTGTACTTCATGGAAAACTAACATTTTGATGGTCACAATACAAAGTTATTGGTTGAAGGTTTTTAATTTCAAGATTTGTTAAGATCCTAACCAAATAAGTAACTTCAACCGCTGCATTAGCCATAGCCCTATATTCCGCTTCAGAGGATGATCTGGAAACTGTTGGTTGTTTCTTAGGTTTCCAACTGATAGGAGAACCTGCAAGCTGTACAACATATCCAGTAATAAACCTTTGAGTGCCAGGGTAAGAGGCCCAAACAGAGTCTAAGTATGCTTGCAGTGAAAGCTGCTAAGATCCCTTGAGTAAGATACCTAAACCAGAGGTACTTGCTATATTGTTCAAGGTGTGATGCAAAGAGGAAACATGAGAAGTTCAAGGGCTATGCATGAATTGACTTAAAGTCTGAACAGTATAGGAAAGATCAGGCCTCGTATTATTCAAGAAATTCAACTTTCCAACCATTTTTCTGTAGTATGTAGGATCAGGCAGTGGTTGTCCTTCTTCAGCATTCATCTTGAGATTTAGAGCTAGTGGAGTGATGGCAAGTTTGAATGTAGTGAGCCCACATTCAAGAGTTCTCTGGGGAATTTCTTTTGGGTTAGAGCAAAGCCTTGAGGTAGATAACTGACTTGCAACCCCCAAAAGAAACTAAGTTTACATAGATTTTTTATGCTAAAGCACTAATCTAGATGAGCTTTCAACAGATTTATAGTGTTGATTTCAGTACTAGTGAGGATAATATCATCGACAAAAATTGCAGCTATAGCAATCAAACCATTTGATTTCTTAAAGAACAATGAATAATCATTCTTGCTTTGTTGGAACACCAAAGAAATCAATAACCAAGAAAGACTGAAGTATCTTCCCTGTAATCAAATTTTGATCTTTGAGCAAGTATTGTGGACACAAAACATAGAATTTTTTTTTATTTTTAAGCCAAATTTTTAATAAAATTCAAAAAATAAGCTATTGTTTAAAATAATTTCAAAAATAAGCCGAATTTAGGGTCATGCGAAAACGCTGTCTGGGCAGCGTTATAGTTCAGAAAATTATAATATTTCAGAGCCAGTACAAGGGAATCTGTGCAGCAATAAAACGCTGCCTCGGGCAGCGTTTTTTGTATTAAATGGAACGCTGCCCTGGGCAGCGTTTTCCTAAGGCCCTGTTTTTTTTTTCTTTTTCTCCCTTCTTCCTCCTCATTTCTTTCTTCTTCCTACATTCCTCTCCTATGCTTCGACGGAATTTTCTCCATTCTTCTTCATTCCTTACACACAATTTCCACTCAATTTTCATCCCGAATTCTTCCATTTTCTTCCTTTGACAAGGTACGTTTTTAATTTTGAGTTATTTTAAGTTTTTTTCATTTATTTTTTAAGATTTTTCGGGTTTTTTTTTTCATTTTCATGTTATATTAATTTTTTTCATGTTAAATAATGAATTATGAGTTATGTTATGTTATTTTTTTAATTTTGTGAATTAATTTGAACTATGTATTATTTTTTCCAATTATTTTTCATTTTTATTTTTGTATATATGTGAATTATTTTCAGTTTTTTTTTGTAATTTTGTGAATTAATTTGGAGTTATGTTACTTATTTGTTTTTTTTGTTAATTATAAGTATTTTTGTTATATTTTGTTGTTAATTATTATTAATATTTTGATAGTTTATATGTTAAAGTATTTTAGTTTAGGTTAGTATATGGATTTAGTTAAGTGAGCTTTTATTTAGGTTAGTAAACCATAAATTAGGTTAGTATATTAATTTAGGTTAGTTGATGATTTGAAGTTAGTTTATTAGTTAAGGTTTTTGTATTAACTTATGGTAGTTTAGTAGTTTATTATTTTAGGGTAGTTTAGGGAATGATTTTAGTGTATAAAATTAGTTCACTAATTTAGGATGGTTTATTAGATGAGTTTATGGATTAAGGTTAGTTAATTAGATTTGTTTAATATTTAGGTTATTTAATTAATATAGGTTATTTTATTAATTTTGTTTAGTTTATTAAAATAGGTTAGTTTATTAGATTAGATTACTTAATTATTTTATTATAGTCCATTAATTTAGGTTAATGTAGGTTAGTTAATTAATTAAGGTTAGTTCACTAGATTAGTTTATTAAGTAAGGTTAGTTCATTAGATTAGTATATTAATTAAGGTTAGTTTATTAATTTAGTTTATTTTATTAGATTATTATATTAATTAAGGTTAGTTTATTAATTTATTTTATTTTATTAGGTTAGTATATTAATTAAGGTTAGTTTACTAAATTATTTTATGTTATTTTATTAATGTAGGTTAGTTAATTTATTAAGATTAGTTTACTAGATTAGTTTATTAAGTAAGGTTAGTTTATTAGATTAGTATATTAACTAAGGTTAGTTTATGAATTTAGTTTATTTTATTAGGTTAGTATATTAATTAAGGTTAGTTTATTAGGTTCGTAGATTAATTTTAGGTTAGGAATTTAGATTAGTTTAGGTTAGTTTATTAGGTTATGAGTTTAGATTAGTTTAGGTTATTATACTAGATTTAGGGTATGAATTTAGATTAGTTTATTGTATATTATATTCTTGAATATCATTGAATAGTTTTCTTTGTTGTAGGCATCATGAATACCAATGTATACCCACTGTTATGTCGATGGGGTGGAATATTGATAGAACAAGATAACATAGTTGGGTATGATGGTGGACAATGTTGACCTATCGTGATTAGTGTTGAGAACAGTTTCTCTGATATTGTTGACATGGTATTCAGTTTGGGTGGGTTTGATAGACGGTTGGTGGAACTGAAATTTAGAATGAAATATCCTACTAGGTCGTCGACATGTATGACATTGACATTCACCGATGACTACTCTGTTAAAGTATTAGTGGGTGTGTATTCAAAATTATCCACAATCTGGCATTGAAATATATGTCGAGCAAGTACCCATAAATTCTTCATATACTGGATTAATGGACATCTTATCTCAACATCAGCCCCTTTCAATCATTCCATCCACAAGTCAAATGCATCAAGATGATAACTCAGAACTAGCTACTTCTAGTGTGAATCCATTAAACAGTACGCTTCTCAGAGATGGGTTTGGGAATTATCTTTATAGAGAAAGGACTAGGCAATCTGAGGAAGGAGTAGAGGAAGAGGAAGTGGATGAGGAAGCATAGGTGGAAGAAGATGTAGAAGATGGGGAGCCCGTTAGTCTAGATGAAGAGGACAACAGTCATTTAAACCTAGAGTTAGAAGTCAGGACTAGTTCAAAGGCCAACGAGCTTGAAATTGAATCTAACATTCCATATTACAATAATGTGTTAGAGTATGAAGAGGACGACAGTTGGACGATGATGGGCCCACCATGCAGTGTTGATAATGAATTCGTTAAGGGAATGGAGTTCACTAATAAGAGAGATCTCATTGAAGCTGTCAAGATGTATAATCTTAGGTCAAATACATCGTACCGGTGTCGAACGTCGAACACCAGTGTGTTGGAGCTCGTTTGTAGTACTAAATGTGGTTGGAGAATACGTGCTAGCCAGAAGAGTAGCTTACTTTCATTTTGGTGCATAACAACAAACAAAGGCCCACATGCTTCGTTCTGTGTTAGTGGCAATCAGAACTGAGGAGTTCGCCATCTTAGTACGTCACGGATAGGCAACTTCATTAAGGATTGTGTTAGAGCTGATCCCACGTTTAAAGTGGCCCTAATTATAGAGATGGTGCGTGGAAGATTCCACCATACCGTACCATATCTGAAAGCATGGTACGGTAAGCAAGTCGCTATAGCAGACATTTACGGCAAACTCTTATGAACGGTTGTCCCATAATATGCAAGCACTAATGGATACTCACCCTAGGATGGCTGTGGAGTGGTGTTACAAATCAGAGAGTCCTGGTTATAGGGTGTTTGAGGTGCTGGGCTTTACGAGATCCATCGATTGCGGTCGTTGCGCATCGACCGTGGGCTCGTGACAGCCTTAGTTGACAGGTGGAGGCAGGAGACACACACCTTCCACCTACCTGTTGGGGAGGCCACGATCACCTTACGTGATGTGTGCATCCTGACACGATACTAGTGACGTGTAGGGCAGTGTCTGGATCTAGCCCTGCACCATTCGCCCAGACAATCTTCAGATTTTTTGGAGTTACCCCACCTGAGGGTGCCATGGTGGGGTCCACTGTGAGATTTAGTTGGTTGCATGTTACTTTTTTCCATCTCCCGCTAGCGAACACCACTGATATGGATATTTTGAGGTACATGTGGATGTACTGCAAGGTCCTCGTTTCTTGTGTACTCTTCGCGGATAAGTCGGGGAGCGAGGTGTAGCTTATATACTTGAACCTATTCGACCGACCCTGGGATAGTGTAGCTAGTTATAGTTGGGGCAGCACGGCTCTATCCTATCTGTATCGAATGATGTGCCGTGCTTCTCGAGTTAGACGGGGTCGGACAATAGTTGAGATAGTTGGGCCAATAGTCATTCTCCAAGTATATATGTTCATGTTTTCATTCATGTTAAACTAACAAAACTAAGCAACTAACTCATTCCATTTATTCCACTTACAGAGCTTTGGGCGTGGGAGCATCTCACCGTCTTTCTTTCAGCTATACCCACATGACGCAGACGAGCTCAGGAGGTCAACATTTTCATCGAGTCGGACCGCGCTGGAGATGGAAAGCCTTACGGAATCAGATGGCTGATCGACCATCTTACTCGCGTTCACCTAGCAACTGGGGTGAACTCTCCGCGAGATTTACTAGATAGGATGACAGATGAGCAGGTACTATTCCAACTCATTAGTAAGTCATACATGTACTTTACATAGATTTATTTTTAATATCTAATGTTGAATTGTCATTTATAAATAGATGGTATGGGATCCGTATCCCGAAGATGAGGGTGAAAAGAACGAGTGGCGTGTCATTTCGCCACTCGTATGTTTTGAGTGCGTTGAGTTCCATTTGTCGACATGAGTGATGCGGCAATAAGGATCACGTCAGGTCATACCCCCACCTATTGACACGAGCGAGGACTTACAAAAGGTGGACCGACATGGGAAGGCTGGAGTCATTTGGACGGACCAGTACCTACAATTTATTGACGCGTGGGATAGGCGTCTACAGTCCGTAGTCCAAGTCGATCCGTTTGAGGGAGTTATGGACTACTTCGATCCATACTTGGTATTGTATCAACGTATCACTAGGCCGTTCATCAGCCCTTTCTTTCGGCCGCCTGTGCCACATTTCTCTCCCGTAGCAGTGCCATTACACATCGTGGTAAGATTTCTAGCCAATTTAATTGTTCATTTATATATAGTACACAACTAACGTCATTTGTATTTCTTTTTTGTCATGTAGATTGAGGAGCTATTGCATATTCGTGACTACGTTCACGACTCCCGAGACATGTGTCCTCCCATGGTGGATCACGTGTACGGTCTCGTCCAGGAGAGCATGGAGAGGATACGACAGCGTTACCAACTTTGGTCGTATCCATTACAGACGAATTGCGACGCATCCACCCCCGCTACACCTTTCACTATGCCGGAGACCCTTGCTATTGAGATGTCTAGTCAGCATTACACTCAAGGTCAATCTTCTTCATCGGCTTACACATCTCTAGAGGCCCCATTTTCACACCATTCAGGGTGGACCCAGCAAACACAACCTCAGAGTTCGTATCCTCATTTGGACATCTTTTTCGAGGAGCAAACTCCGGGTCCAGACTCTTTGGGCTTATTTCATTTTTCATTACGTTATTTTATATTAAAATTTGTTATGTATATAACTAAAACTTACTTTGAAACATTATACATTTTGAATTTCAAACTTTATAATTTGTTATGACCTTCCCAGTTTGTATATATTTTGATACTTATTATTTGAATTTGTCTTTAGAAATTCACATTTTGATTCATATGTATTTAAATATTGATAGAAAATTATATACTGTATTTAATCGTATAAATTTACGGTATGTAGGAAATAAAAATCAATTAGTAAAACGCTGCCTTGGGCAACGTTTTAGTTCAGGTAAAACCGCAGCTTTTTTTATTGAACTAAAACGCTGCCCAAGGCAGCGTTTCTTTTTCACCCAGATTTTCACCCTATAACCCAGCTCCATGCAAAACGTTGCCCTGGGTAGCATTTTTTATTAGCTAAAACGCTGCCTTGGGTAGCGTTTTAAAATCGAAACTAAATTGACTTATTTTTTAAAATAGTTTAAATAGTAGCTTATTTTTCAAATTCTTGTAAAGATTTGGCTTAAAAATAAAAAATATTCCAAAACATAAGCAGCCAAAGGTCCTGATGTGGCTAATGTTTGGACCTTTGTTGAATAACCTTTGATGAGGTGAAATATTGGATATGATTGATAATGGCATTCTTTTAATTAAATGGGTTGCACATAACACACACTCACCCCAAAATCTCATAAGGAGATTAGCTTGAAAATATAATGCTCTTATAGTCTCTAGGAGATTTCTGTGCTTCCTTTCTACAATGCCATTTTATTACAATGTCTTACTACAACTTGTTTGATGTGTGATTCCATGTTAATTATAAATGCTTACAATTCGTCCTTTATAAAGCTCCTTTGCATTATCAGTTCTCATACACTTTATGTTTAGATTAAACTGATTTGCCACCAGTTTAATTAAATTGCTAATCATCTCCACTGAATCAAATTTTTGTTTTATTAGATACACCCATATGGGCCTTGTAATAATCAACATAAATTGAAAAGGCTCAAAATTATTATAGATTTTGTGCTTGTAGGGTCCCATAGACACTAATTGAAAAGGCTCAATTTTTTTTATGCTACTCCTTGGAAAAGACATTCTACATTGTCTTGCTTCTAGGAATATTTGACATATGTCATCTATTTTGCTGTTCTCAACAGGTATTAATACATGTCTTATTTGCTTGAATGACATGTGACCTAGTCTTAAATGCCAAAGTTTCACACTACTATGTACAGAACAACTAAGGGAATCAATATTAGCAAACTTGGAATGAATGAGAGACTTATGATGCTTGGAATGAACAAGAGACTGTTGAGACTAATTAAGTTGAACATATGCTTGTTCTGAGATAGGACCGATATCTTTAGCGTAGTAAAGACCACCAGATATCTTACCAAGAACACTCCCCTTCTTTGAGGAATTTTCCTATATGAAACAGGAGTCAGCATCAAAGACTACTTTGCATTTCAGATCATCACACAACTTCTAAACAAATATCAAATTAAACTGGCCCGGAACTCAGGCACATAAAGAACATTGTTGAGTGATATAGAGTTGGTTAATTTGATATTTCCAACAAGATCTACCAAAACTTGTCTGTCATCAGGTATGGTTATCTTATTGTCATTGCCTTGCAAAGATGTATAAGAAGTAAAAAACTTCAAATCATTGAAATGTGATCAGTGGTGCTACATATAGAAGTGGAACCATAAGATAGAATTAATTTCACAATCCTAGAAACCCAATGGGTGGAAAGTACACCCGGGTGCACCATGCTCATGGTACACCCGCTCTAAAAAAATGTACATTACATATATGGAAAATGTATATACATGTCAGTTATGTGAAATGTACATTTTTACATTCCACATAACTGACATGTGTACTCTCTACATTTTCCATATACGTAATATACATTTTTCATATACGTAATGTATATTTTTTTGAAACGGATGTACTATGAGCATAGTATACCCGGGTCACCTTCTAATTCGCGCTAGAAACCAGCTTCTATGTTGTTGACTTCATCTTCTCAGGGAGGATGGACTGAGTTCTGAAGTAAACTCCAGTTTAAAATCTGAAACCACTTTATTAGGTCTTCGAACAAACTAAGGTAATAGTAGACGACTTTCTTTCTTAAGCAAGAAGCCTATAAATTACTGATCCATTTGGCCAAATTAAGTAGAAATGGACTTTGCAATACATACCCTATGCTATTGTTCTTACTTTCAAGGGGTCGGTCCAATTGGATCAAATAATAAATCTGGCTTTGTGCTAATTTCTAATTAATTGGTTGGTACTCAGAGAATGAACAAATAATAATAAAAGTGGAGCGTTGTATGAAACTGTTGCTGCTACTTCATTCTGAACTTCTCTTGAATGAAATCTATCCATGAACGCATGCAAGTTCCTATTAAAGCATGGTGGAGTAGATGGCTCACACATTATTTCTTAATTAATTTGCAATAAGAAGAACTCCCAAGAAACCCTAAAAAGTCCCTATTTAGGTTATAAAATAATGTTTTACAGAGTATAAATTCTTTTAGGAAAAAAAAAGGTGCCTACGGTAATAATTTTTTTCTAAAAAGAGTTGTAAGCGACACAACAACAAATAATATTTCAAGATCTTGATATCGTACTCCAAAATTTTAACCTATTAAGTTAATTGACGTCTATTTAAGGATAAAATTTATGCTAAATACTCTTAAGCTTGTTCAATTAATTGTCAAGTTGATTATTTAACTTGATCTAATGAACGTCCATCCACGTACCTAGAGGAGACAGGCTTGCATAGTAGATAGAATGATGAAAGTAGATTTGGCTTTGAAAAGATTTGCCTTGAAATGAGATAATTCAAGTTTATATCTGATAGATATATAGTGAACATTTCTCACACGCTTAAGGAAAATTATTTGGACCCATGTTCTACTTATGTCCCTTTACATGATGATGGGTTCACGTGAAAATGTACAGTTTTATTTTCTAATAATGAAATTTTATGTCGATTAGTAAATTTTATTTTTAAATAGTACAATTTAAAAAAGAAAATGAAACTAAAAGAATAGGCCCACATAAAAGTGTATAATTTTATTTTCTAATAATATCATTTCATATCTATTAGTAAATTTTAATTGCAAATAATAAATCTTCAATTCTAAATAGTACAATTTCAAAAATAAAATGAAAGTAAAAAAGGGCCCACGTAGAAATGGTGAAGATATGTACAACTTCACGTTACATTAATACCATTTTGCATTTGCAAAATAACACAACTTTAATTCTAAATAATTCACCTTCAAAAAAAATTGGGAACATTTGATTTATCCTTAGTAAGCGGAATCCAACACCTAAGCGCTACGATTATTACAATACCTCTTGATATATACTGATATATACAATGTTGCATATATCAAATATACACTGGAGCAAGCTCGCATTGAAATAATCCACTAGGGAAGTGAGCTTTGTATTGAAAAGTTTAGGTTCATTAGCGTTTATCTTATTCATATAAAAGAGTTTGAGTTGGATTATAAAGTTTTTTAATTACCAATTAAAATTAATTAATTAATTACATCAATTACCATTGAAAAAGTCAAAAATTAATTAAACTTCAAAAGTAAATATCCTTCAAAAATTTGATCAATCATGGTTTAATATTAGTAATTTGATTTAAAATATCATTGCAAATTAGCATAATCATCTAAATTATTTAAATATTTTCTAATTTTTCCGCGATAGACTAAGAAATGTCTAATTTATTTATTACAATAAATACCTCAATCACATAAACTTCTTGAAATTTTATTTATAGAGTAATATCTTTATCATATGGTCAACTTTATTTTCAACATCATGAGGTCGTACATCCTTAACAAGTAAAATGAGAAAAGTTTAAAAGTTACAAGTATAGTTGACAATTTTAATCCATACGTCGTAGTCATATCTAAGTGCTGACCAGTTGCTCGATATTCACAGGTGAAACAAACGTCGGAATTTGAGTGGTGTTGTATGAAATTGCTGCAACTTGTCTATTCACAACGTCAGTCGGATGAATTCCGTCCATGTATGCGTATGAGTTCCTATTGGCGCATGGTGGGATGAATGGCTTGCACATGTTCGTAACTATGTCGACTTGGCAACAAGTAGAACTTGTAATCAAACCTGCAATAATTTGATCGTTTACATCATCAAACTGTGGTACTTTTCAAATGTAATATTTGGGGTAGTGATGCCATATTTTTCTTGTTGCAATTAGCTATTGTTTTAGCAAATTAAAGTCTTATTTAGGGGTCCAATTTTCTAAGATGAAATCCATATTTTCTAGTTTGGTTCTATTTTGCTTTATAGAAATGTGTTCTCACAAGTTAAGAATTGTTTTAACGTCTTACATGAATATATATATAAATTATACGACATAGAAAATATTATAGAGTTCAATAATATTAGTTAAAAGTTCTAGTAGAAAACCGTTCAATAGTTCCTTTTATGAAACAATGTATTATGTACTAAAGAACGGAGTAGATGTAGCTGGGAAGAAAATTAAAAAAGTCGAATAAAAAATGTTGGTCAAATAATCATAGGAGACCAACTATTATAACATTTAATAAAATTACATGAAAATTGCCAAAATTCAGTTATAATCTTTTAGATGAATTGTTGCTACTATAGTGAACGAAATATATTAAAAATTTGTCAACTGACCGAATTTTTAAAATAGGTTTTAGTTTGGATAAATTACTTCAAATTGATATATGCATACAACATAATTACATAAAGAGAAACACTACGCTAGAGAATTGGAAAATAAAGTTCTTATCAGAAATATAAACTGTAACTGTAAATATAGAAAAACCATGGGGTCATATATGCCATATATCATAATGGTTGACAAACCTGGGAAGACAGTCGTGTTTTGGATGGCATAGACATCAACAAACGTAAAATTGGCCCCAGAAAGGTTTGTATTGAGCTCATCTACTAGTGTTAGAAGCTTCCTATTGAAAATTTGCACTGCTTGGTTCTTTCTCTCCACACATTGAGTTGTTCCACTTTTAGATCTCTCATATGGAAGGCAACCTAGTGGGCCCAGTCCAAATATGACTGCCTTCCTTGCACCAGAATCATATAGAGTCTAAGACACAAGGAAAAAAAAATATATTATATAGTTATATATAGTTATAAGTTAAAATAAAAAAAATTCTTAAAATGAGAAGGATAAAAAGAAATTTTGACCTTTTATGTGGTAAAATTCAATGTATTAGATTTCAGATAAAACAATCATTATAACAATGATAAATGTTACTAAAAGTAAAAACATAAATTGGTCACTATTCCGCATAAGTTAAAAAAAATCACTATATATATACATAAAATATTATTCATTTAATTTAAATGATAAAAGACCAAAACGTATTTAATCAATCTCATTTAAAAGAATCTTTTTATTTTAGCTTTTACTTATATATATTCGTCTCATTCTTTTTGCGATAGTACAAATGTGAAAAGATTATCACGTAACAGAAGAAAGTAGTAGGTTCTAACCGTGGCATATATGTCTAAAACAAAAAAAAAAAGGAAAAAGAAAAAAAGAACCTGTATTTGATTTCTGTATTTAGTAATGAGTCTTGAAGCGAATTGATCAGCATTTAGGAGTAGCGAAAGCGGAAAGAACAGTGGAGCGAAGTAATTATTGACGTAGTCATTAGTACCAATGTTAATACTGTACAAACACTTGTTTAAATAGTTTGCAACTGGGCCCGCAACCAATGATTGAAGTCTTGAGACTGTGGTCGCGTAATCTGTTAATTGCCGATCCATCCACACTCTATCACCCTGAAATTGTGAATTAAATGAGTTATTTTCTAGTGCACAAATTTTTTTTAAAAAAAAAAAAACTAAGTTATGTATTAACATCTTCTCTATTACATAAATCAACTTTTAAGGTGACATTTACAGTGATATCTTATTTTTCCCTTTTCTATTACTAAAAAATAACACTAGTAATTGCCTATAGTGAAATCATTTTGTTGGCAACTTGATTTACGTAGAAAATGCAATTATTTCATCAAAAAAAAAATAAGTAAAAATAATATTTTTCATGTTTTATTTTGGGATCTAGTTTTTAGTATGGAACCGTCTTGGACTTGGAAATATGAAAAAATAAACGACTTTAGAAATGTGTGTAGAAAACTATGGAGAAATCAAACTTTCTTTTTGAAAGGATGGAAAAAGCTAAATTGCAATACTAGAAGTACTTTAATTTTTACGTGTATGACATGTTACGAGAGAAATTAGTGTCATACCAAAATTTGGAGTTAGATCTGTTTTTAACTTTATCAATGTCAAACTTTGAAGGAAAATTATGAGAAATTGAAAAATCAAACAAGAAAAAAAAAATACATATTTGTAATTGGTCAGTTTTAATATTCATTAATATTTCCGTTCCTACAATCAAGCATATATTATAACTAGGTATTTCCCATAATTTCGAACTTCGTCAAAAAGATTATTTGTGAAAGTTATTTCGAAACACCTACCTCTTAATATAATACCTCATTTGTTTCTTTTTGTTCACTCCTTTTCATTAGGGGTGAAAAAAACTAACACTACTCGAATCCGATCCAAAAATAGCGGGTTAGGGTTGATATTTTCAACACGAAAACTTAAATGGGTTGACACGAACTCCATCCGAAATTAAATGGGTTAGGTTAAGGTTAAAAATTCCAACCCGAAAATGACTCATGTAACCTGAAATTATTTTTGGGTCAAAATCAGGTCGGGTCAACCCGAACCCGACCTTATAACCAAACTATATTAAATAGATTAAAAAAATATTTACTTGGTCAGTCACCCACTCTGCCCAAACCTCAAACCCAAATTAAAACCCTATGGACAACTAAACTACTACTGTCAACTTGTCAACCAAGTTTTTTTTTTCCACCTAATCTATTGAATAACCACATCTCAGGGGTGGCAAAAACTTACTCAACCTGACCCGAACCCGACTTAAAAATAGCGTGTATGGTTGTTTCGACACAAAAAACTTAAATGGGTTGACATGAATCCGACCCGAAATTAAATGGGTTGGGTTCAGGTTGGAGTTTTCAACCCGAAAACTTAAATGGATCAGGTTCGGGTTGGGGGATAGCTTACCCGAAAATAGGTGACCTGAACACGAACTCAACCCGATCTGATCCGTTTGCCACCCCTACTTTTCATATTCCTTGATCATAGTGAAATGTCACAAAATTCTTTTCATTTTAAATCCATTCTACTTTTTATGTTCATTTTGTATTCAATAACTACTATGTTATTTCCATTCACCTAAATTATTTCCTCATTCACAAATTTCAATTTCTTTCATTTACTCACATATCCTATTCTAATGTTATGTTTTTCTCTTAAATAGTTTCTTTAGTTGCTTCTCAAAGCACCATGATAATAGGAGAGAATTTTAAATTTTAATTATTTATTTCTCATGAAAAAATACCAAAATTAATGCTCATGTAAACTTATTTTGGTTATTCCCCCAATTTAAATGGGAAGCAAAAAAAAAAAGGATGAAGTATGCGTTTATCCATTTTGTGATTGTTTCTAGTCTTCATAAAAAGAATGAAAAATTTGTATTTCTTCATAAAAATTTCAAAAAAAGAAAGCAAGGTTTTTCAAATTTTCAAAATACAAGTAGATGATCGAATGAGATCGGTATGTTAAACCGTCCCTTGAAAACAAATTAATGTCATAGTGATTGCTAAATCCACTCAATGGCCATAACTTTTTACGAATGAAATCTTTATTTGATTCAATTATCATGTATTTATATGATTTAAATTTCCTTTGTAGATATATGAATTATTATCAATGAATTTCACTATCAGAAAAAGGATAATATACTTATATCAATCATAATTTTTTTTAATCATATTTCATTCTAAGTATACCTGTGCAATTGGTTGGCCCCTGTTGGGGGCCCTTGTCCAGCCCTTTATAAATCAATTTATATAATTATGAGTTTTAAATGGTTAAGGTTTAAATGGTCATTTGTTATTGATATTTGATCGGGTTAATACTGGGTCATGAGTAAAATCTAAATGGGTCACTCACTCTCTCCCATTTGTTATTGATATATTTCGGAAAGTAAAGGCAAGATTGAATCAACATGCAGCAGAAAGATACCAAAACACAAAGGGCAACTACAGTATCTTGCCTCTTTAGTCTTGATTTAAATACTTCTCATAGAAATATGAAAGACAAATAAAAAAATTCCGAAAGTAAAGCATATATCGGTGTGTCAGATTAAAACCGACTTTGGACTCATATTGAGTAGCAGCCTCAACTGCTGATGGAATCTTATCTACAAAAGTGTAATGCTCATGGTAGCAAGTGAAAGAGATGCCCCTACGCTTGTAATGATGGAACTCCGAGCAAATACTCAATCACACAGACGAAATATATTCCTACTTTTTATCATTAATATTATTTGTTCATTGAGTTGTTATTTATCACATGCAGATTTAATTACTAGGGGCCTGGCACAATATGAAGACAAACTTTTTGTTTTAATTTTTTGGTGGCTGTAGAGAAGACAAGATTAAGCTTGTTGTTTAATTGCTTTGGCCATATACAACTATGAACTATTAAGAATGCAACATTATTATGTCCAAAAAATGACAGCAGCATCTTAACACACGGTGAAGTATAAATATCATGAAAAACGTAGGTCCTTCAATGGTCAACGTTGGTTATTTTTTTCTCTTGGGAGCTCTGTGACTACCCCTCACAACTAACTGGTAGTGTAGTACTATATATCTAGCACCTACTTTTGGTGGAGGCCGCATAAACATCCTACAATGTTAATCACTACTATCTGATCGTGTTGCTTATCGGTGTGACCCGTTTTCCGTCTTTTAGGGCCCAGTCTAACCCAGTCTGTTAGGTGTGTGACCTAACCCGGACCTGACTCGGCCCATTGCACAGGTCTAATTCTAAATATCTCATTGTAATGCAAAATTAAGAAAAAGAATTCTAAAAAGACCAACTCATGTAATTAAAAAGGTAGGTAGTAAAACATTACCACATAATAAGAAGTTTCTGTGAGAATTCCAGCAGAGCCTGATGCGTAGTTTACGCCTTTCAGTATATCTTGAACCGTTTGATCTCTATAAGGTCGTATGAAATTTTGAAACCCCAAGAAGGAAGCTGTATAACCAACAACAAAAATTTGTTGGGAGATTATTTTTTTCAATTAGTTTAGAAAACATTGAATTCACGAGCCAGTCTCTAAAAAAAAAAAAATACTGATACATATACGTGCACGTTTTGCAAACATTTATAATCATACAGAAAAAAAAAAAAAAAGTATGGTTGATTACCAATATAATCCACAATATCGAGGGCATTGGTAAACCTTCCGGTGGGAGTGCCTCCAGGAAAGTCAACCCCATATGGTGGATAATTTGCTTTAGATATAGTTAATAGGGCGTTGTTGTTGCCTGGGTCAGAATACGAATCTCCGAAAATGAAAAAACATGGCACCTTTTGTTGACAATTAACCAAATTTAAGCAAGTAGCAAAGACTAAAATGGCTGAAATTATTCTCCGCATTTTTTTGGTTTTGACTAAATGATATGATATGATTTGTTTGATATATTATTATTGCATATCTCAGGCTGTACGCTGTTGTGATATTTATAACTCAAAGTTGGGATAATTGCATGCCGCAACACCCATGCAATTATCGTTTAAGAGTTGAGATTTGTTTGACATTTAGGCGATTAGAAAGTCCAAGTTGTCTTTTGTAACATATTTGACATTTCGCGTATTAGTAAATCTATATTTAATTTCAATTGCACCATAAATATGTAACATTGCCAGTGTTATTGAATTAGTCACGTACTCTATATTGTAAAAAAAAAAAGAAAGAAAGAAAGAAAGAAAATCACGGTATTGCCCCTCCCCTCCCTCATCACGTCAAATCCCATATATATTAGCTACGAGTCTTGAAATCTTAATGCACATTACTTTGATTTCCTCATACTTTGTATGAGTCTTGCCGTCCATCGATTATTTCTATATCTTTTTGAATATCATCTTGTAATTGGTTATGGAAAAATTAGCTACCGTCGTTGATTGTTGGTTATTGGTTGTTGGTTGAAACGTCGTGGAGATAATGGATTAGAATGCAAATTGATTAAGTTGGACAACGAAAATAGAGTAATTTTTTGAAAAATATATAAGATGTACTTCGTAACAAATATATATTCAATATTGAAATGGCTAGAGAAGAACTTGAGTTAATCCAATAAAAATGTGGTATTGTGGCACACTATTTGTGGGAGACAAGAAATTTTGAACAACAGGTCAAATATATTCCCTCCTATATATGTTTACATTATTTTTCGTTTGAGGCTTATCTAATCCAAAATAGATCAGTTGGATATATTAATTCTTAATTGCTACTCACAATAATCATTCTACTTCTATGTGCGTTTCATGTTAGATAATTTGATATTTCTCGTAAACATGGAACATCACAAATCAACTTAATTCATGGATCTATAATTGTTATAGCCAAATCATTGTTTGGCCCAGACGTTCCCCTAGTAATTATTTATTGTAGTAAATTTGTATTAGCTCTTCCAACAAAAAATTCATATTTCGGCACAAATTATATTTGCATAAATATATTGATTTGAATATCATATAAAATATTTATATGATTTAATTTGATAAAAGAAAAACCCATATTTTAGTAGTTAATTACAAGTGTTAAATATATAAATTCGATTCTTTTAATTATATTAAATATAGTATCAATCTCAAATGTTTTTATGTTTTCATTTGATTTATTCGAATTGTATGTTAACTCACCGCTTCCATTATTCTGAACGAAATAAAATAACACAATTCATTGATAGTTAAGATAATATGACATTCAACTCTTCATTATATAATTCCAAGATTGAAATCTCATATAATCATTTTTGTTGTGCATTAGCTCGTGGTCTTAGTTAGTTGAGGAGAGTAATATATACATGAAACATTTACATGTATAGGAACTCTTGCCAATGTATTTGTATAAATTGGGAGAAATACCACTCGGTTCCTTCGTAAAACCATATAATAATAAGAAAAGTATATCATTATAAATTCTTTATATTTAATTTTTCAATGTTAGACAAATCACTCACCATGTACACCTAACATCTACATTTCGGCTTGTTGAAGCTTTGATACGGGATTGTCACGGTTGTCATCATTCACAAAAGTTTTCTCACATTATTCTTAATGTCAAGTTTTCACTGATCTTTATTGATGTTCTAACGAAATGCATGGGAATCAAATAAATCAATCCCCCACTGTTTCCTTTGTGAATCCTATTGTGAATCTGTAAAAAAAAAAATGTAGAATCTTAGAGAATCAAGGTTTAGTGGATAATTAATAAGAATATAGACATATAGTGGGGGCTATTTTATTAATAATGGGAAGAAAACTGTGTAAGGGAGGATAATGAATGAGGGAGAGTAAAAAAGAGGGAGTATTAAACGTGGTTAGATTTTTAATATTAAATTCAATTCATATTAGGAAAAAATTTATAATTTTAATTCAAAAAGTAGTAAAGATTTCAAATAGGATTAATTTCTAAACTTGCTTTGTTTTGAAAAGTATGACAAACAAAAAATAATAGAGCGAGTAATATTATGATGTCACGTGCCCAGTATTGTTGAATTTCATATTCATTTATTAGTCAGTTCAATTAAGAATAAAGACTCATACCAATTTACCATTTAATTAAAGGCTTAGATAATTTTAAATTTCAAGCCGCTTAAATAATCTTATAAATTGAGTTTTGTACGTATGGTGAATGGAGTATACATCATCTAGGCCTTCGTTTCAATGTTACGTACTAATGTCAGAAATATATTGATGGAGTAAGATCAAAAAGTTGATTAGATCATTTTCTTTTCATTTGTACATTGTTCTATGTGGAGCATATTGATTGGGTACATTAGTCAAAATAGAAATTTTATCTATAATAGCTTTAATTTGTGAATGCATTTTCTTTTATCGAATAAATTAATGATTAAGTGTAAGTCGATGATATTTATGTTTGATTTTATTTAATCTTTCCACTTTTAAACTCATATTGACAACCCTAAAAATTATATATAAATTTTTAATTTAACATTTTTCAATCTTATAAAAAATGGGATTCTAAAATACACATTGGGAAAATCCTTTAACAATTTTTCTAGTAATATGTGTTTATATATAAGTACGAAAAAGGTCAAAGTAAAAATGGTAAAAGTTAATATGAAATAACAAAAACAAAAAAGTATTTGTTTTCTAATATTTGTAAAATGATAAGATAAACTCCATATATGATCATAACATGGTATATGAATAGTGCATATGTAAAAGAAGAACAATAATAGTAAGAAAGGAATTAAGTTAGAAGATTTAATGGGGGTTTTTTTAACATGAAGATGAAGATGATTTAATGGTTGATGTGAATTGCTCTACGTTTTAGCTGGTTAAAGTTTTAGTAACGTAGATAGCATCTAGAATCAGAATCAAATTCGATATGATTATTTGTCTTATATGATCATTAGTTCTTATCAAAATAATAGAGAACCATTATATACATACGAAATTATAAAGTTCAGTTTAACTTAGTTTGTCTGAGTACACACTAACATATTTATACCCAATTTCAACGTTTTTGCAAACTAGGTAGCAATTATATATCTAGTTATATCTTAGTCAATAATTTTGAATAAAACATAATCGAATTATGAACTACCTGGAAAAATATTGCGTGAAGCAACAGGATGTGAGGAATGTGTAAGTGTTCATCACGCATTTTTAGCCGAAATAATAAGATTTAGTATTGTCATCTTTGAAAATAGTTTATGAACCTATGAAAAAAATGGATAATCAAGTTTTGGTTTTCTAATAGGATATGTCACATTGCATGGCAATAAGGCATGGTGTCGTAGAGTTTCGTCTTAATAGAATTACGATTATTGTAGAGATCTTTTCTTTGGCCCCACATGTGAAGCATTTTCTTTGTTGTAGAGATCTATTACGATTATAATATAATAGAGGTTAACGTGAGATTATATCCATCAAATTTTGGGTATAATTGATAGGCAATTGTCGATTTTTAAAGGACCATTTTAAGGGATAGTATACCGTTATTCATACACAAGTTGAATGAATTCCCTTAAAAGAGTGCTTTTGACTAGTTATAAATATAGGAGAAAATCAAAGGATATAAAACTACTAAAAAGAGCATTTTAATATATCAAATTATGTGTAACATAATTATATACAATTTCATATAATACCTCTAGTTTTTTATTCTTTTTGTTTAGAATATTATAGATTTTAGAGTCAAACTGTAATTTACTATAATTATTCCCTATTTAAATAAAAAATGATGTCGAGATATTCATAGATTCGTCTCAATGCTAATTTTCACATATTAAATTTTTTAATAATTTTTACGAATACAAAATTAAAAATATTTGAATTTTAAGTTTGTACTATAATTTGTGTAAAAATAAATAAAAAGAACAAAAAATATAGAGGGAGAATCACTCGTTTTCGTTGCTTAATTTCAAACTCATGCTCCCTCCTTGCATCCAGTGCTCACTTATACCATTATTGCACGATTGTACCTCATATTCTATTTTGGGATTTTACAGCAACCATTACCAATCTCGTCCCTAGGGTGGGACGAGGGAGGCTGCTGCCTTGGGCCCAAAAAATAAGACCCAATTTTATCATTTTAATAAAAATAGCTCAATGGTAAAGGTTTTCACTTTTAATGTAATTTGGCATGGGTTTTATTTCCTGTTACCTCAATGATTTTTTTTTTTCCAAATAATGATTATTCCTCTTTTCCTAAGACAATTTCATCTAAGTGCATATTTTATGATTGTTTTTTCAAAATTTTCTTTAATTTTTAATCTCATGCTATATATATATATATATATATATATATATATATATATATATATATATATATATATATATATATATATATATATATATATATATATATATATTTCACATGAATAAAAAAAACAAGCAACAACCTATTAAAATTAAATACGACATATAAAATATTATTGTCATTATACTTATCCAATTATTAACCTTTAACTAAAATAACTACTTATGTCACCAATAAGAATTGTAAGAAATTCAACCAATTATTTTGTATATTAATTGTGCATAGTTATCATTGTTCATCATTTTGTTAATGTAATGATATCTTATTAATTCATTGTATTTAGAATATGGACTAATGTTTTGCATTTTGACTATATTTATAAATTTTAGAAGAGAAATATTAATAATATTATGAAAAAAAAGGATCATAATAAAAAGATAACTTGGTAAATAAAAACTTTTAGGGTCTTTTTAGGTTTATGTGTGCTTCTTTAAGCTAAATGATTTTGTCTTATTTATTGTGTCTGAATCAGGGTGTTCAAATTCATATCTGATTTATGTTATAATATATATTTAGAGGTTCATTCTCTAATAGTGAAAATTTAATTTCTAATAATACAACTACATTTGGGATTCCTTTACAAGGTTTTTGGGTTAGGAAGGTGAGAAATTGTACAACATTATTTTCTATAAGTATAACTTTATTTCAAATAGTGCAACTTCAATTCCAAATGTTTTAACGTTGACTTGATATAAGATTCAAAACTTATATCGGATATGTTTTTGACACTTCTAATGTGATAAGGTATTTATTAGTACTTTTTGGTATTAATTTGAACTCCTTTATGGGTGAGTTTTGGGTGATTTCGGATTTATGTGGCCAGTTTATGCTAAAAGTCCATAATTATAGTTTTGCATTAGTTATTTCGATTATTGCTAATTTTAAGACTTTTGGTATACATGCGTATTAATGCATGCAATGTAACTTGGTAGAACATTGGTTTGTAGGTGAAGTTTGCGACAAGGAAAGTGGAAAAGGAAATTAGCTTAAAAGATTATCAAAGAAAGAAAGAAAGAAAAAAAACTAAAAAAGAAAGTGGAAATTTTCACGGCAAAAGCTAGGGAAGAAAGAAAAAAAAGAACAAAAGTTAGTGGAAGAATCCCACGGCAAAGAAAGTCCAAACAAAAGAAAAAGTTTTTTTCTTCCTTTATTTTTTATTTTTCAAAAATTTAATTAGTTTCCATTTAGGTTTAGGTTAGTTTTTATGCTAGGTTTTAGGCTTAAGTAGTTTTTTTTTTTTAATTATATTCTACATTTCTTCTTCCTCTCTTATTTCTAGGGTTTTGCTTATGCATGGTTTCTTAGATCTCTCCCTCTTAAAAATACTGTTTACAATTCAGAACTCTAAATTTATTCCTATTTTAATCATCAATTCTAATCTCAAGTAAGTTTCTATAATTTCTTTAGTTGATTATATTTTTTGTTTATTTGTTCATGCTTCTTTGTTATTTAATTTAATTTACTTATATTTTTATGATTTCTATGTTTAATCATGCTTAATTTTATTGTCGTTCATATGGCTTTAATTATGAATAGTGAGTAGTTCCTTTTCTAGGATATTAATATATGAACCCTGACATGTGTTAATTGGTAACTAGTATCATCCCAATGTCAAATTAAGGTTGGTTTTATTAGGTTGTTAATATTGATCATTAGGTTAAATTCATTGGTTTAATTAGTTAATAAGCGATAATTGATATTAATTAATTCCTTTATCTTAATGATACTTGCTAGTTAATCAAGAAATGGAAGTTGAGATTAGGATAATTGAAGGGTTATTTGATTTGATCATTGGTGTTGATGTATTTGATGATGATCAATACATGTTAGTGGGGATGTATTAATGTCCTAGATTTTACCTTGATATTTTTGCAATCGTAACTATAAGGTTCATTATACAACTCTTTTCAAGCGTAATCTAGTTGAATTGAGCTAAATTGTCCCTTTATTAGCTTCCTTGATGATGACTCATGATTGTACTGCAACAGCCGTGCATTTGCGGTTATAATTATTGACTAAAAATCACTTGTCATCATGTTTGAATATGCTTTTTCAATTTATGGAAAAGATAGAAGCATTAATCATTTTCTCTATTTTATTATGAAAATTTCAAATAAGACTCTGATGAGAAGCTAGTCAAAGCTGGCTTTTCGCTGCTACAACGCTAAGTAATATCAAAAGTTTGAATGTTGTTTAATCTAGAACATATTAATGAGAAAACTCTTAAAGTAATTTTGAACTAATATTAGTGGTAGTTTTGTTAGCTATAGAGCCATTAAGTTTGGGGATAGACCTGTTAAAATGGGAAGGGCTCCGTGACCGACTCATTTGTAAAAGGGTCTAATCAATAATGGGTCTAATGGGTGGGTCTCTTAAAGGATCACGTTTTATTGGGTTTTTAATGGGTCAAATCGGGTCAATAATGAGTCAATAATTTTTAAGACTTTTAAACACTATCAGGTAATGAATTATTTCCACTTAGTTGTCGAACGGCTCGGCTCAGCCCTCCCTCCCCCCGGCGAGCCTAGCGAGGGCTCACTCACTTGGTCATCTGACCAAGGAACAGAACTCGATCTACGGCGGTATCCCTACCGTCCAGAATTGTGACCCGGGAAAAATGCCCCTCTCTCTATCACATTTCCAAGTCACAATATTAAGAAGCAAAGTCCAAGCGAAACAAAGCGTTTTCGAAAAGACCGGCTAAGCATCTTTCACTTGAGATGGAGACTTCTTTGTCCTTGAACCAAATCACCAAATAGTGAGTTAATGCGGATTCCTGGTCCATTATCAAAGATTGGAGGTCATACATGTAAACTATCACCCTTTTTAGATAAAAATTTTACTCTCTTTGGGTGGCCCGACCCGACTCGCCCATTATGAATCTCCTATGTCCTGAGCCAACCCGGTCCATTTTACATTTTCTTTGTCCCAACCCAGCCCAATTCATTTTGTATATGACCCATCCCGGCCCTAACTTGACCCAATGCATAGGTTTTGATTGACGTAGTTTTTTCAGTTGAAGACTAAAGAAATCAAACTAGAGTCTTCTTCTAGCATTAAGCGCTAGATCATGTGACCTAGAAAAAGATTTCTAGACGCTTTATTGAACAAAGAAAAACTTAAAATAACTAGAAACGAATTTAATATCTAAAAGCTAAAAGATGGATTTCATTCCTATAGCTTTTATTATCTTTCATTGCGGAGAC
This sequence comes from Dysphania ambrosioides, assembly GCA_026401315.1. NCBI lineage: Eukaryota > Viridiplantae > Streptophyta > Magnoliopsida > Caryophyllales > Amaranthaceae > Dysphania > Dysphania ambrosioides. Next base: position 20,515,549 of record CM048667.1, read on the forward strand.
TGCTTGAGAGCTATAAGTCCTTACAATTCATGCATTTTCATTTGTTCTTGCTTCCTTCATTGCACTCCATACTGCTAGAAGCTCTGAGTCTAAGAGTTAAAGAACTATAAATATTTGCACTATCTTCATTTGAAAACTACTTAGCTTCATTCCTGTACAATGAGATGCTCCAGCAAATAAATAAGAGATCACCCGCGCGCCCTCTCAATCCCACCATCTTGACAATTAACGTGTTTAAAGAGATGTCTAGAATTCTCATTATTCGTTTCATTGAAAAAACAATATTTTGTATCTTCCACTATTCCCTTTTTTTTAGAGTTCAAGCTTCTCTGAAGGGCCTAGTGAAGTAGTTTCCATCCAAACAATAAACTTTTCTTGAAAACTTTCATTTTCTAGAAGGTTCTCCAAAAGGATGATATATTCAACATCTCTAATAGGTATCACATATCTCCCTACTTTCATTTATTAAAAAATATTTAAATGTAGATTTCACACTACATTCCCCAGCAATGGAGGGAAGCCAGTTTAGTTCATCCTCCACCTACATGGGTTATTTAGAGTAGCCAAGATTGATTGATCAACATTTTTATGGAGTAGCTAGTCTCTAGTTTGAGATAGTTACTCCTTTACAATTACGCTAAACAAACTAAAAAAATTACAAATTCATACAATTCCCCCACAACACTCACGAAGAACATGCTAACTGAATGTCTTCCCTTATGCTTAGTTATCATATCTCTTTTCAAGTTGATTGGCTACCTTAGACTTTGACTTTCCAAAGTGAAGTGTGGCCTAACTCTTGATCCACTATTCCCAGTCATCTATGCCCACTGTCAAACATATAACATACATCCACTAGTAAAAATGACTTATTCGCTTCTGTTTTTAATGTGAAGCACTTACAGATAAACCAAATAAAAAAAATACAAGTCATTCGGTTTTTTGGTAAAATAATAAATTCTATAAGTGATACGATTTTTTAATAAGACCAAAGTAATTAATTGATTTATATGCTTCAGTTTTTTTTAAAAAACGTTTTATTAAAAAACTGAAGCAAATGATGGGTTTCTTTAATTTTTTATCATTTTTATTATTTCTACACAAAGTTGATTATTTGCTTTGATTCTTTTTTAAAAAACGAAGCACTTATGTAATTAGCATTTATTTTATTTTTTTTGGCATTATATGATTTTGTTATTTTTCTTGTTGCATACATATATATTGTTTTAATTTCTCAATAATAATACAAATATCTTACAGAAATATGTGAGATTAATATTATAAAAATCAAATCAAATGTTTTTTTATCCTAAAAATCAAATGGTAGCGTATATACAAATTATCATTGATTTTGTTCTTGATATGAGTTGTTATAAGTTCTACAAAATTGTGCCACTAATGTAATTGGTGTAGGATCTATCCTAAGGGCAATGGGAAGCTAAAAAGTACTCTGTCCAAATTTCCTTGTTATCGTCCATCTTTTCATCAGAGTAAGACATTGTTGTTTTTGAAAATCTTGAAATATTGATAGAATCATAATAAGTACATGAAATACCCTACATGATTCATGTTGAAAAGTTCTAAAATATATGATACATGCAACATAAACGCACCAACAACACACTGTGAGTATAAATTTCAGTAGAGTTTCCTTTATAAATAAGATTATGCCCATTTTTAAAAAAGTCATATGTTTGTAAACTTCAATAATCACAACACAACAAAATTTAAGGGTCATACCTCATTAACCTTTCGATTAATGACGACGTTCATTTCTATCCACCTCCATCATAAATCACTCAACGCATATAAGTCAACATCCATTTTTTTCAACCAAAGTAGAATTCGACACACAATCCTTCTCCGATTGTGTGAAACTCATATCACTCTAACTGTGGCATGTTAGTTGAAGAGTTTCATGGTAGCAGATAACTTTGTGTGTGGAGTAGAGCCAGAGTACAATGGTGTCTCGACAGCTCTCATAATACTGCTAAACATAGGCAGCACTAAGTAAAAGCATCTTCTTTGTCATACATCATCTCACCTATTCTATCCTCCTCATCTCTGTTCTCGTCATTATCACCATTGATGATCTCATTTACACTCTCAATATCATCATTGGCAAGGTTCTTATTCTCACTTGCACAATGACTAGTGCTTGCCCCGAAATCTAACAGTTCTCCATGACAGGTCCACCTTTTATTATAGCATGCTTTATACCCTCGATGAATTAAGTGATCTTTGTCCTAATTAATATCACATTACCCCCTCGAGTTATTACAACCATAACAAGAACATACAATTATCTTTAATTAGTTCTTTTCTTGGTTTTCAAAGGCAACTCTAACACATTCCTTAATCCCTTGTTAGTAACTTATCAAGTTTTGCTTACCATACATCCAATCTCAATCCATTTTCAACTACTAAATAATATGAAAAAATAAACTCAAACATGAAGTTCAAGGCAATTATATATATTGAGGTACAACTAGTCATTACAAGAAGCAAAGATATTCAAGCATTAATCTAGCTGTATTGAGATGATCCATATACATATGCTAATTCATATTGAGTCTTTAAACATTATTATAAGGAGTAAAGACAAAAAAGTGGCACAACTTCAATAGTTAAGTTGACAATACTTTCCCACAAAAAAATCAACAAAGTTTCCCCCTATAATGGAATGATGCCACAAATTATGACATTGTAGGACTACAAGAGATTATTACAATTGCAACTGTAATTTCAACTAGAATAAAACAAAATAGTAAATTATTTTAAAAATTAATTTGAAGAATTTGACATATAAATTTCATGATCGTAATTCAAATAAGGCATACTATGATTAAGGTCCTTAACAGGTGCATTGACTTTGTTAGAATTGACATGGCTCTTGTTTTAAAGTTGCCACACAATTTATTAGCTATAGATGCTATAACAAACAACTTCGCATTGGGTAGAGCAATTGAGGAAATAGAAAGAAGTAGTAATTGTGGCGGAGAGAGTATGACTGCACTGCGGTAAGGCAGTGAGAGCGTGATTGTGGTGAGGAGGGTGGTGGCTATGATGGTGAAGGAGAGCGAGGAGGAGATGGTACAGTGGTGTCATGGATGACTATCTCTCCGGTGACATGGTGAGACAAGTCACACATAATACCAATTATAATCAAATTTGTATAAAACAGTACTTTAAAACAATTCAAAATGCAAAACAACATATTATAAATGAGCGGAACACATATTTTGTCCTTGCATTTTCTTCTCGGGCTAAGTATTTAATAAATTCCTAATATAACTAAACATACAAATAAACGCAATGTTATTTGTTATATTTGCTATTGTGCATTTTTTTTAATAAATATATGAAGTACCACAAACCACTCATAAGTTTGAATAGTTTTCTATAATATTTCTAAACTATTTTTCGATTTAGCAAATAATAAAGAATTGGATACATCAGTAGATCGAATTTATCTATATGACGGACAAAAGGACTAATGTCCTAAACAAGACTAAAAGTTATTAGAATTCACCATTAGGAAGGTCCGGATCTGACCATACACGTATCCCTAAAAATTCTAAGGCAGTTGCCAAAAATTATGTATAATCCCAAAAAACTGTTTATTTATTAGAGCTGTCAGAATCAGACCCGACCTGATAAATTATCCGAAATCGACCCGAACCAAACCTAATTATGACCCGAAAAGTGAGACCCGAAAACCGACTCAACACGATTTGAACTTAACCCGAAATCGATTTGACCCGATATTCAAAGACCCGATCCGTTATAGACCCGACCCGACACATACCCGACCCGTTACGGACCCGACCCGAAAAGAACCCGAAACCGATTGAAACCGACAGATAACCGATATAACCCGATTTATAACAATTCGTTAACCGAATTCATTGGATGTGTTAATAATCTGAATATACGTGAATATGACCTAATCTTAACAGACCTATTTTTACCTAATACCTAATAACTTTGAAACCAGATATTTTTATTAATTTAATTATTTAATAAGTACATTTATGAAAATAAAAATTTTAAAAATTTACTAAATATTCAAATTAAAGCAAAACCATCATGTTTATGCCTATGAAAAGTGAGATTCGAGCCTTCCAATTTCGGCTTTCATAAATCTCATTGGCGTCCTTTTTTTTCCAAAATGACAATCATTTTCCTACAACTTACTATTTAAATAACATTAAATAAAAAAACTAAATATAGTTTTTATAGAATTCCACTATAACCCGTTTAGGAACCGATCCGATTTTACCAGAACCAACCTTGATCCAAATCCGAAATAACTCGCTATAACCTATTCAGGCACCGATCCGATTGTACTAGAACCGACCTTGAATCGAACTGAATACAACCCGAACCAACCTTGACCCGAACCGAATACAACTCGAACCGACATTGACCCAAACCAAATACAACCCGACTTGAACCCGTCCAAGCAAATAACCGATTTAACCCAACCGGATAATGACCCGACCCGACCTGATAGGCAAAAATGACCCGATAAGAACCGACCTGCGATGGGTCAACCCAGAACCGACCCATTGACCCGATTTGACACCCCTACTATTTATAAGAAATCATTGTCACAAATCGAGCGTATATTTTGACAAAAATCTACGGACCAACAAGAAAATGCCTTTAAATTAAAGACGATTCATGTATTATATTACAATCTACTTCGTATATTATATGAACTACTCTACACTCATATTGCATATTTTAAACAATGACTTTATCAAAACCAATACTTTATAACCATTAATGTATATCTTAGTACTTATATTGATGATTACAAATTTACCCATAATTAACCAAAGTAATAATGATGATAATAGTAATAATAATAATCGTGTAAATAGCAAAACTCATAAATACTTCCCATCAATATTTTCATCGTTATGTTTTTTTTTTATATATATTTAGACTTTCAGTCCAATAAATAATTTATTTTATTTAAACTACACCACCACTAAATTTTTAAATTTTCAAACTAATTCCTCCCTAATTCTACATATACTCCCACCTTTCAACACTTCAAAAATACCTAAAATCTCCCCAAAACTCTCTAAAATTTGACCTTCATCATCACTTTCTAAAAAGAAAATCTTAATTGTTAGTTTAATCTCTTACTTTATATATATATATATATTATTCATAAAAAAATCTTCAAAGTGTTAGTTTAGTAAGTCTCTATTGGACTAATATTTTCTTTTACTTACCATTGAAAAGGACCCTTCATAAAAACCAAATGTTTATTTTTTTTCTTAATAATAATAGAATAATAAAAATTAAGAGTTTATTACCCATAATTTTATGATAATTCATTACTAGAAAAACGATCAAATAGATGAGGCTATAAGAACCATTGTGTGTTCGATATGGTAGCAATCTTATTAACGGGTATGCTAATCCTTCTTTCAAGAAAAGTTATATAATTTATGCACGAAAATTGTCTAGCATAAAAAATTGAAAATTTATAAATAATATTTTAGACATCAGTAATATAACTAATTATAAGTTTAAGAAAATAAGTTTTGATTTGCCATAATAATCAAGTAATTAGAACTTATTGTCTTATCAAAAGTTAGTTCTTCAAATTTTCATACTCCATTTATAATTTTTTATTTGTTCTATTTAGAATATTTTATTCCATGAGTGAGAAACTTAAGTATGATTTTGGAATCTTATTAGATTTTTTATCTAACTATGTTTTTAATATGCAAATTATATTTTTTTATAATACGTATTTAAAGATATTTTAATTATAAATAGGCATTGAAAACTGTATAAAAAGAAAATATGACAAATAAAAGGAAACAGAGAAAGTACTTATGAAGTAAAATAAAATCTCAATCAAAGATTGTCAAAAGAAATTTAATAAATTTGAAATTCTTAAACCAACCGGTACAATAAAAATAAGTAATTAGCATAAAATATATATATAAGCTTACTAATCAGGACTTTTCTAGATTAGACTATCATTATTTAATTTATTAAAAAGGGCTTGAAAATCTAGTAGTTAACTTAACTCTTTTATCACTATGTTTGAAGTTCAAATCTATATTAACTTTGGAGTCAATGAGTTCAAGGACTTTAAGCTTCTTAACCCATGAGTTTGTCAGTTTTAGGTTTTTTAATTTATTTTGAGCATCAAAATAAATATCCACATAACCAAGACTTGAGCAATAATTAAAAAGATAGATTAGATAAATAAAAAAATATGATCAAATGGAAGGGATAAATATTTAATTAGCTTTCCGAGGATATATAGTATGACCCTATAGATATTTTCTATAAAATATGATATTATATTAAAGTGGAAAATTCCAAATATATTTTGAGATATGTTCCTAAACATATCTCACAATCTATAAGAGTACAAATTTCATGTCCGTAAGTACGATATCATTTGCAACAGTGAGACTTCAATTTTCAAAAGTACAACTTAAATAAAATAAAGGTAAAATAATAAAAAAATCTATGAAACTATAAGCAATTTATTTTCTAATAGTGCAGCTTTATATATATGTATATTCTATAAACACAACTTCATTTGCCTTAATTTCCTAATAGTTCAATATTATATCCTATAAATACAACTTCATTTGAAAATAGTACAACTTTAATTCTCTAAAATACAATTTTGAAAAAATAAAGGTAAAACAATTGGGTCATGTAAAATAATAAAATTATATAATTTTATTTTCTAATAATACAACTTTATACTCTATAAGTATAACTTCGTTAGTAAATAATATAATTTTGAATACCAAATAGTGTTACTTCATATTTTATAAGTATATATTCATTTATAATAGTATAACTTTAATCTTAAAAGTAAAACTTCAAAAAGAAAATTAAAGAAAATTATTGATTTACACTGTGAGATATACAACATTGCACATTTTGGATCGAATATATATTCAGATAACCTGTTTAATTTTTAAGCCAAAATAAACTTACTTATTAAATATGATCACATTCCTATAAAATTATAAAATTCAACCAGATAAAAAAATCTCCTAAAAAGTTCATACTCTTAGAATGTGAAATATAAATGTAGTAAATGTAAAAATTTAGAATGAAGACTATAAATACTTCTATTTAAGGCTTAAATTTTCAACTAAATTGACATAAAAATCAAACCTAAAACCTAAATACTTGAGTAAAATTCTTCTTTACTTTTCAAACACTAATTAAATGAACTAAACCTATAAAAAAAATCACCTAAATTATGTAAAAATTTTCTTTGAATAATGATGTTATATTATTCTGTATTTAAGAGTACTTGAAATTTAATTAATCCTACAAAGATTGAAAGAGTTCTTTCTTTAATTAGAATTGTTAAAATGCTATGGTTAAGTGAACAAGGGGGGTTAATAACAAATCAAACATTTTCCTAAAATCACTTTAAGTTAAGATGTTTAATTCTTTGATAAAATAAGTAATTTATAAAAGTGATATCTTCATTAATAATTAATAAATTGTCTTTTAAATAATAAAAACATCCTAATCAATAAGAAATTATAATTTAATAATTTTAAGTTAATTTTGTGCATGTAATCTAAATAGGTAAATGTATGCTTTTGGGTGGTTAAACTTGAGTTGTAAAGGGTAGATGGTTTAAATTTTTAATTTAAGGTCAAGAGTAGAAATTTAATTATATAATAAGGTTAAGAGATTGATCTTTCTTTATAAAAAAATGAATAAATAAATCTCTATCATCAAATTTTGGAAAATTATTTTTCATCTTGATTTAACCGAATAACTAAAAAATTAAACAAATATCAGAGTTTAATTTGTTAGTTCTACTAATCCATTTATCTACCATAATACTCCCGTCATTCTTTTTACTTCTTCATGTACTTTCCATCCAAAAATTTTAAATTGATCTTCTCATATACAATCATTATAATTTGGTCTAATGTATTCTAACTAAATAACCTCAATTGACTAATAAAATTAATGATCATACCCTCAGTTTATATATGAACTACCCAAAATACCTCTACTCAACCTTGAAATTTCAACCCTCATTTACTCATAACATAATTTTATAAATATAAATTAAGAACTTTACAAATTCCAATGATAAATTGATTTTCTTTTCAAATAGTTTTAAATTGATTTCAAGAAATCTTAATGATAATTAATCATGTATTGGTTTTTTTTTTCTGATTCCAATGCGTGAAATTAACCACAAAGTGATATTTTGAAATGAATAACTTTTAAAAAAGCTTTCTAATCCCTATAAAACCGTCAATTGAAACACAATTTATTTTTAAATTATCTTCTTCAAAAGACAATCATGATTATTGTTGATTGGGGCAATTACCTCAACATTTAAGTGGATTATTTTGATCTTATGAGTGAACTTCTTCGCAATCTCATTTTGAACCTAGTCATACTCTATTCTATCAACCTTTTATCGTAGAATTGCCCATTTCAAAGAAGGATGTTTGATCAAAGTCTGATGGTTTTAATCCGTGAGTTGATTCAATTTTTACTATTAGCAGGGCAACTTTAGTACTTAAACCTATCAAACCTTAAATATTATATATGACTTAGTATATTATTTTCTTGAATACTTGTTTTTGACAATGTGAATTATATGTGTTTAAGTTTGTTTATTCTTCAAAAAAGCCATACCAAATTTAATAAATAAAGCTAATGCAGTAGTAGGAGACCATTCTTTAACAAAAGAGATGATGGGTTCTAGACATTTGATTTTCTTATCCTAGACATTGAATTCTTTTTTTTTTTATAAACACCAGTACTTCTTAAATTAATTTTTTTTTACAAAGTTGCATATATTTTTAAATTATTTCAAAAAAGATAATTTACGAAGTAATTATATTCTTAAATCTACATAGAGAGAAAGAGAGAAACGGGGTTCAAAAGATCAAGTTCATCACTTAATCTTGTGAATTGGCCTCGTTCAGCTTAAGCAATGGTTATATACAACCGAAGGACCTTGCCAATATTTGATCCAACCTTGTGCAAGAAGTTTGAGTCAAAGTATTTAACTGCGAAATTGGGAATTCTCATCCAGGCAGTCAAGACCTTATTAGGGGAATCATCTATTATAATGTTCGACACCCATATTTACTGAGACTTTTGCAATTTATAATTAATATAAATTATATTGGGATATTAATATCTTAGATATATGTATTGTTATATCGGATGTAACTATTGTTATAATAAATTTAGGTACTGTTATATCAGATATATAATTCCAAAATATATAAAAATACAGAAAAACTTATATCAGGTATATATATTATGATATCAGGTATAGAAATAAATTAAGAAAATGTCTCATGATATATTTATATATGCATCAATCAGGAATTTCTCCATTTTATTATGGACTAGATAGTTGTAATCAATCATCCAAGGACCCAGCGTTGAGACATAGTTGTAATGTTCCACATTAGAGAAGCAAGTACTCAAGAGTTTCCGTCAGGCTACTTCACCCTTTAAAATCCATTTCTTATTTAGTTCAACAATAACTCATGTACCCTACATTGCCATTAAAATTTTTGATAATCAACGAGTGTTTACTATAAAACTTTAATATCAGAATTTGGTTTTCTTATTCTTTTGATGAATATTGTTACATGTAAATGCCTTTTATAGTTTTGTACTCTAGAGTTTGAGTTCTATCAAACTACTAATTCTTTGATGTTTTTGATGTATTAGTAAACATAAAGATAAAATTTTATCTTTGCTCCGTCCCTGTACTCTAGAGTTTGAGTTCTACCAAACTACTAATTCTCTGATGTTTTGGATGTATCAGTAAACATAAAGATAAAATTCTATCTTTGCTTTATCCTATCCTGGTCTACACTCTCCCTTATGTTGGATCGAAGGATTTTCGATTCCTAACTTGCCCAATACACCTTGAAACACATTTTCTCCTACTTCTTTAGTTAAAATATATGCTGCCTGATTCTCTAACCGTACAAAACACAAGTTGATAACTCCAGCATCTAAATTATCTTTTACAAAATGTCTATCCATCTCAACATGTTTAGTTCGGTCGTATTGCACCGGATTCTCGGATATACTTATAGTTGCCTTGTTGTCACATAATAAGTCACACTTATCCTTTGGAGGAAACCCTATTTCTATCAACAATTTCCTAAGCCAGAGAATCTTAGTGATTCCCTTTGCAACTCCTCTAAATTCTGCATCTGCACTTGAGATTGAAACTACTTTCTATTTCTTGCTTCTCCAAATGACTACATTTCCTCCAACTAGTGCATAATATCCTAAGGTGGACTTTCTGCTATCTCAATCGCCTGCCCAATCTGCATCAGTATAAACTTGAATATTTAAGTGACCATTGCTACTGAACATCACACCTCTACCAGGAATATTCTTCAAATACCTCAGAATCCTGTATACTGCATCCATATGCTGAGTTTATGGCTGATTTATAAACCTGCTCACCACTCCTACTGCATATGCAATATCCAGATGAGTATGAGACATATATATCAATTTTCCTACCAGTTTCTTATACTAAGCTTGATTTGCTGCTTTAGCTCCCTCAATCATCATATTGCAATCCATGATTTACTACTATTGGTGTGTCAGCTGGTTTCCAGCCAAGCATTCCAGTTTCTGCCAAAAGATCTAGAATGTATTTATGTTGGGAAATAAAGATACCACTTCGGGATCTAAGTACCTCAACTCCCAGGAAATACTTAAGCCTGCCTAGATCTTTCATTTCAAATTTCTGGAATAGTTTTTCCTTCAACTAAATGATTTCTTGTCTATCATCTCCAGTAATAATCATGTCATCCACATATATAATGAGACAATTTACCAATTCTTCCCCTCCTTTTTAGAAATAGGGTATGATAAGCATTACTCTGTTTATAACCAAAGATTTTCATCGCCAATGTATATCTCCCAAACCATGCTTGAGGAGACTATTTCAGTCCATGTAAGGCCTTTTTTAGTTTGCAACCTTCATTTAGAGAGAAATGTTGAGAAAAACCTGGCGGAGCTTCCATATAGACCTCTTCTGTAGGATCACCATATAGAAAGGAATTTTTCACATCAAACTGATGTAAGGGCCATCCTTTATTTGGTGCAACAAAGAATAGCACCTTAATTGTATCAATCTTTGCTACCAGTGAAAAGGTTTCGAAATAGTATGCCGTAGACTTATGTATACCCCTTCGCTACCAGTCTCACTTTATACAGCTTAATACTTTTGTTAGCTTTGTGTTTGATAGTAAACACCCATATGCACCCTATAACCCTCTTCTCCTCAAGAATTAATCTTACATTTCTTCCATGTATTATTCTTAACCAATGCATCTATCTCTTCCTTTATTGTATTTTCCCATGGTTCGCTTCTCAATGCTTCTTCCACGGTTGTTGGAATTTTGTCTGAATATATAGCATCATTAAATACCATTGCTGCATGAGACATTCCACCTTCTTTAGACCCATTCTACATTGGATACCTTGATTTTTGAGGTTCATAAGTGGGATCATATTATCTGGGAGGGATCTCTCTCGTGCTTCTTAGAGGTAATTGATATCTCGGGGGCTCTCTTCCTTGTTAATTTACCACCTATTATACATTGCCAATAATTTCTACATGAGTTACATTAATATCAAGGTTATTATTCATATCATACCTTTCCTCTTCCATTGATTCTGGATGCTCATTCATGGAAATTAATTGCGGTGGTATAGAAGATGGTATGGGTTGTATTATATTATTAGTGTTTCCATTTTCTCCATTTATGCTAGCTTAAGTATGATATACTAACCATCTTAGATTGTCAGTAGGATTCTCCCCCTGATATTGAAGCTATATAGGAGTAGTAAAACATGTTTTTGACAAAGTCACAGTCTATGGTAGTGTATAGCCTGTTTAAAGAGGGATCTAGACACCGATACCCTTTCTGGTTTAAACCATAACCCAAAAACACACATTTCACCGCCTGAGGTTCCAATATATCCCGACTCTATTTGGGTAAGTGAACATATACAACACATCCAAACACTCGAGGTGGAAGAGAATGGAACAAAAGAATAGGCATAAACGTCCCCAATGTATCCAAAAGAGTTTTACGGTGAAGTTTTATGGTCGGGAGGCGATTTGTGAGGTAATATGCGATAGCAATGGCTTATGGCCAGAAGGAGCTAAGTACACATGCTTCAAACATTATGACTCGAGTGATTTCTAGCAAGGATCTGTTTTCCTTCTTGCTACTCCATTTTATTGTGGAGTATCAAGACATATAGTCTGGTGTAATAGGCAATAGGTATGACAAAATTCTTTCATATCATGGTTAATATATTCCCCCTCATTATCCAGATCTAAGAATGTTGATTTTTGTCTGAAATTAGGTGAATATTATATGGTAAAACTTAACAAAGATCTCATACACTTCTAATTTATGTTTCATAAAATAAACCCAACACATACGGGTGCAGTCATCAATAAATGTACGTAATACATAAGGCCATGAGAGCCAAGTTCTAGAGTTAGACCTCAAACATGTGAATGAATAATATAGAAAGGTTTACCAACATGACTAAGGCTACTATGATAAGAGTTTTTATGACTTTTAGCAAGAAAACTTGATTCATAGTTTAGATCTAATTTTAAACCAACAAGGGTAGGAAAGAGACGCTCTAAGTACCCTAACAATGGATGCCCTATCGAAGTTGATCTTCTACCATCCAAGTCCCATTATTGCACCTTCGTCATTGAACAACTCATCAACATAGTATATACCATCTCTCTTAGTACCATGCCCAATGATCCTCCCTGTTTGTACATCCTACAACAAACAATAGTCAGATTTCATTAGCACAGTGCGTGCATCCCAATTCTTTCGTAAATTGGCTAATAGAAAATACTTTATACGAAAGTTTTGGAACGTAAAGACAATTCTGTAATGAAATATAGTCTCCAATTTTAATATTCCCAACACCCATCACATCCATTTGATCTCCATTAGCTGTCTATATTAAGGATTTTTTTTTTGATTTAGTTATAGTTAAAAAATCCCTTTGATCATACAATATAGTGTCAGTTGCCCCGCAATCGAATATCCACTGGCCTCTTGAGTTTCCATGGTACGCAACTCCTTGATTTTTATCTTGGGCCGTAAATCCCTTGTCAAGCCCCTTGATATTTAGGCTTCAAGAAAAAGCATCAGCCAATAAAGCCGACACATTCCTCACATGTCGGTTCACTTGTCCATACATCCTAGGGTTTTCATCCTTAATTTGATGGTGGGATTTACTTGCAATGAATGATTGAATGTTTCCCAGTATTGGGCTTTTTATAAAATTTGGGGTTTCATGAGATGTAACCCTAAACTTACCCGTGATTTTGGTCTTCAACTCTTTCCCTTTCTCTTTCGTGCTATCCTCTGCCTCTATGCTTTTTCCCATTGTCGCCTTCCCTGGGCCTCTCTGCTCGCTTTGTTTTCCGGTTCCCTTCTCCGTTCTCTTCTTGGTATTTTGCCATCCGTCCCTATTGTGATGAGTTATCCACCATAAAACAAGAACTTTAGGTGGTCCTTCTTGTCGTTTCGATGTGATGGTTGTCCTAATTGGTTTCTTATGTTGAACCCGCTCCGGTCCTCAGCAAAGGTAGGTCAAGTAAGTCAATTTTCATGATTTTTCTTTGTGCAATCTCCCTTCTTATGGCTTTGTATGCAGTTTCTACTGTGGGTAATGGCTCCAAATTTACGAGCTCCCTTCTGTCTTTATCAAGTGAGTCATCTAACCTAGCCAAAAATTGATATAATTTGTTTGTTGGGTTAATTTGTTATGTGTGACTATATCATCAGGATCTTTCATTGGGTTTGGCATTATCCTATCTATCTCTATCCAAAGTGTGTTTAATTTACTGTAGTAAGCTTCTATGGTGTCCCTACCTTGCTTGATTGTGTTGGCCTTGACTATGAGATCAAATAATTGCAGTGCATCCCTTCCACTGCTATAAAGCCGTCTATTGGAACACAATTTTATTATTGAAATTATCTTCTTCAAAAGACGACCATGATTATTGTTAATTGGGGCAGTTATCTCAAAATTCAAGTGGATTATTTTAATCTTATGAGTGAACCTATTTCCAATCTCATTTTGAACCTATAATACTCTATTCTATCAATCTTTTATCGTAGAATTGGCCATTCTAAAGAAGGATGTTCGATCGAAGAAGTATGATGGTTTTGATTCGTAAGTGGATTCAAATTTTTACTATTAATAGGGCAACTTTAGTCAATAAACCTACCATACCTTAAAAGTTATATATGACTTATGTATATGATTTTCTTGAATACTTGTATTTGACGATGTGAATTGTACTTGTTTAAGTTTGTTTATTCCTCAAAATAGCCATATCCAATTTAATAAATAAAGATAATGCAGTAGTAAGAGAGCATTCTTTAACAAAAGAGAAGATGAGTTCTAGACATTCGAATTCTCATCTTTTTCATAACATTAGTACCTATTATATTAGTTTTTGCAAAAAGTTGTATATATTTTGTAAATTATTTTCTTAGATATAATTTTCGAAGTTATTATATTCTTAAATAAAGAGAGAGGGGGGAGGGGGTTCAAATGATCAATTTCATTACAACATCTTGTGAATTGGCCTCGTTCAGCTTGAGTGATGATTATATCCACCCTAAGGATCTTGCCAATATTTGATCCAACCTAGTTCAAGAAGTTTGTATCAAAGTATTTAACCTCGAAATTGGGAATTCTCACCCAGGAAGTCAAAAACTTGATAGGGGAATCATCTCTTACAATGTTTGGCACCCATTTTTATTGAGGTTTCATAATTCATAATTGATACAAATTATTATCTGGATATTGAGATATCATATATAGACATTCAGAGGCGGACCCAGGATTTTTTACCCAGTGAGTCACAATCGATAATCAAATATGTTCAAAGAGTACAAAATACAACCAAATACTTAAATTTTTTTTAAATACTTAAAAAAAAATTTGGCCTTGGTGAGTCACTATTGACTCACCATGCACAAGGGGTAGGTCCGCCCCTATAGGCATTGTTATATTAGATATAACTATTATTATATTAAATATATGTATTTTTATATCAGATATAAAAATATAAAAGATATAAAAATACAAAAAAAATATATTAGATATAAATATTATAATATTAGATATATGTAGAAATAAAGTTAAGAAAATGTCCATTGATATATTTATATAAGATATAAATTAGAAATTTCTCCATTTTTTTTATGATGATATAGTTGTAATCAATCATCCAAGTACCCTGAATCGAGGCATAGTTGTAATCTGCCCTATTAGAGAAGCGAGTGCTCAAGAGTTTGCATCCTATATAGGGCCTACATACTTCACCTTTTAAATTCCATTTCTTCTTTAGTTTCAACGATAAACTCAATACATTTCCATCAAACATTTGATTATCAACGAGTATTTCCATGGCTTTTGCATTTTCGTTTTTTCTTTCTTAGTCAGAGGAATAGAGTGGCAATATAAAGTCCGTCCTTAACTATATCATATAATGCAATAACGTCATCAGAAATATCTACATCATCATCCTTCTCATGGATTACAAAGGCAACCTCTTTAGGAAAAATACCAAATTTACAGAAAAAGTTTTTAAGCTACTTTTTTTAAAAATAATGTCAAATTGCCTCCAAATCAAAATATTTTAAAAAATAAGTTTATCCAAGTTTGAATGAAAATTACTATTGCAACGATTTTACTTGTGTAAAATCACTACCCCATACAACAATTTTGGGTCAGCTAAATTGAGCTAGCCTAAAGTATTTTGTAAATATTTTTTTAAAAATTAAACCAAAATAAAGCAGTGATTTTAATTGGGTTGGGGATCTAGGCTAGTGCTAATACTGGGTTAAAAGCTAGAGTTGGGGAATTTCATAAAAAAAAAAAAGAAATTCATTGTCCTAGAAAGTGGTTTTCCTTTCGTAATTTTTTTTTAAAAAAAAATTGCTGCATGTTACAACGATTTTGATTTAGAGTTTTCAATTTTTTTTAAAACCAATGCTTCTAGCGACGATTTTGGTTTGACCTTATAAAAAATACAAATTGCATTTGGCCTAACCCAATTCAGACTTGTCGAAATCGTTGGCTATGCAATGATTTTGCTAAAAAATTCATCCGAACTTGTAGAAGCTTATTTTTAAAAATATTCTGGTTCGAAACCTATTTATAAAAATATTTTATAAAAAAGCTTTAAAAAGTCAAATTTAGATTTCTATATATATCAGTATTAAGTTCAAAACTGAAGAAGAAAGGTAGAAAATACTATAAGTCAATTTATTGGATCTACAAGAAATTGTGAAAATTTGTCTAATTCCATTTTTTATTATTACAAATTCGTATTTTATTAGTACAATTTTATTTTTAAATAATACAAATTCAATGTTAGATAGTATAACTTTATGGAAAATGAAATATCCATATTACCACATATTAAATAGTGTTTTATACTAAATATGAATCAGGAAGCCTTCGCATCTTCCCAAGTTGATTCATACCACTGACCAACTGTGTAAATGAGAAACTCAGACGAGCAGCAGTAGTTTTAGGACTGTTCTCTGAATAAGGGCCTTGATTCTCCGCGGAAGCCAAATTTTCTCCCAATTCCATCTCATCGGCCACTCCAGTTTGAACTACTGGTTCTTGCCCAAAGATCAAACGTGTGATATTTCTTTTTAGCTTCTTTTTCGATCTTGAAATACTATCTTGTTCTTCAATGGAATGAGGGACAGTGGTAGTGTTTTCTTTTGTTTGACAGCATTTTTTTCATTTACATTTGTTCGCTACTTTTAGGTCAATAATAAGAAATGTCTATAATATATTCGGTATAAGTAGTGAAACTTGTATGAATTTCAAGTTGAACTATTTGGAATTGAAGTTACATTATTTAAAAATAAAGTTGTATTTATAAAAATTAAAGTTGTTCTAATAAAAAAAATATGGTATAACTTCTCATATTCTCAATCCAAGAATTTCTAAAGGAACCCCAAATAAAGTTGTACAATTATAACATAAAATTGTACTATTAGGGAGTAAATTTACCATCGTACCTATGGATATACATAGCATAGCATGTATCAGATATGAATTCAAACACTCTCGAACTATAACTACCATTATAAGATCTTAATACAGACATCCTATGAGAGAGTTTGGAAGATCATTTTGTTTTTGAAAATCAATTATATCTTGTATTATACAAAGTGCAAAAAGAGTATCTTATAGGTCTTCAATAAAAAGAGTTACCTCGCATAAATCTCACTTACTGTGAGCTGATTTTTAGAATCTGACCTCGACTCACTATTACTGCTCGTTGTTATCGTCGAGTGTGAACTTAGCCTTGTCACAAGAGATGATTCAATACTACTATGACAGAAGGATCGAGGTAATTCAGGTATTGGCATTGTGTTAGTAGTTGAGTTGGTGTTGAGCATATGAACAACTGATGACATGGTTGGTCTGTCATTTGTATTCTCCTGCGCACACCATAAGCCCAGCTGAATGCATCTCAAGATTTCAGGACTTGAGTAAGAATCCTTTAATGTTGAGTCCATGAACTCCAAGGGTTTTTCTTCTATTAAACTCTTCCATGCCTGAGAGGAATTATTTCAGTACAAGTGCAAATTTGATCTTCTCATGCTAGAAACTAAATTTAATATAAATATGCACACGAGTAGGGCGTACTCACATAAGTTAAGAGGTCTCCACCTCCCAATGGGTTGAATCTTGCGCTAATCTTCTTGCCGCTAACAATCTCCAAAACCAACACACCAAAACTGGATACATCTGATTTTACCGAAAATTGTCCATGCATTGCGTATTCTGGAGACATGTAGCCACTACAAAGCATTGAATACGATTACACAAGAGGGGTGTAGTAGATAAATTGCCCATTGGGACGACGTAAGACTGAATTCAACACAATTTTTTTTTTTAAAATCGATAGGGAAATAATGCATAGGTTTGAACTACGAATGGGTGATGGCAATATATAGTGTCCAACATACATGTAAAAGTTTACTGTAAAGCATAGGGTTGTTCCACTCGATCGGTGTTTAGGTGATGATAATATAAATGAATAGAATCGATACTTGTTTGTCTCGAACAAGGTTCGGAGTAAGAGCGATGGAGTTTCCAACATCATTATGCTAAGTCAAGAAGATGTCAAATACATCAAACAATATGAAATCATAGAAGAATCAAATCAAGCCCTTCATGAAGCTTAAGTCAAAGTTCCAGTGGATTGAAAGATGGAATTTTAGAGGAGGACTTCAAGTTAAAGCTTCTGAGGTTAAGCTTTAAGCCATAGAGTTCATGAAGTTTAAAATAATAGCATACATTAGGCTTTGTGTAAGTATAAGGGTGCTTGTGATATTTGGATGACAAGGCATTAAAATTTACCAACTCTAAACGCCATACTGATCAGTTATTGTCTAAAATAACTAAAGATATTCTTTGGAAACTACTATCTGGAAATAAATCTTTGAGTTTTATTTTGCTACTGCATGTCTACATTGTACTTAGTAGGTAGTTAAACTTTCTCTAAAGATTTGCTTTCCTTTAAATATACGATTTCCTGAATTTACTATATTAAAAGTAGATTGATCAAAACTTGCACGGCAAAACTTCCATATCCGTAGTGTTATATTACTGATAACAATGCATGTACAGTTATCTACTTAGTATAACTTTTTCCTTATATCATGGAAGTCATTAGCTAGGTAAGGAAACCATGACAGAGATCACCATAAAAGACTTTATTTCTCATTTAATAAATCACGACTAACAGCGTACTTTTACATGGGTTTTTGAGAAAAAACTAATTAAACTCCTAGTCAGTTAGCATTAAGAGACTAAAGCATTGTTTCAATCATTTAAGTCACCTTATATACGTAGCGATTTCACATTGTAATCTTTTGAATTTTAGTACAACTAAGGGGAAATGGTGGAGAGTTTTGGAAGGCTTAAAGTAAACTCCAACTTGGAAAGAGGAAAAAGAGAAGGCTTTTCAATTTTTATTTTTGACTTTTTTTTTTAAAAAAAAATTCGAAAACTAACCCTCACCTGAAAGTATTTCGAAATATGACCTTCGTTTGTAAACCGCTGTCAATGACAGTGGTTTTAATATTAACTTTATGGGATTTAAATTTACTAAGTGTAAAACCGCTGTCCCGATTTTACAAAAAAAAAAAAAAAATTTAAAATCGAACAGCGATTTTACACATAGTAAATTTTCAAACCTCATTTCCCCATCATAAAAAAATGTTTAAACACCAATGTAAAACCGCTGCCAAGGACAATGGTTTTACCTTTAAGTAAAACTATTGTCATTGACAACGGTTTTACACCAGGTAAATTCAAGTCACATAAAGTCAATATATTGACTCTCTTAAAACCACAGCGGTTAACAAAAGAAGGTCATATTTCGAAATATTTTCGAGCGAGGGTTAATTTTCAATTTTTTTAAAAAAAAAGTCAAAAAAAATTAGCCGAAAATTAAACGGAGAAAAGTGAGAGGACCTCAAAATTTTGAGTGAAACCAGAGTTGAGTGAGGACCTTATAAAGTGTATTAGGTTTGCCCATATAGTGAAAAGAGTTAAAATATCTTGAGCAGGTCATGGTTTTTCCATTAAATAGGACAAAAACGTTTTCACGCGGAAATTTTATCGTGTTAATTTTGGAGGGTTCCTTTCATTATCCGAGTTCAAGTTTATAATTCCATAAAACCCTCACCTTTATAAGTGTCCATCACCCCAAAGCTTTGTTAACCAACAAACTAATAATATGCGGCTCGTCTGTGTACTTTTATAGAACAGTTAACGATAAAACTACTATTACTACGTAAAACTTACTATGTTCCAACCACTCTGCTGGTGTCATCCTCTGTTTGTTCAACTTTGAAAATTCTTGCCAATCCAAAATCTGCGATTTTCGGGTTCATATTTGCGTCAAGCAAAATATTTCCAGATTTAAGGTCACGGTGGATGATTCTTGGTCGCGAGTCTTCATGAAGGTAAAGCAGTCCCCTTGCAATTCCTTTAATTATATCAAAACGTGTAGGCCAATTTAATTCTCCTTGCTTTTGTGCATCTACAAAGGTAAGATATACTCCATAATAATGTTAGAAATAAGAACGAAACGAGAAATACTTAGCGATGGGGGAACTAATACGTACCGAATAGGAAATAGTTGAGGCTTTTGTTGGGAACAAATTCATAGACGAGTAACTTCTCTTCTCCTGCTAAGCAAAACCCCAACAGCTTAACAAGATTTCTATGTTGAAGATTGGCTATCAAAACAACCTCGTTCTTGAATTCTTCCACTCCTTGGCCTGATCTCTTTGATAATCTTTTTACTGCTATTTCTTGTCCATTCAGTGATCCCTGAGATTGGAACGCAGCAATTGTGGTTCACAAAGCATAAATAATTGACTTGTTTGTTTGATTGTGTATACTTCCTATTACCTTGATTTTATTGTAGCCAAAGACCCCTCATAATAGTTCGGCCGTTGTCATATTTTCCCTTGCTCAAATTAAAAAAATGTATTTATTTTTTACCTAAGTTTGGGAAAATCATTGTATGAGATGAATATTTTACTTTACGTGAAATCATAACAATTTCACTTTCAATTTAGCACCCAAATATGGCCTAGATCAAAGCAGACCGAAATTGAAGTTTAGTGTGGCATTTTCACCTTGTAAACTTGTATTGTTTTTAAAATTATTTTGTTACGGAGCTTAAAATTGAAAATATTTTTTAAAAAACTATTCCTATAATTGAGCACCTTTGTACACGTTGCAAGTTGCAACACCAAAGCTATTGTCACCTGTCGATTTGTCCTTTTATTTTTATTGAAAATAATTGTTACAATAAAATTGAGTTTGAGTTGTTTTGAGTTTATAAACTTGTTCTAATATATGTTCTAAATTATGAAAGTCGTCCGAAGCAGATCAAAGCAGCGCCTACTAAATCGCTGCCATAAATAATGATTTTGTTTCGAACTTAGAAACCCTAATTTTTCATATGATTTTGTTGCGTAGCTTTAAATTAATTCTTACAAAAGATTAAAAAAATATTCCTATAATCAAGCACCTTTGTACCTCTTGCAAGTATAAAGTTATTGTCATAATCAGAGTTTGTCCATTTATTTTTGTCTAAAATTAATTGTTACAATAAAATTGAGTTTGATTTGTTTCGAGTTTAAATTGTTGTAAGATTGGGTTATTTTTATACATGACATTTTTTCTTAAATTTGAAAGCATTTTATATAGGGATGTCAAAATCTGACCCGACCCGCGAAACTGCTTGAAACCGACCTGCACCCGACCTGGTTATGACTCGAAAAGTGAGACCTGTAACCCAAACCAATCTGTCCTGAAGTCAATTTGTAACCGATTAGACCTAATATTTCAAGACCTGAATATGATATGCGTCCAACCCGAATGTAACATGATCCGTTAACAACCCAACCCAAAGACAACCTGATCCGTTAATGACCCAACCCGATATAACTCGATGACAACTCGAAATCGATTAGACCCAGTGAATAATTGATATCGACCCATGACCCAATTTTACCAACCTGTAGCAACCTAATTATGAAAAACCTAATTTTATTGTCTTGTTTTTTACCCGAGTTAAAATATTCTTAAAACTACACTTTCTTATTAATTTCAAAATGTATATTTTATGAAACTAAACTCGAAATTTTTAATAGAATTCACATATATGGTTTAACTTCAGTTATATATTCAAATGCATTACTAAACTTCATGCATATGGTTAAACTTCACGTATATAAAATTGTTCTTATCCATTCAAACTATATACATTTCAATTTCTTAACTTATATATATTTACGTGAACTTAAGTACTTAACGGCTTAATACCTTATGTTATAACTTATAAGTATATATTAGCAATTAAGCATTTATAAATATATTAATACTACTTAGTATTTCATACTTTCAGACTTTCACTATTGATTTGATAAAATATATCTTGCTTAAACGGCTTAACTGCTTATCCAATTTTCAGTTTGTTTAAATTATAATATGTCCATGAGTCTATCACTCTATATCTCAATCAATCTATACTCTATATATGGTATTTGATAAAATGAATCAATTCTGAAATTGATTATATTATCAAATCTCTGTTATACGAAACAACATGTTGAGGAACCGATTAGGATAGACCCGAACTCGAAATCTACCTGAACCAAAAATAACCCACTATAACCTATCTAAGGACCGATTAAGATTAAATGGAACTGAACATGATCCAAACCCAGAACAACTCATTATAACCCGTCTGGAACCTATTCAAATTGACCCAAACCAAACATGATTCGAACCCAAAAAAACCCATTGTAAACCGTTTGGAATCGATCTGAATTAGCCCGAACCGAACATGACTCGAACAGAAGATGACCCGATCTCAACTCGGACTGAACCCGACATCGTAAATAACCGATTTGACCAGACCTAATTACAACCCGCCCTGACCTGACTCGGCCTGAAAAACAAATTTACCCGTCTCTACCCGACCCAATGAGAACTAACCCGCGATTGGTCAACCCAAAATTGATCTGTAGACCCGATTTGACATCCCTAATTTTATAGATAAAGGTTTTGATTCATAAGTTACCTTATAGACCCTTCCAAAACCTCCTTCGCCAAGTATTTGGTTATCCGAAAAGTTGTTTGTGCCAGCCTCAAGCGTCCCCAATTCAAACATCAATGATTCCACAGTTGTCAAATCACTGAGTACTGTAGCACAAAAAAAAACAAAAAATTTTGAGCATACTTACCTCATGCATTACAATAAGTTGATAACATTCAAAGTTACTTACTCTATTTTAGATTCACATAATTTATAAGAATATGAGGTTGTGGACTATAAATTACTCTTATTTAATCAGGTGATGTACAGTAATTTTATACCCTCCGTACTCCGTAGTGGCAAATGGAATTGTAAGAGTTTACTCCGTGCGATATCTTTGCTGTATTTTAAATTATCACTTTTAATTTTACAGTTTTACAATATTTTTCTTTGACTATCTTTAATAACTTATTATTAAGAAAATATAGTAACTTTTACACATATATAATTAGAGAAATTTAAAATAAAAATATTGGGCTTTGACTAGCATGTTTAAAATTCGTTGTAATAAAAATGAGAAAGTTATTAAGCAAATAAAGTGGCACAAATAGATATTAATGATCCCTTTCCCAAATTTAGTTGATGAAAATATAAAAAAAAACAGAAACGTCAAATATAAATAAGATATATATAAATAGTAATATATATAATATTTAAAAATAAAGAAGAAAGGTTAAAAATGCCAAAAATCATCAAATTAGTGTGTGAAAAATGGTGAAAATTTGTATAACTTTATTTTTCAAATTATATTAATTCAATGTTTTATTAATCCAGCTTCAATTTAAATTAGTGCTACTTCAATTCTAAACAATACAACTTTGAAAAAAAGAATTAAAATATTAATTTTACTCCCAAAAATATAAATAGTAGTTTATAACATATAGAAATTGGAAAGCCATCTATCAAACACATATGAAAAAAGGTGTTCTCAGAATATTTAAAATGATGAGAATATTAGATGATTACCGTTTTTAACGTTATGAGAACGGTACTTCTTTGGCTTTTTTATATAAAAACAAATGCCAATAGTTAGCATTCCTAAGATAGCTAATGGCACAACGACTGCCACTGCTACTGTAGTCGATGTTGCTATCCTTCCTGCGTAGAGACATGGTAAGTCAGAAGTTATTCATACGGCAATAATTTTCCAAGTTCATGTTGTAATCATGTATCAGGAGATTGTTCATACATGAATAACGCATAATTACCCATACCTCGATTTGATCTTGGTGTATCTTGATAGAACGTATATGTCTCGTACCTAATTGTACAACTTGGCGTTCGCATAATTCCCCCTATGCTATAAGTTTCAAACAATTCAGCTCTGGCTGCTCTGAAGCACTCGGTGCAATTCTCCACTGTCAAGTCGGGAGTACATTGAGCTAAAGTATACAAAGGGATGTTCAACGGCGAATACCATGCTTCTTGGGTGGCATACTTTCTGTTAGTCGCTGCTGCCATTGATGTAACCCGACTCAACGAATCCAGGAGTAAGTTATTCCATTCTTCTATACTCTCCGTGATATTGTTTTCGTTGTGCATTGAATAAATGGGTTGTTCTTGTAGGAGAGAAAAAAAGGACTGGTTAGAATAACGAAGCATGCATACTATAAGCATTGCGAATAGTTGCTGGAAACCAGCTGGAATTTAACACTGTTTTCCTAGACAAGTTATTACTTATTCATGTTATTCATTTAACTAACTTGTCTATATGTAGGAAATGGTTGGATGTAAATTGATCCATGTACTGGTGGGAAACCAGTAGGAACTGTTTCCTGGACTGCTATGCTAAAGAGCAGTCACATACTCTCTATTGTACATTAACCATGTTACATGTGCAGTAGTGAAGTTGATTCCAAGACTTGGAGCATGGAGGCCTTTCGAAGACATTCGAAGAAAGATACATTGCTCAAAATGGAAGTATTCAAGGAAGATTCAAGTCTTGAAGATTACATGAAGAAAAGAGGATCTGTACTTTAATGCTTAAATCATGTAATGTGCTCCGTAGTATGACTTGCATGTTTGGGTAAAATAAGTGCTTATAAGTGTATCGAGTCATATTATGAATTCTGGTACAAAGCTGGAACAGAATTCATAACATACTCAATTCAGGGAACCAGGTTGAGGAACCAGATTCACTGTACGGAATATCCAAGCTGCATGTTTTGAGAAAAATAAAAGATTTCGTAAAAATACGTTTTTAAAGAATTCTTCTAAAAATATCCTAAGTAGCTGGAGATTAGAAGATAATATTATGGTTACCTTAAAACTAGGAGTATCTATCTTATTTGATTCTATCTTTATGAGTAAATCAAATAAGATAAATACTTTCCTAAAATCACGCTATTACTTGCTCATCAAGTTTACGTGATTTAAGGAAACTAGAGTTTTTGTATCCAAGTATATAAACCCATCTAGTCTCTCATATTCTGATAAGTCTCTTTGAAATTAAAAGGAGGATATTTGAGAGACATATACACTTAAACACAAAAGCTTATTCATCGAGTCATATACAAGAGCACTATTAGAGCTTAAATAATTTCTCTTAATTAGCTTTCAGAAGTGAGATTAAAAGAGAACATTTGATTTTGTCAAAGCCTTCAACAGAGGGGTTGAAAGGCTGGGTGTGTGTTTGTGAGTTCAAACACAAGGGGCTTACTAGTGTAAGTCGAGCGCACATTCGGAGTAGAGTGTGGAGTATAATGGTTCCCGGAGTAGGGAAACAGTAGAGCGTCTGTGGTCTTTATTTTTCGTAGTAGATTAATAAAAGAGCATAGGGTAGGAGGACGTAGGCCATAGTTGGCTGAACCTTGTTAAATCTTGTGTTTTCGTTATTGCCTTTCTTACATTCCGCTGCTTACAGGAACCAGCCCAACTGGTTCCTCTCGTAGATCGAAAAGAAAGAAAAATAGGCCAAGGCTACTTAACACTCAATTCACCCCCCCCCCCCCCCCCCCCCCCCCCCCCCCCCTCTTGAGTGCTCTAAAACCTTCAATAACTATAAATTAGAAAGCTAGAAATAATGGAAAACAGTCTATTAAGAGAAACACAAAATTCTCCTTCATAGAATATCCATAAAATAACAAAAAAATTTGTATGAAATTGAGTAAAATTAAGCAAAATTACATATATAATGACTATTAATTTTGAGTTCTACTTCAGTTTCTTTTTGATGTGTTGTATTTAATTTACATATTTGTAATAAATCACATTCAAAACTTAACGAAACCAACCCTTAAATTAGATCTTAATTGAAAACTTTTATATTTTTTTTTTCAAATTGCAATGATCCCAATAAATGAATTTGTTTAAAAGATCCATGATTTTAGGAATTTTTTTATTCTATGTTATAGAAACTACAAAGTAAAGTCACAAATATCCTTTTCTATATAAAAAAAGATAATTAATAAAATCGAATTTTGTTCTATATTTTTGTTTGGAATGCTATCAACCCCCTTGTTCACTTACTTAACCATAGCATTTTAACAGTTCTAATTAAATAAAGAACTCTTTCAATCTCTATAGGATTACTTAATTTTCAATTACTATCAAATAGAGAATAATATAACATCATTATTCAAAGAAAATATTTACAGAATATTGTGAATTTTTTTTTATAGATTTAGTTCATTTAATTAATGTTTGAAAAGAAAAGAAGAATTTTACTTAAATATTTGTAACACCCTGGTTTTTCGAAAACCAAACCTTTAGGAAACTACCAATGTGTTTTCACCACATGCTCAAACGTTAAGGCTATAAAATAGAGTTTTGCAGCGGAAAACCAAAAGACTTTTTGAAATAACTTTAAACGTAAAACAAACTCCTCACATAACAAAGTAAAACAACTACGACCCTTACTGCAATGTACCAAAATAACTTTCAACTCAAATCCAAAACCAACAGTCTAAAATCAAACCGAACAAATGTAACCTATTATGAAATCCAAATCAAAATAACACTCCTCTCAACCCACCCATGCATGTATGCTCATATGGGTACCTGCCAATAATCTGCTCCCCAATAATACAAATGTAAGTATTGGATCATCATAGTATCATTTATAGGCAAGAGCCATGACCAAAAACACACAAAGCACGTAATTAGCAAGCTGAGTACATACAGATTACAAAATATAACACTTGAAATAGTAATTAAATAAAAGATATACACATAATGCAAGAACGTATTACGCAAAATTTTACTTAACTGATATGATAAATTAATTAATTACTTAGATTAAGCAATAGACAAGGTTGTCTCCCCCATATCCTGATTAGGACATCAAATAAATAAATAACCCATGCACTCCCATCGGAGAGCATCAAAATGCAATATAAAATCCAGATGGTAAACGGGCACGACTCCGTCACTATAGCTAGATGAGAATTTAACTAACCCCAATTTTAAGTTTAAAACTTTATAAAAGAGAGACTTGTAGATCACAAGGCCTCCAATAAAAGTCATGGATAATACCCCATGAAACTCCAACTCCTGATTGTCAATACTCTAGACGTGCACTAGTCCAGAGTTTTATTGCTTATCCTTTTTCTCTTTATGTGATTTATTATTTAAGCTCAAAATATACAATCACCACGGCATACACATACAAACATTACGGTCACACAATTAATCTCTGTTATACTGTAATTTTTAACCTTTTAATTTCATTATCAATTGTTAAACCTGTTGAACAAAGTCAACTAACCTCGTTATTAAGACTTAAAAAAATGCACCTTTACTCCAATCGTACTATCAGTAATGAGCGAGTAATAATAAACAACCTCATAGATTAATTAACAAATTAATACCAATTTAATAAATCATGATCTCTCACCCAATAATACCAAATCATGCCCCTAATATAAAGAACATGAAATCTTTCAAATAAATAATCAAACAATCTCATCCAAAAGGTTCCTTAAACATGATTTCATCCTAGATCATGCTCCTAAAGGTAACGTTTTTCGTAATTTGTACGTACCTAGAGTAAAATAAACGGGTGGCCACTTTCCCTTTTATCAAGCACCTTCTAAAAATTGTTCCCCTACACTAGATAATACAAGCTAAATCAGTATACCAACTACCAAATTTACAACAGTCATATTAAATTTTGAAGACTCCAAATCCACTCAAATGTGTACTCCCTTGATTTCAAATACATAAAAAAAACACGTCATCTAAATATCAACTCCACATTATGCTAGACAACCAATACCATTATTAATCCAGCGGCCGACACTAAAATTTCCTTTACGCCAAAAAGCATGCAAAATTGGCATATGCCCACTCAAATCCAATAATCATTCTTAACATTATAACATGCTAATCAAAGTTTCAAAAAGAAGATGTAAAATAGTGTAGCTTAACATTTCCATTTGGTAGACATCAAGTGTAGGGGTCACGACCCAATTCTAATAAATGGAAATTCCAATCCACATGCCTATAATCTCATGCAAGAACTAACTTATTAGAGGTACGTTACAAAACCACGGTAGTGTTAAAGAGCCACGCCACAAAATAATTCTCCCAAAATAAATAATAAAAAAACCTCTAATTGTTTCTAATTGCTCTCAATAAGCTTATGATCCTTACAATACTCCTCAGTTAACCCCACCTCCTACAAGCCCCAACATCTCAAGCATAATGCCATGAACATATCAACTCATCTTCTTATTATCTGTTTTGAAACCAAACATCCCAACCCATGTTACCATAAGCTTCTCCCCATGTTAACTTAGAACTCTCTCTTTACCCCTTAATAATGAGTCTCAAATCCCTCAACAACCTTATTCGCCACAAATGCCACGCACAAAGTATTATCCCCTTCACAAAAGCGCACCAAGTCACCAACAATCTCAACTCATAAATTAACAACAATAAATCACAACCCAAAAATCAAAGATAAATATCATTTCATTATCCCGTAACACATTATACATAAAAATTAAGGGGAAACAATAGATCTCATAGCTTAATTTGGATGGTTAAAAAAAATGTAAAAAGAAAGAACAAGGAGTTGATTTACATTTTCTCTCCTAGTTACACGCATATTCTTCAACTGGATTAGAAATAAAAGCTTTAATATGACTCGTTTGGAAATTTAAACGATGAATCATAAAATAATGTGGTTAAGTTGAAGCAAGAGAGGAAGAGCTATTTTGTCACATTGTATTCTGTGGATTGGTAGAGCAAATGCTAATATGTGCAAGATTTTCTTTTAAGAGGAGGAGGAAGGGGACTAACTGCAGCGGCCCGCGGAGGTGCGGTAGGCGGCAGCAAGGACTGGCTGGGCAGTAGGCGGTAGCAGGGGTTGCACGGCAAGGGCTAGCTCCATGGGTTGTTGTTGTTGTTGTTGTTTTGTTTGATATGTTTTGTACAGTGTGGAGAGAGTGAGGTAAGGTTTAGGTTATTTATTTAGGTAGTATGGTTATTGGGTATGATAGAGTTTGGGTAGGATAGAATTTGAGTAGGATAGAGTTTTGGGTTTAACAACTAATAAATTTTTTTCTTTTATAAAATAAGTTGAATGGTTGAAGTAAATAACAACCACTTTAAAAAATGCTTTATAATCTATGTAGCAAGTATATATGTAAAGCATATAGGTTGTAAAATGTATAAGTACGTATATTATTGTAATTCCAATTTCGTAAATTAAAGGGGATTATAGTATTTAGGTTTTGGGTTTGATTTTTATGTCAATTTAGTTGAAAATTTTAATCTTAAATAGAAGTATTAAAGATATAGTCTTCATTCTAAATTTTAACACTTACTACTTCATTTATATTTCACATTCTAAGAGTACGAACTTTTTAGGAGAATTTTTTTTCATTTGGTTAAATATCTATAAATTTTTAGGAATGTGATCATTTTTAATCAATAAGGTTATTTTAACTTAAAAATTAAACACATTGTTTGAATATATATCTGATCAGAAATGTGCAGCACTATATATCTCATAGGGGAAATCAGTAAATTTCTTTAATTTTCTTTTTGAAGTTGTACTTTTAAAATTAAAGTTGTACTATTATAAATGAAGTTGTACTTATAAAATATGAAGTGACACTATTAGATATAAAAAATTATATGATTTACAAACAAAGTTATACGTATAGAGTATAAAGTTACGTTATTAGAAAATAAAATTATATAATTTTACCATTTCCGTGTGGCCCAGTTGCTTTACCTTCATTTTCTTTTTTGAAATTGTACTATAGAGAATTAAAATTGTACTATTTTCAAATAAAGTTGTATTTATAGGATATAAAGTTGTACTATTAAGAAATAAAATTGCTTATAGTTTCATAATTTTTTTATTGTTTTACCTTTATTTTATTTAAGTTGTACTTTTGAGAATTGAAGTCTTACTATTACAAATGATATTGTACTTACGGACATAAAATTTGTACTCTTATAGATTGTGAGATATGTTTACAAACATAACTCAAAATATATTTGGAATTTTCCACTTAAAAATAACATCATTTTTGATAGAAAATATCTATAGGGTCATACTATATATCCACGGAAAGCTAATTAAACATGTATCCCTTCCATTTGATCATATTTTTTATTTATCTAATCTATCTTCCTAATTATTCCTCAAGTCTTAGTTATGTGGATATTTATTTTGATGCTCAAAATAAATTAAAAAACTTGAAACTGACAAACTCATGGGTTAAGAAGCTTAAAATCCTTGAACTCATTGACGCCAAAGTTAATATAGATTTGAACTTCAAACTGCAAAGTGATATAAAAGTGTTAAGTTAACTACTAGATTTTCAAGCCCTTTTTACTAAAATAATGATAGTTTAATCTAGGAAAGTCCTGATTAGTAAGCTTATAATATATATTTTATGCTAATTTCTTATTTTTATTGCACCGATTGGTTTAAGAATTCAAATTTATTAAATTTCTTTTGACATTCTTTTATTGAGATTCTAGTTCACTTCATAACTACTTTCTCCATTCCCTTTTATTTGTCACATTTTCTTTTCGCACAATTTTTAATGTATATTTTATAACTATAATTTCTTTAAATACGTATTATAAAAAATATAATTTGCACATGAAAAAAATTAGTTAGAGACAAATCTAATAAGATCCCAAAATCATACTTAAGTTTCTCACTCATCGAATGAAATATTCTATGTAGAACAAACAAAAAGGAACAAATAGAGTATGGAAATTTGAATAACTTTTGATATGACAATAAGTTCTAATTACTTTTGATAACTTTTGATCTCTTTAAACAATTTCATATTATTTGAAAGAAAAGATACATTTTTTTTATATATACGGCTTAGTACGAGTAACTAGGCATGCTTATGAGCCGAGTCGAGCTCGAGCCTGGCTGAACTCGACTCGAACTCGATAGCTCAGACTCAAGCTCGGCTCGAGCTCGAAAGCTCTTGAGCTTGGAAATCCAAGCTCGAGCTCGGCTCGAAAATCAGATATTCGAGCTCGGCTCGAACTCGAACTCGGCTCGAAGCTCGGGCTCGAAGCTCGGGATCGAAGCTCGGCTCGAAGCTCGGCTTGAAGCTCGGCTCGAAGCTGGGCTCGAAGCTCGAGATCGAAGCTGGGCTTGAAGCTCGAAGCTCGTTAGGCTCAAACATGCTCAAAAGTTAATTTATTTGTTGAAAGTTTAAATCTAAACTTGCAAAAATAATAAAATTCAATCAAACTTACCAAATTTCGAATATTAGAAGTGAAAATCATCAAGAAATGTCTAAAGTAAACATACAAAGGATTAAGCAAACGATTAAAACAACATCAAAAAAAATTGTACAACAAAAAAAAATACAATATCAAATAATGTTCAACAATATTAGTTTCTCATGAAATTCTCATTTTGTAGTTTCTGTCGAAGGAATTGGAATGGAAATTTCCTTTGGTTGATAATCATCTTTATTCTGCAATATAAAAACATAAATATTTCAATAATGATAATAGTGATGTTATAATAATGAGAATGATGATGATAATAATAGGTAGTTTTTACCTTATTCTTTCTTTGCACTCCATGGAGGGATCTACACCAATCACCGGTGCAAATCAACATTTGCACCGTTTCTGGTGCAAGCCTAGATCTATAGGGATCTATAACACGACCACCGGCACTAAAATTTGCCTCAGAAGCAACTATGGTAATTGGAACTGCAAGAACTTGTGATGCTAACTTCGATAAAATACGAAACTTCATAGATTTTTCCTTCCACCAAGTCAATGCTTCAAATTTTGGATCTTGAGTAATCAATAGTCCCTCATCAAGATAAACATCAAGTTCTGATTTATTAGGCTCTATTTGTTGCCCACATTGGACCACTTCTAAGAGTTCAACCATACTACTTAAAGAACTATCACCTTCACAAATAATCGGAATAGATTCACACTCCCCACTTTCTTCAGAAGAATACATCACCACATATTCATTATAAATTTGATATAATACTTCCTTAACTGTATTAATGTTCTCACGAGCTATATGTGAAGGAAACATTTTGGGAAATGTAATCTCTAAAACCCTCAATTTGAGTCTAGGGTCTAACAATGCTCCTATTGACATAAGAATATTGCATTCACCCCAATACTTATCAAACCTTTGTTTCATGTTTTGGACCATACTCCTAACAAAATCATCAGAAGACTCACATTTCTTATCAAGCAATACTTTGATTTTATACACCTCACTTAAGAACAAGTTAGAAGTAGGATATTCTGAACCTGAAATTGTATTAGTGGCAACTTTAAACACTCTTAAAACATCAAGCAACTTCTCAACCTTTTCCCACTCATCATCATCTGGACAACAATCATAATTATGATCATGCAATGCATATCTAGGAAATACCTTTCGAAACTTGATAGCACAATCGAGCATGTCATATGTTGAATTCCAACGAGTCTTGCAATCAAGGACTAGCTTTCATTCTTGCACATTGTATTGGCTAACTAGTTCACCAAATCGTTTAAGTCGCCTTTCACTTGAATTCAAGAAGTCCACGGTGTCATGGATCTTTCCAATAATATCTTTCACTTGTTCAAGGCCAAACTGAACCATTATGTTGAGGATATGTGCGCAACAACGTACATGAAATAACTTTCCATTGCACAATAATCTTCCATTAGTTGCAAAATTCTCCTTTAAAATCTTGATACATGCATCATTTGCACTTGCATTGTCCACTGAAACTGTGAAAACCTAAGAAAGAATCAAAATAAACAAGTGATTAGTTAAATAATATAATTAAAGGAATATATGAAAAATTAAATATGTGTAAAGAATACCTTGTTTTCAATTTCCCACTCTCTTAGACATGTCAAGATACAATCAGCTATGTTAGCACCTTTACGAGGAGGAGACAAGTGTACAAAGTTAAGTACTCGTTTTTGAAGATTCCAATTGGAATCCACAAAATGAGCTGTTAAAACCATATATTCGATCCTTTGTGGCCTTGATCACCACAAGTCCGTAGTCAAACTAATTCGATCCACAGATTTCAATAATTGCTTTAGCTTCTTTTTCTCAAACTCATATACTTTAAAAGAATCTGCTCTTATAGTGTGACGAGAGACACTAGTCCATTGCGGTATTCCCCTCTTCATCATCAAATTAAACCCTTCCTCTTCAACCACAGTGAAAGGATGCTCATGCATTGTAATCCAATGTGATATACCCTCTCTCATCTTTAACATGTCCAACTTACCATCATGTAAAGCACTAACAAATTCTTCACTTGCACTTGAATTAGATGGTAAAAAGTTAATCAAACTTTGTTGCTTCAAATCACTTATTCTTGATGGACAAGCGTTTACATGACGAGTCAAATGAGTAGTACTTCCAGACTTCAAGATAGAAAGAGAAGAATTGCAATGTCTACACCTTACTTTCAATGCTCCTTGTATTTGTTCACTTTCATGATAATGTTCCCAAACTTTTGATCTCTTTTTTCTCTTAGGAGCTTGAAAAGGATTTTCAACATCTTGTCTTGGTGGAGGGGGCTCTTCTATTTCTATATCAACATCGTCGTCTTCATGGAGTTCATTTGATTCTGCTACACCTTGATTTCCACCCTCCAAATTAACTTCAATATCTCTTGCTCTTGTTGTGCCAACAAGTGTGGAAGATGCTTGTGGACCACTTGATGACTTGGACATTGTGAAATATACAACCGAAATAGAGGAAGCATCATTATAACATCATTAATAGACATTATTTAAGATGACAATAACTTTTCTTAAAACACAACGTTATCACATAAACCGATATTGGAATAAAAATTACTACAAGTCAACGTCAAAACAGTTGTCACATAAACCGATATTGGAATAAAAAAAGTATAGTATTAGATTAAAAAGAGAAACAGTAAGCACAAGTGTAGACGGGGGGGGGGGGGGGGGGGGGGGGGGTCCAAGGAGGTTATCTGTTTTTGTATAACTGTGCAAGGGCAACAATTGCAATGCAGGAAGTGACTTGAGGGGGATGTTTTGTCAGTCTCATTTACCATTCCTAGTTTTCACTCTTTTTACTTGACTTAATAATTCAAGACAAATTCAATGGCTCTACTCTACTACTTCATCTCTACTGCATTGACCTAAAATCCTACCTAATGTGGCTATTCTTTCTCTAGCAAAAACTCATCTACAAAATTCTGATGCGACAGTGGGCTTTCATCATTCAATGCAATCTACTCATGAGCTTTTTATCAAGTCCAACTCCTCTGTACTCAATTACCATCCAAAACTTTCGGTTCTTGCAAACAACTTGAATAGTTAAATACCTTTAATGGTTATATACTCGAAGCTCAAATATAGTTATAGGGATCTATAACATGACCACCGGCACAAATATATATATAAAGAATAATACTACAATAGTCATTATTTGTGCCTAATAAAAATTCGTATGAGTAGATAAAAGATGTTAGGAAAGGAAAAAAACACTATGAAAATTTAAATTATAAGGGAACTAAATACATAAAATTAAAGACAAACATATGTATTTTGTTTAAAAAAAATACAGAGTACTAATAAAGTAATAATGGAGAAATAGTTGAAATTTAACTTTGGAGTTATTGTTCTTATCATAAATGCCAAGCAAGACAAAACATTATAAATGAAGTCAAATAAATATATCATTTTTATTCAAATAATTGAGAGCTGAGGTTGATTGGTGTCAACTTAATAACACATCATGTCCTAGTAACATGCATCATTTATCACATTGACATACAATTAAGTAAGTCCCTAATTAAGTTTGATGGAGCCAATGGAGGAAATAACTCAATGAGAATAAATACAAGAAACGACATATATGATTTTGTAATGGAGAAATAGTTTCTTCAGATAGTGGGAATGCATCGCCTTCCAATGTTCAATAAGTTGATTATTATGATTTTTCAACAATTTATAGTATTATAAATTATCCTTTTTTCTACAAAATAATAACAAAATTAGGAATATAGTTGATAAAGGTCAAACCCAAACCTGGTCAAACCCAAACCGGTCAAACCCGAATCAAATCTGGACCAAACTGATTAAGTAAATAACTGATTGAACCCGATCCGATTATTAACCCAAAACCGAACCGATCCAAAAATAATTAAAAACCCGTTTCAACCCAACGCAACAGTACCGAATCCGTTAGTACCGAACCAAACACGTACCGACAACCCAAACTGACACCCCTATTGATCATCAATCATCATATTTTTTTAACTTTATTTAGTAGTACTTTAGGTTCATCACGGTATATGAAATATCATATGTATTTTGTTAAAAATTATAAGGTTAGAAACTTAGAAATATATGAATAATATAAGTTATATAAGTATATAACTCTAATTTTGTTTAAATGGTTTCATGTGTCATAAATTTCTTAATTAGATCATATGTCTCATCATAACATGACACTTGGCTGAAAGTTATGCTATAAAAAATTGACGCGACCCAAATTACCGAAACAAACTATAACTCAAGACAACATGTTATAGAACCGACCTGTAGCGACTCATGACCTTTTTTATTTTAAATATAAAATTAATCAAAAAATATATTATTTTATGAATATACTAAATATAAAAGAAATGAGCTTCACATGAGCTTTTCGAGTTAAGCTTCTAACAAAATTTCGAGTCGAGCTTCTAACGAGCTTTCGAGTCGAGCTTCAGACGAGCTTTCGAGTCGAGCTTCAAACGAGCTTTCGAGTCGAGCTTCTAACGAGCTTTCGAGTCGAGCTTCTAACAAGCTTTCGAGTCGAGCTTCTACGAGCTTTCAAGTCGAGCTTCTACGAGCTTTCGAGTCGAGCTTCTAACGATCTTCATTCGAGCTTCTCACGAGCTTTTCGAGTCGAGCTGGAGTTTGCTCAACTCGGCTCGTTATCTTATTGAGCCGAGTTCGAGTTCAAATTGAGTCCACTCGAGTCGAGCTTTGACCGAGTTTTGACCGAGTCGAGCTCGAGCTGCTCACGAGTAGCTCAACTCGATAAGCACCCCTACGAGTAACTATCTTAAGTTCTATAGGTCGATGTTCATAATGTAGCAGTCGCATCGACTTAGAAAGTACAACAATGTAGAGTGTAGAGTAGTTCATATAATATACAAAGTAGATTGTAATATAATACATGAGTCGTCTTTAATTTAAAGGCAATTTCTTGTTGGTCCGTAGAATTTTGTCAAAATATATGCTCGATTTGTGGCAATTATTTCTTATAAGTAGACAGTTTTTGGGATTATACATAATTTTTGGCAATTAAAGTTTAAAGGCCTTAGAATTTTTGTGTTTTAGGGATACGTGTGGTCAGATCCGGACCTTCCTAATGGTAAGTTCTAATAACTTTTAGTCTTGTTTAGGACATTAGTCCTTTTGTCCGTCATATAGATAAATTCGATCTACTGATGTACCCAATTCTTTATTATTTGCTAAATCGATAAATAGTTTAGAAATAGAATAGAAAACTATTCAAACTTATGAGTGGTTTGTGGTACTTCATATATTTATTAAAAAAAATGCACAATAGCAAATACAACAAATAACATTGTGTTTATTTGTATGTTTAGTTATATTAGGAATTTATTAAACACTTAGCCTGAGAAGAAAATGCAAGGACAAAATATATGTTTGGCTCATTTATAATATGTTGTTTTGCATGTTGAATTGTTTTAAAGTATTGTTTTATACAAATTTGATTATAATTGGTATTATGTGTGACTTGTCTCACCATCTTACCGGTGAGATAGTCATCCATGACACCACTGTACCGTCTCCTCCTCGCTCTTCTCCTTCACCATCATATCCACCACCCTCCTTACTACAATCGCGCTCTCACTGCCTTACCGCAGTGTAGCCATACACTCTCCGCCACAATTACTACTTCTTTCTATTTCCTCAGTTACTCTACCCAATGCGAAGTTGTTTGTTATAGCATCTATAGCTAATGAATTGTGTGGCAACTTCAAAACAAGAGCCACGTCAATCCTAACAAAGCCAATGCACCTATTAAGGACCTTAATCATAGTATGCCTTAATTGAATTACGATCATTGAAAATTTATATATCAAATTCTTCAAATTAATTTTTAAAATAATTTACTATTATGTTTTATTGTAGTTAAAAAGGCTTTACAGTTGCAATTGTAATCATCTCTTGTAGTCCTACAATGTCATAATTTGTGGGATCGTTCCATTATAGGGGAAAACTTTGTTGAATTTTTTGTGGGAAAGTATTGTCAACTTAACTATTGAAGTTGTGCCAACTTTTTTGTCTTTACTCCTTATAATAATGTTTAAAGACCCAATATAAATTAGCATATGTATATCAATCATCTCAATACAGTTAGATAAATGCTTGAATATCTTTGCTCCTTGTAATGACTAGTTGTACCTTAATATATATAATTGCCTTGAACTTTTTGTTCAAGTTTATTTTTTCATATTTTTTAAAAGTTGAAAATGGATCAAGATTGGGTGTATGGTAAGCAAAACTTGGTAAATTACTAACAAGAGATTAAGGAATTTGTTGGAGTTGCCTTTGAACACCAAGAAAATAGTTAATCAAAGATAATTGTATGTCCTTGTTTTGGTTGTAATAACTCAAGGGGGTATTGTGATATTAATGAGGTCAAAGATAACTTAATTCGTTGAGGGTTTAAAGCAGGCTATTAAAGGTGGACCTGTCCTGGAGAATTGTTAGATTTTGGGGCTAACACTAGTCATTGTGCAAGTGAGAATAAGAACCTTAACAATGATAATATTGAGAGTGTAAATGAGATCATCAATGGCGATAATGACGAGAATAGAGCTGAGGAGGATAGGATAGGTGAGATAATGTATGACAAAGAAGATGCTTTTACTGAGTGCTGCCTATGTTTGGCAATATTATGAGAGTTGTCGAGACACCGTTGTTCTCTAGCTCTACTCCACACACACTAAACTATCTACTACCATGAAACTCTTCAACTTGAAGGTGTGCCATAGTTGGAGTGATAAGAGTTCCACACAATCAGAGAAGAATTTTGTATCGAATTCTACTTTGGTAGCCAAAAATAAATGTTGACTTATATGTGTTTGAGTGATTTATGATGGAGGTGAATGGGAATAAATGGACAGTGTTGATCAAAAGGTTAACGTGGTATGACCTTTAAATTTTATTGTGTTGTGATTATTGAAGTTTATAAATATATGACTATTTAAAAAATGGACATAGCCCTATTTATAAAGGTAACTCAGCTGAAATTTACACTCACAAGTGTGTTGTTGGTTTTTTTATGTTGCATGTATCATATAGTTTAGGACTTTTCAATATGTATGTATCATATATTTTAGAACTTTTCAATATGTATCATGTAGGGTGTTGCATGTACTAGTTATGATTCTATCAATATTTCAGGACTTTTCAAAAATAACAATGTCTTACTCTGATGAAGTGATGGACAAGAACAAGGAAATTTGGGCAAAGTACTTTTTAGCTTCCCATCGCCCTTAGGATAGATCCTACACCAATTAGGCATAATTTTGTAGAACTTATAACAACTCCTATCAAGAACAAAATCAATAATAATTTGTATATATGAAAACATTTGATTTGATTAAATTTTTATAATATTAATCTCACATATATTTGTAAGATATTGGTAGAAATTGAAACAATATATAAGTATGCAACAAAAATATAAAATATAAATAACAAAATCATATAATCCCGTAAAAAATAAAAGAAATGCTAATTACATAAGTGCTTCGGTTTTAAAAAAAAATCAAAGAAAATAATCAATTTTTTGTAGAAATAATGAAAAATGATAAAAAAAATAAAGAAACCCACCATTTGTTTCAGTTTTTAATAAAACATTTTTTAAAGAATCGAAGCAAATAAATCAATTAATTATTTTGGTCTTATTAAAAAATCTTATAAGATTTATTGTTTCGCGAAAAAAACGAAGCACTTGTATTTTTTTAATTGGTTCGTCTATAAGTGCTTCACATTAAAAATCAAAGCAAAAAAGTTATTTTCTACTAGTGAGTGTATGTTATATGTTTGACAGTAGGTGTAGATGATTGGGAATAGTGGATCAAGAGTTAGGCCACACTTCACTTTGGAAATTCAAAGTCTAAGGTAACCAATCAACTTGAAAAGAGATAAGATAACTAAGCATAAGGGAAGACATTCATTTAGCATGCACTTTGTGAGTCTTGTGGGGGGAAATGTATGAATTTGTAATTATTTAGTTTATTTGATGTAATTGTAAAAAAGTAACTATCTCAAACTAGAGACTATTCCATAAAAATGTTGACTAATTAATCCTGGCTACTCATATTAGCCAATGCAGGTGGAGGATGAACTAAACTGGCTTCCCTCTATAGCTAGGGAATATGGTGTGAAATCTACTTGTAATTTTTTTAATAAAAGAATTTAGGGAGATATGTGACACCTACTAGAGATGTTGAATATGTCATCCTTTTGGAGAACCTTCTAGAAAATGAAAGTTTTCAAGAAAAGTTTATTATTTAGGTGGAAACTACTTCACAAGGCTCTTCCAAGAAGCTTGAACTCTAAAAAAGGAGAATAGTGGAAGATACAAAATATTGTCTTTGCAATGAAATGAATGAGAATTCTAGACATCTCTTTAAACACGTTAACTGTGTGGATGGTGGGATTGAGAGGGGTGGTGTTCTCTTTATTATTTGTTGGAGCATATCGTTGCACAGGAATGAAGCTAAGTAGTGTTCAAATGAAGATAGTGCAGATGTTTATAGTTCTTTAACTCTTAGACTCGGAGCTTCTAGCAGTATGGAGTGCAATCAAGGAAGAAAGAACAAATGAAAATGCATGAATTGTAAGGGCAGATAGCTCTCAAGTAGTCTCCCCAACTAAAGATAATAAAAGCTCAATCTAGGAAAGAAAAACATCTTTTAACTTTTAGATATTAAAGCCCTTGCTACTACTTTTATGTTTTTCTTTGTTGTTAAAGCGTCTAGAAATCTTTTTTCTAGGTCACATGATCTAGTAGTTAATGCTAGAAGAGGGCTCTAGTTTGATTTCTTTAGCCTTCAACTGAAAAAACTACCCCAAACTTAATGGCTCTATAGCTAACAAAACTACTTCATGTACTAGGAATAATCTTGGTTCAAAATTACTTCAAGAGTTTGCTAATTAATATGTTCTAGATTAAATAACATTCAAACTTTTGATATTACTTAGCGTGGTAGCAGTGAAAAACATAACTTTGATAAGTTTCTCATCAGAGTCTTCTCTGTAATTTTCATAATAATAGAGAGATGGATTGATGCTTCTATCTTTTATATTAATTGAAAATGGATATTCAAACACGAGAATTGTCAAAAACATATCCGATATAAGTTTTGAATCTTATATTAAGCCAATGTTGAAACATTTGGAATCAAAGTTGCACTATTTGAAATAAAGTTATACAGATAGAAAATAAAGTTGTACAATTTCTCACCTTCCTAACCCAATAATCTTGTAAAGGAATCCCAAATGTAGTTGTATCATTAGAAATTTAATTTATACTATTAGAGAATGAACCTCTAAATATATATATTATAACATAAATACGATATGAATTTGAACATCCTTATTTAGACACAATAAACAAGAGGAAATCATTTGAATTTTTTTTCTATGTTTTTTTATAAAAAAATTGCAAAAATAAGCTCCTAACCAAAATAGTTTGAAAACGAAGCTGATTTAGGCTCAGATAAAAACTGTTGCTTGAGGCAGCGATTTAGCTAAGACAAAATCGTTGCCCCAGACAACGATTTGTAGTAAGCTAGATTAGGGGAATGGAAGAAAGCTGGGTCAAAAGAAATCGTTGCCTAGGGCAACGATTTTGGATCAAAGAAAATCATTGCCCTAGGCAATGTTTTCTATTGAACTGAAATTGTTGCTTGAGGCAATGATTTTCTAAAGATTATTATAGGAAGGAAAAAAAAGAAAAAAAAACTAGCCTATAACGATTTTAGTTAAAGAGAAATCGTTGCCTTGGACAATGATTTCACTTAAAGCAATATCATTGCCTCGGGCAATGATTTCCTTTGAGCTGAAATAGT
The DNA here is from genome assembly GCA_026401315.1 of Dysphania ambrosioides. Classification (NCBI taxonomy): domain Eukaryota; kingdom Viridiplantae; phylum Streptophyta; class Magnoliopsida; order Caryophyllales; family Amaranthaceae; genus Dysphania; species Dysphania ambrosioides. The sequence goes on from CM048667.1 coordinate 20,556,862, forward strand.
TGCCCAGGTAAAGTTTTCTACTGGCCCATTTTTCAGCCGAACCCTAATCCTGCCCACTACAAATCGTTGCCCCAAGCAACAATTTTCCTTTAGCTAAATTGGTGCATAGGATGACATTTTCCATCCAAGTCCAAATTGGTTTATTTTTCAAAATACGTTGGCTGGTGACTTATTTTTGCAATTTTTTTTTAAAAAAAAAGCTTATAAAAAATTCCAAATCATTTAGCTTAAAGATTTAGACATAAACCATACAATACCTTGATAAAGGGACCTATTGCACGACATGAAAAGAAAAAAGGACAAACATTACACAATGTGAAGTCTCCACCTTGATCATGCGTGATCAAAGTGTAATGCATTATGTTGAAGTTATTATTGAAGTATTCTATTTAAAGTTGCTAAAGACTTGAAGATAAAAAAAAGCCATAAGTGAGAAATACCATACACAAGCTACTACAACACAAATTGTTCTCTCTCTAGTTTTGTAAACCTTATTTCGTATTTAGATTAAGAGAAAGATACTTATAAACTCTTGAGTGATAAAAGAAAATATTTATAAAGAGTGTTATACTAAGAGTATACTATCATACTCAAACATATAAAACAAAGAGCTTTTAATTACTAGGATATGAGATGTTAAAGTATAGCTAGGGTGCTACAAAGTAGAAGACAGGGACTATAATCTTTTAGGGGTGCTTTAGGTCCCTAAATGAAGTAATAAAAGAGCAAGTTAAATTCTAAGGGTTGGATAACCTAAGAGGACACATAGGCAAATTAGTTGCTTAACTTCGTAACAAATTATTGTATTTTGTCTTCTTTTATTTATGATTTTATTACTTACATTAATTGTTTGTTTCATTTATTTTTCAAAGTAATAGTAAAGTCCAATCTTGGGCAACTGCCTTTGAAACCAATTTTTAGGCCTTGATATTCATTTAAAAGTACAACTTAAAAGTCTTAATTCCACCTTTAAAAGTCATCTTAAAACCTTGAGATCCTAATTGCAAAAATTGGCCGTACTCTATTCACTATCCCTCTAAAGTATATTTGATCTTATTCCATCCACCTACTAATTCTTCACAATGTACTACAATCTTCTCGAAGTATGATTCACATACATAGTACTATTCCTAGAAATTTACAATTATTTTAATATCTTACTCTTTCCCATTACATTATCGGCCTTGACAAAAGAGGGAGGCTATTTCTAATTTCTTAGCAAACCCGGCCTATGACCTTTGGAAACAAAAAGAAGAGCGAGATTGTAGGTGTTGGAAAGGTTGGAAGGTCTAGTTGCCACTCTATAGATAGTGTATTTTTGGTAAAAGGTTTGAAGCACAATTTATAGCATATCTCAATTTTATGATAAAGGTGACTCTTTAAGTTTTACTTCTGAAAAAAGCACTGTTTTTAAGAATGAAACTAGAGAAGTGATTTGGGAAGGAACTTAGGGAACACATACATCGTAAACATTGATGGGATATCCAAGAACAACTTGTCTTGTCTAAGTGTTCTGGAAGATGACCCACTAATTTGGAACATAAGATTCGGACATACTAGCCTATCACGATTGATGACAAGATTGAATATTATATCAAGACATTAAGCAAGATTAACCAAGAATATTATAGCAAGACATTAGCTTCAAACATCAACCAAGAATTAAGCAAACCAAGCCCATCTTCAAATCTTCCATATAGCACTACGTAACTCACTCAAATGGTTTAATATTTTTAGGGTTTGGCGTGCGACAAATTTGGGACTCAATATCAAGACACGTTATCATGTAATTAATACATTCAAGTACTGTCCTTGGCGGATCCATGGTTTTTCTCCTAGTGAGTCACAATCAATAATCAAACATATAATAAAATTTTTTTACCAAAAAACCAAATAATTATACTTAAAAAATACATACAAATATTCAAAGTAAAAAAGGTTAGTTGGCTATAAAATATGGCATAAATGAGAAAAATGCGGATCTTCAACTCATATAAAATCGGAGTATTTATATGGACCTCTTTTACGCTTTGCCAGTTGGATTCTATCAAAAAGGAAAAAGAATTAATTCTAGAATCCCATTGGCCAATCATGAAAACACGGATTGTAATATGAAGTACTCATCAACAAACGCATCTTACAACCATCGATTAAAACACACTTTAATCCAATGCCTCATATTCATCTTCCCAAAACTCTCAAATTTCTCCATTCCCTGAAAATATTGTAATATGAAGTACTCATCAACAAATGCATCTTACAACCATCAATTAAAACACACTTTAATCCAATGCCTCATATTCATCTTTCCAAAACTCTCAAATTTCTCCACTCCCTGAAAATTCTAAGACTCCTGTTCCCTCCCCTCCCTGTAAGTACTCCCACCCAATCCCGATGTTTTATGATTTTATATGAGTTATGGGTCTTATTGGAGCACTTCACTGATGAAGATTGATGTATGGGACTTTGATTGTTATAGTTGGCAGGAGACTTGGAGCTACATGCCCATGAAGCCCTTGAGTATACCCAGTTATTTTTGCTATATTTTGTACTATCCTTGAAGCCCTATAAGTACTCCCACCCGACCCCAATTTTATATATCAATCTTCATTAGTGAAGTACTCAAGGGCTTATAGCATGCACCACTCAAATAGATGGTGTCAGTGAGAACAATTTGAGCCAAGATAATACCCTGAGCTCAATTGTTAGAAGTGCTTTCCTCTCTCCAGCTGGTGAGTCAAAGTCTGTGTCCGCCCCTACAAGTACAAGACATGATTTTAGGGTTTATGCATTTATTAACATAGTATAATGTACAATTTATACCGTATACTCACCTTCATACAAGATCCTATATTAATTCATGTATCGTGCATGATTGTTTGTTGAGAGTTCGAGTGTGTGATTGTTCATAATTTAATGGGGATAATGTTAAGGTTACAAACCTTAATTCACTCACAGATGATCAATTTAAGAACATAACCAAGAAATGCAGGAAGAATTGAGAAGAAGAAGATGAGCAGAGGTGTATGAACAGAGGGGGAAGAAGAGAAGGATAGAGAGAAGATAGAAGAGAGTATTGATTGAATTATTATTCTCCTTTTTTTTGTACAAAGGGTCTCCATATTTATAATCCCATACACATAACAACTAACTTGTTTCTCAACAACTTCCTAACAACTTTTCCTGCCAAAACTAACAACCTTTACACTATAACATACCCTTCCCCTTTAAAAGACTTGACCTCAAGGTGTCAAACAGAAAAACGAGGGAATTGAGCTTCAAAATCTTGCTTATTCATCCAAGTAGCCTCAAAACTAGGCTTATCCTTCCAGTGAACCAAAACCTATTCAATATGCCCATTAGACACCGGAAGAATCCTCTTATCCAAAACAGACACAAGAATCAGCTGAGCATTCTTAGTTGTTGGTGCAGACCTTGGGATAACAGCATCTAAGAGTAATTCACCTCGAAAAGTCTTCAACTGAGACACATGAAACACATCATGTATTTTTGCTGAACTAGGTAATTGAACCTTATAAGTATTAATTACTGCTAACACCTTAAAAGGCCTGAAATATCGTGCAGCTAGCTTATTATTACTCTGGAAATGGACAGATTGTTGCCTATGACTTTGCAACTTTAACCATACCCAGTCATTGACAGCAAACACCCTCTCAACTCTTCCCTTATCTGCTTGCACCTTCATCCTCTATTGAGCTTTCACCAAATTTTCTTTGAGAATACCCACAACAACCTCCCTCCTTTGCATACTTCTGTCTACTGCCTCATTTTTTGATTCTCTAGGTAAATATGGTAGATACAAAGGGGGTGATTGGCAATATACAGCTTCATACGGAGTCATGCCAATAGCTGTATGGAAATGAGTATTATACCATCATTCATCCAAGGGTAAGTACTTGCACCATTCCGCAGGCTTGTCACTAGCCACACATCTCAAGTATGACTCTAAACAATGATTTACTACTTCATGTCTCCAGATGATATGCTGATGAAAGAAGGAACTCAGTGCCATGTATGGAAAATAACCCTTTCCAAAATTTGCTTAAGAAAATTGCATCTCTGTCACTAACAATGCTCCGTGGCCACCTATGTAATTTGAATACATTATCCAAATAAATCTAAGCAACGTCTAGGGCAGTATATGGATGCCTAAGTGCCATGAAGTGAGAAAACTTACTTAGCCTGTCCACCACCACAAAAATTACGTTTTTATGCATAGACATGGGTAAACTAGTGATAAAGTCCATCAAAATATCTGTCCAAATGCTCTCTAGAATAGGTAAAGGTTGCAAATAACTTGGCTTTGCAGATGTATCGTATTTGGAGGCCTGGCATACAACACAATTTTGAATAGCATGACTTACATCTCTAGCCATACCTCTCCAGTAAAATAAGCCCTGCATGCGCTTAAGAGTTTGATCCTTGCCTGAGTAATCAGCTTCAACAGAGGAGTGTTTCCATTGAATGATTTTAGTTCTTAATACAGCATCTGGCCCAACAACAATTTGCCAATGGTGCTTAATCAAACCATCCTGCAACATGAATCCTGGAATTATATTACCCTCTGTCAAATTATCATGCAATGTCTCAGTATTCACATCCTTGCTATAAATATCTTGAATACTTTTTGCTAAGTTTAAGTCAACTATTGTTATTGTTAATAACAATAATTCTGACCCTTGCACTCTTGATAACGCATCAGCTACATAATTCTCTTTGTCTGCTTTATATTGTACTTTATAATCAAATCCCATCAGTTTTGAAAGCCAAAACTGTTGAAAAGGAGTTGACACTTTCTATTGTAAAAGCCACTTCAAGATTTTTTGGTTAGTCTTAACAATGAAATGGCCTCCCACCAAGTATTGTTCCCACTTCTGCACAGCAAACACAATAACAAGCAACTCTTTCTAATAAATAGACAACTTTTGCCATTTTGGACCCAATGTCCTACTAATGAATGCAAGAGGATGATTCTCTTGAATAAGGAAAGCACCAATACCAGTTGAAAAAGCATCCGTCTCTACCACATATGTTTTATTGAAATTAGTAATAGCCAACACATGTGCTTTGGTAAGGGCATCTTTCAATTTCTCAAAAGTGGCTTGTGCATTATCTGTCCATTTAAATGCCCCCTTCTTAAGTAAATTAGTAAGGGGCTTACTAATCCAAGCATATCCCTACACAAAGCGTCTATAGTACCCAGCCAAACCAAGGAAGCTTCTGAGGTCTTTGACAGATGATGGAATAGGCCAAGAACTCACTGCTGCAACTTTACTAGGATTTGTTTTAACACCCTTGGCAGAAACAAAGTGTCCCAAATATTCCACCCTCTTAGTCATAAATGCACACTTACTCAATTTAGCATATATTGAGTGCAACCTCATCAACTAAAAAACCTCACTCAGATGTTGCAAGTGTTCTTCAGCATTCCTATTATAGACTAAGATGTCATCAAAGAAAACCAGTACACACTTCCTCAACAAAGGTTTAAATACCGCATTCATCCATTCTTGAAAAGAAGCATGAGCATTAGTCAACCCAAAGGGCATGACAAAGAATTCATAATGGCCCTCATGTATTTTAAATGTTGTTTTAAATACATCATTAGGATGCATTCGTAATTCATGATACCCTGCTCAAAGATCAAGTTTGCTAAACACCATAGCTCCTGCTAGCTCATCAATAGACTCATCTAGAACAGGAATGGGGAACTTATCCTTCACCGTTCTTTTGTTCAATTCCCTAAAATTCACACATAATCTCCATGAACCATCCTTTTTCCCAACTAGAACCACAAGAGAAGCAAAAGGGCTAGAACTAGGTTGAATAGTTCCTTTATCCAGCATTTCTTGCACCAATTTTTCAATTACATTTTTTTTTGTTTCAAAGGATATCTAGAAGGTCTTATATTAACAGCTCCTTGACCTGGTAATAAGCATATCCAATGATCATACATCCCTCTTCTAGGAGGCAACTCTGTAGGTTCTTCAAATATACTAGCAAACCTGTTCTTCAAAGCACACAATTCCTTAAACTCTTCAGACTCGCCAAACACCTGAATTAAACAGGTAACAACTTGTTCTTCATGATTCTTACTAACCACTTGCATTAAACAAATCTGTGCAGCAGTTCTTATTAATTTCAGAGAAGGTCCCTCCTTACATTTCTTAGGTGGCATTCCTTTTAATTCCACTTCTTTCCCATACCTCCAAAATTTCATTACCAATTTACTAAAGTCCCAAGAAATTGGTCCAAGGATACTTAGCCACTGAACTCCTAAAACCATATCACATCCCCCTAATGGTATTAGCTTGACCTTAGTAATATACTCTTGTCCCCCAATCAACCATGCAAACTGCCTGCAAACTGATTGACACACTAACTGATTTCCATCTGTAATCAACACAGCTTGCTCCAGTATACTCTCCACCTTGTACCCCAACTTCTCTGCTACATGAATGTCCAAAAAATTGTGTGTACTACCAGAATCAATGAGAGTATGTATCGGCACATTCTTGTATAAAGCTCTAATCCTCATTGTATGAAAGCTTTGACTCCCATTCAAGGCACTTAATGAAATACAAGGCTCTACTTCCTCTAAATCATTCAAATTTTCATCTACTTCCTCCATTTCATCCTGACTGAGGATTTCCACCATAAACAACTAAGATTCCTTAAACTGACATTTATGATTTCTGTCATAAGGAGCATCACGGTAATAACAAAGGCCTTTAGCGATTTTTTCTGCTCTAACCTCAGCTGGAATATATTTTGTAGGTTTGTTAGGTTTCAAAGCTGATTTTGTAACAGAAGCAAATTTAGGATTAGGTGTTGGCAATAGGGGTGGTTTATATGAGTTAGCATTAGGAAAAGTGGTGTAAGGTCTGGAATATTGATTGTTGGTTCTGGTTGTTTTTTGACAATTTACTGATAAGGATTCGTCCTAAAGTCTGGCATATTCCACGGCACTAGTAATAGATTGAGGCTTAAATGCTCTAACAAATGGCCTTATTCCAGATTTAAGACCTCCAATAAAACTTTCTAGCAAGTATTTCTCAGGCAATAAGTAACTGTTTTGCATTATAGCAGCACGCAGGTTTTCAAAATCATCAATATATGCCTCAATACTCTCATTTTGCTGTAGTTTATTGAATTCTTCTACAACATTCACTCTATTATCCTCTTTAAACCGTCCATTCATATCTATCACAAAATCATTCCAATCTACCACTGATCTCGCAGATAAGTAGCTAGTAATCCAATTTTCAGCTTTATCAACCATGTTTAAAGAAGCTAGGTCCACCTTTTGATCATCAGGTATTTTACAAAGGCTAAAATACTTGCAACACTTCTTGATCCATAGTCTAGGGTTACTGCCATCGAATTTAGGAAAGTCCAGTTTAGGAACATACCCTAACTTCAACGGTTGATGACGATCTTCCATTCGAGGAGTTCGATTGTCCTAAAACATGATCAAGCTCTCCCTTAGTTGATGCATAGTCTGCACAATCTCATCAAACTTCTGATTCAGAGGCTAATTTTTGAGCTTCAAACCTCTGTTCTAAGGCAGCAAATTGCGCTTCCATCTGAGTCACTCGAGAAGAGACCGTTGGTGCCAGAATGACGCAATCAGGAAGGGCTGCTCTGATACCAATGTTAAGGTTACAAACCTTACTTCACTCACAGATGATCAATTTAAGAACATAACCAAGAAATGCAGGAAGAATTAAGAAGAAGAAGATGAGCAGAGGTGTATGAACAGAGGGGGAAGAAGAGAAGGATAGAGAGAAGATAGAAGAGAGTATTGATTGAATTATTATTCTCCTTTTTTTTTGTACAAAGGGTCTCCATATTTATAATCCCATACACGTAACAACTAACTTGTTGCTCAACAACTTCCTAACAATTTTTTCCCGCTAAACTAACAACCTTTACACTATAACAGATAATTTTGGGATTCATTAGGTTAATGGAGATGAAGAATTAAAGCAAACTTAGACAAGGGACGAATGGAGAAGACAAAGCTATTGTGTTCGCTATTGCGTGTTGTTCACTTGGGTCTATGAAGAGATGGTTATATTATCTTCCTTTAAATTATCTAAATAAATCCCAGTTTTTTTTAAACTTAAATGTTTTGGTGTAGTAAACCAAAGCAATTAACAAATAAATGTTTTGGTTTACTAAACCGAAGAACTTAAGTGCTTTGAAATATTCTATGGTCTAGCTATATTGATTATATCGTATGTTGAGTAATTATATATGGCATGCAATATGATAAATTTTATCATAAATAATGGCAAAACTGAAATAACTTTTTTACATAAAAAAAATGACACACGTTTCTCCACTTTTTCAAATACACTGAGACAAGTTGACACACTTTTAGACAAACTGACACACTTTCTCAAAAAAAAGGACACACGTTTTCCCACTTCTATTCTATTGTTATAAATTATTGTTATAATGTTCTAAACTTGTATTATATTGTTCTAAACTTCTGTTATATTATTTTAAACTATTGTTTTAATGTTCTAAACTTTTTTTTATTGTTCTAATGTTCTAAACTTCTATTTTATTGTTCTAAAGATATCTTATGTTGTTCTAAAGATTTGTTCTATTGTTAATATTTAGAATAATAAGTGTTAATCTTTAGAAAACCACTATTAAAATTTATAACATTAGCATTAGATCTTATGACAATAGAATAAATATTTAGAACATACGTGTTAATCTTAGAACATTATATTAGAAGTTTAGAATATTAGAATAACAGTTTAAAATACTAAACAAGAACTTTTAGAACATCAGTACTAAATTTTAGAACAATAGAATAAATATTTGGAATAATATGTACTAATTTTTAGAACAATAGAATAAATATTTGGAATAATATGTACTAATTTTTAGAAAAATAGAATAAATATTCAAAAGATGAAAAATTTCTAATACCACGAAAAATGAGGCATTGTATGTACATCATGAGTTTTGAAAATATAGAGGAAAGGTGATGTACGTTGGCGGTTAGAGTAAAAAAAGTTCTAATAAATAACACTTTTGCAATTAAAAGTTGAAACATCATAGGCCATGAGATCTATTAGAATGATAGAATATAAGTTAAGAACATGAGAACAATAGTTTAGAGCAAAAGATCTTTAGAACAATATAACATATCTAAATTATTGTTCTAATGTTCTAAACTTCTGTTTTATTGTTCTAAATTATTGCTCTAATATTCTAAAGTAATGTTCTAATGTTCTAAACTTATATTATATTGTTCTAAACTTCTGTTCTACTATTCTTTTATTCTAAACTTCTATTATATTGCTATAAAGATTGACACATATGTTCTAAATATTTATTCTATTGTTCTAAGGTCTAATATTGATGTTCTAAAGTTTAATGCTAGTGTTTTAAGGTCTAATACTGATATTGTGAATATTACAACAGAAGTTTATACCAATAAAATAGAAGTTTAGAATATTAGAATAATGGTTTAGAATAATAAAACAGAAATTTAGAATATTAGAACAATAGTATAAAACAATAGTTTACAATAATAGAACAGGAATTTAGAACATTAGAAGAGAAGTTTAGAACATTAGAACAATAGTTTAAAACAATAGAATAGAAGTTTAGAACGATATAACATATATTTATAACAATAGAAAGAAGTTTAGAACATTAGAACAATAGTTTAGAATAATAGAACAGAAGTTTTAAAACGTTAGTACTAAATGTTAGAACAATAGAATAAATATTTAAAGCAGTCTGTACTAATTTTTAGAATAATAGATTAAATATTTAGAAGATGAAAAGTTTTCAATATCACGAAAAACGAGATACTATACGTGCATAAAAAGTTGTGTTGTATATTGACAGGTTGAGTACAAAAAAGTTCTAATAAATTACACTTTTTGCCATAAAAAGTTGAAACATCTTGGGCCATTAGATATTTTAATCAACGGTACTAGATGGGTTCCCATATATAAAAGGTTCTCATATAAGGAGAAAGTTCTCATATGATCCCTATATATATATATATATATATATATATATATATATATATATATATATATATATATATATATATATATATATATATATATATATATATGATCCCATATATATATAGTTATAGTTAGTTAGTTAGTTAGTTAGTTATGAGCTGGCTTAATTTTTGTAAATTAAATATTATGTTCTTTTAATGAAATAATTATGGATAAATTTTGATATGGAGTAATTATTCGATTGACTCTACTGTTTAATTTATATTATTTTATTATAAATTTTCTTAAATCTATCTAGGTTAGCTCTATGTTTTTTATAATCCTTAAGCTGTACATTTTTTGTAAGCCATAAATTAATCCTTAAATATTATCTTCTTCTTTATCTAGATGTTCGTTTTTTTGTAAAATAATTTAAATGCTTCGGTTTAATGTAAACCAAAGCTCTTATACTTTAATTGCTTTAGTTTACATTAAATCAAACCATTTAGATGCTTTAATATATATGCTATGCTAGCTAACTGATCATCAATAATATTATAAATCTGCCTTAATTTAATGAATTAGCTTGGATATATATGGCTAACATAACTTGCATAGTCTAATGCTATAATATGTGTAAATGGCTAACCTTACTAGCTTAATATAATAGTATAATATATATGGATAACTTGTTTATACATAATAATATTTATATATATAGTATAATATATTTTTGCACACTATGAATATTTTTCTCTATTAAAAAATAGATTCTGAAAAAAAAAATTCCTAAAAAATTTAATCAAATCATCGTAGACTTTTTTCGCCATGTTTCAGCTCTTAATAATATTTCTAATCTTTTTCCTTTGATTCTACATAATACTTCAGATTATTTCTTTACCACTAAAGGGTATTTGGTTCATAAGGGGAAAGGGAAACACAATGATAAAGGAATATAAAGACAAGACAACAACGCCTAGATAGTACACCCTTCTGCATGATGATTATTGTACACCCCGGAATGTACATGACATGACATATGTTGTTGGGAAATGTACGAGAGAAAAATAAATGTTTCCTACCAAAAAACATTAAATGCAACAATTAATTTTAATTTTGAAACGAACCGTTAATTCACAAATTCAAGCGGAGCATATCTTTTCTCTCTCCATACAATACAATGACTTTTCAACTTTTTCACTATTTTCAAATTATTGATATTAATATCAAATATGTTACATTTACACTAAATTCGATTGTTATGAATATTAGAAATATGAATAAAGTGCATTTCAGTTTGACATTGTATAAGATTTACATTTAAATATTTATCTATAGTTAGTTCGTTTGTGTAACATTTCTAAGAATGATATGTATATTTAAATTGTGAGTAATATACATTGTGAGTAATATTGAAAACATGATAGAATTGTCAGTATTATACTTTTGCATACCAAAGTCATAATAAATATGATATACATCGCATGCATATGTATGTAATATACACACTTTTAATGAGCTATGTACATATTCATATCGATCATATATTTTGCATATTTTGTTCGTTTATATAATGTAAAATATATATATGTACATTTCTTAGAATGATATGTATATTTAAATTGAGTAATATACATTATGAGTAATATTGGAAACATGATAGAATTATCAATAATATAATTTTGCATATTTAATTCATAATGAACATGATATAATCGTGTATGTATATAATGTACATACTCTTGACGAGAAATGTACATATTCATATCATATAATATACATAATAAAATGATATATAAGAACCATATTTAAGCATATTAATTTCACAATATATATGATGTATATTTATAATGTATATCTGGGTACACCATGACCATGGTACATCGATCATGAGCATTGTGCAGCCCCCTGTATTATCTAATTTGGGATAATGCAAAGACAAACCCTTACTATTCCAAAGTTGTTTTTTTAACATAAGAAAAGAAAACCATAATTTCATATCCCTCTCCTTTCTCTTCCCCTTCTTTACCCCAGCCACCACCGAAGAGCCCGCCACCAGAAATGGACTTGTAAACAAACTTTGCTTCTCAATTGGAAACGCTCCATTCTTGTCTACACCATTTTCGTAGCTTCATCACGTTGGAAAAGATACCTTCAACATTCAAGTCTACAAATTAATTCCAAAAAAATGTAAATAAGAAATTATTTCAGCCATCAGGCGGCGGCAAGAATCATTGCAGGTGTTGATGGTGGGAGGTTAGGCCCAAGGATATCTTACACTATTATCTACAATACATTGATAACTCTAGAAAATACATAAATTATTTATTGAATATACAATCAATCAAATCCAGATGACTACGACTACAAAAAATGGAGCAGCTCCAAATATGAATATGGAATGAATAATCAACGTAACAAAAGAACTGTATGTATCAGTAATTCAAAAGCGAATATTTCGCCCTCAAAACAATCTTCCCCTTATCTACACCAAGCTTCGCACCGGTTACTAACCAATGACCAGGTGAATCCTGTGGCCCTTTTAACATCTCCGTCGAGTCCACTAGTTTTGCAAGCTTTGCTGCAGCACCAGTGCCGTCTAATCTCTTGTCATCTGGGGTCTGTTCACTTTGCAAAACATTGAAATTTGAAGGGTTATGATCCCATACAGATCGTCGAATGGTGCAACCTGGTACCTTGGAAAACAGGAGTTTGAGATACAACACGCTTTTGGCACCAAAATCCCAAACTCCTAGCTGAGCTCCTGTTACAATATGTACACCAGAAAGATCGACGATGCAGGTCTCTTTATATTCTATAGGAGCAGTGCTTACATGAGAGAAGTGCTTCCATTTTATAGGTTCAAACCAGCGGCTATCCTGCTCCTCTGGTCCTTGCCATTTTTGTGCACCAATAGCCATGTGGGAATCCCAATGTGGCTGAAGAATTTTTGGGAGTGAAACTAGATGCTGGAGATGGATGGCAAGCCGATTTTGCTTGGCACCTTCAAGGCACAGCCTCAAACCAGTTACTGGCTTACGCCCAACTGTGACCTGTTGAATTTCATCATGGATAGTTCACCCAGTGCAAATATTTTGTAACAGAAGATAAAAGGTGGAAAAAGGGTTACTAGAACGACCTTAGCACTTCTATGTCGCAAAATTTCGAGAGGGTGGGATATCACATATCAGTAATCACCATATCTTGTTTACCATAAGACCTTATCCAACTATCCAACCATTTAAATACCACAACACATGAATATGGCAAGTTTCCCTTGTAATACGAGAAAACTTCAATTTTATGCAACGATTACCATGGCAACTCCAAACAAAATACTCATCACTCATCAAACTATATAATTGAAATCTGTTATCATATAATTTCCTCCATTTTATAAAAATTGCAACACATTTCGTTTTTACATTATTATTACACTAGCTTTGACTAACTTTTTTTTCTCATATATGAAAATATTTTGTTATATAAAATTTTTGAACTTTTTAATCTCGCCAATTTCTCATGAACAATTACAACAAGCTATAAATTACAGTATGAAGAGTTACAATAAGAAAACGATTTTCAGTAATCGGAAAAGAGGACAGTCACCTGCTCAGGGCTGATATAAAGTTTGGGACCCATCAAGCTGAACTGAAGTGCCTGACAAACAGGCTCTTTTCTTTGCAGATTGCTATTATGTTCTGGTGCCCAGACTCGAGGTATTTGAAATTCTAGAAAGTACTGTAAATCTTCAAGAGGTGGCTTGTCTGGAAAAAAGAATAAATACAAGTCAAAAGAGTAGAATGCAGACTCTTCTATCCCTCCCAACGTAAATCTTGGCTATACATCAGGACATCTACTCAACAAATAATGAGACTACTCTCCAAAGAATGAGACAAGAGCTAAAAGCACACAGGGACAACAACTACTATATGATTAACATCTCCAAATAGAATAGGAATATTGGCAAGGGACAGAGGAAGTAATGAAATATTCAAGTGGATCCAAGTTGTTCTCCAAACAGATTAGGAGGCAAGTGGAAAGTGGCAAGGACTTCAAAATAAGTAACCTCCATACTTAATAGACAGTACAATCTTCATTGGCACAATATAAATCCAAGGCAATATATTTCAGTGAAAAATATTCAAAACAAAATAACACTGTTTGGAGAATAAGCAACCTCCATACCTAAGGACCTCAAAATAAGGTTATGTGAATAATACTGTTTGGACAATACGAATCCAAGTTATTCTTCCACAAGATTAGGTGGTTAGTGGCAAGGACCTCAAAATAAGCAACCTCCATACATAATAGACAGGTTCATTCTTCATTGGTACAATATAAACCCAAGGTCACATAATTCAGTGAAAAATATTCAATACTAAATAATATTGGGGATGTTGCACATATGATGGCAGTGAGAAACTATGAAGAATACTTCAAGCACAACCTGTAAGTTCTATAATAAGTAAAAAGAGAAGAGGACTCTGAAAATACTCAGAAAACCAAGTATATGTGAATTGTGAGGAGAATCTTACACTCCAAATACAGCTCAATAGCATAAGCTAAATGCTTCAGACCAGGCACTCCTTTAAGAAGAGTAACAATAGGTTCAAATGTCATGTCAATTACGTCCGGCGCTGAGTTTACAGTCTCCGCCCACTTGACAGAACTCTGTTCAAGATCATCTCCTCCTCTCCTCCTAAATATTACAGTAACATCCTGCATAACAAATTAATTTATTAGGTCCTGCCATACCATCTCCAGACTTAGTTTAATAAGCCTATTCAGAAGTGCACAAGTTAAACCCCTCCAACTAAAACGGGAAAAAGAGAGAGGGTAGGGAGACACCCCCCAGAAGAAACACACCCAGTGTCAGTAATACACTAATAAGGGAGATATGAGAGGACAAAAATTAGTAAAACATAAAACACTGCAACAATTACAACAGAACCAGAAAAAAAAATTTAAAATTTACTCTTATTTGAGCAAAGCAGCAATACTAGCCTTGTCCTTGTATTTCAGAGGTGAAGCACTAGGCTGGCCTCTCAAATCTGTAAATCTCTGATCCCCAATGTCTTTCATGAAAATATCAATATCTGATGCTGACAAAAGTGATGATTGGTCTTGCCGGACATAAACTACATCCCGCCCACCAATGGTTGCAGATTTAATAACATGGGTACCAAAATTTTCAATAAAACTGAAAAAAAAAAAAAGAAAAACCCATATGAGCTATCAATCAGAAACCTCAAACTCGAGTTTCTAACAAAGAACAAAAAATCTTGGCAGGTTATAAATTTCTGCCACAGAATGTATATTCCAAACAATTTTTAGCAGTGAGAAATCAACAAACAAGAACAAAAGTAAGGCATTTATGTCATATGTTGACCCTAAAATAAGTTGCTAAAACTCCAAAAACAATCAAAAGTGTTCACATATAACCCATACCATTGGATCTAACATACCCCATTCTAATGTATAGAGAGATTAAAGTTCTTTTTCTTTTGCCATGATGTTTGGTGTAAATATTGTACATTATTAACTATTAAAAAAATTAGGATAGTGAACTATCAGCCTTTAGCATTTACACCTAAAATAATAGAAAGTATTAAACAAAACTCTCTCAGTTTCTTTTGATAACACAAGTACAGTTTTAAAATTTTTACCTTTGTCAATATTCACTAATGTCTTTTGAAGTGTTTTGATAAATTATATGCAGTAATAATTAATTTATATATATATATATGAAGTGTAATGAACAGTCTAAGCTCAACCTCGCATTCTGTGAGTTCCATATAAAATATAAAAAAGGGGAAGGAGTACTACACAAAACAATACAATCAATCAATCCCTAAAAGATCCAGAAGTTGGATACCAGATATACACAGCCTTGCTGCAGAGAGATTTTTTAACCTTACCCTACCACTGCAAAGAGGTCGTTCTGATGGACAATTTTTCAACAAAGCCTTCATCGAATGTGCTGATGAACTCAAAAAATCATAAAGATCATCATCTCCTAATTACAGTGATATTAGGCTTTATATTGCAGAATACCAGAAATTTGGTCAAAATATTCAGCAGTGTAGCTAGTGTACTATCCCAACCACACGGACATTATTCACTTCAGGGTTCAGAACAAGGGGCCTTGGAGAAATAACTACACCAAATACCCATTTGATAATTTTTATTTTTATATTCATACACAAGGCACTTGACACTTTACAGTACTAGATTCTGATTCAGATGTCAGTACTACAGAAAATTACTACCCGGACTATGTTACAGTAGCATTGTAACATTATGCAAATAACCAAAAAAGGTGAAAAATTCTCCAGGAAAAACTGCTCCAATAACTTATTTCACTAATCTAGATTATATAAATAAGCTGAGCAGCCTACAATTGAGGAAACCAAACTCAAGTCATAGTATATATTATGTGCTGAAAAGCTCAAAAGTACGTGAGTCAAGCATCACATATGTTTAGCAACAACATTAATTTAATTCATCTGATAGGTGTTATGGACAGCCAATACTATACGCAGGACTATGCAATTGTTTTAAAAGGGTCACAGGAAGGGAAATAAATTACCATACACCTTGTGACTGATTACCTCAGATGACTAGTTTAGGCAACATCTAAAAGAGTATTTAAAAAAACAGCTCAGATGACCATATGATAAACCAGCTTTTTATGATGTAACTAAACAACATGAGACGCGGCTTTTACTGTTGAGGTGGTACTGTGGCAGGGCATAGCAGAATAACTTACAAACAAACAAGAAACAGGTTGCTTATGAACGCCAACATTACAGATGAGCTTTATTTAACTATCATTCAATTAATACATCATGGTTGACAGGGAAAATAATAAATGATAGAGGTGTACTTCAGGAAGAGAAGAAAACATCATACTGTGATTTTGGGTAAGTTGTCATGGAATTAAAAAAGAGAAAGAAGAGCTATCCCATAGTGAAACTATGAAGAGTCATTTGCCAAAAAACCTACAATGGATCAAAATGGAGTTCTCAAAAGCACAAAAGAATACAAAAATAATAAACTTGCCTTGCCAAAGCCGGAGGATCCCAGGAGTAGGGCACAGCAGCTTTAATTTCATCCTTCATAACTAATTGTGATTTCAATTGAACTCTATATAAGGGTATAAAATATCCCAGCATTGCAAGGGATTTAGTAGCTGCTGCATCAGCTTGCCAATTACCACTAAAATTGAACATGGCATTAAAGCTTCCAAGGGGGATGATTCCAGATAACCCTGCCTTCTTATTGAAATACTCCGACATCTGGTTAAACATGAAAAAGGCTTTCATTATAAATTTATTGTACCAGCCATAGATGATTGTTAATTGTTCCTATATATGTCCAAATAGGATCAATGCCATTGCCACCTAATAAAATGTAAACATCAAAGCTACCCTATTCTGCTTAGCCAACTCAGAGGAAACAGAAGAAATTCTAAAGAAATAAAATGACATCTTCAGAATTTTCAGAAAGACGTGTAAAATAAGATATCTTCGACTGTGTATTGAAGTTTCAAGAACACCAAAAATAAAAATTGACACAAGTAATAAACACAGCTCTTAAGCACCAACAATACTACATTAATCCCTCTAACAACAGCACTTGCTATATTTGAAGTCTGAAGAACCATGAACCCATCAATCACGGTGTTCAGTTGACTTGCACTGATAGATCTTTATTTTATTAGAAAGATGCTCATCTTTTTACTGTTGTCAACTAATCTTTTCAATGTTTGATTATGCTATGTTAGAACATTTCAGTGAATGCTATTCTGATCTAAGTGGTCATCTAATTAACCTATCAAGGATATAGACTCTTCCAGGAGAGTTTGACATATTATCCAAACTTTCTTTGTTGATTAGGAGGTCTGCAGATATCTGGATTCTTTGGGCGGCATTCTCTATTATAATTTAGGAAGCACTAGTGCTTTATGTTCTTTCTATCCCATTCCATTCCGGGATAGGCTGCTAATACTAATATAATAAGTGAAGTAGTTGTCTGCTATTAACCTATTTAATCTGTTTGTGCTTAGGACGTGTGCTTCAGTTTTTTAAGCTTACATGGAGAACAGAGTAATATAGTTAATACACTTAATAGAATCCTGAATGAATTGAGTTTCTTAAAGGGTTTACTGCAATTGATAGGCTGATTGGCAATTCAATGAGGCATAAAGCTATTCAGCGGAAGTTGAAGTTATAGAACCAGTTATATTTTATCATAGAACTCAGGCATTTTCTTTTGTAATTATAAAGAACATTCCAACAAAAGAATAGAGATATGGAGGACAGTTGGAGTTGCAAAAAGTAAGGATAAGATAAGGACTAATTAATGAACAGTTTGGGCATGTGAGACGTCCATCAAAGGATGCACAATTAGGAAAGTGGAGGGTTGTAATAATGAAAATCTCACATGTAGTCAAGGAAGGCTAAAGATGACTTTGATGAAGGAAGACTTAAAAAAGGACACGAGGAGAGTGAGGTTGCAAGAGGATGTAGCACTAGACTGAAGTGAATGGTGGAAGAGTATCTATGTAGATGATTACAGGAGATAGACTATCGGTCTATGAAGCCAACTCCATCTTTTTGGGAATAAGGATTTGGTTTGTTCAAGTACTTGAATAGCAGAGTTCAGATGCCATTGCTCAGTCTATGGTACAAAATTGGGAACATAGATGCAGGAGATTTCTGTGTATTTTTTTGTAAGAATTCTGAAAATAAGAAAGCTGTGTTCAGAGTGATCTATAAATCATACCAAGGATGAGAGCAGAGAGGACCGAAGTATTCTCTTGATCATACCAGGGCTTGGATAAGAAAATGCTGAAATCAGAGAAGAGTTGCAAACAACAATTCCATTATTGTTTTTTAAAGATGAAAAAAGAGATAACTCTCAAGCCAAATAGTGCACTGAGTACAGAAGAGAAAATATAGGGATAAGTGTGGAGCAACAAAGTATAAACACATTCAACAACCAAGATTTTCAAGCTAGAATCAAAAGTAGACAAAGTAACACAAGGATCAGAAAGCTGCAACATGATCAAATGCAGTTTTAACCGGTCCTAGATTAATTTAAGAGGGGTTGGGAAGATACTTTAGGAGTGCAGTAAACTAGTAAAGTGCAGTTTCTCACCACCAAGATAACATGAAATCAATATTCATGAAGATTATGTAAGCAAAGTAGACAGTATGAAGCATCAACCCTCACAAGTCACTGTGTATGGTAGTCTTGTTTTCATTTTTCTAAGAAACTTTGAGAGATGCAGCGCTGAATTTCTGCTCAGGGTAGTTTAATCCATGACAAAGTCAATGTCCCAATTTCTATCTAAACTTGAGACTTGTGTTCCAGTTAAGAAATTCTTTCAGATAGTTCTAAAAGATGTTTGCCAAAATGCTTGCAAACAGAGAAACATCAAACTTAATGCTCAACAGGCCCTAGATCTTGTGAAGTTCTATGCGAGGGAATTTCATCGCTAAAGCCAATGTTGAATCAAATTAAACAAGGCTGGAGGCCCTTGAAGTCCTGGGTATCCTTGGAGCTAATGTTGCTGATTCTTGGCTCCCATTCAGTTAACTATACAGGTCATGCTACAGTGTAATATCCGAATCTGTTCAGTGATGCTGGTACATTAACTTTTGAATTAAAATAATATATATGAGATAGGATGGTTCCTTTTCCCCATTTTGTAGGCGATTGGAATGAAATACTGTAGTAGAGCGAAGATATAGTTACTAGAGATCCTGACATCAATATGTAGTCAAGATCAACAAATTTAACCGATTTGGCGATCCCTGTCCAAAAATTATTTGGTAAGTCGTTAATACTAGATCAGTTTCCACAAGGTAGCTACTGTTATTCTCTGAATCACACTTCATGATACCCATAGAGGCTTTAACTGATCAGTTGTTATCCATAAACATAGGTCCCAGTTCAACAACAATTGATGGATAGAAGGCAGTTCACTCTTTCAACAGCTAGATATGAATCTATTTTACATTCCAACGAACAAGGAAAGCAACAGTCCAACAACTTCCGACAGACAGCAGACTAGCTTTTGCCTAAATAGTCTTCGAGGGGTTAAATAATGTGTGAAACCAAACGTATCCTCGGACAATTCTCGACTTTGAATACCTTGGAAAACAAAACGTAACGTACCATGAAATCTAAAAATACAACTCAAGACTATGATACATCCAACTTGTTCATTCCAAAGTACAGTAGCAAATCCAAAATAGAGTTGAACTTTCCATAATCAACCACCCAAATTACAAACTTCCAATAATATATAACTATTACTAAACCAAAATCCTTGTTGACGTTATACTTAACACGTGTCAAGCTAATATTAGAAAATTTCTCGCCTTTTTTTTAATGATGATGTCATCTCTTTTATCTCCTTTACATTAATATTAGATTGAAAATTATTATATATAGAAAATTGTGTGACTATAAAACTACTTTTATTTTATGTTTCATCTCTACGTATCTTTTTCTATAATAATTTTTTATTTAATATAGTAAAAAAATATTATTTCAATTAAATTTTCTATAGTAATTATATAAAACTTATATTTTTCACCAATAAAATAAAAATATTCTTATAATTGAAATATTTAACAAAAATAATTTATTATCAAAATGTGTACAGACTTACCTAGTATGGTTAGAGTCCATCAACTAACTAACAATACCTCATCTCCTATGTCACCTACAGCCAGTTCAAGTGCACAACAACATAATAATTAGTAAAATCATAACTCCCAATGTCAAAATGAGGATTTCAAACGACATGAAACCCTAAGCAAGAAAATTTTCCAGCAACATAACCACTCAAAAGCCTCAATATTACCCTTTTCCCTAACCAAACACCACCCCAACCAAAAAAAAAAAAAAAAAACATTAATCTAAAAATGAAGAGTAATCAACATGAATCAAAATTGTAAGAAATACCCAGATAACAATTCCAACATAAAAGTAAACCCAACATACCAAAAAAAAAACATTAATTCAAGAAATCTCAAAAACTTAAAAAACTGAGTCACCTCATGAAAGTTCCAAACAGGAGTAACATCCCAAGCCTTACTCCCAGGAGAACACTGAATATCAACAGAAACATCAGTAAAAATAACATCATCAGAGATCAAAACATTCTGTTTATTTTCTTCGTCAACATGAATCAATCTAGACCCAGGTGCTCCTTTACAGTACAACAACCGAATATCTGAAGTAACATCAAACCCTCTCCCAACTGCTTGAATAGCATTGCTCAATGTAGTAATCAAAGCATCAGACATTACTCCTCTTGCTGTTGTATCTGCCATTTTGAGCTCAAGTTTTGAGCTATGATTGATCACAAAACTGAAAGACCAATTCTAGATCATGAAATGTGCAACTTTGCAAGAATTGAGGGATTTTTGTGGGATATGTCAGGTGATTCAATGAGGTAAGAGGTTGGGTAGGTTGGACTTTTGAATGAAGAGTTGAAAGCGTTTGAGGTGTGAGCTTTTGACTGTAATAAGTATTGAGGTGGGGCTGGATTGGGTGGGCGGGGGCTACTTTGACGCGTTTTTAGTGAAGATTATGCGTTGACTGGTCCTCTTTTCAGACCTTTCATGTTCTTCAATCTTCGTTATGTTTTGTGTTTTTTTTTTTTTATAATCAGCTTAAGGTTTTCTAAGCTTTTTTCTTTAATCAATCTTACAGTATTCCATATTACTTTATCCGTTTTAAAAGAAATGGTCTATATTTTATTTTGAATTATTTTTAAAATATTACTCTATTTTTTGATAAAGTTGGATCAATTATTAACCAATTTTACTCTCATAATAATAATTTTATGGTTTCATTAAATTTCTCTCTCATCAATTCTTACAATTTAAAATTAATATAATATCTTTATGTAAATAGGACAAATAATTAGTGAACGAGGGAGTAAGTACTACATTAGTTATAAAAGTGGACAAGGATCAAACCGGGTCTAACCGAGGTAGGGTTGTGTCGACCATTCTCATTCCTCATTGCACGACATGTCACGGCCCAAGTGTCAGCTGGGGCCAGCCTCAAACTAACCAGATTTTTGTAAAAATGCTGGAAAAAAATATTAAATACTTATTAAAATTAACAAAAAGTAATTTGAAATTAACTTAAATTTTATTTTTGAAAAATAAAATAGTAGTGGCGACATCTTTTTTTTAGTTAGTTAAAAATTATCAATTATTAAATTACTTTTACTTTCATGGTAAGAAGAAAAAAAAATAAGGCTCTTCTTCACCATGCTTAATAGGGTAACAAGTTTTACTTTTTCTATAAAATATATAGGTTAATTCTAATTAACTTAGTACAAGATTCACCTACGATTGTAATTACACTTGTAAACGCATTTATTACATGAGGATTTTGTGATTGCTCTCTGAAATGGTCAAAAGTTTTTAAAGGCAGATTTGTAAACCTTATTAAATATTCAACAATATAAATAAATCGAATGACATACCAAAGGAACATATCCCATAGAAAAGATTTTCCTATTGTGAACCCTTGAGATACATAACTTAGTTATATGGTCTTGAATCAAAACAGATTCGGACATGAGATATGGCAATAGGTCCAAGACTCAATCTATTGTTTAGGTTTTGGGTCTAATCTTTTGACACCCATTGGGTCTAGATCAAATATAAGTCTAATTATCCTTTGGGTCAAATGTGGGTTTGGATCCAAAAATTTAGATCCAAATCCAACCTATTGACTCACTTAGCCCATCATCTTATTGTATGTAACTTTTTTCGTTGTAAACTTCTAACATTTTGAACTTAAAATTAGGATAAGATAGATGATTTGTTGAGTTGTAATTATTGATACTTTTTCCTTCAATTAGCAATTTTTTCAAGCATTAACTTTGTTATATTCTTTTGACTAAAAAAATTAAGGAAATACATCCAATTATAAAATAAGATAATAATCGGAAAATAGAAAATATGTGTGTGTGCGCGCGCTAAGAACCCATTTTAAACCAAAATAAAACCCGAAACCCATCAAACCCTGTGAAAATCGGATAAGGGTCTAAATTTTCAAGACTTAGTTGGTCAAGGGCAATGTCTACTCTGAAAAAATGGGTATGAGTTTGGGTTTTAAGAGATCGACTCATATGCGATCCATTAATATCCCTAGTTTTGAGCTATAATCCACCCGTATACTTCTCTACTTCGGTTTAATCATATACCACAAAATCCAAGACTTACACACAAGCAACATTTTAAAAACCCCTAAGATAACACATTGTTATAATCTTTTAGTGGTGGGTTATATAGATTTAATGCAAAATAAAAGGCTAACATTTGGTGATCACTAGTTTACACACAATCATATTACAATGGCCCCCTAAACAATTGTTCATAATTATCTTGATTTAATCATGGTTTTCAAGTATAAGTATGAACTAGAGCAATAAAAACATATGAAGCATGTAAAAAAAAATATAAATAATACATAAATTAACAAAAAAAATAAAAGCACAAATTAAAAATTAATCAAAGCATGAAATCCAACACTTATAATGTAGAAATAATAATTATAATAATGCAAAAAAGCTCCCTTCAAAAATACGCTAGATTATGCAAATTATATCAATATTCATGCTAATATCAATGCTTAAATAATAAATAATAAAAGGACAATAAAACTATGCGCAAGCATACCCATAAGCATATATTCACATGACTATAAAATCAATAAAATGTTAAGTAAACAACCAAGAAATACAATTAAATGAATGAACCCTAAAAGGTTATACCTTGATTGCATGAGTCATAAAGTGTAATACAAACTAGAGAACAAGAATTAAGGTAGCATACAACTTGCCGGGAATAGGAAGTACAAAAACTTTAGGATCTTATGTGCATAAATATGTAGGAATTGTGTCGTTTTTAATTCATTGTTTATGGTGTGTACATACATGGGTTTACATGGAACTTAGGAGAAAAATTCTAAATCTTATGGCCGACTATCATGAATAGCTGGGCCGCAAACACATTTCATGAGGCGTAAATACATGGCATTGCGCACAAACATTTTGAGCATCAAGCAAGAAAATCTATATGAGTGCAAAACATTTGTGTTCCACGCCAACTACTCATCGCAACTCTTATGCTCACGACTGTGAACCTATTGTAATGCTTTTAAGGCAACCTATATCTTACGATAAAGTTTTGTGTGTTTCCATAATCTTCTTTTTGAGTATTAATGAGATTCTGGTCCAATGATTGGGCTAATGACTTCAAACTAGGCTCAAATGCACGTACATTTAGGTATATTATTGGGTTAAGGGCGTTGTTATTGGGTTAAAGGCTTTTAACTCAATGAGTCTTAAGAAATCTTTCAACTCGTCTTCTAGACTAAGTAAGCAATTCGTATATAGTTAAAATATTGAGTATAAAAAGGAGATATCTAATTTAGGTGTCTACGTTTAGACATTTCATAATTGGATGTGACTCCTTTTGGTGGCTTTTGATTTCTTCTTTTCTTATGCAACTACTTTTGTAGGCTTTACTGCACTAGACATCTAGCATAGAATGAAAGAAACATTATACTCCATCTAATTTCAATAGTTCACTTATAAAGGGTATGTCTATCGGGACTTTTACTTAATTTTTAAGATGAGTCTTGAGTAAAAACTAAGATAAAGTAATGGATAAAAGGGTGAATTTTAACAAAAAATCTTAACTTGAGTCTTTGAAATCTAATAATCTAATTAAGACTTTACATCACAAGAGACCCCACATCTCTCAATCAAACTCTTCAACATATAAAGTTACATCAATTACCTTTATTATTATTATCATTATTATTATTTTCTCTGTATCAAATAAATATAATATGAAATATTAATTAATTGTAAGAAGTGGGTTTGAGGGATTACGTGTAAAGTTTCAATATGTTCTATAAGAGTATGCACGTACTATAAAAATAGTTAAATTAGTGAAGAGTGACTTGGCAAAACTTAAAATTTGATAAAAGTCTTGCTGATAACTTAAGTAATATTTTCCCCGTTCATCAATTTATATGAAATTCATTAAATATAATTATTACGGAGAATTACAAAGAAATACAATTTCCATTTTCACGTAAAATACATATAATCTATTTTGGATTCATTAGATATATGAACATCAGTGTAATCAACTAATCATTCCAACTAAATTAATCTTAGTCAACCTTCTTTTCTATCTTCTCTTCTCTTATTTTCTAAAACCCTAAGTTCACTTTTTCATCTTGGGGTTGCAATTGGCCTTTTAGACGGGTGGTAAGCATATTTCACTAGTAAAATAACAAAGATTTGCGGCGTAATAATAGAAAAGCCGCAAATTAATTAAATGTTTACTCAATATGTGACGTCACTAAACTAGACCCGCCGCATATTGATTGGAACACTATTAATATGCAGCGTCAACACCTAGAACCCGCCGCATATTAATAGTAATTCGATTAATATGCGGCGTATAATACTCACCCCCGCCGCATATTAGTCTGGCCTTTATAAAAAAAACCCGGCATTGCTTCAGTTTACTTCGCATTTCCTCACTTCGCATCTTCCTCTCTTCGTGTTCTTGCGCCCCCGAAATAACACCTTCGTATTCTTGCCAACCCACCTTCGAACTAACCCCTCACCTTGGGTTGAGCATTTGGGTCGAGTTTATTAGGTCGCCTTCATCGTCTCCTCACCCTCTCCTCCGGCCACCATATCGTGCAACCTTTTTCAAAGGTATTGTGTGATTTGTTGTTTTTATTTGTGTATTTCATTTTCTATATATGAATATAAACATTTTAGGTGTTTAGGGTTAGTGGAATGGGTTAGTTTGACTTAGGGTTAGTTGGGGTTAGTTCACATTAGTGTTAGGGGAAGGGGGTTTTTGAAGGTGGGTTTGGGGAAGGGGTTGAATTTGAATTAGGGTTAGGGGTTAGTTCGAATAATTAGGGTTATAGGAAGAGGATTGTTTAAATTAGGGTTAGGGGAAGGAAATTGTTAGATTATTAGTCAAAGTTGGATTATTAATCAAAGTTGATAATATATTTTAATTAGTATGTGTATTAGTTGGAATTGAATTATGTTAGTATTCATATTATTAGGAATTGAGTTAGTATGTTATTTGAATTAGTTTGTATATTAATTGGAATTGGATTATGTTAGATATAGAGTGTTAATATATGAATTGGTTATGTATATTAGTTTGAATTGATTTAGTTAATGCATATGGATTATTACGTATATGAATTAGTAGAAATTGATTTGGCAATGTATATGAATTAGTAAATGGCATTGTGTGTTAGTTGTGGTTGTATATAAATTCATATAAACAGGTTTGAAAATCTATTTTCAAAATTGGGAATTGTTGGATTTACAAAGGAAACTTTGCCAAATTATTTGTAGAATTTGTAGTCATTTACAAAGCATAGAACAGAAATAATATCGCTACAAGAATTTAGTAACTTAAACTATAGAGCAAGTGTTTGTGGGTCATTGTGGAGTTTGCTTAACCTTATTTTCGGTAAGCTACTTGAGGACCTTTTAGGTGCAATTATATATAACTATGCATAAATTAAGTAATGATTAGATTGTTATTTAATCTCTTACATGTTAAATAGGGCATAACACAAATTATGGAGCGAAAATGGATGTATGGTAATCGTGCTTCATTGGAGTTCATGAATGGAGTTGAGGAGTTTTGTAGACAAGTGATGAAACACCTAAATAACATTGGAGATGATGAGGTGTGTTGCTCTTGTGTTGATTGTGATTATGTGAATATAGTTAGTAGTATAAGAGAGTTGAGGAACCATATGATCCGGCGTGGGTTTAGGCAACAATACCACGTATGGGTATGGCATGGTGAGGTTCCTACTTCTAATGACATGGGGTCAAGTTCTAACGAAATTCCCATTCATCAAGTTGAGCTAGACCATCATGACCAATCAGAATCTGATGATGTTGAAGATGTTGATGCCGAGAAGGAAGATGATGGGGAGGATGAATTGGAGGATAATGACCTTAGTGATGAAGATTGAATAGATGAAGTGCTTGAAGGGGTTAGGGATCAAATTGGTAGTCAATCTCGTACTTTTGAGCGTTTGTGGGAGGCTGCTGAGAAACCGCTATATCATAGATGTACTAAATACACTAAGTTGTCTTCCATATAAATGTTGTTTAACTTGAAAGAGAAATATGGTTGGACTTATAATAGTTTCACAGCCTTGTTGAAAATATTAGGGGACATGTGTTCTAGAGGGTAATGATTTGCCTATATCCACGTACTATGCAAAGAAGTTAATATGTCCCCTTGGGTTAGAGTATAATAAGATTGATGCCTGTCATAATGATTTCATATTGTATCAAAATGAGTATGCAGAGTTCATTCAATGTCCTAAATGTGGGTAGTCACGTTACAAACTCCCACATGGGATAAAGTCTGCAGTGGGGATTAAAGGTCCTAGTGTAAAGATGTTGTGGTACCTTCCCATAATACCAAGGTTCAAGCATTTGTTTTCGATTAAGAGCGATGCAAATAATCTAAGATGGCATGTAGAGAAGAGGAAGAAAGATGGGATGATTCGACATCCTGCTGATTCTCCCTAGTAGAAAATAATTGATGAATCTTTTAAGGCTTTTGGCGGGGAAGATAGGAACCTAAGACTTGGTCTCTGCACGGATGGAATGGATCCTTTTGGTACCTTAAGCAGTCAACATAGCACATGGACAGTTTTGTTAGTGATATATAATTTGCCCCCTTGGTTATGCATGAAGCGTAAATATGTTATGTTATTGTTTCTAATATCAGGGCCCAAGCAACCTGGGAATGACATTGATGTTTACTTTGCTCCCCTTATTGAAGATTTGCAGTTGTTGTAGGATGAAGGTATATCAGTGTATGATGCATATGCTGAAGATACTTTTACACTCCGTGCCATCCTATTCTGTACCATTAATGACTTTTCAGCCTAAGGGAACTTATCAAGGTATAAGGTGAAGGGAAAGAAAGCCTATCCTATTTGTGTGGATGATATGGACTCAAATTATTTGCAACATTGTGGGAAACATGTGTATTTCATGCATCGGAGGTTCTTGAATAGGTTTCATCCTTATTGTAAGAAAAAGATCTCGTTTGATGGTAAAGTTGAGCAACGTAGAGCCCCTATACCGTTGACTGGCATGGAGGTTTATCACATTGTGAAAGGAATAGATAATGTGTTTGGGAAAACTTTGAAACACAAAGATGTTTAGGGGTTATGGAAGAAACAGTCAATATTTTGGCAACTTCAGTATTAGAAGTATTTACCCGTTAGACATTGTCTGAATGTTATGCACATAGATAAGAATGTTTGCGATGCCATCTTAAGGGCGCTGTTGAACATACTTGGTAAGACTAAGGATGGTCCTAATGTTATGAGAGATATGCAGACTATGAAGATTCGATACAAGTTGTAGCCTAAAGACAGAACACCTAGGAATGGAAAAGGCAAATCCACGTATCTTCCTCCGGCTTGTTACACTTTGTCTCGAGCAGAGAAAAGGATATTTTATGAGTATCTGTATGGGATCAAGGTTTCTAGTGGGTATTCATCTAATTTGAAAAACTTCGAATAGGACGATATGAGTCATAATAGGTCAAATGAGATCGGTTTTGGGTAGCAAATGACGTAATTACCCTAGAACATGTCATAAACACTTGAAATACATTGATTTGAATCAAAATCGGTCAAACGGGAGAGGTTTTGGGTATAAAATGACCTAAACACTTGAAATACATCGATATGAGTCAATATAGGTCAAATGGGATCGGTTTTGGGTAGAAAGTGACGTATTTCCTCTAGAAATTGGCCCAAACACTTCGAATAGGACAATATGAGTCAATATAGGTCAAATGAGATCGGTTTTGGGTAGAAAATAAGGTATTTATCCTAGAACATGTCATAAACACTTAAAATATATCGATTTGAGTCAAAATCGGTCAAACGGGAGAGGTTTTGGGTATAAAATGACCTAAACACTTGAAATACATCGATATGAGTTAGTATAGGTCAAATGGGATCGATTTTGGGTAGAAAGTGACGTATTTAACGTGATTACATCATTGAGTCAATACTTTTATATATTTGAACTATACTTTTCAAATACATTGCATTTTGTATACACTTTAATGATATGGTAATCAATATTAGGTATGAAAAAGATTCAACGAGGAGCCCTTCTCCACCGAAGAAATCGATGTCGTCCGCAACAAACTGGCCAAGTATTGGACAAATAACTTTTTTTAGATTATGTACATTACCTTTTTGTGTATTTTGTAGTTTTTATACATCAAGTTCATTAATTGTGTCGTATTTTTAATGTCACTTAATGGTTGATTTGTCGACCCTATTAGTATATATAAATGAGAGATGGATCATCATGTGTATATATATATCTTGGTTGGCAGAAATTGCAAATGTAATATAGCAAGTTTTGAATTTGAAATTTTGGCGTAGTAGGGATCAAATTAAAGCATATATAATAAAAAAAAACCATTTATATGCGGCGGGTGTCCCCAAGACCCGCCGCATATTCCTCAATTACAGGACCTTTTTTCAATCTGGCAAAGTACCATATGTGGCGGTTCTAAGCTAAGTGACGCCACATATTAAGGCATATTAACGATTAATATGAGGCGTATTTTTTTTACGCCCCAAATTAAATAGATTAATTTGCTGTTATCTCAATTGTTGTTAGCCTTTTGATGCTGCATATGGTACTAAAAACACCGTCGCATATTGATCATTTTCTACTAGTGTTTTATTATGTTTTTGCATGTTAGTTATTTTATATATATTCTCCATTATTCGGAGTATTTTTTATCCATGTTAGAGTTTTTATTCTCTCATAATAAGAATTAAACTTTTGTGTTTAGTGGTTTGGCATGCAAATTGATTCATGAATAGAAAGATGTCACAAAAGGTCTAATTTTTAGCTACTATAAATTGAATTAGGTAAGAAAAAGTGGAAATTGTAACACATAAAGCTTTATCAAATAATGAAATGGAAGAAAGTATGAAGAATTTTCACATTTGATATACAACGATCATGGTTTCTTCAATATGGAGTATTATTTGAATCAATTTGATATATATTTGTTGATTTTTTTGTAGATGTTTGTTTGACTTTCAATTTTTGTGTTAATTTAGTCTTAAAAAACTAATTATTATTACTATATATTTCATATTTATTTAAAATTCAATAACAAATTTGCTTATAAAATTTAACCATAATTGGAAGCTTGTGTACTAACTTACGTGGAACATAGACAAATTGGAAGCGTGAAGGTTGAGAAATGCATATGGATCCTAAAGGTCTTCAAACAGAGTATTCATTATTCTATATTACTCTGTACATTATAACCAATACACTGGCTAATTCACTCAGATGTCAAATACATAAACAATATAAGCATATTTGTCAAAAACAATGAGGGCTCTACTTAACCAAATAATACTTTTATGAAACCGATCGGATGATACTCTGTACTTATATATTTTCTTGGTACGAAGTGAGACACAAACGAAAAATGTTGTAGACGAGATTTCATCTCTAATTATAAGCATCACTCTTAAAATAGTACATTTGATCTTCTACATTAATTGAGGGTTCAACCTGATGGGAAGAAATGGTGGTAATAATTTGCAAGTGACGAGCACTTGGGACATTCTTTTGACAAATTATATGCAATGGGTTATTATTTAATTTTCCCGTTCTTGATGTATTTTTCTTTACTAAGACCCAAATGACGACATTTTTATTGTTGCTTTCTAGAACGAATAAGCCATTCAGAGTAAGAAATGCATACATAGATGATTAAAATCCTAAAGATCTTAAACGGGTCATATAGCTAATCGATACGCAATTTCACGAGTAAATCTGTGCATTGAGTTGGATTAGGGTCAGGATATGTCACATGTAAACAGGCCGGATCGGGTCAAAGAAGATATAAAACGAATCGAGTTGGGCCGGGCAAAAGAAGAAACAAAATGGGCCAAATTCGACCAAGTCAGTCCAAAAAGAGTACAGTTCTATCTATCAAGGGTAATAATTTGCATAGATCACCTCCGGTTTTTGGGAATAAAGCATTGGCAAGCAAGTAAAAATAAAAAAAAACTCTCATTACCTGATAGCGTTTGAAAACCTTAGAAACTATTGACCTATTATTGACCCGACTAGACCCATTATTGACCCGATTTGACCCATGACCTTTTAAAAGACCGACTCAATTAAAACCATAATTAATTAAACCTTTTTATGAACGGGCCGATTAAAAACCCTTAACGAGCCACTCCTATATGAATAAATCTATTCACAAGGTCTGCTACATAATTAGAGCTGTCAGAATCAGACCCGACCCGATAAGTTACCCGAAACTGGCCTAGACCCGACCTGATTATGACCCGAAAAGCGAGACCCGAAAACCGACCCAACCCAACCTGAAGTTAACTCGAAACCGATTTGACCCGATATTCAAAGACCCGAACCCGATCTGTATCCGACCCATTAGGGACTTGACCCATTATCAACTCGACCCGTTATAAACCTGACCCGTTATAGACACGACTCGTTTCAGACACGACCTGTTACAAACCCGACCCATTACGAACCCGACCTGAAAAGAACCCGAAACCGACACATAACCGATATAACCCAATTTATAACAATTCGTTACCCGAATTCATTGGATGTGTTAATAATCTGTATATATGTGAATATGACATAATCTTGACAGAGCTATTTTTACCTAATATCTAATAACTTTGAAACCAAACATTTTTATTAATTTACTTATTTAATAAGTATATTTATGAAAATAAAAATTTTAAAAGATTTATAAAATATTCAAATAAAAGAAACATCATCATGTCTATGCCTATGAAAAGTGAGAATAAAGCCTTCCAATTTGGGGTTTCATTCTTTCATAAATCTCATTGACGTCCTTTTTCTAAAATGATAATCATTTTCCTACTTTTTAAATAATAATAAATAAATAAACTAAAATATAGTTTTCATATAATTATTTATATCAATGTAAATATATGATCGTTTATATGTTAAGTTGCTAAATATTTACTTATCTCTACATTTGAAAGTTAATCTCTTATTCTTTTAAGGTATCAAATTCTTCCTAATCATCTATCATCTATATTCGACAACTAAATAGTAATACACATTGGTAGAGAAATATATGATTGTATGTTATAGACTAATTTGATAGGATAATACACATTTAATGATCATTACCTCATAAATATTTTGTTTTTAAATGATTTATCAATATCATCATTGTCCAATTTATGAATTAACCATCATTATTGTCCGATTTTATCAAAACTGACCTTGACCCGAAATAACCCACTATAACCCTTCAGGAATCGATCAGATTTTACTAGAACCGACGTTGATCCGAACCCGAAATAACTCGCTATAACCCATTCAGAAACCGACCCAATTTTACCCGAATCAGAAATAACCCGTTCAGGAACCAACCCGATTGTACTAGAACCGACCTTAACCCGAACCGAATACAACCTGAACCGACCTTGACCTGAACCGAATAAGACCTGAACCGAATAAGACCCGAACCGACATTGACCCGAACCGAATAAGACCCGAACCGACATTGACCCGAGCCGAATACAACCCGACCCGAACCCGACCAAGCAAATAACCGATTTAACCCGACCCAATAATGACCCGACTCGAACCCGACTTGACCCGATAAGCAAAATTGACCTGATAAAAACCGACCCGCGATGGATCAACCCAGAACCGATTTGACACCCTTATACGTAATATAACCAAGTACAGTTATGCCTATAGCAGAAATCCTCGAACATATGACGTGAGTAGTTGATTGTAAAACAAGAGAGAAAGTCGAAGCAGACAAAAATAAAGTTCTTAAGCCAAAACCCCAAAGCTGTGAACATCTGCTTTTTATGCCAAATAGCCCCACAATACATATTCTGCTTTTTATGTCCTCTGTGAGAACAAAAACAGCGTGATGAAATAAACTTTATTTTGCAGCAATAAATGTGTATAATACATCAGAATTCAGAAACCTCGTGATGAAATAAACTTTATTTTGCAGCAAAATGACTAAGCCTACAGTTTGTAAGACCATTTCAACTAAAGAGGTTCAACTTAATACCTGCTTTTACATATTTATGTTTGTAACCTGCATCTGGAACCAGATATAAAAAATAGATTAGTAAATATGTTAGAAGACACTATCAAAATCAAACAATCTTGAGCTCTCTTGTACTAACACTCACCTTCGCCGCCGTGCTTGCAGCTAAAACAAGAGCTATGGTATGGTTCCTGATTTTGGCTGCAGCTGCTCCCATGACACCAGCAAACGTTATAATCTCTTCTACACCCCTTTACAAAAGAGCCGGTAATATTTCTTGTGCTAATACCACAGTACCCATCATTGAAATTTGCCATACTTTAATTCCCCTAATTTAAGAACAAAGTTTCACAAGCATTGGAGTCTGAATTATGCATGTCTTTGACACTGATTTAATTACAACCAATCATATGTCAAGAAATTGTATGAGATTAATAATTACACTTTTGGTTATTAATCATCTGTACGCATGTACGTCAAGGGGAAGAGAATAGGGAAGGTTATCCAGGTTTCGAGGGTGCACTAACCAATAGTCACCCTTTCTTAGTTGCCAAACTGTTTTTTTACTCGGCCACACCTGCAAGAAACCTTTTATATGGTTGCCAAACATATAATGAAGATTTTCTGTGGACGGAGGGAGTATAATTTTTCTATTAAAAATAACTACCATTTCAGTTTTCTAGTTATAAGAAGTAATTTAACCCTTTATAAAATAACCATTTCAGAAAAAGGTATGGTTACTACCAGTGGGTAATTTTCGAGCCACATAATGATCATTAAGGCTGAACAAGATCATTTTTGAACTCAAAGGAATAGCTTGATCACAAACAAAAGTTGGACAATCAAACAGGTTATAAAAGAAGCATGTCATGGTTTAATTAACTGGTGGAACTTTTTAGTTATTCAGTTTCTGCAGCTTAAAATATTTTCTTTCAACTCCACCGTTCCTTTTCTCTTCCCCACTTCGCAGACCCTCTCCTTTCTTTGACAACAGAACTTCCCAATCTTCACATTACATCAGCAATCTTCTCACTACTTTGGGATCTCCCCTTTCCAGTGAATCTATTGCAATTAACCACCTATTGTTTCCTTGCTTTTGCCCATCATTTGCATGCATTTAGAACCATAATAGGCCCATTCCAGTCTCAAGCATTCATATTTGCATCCTTTCCTTTTTATGTGGTTGTGCTTAATTCAACGATCTTATAGGAACCAAAAAGCGAAAAGGCAAAGAACTCCTCTCCTGCTCATCTCCAAGCTTTCCTTAAGCCCGACATCCCCTCAAGCTATGCTTCAAAGAGAAGAACATCTGAAGAGAAGTCAGAGGCACAACAGTCCCTCTCTTGTTTGATCATGCACTGAGCTTTCATACATGAAGCATGACCGCGCTTCCCCGAGCATGAACATGCTAAGGACTCTGTAGACGCTGAGACTGAGGCACGACTGTGCCTCCCTTTCTTGCTCGACACAGTGGCAAACACACGGACATAGACACGACCATGCCTCCCTATTTCAATCGTGGAACCAAAGATTGAAATGAATAGAAGTAAGGCCAGATTCCATAGTGCTGAGCCGTTCGACATTAGGAACATCCTATACAAAGTGACAAGTTGCCGAGGAGATAGAGTGACGCGAAAACGTTATATGGTATGTTTCTCTTATGGTACGTGCATTTACAACAAAATTCAAGTGTACCACTTCCTATGTTCACATGTGTTAGCTGTGTGTGTTGAGTAGAAGTGTGCAAAATAATCGTAACCGTTAACCATGGATAACCAGTTCATATTAACGGTTATTTTACCGAGCCGTTGAGAATTAAAGGTTACGGTTACAGTAATAAAATTTTTATAACGGTTAACCGACCGTTAACCGTTATTATTATTTTTTTTAAAAATTAAACCTAAAAGACTAAAACGTGAATGAATTTCATAAGCTTTTCATGCCTTTTTTATATATGATCAAACCTTTGTGTAAATATGTGTTGTCACTATTGTAGAAGACCCAAATGAGCTAAGGAATCATACAAGTAGTTTCACAATATTAGGTGCACAAGTTCATAAAAATAAAGTGAAACGGTTAGCAGTTAACCGTTAACCATACCATTAAATACTGGTTTATCGTTTATCGATTACTGCTACTTAACGGTACGGTTACGGTTATCATTTTTCAATAACCGTCATGACGGTTAACCGTACCGTTAAGGTTTAACGGTACAGTTAACTGTTTATGAACACCCCTGCTGAGTATCACCTTTCTGAAGCATCGTTCGTTGACCCACATTTCTATACCATGACTTACCTACGCACATATAAGCCCTGATTCCATCCTCTGCTAGATGCTACGATGTGGTGACCATATGCAGGACCAAGACTCATTTCTAATGAGAGTCGAATTCAATCTCAGGGTCGCCCACAATCAAAGAGGTAGAAGAATGAAATGGACGACAACACAGATCGAGGAGTGACCTATAGTGTTTGCCACGTAAATAGACATAACCGACGAAGTTGCCCAAAGTGACAAGCCTTAGTGTAGTTCCATTATATCATATATTCGATTATGCCTTAGTTTTGAATATGTATTAGTTTTGATTATTAACTAGTTCGATACTATTCTAGTTTTAGGTTTTCAAAGATAATGGTTTCAGTTTCGAGTAGTTATTCATATGTTATGGTTTAGTTTAGATTACATTTACAAATAGTATGGGTTATTAAAATGATTCTATTGTCGAACAGGATATGGAGCCACGTCTTGCCACATTGTTGGGTCCTATAGATCCATGCTACTTTGAAACGGCGGATTAGATCCAACGTCGCTGATTTCCACTCGTCACCACACCCTTGAGTCATACGGACAAGCATTTTCACCTCAGTGGCATCCTTGGGTGGGGCAACTTCGAATACTTTGGAAATGTGGATCAACGAACGATACTTTAAAAAGGAGATACTCCGCACACACATCGAACACATGCGAATATGGGAAGTGGTACACTTGAATCTTGTTGTAAGTGTACATACATTAGAGAAACGTATTATATAGCATTTGGCCCCATTACGCGTTACTCTATTTCCTCGGCCACTCGTCACTTCGTATACGCCGCTCCCAATGTTGAACGGCTCAATGCTATGGAATCTGGCTCTACTTCTATTCACTTCAATTTTTTGTTCCACGTAAGGCATGTATGGCTGGTTTGCTGCGAGTCGTTCCCTAGCAATCTGTCGTTTGTGAAAAAACTATTCGTTCATTCTGTAAAATGAGAACTCGACTATAGATGAAACTGACAGAAATCTAACACCCTTGATAACTCCGTTGAACACTTTTGCCATGTTTGTCGTCACATATCCAAACTTATGACCCCCATCGTAAGCAAGGGACTGCTTATTGATCATCATGTCGTGGATATATTCAACAACATCATCAGAAAACTAAGAAATGCGTCTAATGGCTTTGTCTACCTTAATATTTTCGCTGAAATGCAGCTTTAATGAATACTTTCTTCACCAAGGCATTCTTCACGTGAGAGTTCAAATTCGAAGCAACATGGCGAATACAAAAGCAGTGAAATGCATCTGGAGGAATCCAACCACTATGTAGGTCATTCATGGCTTGAATAATACCTAGGAAACGATTATGACACAATGTCGGATGCATGCCATAAACCAACTCCAACTCTCTATTTTCGTCCTCCCCGAGCAAATGCAAGAGGGAATTGGTTATTTCCATCGACTCTTATTGCTATAAATAATTTCCCCATGTATTTTCCATACAAATGTGTGTCATCAATGACAATGAGAGGAAGTGCATGTTAGAACCCATCTATGCATGGTTAAAAAGCCTAGAATACCCTCTAAAAAACCCTAAAACTGGGAGTCTCTGATTTGTTACACCACTCCATGGCCATCACAGAGTGAGTATCCCTCAAT
Organism: Dysphania ambrosioides; assembly: GCA_026401315.1. Lineage (NCBI taxonomy): Eukaryota > Viridiplantae > Streptophyta > Magnoliopsida > Caryophyllales > Amaranthaceae > Dysphania > Dysphania ambrosioides. The sequence goes on from CM048667.1 coordinate 20,594,011, forward strand.
GCTGCATAAACTGAGGCATACGTCTATAAGAAGCTTCACAACAAATGTCACCTATTGCAACCTACTTACCATACCAAGCTTTCAAATAAGGTATAGTGTGGTGGAATCTTCCACGCAACATCTGCATGATAACGACCACCTTCAATGTGGTATCAACTTTAACACATTCCTTAACAAAGTTGCCAATTAATGACGAACTCAAGTGTCGAACTCCCTGATTGTGACTAAGCATGTGGACCCTTATATTTTGATATGGTCCAAAATGAAAATACACTGCTCTTCTGCCTAACACGAAGTTTCCACCCATACTTGTATTCGAACAAATCAACTCCAACACACTTTTGTTTGATGTTTGACATTTATATGATGTATTTTCCCTAATGCAGTACATCTTCAAAATTTCAAAGAGTTCTTTCTCACTTGCAAACTCTATATCCTTCACAAATTCTCCACCAACCATGCATTCTCCAACCATCACCCTTTGCATATTCTAGCATGTCATTGTAAAAGGGAATGGTTGATTTAATTTCAAGTTGGCCCTTGAACTAGTTTTAGCGTCAATCTCTATGTTCAACAGCTTCTCATCCTCTTCCCCTTCCTCCACCTCTTCTTCCGCCTTCTCATCCTCTTCCTCTTCATTTATCCCCTTTTCACCTTGCCCGATCTTTTCTCGATGAAGATAATTCCCATATTCATCTATCAAGAGTGTATGTATCAAGACTGGGTTCTCATCAAGTGGGTGCATTTGAATTGTGGATGGAAGGATTGAAAGTGATTGATATTGAGAAAATATGTTCATAAAATAAGTGGAATTGAAGAACTAACATTTTGTGCGAAAGATAAGCGTACTTGCTCCACATATATTTCCATGCCAGATTGTGAAATTTTTTGAATACATACACACAAAACTTTAACGGAATAGTAATTTGTGAGCAACAATGTCATAAATGTCGATGAACTAGTGGGGTATTTCATTCTCAAATTTAGTTCAACTAACCGTTTATCAAATCTACACAAATTGAAGATCATATCAACAATCTCAGAAAAGCTGTTTTCGACACTAACCACAATAGGTCTAACTTGTCCACTTTCATATCCAACCGTATTGTATCTTTCTATTAATACTCGATCCCATCGACATAAAAACCAAAATAAAGAGGTATTCATGATGCCTATAACACAAAAAACTATTCAATGATATTCAATAGTATTCTAACAACATTGCCATAACCAATACTTCTGTCTCTTTCTCATATTCAAATATCTCACAATTCATAACTAATTAATTATTACTATAATTCTAACTATAATTCCACCTAAATTTCCTTCTAAGTAAAATTCAATTACTAGCTATAATTAACCTAAGTATAATTCTAACTAACATTCAATTATTTACTCTAATTAACCAAAAAGTTGTTCTAACTAACAAATTATCACTATAATTGTAAATTATAATGCCACCTAACTTTCATTCTAACTAAAATTTAATTACTAACTTTAATTAATCTAATCATCTTTCTAACTAACATTTAATTATTAACTCTAATTAACCTAAATATCTCCCAATTTATAACTAACAAATTATCACAATTATTCTAACTATAATTCTAAATTGTAATTAACCTAACTTCATTCTAAATTATAATTAACATAACATCAACAACATACCAAACATAGCAAATTCCCATAATTCACAACATTCCCATAATTCATATCAACTTATACTAAATTATACCAACATTATACCAACATTCACAACTAACTTTCATTCTAAATTATAATTAACCTAACATCATATCAACTTATACTTGCATCAACAACATCAACACCATCATAATTCACGAAATTCCCATAATTCACTTGCTTACCCAATTCACGAAATTCCCATAACATCAACTAAACCAACCTAAAGTTCCCATAATTCGAGTTATGAACCAATATAAAAAAGGAAAGGAAGGAAGAAAGAAAAAAAAAGGGCCCAACCCACATACTCTACCCATTAGAAATCGCTGGCAATTGTTGCCCGAAGCAGCGGTTTTTATATGAACCAATATAAGGTTATTTTTTGAAATTATTTTGGTCTGGAGTTATTTTTGCAATTATTTCAAAAAAACTTAAAAAAAATTCGAGTTTTCTGAAGGGTAGGATTGGATGAAGGTGGGAAGAGGGAGGAGCTTTGCATTACAATACTAGAAAAGTTGAAGATGTAACACACCTTTACACTTGAAGTTCTTCAAGCACACACTTGATATGCTATGTAAATGTTTCACCAACATCAAAGATAAGCAAAGAGGTTTTAACACTCAAGAAAACAACCACTTCCTTTATAAACAAAAGTATTAGACAAGCTTATAGGCTCTCTCCCCTTGAGAATTTCCAGAATAAGTTCTTGAAGATCATAATGCCAAATATAGATTTCATAAGACAGAGAATTGTTTAATAAAATGCCAGAATTGAAGGAAGGTCACTTTACAGCAAGACAAAGGTGCAGACCATTCATCAAAATTGTTGTATGAAAGACATATGTAGCTGCAAGCACACAAATTACAAACAATAGAAATGTATTGCACAAACCACCCCTGCCCTATCCCTACCCCTGACATTGTTGCCCCTCCACCATCCTTACTACCACTCTTAAATCATCCTTCCTTGTCTCATGCACCCCTTATTTCTAGCCCTTTTGATTGCAAATGTGCATTGCACAAACATGTAAGCAATATATCATGTAGCTACAGAATAGGATTTATACTTTGAGATATGAGAGGATTGCAGAAGGATAAAGAAAGGAAGGTAGTCAAGGGGGAGGGGTAGAGTAGGAGTTGGTAGATGGTGGCGAGTGGGCTTGATAGCTGTCATGGGAGGAGTGAGAGAAGAGGCTCTGAAAGGAAATATGTTCCTTGTTTCTCCAGTACTTAGGCTAACTATTTTGCAATCTATGATCACTGAAATTTATTTGACAGTAATGAAGGATTACTTTAGAAGGTAGAAAGAAAAAATTGCTACCATGTAGAATTGTATGAAATATAGTCACCATGTTGGATTTCAAAAAAAAAAAAAAAAATTGTTTAGGAATTCCTATGGAATCAGGCTGTACATCATTTGGGATAGTAGGTAGAAAGAGATTATAATAATAGACATTCTTGACCTCTAATCACTTGGTCATTCTTTCTGTTCTCTTCCCTTCTTCTAAAATTCATATTCTTGTTATTGTTTACATTAATATTTCTTCTTTACCAACTTGCTAGGAAGCACACAGAAAGGCCATTTCAGGTTTTTGATAGTTGAATACGTCTCAGAGATTTATATCCATAACAAACTGTCTTGTTACGTGGCACTTTATGAAAAGCTGGACAAGATATTTGGTACACTAAAGATACAAAATTCCATCACCCTTGGATTATTTTGTATCTAACTTGAGACTTCCTTAGTCCCTAATGTATGCCCCATTTTCTATTCTTACACTGTCCCTATAGAATTGCCCCGTTCTTATTTTGGCATTGACCCCCCCCCCCCCCCCCCCCCCCCCCCCCCCCCCCCTTCCAACAAAAAAAAGTAAAACGCACACACACTCATAACCCCACTACCCCATAAATTATTAAACCAAATTCCTCCAAATTAAACACTTGTACCCAACTACTATCCCTCTTCTTTAGCATGCGGAGAACCACACTCTCTTTCTCCATTTTACAATAAGTACCATCACGCCTATACCTTTAGCCAATCCACACAAAGTTCTTAATCTCTGTGCTAAAACCTGAGAGGACTTTCATTTGTGATTCTATTAGCATTAATATGGATTCTGGAAGAATACAGTCCTACAGTCTTCTAATAATCCTCCTCTTCTAAACTCAAATGTGCTTGTCTAGCCTTCTCATTCCAAAACAAGACACTGAAACACTGAATTTCTCTCATACCTTTTATCTCAGACCAACAGTCGATTCACAAATCCAAATGTGCAGTCTATTTCATCTTCCATCTTTCTAAACTTACAATTCTTGTGCATTTACAAATAAGCTATGATCCCTTTTGTAAATATCAGCAAAGTAAGGAATTTGAGACATTTGTTGTGGCATTGTAAACGGGCTTCCTTAGAGGAACAGATTATTTGGAATAATGGCATCAGTGGGGTTTAGTCACAGACTGTCACGGAAAACCACAGGTACAGTTTGCTACAACTTCTTGTGGACATAAGGAAAGGAATATCATTAATGGCATCTAGCTTACATCAATATCTCATGGGCGGATGGACCTTGTGGATAGGAATAACTGACAATGTTTCTCAAATTAAGAAATATTTTTCCTAATTAGAAAATTCCCTATTGATGCACATATTAAATGCACCTCTCGGAGATGAACATAAAAAGTCTTTTCAATTACTTTCTCATATCCTTGACCTGCCTAAGTTTAGCATTAAGCTATTACAAGCCGATACAAAGAAATGAAGCCTCAAGTAGTTATAGCAAATGGGTGAAAAGTCTACGAGGTAAGACTTGGATCTACTCGTAGAAGTTTTCAGAATGATGCTTGCCTACGTTTAAGGCAGAACAATATGCACAGTAATTATTAAAACTAAGAATTCTTGTAAACATGTATACTTTGCTTCTCGTAAAGGCAGCTAAAGGTCCATCGGTACACAATGCCTGAGGGCTACATAAAATAAGTTCATAACATCAGACCTGCTATCCTCTTCGTTTGCGATCCATCTGGGAATAGGGCCATTGGCATATTATTTAACAAATACCTGAAAATAGGAAACAATCATTGTATCAATAGAAATTATAAAAGTCAAAGAGGTGCAGACCCAAAGTGCTGCTAGTGCTAATAGAAATTATACTTGTATTAAATAATATACTTTCTATAAATTTGTGCCAAGTGTATGATTTGTGACAAGGGACAAATCAAGATACAAACATTTACAGAGATGGCAAAAAAAATCAGTAGATATTGGCATCGGACAGTCCATATTTACTTTTATCAAGAACCAAAATAGTTCTCATCTGTAGTCTACCTTGGCTCTTAAAACCCCCACAATGAGTACACGTATTAGTATAAACCAAATATGAAGAATTTGAAAGAAGGGAACATTTAGAGATTGATTTCAACATCTTATGCCTGACTATATCAATTCAGTAAAATATAGAAGAGGAACTTAATATGTACCCATAGAAAAAAAAGCGGGAGCAGTCACGATAACATTAACAGACGAGTTAGCGCAGACGATGAAGCCTGTAACAGATGAGTAGAACGGATCATGGTAAACGAGGTGTGAATTTTATCAAAGCATTCACATTATTGAGTTTAAGACTCATTCACATTTTTCAAGTTTTAAAAGTATTCTTCTAACATAATCTTATCTATTTAATAATATTATGAGCGAATAACATATTATATGAACTAATAATTACTTAACATATCACATTTTATAAACTACGTAATAGATTAATTAAATATATTTGACAAATGTTGACAAAAGGATGTAAAAGGTTAAAAAAACGCTCTAACCTGATGAGTACACATTATGTAACAGACAACGCGGGAGAAGGATATTAGTTCTGTCCTGATGTTATGTAATGGGGTTTCCCGTAATGGCAAATCCAAAACCCTTTACAGAACATCCGTTCTATGACAAAATAGTCAAGTTTATATTCCATTTCCATGCATGTACCTGCAATGACATTGTTCCATGCAAATTCACTAAAACTTCATTTTTTACATTTGATAACAAAAATATATACTAGAATTTTTAGCAATTAGAATAAATATATACTTTTATGTTTTTCATCTGTTTTACACCAAACAAGAGGAAAGTGACATGAAGACTTCAACATGAAACTTTCCATTGTTTATATTCCTTTCTTTTTAACCCAATACATAAATTCAATGTATATATGCAAAACCAACATTTATGTCCTTTCCAATCAAGACCAATTACATCCTGCCAAAACAAGTTGTAAAAGGTTTTATCAATGGAAAAATCTTAGAAGTTTGTATCTACAAGGAACACATCATTAAAATAGTTCATTTTTAAAGCACGCTTTCCCATTAATTATTTATTGGTATCCACCAATATGCGACTCCAGACCTATTTTCCACCAATAAAATAAATTGATACTGGTAGTGGGGATTATAAACATACAAATCCTTTACGATAGAGAAAAGGCATTCATGTAGGTGATTATGCCATGGTTTGCTACTTTCATGTTGATAAGCTCCACTGTTTATGCATCTGTCTTCAAAAATAACTATTACAAATATTTGCCAGTTTCTCCACCCAAAATCCAGTTCTTAATGTGTTTCAATTCAATTTGCAAAGTCACATGAATTTGATTCACTCCAACTAGCAAACTCTTCACTAAGATAGACTTAAGTACCCATCCTGCCTTTCACAGGAAGACAGATGCATAAACAGTGGAGTTTTAATGAAGAATTCCCATATGAAATATTCTCTAATCTAATACTTTTGGAGTGGAGTCAGCTTCGTTTATGCCAAGGCATATTGAATGGTCAATGCTCAAAGCAAAGAGTATATCATTTTAGGTTCTAAATAGAGACAAAAGCAAAGAGTATATACAACTGTTAATACTCTTAATTATTTACACTACTCGTTCCATCCCAAATAACTATGATATACCACATTTCAACATCGTTTGGCTGCTAAATTGTCATATAGTACACTGGCAAGACATAAAAACAATATAAAATTAGAAACTTACTTTCTAACGTAAAGCTTACAATATGTTCCCTAAATTGGGCCACTTAATCATCAACTCCAATTGAGTAAGCTGATCTAGTGTTGAATCACTTCAACATCTAACAGCTTTAAAATGTTCAGATGAACTGGCATACGCTATATTGCTCTATTATCAGAGCCTTTATATGAATACAGAACCTAAAAGACTTAAAACTCATGATACTTAACCAAGGAATGTGCAACAAGAACTTGGTATATGGAATGAGATAGTGATAGCTTTCAATGTGGTAGGACATTTATCAAACTTCGATCATTAAACTAACACATTGACAATTTTAACATAACTTTGATTATCTACATTTTAAGCGGGTTAATTTGAGATTATGAGTCAAACTTTTTTTCCATTTCGAATTTCTCACATCAATTTTTCACTATTTTTAATAATTTACTTATGTACCTCAATGGCTCAAAGTACATAAGCGCTTTAATTCTCATACCCACTTGAATCCCAATTACAATTAAACCGAGCATGATCGATGTCGAATCAAAATACAATGGACAGACGCACAGAGTGATCATTCATCAACCTTTTGCCTCACATGGGGGTGTTTGAGTCAGATAATATGTAAAAAAATGCAGGCAATCCTAAGTAATTGCAAGTTTAGCAATTCAGCAAATAATATACTAGTGTTAGTCAGATAACATTAATTTATGTAAAGAACCTAAAATGATAAGAATTTGGATCCAAATGCTCAAATTAGATCCCAAAAGTTTAAGACCAACAATACAATAAGTACACCTAGAACTAAACTAGTTGAATTTAAACCCAAAAAAAAAAACTTGGAATTAAAAGGACAGCAAAATAAAGTCAAGAATTAAAAGGAAAACAAACTAAGTGGGTTTCCAAACAAGGTAAAATAAAGGAATTTCGAATTAAAAGGCAAAGCTAGGAAGATTTAAATGCTTCCACACCGTTAATGTTTGCTTGTATCAACCATATAACGCAGTCAATATCACACTTTTCCCTCTTCAACACCACACAAATTAAAGCATTAAACACTTGCTCAAAAAATTGAAAAGTACTGTATGAAATGTCAATTAAATTATAATTAGGGTGGAGATATATAGAAATTAAACATACCCTTTTACTGTTTAGGATCTTCTAGGGGTGTAGATAAGTTGATGCTCTCGTTGATGGTTCGAAGTTGGTTAATACTCAATTGATGGAGTTAGTTTGCACTTTATTTAGATGATGGATTTTGAAACTCTTTTTTGCAAATGAGTTTAAACCAAAAATGTTGAGATTAATGAATGCGTTCAATAATGATTCAGAGTCTGGTTGAAATCTTTTCATTTTAGGTCTTGAGTAATATTTGGGTCATATTGAGGTAAGTTAAGTTATTATTATGTTAAACTCGTTTTTGGGGTGGGTTTGATTTCTCTTGAAATATATCATATTATTTATCCTTTTAAAAATGTGTTAGGTTTAGTTTAGGGTTCAATTCTATTTTGAAATCAGTTTGTACTGATTGGGATAGGACAGAGTTTGTGATGGACAATATTTGAGTCTGGGTCATATGTAGGTCGAATATTTATGTAGTCGATAGTTATTCAATCAAATAACTTTGGTACAAATCAAATTCGGGTAGAATGATTTTCAAGTATGATACTCAACCAAATAATTTCTAGTTTAGTTAAGATTTGGATCAAATATCTAATAAGACAAAAAAAATTATTGGTTCGAATTTTTTTTTTATAAAGAAATTCTTGGTTCGAATCAAAAAGAAGTGTATCCATTATACTAATTCATGATATGATGAAATAGGTCTAATATCAAACATAAAATAAATCAAAATAATTATAAAATGGAGAATGATTAATAATAAATGGTAGTTTTATGATACTTTATATGAGTATTATTAAAATGATTCGATTAAAAAGGGGCTGAGATTAAGACAGTTGAAAGAAGAAGGACGAAGAATAGAATCAAATTCAATAACTTAAGAGAAACTTGATATTTATAAGTTTACACAATACACATTTGCAGTATTTTTTTCCTGTTATAAGGGCAACTAACTTAGGACATATATTTTTCTTGTTTCTCAATAATGTTAGAATTGAGAAGGTTGGTTTCTCTCTAGAATCCTAGAGGTTTTTCTCTCAAGTTGAGAGGTTTTCTAGAATCTTCGTAAAGGAAGTTGAAGAGGCTTTCCCATATTTTAGTTTAGCATTGCACGTGTTTCTTCTTGTCTCATCCAGTTTCTTACTTATTATTATCTTCTCCCTTAATGGATATGGTTAACCCTCACCATAGTGGCCTTAATATGAGAATGGGGGTGCTCATTAACCCTCCCTTAGCCATAAGAGTGGTGGGTAGTATCAACTGGGACACTTGTGCGTTGGGTGTGTTTCTGGGTGATGCATCATTTCCCCCCACCTTTGATGATTATGCAGGATTTTGTGGACAACGAGTGGAAGTCTTTGGGAAGAATCTCAGTTCTTCATCTTTTATTGCGAGAAATAAGAAGATCTGGAGGTTATTCAAGAGTAGCATACCACGCACGATCACAGATCAATTGTTCCATAATATCTTAATTTCAACATTGCTAGAATTTGAGTGAGAGTCACGGATTTGCCTCTAGGACTACTTGATCTAGATCATACGTTCTTAGCCCTAAAACATGTCGGGCATATTGACTTGTTGGACTATGATGGGGTGAATCTTCCTACAAAGCCAAGGAAAGAGTTGTATGATTTAGGGAAAGAGTTTTATAATGTAGGACAATGCTATCTAAGCTCCTCTAATGATAGGCCAAACCAAGACAAGACAAGATTAGGTGTAACGAGGTTAGGCTTGGTTTGCACTTGGCAGGAGGGAGATGCCAAGGGAGGTGGTGTCCTTGAACCTAGACCTTAGGAGGGAGCAACTAGGGTGTGTGATAATTATCATAGTAGAGGAAAGAAGAGAGATGAGGCAAAGTTAGAGAGCTCACATTATGGGCAAGGCTCAAAGGATGGATGGCCTTTATTCGATGGGAGCCGACTCCCTAAGCCTTGGTATTTTCAAGAAGGGGGTTATGGAAGCACTAACGCCTCTAAGGGACTTGAGCCAAGGAGCAATATTCCACCTTTCACAAAGGGTCAAAGTACGAAAATGAGTTTCAAGGATGTTGACAAAAGGATAAGAAGTGAAAGCAATGGAGTTTTGATTATTAAACCCAAACTTTCTCAAAGGCGTAGGACTCAAAGGGGTCAGGGGAAGGCTTGGCTGGTGATAGTGGGAGAAGGGCAGGCATGACTAAGTCTACACCATGTTTCATAGGGGCTGGAGTGGCTTATGGAAGAGGGCAGTAAGTTGATGGATCGAGAAGTTTAGCGAGCAAGAGAAGAAGTGCTAGCGATCCGATTATCATGCTTGTAAAGAAGCGGTGTAGGGACAAGAGCTCGAGCTTTGAATCAAATATTTATGTCACCTCTTATAAAGGGAGTGGGGTGGCTAGCTCTTCACATCCCCCACCTCCATCATGAGAATCATCTCATGAAATTAGTGGGGCCTAAACAGCGATAACAACCTATAAATTCCTACATTAAGTGGCTAGCTACTACAAAAAAAACCTTATGTTCCTTTTCTTGTGAGAAACTAAATGCTCTTTTTTAAAGTCTTTTTTTGTCTAGGCTTAGCTCTTCCCATACTTTTGGAGCTGACGCTATGGGAAGGTCTAATTTTGTTTTGCTAGATATCCAACATAATTAATTGTGTTTATAAGTCTAAAAATATCATTGCTTGTAATATAGTGGATGTAACGTCAATGGAAGAGAATGTGCTTTTTTCTTATGGGGCGCCAATTGTTTTTGAACTGAGATCGGCAATCTACTCCAAATTTATATAAAGGCCTTAGTTATAGGAGATTCGAACCAGGTCGAGTTCTCTACTGATAAGATTGGTGGCTCTTCTGAAATTAGGGGTTGGTTGGATTTCTTTGAATGGTGGATGAATGAAAATCTTCAAGAGGTCCCGTTCTCCTGCCCTCATTTCACATGGACAAATGGGTAGGCTAGGGATAACTTGATCATAGAACGGATGGATAGAGCTTACCTGACAAATGATTGGACTTAAGTCAAATAGGGTTTTTGTATTGGAAGCAACGAGTTAAGGCAAATTGGGTTGTCTTACGGGATGTAGCATAAAAGCTTATGTACACACAAATAAGGGAGCGCCAAAGTAGTAATGAAATTCACTCAATTAAGGACGCCAACAAAGTGTGGCACGTTAGCAAGATCAGGTTATGGACGTCATCTTACACTCACTTTACCGGATCTATAAGGGGAGGAAAATGAAAAGTACATGAAGAACATTAACGATATTGTCCGGGAGCTCCATATCCCCCAATTCTTGTCTTTAGAAAAGGAAGACATAGAGAAGGAGCTAAGCCTGGGGGAAATCAAGAATGTTTTGTTTGCCATGGAAAACAACAAATCCCTTGGTCGGACAAAATTACTCTGGAATTTTATAAGAAATATTGGGACATTGTCGGAAAATCCTTAGTGAGTGGGATCCAAAGTTTTTTTCTAGACACTCTTTCTTCTCAAATAATGGAACAAAACCATTATTTTTGTGATCCCAAAGGTGGATTCCTCGGAGCTGAGACCAATAAGCTTGTGGAACATTGTGTACAAGTGCTTAGCAAAGTATATGGTCAATAGAATTGAAGGTATTATCCCTAAAATAATTTCTAATATACAACATGCTTTCATTCTAGGAAGATAAAAGTCAGATAATATTTTTTATTAGCCATGAACTGCTTCACACAATCAACAAGACAAGGAAGGAAAGGTCTTTGATGGCTATCGAAATTGACATGAGCAAAGCTTATGAGAGAGTAAACTGGATCTTCTTGTTAAAAGTCCTACAAGGGTATGGCTTTCCTGAGTCATGGATCCTGTAAGTTTTTTATTGCATCTCCAATGTTTTGTACAAAGTTATTGTCAATGGGAAAATATCAACCCCATTTTGGCTTGGTTTAGGGCTACGATAGGGAGACCCCCTATCACCATATCTCTTTCTTTTTTGTATAGATATTTTCTCAAGAATGATTCAACTAAGTCAAGATTTGAAACTTTTCCATGGCATTCGAGTTTCGTGTAGGGCTCTTCCCATTGTCCATCTCTTCTTTGTAGATGATGCCATTTTATTATTCAGAGCAATCTATTCCTCGGTAAAAGGAACTACAACAGGTCATGGACCGATTTTGCAAGATCTTAGGGCAAGAACTAAATCTTGCAAAATCTTTCTTAAAATTCAGTCCCAATATGCCTTTGAATGAAAAGTTGAGAGTTTTGGATTCCTTGAGGATGGGGGAGGTGGAGAAACTGGAAAATCACTTGGGTGTTCCAATTGATATTACAGGGCAAAAGAGATAGCTTTTCCAACATTTTGTTCACCGCATTGCAAAGAAAATTCTTGCTTGGAGCATTATTCCTATCTTGCAATGGACTAAACAAATACTTATAAATATATAGTGCTTGTTTCCATGGCTTCCCAAGTCCTGAGCTGCCTCCCTATCCCGAGTAGTACACTGTCTAGGATAATGCTTTAATCGCCCGCTTCTTCTAGGAGAATACAACATCTAACCAATCAACGATAGTTACCTAGGTAAGACAATCAATATTACATCTTCTAAATGGGTTAGGCGGTTTAGAAATGAGAGAATTGAGTACTCTCAACCAAGCTCTTTTAATGAAGCGGCTATGAAGGATACACCTAAGTTCATAGCTCATGGTCTCAAAGATATACAGTGCCAAATGACCTTTCTCCCAGACGTTAGGGAAGAGAGTCGAAAAGACACTCAAGGTTCTCTCCTTAATTAGGAATGACAGGGATTCGAAAAGTCGAGAACTATTTCTTAAGGGGTGTGCTTGGAAAATAGGCACTGCAGCGAAAGTGAAGGCAACAGGAGCTAAATGGGTGGATGGAAGAAGTCTTGTAGCACAAAGCAATACCAACATCCAAGAGGTAGCTAGCTGGTTAGTTAAGGACTTCTTACAAATTGAAGGTTTTGGTTAGGATAATGCCAAGATTCGAGCAAGTTTTGAGACTGAAGATGCCATGACTATTCTCTCCATGGAGACCCCTAATAAGGTGATAAAAAATTTCCTATATTGGGATTTAAGGTTGTTAGGAAAATATTAAGTCAAAATAGGGTACATCTTTATACAACAGCAACAAAAGGAGTACTAGGGACACCCATCCCCATTTTTTAAACTCTTGTGAAGCCTCACATTGCTCCCAAAATGGAAGCTTTTCTGTTGAAGGATCGGTACAATGGGTTTCCCACAAAGGATAATTTAATAAATCATGGCATGAAGGTGGGACATGAGTGTTCACTATGGGGAACTCCCACATTTTCGGAAAGAGCAATAAGTCTAGGGCAATAAACGATGCTCAATTTGGACAGGCCTCCCTTCAAGATTGGGTCCATGATCATATCCTTCTCTACTACAGCCAGGATATTACAAGTTTGGAAGGACTCATTAACTACATCACAGGGCTCTGGAGCATATGAAAGGTAAGAAACAACGTTGTTTTCAATTCAAGTGTTGATAATTACAGGACACAGTTAAAGGATGCCATGAAGCAACAACATCAATTTACTTAGGGGACTTCAACAGTAAGTAGGACTCATAAATCTCGGCCGATCAACCCCAGCACCCTCTAGGATTCTATTATGCCTCATTGGCCAGTAGGACAACAACTTCAAATCAAGTTTGACACATTTTGGTGCAAAAAGTCAAATAAAGCAGGGGTGGGCTAGTGCTTGTGTTTTCCTACTCATGGACTATAGCATTGGCACCTCCACCTTTTCATGCTAAAGCATTAGCTTGTGTTCAAGCCATGGAATGGGCAACTGCACGAAATATTGAGCGCATCCAATTGCTCTCATATTCCATGAATCTTGGCAGCATTGTGCAATAGGGCATCAAGTAGCAGATGGATACTTGGCACACCTTGGACCACATTTTTCGATTAGGGAGATAATTCAGGACTTAGAACCAACACTAAGGTCTCAAGAGAACAAGTTCATAGGGCACATAAAAAAGGAAATATGAGTAGACAAATCTTTTACCTATCCTACAGTAGCTTCTAGATCGATATTATTGTTTGTCTTTCTAATTTGTCTATCTTGTATTTATCGGAATGTCAAAAAGAAAAAAAAAAGAATTGAGATGGTTATGAAGGAAGGAATAGTCTTCTAAGGTGTGTGCAAGGACTAAGAGTGTGGTGTGCATAAGTGCAATTTTTCAAATGTAATGGGAGAGTATACATAGACATTATGATTGAGAGTGAAATGCAAAAATGTTGAATGACAACGTCAAATGTGTACTCATCTAATTTGTATACGATCGATAATGCTTTTTAGAATTACAGTGGTAGACTACATACTTGTTTGATTAGGTCATATCACTTATATCACTCACACAATCGCATGTATTCGAAGGGAATTTAAAGAGACAATTGGGCTTAGTTTTGAATTTTAAATAATTAGTTTGTTCTTTTATTGAAAGTGTATAGACTTCGTTGGTTTGATAAAATGCAAAAGTTATGTTGGTGCAATGATAATCTGCAATAGTGACTACGGTGAATAAGTGAGTAATGAGTTGTATCAAAAAACAAATTTCAAATATAGTTTTATTTGTAATATATAATGTTTATTTATTTATTTTTGTTATTTTATAGATTTCCATGAGATTCCAAAAAAGAAAACTCAAAGTTTTTTTTTACACGAAATTACATTTAAAAAAAAAAAATACTCTACAACGAAACAACAAATTTTAAATTTAAAAAAGAAATATGCATACATAGCTAAAATGAATTATCTCAAGAATATCTAGGAGATTTTATGGGTGAAAGAAGGCCTCAAATTCTGTTTGTGGGATGAAAACTTTGATTACATCATATTTGTTTTGTATCCCAATTCAAAATTTGGGGTTTTCTTGTGAGTTGACACATGTATTGGGTCGGGTTAGGAAAAAGATGAATCACATGAAAAGGTCGGGCTGTACCGGGTCGGGCCAAAGAAGACACGAGTCAGGCCGATCCGGTTCAAGTAGAATATAATTTTATCTATAAAAGCTGATAGTTTGCCTATATCAGCTTCAATATTTGACAATGAAATATTTACAAACAAGTAGGAAGCATTCATTATATAATATATTTAAAAACCTTTAAATCTATTTACTCATTATTAATCAGTAAATACTTAATAAACATAACCATTTAAAAGATCGACCTAATTAAGCCCGTATCTACTTATGAGTAGGATTAGAGGATGAGGAGAAATCTGTTTTTGTGTTGGGGATCTACTGATATGAGTAAAAAGACTTCCTGTGAGTAGGATTTGGTGTGTCTGACGAAGGCAGAAGGAGATTTTGGGTTCTTGACTTTGGACTGATGGTGTAAAAAAAGAGTTGCACTTATGGGATAATGGCTCTGGTGTTTTCCTTGTGGGTATGAGTCCTATGAGGCTATGAACTTGAGGTAGCAAATATAGGTTGCACCAAACTGGAAGGGATGCACTGTGGGTGATTAGATTGACACATGGTCGTGCCTAAAAGTTTGTTTTCTCTGGTGTTAATTTTTTCTTCCAGTTTATGTTGCACGGACTCACGTATAACCATTTTCTGTATCCGATATACGTATTCGGATTCGTATTAGTGCAACATTTCATTAGTAATTAAATGATTTTGTCATTTTTCATACTCGTACCCGTATCAATATCCAGATTTGTATCGATGCAACATAGGTTCAAGATAGGCTTTTTACGGACTTTGGAAAGATGTTCGAAGAGAGAGAAGCCTTTTTGTGCTCGATTTTGCAATTATATCAATTGTCTAGGTACACATTGTCCCTGTGACTGGTTTTAATAGTGAATATCGTGTTTTGTTGTTTCGGAGACTACCATTTAATAGGGAGTTGAAGACTTAAAGGGCTCACTTGTTTACAAGAGTTATCAGTTGATGCTTTGGAGTTTTTTCAGTGTTAGGTGCTTAGGAGTTTTTTCAGTTGCTTGAATAGACCCCTTCAGTTTCATGCTTTCCACTAGGAAACATTATTTGAAAAGTGAGGGATCCTCTGAAGGTGGGGAGCTTTGGTAGTTTGGGGTGGACTTTGGCTGTTTTTACTTTGGTGGAGGTTGTTTGGCTTGCATATGGAATCATGGGTTTGCCCTTTAGAAAGGGTCTTGGTTTGGGTTCTGTAAATAACGTGTGAACCAATATATATATTTATATACAAAGTTTACTCTAGAGTTTTGAGATTAGTAAACTACGGAAAAGATAGGCATAACTAATCATAAACAATTCTATCAATATTCCCAAATATCTAAATATATCCCGCAATAGCTTCAGATTTGTTTTAGGGGTTCATGGCACAATGCTTTTATGGAAATTATATGTTTCTTTGTCTTCTGATATGTTTTAAATGGCATGTCACTTATTTGGTGTATTCTTTATTTGGTTGAACTCTTTTCCTGAATTGTGGTTCAAATCATTTTCTTATGAAAAAAGAATCGGGAAGTACAATATAGCATCCAAGTAAAGAGACAGGAGTGGTGTAGTTTGCCCTGAACTGTGCCCCCTTCACTCTTTGCCGAGATTAATGATAAAAATCTTAAAGTCGGATATAGCATGAGCAAGCGTATGATTGATGCACCAATGACCTTTCCAATAATGGAGGAGATTATTAATAACGTAGAGGTCCCTTCAATAGTACAAAGTATGACTTTTTATACCAAGAAATGTAGCAAGTTTGATGCTTTCTTTTGAGAACATAAGAATATCAACTAGATCAGCAGTTTTTGACTAGTGCAAATCTAGGAGAACCAAGATAATCTCTTTTAATTTCATGAATCATATAGCTGTGTTTTCTTGAATAATTCTGGTTCCCTGGAGTTATTGAAGTCCAGTTATAGATAGTCATCGGGCAGTGGCCAGTGGGAGATGTGAACAACTATAGGGTAGTTCACACATAACGTGGGGCCAGTGGGGGGTTTTTGACTCAAAGAACTGGATTAGATTTCCCATATCTTCAGATGATTTTTGAACGTATAATTTTTTAAAATTTTATTCCGGAAACTAATTTAAGAATTATGATTTTTTTTAAAATTTTTTTGACCATTCTAGTTACTGGCTTTCAATTAAGTGAAGTAAACAAACCTAAATAAAGCTTATTTTTTAAAATTATTTTAATCAGAGCTTATTTCTTGAATTAGTTTTCGAAATAGACTTAAAAAAATTATTCTTTTATTCTAGTATGTATTAGCCTGCTGAAAGAGTAAATTTATTGTATAAGGCTGTAATGACTAGATGAATTCATGCAGATGAGTGTTGAATTCCTCTCTGAAAATGGTAGATTTCTCGCCAATTTCATCCATCCATGCATGTTGGAATGCAAAAGCCAGCCTGACCATCTGTTGTTGACATTTTTGAAGATCATCCTTCTTGTCGCTGGTTATCCGTCCGAGACCCAAACTTTGAAGTTAAAGCTCAGATGTTACAGCAAAAGGGTCATTCCTACTGCTTGCTTGAAGATAACAATGGAACAAAGAGCAGAATTTCTCCCAGCAGCTGGTATTCCCGAAGTATATGATGCTTTTGTACATCTCGAGTCCAAGCTACCATTCTTTACACGATTCCTATGGTACAGGAGAAGAACTACATTTGTTTGGGTCAGTATGATGATATTTGCAGTAGAGTTGCTGTTCACTCTTGTATGCTGTAGACCTGTATTATTCCCCAGAGACAGAACTCAGAGTAATATTAGTAGAAGAAACCGCCCTTTAACAAGTCATCCTGTTCAAGATATTAGTCTAACTACCGTCGATTGATTGATACAATTTTGTTTTTTCAAAAGTTCGATGTTGTAAAATGTAAGAGCAGTGGATTACTTGTATTGTAAAAGTTCCTTTTGTACAGAATGAGAACTAACACATTGGGCTTTGATTCCTGCTGTTCTGTTTGCTTTTTGATGTCTAAAATAGTGCATGATTGAGTGAATTCACATGATAGAAGTTGAGAAGATGGTGAGATTTTATTATCTATGGTGCAATAAAGTATTAGAAATTTCTAATTTATACCTGATATAAATATATTAGGTAGAATATTTATAATTTCTATAACAGCCGACTGAATTGCCATATGACGAGTCAGTATGTCAGAAAGACAGAAACTGATACTCCCTGTGTTTCTTGAAATATGACTAATGCCTACTTCACATCAAAGTAATATTCATAAAAATTATGGATGATTTGCTAATCTTATTTGAGGTCATTCTTATTTGCTATGCTAATCTTATTGGAAGCCATAATCTATTTTTCTTGAAACGTAGCTGGAAATTTATGCTCATATTTTCAAGGTTGATGGCAATGGAGTTGTCTTGTTTGAGGTCAAAATTATACGGCTATTACTGCGCTGACGAAAAATTTCATATCATCTGATATCTGAATAGATGACTTACCCCACAGCATGTGGGATTGAATACATTGACTTTAAGGCATAGCAAATATGGGAATTTTCATAGAGAAAATTAATATCTTTGATTTGGGTGTGCAAGGGAGTGGACATAAACGACGTGATGTAATGCAATTGCTTGGACGTCATTGTGAATATGAGCATATATAAACCACTGCAATGCTAGTTATGGTAAACCCAAGTGAAGTAGAGTTGTGTCTTTTGGCTTAAATCAGTACGTAAAATCACTATTATTCATGGTGTATCCGTCTCTAGGAGTCTAAGTGTCGTAGAGCTGTATCGTCGAAATTTGGCCAAAACTATTCGATTTCAGAGTCGTGTCCTAGCTTAACCAACGAACACACAATACATAACTCGCCTCATAGAAAGGATAGAAAATGTCTAGTGCTCTACAAATGTTAGAGGAAGGACTGAACGAGTCATCTTACATGCGTCTCTTCTCGTTCTCTTTCCCTTCCCTCTTGTTCTTTTTCTTCCTTTACAAATGTTTCTTTAACAACTCTCCGAAATTCCAAAGCTTACCCCCATCTCCACCAAAACTGCCAATTTTCGGACATCTCCACAAGTTAGGCATGCTCCCTCATCGCACTCTCAAATCCTGGTCTGAGAGATATGGTGAACTTATGTTGATATACTTGGGCAACAGGCCTACGCTTGTAGTCTCATCTGCAAAGGTAGCGAAAGAGATCATGAAAACACATGATGCCGTAATCTCCAACAGAGGTAACTTCAGCATTAATAATAAGCTTTTTTACAATAGAAGGGATGTTGCTGCTGGCCCTTATGGAGAATTTTGGAGGCAGATGAAAAGTGTATTTATGCTTCATCTATTGAGCAATAGAAGAGTTCGGTCATTTAGGGCTGTAAGGGAGGAAGAAACCTCTCTACTGATGGAAAAGATTAAGCAAAATGCTTCATTAGCTGTGAATTTGAGCACAATGTTTATGGTGTTGACAAATGATGTGGTATGCAGGGTTGCTTTTGGGAGAAAATACAGTGAAAAACATCAAGGTGGTGTTGATATTAAGGTGGTCATAAAGGAGTTTGTGGAACTGATTGGAACTTTTAACATTGGGGACTTTATCCCATTGTTGGCTTGGGTAAACAGATTCAACGGTCTGAATGCAAAGTTGGATAAAGTCGCGAAAAGCTTTGATTTGCTACTGGAAGAGATACTTACAGATCACTCTGAACGACTGAATCAGACAAGAAATGGAGATAGTAAGGATGAGAATGAGGCTAAGGATTTTGTAGACGTATTGCTTAAACTTCAGGAGGAAAATTCAACTGGTTTTCCTCTTGAAAGGGAGAGTATTAAAGCTTTAATAGTGGTATGTTTTATGCTCCTCTTCTCACAGTTATTACTCGTGTTTTCTCCACAGGTCAAGGAAGCCAATGATATGCTTCTTGATCAATTCCCCTTTACTTTCACTACCGGAAGTTTTTGATTCTTAACATAGTATATATTATGTATGAGTTATCGACGTTCCTTCTGATAATTTTATCCACATTTCGTGCAGGATGTCTTTGCAGCAGGAACAGATACGACTTACACGGTGGTAGAATGGGCAATGACGGAGCTGCTAAGACATCCTAGAGTAATGGAAGAACTGCAAAGAGAGGTAAGAGGAATTGGTGGAAACAAAGATTGCATAACAGAAGATGATTTGCCAAAAATGAAGTACTTGAAAGCGGTGATCAATGAAACTCTCCGAATGTATCCACCAAATCCATTACTGGTGCCTCGAGAATCAACTCAAGACGTAAAGATAAATGGTTATGACATTGCTAGTGGAACTCTTGTTTTCATTAATGCTTGGGCAGTGCAGAGAGACCCTGCTGCATGGTCAGAACCTGAGAAGTTCCGTCCTGAAAGGTTTATGGATTCTTTGATAGACTTAAAACGACAGAACTTTGAATTGATTCCATTCGGAGGTGGCAGAAGGATTTGTCCAGGAGTATCATTTTCAGCGGCTATTAATGAACTGGTGCTAGCGAACCTTGTGCACAAATTCGATTGGGCGTTGCCTGCAGGAATCGAAGCCGAAACAATGGACATGTCTGAATGCCCTGGTCTCACTATACACAGGACTAGTCCTCTTCTTGCTATTCCTACTCCACATGCCTTGCTTGAAGGGATAAGGAGTTCTTCGGACTAGTTGACAACTTGTGAGTCTTCAGTCGACCTACTCGATTACAACTCTACAATTATAGCTGCTTTCCAATCACCAACAATAATGTTTTATATTATAGTAGTCTGAAGGTGTAATAACAAATTAACAAGCTTTACTGCAAGAGGTGTCAACTTGAGAAATTGGATTTCAAATCAATAAATCATAATATTTCTAAGTTTTAGTATATCGAGAACATCCTAATTTATACGTAATTTAAATTTGACAACTTATATCACAAAATAAAAGAACAAAAAAAGAAAAAATACTTTATTGAGATATTAGATAGGTGGTATTTTTCATGCGTTATTATCTCAAATATAGAAATAATAATCTCAAGTATAGAAATAATAAAATATCAAGTTTAAAAATAATATTCTAAGGTATAGAAATAACCATATCAAGTATAAAATTAACGATCAAAGGTATAGAAATCTTCTTTGCTCCATTTCTACGTTTCACAGATTACATAGATGGCAAATTTATAGTCTATGATTTTAAGATGCACTTATCTTGTCAATAACATGGATACCAATTACTACCTCCATTCCTAATTTTTTTGCCCTATTTGACTTTTTACAGTTTCTAATACATGACTTAAAACGTTTTCATCTCCAAATTTTATAAGACAAAAATATATTAAAACTTGATATTTTAAAAATATACATTAAGATGCATCCAACCAAAATTCCACTTGAATATATTATTTCTTGTAACATGATGAGAATTTATGATCATACTTTTTAAATTTTAACTTTATAAATTAAATAAAAAAAAGCAAATATAAAGAGACTTAGGAATTACTTGGTTGGCCAAGAAAAGGATTTTTTTTTTTGTTTATAAGCTTTTTTTTTAAAAAAAAAATTGAAAAATAAGCCATGTTTGAAAGTAATTTAAAAAATAAGTTAATTTTTCTTTGGAGTGAAAACGTTGCCCGATGCAACGTTTTAGCATAAGCAAAATCGTTGCCACATGCAACATTTTAGCATAAGCAAAATCGTTGCCACATGCAACATTTTGCATGAAGCTGGAAATATGAGGGTGAAATTGGGGCAGAGATTCGGTCTTTGGTTTAACTAAAAACGTTGCCCGAGACAACGTTTTTTTAAAAAATTTATTGCCTCAGACAATGTTTTTCACTGACCGAAAACGTTGCCTCGGGCAATGTATTTCACTGACCTGATTCTCTGCCAAGATTCCTAAAATATTCTAAATAAAAACGTTGTCCCAGGCAACGTTTTTAATAGACATCAGGCAACGTTTTTCTCTGCCCCAATTTCAACCTTATATTTCCAGATTCATGCAAAACGTTGCCTGTGGCAATGATTTTGCTTATGCTAAAACGAGGCAACGTTTTCACTTTGAAGCTAAATTAGCTTAATTTTGAAATTACTTTATAAGGTAGCTTATTTTTCAAATATTAAAAAAAAAGTTATAAATAAAAAAAAATTCCAAGAAAAGAGGGAACCACAAATCCTCGACAAGCATTTTAGAATTTTGGACGTTAGTAGTTAAGATTTGTGAGGATCCACCAGTGCAAGTAGAATAACGGGTCATCCGTAAGTTAGTTATTGACGTGTACTGATGACTTTATACACAAACTAAGTACTCTGTAAGACCGTAAGTATTACGGCGCATTCTACTAAGGAACTCTGAATTTATTGGAAAATAAAACTTTTCTCCTCTTAATATAGCAACACTGATGTGGTGTACTTGGGGAATTATGAATATTTTGACCAAAAGAAAGAAGAAAATAACTCTGCTTTTAAAATGATTTTATTTTTACTCCATATAGCAAAATAAATTCAAAAAATGTGGTACTCAGCATATATGCTCAATTTTCTTGGTTTTAAGAGCCAATGAAGGCATTAATGTGAGCATGGAGATGTGATATTTTTTTGGAAGAGGTAGCCTTTGTTGATAATATTGATATCATAATTTGAGATTTATTAGAAACTAATTCATAGTTGACTCAATTTGCCAAATGTTTGCATTTAGAGCTAAGCTTGGATGGTTGAAGTTATCTATTATTTAGAGAACTAAATACTCTTTTTTAGGTTTTTGGGATTTTACTTTAGAAGTTAAGGTCTTGGAGTTTACATTTAATCGATGTTTCTTTTATTCATTAATCTCTAAGTCTTTCTTTGAGTTATGTGAGACCCTTGGCTCAGTGACTCTTCTCGATCTTTTATGACCATTTGTTGTTCAACACCAATATTCTTAGTGTTTGTTTGATTGACATATGAATACATGAAAAGTTATTGTTTGGTTGAAATATATATATATATATATATATATATATATATATATATATATATATATATATATATATATAAGAAGTGGAAGTTCCTATGAAATGCTACTTTCCCATATAATGAAGAAAGTTGCTTACCTAGATCCTCCTAAATAAGTGAAACTTCCCACAGGAAGTAGAAATTCATATGTTTAACTTAGTAAAATTTGGTAGTACGTTCTTAGGAACTATAAGACTTGATCAATAATGACCCGGTCAACTGGCTCAACCCAACCCGACCCGAAAAAATACAGGTTTGGGCACTAAAAACCAACTCAAAATTAGGGTTTGGAAAAGTTAACTTTGGTCAGAAATTTTTTTGGATGGGTTTGGATAATAATGCATAGCCCGAAGCTCGGCCCGATAAGCCCGATTAGCAAAATAAATACAAAATCTTAGAATCGAGGGGAACATCTAAATAATAAGTAGTCATCTAGTTATTATTTGTCATGACTTAGACATCAGTTTTTAAGGAAATATTGTGATAAGGGAGCAATTGCGTATTTAGTGACTTGAAATCAGGGCAATGTGTTGTCCCCACATACTGAAATTAGGACGTCGCCAAACACAAAAAAGCGGTTCCACTATTCTTGGAGCTGTTGAACTTCTTGTAATTGCCCTACTGTTAGTCAAAATGCGAAAAACCTTTGCAATAGTTGAGCAAAGAGAGCTAGGGGCAGCATGGAGAATTTTTAGGCAATTATCAACAATCCCACCATTGTCCATATCTAGCTTGTGATGAGTTATGTCCTTCCCCAACTTAATCAAAGCACATGTGCTGGCCTTAGTGAGCCGATAATTAGAAGGCTAGAAGCAAAAACCAATGAAACAAGGAGATCAACAATATCAAATGCTTATGCATCCTCCACCTCTTGTTTATCATCCAATAATTTGTTTAAAGCACAACATCTAAAACATAATTACATTCCTAAAACATACTTAATAGAAAAAATCTAAATAAGGCCCGCAAAGCCTAAAAAGTCCAATTTATGGGATATGGACAAAAACTTTAGGCCCGAATATAGCCTCAACCTGAACCTGACTCAAAAAATGGGTAGAAAACCAACTTTTTGGCTTGACCCAAACCCTCCCCACCCCCGCGCAATTTGATCACCTCTAGGAACTATCATTGCATTGGCGTTGTTATTTCTTGAAAATTTATTTTTTCCACATTCAACCAAACAAACACATAATCACTATGAATTTCCTTTTCAAATTTAAAATATTCTTCTGAATTCTGAATTTAAGCATTGTTCGATATGAACAAAATTCATCATAAATTAGTGGCTTAAAAAGGATTTGGAAGAATATGATGCATGAAAAAATCGAAGACGGTTGGCTTGTATGATTTTTTTAATCAGTCTTAGAAGAGTGCTCATGATTTGGAATTTTTTTAGCTTTTTTTAAAAGTAATGGAAATTTAGGTTCCGTGACAAAACATTTAAAAAACATAAGCTTATTTTGGTTTATAACAAAATTGATGTTTAGTGCAGCGATTTTATTACTTTAGTTAAGGTAAAATTGCTGCATTGGACAACTATTTTGTGTAAGTTGAATTTTGTTGTCCTAGAGAAAAGCAAATTATTTTTACTAAAGAAAATTCGCTGCCCCATTCTAGCGATTTTCATTGGGCTAGATTTGAGCTGCGATTTTAGTTGCCCGGGTTATTTTTTCTTTTCCCTTTCTCTTTTTTCCTTCTCCTTTCTTCCTCCCTCCTTATGTCGTTGTTCATTAAAAAACCCATCTTCATTTTCTGGCAAAATTTCGAACAAAAACTGGCAAGTTAAGTGTGCATTTACTGCATAAACTCTTTTAAGGTAAATTTTCGTGCTTTACTATGATTTTTTTCTTGATTAAGATGTTGACATTTGATGGGTTTATTTTCGTTTTGAAGCATTGTAATGGAATTCTTTCCTCCCAATCAAATAATTCAAAATAAGAGACTCGGAACTTGAAGTTGTTGTCCAATTTGCATAATTTGAGGTAATTCTTATGTTGTTGTATGCGTTGGTCGTTTATGGGTTTAATTGGTGATGAGGGTGTTTTTGTTGTTGAAATTTTTGTTGTTGGTGTTAGTGTTGTTGTTGTTGTTATAGTCAAAATCGTTGTAATTGCTATCAAAATTATTGTTGTTGTATCTTGTCGTGTTCTTATTGTCATTATTGTATGTTGTTATTGTTATTGTTGTTGTATGTCGTAGTTATTTTTCTTGCTTTCATTATTGTATGTTGTTGTTGTGGTGTTAGTGTTGTGATTGTTGTTGTATGTTGTTGTTGTTGGTGGTGGTGTTAGTGTTGTTATTGTTGTTGTATGCTAGTTGAGTATAGTTTTAGGGCAATGGTTAAGTTTATAACTAGATTAATAGCTTAAAATACACTGCAAAAGATATAGAGATGGGATGAGTTTAAGAGATGATAGATTGGTGAAACTCACAAAAGAATATGGTAGTTATTTTTGTCATATGTAGTTATTGTTGTATGGTGTTGTTGTATGTTGAATATTTTTACACTTATTTTTTTTATGAAGAAGAGTAGGAGAATGAAAATATCATATAGATTAGGAAATATCTATCTCATCGAATTATTGAATATCATTGAACAGTTTGTTGTATTATAGGCATTATGAATCCATCATTGTATCCCTTGTTATATCGATGGGGTGGAGTTTTGGTTAAAAAAGATAGTATGGTTAGATATGAAGGTGGACAATTAAGGCCTATTTTGGCAAGTGTTGATAATGGTTTTTGTTAGACTATTGCTATAAATTTTAAGTTGTGTGGGTTTGATATAAGTATAGTGGAATTATAGTTAAGAATGAAATACCCCACTAGTATGTTGATGTGCTCGTTTTAGAGCACGTTTACTACCCCGTTTTGGTGTTAAGTCTCGCGCTTTTAGATTGATTTTATACATATTATACTTGATTTCACCTTGATCTTGTCTTTGAGTTGTTTTAAGGTCATTTCAGGTGTTTTTGATGATTTCGAGGTGAAATGCGACATATTCGAGGCTTTAACACTCTTAGACACGCGTATCGTAGCTTGGGCACACATTTCAAGTCACTCATGAAGATCTCAATAAGTTCAGAAAACATTAAGTCACTTGAAGAAGCTGAAAAGAGGAATGTAGATTCAGATTCGACCGAATATGACAGCCATTCGGTCGAATGGCAGTCAAGTAGAGAGCCTATGTTCCATTGTCACTAGGAAGGCCGAATGACACTCATTCGGGCGAATCATCATCCATTCGGCCGAATGGATGTCTCCATTCGAGCGAATCGTGCACAGAGAGGAATTCAACAAAGCTGCTGAAATGGGCGAATGGGAAGGATTCGGGCGAATGATGTTGCATTCGGCCGAATGGGTCTTGCATTCGGTCGACTAGAGGTGTTTTCTCCGAAAATTTTACTTCTTATTTAGGCCAGCCAAAAGACATTTTAGGGTTTCGGGATTTCTTTTATTGATTGTTATGAATACCCCTCTTTCTGAAGAGAGGGGGAACCCTAGTTTTTATTAGTTTTATTAGCTTTAGCTTTGTTTAGCCTCTAAAATTCTCTTAGTTCTAGTTTTTCATTTTTTGTTTTCTTAACACGTGTACTCCAAGTTTTCGGTTTTATTGATTGGATTCTGATCATGGATATTGCATTGAAGCTTTATTGTAAGTATCAATCTTTTCTTTACTTTTGAATTCATTCGTTTTCTTTTAGTCAATGTTTAGCCTAATGTTTATCGTTTATCTAGAATAGTTTTTGATTTATATTTTCTTTCGCTAATTTCTTTTCATGATTGTTGCGTTTGTTTTATTGAATATCGTCATGTCGTATATCTTGAATATGTGTGAGTAATTCTCTTAGGGGTTTGATAAGTGAAACCCTAGGAAAAGCTATGTTCTTCATTGTTTAAGGTTATAGGGATGATGACAATAAGTGGCTTTCGAAACCTAATGCGAATCTTGTCCTGCAACTCCTTTGGAGACATAGGGCGATTATAGGTTGTTCGATGTGATTTGTGGAATCACCAACTTCCTCTCGCATACTTGGGTGTCCATGCTAGTTATTGTTTGATTTTCTCTAACCTATCATGTTCTATTTTGAAAGCATCATTCCTAGGATGAATCTAATCTCATCCCCGTTTTTTCTCTATTTGATTTTCCTCTTAATTCATCGTGATCTATATTTTCGTTATTAGTTTTAGTTATTTTCAAATCCAAAAAGTTTAATTGTGTTAAGAATTGAGTGTCTTGATATCCTTTATCCTCGTGGTTCGACCCCTTACCCCACTATACTCGTATAGTTCGTAGGTTTTTATAAATATTGTTTGGTTCAAGGCTTAGCATAAATGAATGTTAAAACTTTGCTATTAAAATGGCGTCGTTGCCGGGGACAAGGCGTTATATTTAGACTCTTTCTGTTCTTGATATAGCTTTATTCTATTTCGTTTCTGTTGCTGTTTATTTCTTTTGTTAGTATTCTACCTTTGAGTTTTCTATTTGCATGCCCCATAGCAACCGCATGTCAAACCAACCAATATTACCGTATAATCCTGAGATCCAACATTTAAGTAAACAACGCCCAACAAAACAAACCTCACCTTCTGTTCAAAACACACCCATATCCACAATGGCCGACGAACATCAGTTGTTTGGTCAGTTTGGGACTCCTGGCTCACAAGAGTTCCAAGGAGGTGTAGTACTTCTTATTGTTACTACATCATACCAAATACACCCCCAGTTCACAAGGATGGTTAAGGAAACCCCTTTTAGTGGTTTAAGAAATGAATGCCCTCTTCAACATCTCGAGGCATTCTCTGATATTTGTGGACTTATTCCTCCTTGCCCCAATAGCCCTAACTATTTGCGGATGCACCTATTTCACTTGAGTCTAGCAGGGGATGCCAAAGATTGGTATAAATGCTTAGAACCCAACTCAATTATTAATTGGGTTCAATTGAAAACCGCTTTTTTAGAGAGGTTCTATCTTATGGTTCGAACACAAGATTGGCTTAAGAAAATTGCATCCTTCATTCAAGAGGATGATGAGAACCTTAGTGCTAATTGGAGTTGATTTAAGAGAATGATTAGAGCATGCCCCCACCATGAGTACGGGGAAAACCATCTTAACACATTTTTCTACAATAGTCTTAATGACTCAACCAAGGCACTTCTAGACTCAACAGTAGGTGGCCAACTCTCTAAAATTCCATGCACCCAGGTAAAAGCCAAAATTGAGGAAGTTGCTAAGAATAGTGCCTGGGGAGGAACAAGGAGTTAGGGTTTACTAAGAGGGATGATTGACACAACTAACTTGGACACCATTAGTGCTAAAATAGAAGCAGTTATCGATAAGAAGCTGTCTAAGTTAAGCTTAGCCGGTAGTTCGAACACCCCTCTAGTGCATGAAAAGCACTTTGCATGTGTTATATGTAGAGGTACTAACCATGATACTTCCTATTGTGGTGGTTTGCACTCTAAGCATGTCGCTGCAGTTGATTATGGAGGTTATAACCCAGAGACACAGGTGATGAATTATGATGGTTATGGGTATAATCCTGATCATGTTGCAGCCCTTAACTATGGTGGACAAGGACAAGGAGCAGGGTATGGCAACAACCTTTCCCCAATCAACCATACAAACCTCCTTTCAATTCGAATCAAAACCAAGGAAACTTCC
This sequence comes from Dysphania ambrosioides, assembly GCA_026401315.1. Taxonomy (NCBI): domain Eukaryota; kingdom Viridiplantae; phylum Streptophyta; class Magnoliopsida; order Caryophyllales; family Amaranthaceae; genus Dysphania; species Dysphania ambrosioides. The sequence goes on from CM048667.1 coordinate 20,622,359, forward strand.
ACCCGGGATATAATGGAAATGCTCATAGTGGGTTCAACAACCAAGGTTTTCAAGGGAATCAATTGAGCGGAAATGCTCCAAGGCCAAACGTATATAGACCACCAGGGTTTAATCAAGGGCATAGAAATGGTTCAAATATGTCTTTCCCACCTAGTCAACCTCATCATGTAGTTTCTCAACCACAAAAAAGTCACACCTCAACCAGTGACCATATAGCCTCCCAAGTAACATATCTTGCTCAGTAAAACCAGAGTCTCACTCAAATAAATTAGACTCTCATCCAGCAGATGCAACAACTTAAAGCTTAGCAAAAGTTGTTTGAAACTCAACTCGCCCAAATGGCTAGTCCTCCTACACCCCCGCTATTCCCATCTCACCCTCAACCTAACCCCTCCACACAACCTCTACCTCAGCACCCAAACCCAAATCAACACACTGTAAAATCTATCCACCTGAGATTAGGGACTCAGTATGACAACCCTTCATATTTGGTTGATGAACCTTTGGTACGGGTGGGAGATGAGACGAGACTGGATGTAATGAAAAAGAAGAGGTACAAGGTTAGGGGTCGATAGTTGAAAATGAAAAAAGTGAGGAATATGAGGAAGAAAAGATAAGGAGTGAGAAGTTGGTGGAGAGTGAGGAAGAGAGGAAGAAGAGGATTGAGGAGAGAAAGAGGTTAGATCGCGTGTATGCACCCCCACTTCCTTTTCCCTATAGGAGAGTCGAGAAGCATCTTGATGAGAAGTTCAAGAATTTTCTAGAACACTTAAAAAAGATGGAGATAAAGATTCCATTCCTCGATGCAATGGCATAGATGCCAAAGTATGCTAATTTATTGAAGGACTTATTGTCCAATAAGAAAAAGCTTAAGGAAGAAGTAATCAGTCTCCCCCATCAAGTTAGCTCCATTTTACAGGGAAAATTCCTATAAAAGAGCGAGATCCCGGTCCATATAACCTCCCAGTAAAGTTGGGGAATCTTGATCCCAAAGGGGCACTCGCCGATCTAGGGGCTTTGATTAGTCTTATGCCTCTATCCATCGTCAAGAAGCTACCTTTAGGCTCAAACTTTCAAGGAAAATGATCCAACTGGAAGATAGGAGTATAAAAGTGCCGTGTGGAGAGCTTGATGATATACCTATCCAAGTGGGAGAACTAGTGGTCCCTTGCGATTTTGTAGTGATGGAAATGGAAGAGGACCCTTACACTCCACTTATCCTGGGAAGAGCCATTCTAAAAACACTCCAGGCAGTTATTAATTGCCATGATGACACCATAACAGTAGAAGTAGCCTCAGGGAAGGTAGTATTCAAAATTTCCCAACTTTTAAAGAAACCTATGGTAGAACAAGTTTGTCGCCTTGAAGTGGATGATAGGGGGAATGAGAATTGTCAAAGAGAGATAGAAGTTGGGTATTTAATGAGTGATGAGGATACCTATATAGAAGATGAACAGTTAGAAAGCCAATTCGATAGGGCCTAGGAATATAAGGGCGAAGAAGCAGAATCTGAGCAACTGTGTGAGGCTGAAGAAGGTACTATCTATAAGGGGGAGAGTCCTAAGCCTTCTTCCTAAGTAAGTTTGAAACCTCTAACTCCTAGCCTTAAATATTCCTATCTTGATGATGATGAGGGGAGTCCAGTTATGTGAATTTTGAGCTTAATGACACCTCATTGGAAAAATTACTTTTTTTATTAAGGAAATATCGAGGTGTCATTGGGTACTCACTTGGTGATTTAAAAGGGATTAGTCCAACGCTTGTGATGCACCGAATTCATCTTGATGATGAGCATTTCTCCTCAATTGAGCCACAAATAAGGCTGAACCCCAACATGAAATAGGTAGTTAAGGATGAAATCCTCAAACTCCTAAAGGCTTGCATCATATACTCAATTTTAGATAATAAGTGAGTTAGCCCTGTTCATTTTGTTCTGAAAAAGGGAGAATGACCATTGTCAAGAATGACAAGGGTGAAATGATCCCAACTAGAGCCACCATAGGGTGGCGAGTTTGTATTGATTATCGCAAACTTAACAAAGCTACAAGAAAGGATCACTTCCCTTTACCCTTCATCGACGAGATGCTTGAAATATTGGCAAGGAACAAGTATTATTTTTTTCTGGATAGTTACTTAGGATTCTTTCAAATTCCAATCCACCCCGAGGACCAATAGAAAACAGCGTTCACTTGTCCTTTTGGGAATTTTGCCTATAGGAGAATGCTCTTCGGTTTATGCAATGCTCCATCCACTTTCCAAAGGTGCATGTCTGCTATATTTGCTGATATCCTGCAGGATTTCATGGAAGTGTTCATGGATGATTTTTCTGTTGGAGGTTCTTCTTTTGACACTTGCTTGACACATCTCGAGAAAGTTTTATTACGGTGTCAAGATACTAATCTTGTGCTGAATTGGGAGAAGTTTCACTTTTTAGTCTAAGAAGGCATTGTCCTAGGCCATAAAGTGTCTTTCAAAGGCATAGAGGTAGACCCTGGTAAGATAGAGGTGATAAGGAACCTTCCTGTACCCACCTCGGTTACAGGAGTACGGTCCTTTCTTGGACATGCAGGGTTCTATAGGCGTCTCATCTTAGCATTTTTTACTTTAGCTAAACCCTTGAATGAATTACTTTAGAAGGATATCGATTTTAACTTTGATGAGAGATGCCTCAATGCCTTTAACCGTCTAAAGCAAGCTCTGATGTCTGCGCCCATTGTGTAAGCTCCTAATTAGACTTTGCCGTTTGAATTAATGTGTGATGCCAGTGATATCTCTGTAGGTGCTGTTCTTGGACAAAAAAAGGAAGGAAAGTACCACGTCATATGTTATATCAGTAAAACACTGGATCCAGCACAGCGCAACTACTCTACAACGGAAAAGCAGATAGTGGCGGTAGTCTATGCTTTTGAGAGACTACGCCAATATCTGATATGTTCAAAGGTTGTAGTTTTCACGGATCACTCAACCCTGAAATTTTTATTGACGAAGAGAGATGCAAAGCCAGGGTTAATTCGTTGGGTGCTCCTATTATAGGAGTTTGATTTTGAATTGAAAGATAGGAAAGGAAGTGAAAATGTGGTAGATGACCATTTGTCTAGGTTACCTGAGCTTAATTATGACTCCTTACCTATCAAAGATGAAATGGTTGAAGAAACCTTGATGACAGTGTTAGTTATTGGAAAAGCCCCTTGGTTTGCAGATATTGCGAATTATTTAGCTTATGGAGAACTTTCAAAGTTCAAATCAAGGGCAATGAAAAAGGCTTTCTTTAGGAAAGTCAAAAATTTCTTTTGGGATGACCCCTATTTGTTTCATGCCTGCGCTGACAGCATAACCCACCATTGTATCACTGAAGAGGATGTCCCCAAGATTCTAACTCACTGTCACTCATACGTGTGTGGCGGCCACCATGGTATAATGAACACTACTGCTAAAGTCGCCACTGCGGGTTTCTATTGGCCAACCTTGCACAAAGATGTTGAAACATTCGTGAAGAGCTGTGAGAGATGCCAAAAAGTTGACAATATCTCAATGAGGAATGAGATGCCTCAAAATTACATCCTTGAGTGTGAAGTTTTTTATTGTTGGGGTATTGATTTCATGGGCCCCTTTGTATCATCTCATGGGAACAAATACATTTTGGTAGGGATAGATTATGTGTCTAAGTGGGTGGAGGGCATCGCCTCGCCTACAAATGATCACAAAGTAGTTATGAAGCTCTTTAAAAGCATAATCTTCCCTCAATTTGGTGTTCCCAAAATAGTCATAAGTGATGGGGGTTCCCACTTTGTGAAAAACAAACTGAACAAACTATTGAAGAAATATGGAGTCGTGCACAAAGTCGGTTCACCCTACCATCCCAAAACTCAAGGACAGGTGGAAGTAGCCAGTAGTGATATAAAACAAATATTAGAAAAGGTGGTTAACCTAAAAAGAAAAGATTGGTCTCTCAAGTTAGACGACGCTCTTTAGGCCCACCGTACATGTTACAAAAGCCCAATTGGCACCACCCCGTTCCGGCTGTTGTATGGGAAATCTTGTCATTTACCGGTGGAATTGGAATGTAGGTCTTGGTGGGCGATCCAAACCCTTAATTTGGACCCTAGTTTATTCTACGAGAAGCGAACCGCCTAATTAAGGAAATTGGAAGAACTACGGCTCGACGCATTCCATAACATACATATTTACAAGGAACGAACTAAGCATTGGCATGACCAATGGATCATTCAACAAGAATTCCTTATAAGAGATAAAGTGCTACTCTTCAATTTAAGAGCAAAGTTATTCCCCGGGAAATTGAAATCGAGGTGGTCTGGACCATTTGAGATTTTGCAAGTATTTCCTTATGGAACGGTAGAGTTGAAAGATTATCACGGAGGTAGTTTCATTGTAAATGGACATCGGCTAAAGCTCTTCCATGAAAGTAGCCTTCACGAAGTCAACACCGTTGAGCGAATAAGGTTAGATGATGTCGAAGTTGAATGATTGGTATAATCATTGGCATATTACGAGTATTTAAACTTTGAATCATCATTCTTTTGAGTTTTGTTAAGTTTTGAGCAGTTAGTTTCACTTCGGTTTCTGTTTTGTGTTATTTTTGATTGATTACCCTAGCTACGTCGAGCTAAACGGCGTTAAACAAAGTACTTACGGGAGGTAACCCGGATTTCATTGAATTTTCTTGCTAAGTAATCATTATACCATTTTTGGTTTGGGAGAGTACAAGTCATTTGATTATTCCAAGATTAAAATTTTGAATTAGCATTCCATTCGGCCGAATTATAGTTCCATTCGGCCGAATGGACTTGGACTATGAACTCAACTTAAGATTTGAGGAGTTTCTGAGAATATCGAATGAGTAGTCAAATTCAGGCGAAGGAAGTCCATTCAGACGAATGAAAGTCTCATTCGGTCAAATGGTGGTACAGACGAATGGACACTCTATTCAGCCGAATACATAGATAATTCGGGCGAACGGTAGCGAAGAATTCTGAGAAATTCTTCGAAATTAGACCGAACATGGCCTCCCATTTGGGCGAATGAAGCTCTATTCGACCAAATAAAGCTCCATTCGGGTGAATGGAGCGCCAGTTCTATAAATACCCTTCATTTCCACAGGTTTTCTCACAATTCACTCTAAACCCTAAAATACGCCCAAGCTACTCTTCTCACCTTCACTCACTCATTCTCCCTAAAACTCCTCATTTTGCTCCATAAACTTCAATCAATCACAATGGGACCACGAAAAAGCTTGAGAAATCCATTCAAACGATCCAAGAAACATGGTGAAGGATCGTCTTCGGGTACGGCACGGGAAGAACAATAAACCGATTCTCAACCACAACCGGAACGCTAAAAAGTCTTCCCGGTCAAGAATTATGGTTCGATGAAGAGCATCCAACGGTGGTGTTCGTATCGTTGGAGCAATTTGAACACTTTTAACGATTAAAGGTACGAAAAATCAACTCTACCTGTCATTTAGATCTTTCAGTTATTCAACGAATGGGTATATATGAACAATTTGTTGCATTATTGATGGCACCCAACTCATAAGCTATTAACTTATGAGTTCCTCAGTTCCTTAAACCCCATGTCAACGTGAAAATAGGTTGCATTTGTCTTTTCGGTTTAGGAATGCAACCTATTTCCTTGACTATGCTACATTTTGTACTATTTTTGGTTTTTCTAATGAGCCTATTCTTGATAAACAACCGGATAACTCTTGAGTTTCTGAATTATGGCCTAAAATTATCGGCCGGCTTGTTTATCCGAATAGGAATATATATGCCTTTGATGTACAACATCCTATTCTTCGTAGGTTTTTCAAATTTGCTAGAGAGACTTTGTTCCCTTCCCCTAGCCCTCACCTAGTTAGAACACCTTAAGTGCACATACTGCACCGATACATTGCACCGCATAACGACACAGCATAAGCATTCCAATGACACTTTGGAAGTTTTTAAACACCACAGCCACCCTAGATGTAAAAACTGACCTATGTGTTGGGGAGCATGTATACTGCATTACTGAATTCCTTAATATGATGAATCCTATAGAATTCAGTGATAGATTTTCCACTACCACCACCCTCCATGAGCAGTGTCTCGTTAGGGCCGTCTTTATCTTCACTGACCCTATGCGATGGTGGTACCTTAAAGACCGCGCAATTCCCCTTCCCTGTCCAAACTTGCCTCCCCTCGTGCATTTTAGGGACTCGTACCTTTTAGACGGCGATGTGCCGAGATGCACTGTTGAGCCCCCACTTAGACCTCCTCCTCGTCCTCACACCCTTTCCATGCATGATCGAAGGGCTTCCACTTCAGTTTTACCAGACCATGACGATTCTGATGATGAATCTGATGTTATGTCCTCCCTAGGTCGCGTAATGGCCAGGCTTGACCAGGTCCTTACCACCCAGGCCCATCACACCGCCCGACTCGATCACCTTGAGCAAAACTTCAAGGGGCTAATTACCCATGGTATGACATGGCCTACCACTCCCACATGGTCGGCGAAAGCATGGCCACCCCTTCCTGGTACCCTCGACATGACAAGTATAACAAAATATCATTAAGTCATGGGTTTGACCGGTTGTGGGTGGGTAGGCGTAGGTTCAACAACTTCACCCCACCGGCTCCTAGAAGAGCCTCTGATGACTATGGGATGGACTATACGAGTGGGGTGGAGGAGGCTAATGAGGATGATGACCAGGGGGATGAGGGTTTCATAGGGGATGAGTAGTGGTAGACCTAAAGGCCTCCAACCCCTTTTTTACATCATATGCTCACTTTTTTTCCATCATATGCTCCAAACCCCTTTTTTCCATCATATGCTTCAAATCCTTTTCTCCATCATATGATCTAAACAAGCATCCAAGTTTATGTCATGCACTTTACAGTGATTATATGCAAACTCATATTCCCCTAGCCTGTGCCTGTTTTGGGTCTGAGTTTATCGACTGTTTTCCACTTAACTTGGGGGGTCTAAGCTTGCTTGGTATGTGGTTTGGATGACTACCTATTGAGGCGCATTTTGACTAGCCTAGTGAGGATTGAGCCTTTTAGTTATTTATTATGACTCCTATATTATTGAGTGTTAGTCAGGGAATCTTAAGAATTATGTCTGTTCTCCTCTAGAATAGTCTGCTTTTCTAAAGGTTAGGGATGATAACACGTTTGTAGTAAAAGCTACATAGCCAAATTGCATACCATGAATATTAATTTACTTTAGGTTAAGCCAAGTTTGTGCCTTTACCTTTTTCTTTGTAGCCACACTATTTAACTCCACATGAGCCAGATGTCCCCTCTCTTTACCTAGAGGATAGTCATGTGATCATAGTGAAGTTGGTGTTCGTTGCATTGTGGTGTATGATTTCGGTTTGAAAAAATTATTATTGGGTTATATGACTCTATAAATTACTCTTAGTTATTTCAAAACTATTTACATGAAAAGCACAAAAAGAAAAGAAAAAGAAAAAAAGAAAAAAAGAAAAAAAAGAGAGAGAAAAAGAAGAAAAGAAAAAAAAAAAAAGAGAAAAATTTGAGAATAAGGTTGACATAATGTATTAGAGTTCATTATCGCGGATTTTGGGAGTGGCATGGTTATTGGAAGTCGTAGTTGTCCTTGGTTTTATTACCTTGGATTGCTTACTATCCTCTATTTTAACTCCACATCCCCAAATTTTACCCTACCTTGATTAAAGCCTACATTACAACCCTTTCCAAACCTGTTCGACTTAACCTGATTAGTAAGATCGGTGCTGGAGAGTAGATAAGACACAATCCCTGACATTTCTCCCTATTTAGGTGTTTAATTCTTGACTCATCTTTAGTTGGATGATTTTAAGCGAAACACATACCCTATAAACACATGAGCGTATTAGAAATTTCCCACATCTCTTGGGAAATAACCTCGGGAGTGTAGACTTGCAACCTCATTAGGTAGTGGGCAGAATGAACTATGATGTAGCTTGCTTGGTGATCCTAAGTATGTGGAAAACATTGTTATGCTCTTCTAACCCTATTGTACTTGCACACCCATGGCTAGGGAAGATTTTTGCACATGCACGGCTTGCATTGTCTTATTCTTAACTCTCCTTGTTCTTCAGTTGCTTCTATAACTGTTTTGCCCTAAGCTTTCATGTCACCTTACTAGTTTATTTGCTAGGGACTAGCAAAGGTTTGGCTTGAGGGAAGTTGATGTGCTCGTTTTAGAGCACGTTTACTACCCCGTTTTAATGTTAAGTCTCGCGCTTTTAGATTGATTATATACATATTATACTTGATTTCACGTTGATCTTGTCTTCGAGTTGTTTTAAGGTCATTTCAGGTGTTTTTGACGATTTCAAAGTGAAATGCGACATATTTGAAGCTTTGACACTCTTAGACACGCATATCGTAGCTTTGGCACACATTTCAAGTCACTCATGAAAATCCCACGAAGTTCAGAAAATATTAAGTCACTTGAAGAAGAAGAAAAGAGGAATACAGAGTAAGATTCTACCGAATCTGACAGCCATTCGGTCGAATGGCAGTCCAGTAGAGAGCTTATGTTCTATGGTCACTAGGAAGGCCAAATGACACTCATTCGGGCGAATCATCATCCATTCGGGTGAATCGTGCACAGAGAGGAATTCAACAGAGTTGTTAGAATGGGCGAATGGGAAAGGATTCGAATGATGTTGCATTTGGCCGAATGGGTCTTGCATTCGGTCGAATAGAGGTGTTTTGTCCGAAAATTTTACTTCTTATTTAGGCCGGCCTAAAGACATTTTAGGGTTTCGGGATTTCTTTTATTGATTTTTATAAATACCCCTCTTTCTAAAGAGAGGTGGAACCCTAGTTTTTATTAGTTTTATTAGCTTTAGCTTTGTTTAGCCTCTAAAATTCTCTTAGTTCTAGTTTTCCATTTTCTGTTTTCTCTTAGTTTTATTAGTTTTACACATGTACTCCATGTTTTCAGTTTTATTGATTGGATCTGATCATGGATATTGCATTGAAGCTTTATTGTGAGTATCAATCTATTCTTTACTTTTGAATTCATTCGTTTTCTTTCAGTCAATGTTTAGCCTAATGTTTATCGTTCATCTAGAATAATTTCTGATTTATATTTGCTCTCGCTGATTTCTTTTCATGATTGTTGCGTTTGTTTTATTGAATATTGTCATGTCGTATATCTTGAATATGTGTGAGTAGTTCTCTTAGGGGTTTGATTAGTGAAACCCTAGGAAAAGCTATGTTCTTCATTATTTAAGGTTATAGGGATGATGACAATAAGTGGCTTTCGAAACCCAATGCGAATCTTGTCCTGCAACTCCTTTGGAGACATAGGGCGATTATAGGTCGTTCGATGTGATTTATGGAATCACCAACTTTCTCTCGCATACTTGGGTGTCCATGCTAGTTATTGTTTGATTTTCTCTAACCTATCATGTTTTGTTTTGAAAGCATCATTCCTAGGGTGAATCTAATCTCGTCCTCGTTTTTCTCCATTTGATGTTCCTCTTAATTCATCGTGATCTATATTTTCGTTATTAGTTTTAGTTGTTTTTAAATCCAAAAAGTTCAGTTGTGTTAAGAATTAAGTGTCTTGATATCCTTTATCCTCGTGGTTCGACCCCCTACCCCACTATACTCGTATAGTTCGTAGGTTATTATAAATATTGTTTGTTTCAAGGCTTAGCATAAACGAATGTTAAAACCTTGCATATAATATGTAAACATGTATTTCCACTCGCAAATGATTACTTACAAAAATTCATATGGGCATGCATTTTCAATGGAGGTATATGTTGAACAAGTACCTTTTTCTTTCACCTAATGTTATGGACATGTTTTCCCAACCTCATCAGCTAAATCTCCACTTATCCACTAGTGCACATAACGCTTTCTTAGAAATGCATTCTATATTTCACAAATATTTACCCCTCCTTGACATGTGTTAGACCACATAGGCTCTATGGGAGCTGGTTCAAGTGGTTCAGGACATATATAGTGTAAAGGCAATTTATGATGCAACTTATCTTCATTTAAATTATAGTGGGTTGGATGAGGAAGGGGTAGAGGAGGACAAAGGGGATAATCAAGAAGAATATGATGAGGAGGAAGAAGATTAGGTTCATGAGGATAAATATGGCAAAAAAGTTATAAGAAGTCCAGGCATTGGAGCATATCACATTCTGTTGCCTAGTTATTCCTACACGACATTTACAAGATCAAGAGGGACAACCTGTGCTGATTTATGTTGACCCCAAGTATCTTGGGTAAGGAGAGCCATATGGTACTAGGTGGCTCGTGGATTGACTCACTCGTGTTCACCCTCAATAAGGGTGACCTCACTATGGGATTTGTTCGACAAGACGACCGTTGGGCAGGTTATAATTTATTTTCATAGGCATGGTACATAAGTCTTTTTTAATAGCTAATGTACTTATCTCATTGTCTTTAAGATGATATGGGATCTATAGCCCAAGGATGAGGGTGATGAGGACATGTGTCTATTATATTTAGATGGACAATAACAAGAGGGGATGAATTGAAAGTAAATTTTAAATTTTGCGGAACTAAAGAATTGGAATAGAGAAACAGAAAGGAACAACAAGGATTTTTCATGTGGAAACTCTTGTGCCCATCCTAAGAGAAAAATCACGATCCTACTCAGGGATTTTTAACACTCCACTATATGGGTAATACCTAATATACTCTATTGGGATTTCTCCCCTAATGTTCCACTTTGAATAGCGAGTTCCCTTCTCTTTTCTCTCTTATCTCTTCTTTCTTCTCTCTACACCTCTTTTTTTTTAACTCTAAATCACTCACTCTTCTTTCTTGAACTTGAATCTAAATTTAACAACTCACTCTCCACATATTTCATGATAACACAATACAATAAGCTTTCTCCAAAGATTATAAATTAACACTAAGGATTATAGGATAGGATGAAGATTGGAACAAGTTCAACTCAAGAGGTGACAACTAACACTTAGAATATTTTCAATGAAAATCATAGGATACTTAGTCAGTAAAATTGCATTTATGAAATGAGAGGATGAGATTCTTTTATACTCACGGTCATACTTCTCACCAACCACATTGCATGAAATAAGGAAACAAAGTACAAAGTTAGTTACCCATTGTGTATAAGTATGGTTGAATACCAATTAAATTGTACTTTGTCAAAATCCTTGAGCTTTGAAAACTGACATTGCCCATGCTGAAAAAGGTGAAAATCTTTTTGCTAAAAATATTCTTGTTGATGAAGAAAAAATTACATAGATTTTAGTTTAGAAACTTCCTAGACAAATACTCTTTTAAAAACATATTTTAATACAAAGAAAGTTTTGAACTTAGTTGAACCATCTTACCCTTTCCCACATGCTTACAAATTCCCTACAGCACACTCATGCCTTTGGGCTTCTCATACTCCATGACGCTTGGGCTTCACTCGAAGTTTATTGCACAATTCCATCTTTGGAATAGCACACCATGGCATAATGGAACTCCTATTTAAGCTCCATATAAAAGAGTGCATTGCTTCTGCTTCCCATTGGGTGCTTTAATCTTTTTATGGGTAAGTTAAATATAGTTGATGCAGTTCATCTTCACTTGGCTTCTACTCTAGAACATAGAATAATTATCTACACACATCTAGATATAGAAACCCATTAAAAACAAAGTTTGTCATAACTAAAACACTTAGAGAAATCAACAATGTTCCCCCTTTTTAGTGATGACAAACTCTTGCAAGCTATTAGCAAGAAACAATACTTATTAAACACAATAAATGAGAAAAAAAATCTAAGCCTTACAATTCATCAAAACAAGAAGGATTAAAAGAAAAAAAATCTAATTAAAACTTACCGGTCATTAAAATAAGACGGGTATAAAAAGAAAATTGTTAAAATTTTAACTAAATCTTACCTACTACTAATATATGGCCAGTAGAAAACAAAGTAAAAGATTAAACTAAAGCACAAAAACCTTTAATGGTCATCAAAATAAGACCATTAGGAAATTAAAGGAAAATAACAAGATTTTAACCTTCACTAGAAATTTGCTTCTTCTTAGATTGCAAGTCTTCCCCCTTTTGACATAAAAAAACATTTAAGGAACAAGCCATTTTTGCCTTCCCCTTTTCAGATTCCTCATGCTCACTTTCTTCCTTCTCATCTTCAACTTCTTTAGTCATGTCCATAAAGAAGGTAGCATGCGGTGCTTTAGTCTACATAGTAACACACATACTTCTCCTTCTAGATGGCACAAAACTTAGTGCCTTCTTTTTTGATTTACTCACGGTTTTATTGACACTCTTCTCCTTAGGCATAAAAATTTCCTTATTCTCAATAGGTAAACTCACCTGTACCTTTTCTTTCTCGACAATTGTTGTCTTGTCTTCACTTTCCTTTTCGGTCACAAGGCTTTAGGTGAAGCCATTTACAACTTTCAATTTCCAATTATACAACGACCCATCATGCAAGTATTGTTCTAGTCTTAAAGGAATTGAACCATATTTTCTCAATTCTATAACAAAGCTCTAAAAGACAAAGGTCATCAAGGTCCTATACCCCCACAATCCATTTGAGGATGCAATGGTTCAAATGTTGGACCATTAGGGAGGTAAAGTTAATCGTTTACTTCTTTTCAAGGCAATAAATAATTTAATAAGTCCAACATATTTGCTTCCCCCCTCTTTTCAGTCTTAGGCACAACACCCCTCCACACAATGTTTAATAATAATCTAATTAATGGGTGGAGAAGTTGCTTAAATTGGTAGTGGTCGAAGTGTTGATATTTCCCCCCACAAATTCAGCAATTTGTTGAGTATCAATCTCACCCACTCTTACATTAAACTTAAACGTCAAGTACTCACCAAAAACACTCTTTGGTACTCTAAAGAGATCACCCAGATAGTCAATGTCAAAACTCATTTTGACATTCCCAATAGTACTACTACTCATTCCATCATTATATTCAAAATTTTTTATGAACTCAAGCATTGCATCAAGGTAAAGGGGTTGCACTTGGAGTAATCCATTTTGTACGCCCCTCTAATTCTTTGAGAGTGGACAATTGTTCCTCTTGAGACGTTGAATTGGGATTTGCTTTCTTTACATCTTGCTTCTTACATAGTAAATAACTTTCTTTGATCTTCAATGATTTTGGTTTGGGGTTTGGAGATTTTATGGGTTTTGTGGGTGGAACACTAGTTGATGGTGTGGACTTAGGGTTGGTAATAATTTCCTTAGAAGAAGGGTTTGAGATGGTCTTATCTTTAGAAATAGTGTTCTTCTTTGTCTTCGCCATGGATGAGAGTTGAGAGGGATATGGAAGGTTGAGATAATTTGGAAGTGATGGTTATGAGGTGCAATTAAAATGATTTGAAAGTAAAGAAATTGTTAGGAAGAGGGATAGTTATGAGTAGGCAATTGAAGGGAGTGACAATTTCTCTTTGGGACCGTAAAACAAAGTGCATGAATTATTTAAATAAAATAACTTGTAGTGTAACTTATCCTTTTAACAAGTATATATTCATACTAATGAGTAAGGCTATAGTAGCTTACTGTTCATAGAGTGGATAATAAATTAGAGTATAAAGCAAGTTAGTTTAGAGGATTTTACTCTCTACTTAATAACTTTTACTACAAAGTAGTTGAATTTTATAAGAAAAGGTGTATATATAAATATTAAAATGTAAGAGAGATATTGGTTAAAGTGAAAAACATCATAAAAGTACACAAATCGTAAACTGCTTGCAAAAAGAAATGGAACAAGCAAAAATGTTTGGAACACCTTAATCACTCGAGAATTTTCAAACGCCTAAGCAAAAATGCATATGGGATATATTTTCCAAGCAAGACTTTAACTATGCATAGAGCACAAAAGATTTGTGATAGGCTTGCAATAAGAATTTCACTTGAGTCATACTTTGAGTGGGATTCAAGAGCAATCAATGAATTAACATTATACCTAGTTCTAATCTAATCTTCTCATGTTTTTCCCTATTCAAAGGTTTTGTTAAAATGGCAGCAATTTGATTTTTAGTTTGGCAAAACTCTTATTTAATGATTCCTTTTTCCACATTATCCTTAAGAAAATGATGTCTGGTATGAATATGCTTATAATGATGCATGAGATCTTTTGAGATACATATAGCACTATTGTTGTCACAGTAAATAAGAACAAAGTTAAGGATCATACCAAAGTCTCTTAACTATTGTTTTATCCACAACATTTGGGAACAATATGCTGCAGCAACTACGTTCCCGCTTTGGCTGTTGATAAGTTGACAATATTTTTCTTCTTAAAACCTCAAGAAACTAGACAAGGACTAAGGTATTGTAACATACCTAAAGTGCTTTTCCTATTAATAAGATCACCTACATAATTAGCATCCGCATATCCTTTCAGATTAAAATTGTCGCACCTAGGATAATACAAGCATAAGTCATCTGTTCCTTTTAGATATCTCAATGTTTTCTTCACTGCCATCAGATGTGACTCTTTTGGGTTTGATTGGAACCTTGCACATAGACCGACACTAAAGGCAATAAAAAAGCCTACTAGTGGTTAAATAACGAAAGGAACCAATCATTCCTTTGTACTTGGTTTGGTCTATGAATTTTCCTTTAGGATCTTCATCAAGCCTTGTTGATGTTCCCATGAGAGTGTGATACACCTTAGCTATTACAAGCTCATACCTCTTTAAAATGTCTATGATGTACTATTGATGAATCATTGTTCTTTTTCAGTTTGCTTATTTATAACCAAAGAAAGAAGTTGAGTTATCCCATTATACTTATTTCAAATTCGCTTCCCATAAGATCCACAAAATACTTGCATAGAGACTCATTAATTGCACCATAAATTATATCATCAACATAAATTTACATAACTAAAATATTAGTTCCTTTTAACTTCAAAAATGATGTTTTGTCAATTTTTCCTCTTTAAAATCAATTTTAAGTAGAAATTTTGACAACCTTTTATACTATGCTCTAAGAACTTGCTTTAGCCCATAAAGAACTTTGTCAAGCTTATAAACATGGTTTTTGATTTTTAAAATTGGGTGGTTGTTCCACAAAAACCTCTTCATTTAAATAACCATTGAGAAAAGCACATTTTACATACATTTCATACAATTTAAAATCCATATAAGCAGTAAAAGTAATAAGAATTCTGATGGCTTCAAGCCTAGCAATAGGAGCAAACATGTCTTCAAAGTCAATACCTTCCTGTTGGTTATAACTTTTGACGTCCAATCTTGCTTTGTTCTTGATGATTGTTCTATGTTAATTGAGCTTTTTTTGCAACACCCATTTGGGGCCAATAACTATCTGATGAGATGTTTTTGGCTCTAGATGTCAAACCTTGTTCCTTTTAAACTCATTTAGATCTTGCTTCATGGAAACTATCTAGTTAGCATCCTTTAGAGCTTCTAAGTGATTGTTGGGTTCTAATGTTGATGGGAACGCATGAAAGGCAGAGAAGTTCTTAAATTGGGACCTTAGCTGAGTTCCTTTTCCTAAATAATTATGATGAGATCTAAGGAAGGGGACTCTGTTGTTCCAAGACCTAGGTTGGAAGTTTCCAAATGAAACTTGTTGGGTGCCTTCATGATTGAAACTGGCTTTTGTATTTGGTACTTCAGGCTTAGGTATTTTAACTGCCTTATTTGTTTCTAGAACTTCATTAGGTTCTTGTTGTTATGGATTTTTTTTCAGCTTCAACAATTTGATATTGTTTTTCTTGGCCTTCTTCTTCATCTGGATTAGTGGGACGAACTATTTGATTTCAAAATCTTACTGTTCCTTTCTAGGGGTTAGCAAGGAAGTTTCATAAAAAAAACATGTACAAAATCTTCAACACACTAAGTTATTAAATTATACACTCTATTGGCTTTACTATTTATGGCATAACCAAGGAATACAACTTTATCACTCCTTTCATCAAATTTACCCAAGTTCCTTTTATCATTTTTTATTAATAAAGCATTTACATCCAAATGCTCTAAAAATGGAAATGTTAGGTTTTCTTCCTTTCAATAACTCATATGGAGTTTTGTTCACAATTGGCCTTATCATCCTTCTATTAATCACATAGTAAGCTATGTTGATGGCTTCAACCCAAAAGCTTCTAAGAAGGCTTCTAGCAATCAACATTGTTCTTCTAATGTCTTTGAATGTTTGATTTTCCTCTCCACAACCTCATTTTCCTGTGGTGTTCTTGGGGATGAGAAGTTATGATTATACTATGTTCCCTATAAAAAAAATCATCAAACTTATAGATTTTGGAACTTGGTTCCATGGTCAGACTCCATGTGAACAATCTTCACAACAACATCATTTTAATATCATTTCTTCATTACCTCTCGCTGTCATTACTACCTCTTACAACCATTACCTCTCAAAGCCATTAAGTCGCCACCACCCACAATAACACCACGCCACCACCCACAACAACACCATGCCACCACTCATAGCAATGCTACCAACAACTTCCTCTCTCTCATTCGTTGTGTCCTCCATCGAGGTAAGTTTTGGTTTTTTTTTTGTCTTTTTTTGTTGTTTATTCCATTTTGAGACATGGGTATTTCAATGGGTGTTGTTAAATGTGAATGTAAATGTGTTAATTAGTTTGAAATTTTGAATTATGGTTTATCTTCAAATTAGTTCGAAACCTAGACATGGGTATTTGACTTAGGGTTTTTGAATCATATATGTTAATGTATTATTTGAAAACTTTGAAATTAGGGCCTAACCATTCCCTTAGGTTTACTATATGCTTTAGGCTTCGAATTACTTATTTACATGTTGCATGTGACTCTAAGAGTTGAAACGTTATGTATTAGTTTCGCAACTAATTCAACGGTTATGAAATGAATTGAAGTTATCAAAACATAGGGGGAGATATTGCATACGATTTGTTTCTCATCCATATATATGTCTTTTACACTAGAGTATCATATGTGATATCTTACCATTTTAGATTCAATTATTGATCAATATCTAAATAATGTGAAGTTTTAATTATTTAAGATTATTTGGTAACTAAAAGCTTCTATATATATGGTTGTCAATAATGTCACAACTTAGATTTATCCATCCTTAAGCTTGTAGGCCTAACCTACCCATTATAATATTTACTTAGAAAACCTAATCGATATGAAGAGTAAAATCGAGAGACTTAGAGGAGCCCACCCTTACATCGATTTGAGTCAAAGTTGGTCAAATGGAAACGGTTTTGGGTAGAAAATTCATATTTCCCCTAGAACATGCCCCCAAACACTTGAAATACATTGATTTGAGTCAATGTAGGTCAAATGGGAGCGGTTTTGGGTAGAAAATGGCATATTTTCCCTAGACCATGCCCTAAACTCTTCAAATACATTGATTTAAGTCAATATAGGTTAAATGGGAGAAATTTTGGGTAGAAAATGACGTATTTCCCCTTGAATATATACTAAAAACTTTAAATACATTGATTTGAGTCAATATAGGTCAAATAAGAGCGGTATTAGGTAGAAAATAACAAATTTCCCTTGAACATGCCCCAAACACTTCAAATACATCAATTTAAGTCAATATAGGTCAAGTAGGAGAAGTTTTGGGTTGAAAATGACATATTACCCCTATAACATGCCTAAAACATTACAAATATATCGATTTGAATTAATATAGGTCAAATAAGAGCAATTTTGGTTAGAAAATGGTGTATTTCCCCTAGAACATGACACAAACACTTCAAATACATTGTATTGAGTCAATAGAACATGTTTCAAACACTTCAAATACATCGATTTGAGTCAATATATGTCAAATAGGATTGGTTTTGAGTAGAAAAAGACATATTTCCCTAGAATATGCCTCAAACACTTCAAATACATCGATTTAAGTCAATATAGGTCAAATGGGAGCGGTTTTGGGTAGAAAATGGCGTATTTCCCCTAAAACATACCCCTAAACACTTGAAATACATTTATTTAAGTCAATTTATGTCAAATAGGAGCGATTTTAGGTAAAAAAATGACATATTTCCCCTATAACATGCCTCAAACACTTCAAATACATTGATATGAGTCAATATAGGTCAAATAGGAGCGGTTTTGGGTTGATAATGGCATAATTCTTCTAGAACATGCCCAAACATTTCCAATACATCGATTTGAGTCAAAATAGGTCAAATAAGAATGGTTTTTGTTAAGAAACTTGACTTTGGGTATAAATGACGTGTGTTTTTTTTTTCTAGAGCATGCCTCAAACACGTCAAATAGATCAATTTGAGTCAAAATAGGTTATTTTCATTTGCATTCTCTTTTGAACTCTACTTTTGAACTACATTGCATTATATATATATATATATATATATATATATATATATATATATATATATATATATATATATATATATATATATATATATATATATATATATATATATATATATATATATCCTTAACTATATGTTCATCAAACTTATGTATGCAAAGGATTCAATGAGTAGCCCTTCTCCATTGAAGAAATAGATGTGGACAATAACAAAATGGCCTAGTATTTCACTAAGAATATTTTTAGATTACCTTACCTTTGTGTATTATCATGACTTTGAATATTGTATATATTTTTATATTTTGTTTATTGGGTCATAGTTTTGATGTCCCGTAATAGGTGATTTATGACCCTATTAGTGTATAGATGAATTCCCGACATCATATTATATGCCCTTTGATTGCAATATTGATTGCAATATGTATAAATGGTTGGTAATTACATATAACTGGTTTTGGTAATATTGTAATGATTTGACGTATTAAGGACCAGAATATAGGTAAAAAAACACCTAATAATATGTGGCGGTTCTAAGCTTAACTCGTCGTATTTTAATTGCCCAATAAATAATTAGCGGTATATATGCCTTAACCCACCTCATTTTAATTGACTAATTTGTGGCGTATTCCACCTAAGCCCGTCGCATATTGTTACCTCGTCCATAATTAATTGGCGGCGTATTTTACTAAAACTGGCAAATATTATTTAATTATCTGCTGCTAGACTAATACGCCGCATATACTACTAAAACCACCGCCGCAAATTAACTTCTACTAGTGCTTGTTTCCTGTAAACCTTTGAAATTGGTTAACCCATGCTATAAATTCATTATATTTTTCATCTATGCTACTGAGAAACATCCCCCAAGTGAAACGTGAGTAATCATCAATAATAACAAGTACAAAACGATATACTTCGGACACGCATTAGACCACATAAATCCATATGGATGAGTTCCAAAGGCTTTAATGTGCTCAAAAAATATTTAGACTTAAAAGAGCTTCTAACATGCTTTCCTTTCACACACGGAGTTCACATGGAACTTGATTGAGAGGAGGCCTACAACCTAATCTTTTGACCTTAGTTTATTAATTAGTAAAGGCTAACATGTCCAAATCTCCTGTGCCAAAATAATAGATCATCTTCTAAAATAATTAGAGAGGTCAAATTGTTCCTTAGACCTCATTAAGGTTCATAGTGTACGTGTTCCCTTTCTCAATTCCTTCCAAAATCACCACTATAGTGTCATTCTTAAAAATTATACATTTTTTAGAAATAAAACTTACAGAGTTGCCTTTATCTCAAAATTGTGATATGCTAAATAAATTATGCATGAAACCTTCAACCAAAAATACATTATCTACAATAAGGGAACTTGACCTTTTGACCTTTCCAACACCAATAATTTATCCCTTCTTATTGTCCCCAAAGGTCAATGTCCCATCATTAAAGGTAACTAATGAGAGAAATTTATATTTATCTCCTGCCATGTTCTTGGAAAACCCATTGTCGAGATACCACGAGTTATTCCCCCTCAAAAGCACCTACAAAATAGATTAGTTGTTAGGAGCAAGAACCTAGTATGACTTGGGTTCCTTTCTTCCTCATTGACAACAGACTTTTCACATATTTAACGTTTTTGTTAACATAGTGTTCCCTTTGAACACAGGTTCTAAACATTTTGTTTTTCTCCCTATAAAACAACTCAAGGTCCTTTTGAAGTGAATCAATTGATAGTTTTTAATTATGTAAATAAGATTTTAGTGCTACAAATTCTTTGTTAAAATAGTCAATTGGAACTTTAGTGGAGAGATTGAAGCTTAAATGTTTGTACTATGTTATATTTCCATTTTTAAGTTTATCATTGGCTTCTTTTAATTTCACATTCCTATCCATCAAGTCAAAAAATCGTTCCTAGACATTTCTTCTAACATTAGTATAGGTCATGTGATATTTGCAAATTCGTATTGCCTTGTCACTTTGATTCATCTTGAGCATGAGAGTCGGTCTTTTTCTTTTCATTCAAAGAGTGAACTAAATTAACTTAAACCTTTTTGGTCATGGATACCAGAGATTGAGAGGATACATTGTCATGAGTTGCCATAAGGAACAGGTTGGCACATTCCTCTTCTTGATGTTCCTCTTTTTCTTTGAATTCAAAATCACCCCAAGCAACAATCATTGATCTTTTATATCCGTTTTTGAATAGGAGTTCCTAATAGGATTTGCCTTCCCTTTACCTTTTTTAGATTCCCATAGTGGACATTCTCTTGTGAAATGTTCCAGGGCACTACATTTGTGACAACCTAAATTATTCTTAAAGGAATGATTCTTCTTACCAAAGGTCCTATTCTTGCGATCACTAGACTTGTTGTATCTATACATTTTTCTAAATTTTCTCACAAGCATGGACTCTTCTTCATCATGTGACTCAGATCCGGACTCCTCTTGGGCTTTTAGAGCAAGCCCTCAATTTTGGAACTTTTACTATTATGAGTCTCCAAATGGAGTTCGTGAGTCATGAGTGACCCAACAAGCTGCTCCACATTAAATTTTGTGAAGTATTTAGTCTCTTGAAGTGCTATGACCTTGGCTCTCCATCTCTCATCTTGTGGGAGACTTCTCAAAATCTTTCGAATCTGCTCACTAGTGGAAATATTTCTATCAAGGGATACTAACTCATTCCTGATGTTAGTAAATATAATGAACATATCTTGAATAGTTTCCCTATGCAAAATTTCAAACCTTTCATATTTAGACATAAGCAAATTAATTTTGGAATGCTTTACTTCACTTGTTCCTTCATGAGTAATTTGTAACAAACCCTAAATTTGTTTAGTAGTTTTACAGCCCATTACTCTATTGTGCTCATGAGGTCCTAAGCCACAATGAAGTATTTAAATAGCCTTAGCATTTAATTCCATTTTCTAAAAATATTCTCTGTCAAATTCGAAAATGGATTTAAGAACTTCCTCACTATTATCATTAGTTTTAGTTACTTTATAATCTCTTACTTCTATCACACGCCATACTTGATAATTTTTTGTCTTAATAAAAATTTTTGTTCTATTATTCCACCAAATATAGAATTTACCGTTGAACATGTATGGACATTGGGTAGAGAAACCTTCTTCAAGCTTCTCGTAAGCATTTATCTTTTAGCAGAAACTTTTCTCTTTAAGGCATCTTGAATTTGATTAAAACCTGCTCTGATATCAATTGTTATTTAGATGAACACTTACAAGAGAGGAGTGAATTGGAAGTGAAGAAAATTTTAAATTTGCGGAATTAAAGAATTGGAACAGAGAAAAAAAGGAACAATAGAAAGAATAGGGATTTTTCGCGTGAAAACTCTTGTGCCCATTCTAAGAGAAAAACCACAACCCTACTAAGGGATTTTCAACACTCCACTCTATGGGAAATACCTAATACACTCTATTAGGATTTCTCCCCCTAGTGTATCACTTTGAAGAGAGAGTTCCCTTCTCTCTTCTCTCTATACCCCTTTGACTTAACTCAAAGTCACTCACTCTTGTCTCTTGAACTTGACTCTAAGTTCAATAACATACTCTCCACCTAGGGGAATAACTCTATACTATAATGTTTCTCCAAAGATTAAAAATTAACATAGGGCAATAGGATAAGATAAATATTGGAACAAGTTCAGCTCGAGAGGTGGTAACTCACACTTAGAATATTTTCAATGAAAAGTACAGGATACTTGGTTAGTAAAATTTCATTTATGAAATGGAAGGATGAGGGCCTTTTATACTCATGGTCATGAGTCCTTCTCACCAACCACATTGCATGAAATAAGAAAATAAAGTACGAAGTCAGTTACCTATTGTATATAATTACAATTGAATACCAACTAAATTGTACTTTGTTAAAATCCTTAAGCTTTTAAAACCAACATTTCTCATGCTTGCATGGAAGAAATAATAGGAGTAAAAGGTGGAAATCTTTTTGCTGAAAATCATCTTGTTTAATAAAGCAAAGATGGCGTAGATTTTGGTTAAGAAATTTCTAGGACAAAAATCCTTTAAAAATATATTTTAATGTAAAGAAAGTTTTGAGCTTATTTGAACCATATATTCCTTTCCCATGTGCTTATCACGAAAACCACGATCTTATTCATGTCATGGAAGAATCATAAAGATGTGCACAAAGGGCAAGGAGAGGATTGTCCAGGGTCACCCTACGCCTTTCGATTGGAACAGGTTGAATTGTACTACACATTATACTCACACTTTATTCTTATTTTGTTTGTGAGGCACATTATTATAATTGAGACTTGAAACTCAAAAGTAGTCAAAACATCCTTTTTGTAGTGTCGCCCTTGCCATCATATCTTTGATGCTCATATTGACATTACAGCTAAAGTATAAGTCTAGGATACTCTCATAATGGGTTTGGCAACATGGACACATTTGGGCAGGATTTTCTTGTGGATGAACCAAAAAGAACCATTGGAAGACGTTTTAGTTAGAAACATTTCAGAAGTACCACTTCTCCTCCTCTTTTCCTTCATTCTTTTTCCTTTCCTTCCTCTCTTATTTTTATACCCTAGAATTTATAAATTTTGGAGAGTTGTTTCAATGATTATTTTGATTGTTTTCAAAGATTAATTATACGTTAAAAGTGTTTATAATCATAAGTTTTATGATATGTTTTACAAATTTTCAAATTCTTTAATTTATACATAAAATTATGGGTTAAACACACTAGTTCTTATATTTTAGTATTTATTAGCATATACTATTGATTAATTCATGAACCTAAGATTATTTTGTGATTTTGTTGATAATGTTATGATCAAAATTAATTTTCAGATTTTATAGTTTATTAAATGTGGACTGTTGTTGAGTTTTTTGAAGGATTTTTATGATTTTATGTGTAGTATATGATCATAATCAATATACTAAATGTTCTAAACATTCTAATTAACATTTTGCAGACTTTGGAAATTTTCCATAATTTATAAATTTGATTTTCATTATATTTCAAGGATTTAAGTATTAAAAATAAAGTTTTAAAGCATTTACATGATTTTTACAAGCCTTTTTAAATGGGTATAGTTGGTGTAAACTAGTTTGTTAGGGTATTGATTAAGGTTGTATTATTTGGTTTAGGAAAATAATTCGTAGAAAACTATTCGTAGTTGTGAAAGTGACAACTCAATTGTTCAATTCAAGATACGTACTTATTGTGAAATACGTTACCTTTAGGAGCATGATCTATGGTGAAATGCAAACTTAATATCATGTTTAGGGAACCTTTTGGGTGAGATTGTTTTGTTATTTATTTGAAAGAACTCATGTTCTTTATATTAGGGGCATGATTTGGTATTGTTGGTGAGTTATAATTATGTGTTTTCAATACTAATCGGGAAAGAATTATATATGGTGAGAAATCTTGATTTATTAAATTAGAATTAATTTGCTAGTTAATCCATGAGGTTGTTTATTATTACTCTTTCATTACTGATAGTATGAGTTGAGTAAAGATGAATTTCAAGTCTTAATTACGAGGGTAGTTGACTTTGTTCAACATGTTTAAAAGTTAAGATGGAAATAAAAAGGTTAAAAATTACAATATAACAAAGATTGATTGTGTAACTATAATGTTTGCATGTGTGTGATATGGTGATTGTGTATACTGAGTTTAAATAGTAAATCACGTAAAGAGGAAGAGGATAAGGAGTTGGAGCTTCACGGGTATTATCTGTGGCTTTTATTGGAGGTCGTGTGATCTAAGAGTCTCTCTTTTATAAAGTTTTAAATTTAAAATTGGGATTAGTTAAGATCTCATCAATCTATGGTGAAAGAGTCGCGCCCTTTTATCATCTGGATTTATAATGTATTTTGATGCTCTTCGACAGGAATGCATGGGTTATTTATGTATTTGATGTCCTAATAAGGACTTGGGGGAGACAACCTTGTCTATTGCTTAATCCAAGTAATTAGTTAATTTGTCGTGTCAGTTGAGTAAAATGTTATGTAATACGTTCTTGCATTATGTACTTATTCTTTATTTAACTAATATTGCAATTGTTATACTTTGTAATCTGTATGTATACTCAGCGTGCTGATTACGTGCTTTGTGTGTTTTTGGTCATGAATTTAGCCTATAAATGACATTGTGATGATCCAATATTTATATTTGTATTATTAGGGAGCAGATTATTGACAGGTACCCAGTTAAACATTGATGCATGGGTGGGTTGAGCAGAATGTTGCTTTAATTTAGATTTCATAATATTTTACGTTTATTTTGATTTGATTTTAGACTGTTGGTTTTGGATTTGAGTTGAACGATATTTTGATACATTACATTAAGGGCCTTAACGGTTCTAGTTTGTTATGATAGAAGTTTGTTTTACGATTGGTGTTATTTCGAAAAGTTTTTTGGTTTTCTACTGCAAAACTTTGTTTTATAGCTTTAACGTTTGAACACGTGGTGGTAGCACACTGGTAGTTTCCTAAAAGTTTGGTTTTCGAAAAATGGGAATTACCGAGGTGTTACATCCACAATCCTAGTGTTCTAGTTACATTGTATGTACATGTATAGTTATTTATATTCATATGTAAATATTAGCTAGTAGGTGTGTAATTATCAAAAAAATTCCCTTTTTAGGTAAAAATCAATCCAAATTTTTTTATATTTCGCTGTATAGTTCATTCGTTGATTATAAGTTCTTATATTTATCGATTTAGTTAGCATGGAATTGTTTTACATTGGAGAAGAGATGAAATGATGTTGTTTTCAATATTGAAATGTTTATGTGTTAGATTGAAGGATTGGACAAATATTATAATATATTGAAATAGGTTTTATATTAATTGGTGTTGTAGGGAAAAAACAAAAAAAAATGATTAATAAGTTATTTTAGGAAATCATTGTCTCAAGATTCAATTCCCATTGCCTAACAACACCAAAATTACAAACCAGAAAAAGAAAAGAAAAAAATACCTGAAAGTTGGTGTCAGGGGCAGCGATTTCCCTTTCAATCTCAGCCTAGCCCAATACACAAAGAAAATCATTGTATGTGATAGCGATTTTTTCACGAAAAAAAAAATTTTAAAACGTTTGGGCCTGCCCTATTCAGTTTACTGAAAATCGCTGTTTAGGACAGCGTTATTCTCATGGCTAAATCACTGTCCTGAAATACGATTTCTTTCCTAAACTAAAGAAACTTATTTTTGAAAATAGCTTGCTGCAAAGTCTAAAGTTTATAATATTTTTTAAAAAGAGCTTAAAAAAATTCTCATGACTTTGGGACTCGAGGGAAGGAAATGAAGGATGTAGTGTTCGGTGTTGGTAGTATTCACGGGAGTCAAAGGCTTAAATGTTCAATATGGGGGGTTGTGGGCTGATGGCCTGGTGGTGGTGATTTAAGACCTTTTTTGTTGTTGAATATTGGTGCCTTGGTGGTGGCTATAGATGGCAACCTGGAGCACCGGTTTCAATGGAGAAAAACTGATTTTACAAAAAGTTATAAATTATTATCTTTTAATTCATCTAACAGTGGATATGTGAAATTTTACATTTTAACTCCATCCACTTCTAGACCCCAAAACCCAAACTTTTGGAGTTTAGTCCCAAAATTTAAAGCTTAGTACCTTAAATATACACAACTTCAATTAGTTGACAATGAATCTAACCAACTCTGTAAGCAAAGAGGTAGTAAACAAAGTGGGGTTCTTGAATTAATGAACTTTCTCGACCAACATGTCTATGTAATAAAGTTGTACATGTATGACATATTTATGGCTAAAAGCTTAACTTCCAACTTTTTGAATAAATATAGAAAAAAAATTCCATTTACATCTTAGCTTAACAAAGGGTTACGCGATGCTTGAGATCATATTTTATCCATGAAATTACATGAGCACTACCAAGTCATACAAAATGCTCAAATTAGGGTGACTGTTGTCATAGAAACCTTGGACCAATGTAACCACATTAACACATTATGTTTATGTAGGATCAAATATTCTTTTCATAGAAAAATCTGACGAAAACAGAACGCAAGCAAGATCGAGGAGTAAGCAAAGGGGCATGATTGGCTCATCCTTTCTTCGTCATAGCAGCCAGTCTAGTATACATCTTTGCCATGGATTGGAATCCTCTCTCATCTCCAGATCGCAGAAGATTGCCTGTAACATAGTCGATTTGGAGGGTGTTAGATATTATCATCCAAAATGTCATGGAAAGTAGTATCTTTTGGACAATATTTCATTTAGAAGAGTACTAGGCAAAGGGTTACTTCAACACTAGTTGGTCAACATGGTTTTCACTTTACAATATAGGAACTCAGAAGGAAGCAAAATTTCCCATGACAATATTAATACACTGCCTACACCATAGATAAAAGGGACTGGACAGCGATTGAAGATGGCCTTCTAATTATAAGAAAGCAGCATAAAACAGTACGAATGACTAAGGTCTAACGAGTCTACCTGAATCACAATTTAAGGGACTATCAGGTTCTGGATGGGCCATCAAAGCAATTATTGCTCGGCACACTGATTGCAACGTCCAAGCAGGGCTCCAAGCATT
The DNA here is from genome assembly GCA_026401315.1 of Dysphania ambrosioides. Classification (NCBI taxonomy): domain Eukaryota; kingdom Viridiplantae; phylum Streptophyta; class Magnoliopsida; order Caryophyllales; family Amaranthaceae; genus Dysphania; species Dysphania ambrosioides. The sequence continues at coordinate 20,649,243 of CM048667.1, forward strand.
TTTCAAGATGTCCAAGCAAATCTCTCCAGTCTGTATGTCAGAAATAAGCATCTTTCACATAACTACAAAACCACTTATTAGATCCTCTATTGCTCTCACATTGATCTAATGCATGTTTGTGTGCATATTTTGTCGTGATTTACACTTACACTTATAATATTTATTAATGGCATAACGCTGGGATAAGCCTTTAGAACCACATCATTCGCACAATTCAAACATAACACGAAACATAAATTGCAAAATGAGTTTTCTTTTGTTTCCGATCTCCCTACATTGGCAGTAAAGAGGACCATATACAGTAAACCTAAGTCCTTTACCTTGAAATGGACATTTGGATGAAAGATTTTTGTTAAAAATCGCACTTGAGGAGGTTGCAGAGGATATTGTTCAGGAACAGCAAGCGCAAGTTGGAAAATGCCACCCTCATAAGGAGTTTCAGATGGTCCCTGAACAAAAGCAATGGCTTAGTAATAGTAAGGTCAGGAAAATGATAAAGTAGCTTGATTTCTGCTGATGGGATGGCATTAACCTTAATTAGAGCAGTCCATTTAAATATGTTGCTTTCATCACAAACAAGTTGAATATCTGGATCAGCAGATTTTTCTCGCTGCACCTCCTTGTATTCCTTAAAAAGCCTGGCCCTGGATGCCTGCTGAAAAATTAAACACAACATGAAACTTATATCCGTACAAATTGAAAAAAACTACCACATATTGTGGAATTACAGGAAACATAGATCATCAGATATCACCAAATACAAACTTGATGAAACCCTAGAGGTGATCGCCTACAAGTTTTACACCCCACAGACTTGTTAATTTTATATAAATAGGGTCCAGTAGAATGATATCAGCATGTGAGTGTTGAAAGCATCAAACTTAAAAATCTACAAATACAATACTAGTCCATCTTTTAGCTACTACTCGTTTACCCTCAAAGACATATACTATTTAATGTCAGTCTCCACCAATAAACCAATAAAATTATACTTCGTTTTTTTAGTAGCAACGATTTGACTTTTACATTATTCACACTTCACTTTGAGTCTCATCAGTGACTTATACATAAGGAAAAACATAGTCGTGCGGGATCTAATTAGATTTGTCGCAATGAAAATTTTCATAATATAAAATTTTCATAAGTTTACTCAAGTATAATTAGAGATATTAATGTTTGAAAACGTACATTGGCAAGTGTAAAAGTAAACCATTGCAACTAAAAAATACAGAGGAAGTGTATCTTCCAGGACGCCATAAAACCAATTAGTTACGGAACATACACCAAAAATTTGTGGTCAGTAATGACCTTGATTTGTCTATAATAGGGGTCTTCAAGGAGACCAATGACCGCTTTTGGCTGGAAAATTTTGAAATTAAGAACATCAACAAATAAAGAACTTCAATATAAACCATTTCCTTACACCTCGAGAAAGGCTTACACGCATTACAAAATAAGGGAGACTCCATGTACACAACCTTATCCAATACAATAACAGGGTTTAACTGTCTATTTATCCTTTAGTTCTGTTACGTAACACCCTCGTGTCTTGTAAATAAGAAAGATGCTTACAAAGTTTAATTAGCCCAAAGATCACCAACAATAAATTTAGTGACTTCAATGGGGACAGCAGGAAATACACAATTTAAGGATACAAATTCAGATTACGTTAGCAGAACACTTAGAAAGAAAGCAAGGTTCTAAGTTCAGACATAAACCACCAGGAAGTTCTATTGTCAGACGTGGAAAATCAGACTACATTCAATTGCCAGAGATGCTATTTGCCTCCGCAGTACCACTTCATGTTATACACGGTTTCAACAAGGGAGAATGATGCCATTGAAGTTAATTGAGTTCAATCATAGGGAACAGAAATACTGAGACATTGATAAGGAAACAAGGTATTTGCCCTAGAAAGTTAATGATTATACTACTCCCTCTTTTCCGTATCATATTTATTGTCTCCTGTTTAAGGGTCATCAAAGCCAAACTTTAACTTTCCAGTTTTTTATAATAACATTGCTAAGGAGAATTTACGTGCTTTCAACCACAAATCAAGCAAATTTAATTATCATGCAACATTTCAATATAGTTTTCAAAACAGTAGTGGGCTAACATTGCAAACTTTGACCTAAAAACAAAAATGGGAATAAAATCAACCAAAGGGTGCATACTAGAGGTGGATCTTGAAATAATTATGAAGTCTCACCTAGAGAGCATCATTTCCAGCCGATCTACAACTGAAAATTATATGATAGGTCCTAAACGATCAGTAAAACATACAAACTATTCATTTTTATCCCCATTCTGCAGAGAAACATACTAGACCCTCCATAATGCTCACTAATTCAAGAAGGAAGGCTAGGAGAAAAGATAGAAATACACAAAGAATGAGTTACGCAATGGGAGGAATGGGTAGCAGCAGCATTTTGCAGTATGTTAGTAAGAGGCTTGAGTATAATACAAGACAGTACGGAGGTGATGTCATAAAAGGGTTTGGGGATTGAGGGTCATAATGTAGAAGTTCAGAAAGTTAACGATAGAAAACACCTCTAGGGAGAGCACTAAACTCAAGCTAGTTGGTTGCGCTGTAATTGATGACTATTAAAGTAATTTTCGTCAACCCAGTCATATTTTACTTGTTTTTCCCTAATGCCTTCATTATTTCAGATTAGTTTTTTAATCTATTTTCTACATCAGAGCAAGCTTAGCTAAGAATCAGCTTGGGTCTTAGCAGATTCACCTAAAGAATGATCACCTCTCATACGCAGCAAAACTTCCAATATAAGCCTCCCTTTGCCTTTTTGAGCTGAAAATAACATGATTAGCCAGTATTCAGCATCTAGCATTTCAGTCTGTTTGTTGTACCCACCAATATATCTCCTTTGACTCTTTGAACTGAAGCTAAGATGACCATTGATAGAACATATCTTACCATGTATTTTGCTGAATTGGCTCAAAACACTTTCACCACATGCCAAAAATAATATATAAAGGAGACTTCTCCTTAAGTTTTTTTCAAAAGGTTTATCACAAATCTATTTTACATAAGTGCTCTATGAATCAGATTTCTGATAAGTTTGTATCACATCAGTTTCAAAATAAATGCACTATTTGCTCTCTTTGCATATAAATTTCGACCACACCCTTCTACTACTATGTTACGGAGTAAAAAGAAAAGTTGTAACTAAAAAGCTTTTAAACTATTCTCAATGTGCATTTACAAAAATATAATTTTTAATAATAGATAATCCAAAATTAACGTTGCAATTTTTGGAGCAGAGGTAGAATTAATTGATGCCAGATCCCTTAAAGGCCATCACCACAGCATATCTATGTTAACGAAAATTTTATTGTGCGCTAGTCTGACCAAATCTTAGCAAGTATTTCACATCCATAACATATTCAAGGTGTAGCCTTCGAGAACACAGCTAAGACAGAGATCTGCTACTTCTTTTAAGCCATTCTGGAAGGGTAAAAGCACCATATAAAAGGTCCGGGATGGAGAGTTCACGTGACAATATTCTTAATTTGATGAAACCTGATATGTAATGCCTATAAAGCTATAAGTATTCTGGACAGAGAAGAACCACATAAAAGGTCCAGGATAAAGAGTTCACATGACATTATTCTTAATTTAATGAAACCTGATATGTAATGCCAATAAAGCTATAAGCATTCTTGTTTTAAAGTGTTTGCACACTAGTCATCTCTTAAGCGTTGAAACTTCAACTGATTTCCCTTTATCGGCTCCATCCAGTTCCACACCATTGATGTCAATCTAAGGTCTCAAACTCTTTTTCACACAGGTTAGCTCAAATTGATCAATAAACTACTAGAAAGATTACATATTCCACTCAGGTTCTGGTCTCACAGGCTTTGAAATACTGGAATAGACACTAAATATTATTATTTTCTACAGCTTTTGACCCACGGCTTAAGAATTACAAAAAAATAAAAATAAACTGAATTGCTGATTATCCTAAGGCAATGTCAAAAGAAGCTTGCTGGCTTATGATAAAGTAACAAGATCAAAAACACATACCTGCCGCCCAGACATTTTTGCATAATTAGAAAAGGACGAGCAATGACAAACTTTTTAATATCATGTCAACTTGGAACTAGGAGCCATATAGGATTCAAGGCAAAACTAAACTATGATCTCCTAATCTTAAACAGACATAGATGGCCAACCAGGATAACCAAGGACAATCATTTAGAAAGTAGAAAGAAAACATTACAGATGAATTAACCTGCATATTTCCAAGAATTGACAGGTCAGCAAACACCAATCCTCAATAAGCTTGGAGATAACCAAGTAAGCTGCATACAGAACAGAAGGAAAGAAGATGGTCAGGTACAAGATGTAAATCCTAAAACTAATCTTAATTTTTGTAATAGACTAGATTATTGAGATGGAGGCTAATGGTGGGATATGATGATTCTGAGTAATAAACTGGAAATTAGATAAAATCATAAACAGAACATGATTAAGGAAAAGATAAAAAAATAATTGATTGTATTAGTGCTGCAATTAAATGACACACTATATGGGGTACAACCCCAGGCCTTTGAGTTTGCATCACCACAGTGCCCCTCCCCTATTATTCATGCATTACAACTTTCCACTCAACCAACCAACAGAAAGCAATATTTATACACCACAGATGCTAATTAATTTTGCTCAGTATCCGCAAGCCAATCCTAAAATGGCTGAGTAACAACAAGCATGCTGTAAATATAGAGTTCAGGCAGAGAAGAACAAAAAATATAACACAAGTTGGCTGTTACTATTATCATTATCCTTCAAATCAACCAATTTATAATTACCATAATGATGTTGAAGACTTAACAAATGAGCCATAAAATCCCATTCCCTTGAAGAGTCATCTCAGACCCTGTGTGTTTTAACTTGATTACTAAGTCTAGTAGAGTATAAGGATCTCAAATTCGACAACTCAAGCACAATGTACAAAAACTTAAACTAGCACAACATATTAAAACACTCTAAAGTTGACAAGAAATAACACTAGGAAAAACAGCATATGATATCCCTCGTTACATCTTTATTCTAGTTCTAAGTCTTCTTCAGCCTTCTAATTCTACCTAAAACCACCTAAACCGGTCATGCATGCACAGTCTATCCAGTTTCATCACATCCTTTTGGTAATCACTCCAATACTCGACCAATATAGAATTATCAAAACCGATTCAATGTCGCAAAGATCATTAACATATTACTTTATAAGTAAGATGAGTATAAAAGTCTGATAGAACACAAAATATCAGCTAAGAATGGTAATCAACTTAAACCCATCTAAATCAAGTTTTAAAACTATACAAAAATAGCCAGAAAATATAAAAACTTGTTCTAAATTCACAAATCAGATAAAAAAGTTCAAACTTGATGAACAAAATCCAAACTTTATCTCAATTATACCATTAATCAGACAACATAACATTTCCCCAAAAAAAAACCCCAATATTGGCCAATCACAAATATACAAATTCAATACTAAAAACAAATTAAACCCAAAGTTTAGCTCAATTATCATGCACACAAGAAATAATCAACACCAGAAATTCAATCCAACAAAAATCGCACCAATTAACTAGATGGGTATTTCAACAATCTGATTACTTTTTCAGAATTCAATTTCCAAGTTTTTGAAACAACCCCACAAAATAAATTCATCAAAGATCCCAAGTTTATTGTAATTTATGAATTTGGATTGAATTTCTAACATTGGCCTTCGTTAATGGTATGAGGAATTACCTGGTAATCCAAAACTCGAGTGATTCTTGAGAAAGTCAAGCGCTGATGCCTATGCCGCCGATAGTGTCAAGGACGCAGGAAATAAAAATCGGGTCGCGCTTCTGCACTAAAACTGGGCACACCAAATTACGTATAGAGAATCTAATCTACATTTTTGCGCCATACGTATACGATGGTATAAGTTTTGCAGTGCGTGAAGTTACGTGGAAATGTGGAATCCAGCCAAGAGATTCACAATAATAAGGTTAAAAAATATCATGTTTTCGTGTCATGTTACATGAAATGGAATTATTTTAGACACAATGTCAATTTTTCTCATGGGAGGTTTTTTTTTACCACATGCTTAAAAAAAATTCCTCATCACTCTTTCCTCAACTATTTTTTATACTCCATCATAATACACATTATCTTATTTATTTTCTCCTTAATTTTTGTTGTTTAAGAAAGTATATCAAAATATAACAAAATAGATGTCGAAAATTTTTTATAACCGTTGGTGATTTTTTTATATATTTATTTTACTTTAAACAATAATATTATCATTTAAAATCATTTATCCGTTGCATTTTTCCATTGGCCAGCATACTCACACGTGGCCTTTTCTTATCCGCCCTCCTGATGACATGCACAGCAAAGGCTCATTCACCTCTGATTAAGTGAGGCCCACCTCGTTAAATTCATCCGATTTTCCACTCCATACGAGTATTAACAGGGCCCACATTACTCTACTGTTCACCTACAAAACCCCTCACCGCGTGAGTCTTTTTATTTTCCCTCACTTGTGGTTTTTTTTCCTCTCACTGTTACTTTCACTTGTGAGGAATTTTTCCCTCAATGGTGGGAGTGCTCTTATGTCCATTTGTAATACATTAATAATGATATAATTGTTATAGCTATCTGAATTTAATGAGCAAATTGACGTCTGTAATAAAGTGTCACACCATTAGCAAATACAACTGACTGAAATACTTAAAAGCATAACTATGACCCACATCAATCCAACTAAAATTATAAATAAAAATATTTTGAAAAAACAAAAAGATGGGTAAATACATATATTTAGTTGATAATTTATAATATAATCAACTTTAATCCTATGTATGCCACAACTCCTAAAAACTTTAGCACAGTAAATACAATTCAGATTAATCATGTCCTCATCCTTATAATTTGACAATGCTTCCATGTCGAGAATAGGCACTTCCTCAAACTCAAACTCATTTCCAAATTCTTAAATCAATCACGTAAAAGGTGAATATTTAGATGTTAAAATCACATCATGATGCTATATTGAATTTTATAAAATATGTTGCAATATCGAATTTTATCAATTACACATCATAACTCATTAGTTAAAAAATAAATGAAAAATTACAACATATTCTGAAAAAACATGAATTTAACTACTCCATATGAATAGGATGGTTGTTTTCTACGCATTGACTACTTAATCGCTAGTGACCATCAAGATAACGGGAAAAAAACGTATTTTAATTGGGGAGGCACTATGTAAACCATCAAACAAAATTTGGTATCACTCTACCGTTCTCTATTCTCTATATTTTATTTCCACATTCACTCTATGCTCGTTTACCCTCTCTCTTTGTTTCTATCTTCATCTTTGCTTCCTCATCTTCAACAGATCCTTTTTTAATGAAGCATCCTTTATCCTTAAGCTCAAACTATGTAACAAAATAAGTAGTATAGAACATCAAGTGAAACCAAAAAAAAATCCTCATCCTATTCTATTACTCTCTCTTTTGGTGTTAAGTGCATAACTATCGTAATTTCCTCCTCAAATTTCTATAATCCTACTCTACTTTCGTACGTCTTTTCTTTAATTTCACTTACATGCATAAATTTGTATTCTCAAAAAGTCCATGGTTTTGATATTCACTGTTTCTGGTCCAAAATTAGCATGCATTTTATGGGGATGAGAACTTGCTTACCAACTGCCCCAAAATATTGGTAAAGGCATTAAAGTTCAATTGATTGTTGATTGCATTGTATGAAATTTGAAATCTTTGAGATTTAAGTGACATAATGTGATCCATACTTGACCTAGTATAACATGAGAAGGCATGGTTTTTGCTCTTTTGATTGATCTATAAATTTTAATGTTACGGTTATGTGCTTGTGATTACATGATTTGATTAGATGGGATTGTAAAATTTTGGATTTTTATTTGGTGGTTGTAGTAAAAATGATGAGATTGTGGTTTCCCTATTTTACAAAACTTTTAAGTTCTTATGAAGTTTTGGTTTGCAACTAGGGCAAAATATGATGTTTAGGACAATTTGTTCTACATTTGTTGTAGTCGGAAAAAATTCTCAGGTTTGGGACAATGTTCATTCCTATGAAGTTTATATGTAAAATGTATGAACTTTGTGGCAAAGAATCTAATTGCATTGTGAATTTTGGTTGGTTGTTGATTGGATTGTGGTTTTTTCATATTGATTTGTTTAAAATGCAAAGTGCAAATCCGAAATTCTTTGTTGTTGTACTATGGACTCCATAGTCAATCTATATACATTATCATAGATACACAAAAATGTCGTGCTTTTTAACTCAAGAGAGAAATTAGGCAACGAAGATCATACCTATTGCGTTGTGCGTTATCCTCTAGCATTCATGTATTGATGTGCTTTTCTCTTATTGTGAATTTCAGGTAGCCATTCTTGTGATTTGAAAGATCGATATGGCATTCAATATAAGAAGAACGAATGTTGTGAATTCAAAAGATGTTGAATGAAGGTGAATTTAGTCAACAGTTTTGTACGTAGAATTATAGAGCAACAAAACACATTTTGTTTATGGCAGTTATCCAATGCTTATCTATGTTGATTACTTAAATTTCTAATTTGTTCTAATTCCTTACATTTATGTATCAACTGTTCTTTTATTTGTTCAATTTGTTGGTTTTTTTAAAAAAAAATCATCTGAAGCTACCTTTTTTTAAAAAATTTAAACTTTTTTCTCTCGAAGCTACGGTTCCTTAAATTTTCATTTATGTTCAGTTTGTTGTTGTGTTTTTTTTTTATTTTTCACAAAAAAAGACCTTTTTTATTTTTTCATTTCTTCACCCGAAGCTACATAAACTCTCATATTTGAGTTTGGAGGCTTTACATTCACTATGGTTCATAAATTATAATATAGGATTTATTTAATTGGTCATTCAATATTAAAAGCATTATCTGGTATAAACTTTCAACTAGCATGTGCCCGTGCAATAGTACGGTATTAATATTTGGTAAATGAAACTGAAAAGACTGATTTTTAACATTAAATGTAGTTTGAATAAAAAAAACTTCACAAATGATTAGTTGGATGATTAAAAGTTGTTAATATCTTTCTTTAGATAATGAAATTATTCCTCCCATTTGTTTTAAAAAATTGCTACGACCTTTATTTCATTAGACACTTCTATGCTTCTTTTTCTATGAATATGTCTCCATATTCCTAAGGATAAAATAAATATTTGTTATTTTTTTATTTATCTTAATGAAATTGATAAATTATAGATTTACATTATTAGAAAAGGTTTTAATATAGGAATATTGCCAAGCCGTAACAAACTTTGCTTCCTACCCAAATAATGTAATATACTTTATTGCTTTTGATGTCACCAAATTTTTACAGGTACTCTTAATTTGAAAAAAATGAAGTTATCAACAGTTTATTGAAAAGAAAATATTAATATTATAATATTAATTTTTATGTATACCGCACAGAGTCTCTAGTTCGTAGAAGCACGATTAGGGAGATATCTGGCTTTAGGATAAGGGATAGGTGTATGAGTAAAACAACAATGCCAATTAAAGCCATCCATGAATGCCTGACCCAAAGATAGTTTTGCAATTCATCATCCATTTTCGTTGGAAAATCGGGTTGGTGTTTGTGTATAGAAAATGCGGTTTTGTTAAGTTATCATATATTATTAGAAAAAATAATGTGTTGGTAGTTTCACAAATTTGTATCAGGGTTATCATTTGGTGTCGCATGGGATGTAACATTTGGTGAAATATAAAGGATTTGAAAAATTAACTACCATAGTATCCAAAATAAACAAAATCTTATAGTGTTATGTAAGATAACTTCCACCCAAACCTACGATTTTTAGTTACCCAAAGCTATCTTTATTATTTTTAAATAAATATTTTTCAACCAAAGCAACGAAAAAGTCTCTGTTGAGTTCCTTAAGTTTTGATGTTTTGAATGATGACAAACATTTACAGGAAACAGGTCACAAGTAGTTGAAACTGTCTCCTTGACTGCTATGCTGTAAAGCAGTCACATATTATCTATTGCATGTTAACCATGTTATATGTGCAGTAGTTAAGCTGATTCCAAGACTTGGAGCATAGAAGCCTTTCGAAGACATTCGAAGAAAGATACTTTGCTCAAGATGAAGCATCCAAGGAAGATTCAAGTCTTGTAGATTACATGAAAAGAAGAATATTTGTACTTTACTGTTAATCTAGTTTTTCATGTAATGTGCTCCGTAGTATGAGTTATATGAGTAGGTGATATAAGTGTTTTAAGTGTGATAAGTCATGTTATGAATTCTGGTACAAAGCTGGAACAGAATTCATAACATACTTAATTCAGGGAACCAGGTTCAGGGAACCAGGTTTACTGAATGGAATATCAAGCTGCGTATTTTTGAAAAGATTTTGTAAAAATATTTTCTAAGAATTATTTTGGAAAATATATTAAGCAGCTGGTAGATTAGATGAGAATATATTGGTTACCTAAAAACTAGGAGCATTTACCTTATTTGATTCTATCTATATGATTAAGCCAAATAAGATAAATACTTTCCTAAACTCACATAAGATGACAGCTCAAAAGATTATGTGATTTTAGGAAAGCTAGGGTTTTTGTAATCACATATATAAACTCATCTAATCAACCTAATTCAATAAGTCTCTCACGTGAAGAAAACTGAGTTTATCTCTAGAGAGCATTATACACACTTAAGCATAAAAACCTTTCATTAAGTCATATACACGAGCACCATTAGAACTTATATTTTTCTCTCATATTAGCTTTTAGAAGCAAGATCAAAGGAGAGTTTGATTCTGTAAAGAGCCTTCAACAGAGGGGTTGATAGGCTGGGAGAGTGTTTGTGAGTTCAAACACAAAAGGGCTTACTAGTGTAAGTCGAGTGCACACTCGGAGTAGAGTGTGGGGTGAACTGGTTCCCGGAGTAGGGAAACAATTGAGTGTCTGTGTTCTTTGTTTTTCGAAGTAGATTAATAAAAGAGCATAGGGTAGGAGGACGTAGGCCTGAGTTGGCTGAACCTCGTTAAATTGTGTGTCTTCCTTTATTGCTCTACATACATTCCGCTGCTAATAGGAACTAGCACAACTGGTTCCTCCCACAGATCGAAAAAGTTAGAAAAATAGGCTAAGACTATTTAACACTCAATTCACCCCTCCCCCCTCTTGAGTGATCTAAAACCTTCAATTGGTATCAAAGCCTAGGCTTTTCATAAGAGTAACATCTAGAGAAGTCAAGTATGCGTACTCATGAATTGAACGCTATGGGCTACGACAATAAGACATCAAAGTTCAACGGTAACAACTATGCTTGGTGGAAAAACAGGATCAAGAATGTGATCATGGGAATTGATTATGAATGTTGGCTAGTTGTCAAAAATGGTCCCAACATCATTTTCAAGACAGATGAAGAGGGAAACAGGATTCCAAAGAAAGATAGTGAACTAGTTACTGCTGATTACAAACTGCTGGAGAAGAACGCCAAGGCAATGTCAATTCTACAACAGGCTATAAGTGAGACTGAAACAAACTGGATCTCAGGTTGCAACAATGCAAAAGAGATTTGGGATACCCTCGAACTTGCTTTTAAGGGAACCAGTGAGGTAAAAAGGTCCAAAATTGATTTACTTATGTCTAAGTATGAATTGTTTGCTATGAATAAAAATGAAAAGATTAATGACTATTTTCGTAGATTTATGACAATAATTAATGATCTTAGATCTCTTGGTAAGAACTTTTCTGATGAGGATCTTGTGAGAAAAGTTTTACGCAGTTTGACAGATGCATGGACATCCAAGGTAACAGCAATATATAAGGCAAAGGATTTATCAACTCTATCTCTGGAATAACTGATTGGTTCCCTCATGACTCATGAAATGCTGATTGATTCTAAGTCTGAGAAGGAACCAGCCAGAGGAATAGCTCTTAAGGGAACAGTAGAAGAAGAAGAAGATGAGATTGGCATGATTGCTAAAAGATTTGAAAGAACTCTTCGTGATCAAAGGAAGAATTTCAAAGGTAAGAACTTTAAGAAATCTAACTCTTCTTCTGTAGGTTGCTTCAAGTGTGGAGAAAAGGGAAATCTTATTCGAGATTGTCCTAAGTGGAAGGACAAACAATCCAAATCTGGAGATTAACGGGCCTTCAAAAATGCAATGATAGCATCCATGTGGGGTGATTCTGATTCAGGGTCTGATGAAGATGAGGAATCACTTAACTCTGATGTTTGTTTGACTGCCTTCACAAACATTCAGGGAAACATCACTGACTCAGGAACCAGAGGGGGAACCAGTACATTCAGAAAATGCTTAATGGCAAAGAAGGATGTGCTACACGAACACAAGGTAAACTTAGAACAAGTTAGGAAAGATATGCATGAATATGATAGAGATAATATGCTTGAATGTATTGATTCTTTATTAGATGAATGCTATAAACTCGGTGAAACTTACATAACTGGCAAAAGAGAACTTAAAGAAAAACATGTTGAATGTGAAATTGTTGTTGCTAGTTGTGATCACCTAGAAGAAGTTTGCTTTGAATTGAAAAATCAAGTAGCTGAACTAGAGGTTGATTTAGACAAGTGTAAGGTGAAACTGAAGAAGGAAAGGTCTTCTAAATCTGACTGTCCTAGTGATGATGAGGAAGATCTGACCTCCTGGCTCCCTAGAGACTTATCAATTGCTAGTGAATCTCTTAATTTTTCAGTAGCTATAGGTAAAGCAAATTCTTGTAGTAGAACTTCCTTGTTGAAAGCCTTTGAAATATTGGCTCACAACTTGGAAGAAATACACAAAGAATTTGTTTCACTTAAGGCTGTTCAGTTCACCGTTTCCCCTACAGGTACCAGTGTTAAGAATAGTGATGTAATAGATGAGTATGAGGGTACTATTTGTGATTTGCATGCTGAGATTCATAAACTGAAAAAAGATAAGCAATCAGTAATTGTTAACATGACTATTGATCCTATGGTTTCGAAACTTAATTTACAACTTGAATCCTTAAAAAGTGATTTTGATTTTCTAAAAGATAAAAACGATTTGTTGATTAAGAATCTTGAAACCAGAGAGAAAGAACTTCATGATAGTCATAGACATGTTGAAAAATTATTGACTGCACAGGAAACTTTGAATTCTTTAATTTAATTTAAAAGTTACAAAGGAAGAGTTGGTCTTGGATATATTAGACAGAGAACCAGGACTAACTGGTCCCCCAGGGAAACCACGTGGGTTAAAGAATTCAAAAGAGGTAAGTATGTAATGACTAAAGAGATGCATGTTTGTTATCATTGTGGAATGAATGGGCATAAGATACATGAGTGTCCCGCTAAGAAGAACAGTGAGAATAAGAACAATAAACATATGAAGTGGGTCTGGAGAAGAAAAGACCAACAAGAGCCTAATGTCGTTGAAAAGGGACCCAAACATGTTTGGGTTCCTAAAGCTAATGTTTGATTTGTTCTTGCAGGCTAAAGTGAAAGGAGATACCTATTGGTATTTGGACAATGGTTGCTCAAGACACATGTCCGGGGACAAAAGTCAATTCCTTTCACTAGTAGCCTTTGATGGTGGAAGTGTCACCTTTGGAGATAACAACAATGGAACCATTACTGGTTTAGGTAAGGTAGGTAAGACACTTTCAAATGCAATTGATGATGTATATTATGTTGAGGGCTTACAACATAATCTTTTAAGTATTTCTCAATTATGTGATAAAGGTAATAGAGTTGAGTTTCAAGCTAACCTTTGTCATATAGTTAATTCTCAAACAGGCGAACTTGTATGTGAGGGAACCAGGAAGCATGATGTTTACATCACCTTTCTGGATAAAATTCCTCAAGACAAGTCTGTTTGTTTAAAAGCTGTTTCTGATAATAACCAATGGATTTGGCATAAGAGATTTGGACATGCCAGCTTGACACTTTTGAACAAATTAAGGTCTCATGATTTGGTGGTAGGACTTCCTAACATCACTTATAAGGCAGATAAAATTTGTTCAGAATGTGTTAAAGGGAAACAGGTCAAAATCTCTTTTAAGTCTAAAACTGTTTTGAGTACCAGCAGACCCTTCGAACTTGTACACATTGATTTGTGTGGTCCCATGAGAATACAAAGTCGAAGAGGTCATAGATATGTTTGTGTTATGGTTGATGATTATTCCAGGTACACTTGGGTAATAATGCTACATTCAAAAGATGAAACGTTCGATGAATGGGTAGCATTGGTGAAGCAAGTGGAGAACCAGCTCTCTCACAAGCTGGTCTCGGTAAGATCAGATCATGGTACCGAATTTGATAATGCTTACTTTGTTGGTTATTGTAGGGAACAGGGAGTTAGTCACAACTTCTCAGCCCCAAGAACACCACAGCAAAATGGTGTTGTTGAAAGAAAGAATAGAACTCTTGAGGAGATGGCCAGAACAATGCTCATTGAGAGTGGTCTCCCTAAGAGTTTCTGGGGTGAAGTTGTGGACACTGCTTGCTATATTTTAAATAGAGGTCTCATTAGACCAAAGTTAAATAAGACTCCCTATGAACTCCTTAGAGGTCGAAAGCCTAATATTGCATACTTTCGTGTATTTGGATGCAAATGTTATATTCATAACAATGGGAAGAACCAGCTTGATAAATTTGATTCTAGGAGTGATGAGGGAATCTTTCTTGGATATTCTCCTCAAAGCAAAGCATATAGAGTCCTTAATAAAAGGACTTTGTGTGTTGAGGAGAGTGTGTGTGTCATCTTTGATGAATTTAACATGTCTTCTGAGATTGCGCAGGTACAACCTGATGAAATGATTGGATTGATGGAGTTTACTGGGAACCATGATGCTGATCCTCTAAATGAAGTGCAAGTAGATCTAGGCTCACTAGATACTCCACAAAATGATGATAATGAGGAGCCTAGAGAAGAAAATAAGGACAACGAGAATTCAGAAGAGGAACCAAGATCTAATGGTTTCCCAAGTGACAGACAGGTAAGGGGTTCAGAGGGAATGAATGAAGATGCCTCCCCTGAACCTGAGGTAAGTAATGTTAATGGAAACAACGTGAATATGAATCTTACTGGTTCCGAAGAAATAGATGAGATTCATGATCATGCTGGTTCCCAATCAAATGAAGAAGCACAAAATGATTTCTCTTTTAAAAGCTTCAAATATCAATCTTCTCATCCTCCAGATCAGATCATTAGTGATATTAATAAAGGAGTTCAAACGAGAAGAAATGTTTTTCAAAACTTTTGTGTTTTTTATTCTTTCCTGTCTAATATAGAGCCAACTGACTATAAAATGGCACTGACTGATCCTGATTGGGTTCTAGCAATGCAGGATGAATTAAATCAGTTCTATAGGAACTAGGTTTGGCATCTTGTACCTAGACCAAAGGATAGGTCAGTTATTGGTACAAAATGGGTCTTCAGAAACAAATTGGATGACCTAGGTACAATAGTCAGAAACAAAGCTAGGCTAGTGGTGCAAGGTTACAATCAACAAGAAGGGATTGACTATGATGAGACTTTTGCACCAGTAGCTAGGTTAGAGGCAATTAGGATTTTAATTGTTTATGCTGCTCACATGAATATGAAATTATTTCAGATGGATGTAAAGACTGTCTTCCTAAATAGATATTTGAAGGAAGAGGTATATGTAGAGCAGCCACCTGGTTTTGAAGACAAGTTGTTTACCCAACATGTTTACAAGTTAGACAAAGCTCTATATGGATTGAAGCAAGCTCCAAGAGCTTGGTATGAAAGATTGTCTAAGTTCTTGATGGAGAATGATTACAAGAGGGGAACGGTAGACAAGACACTGTTTATCAAAGCCAGGGGGAACAACTTGATTATAGTACAAATTTATGTTGATGATATCTTATTTGGTGCTACTAATCAAGTACTATGTGATGAGTTTGCTAATCTTATGCAGAGTGAGTTTGAAATGAGCATGATGGGAGAACTAGGATTCTTTCTAGGATTGCAAATTAAGCAAATGGAGAATGGAACCATGATACATGAGCAAAAATACTTGAAAGAATTGCTGAAGAAATTTGGCATGGAAAACAGCAAGGCTTATGATACACCTATTCCCACATCCATAAAATTAGATAATGATCTAAAGGGAAAAGATGTTGAAGCCACACTTTATAGAGGAATAATTGGTTCCCTTCTCTATCTAACAGCTAGTAGACCTGATATTGTGTTCTCTGTTGGATTGTGTGCTAGGTTTCAAAGTAATCCAAAGGAATCTCACTTGAAGGCTATTAGAAGGATACTTAGGTATCTTATGGGAACAATAGACTTATGCTTATGGTACCCCAAAGGGAGTGTAATTGATCTTATTGGGTACACTGATGCAGACTATGCTGGCTTTCTTGTAGATAGAAAGAGCACATTAGGTATGGAACACTTTCTTGGCTCCTGTCTAATATCATGGGGTTCTAAAAAGCAAAACTCAGTGGCCTTATCCACAGCAGAGGCAGAATATACTGCAGCAGCTTCATGCTGCTCCCAGCTACTGTGGGTAAGGAACCAGCTGAAGGATTTTGGTGTTGTTTATAATAGTGTTCCTATATTTTGTGACAACACTAGTGCAATTAATATTTCTAAGAATCCAGTTCAGCATTCCAAAACCAAACATATAGAGGTTAGACATCATTTTCTGAGAGATAATGTAGAAAAAGGTTTAGTGGAAGTATTGTTTTGCAAAAGTGAAGATCAAATAGCTGATATCTTCACAAAACCCTTGTGTAGAGAAGCTTTTTGTAATTTAAGAATCTTACTAGGTCTAGTTAGATTTTAGTCTTTGGCTTCATCTATTTCCCTCAATGATTGGTTAGAATGGTATTCTCTTATATAGTATGTGTACATACCTATATCGAAATCCTTCAAGTTTTATGTAAATGTTTTGAGATCTCAAAAGGATTAAAAATTATTGTTGCAAGAAAGAGGTGAAATTAAACTAAGTTGCCAAAAACAGGATGAAGTGGTTTTAATCAAGTATCAGGAAAGGGAAACAGCAGATCAGCACTGATATGTCTTCCGAATAATATTTTCATATCTTTGGAAGATTATTATAAGATATTTTCCTTTTGGAAGGAAATAATCTTATTTCAGTCATTTACCATAAAGATAATGGCAAATCAATCACTTGCCTAGTTTATAGGATGGTTAAGATATTTATGGCAAGTAATGATAGGTATCTTTTCAAATTTTAAAACTTGTCATACTTATCAAATTATTTAACCGTCATTTTTTTGAACTTCCATATTTTTGTTATGCTTCAAATATATATATATAACCCTTTGTGCAGCTTCATTACTTCTCATTCATCATTCTCCTTCTCTCTTTTGCGTACTGCTCAACATCAGAATACTATTCATCATCTTCATTCTCAATTTCTCTTTGTCACAATGGGAAGAAAGACTGTAGCTTCATCTAGGAGAGGAAGAGGAAAGGGGTCTCCTAGTGACTCCACTCAATCAAAAGGAACCCCCATCGTTGTTCTACCAACTTCTCAACAAAAACAAACCCAAATTGAACCTTCATCACCCAATGTAGCTTCATCACCTTCAGAAATTCCTACCACAACGCCAGATTCCCCTCAAAAATCCTCCTCACCACCACAATCGACCAAACCCTCATCAAAACAACCTAAGCCTATCTTCCATCCTCCAGACACTGATGACTCTGTCATCAAGGAACCTGTACCATCTCAGGGGGAACAAGAGACAGAAGCTCAGCAAACTATGAGTCAAGAGGTGGAGGTTAGTAGTGCTGAAGAGCACAGTGACGAAGTGGAAGAGGTTGAGGTTACTAGGTTCAAGGAAGGATCACCTGATGAAAAGGTTAGGAGAAGTGGTCGTTTCACACGTTCTTCTATAAAAAGGAAAATTGATGACACCCAGGAGGAACAGTCTGCTGATTCTGTGCAAAGAACCAAGGGAAAGAGGTTGCCTGTTAAAACCTCTCGTGCTTCAAAAGGTAAATCTGTAGAATCTATTCCTACTGGTTCTATTGATTTAAATTCTAGATTAGTGTTATCCGGGTGTGGTAGTGAAAAAGGGTATTTTGATATTACTGCATTATCTGAGTTCAAGGAGTTGCTTGATTATCAAGGTTGGTTAATATTGTTTGATGTTTGTGCTGCAAATATGTCTAGAGTTAAGGAATTTTATGTTAATATCAAGCAAATGCCTGATATGTCCATAAGTTCATGTGTGAATGGGGTTGATGTAAGTTTATCAGTTGCTTCTCTGTCAACTCTGTTAAGCATACCAAGAGATGGATTTGATAAGTACTCGGGTGACTGGTGGCCTATGCTTGTTGGGGTCACACCAGAGGAGATATATGCTTTTATGTTTGGAGGGAAGATGCCCAAAAAGCCAGGGGTCCTTAAGTCTGTTAATTTGAAGGAACCAGTTATGCTAGTTCTACATTCTTTGTGTAACAAGGTTTTAATACCAAGGGCTCAGGGTAGAGGTACTGTGAGAATAATGGAAATGGTATTGATGTATCTGATAATGAAGAAGGTGAAAATCAATCTTCCTGCATTAATGTTGGCCCATATGATGAACTGTCATGGGTCATCTCATCACTCCTTGCCTTACGGATCCTTTATAACCCACCTGCTCAAATCTAACAATGTACCCCTGAGTGGTTCCACTGTCCCAGTTACAGTGTTTACCAGGGCCATCTTAAAGCAGAAGGGTTTAGATATAAGTGGGGATCAGCTGCTGTTTAAGACAGAAGAACCAGTGGAGGAAGTGAGATCTCCAACAAAGAAGAACAAGAAAGTAGAGGAGCCAGTAGGTCAGGCTCTAGTTCTGAAAAGGTTGGAGGATCAGGAGACTTTGCTTAAAAACATCATTGGTCTGGTCTAAGAATTATTCTCTTCTATTGATTCTAGGTTTGATAATCTAGAAAAGAAGCTTGCTGGATCTCATGATCAAGAAGCACCTGGTACAAGTGCTGCTGCTCCAAAGTCTCCTCCTGAAGAAGAGATGCATAATGCTGAGGAAGGAGATGAAGATGAGTAACCAGCTGATGATGGATACCAGGATGCTGAAGGAGAAGAGGAGGATGAGAATAATGAAGATTGATTCTGTTTTCTGTTTTTGTTTTCCTACCCTATCTCTTGTGACTGATTATGTTGGTTTGCTTCCTCCCACTCCATAAACTGTTCTTTTGAAATGGAGTTGGGATCTTTAATTTGTTGAACTTTGTTTGGTATTTGTTTTGAAAAATTTTATTTCTGCTATGTCATGCTTAGTTTGACTAATCTATTTTTTGCAGCATTTAACTTGAATAGTGGTTGATGCCACTGCATGGATGAGTACATTTAATAATTTGTGCATCTTATTTTTACTTGAGTATACTTTTTAATGATGCCAAAAGGGGGAAAACGTTAAAGCTGAAGCCTAGGATCTTCTTAGACTTTTAGGATTTTTAGATTAAGTAAAATAAGAGTCGAGTCAAGTTATCTTAGGAGAATTTTTCAGTGTGTGTCCATTTTTAGTCTTAAAGATTGTTGATGTACTCAATCCTAGTTGAGTACTTTATTGGAGTTTGTATGTTTTTAATGTGCTTGGATTGCAGGAACTTCAATTAGTTTGTCATCATCAAAAAGGGGGAATTTGTTGAGTTCCTTAAGTTTTGATGTTTTGAATGATGACAAACAGTTACAGGAAACAGGTCACAAGTAGTTGGAACTGTCTCCTTGACTGCTATGCTGTACAGCAGTCACATATTATCTATTGCATGTTAACCATGTTATATGTGCAGTAGTTAAGCTGATTCCAAGACTTGGAGCATAGAAGCCTTTCGAAGACATTCGAAGAAAGATACTTTGCTCAAGATGAAGCATCCAAGGAAGATTCAAGTCTTGTAGATTACATGAAAAGAAGAATATTTGTACTTTACTGTTAATCTAGTTTTTCATGTAATGTTCTCCGTAGTATGAGTTATATGAGTAGGTGATATAAGTGTTTTAAGTGTGATAAGTCATGTTATGAATTCTGGTACAAAGCTGGAACAGAATTCATAACATACTTAATTCAGGGAACCAGGTTCAGGGAACCAGGTTTACTGAATGGAATATCAAGCTGCGTATTTTTGAAAAGATTTTGTAAAAATATTTTCTAAGAATTATTTTGGAAAATATATTAAGCAGCTGGTAGATTAGATGAGAATATATTGGTTACCTAAAAACTAGGAGCATTTACCTTATTTGATTCTATCTATATGATTAAGCCAAATAAGATAAATACTTTCCTAAACTCACATAAGATGACAGCTCAAAAGATTATGTGATTTTAGGAAAGCTAGGGTTTTTGTAATCACATATATAAACTCATCTAATCAACCTAATTCAATAAGTCTCTCACGTGAAGAAAACTGAGTTTATCTCTAGAGAGCATTATACACACTTAAGCATAAAAACCTTTCATTAAGTCATATACACGAGCACCATTAGAACTTATATTTTTCTCTCATATTAGCTTTTAGAAGCAAGATCAAAGGAGAGTTTGATTCTGTAAAGAGCCTTCAACAGAGGGGTTGATAGGCTGGGAGAGTGTTTGTGAGTTCAAACACAAAAGGGCTTACTAGTGTAAGTCGAGTGCACACTCGGATTAGAGTATGGGGTGAACTGGTTCCCGGAGTAGGGAAACAGTTGAGTGTCTGTGTTCTTTGTTTTTCGGAGTAGATTAATAAAAGAGCATATAGTAGGAGGATGTAGGCCTGAGTTAGCTGAACCTCGTTAAATTGTGTGTCTTCCTTTATTGCTCTACATACATTTCGCTGCTAATAGGAACCAGCACAACTGGTTCCTCCCACAGATCGAAAAAGTGAGAAAAATAGGCTAAGACTATTTAACACTCAATTCACCCCCCCCCCCCCCCTTGAGTGCTCTAAAACCTTCAGTCTCAGATTTAGATTTGGAGGAATCACATTCACTTTGGCTCTTAAATAATAATATATATGATTTTAAGAGTCTTATTTAAACTAGACTCTAACTAGTGTGAGTTTCTTTTTATACATTTCCAACATAATTTAGGAAAATTAATGGGACTAATCTAACCTTTAGTCAGTTTAATTTTAAAATTTGAAATTTGAAATTATTCTTTAATAATCAAATCTTGGACCCATATTTGCTTTTAAAGAGTATGACATAAATTGTCGGTATTGTATTTTTTTTCTTCTATTTTTCCTCTTTTAAAAAAGGTAAAGTTGATGGTGTTGAATAGTAATCAAAGGGGTTGATGATGATACGTGGGATAAAATAGTGATTAAAGGGAACAATGAAATTAAGTTTCCACGTAACAATTTTTTGAGCAAGTAATTGATAAACCTATCCAACACTATTTAGTTAAGTAATAAAAGTATATACTTTTGATAATTTATAGTACACTATCTTAACTTTTAATAATGTGATCTTCATTATAGTAAAAAAAAGAAATTATTGAAGAAAAAGAAATTATTACAAAGAATTTATTTTTTATTTTTATTTATTATAATTATTACAAAAATATTAAACTAACAAGTCATCTTAACCCCATATTTACCTTAAAGAACACTAACATGCACATGGATTAGATTCTTGAAGATGTACTCTCTTTTAGGGGTGTCAAATCGGGTCAACGGGTCGGTTCTGGGTTGACCCATCGCGAGTCGATTCTTATCGGGTCAATTTTGCCTATCGGGTCAGTTCCGGTTCGGGTCGGGTCATTATCGGGTCTGGTTAAATCGGTTATTTGTTTGGTCGGGTTCGGGTCAGGTTGTATTCGGTTCGGGTCAATGTTGGTTTGGGTTGTATTTGGTTCGGGTCAAGGTTGGTTCTAGTACAATCGGGTCGGTTCCTAAAAGGGTTATATCGGGTTATTTCGGATTCGGGTCAAGGTCAGTTTTGGTAAAATCGGGTCGGTTCCTGAACGGGTTATAGCGAGGTTATTTCGGGTTCGAGTCAAAGTCGGTTCTGGTAAAATCATATTAATTCCTGAACGGGTTATTTCGGGTCAAGGTTGCTTTTGATAAAATTAGACAATGATGATGGTTAATTCATAAATTAGACAATGATGATGTCAAAAAGTCATTTAAAAACAAAATTTTTGTGAGGTAATGATTATTAAATGTGTATTATCCTATTAAACTAGTTTATAACTTACGATGTTAAGTTTATATATACATAAGAACTTGTAATATGTTTAGTTTGAATCGACAATGACAAGTTTGGTTTCAAAATTATTAGATATTAGGTAAAAAAAATATAGGTCAGTCAAGATTATGTTATATTCATGTATATTCAGATTATTAACACATCTAGTGAATTCGGGTAACGAATTGTTATAAATTGGGTTATATTGGTTATGTGTCGGTTTCAATCGATTTTGGGTTCTCTTCGGGTCGGGTCCGTAACGGGTCGGATACGAATCGTGTTCGGGTCTTTGAATATCGGGTCAAATCAATTTCGGGTTAACTTTAGGTCGGGTTGAGTCGGTTTTTGGGTCATAATTAGGTTTGGTCCGGGTCGGTTTCGGGTAACTTATCAAGTCGGGTCTGATTTTAACAGCTCTACTCTCTTTTGGCTCTTGGTTTGATTATACTTTTTGGTCACATGCTAAAAGAGATGGAAATTTTGTAGTCCATCACATAATAAAGTTAGTGTCATTTGGTTTTGAACAAATTCGGAGAACCATCATAGCTTAATTATGAGATCTTTCCACCCATCTTAATTTCTAACTTTATTAGGATAGTATTACACAACAATCATAGCTTAATTAGGCTTGTATCAACACTAATACATCATATGACATATATTTGTGCAATTGTTGATGAAGAGATCGAAAATAATGTATAATTATATCGTTTTAAAGAAGAAATATATATACGTTTACAATTCAAGGATTGTGGTAATAATGAAGGAACTATAAAACATAAATTTAGGTTAGTAAAGTTTGAGTCAATTAGGAGTATTAGGTCTAAGAGGATCAAAGTTGTCATCCCTTGTACTTTCCTTGAAATTCTCAAAATGTATGCTATTTTAATTTGTTTAAATTTACATAAAATGTTATTATAATAGTCTCATATATATAACATTTATTTTTATTATTAAAGTAAGGTGTCCCTTTATACCCTACCCTAAAATAAAATAAAAAAATTTAATGATCATTTAAAAGGTAATTTTTTGATTGATAATTTTGTTTATGTAGAAAAGGCAATTATTAATAGGATAAAAATATTTTTAGGTGTGGATCAGTTTCGAAACTTTCCACATGCATCACAAACATAAAATTCTAGTTTTCATAGAAGGTCACTAATCACTATTTAAACGAAGTCGTTTTGGGCTAAACGGGGAATAAATATGTGCTAATACTGAACTATTGATTTAGAAATAAATGAGCACGTGATGCTTGCGTAGGTGCAATTGTATCTAGCTAAAACAGAATAGTCATATTTTGTTTGTAATGTATAATTTTGTTTATAAGAGGTATAGAAAGGTAAAGTAAACATGACAATCACTTTTTAAACGCTCATAAATTAACTTTTATAGTAGAGATATATACGTACTTTTATGGTCGAACTGTCTATCTATATTACTTCATATTATTTTGTCACAAAGTAATGTATACATATAAGATATAATAAACTTATTGTATTTCTAACAAAAATGATCCCTGTAACTTTTACTATATTGAGGGGTTACTTTTATTGAGATACTATAACTTTATTTTAATTCGTGTATATACAATATTTTTGTTATTTTAGAGTGTTTTCCATAAGAGTGTTTGTATTTTCGGACAATTTAATAAGAGGCTTGTTAAACGACCACCTCCGAATTTATCAAACCGCCCTCCGAAATTACTATTTTACCTCTCACCCTTCTCTCACCCTCCTTCACTCAAACAATCACTTCTCACTCTCAAGCCCCAACTCACACACACGTCGCCGAAACCACCACCTACTATTGTCGGAACTACCACTCATCATCGTCGGAACCATCGGACAGCCGCCCCCACCACCACATCGCCAAAAAACACAATTAATAATATTAACTAACAAAAACTAACTATAATACTACTAAAAATAATTAACAACAAAATGACAAAAAAGTCGCCGGAAATTGGGGGGTCGTTTGATCTTTCCGGCAAGCCTTGGGACTAGCCAAAAAAATCAAATGCCCCCCCCCCCCCCCCCGACTTTTTCGTCCTTTTATTGTTAATTATTGTTTATTAGTATTATTGTTAATTTTTTTAGTTAATATTATTTGATAATATTATTAATTATTTTTAATGTTATTCATGTTAATTAGAATATAAAAGTTAGTGTTAATTTGTTAAAATTATATATTTGTTGAAGGCTTGGTGGTCGGGAATTGTAAGATTCGTTTTTTTACGGGAAAGTGAAGTGAGAAATAAGAATTGAAATGTAAAATGTTCGATTTTATTTAAATGCGTTAAAAGGTAAAATAGTCAAAATGTGGGGCGGTTTGAGTAAGTTGGGGGCGACATTTAGCGCTCCACTTTAATAATTGACAAATTCTAATGAGCGTATTAGTTAGGCTAGATTCTTTAGTAGAATATGAGAATATATGATTTGTTATATAGAAACTATTACCATTCGTATTGTTAACTTTTATTTAAAATTTGACCTGAACTAATATTATGTACAAATATTATCATTTAATTATATGGGCTACAACCAATTACAAACGATCTTTTTTATTTGAGAGAAAGGAAAAAGATGAATCGTTCCTCGTCATATCCCTCTACTACCTTCACCATCATCCCTCCATTTTAAATTAGGTTTCCTATTTTATTTTTTATTTGTGTTAATTTAATTTTTACACTTTTATTTTTAAAAAAAAAGACCCATAATTATTTTTATATATCTATCTTTCTACCACTAAAAAGTAATGAGCTTTTCTCTCACTTTATATTAAAAACTTATCTCACTATCTTCCTTTGTATTTACTTTTTAATAAAATAACAATTAATTATAAAGAATAACTTATCATCTAAAATTATGTGCTTTATAAATGTTAAAATTGTTATGAGATGAGAGAGTATTATGAAATACAAACCAACCATAGTTAAATCCAATATCTATTCATATAAAAAAAAATACAATATCTATTGAGCCCTTCCGATGAGCCACGCGTACACAACCTCCATAGCCGCAAAGCCCACCACAAGTCCACCATCGTCAGCTGCACAGGTAGACACTGCCTTGTCTCCCTCCTATGGTCTACAGACTATGGAACAAACAGAAAATTGTTGTGGCCATGATCACCATATACGGCAAATGTTAATGACTCTTAAAACTAAATGAGTAATTCGCAATCGTAATTTTATACTTTTACATCGACTAAAAAAAACTTTCGTACTCTTTATTATTCTTTGTCATTGCTTTAATAATACAAATTTTAGAAATTTCTTCCTTTTTCTTAACCATGGCTAAGCCATGATTTCTTAACCTCATAGAAAAAACATTCCTCCTTCACTTATGAAACCATCCAAGGCAATTCTCCCAAATCAACCCAAAATTAATTCTCCCAAATCAACCCTAATTTACCCAAATCATCGTATTCTGTAGCAAGAATTAACTAGGCGCTGTACATTCTCCTCCAATCTCGCAGGAAATCTGATCGACTCCTTAAAGTATAGGCCCCACACAGTCATCCACAACGGTGTGTACTGAATCATCAGATGACATATTCTCCTCCTTTAAAATGCAATACAAAACCCGTTTACACTGGAACTCATAAACACTGAAATCAAGGAATTAAAATATGAGATGCAGTTATTGAGAATATAAACATAAGGGAATATTTGGAGTAAATATAAAAAAAAAAAAGTCCTAACTGCTCCTTGTTTTGTCCTCCCAAAGAATGAACCAGGCGAGTTCTTCGTTTCCTTCCATGACTTGAACAATATCTCAAGGTTTCCTTGAATTCACTAGTATCTTCTTGATTAAATACTCCTCTAAAGCAAAGCCGGCTTTTACTATCCTTGTACGAGGTTTTAGGGTAAATTAGGGTTGAGTTGGGAGAATTGGGTAAATTAGGGTTGATTTCTTGGAATTGGGTAAATTCGGGTTGATTTAAAGAATTAATTTTGGGTAAATTAGGGTAGATTTAGATGAAATCGGTAAATTAGGGTTGATTTGGAGGAATAGCCTTGAATGGTTTCGCTAGTGATTAAGGGAGGGACGACTAATTTTTGAATGAGCGTAAGAAACCATAGCTTAACCATAATTAAGAAAAAAGAAGAAATTTCGAAAACTTGTGTCACTAAGGCCACGACAAAGAATAATAAAGAGTGTAGGGCTACCATTTAAAAGTTTTTTCTTGAGTTGACCATGTAAAAATGTAAAAAATAGGGTTGGCGTTGAGAATTACCCAAACTAAATTAAAAATACCAAAGCCTTGCTACCCTTTTATTTTTTTGTATATCTCGCTCCACCGGACATTCATCATAGTTGGAAATTGGTAGGGGTAACGCTCTTTGTAGCAACAAGGAGAGAGGTGGGTGAGGGTGATGCATCTATTTGCTAGAATGGAGTGTTTATAGGGGATGGATGGAGGTCATGCGACTGTAGAGGGTAGGAAAAATGAGAAATTCTTAATTTATACCTAATATAAATATATTATAGGCATTTTTGTAATTTTATTTCTATACTTTTTATATTTTATATCTTATGTATTTCTATATCTGATATAACCATAGCTATATTTGATATAATAATATATATATTTAAAATCTCAATATCCTAATATAATGTATCAGGTATGAATTAGAAAACCCCTTTGGGAAAGCAGC
This sequence comes from Dysphania ambrosioides, assembly GCA_026401315.1. Taxonomy (NCBI): domain Eukaryota; kingdom Viridiplantae; phylum Streptophyta; class Magnoliopsida; order Caryophyllales; family Amaranthaceae; genus Dysphania; species Dysphania ambrosioides. The sequence continues at coordinate 20,676,107 of CM048667.1, forward strand.
TTGTAGAAGGTGCATACACTGACATGTAGCTCTACGTGCTTATCAACCAGAACAACACTTTTAAACAAATAAAATAATCTAATCAAAAGGTAGTTTTCGAGTAAAAATAATAATAAACAACAATAACACTAACAATCTGAACACTAAGAAAAAATTTAAAGAATCCCAATTTTGGGTAAACAAAACTAAAAATATTATATAAAAAAAAAAGATAGCTTAGAGCGAAACTTTTTTTAAAAAAAAGCAACAAAGTGAACATAGGGAGGCACAATTGAAACATAAATTTAAGGAATCAATATAGATAAAAAAATTTAAGGAATTAACACAAATAAGCATTGGATGATTGCCAAACACAAAAGGCGCTTTTATTGCTATACAATTCTACAAAATTGCCGACTAAAATCACCAGTATTCAACATATTTTGAAATCACAACATTCGAATTCTTCTTATATTGAAACTCCATCACTTTCAAATCATAAGAAGCTTACATGAAATTCACAAAAAAGAAAAACATATCAATACATACTTGTCGGAGGACGACGCACAACGCAATAGGTAGGATCTTTGTTGCCCAATTTCTCTCTTAATTTAAATAGCACAACATTTTTGTGTATCTATGATAATTCATATAGATTGACTATGGAGTCCAAATTACATCAACAATAAAGAATTTCGGGTTTGCACTTTACTTTTTAACCAAATCAATACGAAAACACCACAATCTAATCAACAACCAACCGAAACTCACAATGCAATCAGATTCTTTACCACGAAGTTCATACAAACTACACATAAACTTTATAAGAATGAACTTTGTCCCAAACCTTAGAATTTTACCTGGCTACAACAACTACAGAAAAAATAATCCCAATCCTCATATGTTTTCCACGCTACAACTCAAAACTTCATAAGAACTTGGTAAAAGGTTTGTAAAACAGTGAACCATCATCTCATTAGTTTCACTGTAACAACCAAATAAAACCATAATCTTTTCAATCCCATTTAATCAAATCATGAAATCACAAGCACATAATCATAACACTAAAATTCATATATAAATCAAAACCATAAAAACATGCCTTTTCATGTCGTGCACGTCGAGTGTTGATCATAGAATGTTACTTAAATTTCAAATATTTAAGAGAGAGAGAGTATAGAGAGAAAGTCTATAGAGAGAGAGGTGAAGGGCTAACAACATTTGTTTGATGGTATACATAGTGCCTTCCCAATTAATATAAGGGTTTTTTTTTCGTTTATCAAGATAGTCGCTAGCGAGTAAAGTAGTCAATGTGTAGCAAATAAAAATCCTATTTGTATGTAATAGTTAAATTCATGTTCTTCAAATAGATTATTTTAATAATTTATCCATTTATATTTTAATAATGAGTTGTGATGTGTAATTGATAAAATTCGATATTGCAATATATTTCACAAAATTAAATATAGAATTATGATGTGATTTTAACACCTAAATATATTCACCTTTGATGTGATTGATTTACGAGTGAAAATGGATTAGATTTGAGGGAGTGCCCATTACTTCACAAAACACATGACCTGGCATGGAAGCATTGTCAAATATATAAGGATGGGGATATGATTCATCTAAATTGTGTATACTATGCTAAAGTTTTTAGGGGTTGTGATATACATAGGATTACATCATAAATTAACTATATACCTGTATAACTGTATTCACCCATCTTTTTATTGATTCGAAATACTTTTATTTGTAGTTTTAGTTGGATTGATATGCGTTATAGTTTCACTTTAAGTATTTCATTCTTCGTATATGTGTTCTTCATATATATGGTTCATATTTTTGCAACTTTTAAAGTATTTCGTTATTCATATATTTATTTGAGTCATAGTTGTACTTGCTATTCATGAGACACTTTATTACGCACGATAATTTACTCCCTCAAATTTAGGTAACTCCAATAATTATATCATTATTAATATAATTACAAATTGTTGTGACATAATTCGATTTACCGTACTATGGCACGCGGGCACAAACTAGTTATAGATTAAACAAAAGACGATCTATCTAACCCATAGTATAATACAAGATGCTAAAACTAAAAAATTCTAAATTAAAAATTTCCTTAACCCTTTAGTATACTTAATAAAGCAACTAAGTAATGGAAAAGATATTAATTGCTTATACGAGTACACAATTTCTATTATTAACTAACATATTTGATACACTACATAATATCTTTATGTATGCTAATTCTAATATATAATATTCATTATACCTCTTCAAATTTTTTGAATGACTAATCAATAACAATTAGATCTAGTTAATGGTTTCTCAAATATGGAGATAAAAGCTAAACTTTAACTGAATAGTTTATCTATACCTTGTAAAAAATGTCATACATCCTTCATTAATTAAATGAATTAATATATGGAAAATTAATAGATTTCTTAAATTAAGGTAAGGTTAATAATAATATAATATTACCTGTTTTTTTATGTATTGTAATTATGGTAAGAATTGAAAATGCTATGTTTTTCTTGCATTGACGTTATTTACGTAAAATAATCTTAATCTTCTCATGCAAAATTTGATGTACCTTTCTGAGTTATGGGACCGACATCTAAAACTAATAATTCGCGTACTTTTTGTTATTATTTGATGATTGTACCCGAATGAGTTGGATATATTTTTTGAGATGAAAATTAAAAGTCTTTGATAAGTTTGTATTATTTAATAAGCTAGTCTAGACCCCAGTTTAAGGCAAAAATTTAGGTATTACGGTCAGATAATGAAGGGAAATATGTGAACAACCCCATGAAATAATTCCCTTCCTAACATAGCCTAATACATCAAACCATGTGTTCATACACTCCCCAACAAAATGGTATGTTTAAGAAAAAAATAAAACTCTTCTCAACATAATTTAAGCTCTTATGATTGAATCTTGAACACTAAAGAGTCTAGTCTGAAGCCATTATCATATCTACATATCTTGTAAACTACCTTCCCACAAAAAAATCCTCAAATATTAAACACCTCTTAGCCACCTAACCAAACACATATCCATCTCTCAAACTTTATCCCTTTCTTATTGAGTCTTTGGTTGTACTGTTTATGTTCATATCACAAAACAAAATAGAGCCAAACTCAATCCATGCATCATAAAGTCTGTTTTAATTTGATATGGACAAAACCAGAAAGGGTATTAGTGCTCTGATCCCACAACCAACCATGTCTACACAACTATAGATTGTGACTTTCATGAGACCGAATATCTCTATACCACCCATTTTGAAAGTCATGGGAAAGGACTAGTGACTCCCTAACCTAGCTACATAGCTTGGTTGTGTCTGATACTATCTCACAAGAATAAGTAGCTGGAGCCACCAAGCCTAGATCTGAAAATATAGTGTATTATGTGCTTGTTCCTATCTCACCACCTACTTTGCCTGAACATCCTGAGGTAAATTCCCAACTTACTCTTATTTCTTTAAATAATGATAATAATTATTATAAATCCATATACAGGAAGAGAATATGGTAGAAAAGGATGCTTAAGAAAATCATGAAAAGTATATGCTACCTCTCCAAAGTACTAAGAGAATACCACCTAAGAGTTATGTTCTAGAATATGAGCCACGCCAATATAAGTATCCACAAACAAATGGGGTTAGGGGGAGTGCTTCAAAAGCATTCCCTACAACATTCTATTTAGAGAAAATTCCTAAGAATATGAATAAGGCCTTACAAAGAAAAGTTTGAAAGAAAGAAATGAAGGAGAATCAAGTCTTTGAAGTAGAATGACTCTTGGGAAAATGCATACTTTCACCACTCAAACGTCTAGTTGGGAGCAAATGGGTGTTTACTATCAAATACAAGGCATATAACTCCCCAGAAAGGTATAAAATATGGAACAAATGGGTGTTTGCTATCAAATACAAGGTAGACAGTCACAGAAAGGTACAAAGCAAGATTAGTTGCTAAAGGATACACTCAAACTTATGTATCAACTACTTTGAGACTTTCTCACTAGTTGACAAAATTGATACAATTAGTCCTATTTTCCATAGAAGCTAATAAAGATTGACCACTATATCAGTTTGATGTGAAAAGTGCATTCCTTCATGAGAAACTTTAAGAAGAAGTATATACCTCTAGGCTTCACTAAGGAGTATGTTCTCCAATAATAAAGGGTGGCCTTTGGAAAGCTTGGTATGGAATAAAACAATCCTCGAGAGCTTGATTTGGAAGATTTACAATGGTTATGAAGACGTATGGATATCACCAGAGTAATTCAAACCATACCCCCTTCCTAAAGTAGAAGGGAGAACTCATAACATGCCTAATAATCTATATAGATGATATAATCTTTATAGGAAGTGACTTTAAGGAGATCTCAAAACTAAAAAAAAAGAGCTATTAAGGGAATTTGAGATGAAGAATCTTGAGACTTTGAAGTATTTCTTAAGGAGTGAGGTCCTATGCTCAAAAATTGGAATCTTCATATCATAGAAGAAATACATCCTTAATCTATTGATTGACAGAAATGGGAATGATAGATTACAAAACCAGCCAACACCCCTATAATAATGAATCATGAACTACAAATGGTTGAAGAAGTTATGGTAACTAATCAGGTTCAATATCAAAGGTTGGTAGGAACACTCATCTACCTATCTCATACAAGACAAGATATTGCATATGCAGTGGGAGTGGTTAGCTAGTTCATGCATAAACTCCAAACTAACCTCATGGAAGTAGTTATGTGGACCATCAGATATCTAAAAGGAAAAATTAGCAAAGGAATACAATTTCAGAAGAATGGCCATTTATGAAAGACTATATAGATGCAGACTAGGGAAAAGATATAAATAAAAGGAGATCAAAATTTTGGTACTTCACTCTTGTAGGAGGCAATTTGGTTACATGGAGAAGCAAGAAGCAGGATTCTTAAGTGATGAGGTTGAGTTTTGAGGCATAGCCAAAGGCATCACTAAGATTAGGGGTGGCAAAAACTGACCCGATTCGAAAATAGCGAGTTAGGGTTGAGATTTTTGACACGAAAACTTAAATGGGTTAACACGAATCCGACCCGAATATAAATGAGTTGGATTAGGTTAAGGTTGAAAATTCCAAACCGAAAATGACCTGCATAACCCGAAATTATTTTCGGGTTAAAATCAGGTCAGGTCAACCCGAACTCGACCCTATAACTATACTATATTAAATAGATTTTTAAAAATAATTACTTAGTCAGTCACCAACTCATCCCAAAACCCAAGCTCAAATTAAAACCCTAAATGACTATTTAAACTACTGTTGTCAATTTGTCAACCATTTTATCTCAACCCTAAAAGTCTTCTTTTTCTTCAGCCACTCTACTAAATAATAACCACATCTCATGAATGACAAAAACTAACCCAGTCCAAAAATTCGACCCGAATCTGACTCAAAAATAGCAAGTTAGGGTTGAGATTTTCGATACAAAAACTTAAATGGATTAACACAAACCCAAATCGAAATTAAATGGGTTAGGTTCGGGTTGGGGATTTTCAACCCAAAACTTAAATGAATCAGGTTCGGGTTGGGGGATAGTTTACCCAAAAGTTGATGACCCGAACACGAATCCGACCAGATCTATTTGACACCCCTAACAGTTAAGGATTTTGTTAATTGAGCTTGGATTTCCACCTAAGGAAGGTTGTGAACTATTTTGTGATAATAGAACTGCCATTAGCATATCTGATAACGTAGTTCAACATAATCGAACTAAACATGTGGAAATCAATAGACATTTCATTAAAGAGAAGCTTGAAGCTGGAATCATAACTCTTCCATACATTCGATCTGAGGAACAACTTGCTGATATCCTAATAGAGGTCATACCAGCAAGAATGTTATATAATGTACTAAACAAGTTAGGCATTGGGAATCCCACAATACCTACCTTGAGGAAAATGTAGTTTAGGGCAGAACCAACTAAGGTAAGAGCACAATTCTTGCAATTAAAGATCAGTAAACAAGGCAAAGGGCAAGCAAAGCATCAAGGAAATCAGCAAGAGTCAGCAGGGTACATAAACAGTTCATTCAAGATTAGGAAATCTAGTAACTATATAAACCCTTGTAATCACCATATTCAATTCAAGGAATACAAACACAAAAACCACATATTTTAATTTTTCATCAATCACACAATATATCTTATTTGTAGAACTACATTATTAATAGAAATTTAACAACTAAATGAAGAATCAATATAATGCAGAGTAACTTTTACATTTTTGATAACCGAAATTGAAAAAAAAAGGGAGAGAGAACGTAAAATGCACGGAGTGAATTGTAGGTTATAACACCACCCTATCAATCGCGCGCCATCCCTTAATGCAGCGGCCGAAATCAACGTCCAAATGCACAAGCACAAAGCCAGCCAATGAAGTCTTTTACAAATACTTTTATCCCTATCTTGATCACAGATTGACCACATTGCCAAACTGACGACATGCTTAGTCTAAAAGTCTATAATTGTTTTAGATTTCACTTTACAAATATGAAAACTGTACAACTTTTTACTTGACTGAAAAGGTACTTTAGTGATCGGTAAAAATAGTATTTTGAGATGGTTAAAAAAAATTAGTTATATTTTCTAATGCAATTGAATAGTCAATATTATTGAATACAAATTGAATTTACTTAATAGTTAACTTCTAAAAGTAGAGAGCAAAGGAACTTGAATAATATTAAACTATTTTTTTTAAATATATGTAGACCTCAATATTAGGGTAATAAAAGATATTAGTCTCAGTCCTAGGCATAGGCACAGAGTGTGACTGCTTAGGTCTTGGGGCTCGAAAGGGGCCCAAAATCAGTTTTGAAAAATATTGATTAAATAAATTTTAATTTTTTTTAACTAAGTCATTAATGATGATTTTAAAGTTTCATTGGTTTTTTAATTCAAATTTCAATTAATTCAAAATATTTATGACATTAAAAGTTATAGTTTTCAAATGGGGAATTTGTACCTTTACCTTGTCTGTATCTTTTTAAATAATTTATTTTTCCAATTGTTTTTATCATGGTTAAATAATTTTATAGACAAAATTATTTAGTAATATAAAATAAAATAATTATATTCTATACAATTATGTATTTACTACCTCATAGTAGACAAGGGAAAATTTTATGCGTAAAAATAAGGGACCTATGAATATTATGATGCTATATGGCTCCTAAAATATCAGGATCGGTGCTGAAAATATACAGACACGTATATATAGCGTGCACCATACTCGCATAGGGTCAACTAAGTAGTTGAATGATTGAGAAAAACCTTGGTGAGCTCTTGGCTAATTTTCGGCTTGTGATTATAGAAGATCTAAGAACAGTAAAATAATATTAGGTTGGATTAGTTGAAAACTAACAGTCACTTAAGAATCAAGATGAGGATCTCCAAACCTTTCCTAATATCTTTCAACTTTATAATTTTGGTAAGGGACAGGAAAACATGCAACCATTATTTTCCTTAACAATAAATGAAAAAGAAGTTGGTAAATAGGGTCATAACTCATAACCTCCCACTACGACAAAAGCCTCTAAAGTCTATGCATTAATGCTGCTGCTAACTATAGTCTAAAGTAAACAATGTGAAACGAGTGAAATTTGAAGAATCTGCTAAAGCCTTCAAAATTGGCATACGACTTACATCATGCCTTAAGTTTTGCAGTGATTACTTTATCATTAGTGCTCATATTAGAATGATTTAGTAAGTTTAATGATTGCTCACCGATGCATGCTTGTTGACTCCCATGTGTTTCTCTTATCAAATGATCAAATGATGAGTGCTAGATTAATGTATATTTCTAGAATCTTTAGTATGTTTGATGTAAAGAGAGTAACAAGCGACAAGACAATAATTGATGTAGACGGAATTTGACCTCTAATCTTGAATACCACCCTCTAATATTTTAATCAACTAAACTAGTTGACATCCACTTCTAAAATTTTTAGTAAGTGTAAGGCTGGTAAAGATACCCTGAATAATTTTACTTACGGTTCTTTTGATAGTATACAATAAAAACTACGACCCCAATTATAAATTACATGCGCATAAGATGTATTTTGCAAATCATTAATAACTAATACTCCGTATTAGTGTACTAAAGAAATAAATTTTATGAAGTTTTACTATATATCTTTTTCTTTACTTGAAAGTTTAATTACTTTAATTTGCTTACTTATTAGGATTGGTGCTTAATATTACTTGCTCATCGTGGGTGAAGCTTTGCTTATGACAAAAATATCTTTCAATTCTTTATGATGAGTTTAATTAAAAAAAGTGCTACAGCAAGAGATATACATAATCTAATATGGTCAAATTTTATAAAATTAAACTCTTAAACACTTACTGCTATAATTATTAAAGATTTAAAGAGCATATGAACTTTATGCATACTTGGAAAGTTGATTGGGCGTAAATTTTGTTGCATCAATTATGTTGTGCATTGAAATCGAGCTGATCATTCTGTATAGCTTAAGTCAACTATTATACAGAGTATAAAGGCAATTAATTAATCGAGTTGGTCACCTACGTCAAATGCTATCCGATCACACTGAGCATAAACTACCCACAAATATTCCTCCTTGAGTTAGGGAACAATTCAAATATAAATTCAATAAATACTTTTAAACATATATCAGAATTTTTTTAATCATAAATAAGGAAAATGTAAAAAAAAAATAAGTATTTAAAAAAGCAAAAGTAAATAAACAAAATCCACGCGAAAATGTAAAATTTATTTTCTGATTTTGCAATTTTATATCTATTCGTAAACTATATTTGCAAATAATGCAACTTTAATTCTAAATTGTGCAATTTCAAAAATAAATGAAGGTAAAAAATGGACCCATACGAAAATTATGAAAATATGTACAATTTTAATTCTAATAGTGCAACTTCATGTTCTATTATTGTAATTTTATTTGCAAATAGCACAATTTCAACTCTAAATAGTACAATTTCAAAAAGATATTGGGATCCGTTTCTTTTTGTTCTTCTCGTTTGGAATCTTTAGTTTTTAGAGTCAAACTTTGACCATAAATTCTTTCTAATCTATAATGTTGATCCCTCTTTTCTGGCAATGACAAACTTTGTCCTAATAGGTGCTTTTGTCTAGATGTGTGTAGTTCATTGCATGTGTTCTAGAGTAGGAGCAAAGAAATGATGACCTACAACAACTCTACATAGTCTACCCATAAGGAGAAGGAAGCACCCAACGTAATACAAGAGAAATACATCACTTTTGTTGGAGCTTGACGAGGAGTTCCAATTTGCCACATTAGGCTGTTCCAAACTGGATGAGCTCGCTAGAATTCGAGTGAAACCCAAGCTTCGTGGAGCAAAATGAAGCCCAAGCATGAGTTTTCTTTTAGGGTTGATGTAGTACGTATGTTGGGGATTCATGGCTCAAGCACAACTCAATTTGTCTTTAGTTATAATATATTTTCAAAAGGATTCTTGTCATAGAAGCTTGCAAAGCTAAAATCTTAACAACCTTGGTTTTATCAAGCTAGAAGATTTTCAACAAAGTTTCAATGCTTTTTCCTAGTTTTCTCCCATGCTAACGAAGGACTTTCGGACAACTAGACAAAAGAAATGGAAAAGTACAAAGTATTTAGCCCAACCGTACTTATAATATAATGGGTAATTAACTTATACTTTCACCTTCTTTGTTTTACGTAAAAATGGAGGAGTTGTACTTATAAAGTTGTGTATATAAGTACCTACTTCTTAAATGCACTTCACTGACCAAACTTTGAGCTTTAAACAAAAGTATTTCTAAAAGTGTCAGTAGTCACCTTGAGCCGAGCATGTTCCATTTACTTCCTTCCTATGTGCTTCAGAGTTTAATTGTAATTTTCTTAGTGAAAGCTTTTTGTATATAGTTATGCAATAGGTAGAGTGAGGTGTAGAACTTAGAGTTAAGTTCAAGAATAGAGAAGAAAGAGTGACTTAGAGCTAAATCAGAGGGAGTAAAGTGAAGAGAGAAAGAGAGAGTTGAACTTGTTGGTCTGAGTGGAACAAGAGTAAGAGAGAGGGAGAAATCCTAATAGAGTGTATTAGGTGTTTCTAGAGATGGAAATGGATCGGATCTGGACCGGATCCTTATAGATCCAAATCCAAATCCGTTTTTCTAGGATGGAACCAGATTTAGATCCAGATTCACCGGGTATGGAAAGTAAGGATCTATATCAAGATTTAAAATGTATCCTAAATATTTTGCCTATTTTATGCGATAATAAGTTTCAAATTTATAAATCTACATTTTACACCTACGACAACAATCCAACGAAGGATGTAAGTTCAATACTTGAATACTATTAATATAACTACTCAAATATTACAAAACAACAAATTATAAATGAACAAAATCAAATTTTTACATGTCTTTTGAATAATAATACAAACAAATCCAAATGAGTAAATGAAAAATCGGGTAACGGATTCGAGTCCGGGTATTTTGGTTAGACCCTTACCCGGATCCATTTTTCATTCATAGGACACGAATCCAACCCGGATCCGTCAGGTCTAAAGGTTGAAAACTCGTATCCGCAAAAACGGATATAGATCCATGGATTCGGGTCGGGTCCAATATCCGTTGTCATCCCTAGGTGTTTTTCTAATAGTGAAGAGTTGAAAATCTCAAAGTTGGGTCATGTTTTTTTTCTCTTGGGATGGGCACAAGAGTTTCCACGTGAAAAAACTTGTTCTATTCTGTTGTTCCTTTCAGTTTCTCTGTTTCAACTGATCTAATTCTGCAAAAGTTTAAAATTCTCCTCACTTCCAATTCAACCCCCTCCCCCCCCCCCCCCCCCCCCCCCCCCCCCCCCCCCCATAAGTGTCCATCTAAATAACATATAAGAAAAAAACATAATTATATGGGGTCTTAAAAGATTTGTCTCAAGGTATATTTTCCAAATATCAGCGTTTTATGATTTTTGCAAACACTAAATTGAAAATATTTAAAATTTAAGTTTGCTTTAGAATATACGTTAAAATAAAAAGGAAGAATAAAAAGAAATAAATGCAATAATAAAGTAAATAAGCGGGACCTAACAACCTCAATACTGAAATAAATAAAATATCCCTCAATATATTGCATATATCATATTTAAACTAGGATAAGCTCTTATGTTAGTCAAATATAGTCACTTAACTTGGTTAAAGTATTGAACTCTCTTTACACACAAAAATAAAAATAAAAAATAGTCGTTATCATAATTAATCTCATTATACTATCGCCTTATCCAAATTTGTTCTATAAAAAAATCCAATTTAGGTGTGGTAAACACTACATAAGTCATAGCTTATGTCTTCAAGCTCAAGTTGTATTCTCTTTGTACCTTTTCAATTTGTTTTGTGTATGGGATCAAAATATATCTTTGACAATCAAATATATTTGATTTAAAAATTATAAATTATATTTATATTTTAAAAACATTAAAACAAATGTACTAAGAATATAAGATTCAATTTATCCTATAAGATTACTAAAAATTTTCTATGATCAAAGTATGGGCGAAAAGCCATGCTCAAAGTTTATGATATTTTGACCTTAAAATATTAAATGCAACAAGAAAATAAAGTAAATTTTCATTTAATATATCATATGGAGTCATTCAATATTGTCCTGATTGTAGTTATTATCAACATCAGGGGTTGTTGAACTCTATGATTTTAATAACTACGTACGGTTTTACTTAAATAGAGATATTATATCAATCGCATAATTTTTGAAAATAAAACAATGCATTAAAAAATCAAATAGAAATGCAATTACTTGATGTGTACTTTGTCTTTACTCAGTGTATTTTACTAAATTTCTAAACATTGTTAGCAATTAATCACCCGCTTTTTTTTACTGCAATGACCTTTTTACCATTTATGCCGAAATTTAAATTTTTTGTCAATTTTTTCTTTTGTAAATTATTTTTTATTTCTCTATTTTGTAAAAAAAACATAGAGAGGAACTGGCATCTTGTTCAAAGGTTTTGACCATGGTGGCGGCGGCTGGCTTAGATGCCCAACTAACTCCTAATATTAAAAATAAAATTACTATTATTGATTGATTTTGAGCATTAAATACATAAAATAAAATAATTTGGAACAAGTAGAGCTAAACTTCATAACACTAGAACCATACTTTAGAACAATAAAGCAAAAATTTAGAATAATAGAATTAAACTTTAGAATACTTTTGAATTAAACTTTAGAACAAACAATAGAGATAAAATTCAAAAAAGTAGAACAAAACTTTAGAGCAATAGAACAAAAATTTGGAACAATAAAACCAAATTTTAGAATACTTGAACACGATTAGAAATTTTGTTATAAATTACCAAATTATATATATATATATGGGATCATGTGAAAGCCTCATGCCTATATAAGAACTCTTGTGTATATAAAAACTCATCTCCCACTGTTGATTAAAAAATCTAATGGCCCAAGATGTTTCGGTTTTTTTATGGCAAAAGTGTAATTTATTAGAACTTTTCTATACTCTAAGTAACAATATACAACAACTTTCCTCTATATTTTCAAAACTTATGATGTACATACAATATTTCGTTTTTCGTGATATTGAAAACTTTTCATCTTTTTCATCTTCTGAATATTTATTCTATTGTTCTAAAAATTATCACAAATTGTTTCAAATATTTATATTGTTGTAAAATTTAGTACTGCTATTCTAAAACTTATGTTTTATTATTTTAAAATATTGTTCTAATGTTTTAAACTTCTGTCTATTATTCTTAACTATTATTCTAATATTATAAACTTTTGTTATAATATTCTAAACTCCTGTTCTATTTGTTATAAAGGTTTGTTCAATCGTTCTAAACTTTTGTTCTATTGTTTTAATTTTTTAAACTTCCGTTTTAATAGTTTAAACTTCAGTTCTGTTGTTCTAAACTATTGTTTTAAACTTCAGTTCTATTGTTCTAAACTATTGTTTTAAACTTCAGTTCTATTGTTATAAAATATTATTCTAAACTATATTGTTATAATGTTCTAAATTTTTTTCTATTATTCTAAACTATATTGTTCTAATGTTCTAAACTTTTTTTCTATTATTCTAAACTATTGTTCAAATGTTCTAAACTTCTACTCTATTGTTCCAAACTTTTGTTCTAATGTTTAAAACATTAGTATTAGATCTTAGAGCACTAGTATTAAACTTTAGAATATCAATATTAAATCTTAGAACAATAGAATAAATATTTAGAACATACGTGTCAATCTTTAAAATAATAGAATATAAGTTTAGAACAATATAATAGAAGTTTAGAATAATAGAACAAAAGTTTAGAACATTAGAACAAAAGTTTTAAACATTAGAAGTTTAGAACAATATAACAAAAGTTTAGAACAATATTACAGAAGTTTAGAACAATAAAACAGAAGTTTAGAATATTAAAAAATAGTTTAAAACAATAGAACAAAAATTTAGAACATTAAAACAGAAGTTTAGAACAATGGACCAGAACTTTAAAATAATAAAATAGAAGTTTAAAATATTAGAACAAAAGTATAGAACATTAGAACTGGAGTTTAAAACAATAGAACATATATTTTAAACAATCGAACAGAAGTTTAGAATAGATGTTTTGGAGAAAGACAACTAAAATAATGTCAAAAGATGTAAAGTGTACGAAAAATTAGGTAGCTTCTTCTTGGGGTTTGGCAAAAAGTGATTTTTCTCTCAGTGAGAAAGTGGAAAAATGTGTGTTAGTTTTTTTTTAAATCAAAGATGTGTGTGAGGTTTTCTTGATATTTACGCTTTTGCCATTCTATTTCAGTGAAAGTTCATCCGTTGGATTTGAGGATTGAATAGTGTTAGATGTATTCTTATTTGCTAAAGGGTTTCTATATAAGGAAGGGTTTACACATGAGCCCACCCCTATATATATATATATATATATATATATATATATATATATATATATATATATATATATATATATATATATATATATATATATATATATATATATATATATATATAGAGAGAGAGAGAGAGAGAGAGAGAGAGAGAGAGATCTTAGCCGTTCAAATGATAAGATCCAACGTTAGAAATTTCACGTAAAAAAATGGTTACTATAGCAATAGAAATGGTTACTATAATAATAAAAAGAGTCACTATAACAATAGAAATAGTCACTATAAGTGAAAAAAATTACTTGGTCATTATGAATTAAAAAAGTCACTATGAATACGTAAAATATCATCCGTTAGATCAAAAAAATGAAGAGTCAAGATGTCTTTTAATCCTTATCTTTTTAAGTTAAGATAAGAAGGGTACTTAAAATGAGAAGGATGAGAAGACATCTTGACTCTTCATCACCTTAATCCAACAGATGATATTTTACGTACTCATAATGACCCTTTTTTAACTTATAGTGACAAAATAATTTTTTTCACTTATAGTGACTATATTTTATTGTTATAGTGACCCTTTTTCACATGAAATCTCTAGCATATATATATATATATATATATATATATATATATATATATATATATATATATATATATATATATATTAAACACTCTTCTTATTTTAAGCATTTTTCGTGCAATCGTTCTGAAATGACATTGGTTCTGCCTTTTCCTAAACGAAGTATTATAAGCGTAAGAAATCTGCCTCCAGGTCTTGCACAATGGTTACCTGTACTGCCGTACTAAAACTAGCCAAGGGTCATGCATTTGCTCCTAAACACTAAACATGTAGAGCTGATTAATCATGCAGCTTCTGTTGCCACAACGATTGGCTGATCAAAGATGGAGAATGTTCACTCACATATTTAGAAGAATTGGCATTGTAATTTATTTTTAACGTACTTTTATCCTCAAAAGTCTAAAATTACTTTGTATATATAAATGTTAACTTAGTTGGTTAAAAATTTGAAAGGTGATACTAAGAACTTTAAGATTCAATCTCATTTATATAATTTGTCACTAGTTGCTTTTTTTACACCAAATAAGAAAGATGCTTATCCTTTGAGTTTGAGAAATTCTACCTATATTTATGAGATATGTTTGTAAACATATTTCACAATTTATAATAGTGCATTTTTCATGTCTTTTAATTCAAATTCATTTGTAAAAAGTGCAACTTAATATCTAAAAAGTACAATTTTAAAAAATAAAGGTAAAACAATAAAAATGGTGAAATTATGCACAACTTCATTTTCTTATAGTGCAACTTCATATTATATAAGTATAATTTTATTTGCAAATAATATATTTTAAATTTCCTAATAGTACAACTTCATATTCTATAAGTACAACTTTATTTGCAAATAATATAATTTCAATGCAGCAAAGTATAACTCCAAATAAGAAAATGAAGATAATATAGCAAGACCACGCAAAAATGGTGAAATTATAACCAACTTCATGTAACATGATATTTTATAAGTATAATTTCATTTGCATTAGTACAACTTGAATTATCAAAAATAGAACTTAAAAAAAATGAAAAGAAGTTATGGATTTACCCTCCTAAATATGCACTATTATATATCTAGAATATATATATATATATATATATATATATATATATATATATATATATATATATATATATATATATATATGCACTATTATTTTTTTGAGTATCATGAGGAATGCTAATCCGTAAGAGATCATTCCCTTTTTTAAGAAAACCTGCAACCTTTTTTTTCTTGGTGAATATATGCTACTCTTAGTATATAAATATATCTACCAAATGTGCATACTTGGTTATTTTTTTAGAGAAACCTTTTAAAAGTAATAAACCATTAGTTAGTACTACACACTTTATATTAGAGCTGATCAATTAGTCAGATAAGGAAAAACCTAACCAAAACTACCATGCTTTCCCATGTGAATAGAGTAAACTATTTGACCAGTCCTCGACCGCTTAGTGCAATGGCAATAATACGGGATTAGTCATCTGACAGTCGGCTGGAGGGATACCTTGAAAGACCAAAAAAAGAAAAACCTAGCCAAAACCACCGTGCTTTTCTTGCTTAAGATTTAAATTGAATCGGAAGTGGTCCAAAAATTCAGACTCTCAAGTTCAAGGCAAATATAAAGCTTAAAATCAAATAAAAAAAGTATGTTCAAAAGTTCATAAATAACATGGAATTCTCTTAAAAATTATAGAGAACCATATTTTGTGTGCATATCCATTTTTTTCCGATTTTGTGCACACTCAACACAGTAAAAAAATTTACTATATAAAATATTGATGTTAGCATCTTAAGATCAAAAAAATAAATTTTTTATTTATATTGAATAAAAAAATTACTTGAATATAAAACTTTGGTGTGTCAAATTGAACACATTAATATCCCACCATATTGGGAGTTAGCTATACAGTGTATAAGTAAGTAGAAGCATTCATGGTCCTCTATAATTGCGGTGGGTAGTTGATGAAACTTTCAATACTCCTGTCTATTCAACAAGTCTGCAAAGAAAACAAGAGTAGAATCGGATCCAATCATCCTGACTTTAGTTTACGAAACTTTCTACATTTCTCCACTTAGTTGAAAATAAAGGGTCGGATCCAATTGCGAAGTTTGGCTAGAAATTGTTTTAATTTTTGAGAGGAAAAATTAAAATTAAAAATATAATCGTTTATCCGCCTTATTGATAAAAGTCACATTTATTTTAATTTATAAAAATACAATCTTTTGGGGTCATTATATTTTCAAGGGCTAAATTCAAAAAATAACCGATTAACTATAGGTAACAAAAATATTGATGTGACTAGCTCTTTAAAATACATTGACTCCAAAGGTTATATTCTTTTGAAATAAAACAAATGTTTTTCCTTATCAACAAGATGGGTCAAATGTTGTATTTTTTATTTTGATTTTTCTTTTTGAAACAGTAACTTTTTTTTCTTTTTTGTTAAATAATAATATACATAACATAAGTACATTGTACTCAATATTCTATGAAATTTAATAAAATAATGTCTAAAATGTTTATTCTTATAAAATCCGTCCTTCAATAAATATATTAATGCAACTATTTGGGCACTATGAAATCATTTTCTTATAACTTAAAATAAAAAGAAGGGTAATAATGTGAAACGCAAATAATAATGATGTAATGCTGTGCCATTAAAAATTTTATTTTTTCTATAAAGTAATTATACAACTGTTGCTAGTCTTGCTACCTTAAGGGATCTAGACAATTTTTAGAAATCTAGACAAAGTCCCTGGATTGAGAGCTGCAGCTAACTAAACTTCCAATCTCTTCGGAAAAAATTCTTGAAAAAATCTATTGTTATTCATCTTAATAGCTTTTTATACACAAATTATAGAACTAATATTCAGAAATTATTTAATTATCTTATAAATCCTAAATAATTTAGGTTTTTTTTTTTAAATTAAAAAGAACAAAAAAGTTGCTTTAAAGTGGGATTGATAATTTGTATCCAAGCAATGTGATAATTATTTTCTCATTCTACAGGATCCTTGAGAGGCATCCAAAAATTAAACCATCATGTGAACAATTAATTTAAGATTTCCTCAGGCTGTATATGATCTCCAGTCAAATTTTACTTGCGAATGCAACAAAGGAAACATTAAAAATATTTAATATAAAAAAAATTAAAATTAAAAAATACAACATTTGATGATCCATTTTATTGATAAAGGCAAATATTTACTTTATTATATAAAATAAAATATTTGAGATCATTGTATTTTAAAGAGGTAAATGACTGATCATGTCAGCATTCTTATCTGTAATTAGCTGGTTATTTTTTTATTTGACTCTTTAAAATATAATAACCCCAAAAATTGTATTTTTGTGAAATAAAGCAAAAGATCAAATGTTATATTTTTAATTTTAATTTTTCCTTTTAAAAATTGTACCTTATCGGAAATGTATTATCTTATAATGAAAGAATAAAACATTATAATTGTCATATGATAAATAGAGCTGAAACATCTAAGTTTCTGGAAGAATAGGGAGCAACAATCAACACAATAACTTGATCTGTTGGTTATATAATATATAGTGTGTGTTTATGGGCACATGTTAAGTTTCGGATATCTATATATTCCAGCTTCTTAGTGTCAGATTAGCAGAAAACCCCTTAGGAAATGAAAAAACTACTACCCAAATGCTCTCCCAAACCTTTAATAGTAATACTTGTTGCAATTATAAGGGGACGAAAAGAATATCAAATATTAAGGGACGTAAAGAATATCAAAGTTACTATAAGTATTCACATATGTTTTTAAAACCTAATATAATAGCATATGCATATAGATCTAGTTCGATTTATTTATTTTTTTTTTTTAAAAAAAAAACCAAGTCACTTGCACTGCTCTACCATAACTTTGTTATATCCTACAGCTAAAAAGAGTGCAGCTACTTTTTGCGATTAGCTAAGCGTGTTTGTTTAGTTTAACTACCAACTCATTAACATTTATCAAATCGTCCAATAGAAGAGAAAAGAGGAAAAAAAAGGGCTAGTAGTAATTTTACAAAGTACTGTGATGGTCAACACATCCAACAATCACAAGTCCATATCCACTTTTTTTTATTATAAGAATGAAAAGTATTGTATACACACAGTTATTATATCTGTAGTAAACGTGACCATTAATTTAACAAAAGTCATCCCTCAACATAACATAAATACAACATATAAAATTGACATAAATTGTGTTGAAAGGTGACTTTAGTTATATTAAGGGGTCATTTTTACTAGAAATAAATAACTTTATTGTGTCTATGTATTCACACGATATTTTGTATATAAGAATTAGTCATTCCAGTCGTCAGATTTATCTCCTCTCTGTCCACTCTGGCCTATTTTCTACATTTATGTAATTTTATTAAATATTAAGGTGAAGGGTGAACTTCATGTCCATTATAAATAAGATGGGGGTGCATATGATTTTGGAGGTACCACCATTTAACGACTTGTATATCCAAATATTGTGACAATCCTCTCAGCCCAAAGCTTAATAATATGGGTGAAGAAGCAAGGAGTAATGGCAGCCATGAAGTGGCCATAAATGTCAAGGATGGTGTTCATTCCACTTCATCAAATTCCATGGACAATTCTTCATGCTTAAGTGTCCTCTTCCTTCAGAAGGTAAGCAATCTCATAAATTTATTACATTTTTCCTTTACTAATACACGAGTCCATGAATTCAAGGGTAAAGTAATGACATTGCAATCTTTTCATATAACATTAGAATTCAATTCTCTGTAATCAGACTTAGGAGTATTAGATATTTGTACTGTACAATTTTGTACTCGATGAATCAAAAGTTAGATTATGTGCAACTACTGAATCTTGATTATCATGAGGTCCATAAGTGACATAGATGGTGATGTAAACGTGTTGATGCAGATGATAGCAGAGGTGTTGGGGACATACTTCGTGATATTTGCAGGGTGTGCAGCAGTAACAGTAAATTTAGACGGTAACAAAGTGGTAACTTTACCTGGGATTGCAATAACTTGGGGCTCGGTGGTTATGGTCATGGTTTACTCAGTGGGACACATCTCTGGTGCCCATTTTAACCCTGCAGTTACCATTGCTTTTGCTACTTGCAGGAGATTTCCATGGAAACAGGTTTGACTCCATCATATACATATATCTCTTTCTCGTTTTGGTCTAGAGGTGGTACTACAATTTTCTCAACAGTTAATACCTACTCTAATTACTTCTTGATCATGCAATATAATTCGTATGATGTTTGCGTTTTGTATATTAGTTAGTTGGTATGACATTTAAATCTTTGATCCCATTCTTCTTAGTTTTTTTTTTCTGTGAAATGAAACAAATAGCATGGGACGACCCTATTACTCTTGGTCATACACAATTTCATAGGGAGTTATGACATTACCGTACAAATTAAAAAACAAGCTAGACTTGATACAATTAAAACAACTAGATTTAGACAAACGTCACTTTATGACACAACTTACACTATAGATAGATATTAAGAAAGGCTTTTTTTTCTTTGGACTATTAGTGATTTCTAAAAATGATATCTTCCTCTTTATTCTCGGTAAAGAATGGCTACTGTAAACTGAAGATGATGAATCTCGCTTCTTCTTTAAACCTACATTAAACTTGCCTACCATGGATTTCTTCCTTCCCCTACTTTCCATTTTTGAGTGATAATAGGTAGAATCAAATCTCCATCTCCTTTTCTGGATCTTAGATTCGTTGCAAACTCGTGAGCAATAAATTGAAGAGAGTCGCATCTTTTTGCCTCTTGATGAGATTGTCCTATTGATAACTTGTTAAATCTACCATGATTCTATCTTCCTCTTCCTTTTTCCTTGAGGATACTTCCTCGTCTTCAACTTTGCTCTTCTACTGCTCTTCTAAGTTAGTTATATCAATAATGGGAAGGTACTCATTTTTCCATTGGAGAAGGCTCATATCTTGTTGTGACCCTTACATGTTACTATAGTTGTATATGTCATGTATCATGTACAACTGTGTCACCAATAATTGTTTAAATCAATTGGTAGGGTTATATTCCATTTTAGAAATAGGTCATAAATTTTTCCCCTTAGAGTTTGTCCCAACCAAAATTAAATTTAGCTTAATTTGAGTCCTATAAAATTGTGACCATTATTCTGTTGTGATTGTTTGAAGTTGTTATTACTGTCTCCATTGAAGTAGTTCTCACTTACATATGGATAAGTGTGTGTGTGATACTCCTCAAGTCTTTTAGTCCTTTAGTGGCAACAAACAAAAGCATATATCAAGCCCCATAAAAAATTGATTAAGAAGCCATTGAAGTTAAATTTAATAAGGCAACTGCTATTAAGTTAACACTTGTTATTATCTTCAAGTTATATTGATTGTTTACATATCATGTGGGTGTTAGTGTGTATGACTGTATATGGCAAACACTTGATCCACCTTAAGCTAAAATGAACTACATTTTTCATTTAACACTCAACCAAGCATTAGCTAGCTTACCATTTTTGTTTTACTTGGCAAGCATTCCAGTTACTCTTTTTTTTTCAAATTTGTTTGCTGACACAAGTTTCAAACTAGAAGTGTTTGGTGAGTAGCCTCCAACAGTTTTTCAACTTCTAATTATTCTAACTTTTTTTATCCATGGTTAAAGTATCTCAATTAATATATGTAACTTCTAAATTCAGCTAGTTTTTGCATTTTTTAAATGAGGCTTTTCTAATTTATAACTGATATAAATTATATTAGAATATTGAAATTATATATATATATATATATATATATATATATATTGTTATATCAGATATAGGTATTATTATATCAGATATATGTATTGTTATATCATATATAAAAAATATAAAATATATAAAAACTCATATCAGAGATAAATATTATGATCTCATATATAGAAATGAAATTACAAAAATACTTTTAATATATTTATATCATGTATAAATTAAAATTTTAAAAAAAAAAAAAATTGCCAAACCAATTTGCTTTCATTAATTTTTTTTGTTACTAGCTAAATGATTTCATGCAGTTTTGCCAACCATTTCAAGTTTATCATGAGTAACAAAATTCTTTGTGAATGACGTGCGATCAGTTTAATGTATGAAGCAAAAAACAAAAAGTATATCTTTGAATTTTTTTTTAAGAGAAAATCAATAAGATAAGGTTAAATAACCAAAAAAAAAAAAAAAAACAAGATTGATGAGCAAACATCTGCAAATATTACGTGTACATAGGATTGAATTCAAACATAAATTTGGAATTTAAAGCATCATAAATTTAATCTGTTACACAAACCGTGATGATGCTGACTATTCTTCAATTTCTCAAGTTATGCACAAGTATTGTATAAGAACTATGACTTCCATTTGTGATAATTATATTTTGGATCGTTCCTTTAACTTCTAAGACCTTTCGACTTTTCTAATTGTACACGTTAAGGATTACTGGATCACGCTTGATTTGATTTGATTTATAATTAATGGACACTTAGGAAAAATATGCATGTTTGATGCAATTTCTTCTGTAATCATAGTTTATAGACCGTCCTTACCTTAAATACAAAATATAACTCCGTATTCTTAATTGATTTGTATTCTTTAGGTGGCAACTTTTATTTGGCTATATTTTAAACTATAATTTATAAGTGCTATACGGAAAACATATTTTAATGATATATATTACAACCTTAATAATTCAAAAGTGTTTTTTATTATTAAAAATATGTATATCTTTGTTCCGTAGTTTTCTCGAGTTTTTCTCTCTTTAAATTAAAATAAAAAACCTTTAGATCTATTAAATGCCTAATAAAATATCCCTAATATGTTAAGTATATTCTTCTTACGCCATTTGGCTTTAGTAAAAAAGATTAGAGTAGAGGTTTCAACAAGCAGAACCTACCATTCGAGTCTGGTTATAGTCGACTGTTGTCATAGTCAATAAGGGCGTTTAGGCTTCCAGGAAAAAGACTTCGAAATTATCTCCTCCTATACAAGTAGTGCTAAGCATGATATGTCATTGACTTATAAACTTGAAGGGTTACAATTTCAAACACATGCACTATATATCAATTGATGTATCTGTATGTAAGATTAATGTTATTCCTACTCAGCAAATAAAGGCTAGGATTAAATTGATGTGAACTTAACTGGTTTCAGGTGCCAGCATTTGTAATTTGTCAAGTAGTGGGTTCAACACTTGCAGCCGGAACACTACGGTTGATATTCAATGGACACCAAACTCAGTTTGTAGGGACGGCTCCAGCAGGATCTAACCTACAATCCTTAATCATTGAATTCATAATCACCTTCTACCTCATGTTTGTCATTTCCGGAGTTGCTACTGATAATCGAGCGGTTAGTAACCAAATAATAGTATATGAACAGGGGATCCAATGAAAAGGGCGTTTAAAATGAGAAAGGATAAGAATTGACTTGATCTTTAAGTGATAAGATCTAACGCATGAAATTTCACGTAAAAAAAATGTCACTATAACAATGAAAAGGGTCATATATATACTAAAAGAAATAACTTAGCTACTATGAGTTAAAAAAAAAAATCAGTATATATACGTAAAATGTCATCCTTTAGATTTAGGATATAAAGAGTAAAGATGTGTTCTCATCCTTCTCATTTTAAACATATATTTTAAGTGATAGATAACATAAAATGAAAAGAAAAAAAAAAAAAAACAGTTACTTATAATAGTATGTCATTTTAGTTTCTCTTTCACTAAATCTATATTTATATATTCTTTAAGGTATGCATAGCCGAAAGGTTAACAAATATGAATAAATTCATGGGAACCATAACTTGCTTAATGTAATTTAATTTTGTTAACCATGTAAGAAAACCAGCTACTAAGCTATAACGTATATTAAGCCAATCAACTCAACTTAATACGAAGCAATATTTAAAGACCGATCTATGTATATGATGAATAATTGATAATCATGTACTCAATATGATGTATGAGATGTGATACTGATTTCTTGATCCTTGGTTGTATTTGTATTTACGTGATTTTCATTTGTTGCTTGTTCAGATTGGAGAACTTGCTGGTCTTGCCGTTGGATCTACCATCTTGCTTAACGTCATGTTTGCCGGGTATAATTACCTATACTTTTTCTTACTCATTAGTCAAAACCACATTATAATATGTTGATTACTACTTAAAATATTCAGTAAAAAATTAATGATCCGGTCCGATGCTTAGTTGGGTGTCCCTAATAATCAAGTAGAGCGGTGATCCAACTCCAAATTATTGGGGATTTTAGGTCAAAGTTATTGGACTACTTAAAAACATTAATGCTTAATGCTAATGAAGGTTCCTTTGACGTCAAAGTCAAACAATGCTTCCCATTTGTATCCCAAGATCCAAAATAAGCATTATATTTCGTGTATTTTGTACGTGGTACCACTTTGTTTTGTACACGGTTCAAACTTCAAAGCTGGCTTGTGTTTACTTGGCACTACGTACGATACATGTTAGTTGACGATGCAAGTGACTTGTGTGTGCTTCTCATGCGTTAAAATATGACTCCTGTGTAAACACTATAACTAATCTATTCGTTCTATTTTAATTGCTATATTTTCATTTTTTGAGTTAAAGTTAAAAACTTGGATCATGAATTCTAATTATATTATAACAAATTATATATTATATTTAAGTGAAAACTTATTGAATTCATCTCGGTGTTAATTTTTTAATATTAAGTTTTTATAATTTTTTGTCTCATATAAAAATACGTTGTTAGTTGTGTTTTGAAAACTGTAAAAAATCAAATGTAGTAAATAAAATAGGACAGTGAGTGTAGATAAGGAGCGCCTATACAGTTACACGTAGGTACATGTTATGCACATGCTAAAAATGATACACAGCGCTATCCATATGAAGTATGTATCTTGTATCTCTAGACCTCTTCAAATAGAAGGCGACCCATCAATTATGGGCTTAATTATATCTTGCGCAGTGGCTTATTTGTAAAAGGGTTCAATTAATTATGGGCTAAATTGTCGATGGTCCACTCCTAAATTGGAGGTGATACAGGTAAAATTATAGATAAAAGTTACACTATCTTTGGTCAGCCTGCCCTAACACTCGGCCAGTTTTGTATCTTCTTTGGTCCAACTCTACTCGGCCCATTTTGCATCTTCTTTGACCCTGTTCGACCCATTTTACATGTAACTCATCCCAACCCTAATTCGACCCAACCCTAATTCGACCCAATGTACAGTGTATCCTAGACAAATTCAGGTGTAATGGAATAGTGCTTCCTCAAAATAAGGGGAAACTATCTTCCTTGATGTTTAAGTCCAAAAATTTGCACTAATCTCGCGCAACATGCGCAGGCTAAGTCCTAGAATACAAGTTTAGGAATTCAATTGGATTCACATTTTTGAATAGGGATGCTCAAATAACAAGTTATACAAATCCTAGATGTTCATAAGTATGGTATTGTACATTTGAAACATATAATATTCGTAATAACGAATATGATATGATTTATGTAGGATCAATTAGGTGAACTAATTTTCTTGAACGATTGCAGGCCAATATCAGGAGCTTCGATGAACCCAGCAAGGAGCCTAGGACCAGCCATTGTATCAAACAATTATCGAGGGATATGGATATACCTTGTAGGGCCAACTGCTGGAGCCATAGCTGGTGCTATGGTGTACAACCTTATCAGGTTCACTGATAAGCCACTGCGCGAGATCACCAAAACTGGATCCTTCCTTAAGGCTAAGAGCTCATCCGTACGCAACGGTTCGTCGCAGTACTAGGTTTTCCATCTTTGTATAAGTGAGAAGGATGATATAGAGTAGTCGCATTATGTATGTATGTATGTGCCTAATCATGTCACATTTGGTAGCCTTATTAGAGTTGTAAGTTTCTTAAGGCTTTCACATGTGACATCGGATATCATAAGATTCATAACTTTTAACTAAGTTTATGTGTTATGTTCCATCAGTTGTAGCTTCATTAAGAAGATGAGATAATATGAGCCTGTGAGGTGTTGCTCTGAAAGTTTATATACTTCGTATATTACTTGATGATGTCAATGTAGTTATTCCTGCAAAATGAGAGTAATATTGCTATATTTCTGTATAAACTAAGTGATGCGTAGAAGTTATTAAAACTTTCAACCATGTATAAGATTAATAGCTAGTCACCCATAGAAGACTGGTATATGGAATTATTCAATACTCTAACCTAAAACATCCAAATCAATGGCCGAATAGATGATGTTAAGTCAATTATATATTCTCTGCCAAAAAAAAAAAAAAGTCAATGATATTTTGCTATACATTAACAACCAAGGGAATCACATGATTATGGACGTATGGTATTTGGGTGATGTCCATCTCGGTTTGGGCCCTATTTGATGAGCCTAGTTAGGAAGATTCCCGAAAGTGGTGTGGGCCTATATATGGGCAGGCCCAAAGATGAAAATTCTTGATTTAATGACTAATTCGTTTATTGTAGAGATACTAACTAGTATACTACCATATTAAGGTAAAACTCAAATGACTCAACTTTTGTTTATTATTGGGTAATTTACAAGATACTACCACCTAAAAACATCGTCTTGTGAAAAACTATAATATAAAATTACTTTTGTCGAAAACTACCATTTTAAAAAAATCTAATTGTATGAGACCACGACATAGTGGTTTTTTGGGCGTTAACCTTGTTTTGCAATATTGACTTGGCACGTGAGAGACACATGTGGCTGGCCAAAATTATTTTATTTTTTAATCTTTTTTCCTTTATTTTCTTTTATTTCCCTTTATTTCCTTCCATTACTTTGGTCGAAATTCATAGCTAATGTTATTCAATTGTTGAATTTTTGTATTAGAGGGAAACGAGAAAATGAAGGAAAAGACAAAGACAAGTTCACTAAGGGAGAAGAAGGAAGGAAATAAAAGGAAAAGGAGAAGAAAAAAAATTAGAAAAAAATTCAGCTAGCCACACGTGCCTCTCACGTGCCAAATTAACACTACAAAGCCGGGTCAACGCCTAGAAAACTATTATGTGGTGGTCTCATGTAATTGGATTTTTTAATATGGTAGTTTTTGATAAGATTTCTTTTATATGGTAATTTTCACAAGATGTCGTTTTTACGTGATAATTTCTTGTAAACTATCTTGTATTTTTTTAGAGTATCAGGAAAATTATTTTTAGCATATCTATATATTTCCTCTATTCTTTTTTGTTCTTTCCATTTGTTTTTTGCGTCAATCCTAATATAAAGTTAAAATTCAAATATCTTTAGTTGTACTTTTGCAAAAATTATAAAAAAAACTCATATTTGAAAAATACACATTAAGACGAATCTATCAAAATCCTAAATGAATATATTTTTTTATCTGTATTTGGTAGAATTTGTAGTCAAAGTTTGGCTCTAAATTCTACAATATTCCAAATGGGAAGAACAAAAAAAAAATAGAGGGAGTAATTAAATACGTATTTTCTAAAAGTATTTAATCATTTAAGTGATCAATAATAAAATAAATAAACTTAAACAATTTATGAAATAAATTATATTAAACTTTAAGGATTTTATGTAATTAAAGTATATATTTTAATAAATAAAACCAAAATCACTCATTTTATCTCGTAAAAATCCAAAAATTATTTAAATTTTATTTTTTAATTTATGTAATATTTTGAAAAGATATTTTAAATCAAATTAAAAAAATTTAACCATATTGGTCAAATTTTTTAAGGAGATTTCCTTTTGAAAATTAGTTTTTGACTTTTTTATTTAAAATTAATTTAATTAATTGATCTCTTTTAAGTGGTCATCAAATAACCTTTATTAACTCAATTCTAACTCATTTATATGGCCAAGATAAACCCTACTGAAGCTAGAATTCTATTGTATTTGAGCTCCTTAACCTATTGACATTTATTTAATTCTTTTCCTATAATTACCTCATAATCTTTCATTATCCTCTCTTTTACTCATTTACTAGCAAATACTCAAAACATTCATCTATCCTCTCCACAAAGCCACAAAAGCCTTCTTTTCCACCTTCTCCACCTCTGCCTCTACTCATTCGCCACCGCTAGCCACCATAGATGGTGCCACGCACTTAACTTCCTTAATTCTTTTTTCTTCACTTTCAATTTTGAATCCAATTTTTTGTTGTTTCAATTCAAACATAAACATGAAAATTATATATAATATAAGGATACTTTCTATATAAACTTCTGATTTTTGGAGCTAAAGTGAAATTTTTTAAATTTTATTTTATATTTTTTTTAAAATTCTTATTTATGTTGTATATTAGATATTTTTTAATTATTTATAGGGTTTCGATAAAGGATACTTCACTATTTAGGGGTTTTTTTGTCATTATTATTGAAGGTTGTTCATATACCATGAGAAAAGTATGTTTACAGTGATGTTAATAATTAGAATTTTGAGAAAATAGATAATATTGTGGGTTACTTTATGTTAAACATATTATTTCATGACATACAATTATTTGAATATTTGTAATTTTTAAGTGTTTCATTAAATTATGGAGTTGTTTTCAATATATTAATAAATAGCCTGTCCCAATTTACCGTAATTCAGGTTTAATGTAATATTTATGAAATAATTAGTGTTCATTATTGTAAATATATCTCTATATTTTAAAAGATTATCTTGATATAGTATTTGAGGGAATTACTATCGGACTTATTGAAATTTTAAAAATAATTTATTTGAATTAATTTTGGAAATTTTGAAACTTGACAGATTTGAGATATAATAAAATAAAAATAAATTTATTAGTTTGTAAATTTATGAAACTTTGAGGAGTGGCTTAATACTGTTATGAGATTTTTCTAATGGTCGTTGGACATACTTTTTAAGCTTTTATCACGTGTTTTATAATTATTTAGGAGTTTTGAAAAAACGGAAAATTGTTATGAGTTGAACTTACCTTATATTAATACGAAACAATATCCGTAATTTTTTTATTTGACATTATTACGTCTAGTGGAATATTTTCTCCTTATTATGTTGAAGTAGGTTTTTATAAGATTATAAACTATGTATGGCATAATCTTTTCTTAAGTATAGACTATTTAAAGGAGTTACTAACTTGGGGATCTGGACACTTAAATAAATTGTTTATTCCACTATATTATGCTTACCTATTATGCTTACTAGTTATTTAGTAGAAGTAATATAAATATATACAATGCCATTTTATCATTTGGAGGAGACCAAGTAAAAATAGAGTGACTTAAAATGGCAAAGAGTGTTACATGTAAACAAATAATTCAAATACCTAGGATCAGCTCTTCATAGGAATTGAGACATTGACCAAGATGTCACCCACAAAAAAATATTGTGTAATTATTGTGTAACCTTAAGGTTAAAAAGTGATACTATAGGATGATAATTAGATTGACATTATTGTATCGGATGGATTGTTACGCTTTTAAGAAGGAGCACGTTAAGAAAATGAGTGTAGCAAAGATGCATATGTTAAGGTGGATGTGTGTGAACACCTTGAGGGATAAAATTAGAAATGAAGATTTTTGAAGAAAGTAAGAGTAATGAATATTTTGGATAAGAACGGAGAATAAATTACAATAGTTTGGGCATGTGAGACGCTAAGCAGTATATGCACTAGCGAGAAAGGTGGAAATTTGTTGTATGGAGGCCTCAAATGCCATCAAGGCAAACCAAAGAAGACTTAGATGGAGGGAGTTGACGAAGATATGGAGATTGGTTTGGATGAATATATTGCTCTAAAGGGAGGTAACGGAGGATGAAGATTTTATGGATGGCGGTGTGAGATAAAATCTTATTTCATAAAGCCAACCCCATCTTTTGGGATTAAGGCTTGACTTTAATCAAAGTATAATCTTTTTTTCTTAATTGGACACCACTCTAAAAGGAGAAACGACCATCTTATATGTGTTTTGTGATAGTGAACAAAATGCCTAAAGAAAATGTGTGAATAGTGTAAAAGTCTAAACGGCGTGTTTATTAAAAAAATTCAGCGAGTAATGGGCATTATCAATTGTTCGAAACTCTATGGGCTAAGAAAAAATATGTTTTTAGTTAAGGTTTTTAGGTGAAGATCACGAGCATTATGACATGGAAAACAAGTCATATTATGTATCTTTATATTAAAATACAAAATCTATATGTTTTAGTTGTAGCCAATTTTCACTGTTATGTAATACAAGAAATCTATTACTCTCTCTGTTCTTTTTTCTCCTTTCCATTTGAAATCAAGAAAGAACCAAATATAGTAATTAAGAAGGGAAAGATTTTATGAAATAAATAAACATGAAGTAATGTAAGTGGGAAGATAGAGATTTCATTTAAAGTAATGCAAGTAAACTGATTATATATATATATATATATATATATATATATATATATATATATATATATAGTGTGTGTGATGTGTGAAAATCCCTTAGTTATATAAGAACCCTTTTTATATAAGAACTCAACTAATACCGTTAATTTTATATATTTAGATGGTTGTTATTAAATCTACATTAATGGAAAAGTTATAAATATCAAAAAGTCATAGATTGGTTTACTCTTTTGCCCTTTAGCTCCTTTCTTTTCTCCGTCATCTCTTATCCCCGAAATGGAAGCAAGCGGGCAAATCTTTCAAGTTATAAGAAATCAATATTCATTAAATCCAGGGCAGCTTCGTTAGAAACCGTACCAGAGTCCAGACCCAAACATCCACAATTTATGACCGTTACATTTCAAACCTCTAAAAAGGTTTTCAAATCTCTAAACATTAAAACCTGTCGAAACCCGTTAGAAACTGAAAACACTCTGTTCTTTTCTTTTTTCTCTCTCAAATCAACCAACTCATCACACATTCACACCCTCTCACACCCAAACTTCTCCTCCCTAAACCCTCCCTTTTTACTCTCTCTACCCCCAAACTTTCTATCTCTAAACACTCCTCCAAAAATGGTGTCCAAAATCATCAGAAGAACCCCTACAAAATCCATCAAAAAAGACCACCGCCGCACCCCCCACCGCCGCAAGAAAACCCCCGTAAAATCCCCCTCCTCCGTCGTCATCGCCACCATCAACGAGTCCTTCTTCAGCTGCCGCCGCCGCCTCGTCAAAATCTTCTCCAAACTCGTCAAGATCGCTACCCCTAAGCGCTCCCCCAAAAAACAAGGCTTCAAAAAGTTGAAGAAAACGCTCCTCCCCCTTGACGACCCTCACCAAAAATCTGAAGACAGCCTCAAAATGGCTAAACCCCTCTTCTTCGCACTCCCGCCGCCAGAGAACCCCGACAAATTCACCATCTTCCTCGACCTCGACGAGACCTTAATCCACTCCTCCGCCGAACCACCACATTCCCAAAACTACGACTTCATAGTCCGCCCGAAAATTGACGGCGAAACGATGACCTTCTACGTTTTGAAACGACCCGGGGTTGAAGAATTCCTCCAATTTCTATCCAAAAAGTTTGAGATTGTAGTATTCACCGCAGGGTTGAGAGAGTACGCATCGCTCGTGCTCGACGAATTGGACAAGGATAAGGCGATCAAACACAGGCTATACCGCGATTCCTGCAGGGATTTGGATGGGAAATATGTCAAGGATTTGGCTCAAATGGGGAGGGACCTATGGAAGGTCGCAATCATCGATGATAATCCCAATTCTTACGCTTTTCAACCAGAAAATGCCATTCAGATTAAGCCTTTCATTGACGATTTACAGGACGATGAGCTTCGGAAGCTGCTTCGGTTTTTCGAGGCGTGTGATGCTGTCAACGACATTAGGGATGCTGTTAAGTTTTTTGCCCATGGCAGCACTGCTCAACATAGCTCGTTGGATTGTTAACTTTCTGTGCTTTATTTTTTCTTCTTCTAAATTTTTAGAAATAATTGTTGTTGCATTGTTTTTCATGTTTGATGAGGGATTTCTTTGGATTTTAACGAAATTGAACATAATTCGTTCAATCTGCAACACTGTCCAAACGAGAAACGAAGAGCAAATTGTTGGTATATGCTATGTTTTCTTCAATATTTTCCCACCAATTGGATATTTGAATATGCTTCTGATACTTTGGCAATTGTTTTTCTTTTTCTTATATATATATATATATATATATATATATATATATATATATATATATATATATATATATATATATATATATATATATTTGGAGAGCTTTACGCTTTTTCTTTCCCCTTCACCCTTTAGTTTCTTTATAGGTTCGTATGGCGGTTGAGATTACCCTTCCCTCACTTTTGACTCATATAACTACGTTTTACCTGTCCTTTAGTTCATATAACTACGTTTTATCTGCAGGAATAGATAGTCTAAAAAGGTTTAGAACATATTTGTTTTTGGAATATCTAGGGAAAACAATTTAAATATGATTTTTTTTATTGATATTCGTATTGATTAAAATATATTCACGTGAGATTTGTCGAATTTGTCTTACTATATAGTTTTTTAACATATACTTTCTTATGATTTAAATTTATAGAAATTGAGTATTGAACATTAGTTTTGAAAACTACCTATAAAACAAAGATCTAAGGAAACAAAGGGAGTAACTTTTTTGGTATAACTTAGTTATGGGATTGTTGTACTTTGTATTGCATTATGTTGGCAGTGTTGTAAACGCACTTGTTAATGGGAGAAGTGGTGGAGCTAGCAGAAGTGTCTCAAACTTAAAAACAAGTACAAGAGAACGAAATAGTTGTCTATCCCATTACCTAGCAAGACTAAGTTTTAGAGAAGAGGTGTGTTTGATCTTTGATCCCCAAAATTTGCTATATCAAGCATTGTTGATCTTTACATGTATCAAAACTTTCATTTCATATAATAGAAACTTATTTAACTCCAAAAAAGAAAATGAAACAATCACATTACATAATGCATTTGTAAGGGAAAAGGTTGGTCATTTCATCAAATTAACAACTAATTACAAACTACTAATGCAGTAATGCTACCAAGTGCCAAAGTAATCACTTGACAAACAACCAAGTATAAAAGATAATAGAACCTAAAAATGATACTAGCACTTGATATTACTAGCATAAAAGATATTGCTAGCAAGGGGTGTCATTGGATCAAGACTCGAATAGACCCGACCCATTTTTTAGGGTTTGGGTCTAATTTTTTAAACCCATTGAATTCGGATCGGATATGAGTCTTGTCATTGGGTCGAATATGGGGCCGGGTCTAAAAGATTTAGGTCCAGATCTGACCCATAGACCGCATATTTATAACTAAAACTAAAGATTCATTCACATTGCTCCGCCGCCTTCAACTCTTTCTCTTCGCCACTTGGCAAGTAACATATTCATATAATTTTGATGTATACTTTGTAATTACTAGCTTCTCATCATCATACTCCGCAAACATATTCAATTGGGTTTGAGATATTAGCTTTTGTGCGATTTTAAAAACTTGCAAATAGCGATGCACTTGATCTTAAAAACATTGTAACAAAGTACTGTTGAGTTTAAGACTTTTGATTTAGTGTTGGATTTTGACTCTTATGCTTACTTGTTTTCCACTCACTGAATTAAAGATTGTTTTGCAAGTATTTCAATGATACAAACTGTGTGCTTAAGAAAGGATTTATTAATTTATCTCATTTGACATAATAAAGCAATTTATCTTCCTTTATAACACTAAATCGGTAAACAGTTCTAAGGTATGAAATGCGAAAATATATGAAATTATAAAACATATGAATAATAAACACATAAAAATAAAAATATATTAGGGATTCATTCTGGACCTGAGATCCAGTGGATCTGGGTAAGAGTATGAATTTTAGGATCCAATGGATTTGGGGGAGATACGAGTCTAATTTAAAAATAATAGGTATGAGTTCGAGTCTAATAAGACCGGACCCAAACCCAACCCATTGCCATCCCTAACTAGCATGCATACCGAAAGAAATATAGAATTTCGCACTTTAAAGTTGAGATTTTAGAGCTTGATTTCCTCGAGAAACACTTATATTTTTTAAGCTTTTTTTATACTTATTTCAAAAATAAACTATGGACTAAAATATTTTCATAAATAAGCTTATTTGTTTAGATTGGAACAAAATATTTGATTCAGGCAACAATTTTGGTTAAGTGAAATCGATACCACATTCAAAGCGGTCACCAAGTCTAAGCCAACCAAACATCAAAGATTAATTGAGCTGAAATCTGGCTTAGGCTAGCAAGCAGTATAGCACCACACTAAGCGAATGGGCTGCGCCTTAAGGCTATGCCTGATCAACTGCTCAAAGCCTCAGCACTGTACGTTACCCTTACCTCCAAGAAATTGCATCTAAAACTCCAAAGTAAGTTCACAGGCCTAACCACCTCTTGAAACAATCAAAGGTTTGAGATCACAGAATACCATCTTCCAAGATAACTCAATTGATTTATCATAATGGAACTTCAAAAAATGGATTCTGAATCCCAACACTCAACATTCAGCTGAAAAGCCATGGCACCAAATTCATAAATTAGTGCGCAAGTTATGCCTATCCTACATCAGTCTTGCTTAAGTTTAGGATAATTCCAGAAACAATTGTAATAACATTCAACTGTCTCATTTCCAACAATACCTGAAACACATAAATACAACGGACTAGAGTCCAACACAGCTCGCGTCTCAACTAATAAAGAGATCCAACTAACAAAAATACAAATATTTCAAATTGCACCCATTATTTTAACCAGCAAAACATGCAAACCAAATTCAAATCTTTGCATTAATTTGCTAAAAAGTACTCAGAATACTGTTCCAACTAAAACATATTCAGTATTGATCATCAAATAAGCTTGTTAACATCTACCCACGATGCAAAACTATGTCAAGTTTGAAACCCCACCACACAAACACAACCCCAAACACAAATTTAATGTGTAAATTGAGGTCAAAAGAGAGAGAAAACAGTGAAAGAGTTCACTCGCAGCTGAAGATCTGGGAAGGGAGGCGCCAAGATTCCGTCTTAGTAGCACACATAGAGTCAAGGACATCACTGCGACACCATCTGCATTTCGGGATGGAACTGCAGAGAGATTTCTCTACGATTTCAGTACAATTTGAGATCTGGGTTTTCAGGGTTTTGTTGTTTGATTGTTGCTGCTTGTGGTTTGTAGCTGCTTGAAGATTTCTGGATGGTCCAACAATGGAAGAAGCTGAAGAGGTGGAGTGTAAGAAGAGGAGGAGGAGGAAGACGGAGAGTGGAAGAGTGAGATTTGTTGTAGATGCCATTGATGTAGAGCTACGAGAGAGAGTTTCGTTTGGCTTTTGGGGATTTTGTCTCCGTTGTCTTCTAATTTGTCTTTGAGCTTTTGGATTAAGTTTTGTGTAATGGATTATGATGAATTTAAGTAAGAAAACATTTCTTTTAAAAGTTCTAAGCGATATTTGATTTTAATATATGGTAAAATTTTATCTATGTTGACAATATAATTTTTTCCTTTACACCTAATTGGTTGAAAATATTTCGCATGTGTTAAGAATTGTATTCATGAATTTTTTTTACAATAATGAAATTTTTTTTCTCAAATTAATATTAGCTAGTAACTTTTAAACTAAATAAACGTTGTCTTAACTATACTCTCTTCATTTTTTTTTATTGTTACTCTGCTTCTGTTTATAAAAAGTTTAATCATATTATAAAAAAATAATATATTTAAGTGGGATTTTATTGAATACATCTCAATGTAAATTTTTAGAATATTAATCTTTTATAATTTTTTATCTTGTAAATTAAAAAAAAGTGTTTTAAATTATGTAATAAAGACTGAAAAAGTCAAATAGGATACAAAAATTAGAGACAGACATATAAATGATTGGCCTTCAAACTGGTCTCTCACTCTCTCTCGTACGTATATATTCTTAAGCAAGAGTTTACATATGTAAATTAGGATTAGAAGATGACAAATTATTCGTGATTGACTCGTTAAGCTCAAGTAGAGTTGATGATTGTTTCATTAGCCATGATTTAAGAGAGGTGAATTGAGAGGTAGGAAATTTATAGATATATAGTTCATCTAAGTTGTAATCCTTGCTCCTAATCATTATCCATTATTGAGGAAGATAAACTAGATATAGACCCTCCTAAAGTTTTGCTTGATTGTAACTTTATCTATTATTTTATGCTAATTATGGTTAAACAAATCTCATCTATCAATTTAATTAAAGGAAAGTAATTACTTGTTGAGGAGAGGCAAAGTAAGCAAATTCAACTTTTCTTGCATCTCCTTCAATCCATTGGAGGAATTGTGGAAAGATATAAATGTCATTTACCCTTACATAGGACAATTTTGGTTCATAAAACACTAGAGATGGATCCTCCTAAATAGTTATTTGACAGTGCTAATTATGTTGATTTTCTTTCATTTTGTCTGGTCTAAGGTTTCATCCAGTAACTAATGTGTGCCCTGGACCATGCCTTGGGTTTATTCCTTTAGTTTTAAATTTTTTAGTCTTTATTATTGGTTAATTGAAGTTAATTACATTTTTTTCCAATTTTTGACAATGAGTTTTTATACTTTTTTCCCTCCTAAATCCACCAATACAAAAGACTTACATACACATATTTAACTAAATTATAAACACTATTTTTTGTCTTCGACTTACATTAGTTTGACATCATCTATTCTTCTTGCATAATATTTGTGCAAATCATAATTAGATCGAACTCAAAGAAATGGGGGTAATACAATATAAAGTCAATAATTGACTCATTAGTTTCTTACATAAATTTACTTTATAGTGAAGCTTGTATATTGTGACTTTGCTAATATTTTAAGTGAATACTTACAAGAGGGAGATAAATTGGAAGTGTAAGATAGTTGGAACTTTTTTGTGGAACTTGTAAGCAAAAAGAAACTAGAAAAGGAACACAAAAGATTTTTAGCGTGGAAAGCCTTTGTTCCCAACTCAAAGGAAAAATCATGACCCTCTAAGGATTTTTCAACTCTTTTCACTAATAGGGCAATCATCGATACAAACTATTAGCTCTCTCAACTTGAGTTTCACAGAGAACATGTTCCTTTCTCTATCTCTCTTTTTGTCTTCTCTTATTCAACTCCTTTCTCTCTCAAGACTTAACTCTAAGTCTTTTACAAGATCACTCAATCTTGACACGCTAGTACAACTCAGTACTACTCTCACATATTACAATAAAAACTAATTTCGTGACTTTAAAACTAAGCTGAAAGGAACTTGTAATTTTAAGCCTCAATAAATGACAAATATTTTTCTCTTAAAAAAACGCTAAAGTTTATAAGTCAGTGTCTTGTTTTTCTATTTATTACCATCCTTATATAGAGTTATACTTATGCCCCATTACCTCCATGCTTTCCTTAATATTAGGAAGTTTATGTCCACTAATTTAAGTCGTGGCTTTATCTTAGTATCATGCAAAGTAGGAGGTGGGGTTTAACGTGTATGCCGTTAAGATCATAGTGATTTAAATTATGTAGTTTTGACAAAGTCAATAGATCAAAAGGCAAGATGATTTAAAACGTGCATGACTTGCATGTTAGGCTTGTAGTGGTTTAAAATAATATCCCACTAAAAGGGGAGAAAATCAAGGATTCAAAGCTTTATCTTATAAACCCATGATTCCAACTTCAATGCAAAAACTGGCATTAATTAGTTAGATAAATCTCAGCAAATGTAGTTAAAGTGAATTTAGGATGGTTGGTTTTCGCAAAATCACTTAAAACTATTTTGTTGAATTTTTCAACAATACGTTCAAAAACAAAGGAACTTTGACTTTATTTCTAAGGCTTAATATATCGATTGTTCCAATTAGCTAAGTTTATATTCACTTACACAAATCGTAAGTACTACTATTTAGTCTTCATGTCTTCTCTTCTTGAAGCTACCTCGACACTGCTTTAATAGAAGTTCTTACTCAAGAACTTGTCAATCAACATTTTCATTTTTGATCCAAGACTTGATCTCATTTGACTTTGTTACTTAATGGTTTTGAACTTCCATTTGCTTCTTTTCCAAAACACAAATCTAAAGCCTTTACACACTAAAACAAATGTCAAGTATATTTGTAAATCTTGTCATTACCAAAACCAAAAAATAATGGTCTAATGATGAATCGACCCCTTGTAGGTGGATTTGATTAGGCTTGAGATTGAGTGTGCCAAAACTCAAAATGCCTTCAAGGAACACAAACCCTTTGAAAATTGATGAAACACTTTTCTATAGAGTTTTTAGGAATTTTTAGGTTGCATTATTAGAGCATATTAGTTCATTTAGTTGTATTTTAGGTATCATTTGCATAGAGTATCCATTTTGTGCTCTATTACGCTTTAATTGTGGTTTTCATAATATTTCATTTAGTTTTTATAGCTATTAGAATGCTTTCGAAGCGATTTTGGATGAGTTGGATAATTGTTGCAAATATAATCGACAAATTGAGGATTTTTATTGATAAATTCATGCTCGTGGATGATTTTATTGAAGATAATATTCATATGAAGTTATTTTGGTTTCCACAAAGGTCAAAAATAGCTAACAAGGTCAATTTGAGTTGAAAACAAGGAGATATAGAAGTTGAAGAAGAACAATTCTGACATATGTTCACTCTTTTGATCATAACTCAAGTTATAAAGATTGTATTGATGCTATTCTGATTGGGTTGAAAATAATACTTGAAGAGCTTCGCAACGATAGGTCACATGCACTGTGAAAGTTTCTAAAACAAAAGTTACGGCCTTGTAAAGTTGACCTTGAAAATCTGACCGTAGGAAAGTAGTGAATCCGAGTTAATCCGAGTTATAATCGGATTAAACCTCTAATTCAGCCTTAATACTTAGTTTAGTCTTTCTGTTTAAAAAGAGTTTAGTAAAATCTAAATACAGTAGAGAATTATTATTTTATTTTTATGTATTATTATTTTCCTTAGGTTTGATTATTCTAGTTTTTCTCTTCTATAGAGGATAGCAGTTTTTTTTCTCTCTTTCATGGTAAAAACCTAGTTTTATTTTTGCCATTACTTAAGATTTATAAAGGTACTTTTTATTGCTTTCTTCTCTGATTTATTTTATTTTATTAGTTTGATTTCTATTATTGTTGTTTATTAGTATTGTTAATTATTTCTCATTCATGAATTTCATATTTATAATTTTTATTGTTTTAGTAATGAATTGTGAGTAGATCTCTTTCTAGGGTTTTGGAGATCCATGAATACTTAAATGAAATAATTTTATGCTAATTAAGTGGTTTGAAGTTTACAATTGAATTCCTATTATTGGTTTATCATTGCTTATAATTAGATTATGGCCCTGTTTAATTGTATGTTGGGTAATTGTTGTATTTGATGCCGAGAGGTAAAAATACCACAATAAGACCAATTAATAATAGGTTTGACAAATCTAGGCAAGAGCGAGAGCCGCTAGAAGATTCTTGAGGGAGTCTAAGTTCGAGAGAATTAGTGAGCCCTAGTTCGTTGAATTTATGAAACCTGTTAGTTATCATTTCTTAATTGATTTGTTTGTTAATGGTGAACCATTGCCCTAGGCTTAAGCTAATTTGCACCAAGTCTTCACTTAAGTTTTCATCATTAGTTTCTTATTTAGCTACCTTCCAACCAAGACCCTTTATTCAATCTAGACTTTTAAGAGCTAATAGAATTGTTCGCTTCCCTGAGGATACGATCCCTACTTCCCTAGCTATATTAGTTAGTGTTGTCGGTTTATTTTTGAGATGCGTTCGACAACCTGTTCAAAAACTTCAAAAGAGTCCAAGTAAATTCAAAGCCAAAATCTCTTACTTTGGCCAAATAACTCAAAAATCTCCCTAATCACATGTTTACCCCCTACCGAAAACCCAAAATATCGTCTTTAGCCAGAAATTCATAGAGCACTAACGCAGCAAGTTAGCGTCATACTCATCAGGTAGGTCGTCCAATGCCCAAATCAAGGGCTAGATGTTCAAGAATTACCATGTCCAACGCTGAGCTAGTGTAGTGGACGCCCATCCTTGCATCAAATGCCAAAACCTGAGCGCTCCCTCAAAAGCTCTTAATTGTACTCAAACCAATTCTCAATTATTGGTTGCATCTAACTGCCGGCTAAATACGTTAGCAAAAGGCTTAATTCATAAGTAACTGCAAACCGTAACTGTTTACTACCTAAACATTACGACTACCTAACTTAACTGAATTAATAATCTTCATTTTTTAACCCTAATAACTATTATTTAGTCCAAGTGTTTGATCGTACAACATATTATTCCTTCATGTGTGGATGCTCTAAAATAAAATATGACATTTCCTAGTATTATATTAATGCAAGCAAAAGGCATCACAATACTCACTGCGGTGAAGTATGGGTCATGGTCAGCTACATCATTAGCACAGGATTTGGAGTAGCACCTAGAGAAGACTGGTCATTGTAGCCACTTGAGCTATGTCTTCATGTGGTGGAAGTTGGGGAGCTCAGACTAGCTTCTCAATTTGTTGTCACCGATACTGCAAAGACGAAAAATAGCGTGAACAATATTACCGAGAATGAGACTGAGTCGCGGACTATGTCGCTCTTTTTAGAACATTCACGGTACTGCCTCAAATTGTGCAAGCAGATCGTTAGCCACCGGATATCCCCCAGGATAAAACAGCATCTTAGAAAGATCAAATACCGATGGCTTGCACTGTACTACCGGGCAACGAAAACACCACAGAAGAATCGAAACTGCTCGGTTTTTTAGAAGAGAGAAGAATTTTCTGTTGTAACTCTTTCACGTTTTTCAAAAGTTACGTAATAAACTGTCAAGAAGTTAATCCCATCAGAAATTAAAAACTGCCAAAACGTTTTTTTTTATGTAAAACAGTTATAACGTTTAGCAAAAAATAAACTTGGTCAACAACCCAAACCCAAACCCGACCCGACCCAGCCCTGCCCGGCTCGGTTCGGCGCGCGTGTGTGTGATAGAGGAAGGAAGTAGGTCCTCCTAAGTCCTCCCTCTCCACAAAATGTGGGTAGCCCAAGGGCCACATCCAACTATTCCACACACACTATTATAAAGGAAGTAAAACTTCCATTTTCCATCAATGTGGGACTTGAAGTTTTAACCAAATTCAACTTGTTCCAACAATCCCCCACTTGAATTTTTTGAAAACATTTTCGAGCAGAATCCTTGCATATATAGATTGCGCATAAACAGAAGTGTTTTTCAACTTGAACTTCTGCTAGTGAATACGATTCAGATTTAACAAGGGTAACTCAAAGTTTTGAACCCTATCTCTGACAACGTACTCCACACAAACTTCTCTTGGTGTTGTTATAGACCCGTGCATTACGGCC
Organism: Dysphania ambrosioides; assembly: GCA_026401315.1. Classification (NCBI taxonomy): domain Eukaryota; kingdom Viridiplantae; phylum Streptophyta; class Magnoliopsida; order Caryophyllales; family Amaranthaceae; genus Dysphania; species Dysphania ambrosioides. The sequence continues at coordinate 20,716,934 of CM048667.1, forward strand.
ATGCACGTACATCCCAGTATAGTGAACGCTCTAGAAATGCTGCCACACATTTCATAGGAAGCGACCTCACTTCCACATTCACATAGGTGAATCTATCAAGAGTACTCCCTTAGCTAGTATAGATTTCATTAAGAGTTCCTATTAACTCATCCTTGATCGCTTCAGGAATATATGTCTTTTGAACATATTCAATTCATATCACTCCATAACTTGTTATTACCCATTGAACCTATTTCTTGGGATCTCCAGTCCATAGGTTGGGTTACCATTATGTGTGATTCATTTTAATGGCAATAATCCCATTTTCTTAGAGGAAAAGTGGACTTTCTCCCTAGCTAATCCTTTCGTCAAAGGATCTGCCAAATTATTCTCAGTGCGTACATGATCCACTCTAACAGCTCCGATAGAGAGATATTCTCTCACAGTGCTGTGCTTACGACGTATTTGTCGTTTCTTACCGTTGTAATAACGGTTCTGTACTTTTGCAATAGCCGTTGTACTATCACAATAGATCAAGACAGCCGGTAATGGTTTTTCCCATAAGGGAATTTCACCTAGCAGGTCTCTTAACCAACCTGCTTCTTTACTAGCTGTAGCTAGTCCTATCATTTCTGACTCCAGGGTGGACTGAGCCAAAATAGTCTATTTTTTAGACTTCCAAGATACAGCTCCACCGGGTATAGTAAAAAATATCCACTAGTAGCCTTATAGTCATCTGATAAGGTGTTCCAGTCAGCATCACTATAGCCTTCTAGTACAGCTGGAAACCTTTCATAATATAACCCTAGGTTCATGGTCCTTTTAAGATATCTCATGACCCTTTCAATAGCATGACAATGCTCATTACCAGGACAACTAGTAAACCTGCCTAATAATCCCACGACATAGGCAATGTCGGGTCTAGTGCAATCAGTGGCATACCGAAGACTGCCAATGACGCTCGCATAATCAGATTGCCTTATGGCATCACCAGTGTTCTTAAATAATTTTACACTGGGGTCATAAGGTGTACTCGCAGGTTTACAATCAAAGTAACCATATTTCTTTAGGATTTTCTCAATGTAATGAGATTGATCCAAAGAAACTCCATTTTCTATCGTAGTAATCTTAATTCCAAGGATTATATTTGCCTCTCCTAGATCTTTCATATCAACCACAACATTCAACAATAGCTTTACATCATTCACAGCATGAATGTTCGAGCCAAAAATTAACAAGTCATCTACATATAGACAAATTATAGGACAAATGTCATTCTCAAACTTTATATATATGCATTTGTCACTACCATTTATCTTAAAACCATGTGAGATAACTAAGTTATCAAATTTTTCATGCCATTGTTTAGGTGCTTGTTTGAGACCATAAAGAGATTTATCTAGCTTACATACCAAATGCTCTTTTCCTGGAATGACAAATCCCTCTGGTTAATCCATGTAGATTTCTTCCTCTAATTCACCGTTCAAGAATGCAGTCTTTACATCCATCTGATGTACTACAAGATTAAAAACAGAAGCAAGAGACATTAGTACTCTAATAGATGTTACTCTAGTTACAGGTGAATAGGTATCAAAGAAATCAACATTCTCCCTTTGTTTGAAGCCTTTAGCTACCAAACGGGCTTTATACTTATCAACAGTCCCATCAACTTTCAGCTTCCTTTTTAGGACCCATTTGCAACCAATTGTCTTGCAACCTGGTGGTAACTCAGTTAGGTGCCAAGTTCGATTAGACTCAAGTGAGTCCATTTCGTCATTTACGGCTTCTTGCCATAAATCTGCATCAACAGATGATAGGGCTTCTTGAAGGGTAGCTGGATCCTCCTCTACATTGAGAACCACAAAGTCTGTGCCAAAGTCTTTTGTTACTTTAGCCCGTTTGCTCCTTCTTAGTTCAGGTTCAGCATTCAAGTCTTGTGAGTTAGACTTGACTTCAGGAATAATAGAAGAGGATGAACCCCCACTATTTCTAGATTTAAAAGGAAACCTGTCCTCATAAAACTCAGCATCATTAGATTCAATAATTACACGTGCATTTAAATCAAGGAATCTATATGCCTTACTGTTAACAGCATATCCAATGAATACACATTCATAAGCTCTACTAGCTGATTTAACTCTTTTAGGATCAGGAATCCTAACATATGCTAGATAACCCCAAGTTCTGAAGTAAGAAATGTTAGGTTGTTTATTACGAAGTATCTTATAAGGTGAAGCCTTACTCTTAGTCTTTGGAATACGATTCAAGACATAACAAACAGTGAGAAGGATTTCACCCCACCAATGGTCAGTAGCACCAGAATTTAAGGAAATAGCAACCACTAACTCTGTAAAAGTTCTATTTTTCCTTTCAGCCTTACCATTCATTTCTGGAGAATAAGGGGCTGACCTTTCCTGTATGATACCATATGAATTATAAAATTCTACAAAAGCATCAGTATCATACTCAGTTCCACGATCGCTTCGTAATCTTTTAAGTTTCTTGTTAAACTGATTCTCAAACTCTGTCAAAAATAACTTAAACATTTCAAAAGCATCACTCTTATTTTTCATCAAATAAACACAAGTATAATCAGAACAATCATCAATAAAGGTGATAAAATATCGTTGTCCATTTCTGGTCAACGTTCCATTTAATTCACAAATATCTGAATGAATTAAATCTAATGGTTCTGAATTCCTAATCAACGACTTATGAGGCATTTTTGTAATTTTATCCTGACTACAAAAAACACATTTATCAAAGTCATTAAGGGAAATATTAGGAATAAGGTCTAAATTACTCATATTTTTTAAGAGTCTTTTGTTCACATGACAAAGTCTAGCATGCCAAACATTAATAGAAGAACACAACATATAAGCAGAATCAGAAATTTTATTAACTTCAACATTCAGTTTGAACATGCCATCAGTAGCATATCCTTTTCCTACAAATATTCCATTCTTTGTTAAAGTGTACAAATCAGAACCTATGGTTTCTATAAAACCAGCCTTGTTAAGAAGAAAACCAGAAACTAAATTCTTTCTCATTTCTGGAGTGTGTAGAACATCCTTTAGAATGAGAGTCCTCCCAGAAGTGAACTTCAACTCAACATTACCGATACCAGCAACATTAGTGGAATGGGTATCACCCAATAACACTTTCTTATCATCGGTCTTTTCAGAGTATGTTTTAAATATACTACGATTATAGCAGACATGGCGCGTAGCACCAGTGTCTACCCACCACCCATCTGATCCACCAATAAGGTTGATCTCAGTAATCATAGCCACAAAAGGCTCTTCAATCATGCTTGCCTGCGCTGGCGCAGTGCTAGGCATGTTCCTGCACTTTCGTGCCATATGGCCTGGTTTTCCACACCTATAGCATAGAAATTGACCAGTACCATTCTTAGGGGGTTGAGGTTGTTGCTTTCCATTGTTCCTTTGAACATTTTGATTATTTTTGTTGAAGTTATTCTTCCGGTTCTGAGGTTTGAAACTCTTACCAACAGGCTTGAGAGCTGCAGCAGATCGCTTAGGAGCATTGTAAGTAGTGACTTGTAAGATTTCTTCCTTCTGGTCCTGTTTTCTGGATTCCTCTTCTATGCGGAGCCGAGTGATCAAACTCTCTAAGGAGAATTCCTTCGTTTTGTGCCTAAGATTATTTTTGAAATCTTTCCAAGAAGGAGGCAACTTGTCAATAATAACAACAATTTGAAATTGTTCATCAAGAACCATACCTTCGGAAATGATCTCATGAGCAATTTTCTGTAGCTCGTGGGATTGCACTTCCACGGACTTTTCATCAGTCATCTGAAATTTTAGGTACCTACTGACAGCATACTTTTTGGCACCTGCTTTTTCAGTATCGTATTTATTTTGTAGGGCATCCCACAAATCCTTAGCAGAATTTTCCAAATTATAGTAGTCATATAGATTGTCAGACATACCATTAAGATTATAGTTTTTGCACACGAAATCAGTTTCGGTCCATGCTTCAATTTCAGCATTCAGACGAACAATTTCACCCTCATCGGCATTATCAGGAATAACAGGCCGAGAAACAGACAATACATGATGAACTTTTTTAACAGTTAAGAAAAACTGCATTTTCTGTTTTCATCTTTTAAAATGAGCGCCTTCAAAACGGAATGGCTTGTTTAAATCATTGGACATAGTCATATCTTCGGTAGACATATTGTTAACACAGGCAGAATAAGAATTGTTCTAAAATTATTGTCACCGATACTGCAAAGACGAAAAATAGCGTGAACAATATTACCGGGAATGAGACTGAGTCGCGGACTATGTCGCTCTCTTTAGAACATTCACGGTACTGCCTCAAATTGTGCAAGCAGATCGTTAGCCACCGGATGTCCCCCAGGATAAAACAGCCTCTTAGAAAGATCAAATACCGATGGCTTGCACTGTACCACCAGGCAACGAAAACACCACAGAAGAATCGAAACTGCTCGGTTTTTTAGAAGAGAGAAAAAGGAAGATTTTTGAGAGAAGAATTTTCTGTTGTAACTCTTTCACGTTTTTCAAAAGTTACTTAATAAACTGTCAAGAAGTTAATCCCATCAGAAATTAAAAACTGCCAAAACGTTTTTTTTTTAAGTAAAACAGTTATAACGTTTAGCAAAATATAAACTTGGTCAAGAACCCAAACCCGACCCAGCCTAGCGCGTGTGATAGAGGTAGGAAGTAGGTCCTCCTAAGTTCTCCCTCTCCACAAAATGTGGGTAGCCCAAGGACCACATCCAACTATTCCACACACACTATTATAAAGGAAGTAAAACTTCCATTTTCCATCAATGTGGGACTTGAAGTTTTCACCAAATTTAACTTGTTCCAACACAATCTTGCGTTGGTTGTTTATTTATAATTGAAAATGGAGAATGATGAAAGAATGTGTTACATGGTCATGAAAAAAGATGCATTGCTTGGTTGTAAACTTGTTAGACAATAAATTCAGAAAATGAAGTTGGATTTGTAGTGCCTAAATCCCAACTTTGCAATCCGAACTCGTGAATGGTGCCAGATTGATGGTATGATAGGTGTGTAAGAAGTAAGAAACAGAATTTGCTTACACTTCCTACTGACTTTTTATGCATTTTGGTGGTTTGTATTAGAACCAGACAACCCTTAGTCAGGGTCAAATGTCTCGGGCATTAAGTTAATCACCGCCATTTTATGCGTATGATTAGCTCATTTGATCATCCTGTATTCAGGCTGGCTCACTGCAGGTGAAGTAACGGACTTCATTATATTGCTGACAGCAGCTGATACTCTAAGCACAGTAACAGGTAACAGGCAGTTTTCAAAAAGGGCTAGAATGAGGGGAGCTATAGGTACTGCTGCAAGAACGATTGAAGCAGACAGGCTGGTAATTACTAATTAACGGTAGCTACAGTGCCTGACTTGCTTGTTATATACCTATAGTTGCAGCAAAGATACTTTTACTAGCAGTCAAAATTCTAAAACATGTACTCTTGAAATTTTTTCTGTTACACTGTATCTGAGTTGGTCATAATTTTTTGTGGGACTGAGCTTTGGTTTGAGTGGCTGGTTTTTCCATCTCCCCCTTGGCTGGCAGAGGTTTGGTTCTGCTCATTTCCTCAAGGGGTCTAGCAGGTCAACTACGGGAGGGGTATAACATATTTGAGTATGTTGTATCTGGGACGACTGGTTACTCTAGGTAAGCTCTCCCCCCCCCCCCCCCCCCCCCCCCCCCCAGTGGTTCCTCTGTCTCATTCTATGTCATTTGTATAGTAACAGAAGCAATACCACAAACGGTATAAATTGTATTAAGTGTAGGATTGCATATAACACCTTTTTGTTGGGCACGTACATAGATTGTTCAAGTGCATACTTAGAGTTAATTTATACAGGTTAATATCTTATTTTTGGAGCTTTAATGATGATGTACACTAGTGATAGTACATTATTTGTACGCAACACCCTAGGAACCCTACTTTTAGTTCCCCTTTTCAAAGTTATTTCTGAATTAATGATTTCAATTCCCACCATCCTTAAATTTTAGGTGATTATCCTGAATGATACCCTTAACAATTACTCTGAAATTTGAATGAAAGACAACATCGGAAGAAACGTGAACAAGTGTGTCTTGCCCGGTTTAATTTGGGCTGAACTCAAAGTGCTTCAAATTGTAATTTTGGACTTTTAGCAAGACCCATGTTCAGCTCTAATTACTACGTTCGTAAATTCTTAGGTAAATTTCAATAGTAAAGAGTGTTCGTCAAAATCACTTGGCAGGCAAAACTTATCCGTAGCACAATGCTGTAAAACAAGGCCGTGGAGGGTGAATATCAGTAATGAAGGAACAAAGAATGAACTAGAACTATGAAGGAACCAATCATCCTATTACGTACTTGGTATTCTTAGCTTTCATGCACAATCTAGTCTTTAAACAAATCATAGCCTATAGGTAGGGGTGTCAATTCGGGTTATCGGTACGAATTCAGTTTAGTACTTACTGATTCGGTACTATCGTGTCGGGTCAAAATAGGTTGTTAATCATTCTAGAGTGGGATTGGGTTCGAGTCAGTAATCAGATCGAATTCAATCGGTTATATACTTAATCAGTTCGAATTGAGTTCAATTCGGGTTTGAGCGGTTCTGGTTTGATTATTGATTATTTTTCATTTTACAATTATATTGTAAATCGCATTTTACAAGTAAGCTTATTAGTGTTTTTAAGATCGTGATTTCACTTTGATAGGAAGGGCTTACTATAATCTAATCGTCAGATTAGATCAAATCATAAAATCGTTTGATCCTACATAATAGCGTATTTAGGACTTATAACTTTCAACCTTATTAACAATAGTTTTGATTTGAACATGTCATATTAAATTGAATTAGGGGTCAATATCAATTAGATTTTTTTTGTTTTGTTGTTGAGTTGAATCGAGTTCAAATTGTTACCAATCATCTTACTATCGAGTTGAATTATTAACGGATCAGGTAATAGGATTGGATTATATTCGAGTTGGAGCAAGTCAAGTTCTAATCGGGTTTTTACTGATTAATTCAATTTCCAAGTTGAGTTTGGATCGGATTTGTTCGGGTTACGGGTCCTCTCGGATTGTAAAGAAATTTAGGTTTAATCAAGTCGATACATTCAAGTTTACGATTCAGATTGGAAACTGACATCTCTACCTATAGGTTCCGTGATTTCTATTTTTTTTTTTTACCCCTTTGTTAACCAAACTTCGGAAAAACAACCAGGCCTAAACATGAAAAATAAACAAATAAATAACGACTCGCTTGACTTAACTATCCTAATTAACACTGCACGCCATCTCGAGGCAGTAGCACCGACTCTGTTTTTCCAGCAAGCCAAACCATCTGCCATCCCAGTGAATGTACTCAACCATACACTGGGGACAATCTCAGGTAATTTTGGACATGGAATGCGGAAGCAGGTCGCCTCAAGAGCTTTAATATGTCACAAAAATAAATCTGTTTTTACAGTATGATCACCTCGTTCTTGAGCTTCCAAGCGTGAGTTCAAGATCATCAGGTACACATTCTTCATGAATAATTTCACCTTCCCAAGCCTTAACCAAGCCTCCTGCCATTCCATTTCCAAATGCAAACTCAGCTGCCATCCCGTCTGGCATAGGTATATCTGCTGTACGATCAGACCCAGAAGCAACAATAGGGGAACATGTCCCGCTTTGGCCTGGGGTCCACATCCTTGAACCACTGCCCGCTGTCATCACCGTCTCTTTCGAGACAAATGGATTTGAAGATACTAGACTAAATGTAGGAGATGTGGGTGCACCTTGTGGAATATGGATATTCGCAAGCCATCCAGGTTCAGGAAAGGGTTGGCGGCCAGGGCTCTGTGGTGTGGAAGAGGGTAAAGAATAGTTCAGTGGGCTAGCCCATGGTGGGGTAACATTATTATCATCCCAGTCATTAGTTTTGGTACGGGGAGTTCTGCAGGTTGGTGAGCTAAGTGGAGGTGTCACAGGAGCGCTTATTGAGCCTCCAGGCCCATATATAAAAGGAAGCTTCGGAGATGCAGATGAGGAGCCAGACGAAGACAGGTTTTTCAGCCATGGGATGAGGGAATTAGGATCAGCAGTGCCATTGTTATTTGGAGCAAAGTATGAACGAGCAGGACTTGGGAAAGAGGAGGCAGCAGGACTCGGATTATAGGATGCCCCAGCTCGAGGACTGACTGGATAAGATGAGCATGGACTTACTGAAGCTGAGCCACCAATAACATCCATGGGCTCCAAGGGTCTGCATCCCTGCAAAAAAATCCTTATATGAGCAAGAAACATCAAGAGATATGGAAAAGTGGGAAGGAACCAGTTTATGGCAAGAGAATAGGAACTCAATTTTCATACAACACATTTCATCACATTAGTCTATAAAGGCATACAATCAGAATTGAAGTTTACACTCTGCAGTGTATTCTTCAGATCAGAGAACTTCCATGTATGAATTTATGTGTCTCTTATTATTTCAAGATCGATCTGAACTAGATGACAGTAATAGTGTGCATCAACCTAGGTTCTTATGTAAAAGAAACCTGTCCTAAGATACAGGAGCAAATATTCACAAATCACCATGCACTGTAATTCATGTTAATTTCACAGCAATAGAGATCAAATTGTGAATTACAGTACCAAAAACAGGTAATTTGTAATACAACACAAAGAATAGAGATCTCAAGTTCAAACGTTCAGCGACAACTGAAATAACCGTGAAGCCAACGTAATCAATTACGTCATGTTTGAGTGTACATCCCCTGTCAATCATCATGGTTAGGAGGTGAAGTTACTGATATGGGAAAGGACTGATTTCATAATGTTTAGTTCCTTTGACAATTCTTTTCCTTATAGATGATAAGAAACAAAAGAAACCAGAAAATGCCAGGCTATTCAAATATTGATCATGAGCTTTTTGTCCCATAATCCTAAAAACATCATAATCCCATGAATAGGACCATTGTGGGTCTCTAAGCTCAAGTTGTCTCCTCCATGGTCCAGACCTCCAAAATGGGTGTGGTGTTTAACCCCACCACCCTCATTTTCCCTTCGTGTTCCTAGATCTTAGCCAGGCAAAGAAAATGAACATCGCTGTTGCATCTTGAATTTTTTCTAACAATTTATTGTTATTTCATCAGTCTAGATATGGACTTTTGACCAATTCTACACCCATTCCTTTGGAACTAGATGAAGTTATCTGGTTGACAACTCTACTATTCTACTCCTCCATTTTCAAAAGACCGTTTGACCGCCAAACCTATGCCCACCATCCCATTTTATTTGGGATATTTAAACTTTTCACGCTTTTTAAGATATAATTTAAAACATTTATTCTCTAATTCGTAGGACAAACCACAATTGAAGTATTTAATTCTGGCTAAGCATGCAGACGCCAAAAAGTCAAATTCAACTAACGGAAAATTTTTCTAGCACCTTAAACGTAATGAACACGGCAATTTGGTCCAGTTTATACTAATTGGCACACGGTTTCAAAGATTATTAGTGGTAGCAACCATAAATAATGAAAACATAACCCCCATAATTCCTACCAATTAAATTAATCAATGAAAAAGGGGGCAATTTCCGCCCACCCCCTTACCCTCATGAACAAAAAGAGAGGGGAAAAAAACCAAGCAGAAAACAGGGCCCCACAACCCACAGGTGTGTCATCACAAGTCACGTTCCCTATTGGCCCCACAGAACTCTATCTTTCTCTCTCTTCCACGCATGCCTATGCTTGTATTTGCTAAAGTATTTTCCCCGGGAATCTCGGTTAATTACCATAAAAATTACCTTTCACATCAAATGTCCACATTAACCCTAACTTAGATTGGGGTCGCCCCAAAAATAAACAAGTTAGCTCCAAAATCATGTACTATTCAATGTAATAATATTTTTATGTGACAAAAACTTATAAAAATTTAATAATAAAAAATGACGATTTAAAATATTTTTATTTCAAATATATAAGACAAAAACTTATAAAAATTTAATATTAAAAAATTTACATGGCTAAGTTAATACATTTGCCAATTTTTTCATGAAGATGTAACGAAACAATCTTTAAAAATATTTACTTTTTAATACATGTGACAAATAACGACATATATAAGGCGTAGCTTTGAATATATAACTAAGTGGAACATTACTAACCCAATATGAATAAATTTGAAGCTTAAACATATGCGTCACTTTCTGAAGTCAGAAGTGTGTCAAGGGCAACAAGGGAATTTGGGAACAAAAGATTAAACAAAAATTTGGAATCCCAAGACAGAGAGACAAAATACAATGTTACGGAGTAACAACAGAAAGAAAATAAAATATCAACGCTCATATTGGGATTCGATTTCTGCCTTCAACTTCCGTCAGCAATGGCGGAAAGAGCGTTTCTTTGACAAATTTATCCCTCTGATTTTTTACGCTCATTTTTCAAAGTTGTATTTCACCACATATTTATGTTATAAATAATTTATTTATTTGATGTATATTAATATAATTTTTTTTAAATATTAAGTTTTTAATAGTGTTTGTTTTATGAATTTATTTCAACAATAAAAGAAGTGTACTTCTACAATCATAGCACATTCGAGCTGATTTAGCTGAAAATGTGTGGAGTAATAAAGTCAGACTTCTGCTAGAAAATGATCGCTCTCTGAAATTCAGATCCATTGCTGTACAGTGGTGCAGAGTTTCGAGAAGCATGACATTTCTCTGTACTAATTTGTATCTTCCGTACACCATTTTCCACATCATATTTTTTCACACCCAAAAAAAATTATCAGCATAACAAACTCAAATAATATCTCATTTTCTATTTTAATTCGTTCTTTTCTCATTTTCTAAAAATATATATTAAAAAGTTAAAATTTATGTTTAGTACAATTTTTGAGAGAGAAATATAATTTAATCAATTAGTAAACGAATTTAGAATATATAAAAGTCGGAAAATTCAATGTTTCCCCATGATTAAAATGTTTGACGGAAAAGCACAATCCAGCAATGGGTTCAACTAAACACGAGTTGTAGAGGCAGATGGGTTCAACTAAATACGGATTACCTGTTGAGACAATATTGAGACGGATCATATACGGTTCAATGGGTTCAACTAACTCGGATATTTTTTATTTATCTGATCATACATAGGTTTAATGGGTACAAACAAACTCGGGTTATGTTTCTCTCGGCACAATGGAATCATGTATGAATTCAGTAGTTTCGGCTTAAATACGGGGTGCAAGAACGATACTAAAAAGAAAAAAAAAAAAAAAAAAATGTTACCTTGCGGTAAGTAGTACCGTCTTCTTCAACAACCCAACCAGCTTCTCTAGCAAGAGCTTTAAGAACTTCATTATTGTCACAGTGCTTAGGAAGTTTAAAGTTACCATACATACGAAGCCCGGAGTAGATCTTGGCGGCGATTGCACGACGTCGTCTTTCTCGCTTCTTGTTATTTTCCCTTTCTCTCCACGTCGGCATCCTGGTACCCGTCATTACTCCGATGACCGGTGAACCGCTTTTGTGATCGGAAAACCGGAGTTGGTTCTAGGAGAGAAAATTGGGAGAAAAATTGAAGAAGTGTATTGGGTCTGTTTGTTTTGGTGCGAGGGGAGACATGGAGGTAAAAAAACGAGGGGGATTTGGAATTGGGTGTGAAGTTTGGGGTTATTTACGGAGGAGTGCCATTGAAGGTAGGATGTCCTGGAATTAAGGAGGGGAATTGCACGTGCTGAGAGGTTTAGGTGCTGTTTTTTTTTATGAATAAAGTAGTGGGGTTCGAGGAAAGTGAAGGTGTGGGTCCCGTTCACCGTTATCTGATGTTTTATTGCGTGCGAGGTCCTTCACTTGGTTATGATCTGTCCCGGACTCCCGGTAAACCATCCAATACCAGCTTTGCTCAGACTATATCCACGACGTGTTCAGCCTTGCGTTCGGAGCTAAGGGCTATTCGGACAGGTTTAGGTTTGCCGCATGCGGTCGGCAAAGGGGAGGCTTGGATAATCACAACAGATAACTTTCTATTACATTTCATTATTAAGGTGTCGCTATTTTTGGTTAGTGCTGCACACCACCTTGGCCAGGATGGGTATGTACGTTTAGTTTCTCTATTGCCTTGTCAAAAAAACAAAAAAAAAATTGATTTGAGTCTTTCTTACTTTTAGAGTTGGCAATTGATTGGATTGGATTTGGTTAAACTAGGTTGGATTAAGGTTTTGTAGCACACCCCAGCAGTTTCTTCTATAAGTCAGACTTATAAAGTATAAAAGTAAAACTATATACTCTTTGCGTGCTAGGGTTAAGACAAAGGGTATGTAATTTTACTTTTATACTTTATCTTTTGTATTTGACCCGAACCATAAAGCAAAAATGTAAGGAAAAGTAGGATCGTTCACTCGATGATAACATTAAATATAGTAATGAAACCATGAAGAGTGACAACCTTTGAAGCACTTAGGTTGAAGAGTAATGAACAGTCAGACAAAGAAAGTAAGACAAAAATTTAGAATATGCAATCAATATAATTTGTGTGTATTCATAAGGATGACGACTTTTTGGGTCAAAATAGTGTGGTTTGTAGAAGCAAATAATAGAAATTAACTTTCATAATTTTTATACCAAATTTATAATATTCCACTAAGAGAAGACGTTAAAATATATCTTTAACACACTGATCGATTCACTTGGTCCAAAGTGTCTTTACCATTTCAAGAATGTCAATATTAATAGATTAACAATCCTTTAATCCTAAAATATGCCCATAAGAATAAAAATAAAGCCTATTATATTCATAAACTCGTATATTTATATGTAAACATTGTTTGTTTAGATAACCATTCTTACAAGCATTTCAACAATATATTATAAGCTTAATTCTGATTCAAAACGAAAGAGTTATGAACGATTTAGTAAAACGGGACTCAATTTGGAAACATTTTACTGTTTAAGTTTTTTTTTTCAATTCTTATCCAAATGACACAATTGTAAAGTCATTGGTTATCTCGTTTCCTTCCATTTTCGTAATATAGTATGAGGCCTCATATAGAAATCTATAAGAAAAATTATGAGTAAAATAAAATAAAATAAAAATTAGAAGTGGCGTCTAGATTAGACGCCTCCATGACCATGGTTGAGGCATCTCGCTAAGACACCACTCCCAATTTTTTTTAAAAAATAAATATTTTATATGATATTGAAAAAAAATATATTTTTTTGTTAAAACTTATTATTTGCTAATTCGTGTTAAACATGTGTTTTGAGCTATTTGTAAAGCAAAAGACAACTAATGTAACACGAGTACAAATCGACTCAAAATGGAAGCGGATGAGTGATTGATTATTTGATATCGCATGAATTTATTAAAGTTAAATGTGATTTGAAAAGAAATGTTTCCACAACTAGTTTTGTTGATGGACAAGTCTAGCAATCAAAGGAGGTTGAATATAAAAAGTAAATTTTTAAAAATAATTTTTTTCCATCTAAATACATTTCCTACATTGTGTGACAAATAGAAACCTTAGGAAATGTTACTTCTCATATTTTTGTCAACCAAACAATTCTAACTTCACTTATTTCTCAGGAACTTGCAATTTCCAATTATTTCAGCAACGAGTACTTATTAGTTTTGTCGATTGAAAAGTCTTACTATCAAAGGAGGTTCAACATAGAAAGTATATTTCTAAAAATGGAAATTTTTTCATGTAAATACACTTCCCATATTTTGTGACAAATAGAAATCTTAGGAAGTGTTACTTCTCATATTTTTGTCAACCAGACAATTCTAACTTCTCTTATTTCCCAAGTACTTGCCCTTTTCAATTATTTTAGTATTTATATGTTAGCCAACAAGTACTTAAGGTAAGTACTTATGGTTGTAAATTTGTGTGTTTTTAGAACAATTTTTTTTTACCTTTTTTTTAAAAAAAAATTCGAAAACTAACCCTCATCCGAAAGTATTTTGAAATATGACATTCGTTTGTAAATCGCTGTCACTGACAATGGTTTTAAGAGAGTCTGTATATTGACTATATGGGACTTGAATTTACCCTGTATAAAACTGCTGCCAACGGGTTTGGATACGAAATAATACCCTCAACCTTCTTAGAAAACCAACTCCACTAGCTCTACAATGCGTTGGTAAGAAAAAATAAACATTGTAGGTGATCTCTTGCAAGGGATATCATAACAATACTTGTTTTTGATATATCATCAAACCAAACAAAAAATAGCTAGACGAAATTCCTCCCGCATTGAGTAGCTATGTGGTAAGCCACTTTGACCTACTCACTTGGGACCTTTATTATCAAGTAATACTTGAGTCATCTGCTCATTCCTGTATTTTTCCTATTATTGGCACAATACTTTACAAAATGTAAGTATGTTTTACTGCTCTGTAGTTTTTATTTTCTAAAGGCATGTACTTGATTTATTTCTTGGAAACCCTTGCCTTATTTAGCTTTTTGCAAAATATTTTACAGCATGCTATTATTGAAAAAATATTAAAATATAAAATTTATTGTGAATATTTTTGTAATTGTGTTTAGAAACTTTCAAATTTATATAATGAACTTTAAAGTTAGTTTTTTATGATCTATATTATGGAATTTTGGGATTTTAGATTATGGGATTATACCCTAGTATTGAAATATGATTTTAACCCTAATTTATGAACGTTATTATGTTTGAGGAATTTTAAAAATTAGGTTTAGCTGCTGTAAAATTTGTTAAATAGAGGATTTATTGAGGTCCTTTATTATTTTAGGAGGGGAGTACTACTTAGAAGATTTCTAAGTTGCTAAAGTAGATAACCTAATTACCTATTCAATGTATGTATATGTTTACTTATATGTATAGACGAGTTGTTGCTGCTCAATTACATGTTTATATAGTATCATGCCAAGGGTTGGTTAGATTTATAAGTAATGTTGAATGCATGTGTATTTTCATGCTTGAAGGAGTTAACATGCTTGTATAATTCAAATCACAAGCATGAGAAAGTTTTGGTACATGTTCTAAGCATGTTGTATAAATTATTTTCATAATAGTAATTCATGCATGTCAAGCAGTAACAAGTTTAAGTTCATTCATGTCATAAGTCTTGAAATGAACTGTAGGAAAGGAAAGTTATGTCTTTTATGACATATCGTATTAATTGAACATTGTTATTAGTCTTATTCAACTAGGTAGTATGCAAGGAAATGATAGAGTTAGAAAAGGTTATTTAATCACTATTTATTAAAGAAAGATAAAATGGGAGTTTGTATGTTGAGTATGTTTTGTTGTGTTAAGCATGGTTGTCAATCCTTTTTAATGTACTAATCACTTAAAGTAAAAGAGGTTAGCAATAAAACTCAAGGGCCAAATTCACCTTGAGTATTGAACAATAAGGGGCCCTTAGTGGTAGTCCAAGGCTCCAATCGGATTACATGACGATGTTACTTTTCTTTCTAGTCCCACTAAGATCTCGTCACCTCCATTAGTGACATAAAAAAAATAGTATTAGATTCGGACTTTGTACCATTCCTTACTAGTCCCCTGTGGACTAAACAACAAACCCCTTCATTGTTAAACCATTTATAGTAGTAGTTTAAAGTAAAGTGAGTCTAAAGTTAATACTAGCTTCTAACGTCAAGTGTTTGTTAGTAAGTTGGACCTAGTGTTTTTTGCATGTGACTAACCATGTTGTTTTGGGAGTGATGTATGTTAGGTTTAGGTTGTTTTCTTAACATTTATGTACTCGGCTTTACTAGTGTACTTGATTGATGGTCACAATTTATTCCTTAATTGACTCTGTGATGACCTGACTTCACCTTTGTGTTTTTGGTGAGCAGTCTTCACCAAGGTTAATGTTTCTGGTATTCACAGGTTTAGAAGTGCCATATTCAAGGACTTGAGTGGAGAGTTTGTTTACTCTGTTGCTTTGTTTTTCTTATTTTGGATATTGTTGGTTTGATGATGGATTTTAAAGAATCAGTTTTTTGTTCTTTAAAAGACTTTATAATTACTTTGGTGTTATGAATAAAGTTTTATAGTAGTAGTAGTAGTTAATTTTTCGCTGCAAAACTCTAAAGAGCCGACCAAACCGTTTTCACAGGGCGGTAATATTCTTGTAATTTTTTTTATTTTATTTACTTATTTGAGAAAATATTTAAGAAAAGCATAGAAATTTGAGTGTGTTATAAATGAACTATGCTTATAATAAATAAAATTCCTATGATATGACCCCCACATAGGGCTAAGCCTCCACATGGAGAGCTAAGGTTGCAATGGTTGTATTTCCTCCCTTAATGAGGTCATTGGCCATTCCATGTGTTTGAAAGTAGGCACGATCCAATTTATGTTCTCTTATCTTTCTTACTCCATGAATCATCAATTATGTGTAAGGTTGGGGTCGTATCCTTGTTATCATATTGTAGCAAAGAAGAAACCTGGTGGGTATTGATCTTGGTCATGTCCTTATTGTTGCTGCTAGCTATGCTCGTCTCTTCCTCTAAACATTTGGTTTTGGGACTTAGCTACGTTAAAGTGTATTAAAAAGACATCCTTACTTCCTTTTTCTCTTCCAAAGACTACGTACATCATTTTCTTTCAGCCAAATGCTCCAAAGGTAGCTAATGAACTTCTGGATGACCTCCTTCTTAGTGTAATCTTAATTGGTGTATAAGTGGATATAGTGATAGAGAAACCCCCACGAGCTTCTGGATTTATAGAAAAAGAGATATTACCCTAATAATCCTTTGCTTTCATACAAAGCCTGAAGATGTATATTGAGTCTTCTTCATGTACTCTACAAAGGAGGCAAATAGGATTGATATATACTCCTCTTTTACCCGATTTTGTTTAGGTTGCGAGTCCAACATACCTAATTTTCCAAAAGAAGAGCTTCCATTTTTGGGAGAATTTACTTGTCTCCACAATATTTTGAAGAAGTTACCATTGACATCATATTAAGCATTGTTCCCATTCATTCCATGAACAATGGCATACCTAATTTTGACAGCGTGATTCCCATAACTATGATGACTCTAGTACATGTAGTCCTTTTCTAATTGGGGAAGTTCTAAAGCTAAAACTATTTGAGTGTCTTCGAACTCAAAATTCTTTCTAACTTTCCCTAGATCCCACTCGAGCTCAATCTCTCGGTTTGAAGAAGTCGTTCATTCCCTATGTTCTTCTGTCTAGAGGGTAACATCTTATTTTACTTTAGAAATCTTCCCCCAAACCCACCCTTTTCACATCCACAACATTTACAAAATTGGTAGACTCCCTCGTTCCTAAAGCACACCTAGATCACTACTCTATCTCTTAGGGGTAAGAAACACCCTAGACTAAGAGGTTGAGATAGAACAATCATCACCTTTACCCTATGTTCCAGCACGTCTAGGAGGGAGAATCCATCATGATCCAGTAGGTTGGTTTGGCCTACATGCTTAAGGGCCAAATCAAGAAAACCAAGGGGAATTCTAGACACCCTACCCTATATTTGTGCAATATCAAATTTATTTCCTCCCAAAGTGATCCATTCGTCATGCACTATCGTTATTGGTGGGGGGAAGCTATGGTCTCCAAAACAGACCACACAATAACTCTAGTCAATATTGCAGGTTGCACCTAGGTAGGTTGGTCCTAGGTAGGTTGGTTGGTGGGTTAATTAAAATTATAAAGTTCTTCTTATTAGAAATTAGGTTGAACATAATGTAGAAGGTGAAATGAGACTAGTGATGTTATCCATCTGGCTCATCGGCAAGCTTAGGCCATTGTAAAGGCAACATCCTACAAGAAGTTATAACTATGACTGGTGATGGAGCTCGTGGAAAATGGCATGCAACAGATACAAAGGAGAGCATGCAAGTACAGAGACAACCCTTTAGAAAAAGGAAAATTTTGATGTCTAAGTAAGCATTGAAAGCTAATTGGTTAAAAACAATGATAAGCTAGAGAAGCATCGTATTCTAGGAGATACACGTGAGAAACCTTGTTTGAGATGGGAAACCTCTAGGTATACAAGAAAGAGAAAAAAAAAATTGTTTTTACAAATTTGAAAAACGTTATAACAATTACGGGTGATTATTAAGTTGGGCTACTCGGACTAAACTCGGTCAAAGTTTGACTCAATTGGACTTAACTCGATAAGTTAACTCGACAAGTTGAGCAAACCAAAGCTCGACTCAAAATGTTCATGAGAAGCTCGAATTTTTATTTATAGTATATATATTTATTGAAAAATATACTTAAGATATAAAAAAGAAAAAAATAAAATAAAAGATGGTTGATATATAAATCAAAAGTCCCACATTGGATTAAAATGAAAGATGGTTGGAGAGAGTCTTATATATAAACTCAAAGTCCCACATTAAAAAAATGATAGATGGTTTGAAGCAATAGTATATATAAACCCAATAGTGTTATCCACCTAAAACCAAATCAAGTTTATTAAAGCTAAAACTTAGCCTTCTTGTTGGTGCAATTTGGATATAAGTATTTAGGCTTATTGAGCTTTTAAATGAGCTAGAATTGAGTTCAAGCTCAAGTCAAAACGAGCTTTTATCGAGCTTGAGTTTCGATATTTTAACTCATGAGTTTTCGAGAGCTTGAGTTTGTGTTATTAAGCTTGAGTCAAGCTCCGCCAAACTCGAGCTCAACTCAACTCATAAGCACCCCCTAATAACAATAGTTTTCACATATGAGCTTAAATATTAATATAAAATTCAACTATTTTTATGAGAAAACAATAGAATGAAGGTGTAAATGTATGGTGGCGTCATCACATTATTTTTATTTATTTATAATAATAATAAATATAATAATAATAATAATTATTATTATTATTATTATTATTATTATTATACATTGTATGGTTCGAACTCATGATCTTAAAGTTATAAGATAAGTTCACGTTGTTTATTCTCTTGCGAGCTTGACCTCCTCCCAAACTCATCTAGTAAGAGGTAAAGCCTCCTTGGAATTGTTATCTTCTCTCAAACATAGTTGTGTTTCCTTCAAGACTGTGACTAAGCAGACCTGGTCTACTATGATTTTTCTATTCCCTTCCTCAATAGGGTTGAAATGGTAGCATCAATTTCTTCAGACGTGAGTATAGTTTACTCAATCTATTGGATCTTCTCCCTAAGATTTGCCAGTTTCTATGCCTACGAGATACAGAGGAACCTTGGGTTTCACCATGGCACTTAGTTTGGATACCTCTGTTGGATGCCTTATCTCCTTTATGAGGTGTAGGAACAACAATAAATGGTGTTAATTTTGGCATGCCAATGTGTGTTGGCTGCCAAAGACTTTTTTTGGTGATCTTGAAGAGGATTATCTATTGGCAGATTGAATACTAATTAGCATGGCATAGCAAACTCAAAAATTACAAGCCTAATTTTAAAAAAGTCATCCTTTTAGTGCTAATTTGTTTCTATCCAAGAGACACAAATGGATTACTTGGTAGACAAGTAACTAAGTGGAAGTTGTTGATGTTGGATTGTTGGTGGACTAAGTGAAAAGCTTATTTGGGCTTAAACGGATAAATAATTTTCAAAGTGATGAAACTAGTTTTGGGAGTGATGCCTAGAAGAAACTCACTCTAATGTCTAAGTCAGTTCAAGCCTAGATAAATCTTAGGATTAAACAGTTTGTCTGGGATTCGAGTTTGTTTGTAAGTTTCTCAATAAGTACTTAAAGATAATGTTTGTGTATTGAATACTTTATCCTTTACCCACATATATATATTTATAGTCCAAAGGATTGCTAGAAAATGATGTAGGCTTACAAGTGTCACCTACTAGACCGTCCAAAATACAAATATATTAGGCCTAGCCCATCAAAGTCATCCACATGTTTGTGATTCATACAATGTTAGCTGTCTATCCTATATCCGGGGGTAAAATGAGCAAATTTTAAGAGAAAATGAGTAATTTTAAGAGAAAATGAGTAATTTTAAGAGAAAATGAGCAATTTTAGGGAAAATGAGCTATTTTGAGTCAAATGAACAATTTTAGAGAAACAAAAATTATGAGTAAAAATGAATAATTTTGAATTTTTTTTAAAATAAAGTGCAATAATTAAGGTGTCCATTTAATAGATGAGCAATTATTTCTATATTTATTTGTTAAAAAAGAAAGAAAATTAATGTTCATAGTGAAATGAGAAATTTAATTAGTATATATGCATTATAAAATAGTCGAACACTTGTATTCTGGTGAACTGTACCATTATTGATATAACATCAATTGATATCCAAAATTATTTTCTTAATCACATAAGTCTTTCACATTTAATGCTCAAATAATCCCAAACATATAATGACTATTACTAAATTTAAACAATTTAAATTAACAATTTTACAAATATACTCTTAAAATCATACCTTTTTCTAAAATAATTTTAAATGTTCAACTACCTAATTAATTTATAATTATTTATTTTCTCTAAAAGTACTTATTTAACTCAAAATTATTCATTTTCTCTAAAGTTACTTATTTAACTAAAATTGTTTATTTTCTTTTAAAATTGCTCATTTTTTATTCGATAACACTTTTCTCTATGTACTTTGGGGACTATAAATAATATAACGTTAAATGTATTGGGGCTGTCAGTTGTGGACCTAGCAACAGGTACTAGGCCCATAAGCTTATGGGCTAAGCCAATCAACAAATATTACGAGCTAGTGAAACAAATTTAGACACTTTGGCAAGACATGTAGACAAAATGTGAAATCAGTCAAATGTCGTCCTTCCGAATTCCATACTTGATAAAAAGGGGTCGACAATTATATATTTTTGCAGAAGATCTTTTCATCAAAGTTTGACTGAAGTTAAAGTGTAGCTTATCTTATTCTACAAAGTCTTCCATTTCAAGGAAAAATATTGACAGTCATTGACTCATAATCAATGGTATTGCTAAAATAGCGTTGAAATGTCAAAGTGGGCATGCTGGGCTTCTTCAATTCAAGACCTCCAAGTTGACCGGTATCAAACCCAATAATATATATATATATATATATATATATATATATATATATATATATATATATATATATATATATATATATATATATATATATATGGGTTCATGTGAGAACCCCCTAATATGAGAACTCTTTTAAGGGTGAGAACCCATCTAACACCACACACCTTGGCAAATCTAATGGATGACATTTAATTGAACATAATGGCAAATTCATAATTTATCCAAAAACTGACAAAAGGCAGTTGCTTAAAAAGTGTAACTGACACTTGGAAAAAAGGGAACACGCATCACATTTCATTCACTACTTCAAAACTTCTTCAGAGCCCTTTCATTTTCTTCTGCCGTTTCTTCTCTCTTCAAACTTCACAATTCCTCCATTTCGCACCACTCACTTCGTCATCTCAAAACCCACAAGTTCGTACATTTCTTTCGCAACAGGTATATAATGTTCTTCATATTGCAACTATTGTTACGAGTAGATTGGTAGTTTGTTTTGAGTAGATTGTTCGGAACAAGTTTGTGATAGTTCCATAGTTTCGGTGTTTTTTCAAAATAATGAGCATCATGTTCTAAACCATTGAACATAATGTTCTAAACCAATGAACATGATGTTCTAAAGTAATGAGCATAATGTTCTAAACCTAATTTGTCATAATATCAAAGCATTGGACCAATTAACATGATGTTGTAAACCGAAGAACATAATGTTCTAAACCATTGAACATAATGTTCTAAACCAATGAACATTATGTACTAAAGTAATGAATGTAATGCTCTAAACCTAATTTGACATAATATCAAAGCATTGGACCAATTAACGTGATGTTCTAAACCGAAGAACATAATGTTCTAAACCGAAGAACATTATGTTCTAAACTAAAGAACATAATGTTCTAAACCAAAGAACATCATGTTCTAAACTAGTGGACATCATGTTCTAAACTAGTGAATATCATATTCTAAACTATTGAACTTGATGTTCTCAACCTAATTTGACATAATGTTCTAGACTATTTAACTGGATTTTGTTTTATTTCATTAGAATTAGTGATTAATGCTCGAAATTCGGTATATACAATGAATATTATGTTAATCAAGTAATGAGCAGTATGTTCTAAGCCCAATTTGATATAATATCAAAGCATTGGACCAATTAACGTGATGTTCTAAACCGAAGAACATAATGTTCTAAACCGAAGAACATTATGTTCTAAACCAAAGAACATAATGTTCTAAACCAAAGAACATCATATTCTAAACTAGTGGACATCATGTTCTAAACTAGTGAATATCATATTCTAAACTATTGAACTTGATGTTCTAAACTATTGAACTTGATGTTCTAAACCATTGAACGTAATATTCTCAACCTAATTTGACATAATGTTCTAAACTATTAAACTAAATTTTGTGTTATTTTGTTAGAATTAGTGATTAATGCTCAAAATTCAGTATATACAATGAACATTATGTTAACCAAGTAATGAGCATAATGTTCTAAGCCCAATTTGACATAATATCAAAGCATTTGACCAATTAACATAATGTTCTAAACCGAAGAACATAATGTTCTAACCCATAGAACATTATGTTCTAAACCAAATAACATCATGTTCTAAACTAGTGGACATCATGTTCTAAACTAGTTTACATCATGTTCTAAACTAGTTTACATCATGTTCTAAACTATTGAACTTGATGTTCTAAACCATTGAACGTAATATTCTAAACAATTGAATAGTAATGTTCTAAATCGACGCACAATAATGAAGAAAAGGATGAAACACGCAAGTCTAATAATGAATAAAAGGATGAAACACGTAAAAATGAAGAGCATGACTTGTAAGTCTAATAATGAACAAAATGGCAAACACGCAAAAGTCACTGTGCCAGCAAAAGAAAGTACAAACTTTGTCTGAAACACTCTGCCAGCCAAAAGATTTTTAACACAATGTCTAGATATTTATAGATTTACCATCCATTTCTAATGCATTTTCAGCCCTAGGTCATCAAGCATCCAAGGGTGTAAGATGAGTTCTCACCAAAAAGTATTTCTCACATAAGGGGAGGGTTCTCACATGATCCCTCCCCTATATATATATATATATATATATATATATATATATATATATATATATATATATATATATATATATATATATATATATATATATATATATATATAGGCGGGTTCTGGTGAGAACCCCTTAATATATAAGAACTCCTCATATATAAGAACCCGTCTTCGGCCTTTAAAATAATAATCTAACGGCTTAGATGCATTGATCTTCAAATGGAATAATATAATTATTGGTCAATTATTAATAACTACAACCCGTATTAAATGCAACTTCAATCTATTTTTTTAAACTTCCCTTCATTTCCGCTATTATGGTCAAATCGAATTTCAAAATTTATATTTTTGTATTTTTTTTCTAAAAAATATCATATTCTTAATATAGGTAATACAGTAAACAAGTTATAGGTAATTGTTCTAAATATAAAGCCCTTTCTTTGGTGGATAATATTATTTAAATTTATTATATTTAATTTGGTTATTGTTCTATATTTATGTGCAATTATTCGTATTTCGTATCCTATTGTTTAAATATCATAACTACTTGTTCTAAACTTTTGATATTATACATGTTATAAATGTAATATGCTTATTAACAGATCTAATGTTTTAAATTCATACGTAGTTGTTCTACTTATTAAACCAATTGTTCGATATACTATTGTACAACATATTTATTTACTTGTTGATGTACTATTGTTCAAAATATTTATTTATTTGTTATAAAATTATAATTCGTTCATCTGAATGTTGTAACAAGCCTAATATACCGGTCTACAGTTCGAAATACGTATGAAGTTGTTCGATATGCTGGTTTGAATATGCTGTTTCAAATATCCATAGTTATTATTATCTTCAGTTATTCTTATTAACAAATCTAATGTTCTAGATGTGTATGCAGTTGTTCATATTTTGTGTCTTATTAATCAACAATATGTTATTGTATGATTCTATATTAATGTACTAAATTTTTATTATATTGTTCTATTTTATTTACGTCATTGTTCTAAATACTCATATTATTGTTCAGACCATTGAATATAAACGAATATTCAGAACACGTGTGAATATAAATGAATATTAAGAACATTGAATATAAAATAATATTCAGAACATGTGACTCGTTTTTTGGTTTACTCATCATATGACAGTAGTAATAATATTTAGAACATTGGTTATATTATTAGGCCACATAAATAAACTAAGAATATTAGTACTAATATTTGGAACATTAATGCTTGAAAAATAGATCCATAATTGTCAAATAAGAATTTAGAACAATAAGTGTATTATTTAGAACATTGAGTCTTTCAAATATAACCCCTCATATAAATCATGTTCTACTCAATATCAAAAGTGTTCTAATTCTATATTGATGTTCTATATACACTATACCGATGTTATAAAAATATACAAATATGTTCGAGTGACGAATTGTATGGTATACTATTGTTCTAAGTGAGCTATATAATGCTCTAAACATATAAACTATTGTACTATGCTATCTATTCTAATGTTCTAAATCATAAATATATTGTTCTGATTTAGAATTCTATTGTTTTTAGTGAGCTATATAATGCTCTAACATATAAACTATTATACTCAGCTATCTATACTAATGTTCTAAATTAGAACTCTATTGTTATAATTTAGAATTCTATTATTCTAATGCAATTCAGAACTTTATACATTGAAGATGACTTTTACCATGAGTCAGTTTTAGCTATTGTTCTGAATCAGAACTACATTATTCTGATTAAGAAATCTATTGTTCTAATGCTATATACACCAATGTTCAAAGAATATATTTATTAATGCTCTAAAAATATTAAGCTATCTATTCTAATGTTCTAAATCATAAATATATTGTTTTGATTTATAATTCTATTGTTCTTAGTGAGCTATATTAATGCTCTAAACATAAAAAATATTGTACTAAGCTATCTATACTAATGTTCTAAATCAGAACTCTATTGTTCTGATTTGGCATTCTATTGTTCTAATGCGATATACATTAAAATTTCTAAGAATATATATTAAACTATTGTACTCAGCTATATATACTAATGTTCTAAATCAGAACTCTATTGTTATAACTTAGAATTCTATTGTTTTAATGCGATTCAGAACATTATACGCTGAAG
The DNA here is from genome assembly GCA_026401315.1 of Dysphania ambrosioides. Taxonomy (NCBI): domain Eukaryota; kingdom Viridiplantae; phylum Streptophyta; class Magnoliopsida; order Caryophyllales; family Amaranthaceae; genus Dysphania; species Dysphania ambrosioides. The sequence continues at coordinate 20,742,132 of CM048667.1, forward strand.
ATGACTTTTACAATGAGTCAATTTTAGCTATTGTTTTGAATCAGAACTCTATTGTTCTGATAAAGATATCTATTGTTCTAATGCTATATACATTAATGTTCAAAGAATATATATTAATGCTCTAAAAATATTAAGCTATCTATTCTAATGTTCTAAATCATAAATCTATTATTCTGATTTATAATTCTATTGTTCTTAGTGAGTTATATTAATGTTCTAAATATAAAAACTATTGTACTAAGCTATCTATACTAATGTTCTAAATCAGAATTCTATTGTTCTAATTTAGAATACATTAATGTTCTAAGAATATATATTAATGCTCTAAAAAAATTAAGCTATCTATACTAATGTTCTAAATCATAAATCTATTGTTCGGATTTAGAATTCTATTGTTCTAATGCGTTTCTCATTTTGATCTATATGTTCCTTATTGTCTCAAATTATAATTCTAATGCTCTAAAAATGTATACTATTGTTATTAGTGAGCTATATTAACGCTCTAAACATATAAAATATTGTTCAAATGTTATATACATTAATGTTCTAAGAATATATATATATATATATATATATATATATATATATATATATATATATATATATATATATATATATATATATGCTCGTGTAGTACCCATTGTATATGCACTCTAAAATTAATGTTCTAAATACGAAATCGTAACTTGCTGCCATTAAAACAATCGAAAATCTCATAATCATGCATTTTACTAATAATCGAATTCAACACAACCCATACGGTATTCTATATGTATTATAACATTAAATGAATTACAACAAAAAAATTATTGAATCATTACCTTATTTTTTACCCTAACACAGCAAAGATATTGATTGAAAATGAAATATAGCAAAAGAATAATTTGAATTTTCGTATTTGAATATAGAGTAAAATGAAGAGTAGGAAAATTACTGATTTTTAGGAATATAAACAGACATATAGAAAACTACCCAATAATCATGAAAAAAAAAACTTCCTTAACTCCCAAATTTGACTTTAATAAATTACATCTTTATCATAATGTAGATTGAATCACAACCATCTAAATACACTAGATTAATGGTATTAGATGAATTCTTATATAATAAAGGTTCTTATATAACTAAGAGGTTCTCACATGATCCTATTTCTATATATATATATATATAATTTTTTTTTTGAGAAAATATATATTTTATAAACAAAATACTGTACAAAGTTACCTTCTAGAATACCTTTTGTTGTCAAACCATACCTTTTACCGTAATATGATGAATTTGAAATTATATGGTGTGGACTTTTCTTAAACGATCGATAATTATTGAAATGTGATGAATTTTGGATATCTACCCACATATTTTATTTAAATATAGAGGAAAATAATTTAAATGAGAGAAAAGAAAGAAGGAAAATGGATAATGAAAATTAAGGTGAAATGGAGAGAAAACCGAAAGGAAAACAAGGGCAAAATGCAAAAGGCCAATGTTTTTAAAAATTCATACTTGCTGAAGTTCGGGGTATCATTATGCAACAAACTTAACTTTAAGGGAAATTTTTACAATACTTCTTTATAAGGTAGTTTCTTATAATTTTACTTAAAGTTATTTTTAGACAGAATTTCCTAAAATTAAATTAGTTAACATTAACAATACCAAATATTGATATATTTGCAATCTTTCAAGGAACATCTTGGAAAGTGAAATTTGTATTGAATAGACACGTATTCTATTAATATTTATGTAGTAAATTTAGTACAATATAATCTATAAAGAAAAATAGTTATTCTTTGATAAATGACATATTATTCGATAAATGACAAATATTGTACTGAAAATATATTCCAACTTCACATTTAAATGGTTTTTAATAATGATAATTTCAATTTCATTATATTATATTTTGAGTTTTCATTAGACATGTGTATTGGGTTAGATCAAAACCAAGGTGGGACATGAAACTTATGGGTCGAGTCGTATCGGACCAAAAAAGATGTAAAATGGACCGGATATGGCCAGACTAAAGAATATGCAAAACAAGCCGGGTCGGGCTAGTCAGTACAAATAGGAGTTAGTCTCTGTAGACGGTGATAGTCTGCATGACTGCGTGTACCACATCCTATCTTTAGTAGTAGACCATTGACATGCAAGTGGAAAGCATTCATTATCTAATAATGTTTAAAAGTTTTGGAAACTATTGACTCATTATTCACCCGGCTTAACCCTTTAAAGACCTAATAAAACCTAACTTTTTAAAAAAACTAACCCTTTCAAGCCCATAATTAATTAGTCTATTTTATAAACGTGTTGGTCAAATGCCCTTAGTGAGACCCCTCCCATTTGAACAGATATAGTTTTCGTACAGTATTAAACCTAAATATGCAAAAAAAATATAATACGAACAAAAAAATATCGTTCCTATCAGCACTAGTAGAAAATCAATCAATTAATTCGATACAAATATTGCGGTTATATGGAATTCGAAACACTTAATGGTTTAAATAATACCTTAATATCAAATGCTGCGGTTTTTAAAAAAACCGCAGCACTTGTAACTAACTATACTCCAGCACTTCCACTTTTCAAGGCCAGACCATTAGTTCAAACACTAACAAAACACATTATACATAGCAGCAGAAAACAAAACTTCAACACCCTCTTCTTCTCTAACCCTCCTTCCCTAACCCTAACATTTGTTTTTGTATATATAGCATTAGATAGATTTTATTTCTAGCTAGTTAGCATCATTAGGTTTAATTTTTAGGATTTCAAACGCATTAGATATGGTATTATGATCTTATTAACTTAGATTAGATTAGGTTTCATAAAGGTGGTATAATTATATATATGTACATCATATTATTAGCTTAGACTAGATTAGATTTGTAATATAACAATTTTGTGAGATATTAATTGTTAATAATATTTAGCACATAAAATATTATACTGTCTATATATTATATTAAGCAGTAAGATAACAACTAGTTTCTTTTTGAATGCATGCAATTCCTTGATAATAATGACCCTAAAAAAAATGTAACACAAGTGCTGCGGTTTTTTGGAAAATCATAACATTTAAACCATCAAGTGTTGCGGTAGAAAACCGTATCACTTGATGGTTCTAGATTAAAAAAAATATTTTTTTTTACAAAAATACTTCACTAGTGCTGCGGTTTTCTAAAAACCACAACATTTAATATTCATAAATGCTGCAATTTTTTAGAAATCCGCAACACTTGTGAATTTTATTGTTGCGCCAGAGAACTACAACACTTGCATATATACCAAGTGCTTCGTTAATAAGTGCTTCGTTAATAAGTGCTTCTTTATAATAACCACATCATTTAAGCATAGAAAATCGCAACATTGAAGTATTTTTCTACTAGGGCAGCTATAAACCCAAGCGCCTCTCCTCTCTAGATTGCCCAAAAAGTCCTCCACACAACCTACTATACTTAGTGAAACGCTAAACGTCACCCGCATTTTACTATTCGCTCTTTTACACCCTCACTTTCTCTCTCTAAAACTGTCTTTGCCATTCTTACTGAACATCAATCCCGACCATGTCGACACCTTTGATTAACGTAAAAATCACACTCCTCGGATCCATATATTATGATAAAAAAATTTGACACTAAAATAGGCCAAAATGCCCAAAATGGGCAGTTTGACCGTGGAAACGCTAAAAAATGGGCAGTTTGACCATGGTAGAAACGCTAAAAAATTGGCGGTTTGATTATGGATCCTCACATTTAAAAAAATAAAACTAAAACCTAATCTCCATTTAGAACTAAAACTAAAAGTTTCATTGGCCCAACCGTCTTCCTTTTCTACTCTTCTCCTCTCCGTCCTCCATTTTCCACTCTGCAAGCTAGGTAATATATTCATATAATTTTGGTGTATACTTTCTTATATGGTGATGATTCGTGTTTTGTGATTACTAGTTTCTTGTCGCCATACCCCCGCAAATATATTCACATGGGTTTGAGATTATTAGCTTATGTGTGACTTTAAAATTAGCGAGTTGTTCTTTAAAACATTGTAACAGAGTATTATTGAGTTTACGACTTTTGTTTCACTGTTCGATTTTAATTGAACTACAGACTGTTTTGCAAGTATTTCAACAATACAAATTGTGTGCTTAAGAAAGGATCGATGAATTTCTCTCATTTGACATGATAATTTATTATCCTTTATAACACTTAGTCGGTAAACAATTCTAAGGTTTAAAATGTGAAAATACATCTAATTATAAAACATATGAATGATAATCACATAAAAATAAAAATATGTTAAGGACACATTTTGTACTCGAGACCCATTAGATCCAGTGGATTTGGATAAGGGTTTGAAATTTTAGGACCAAGTGGTTTTGGGGCAAATATGGATCTAAATTAAAAAGATAGATACGGGTCTGGGTCTAATTAGAGACCCGACTTATATCCGACCTATTATCATCCCTAGCCTTGACTAATATTGCATATTTTAATTACATATTAAAAAATGGCACCTTCTAAGTTTGAGGCATTACCATTGACCCAAGCATGGGGTTACCTTAATATAACAAACTTTTGCAATAGATTTTTTATTTCCTAGCTAGTTAAAGCTAAAAGACATAAGGTAGCTATTTAGCTAATGAACCCTCAATGGCGGGCAAAAGTCTAAGACGTACTAAGATAACACCAAAAATCAACCAGTTGCATTTGAATATTGACTTCAGGATCACGTATTCACGTTCAAAGTCGATAAGGTAGATTACAAGTGAGTTAGTAGTTTAGTCTAGAAGGTAAAGAAATTCTCGTGTCTTTAGTTTTCCACCTTCAATTGATTACCTGATAAACCTACGTCACTGGTGACTTCAACTGCCAAACACCAAAATACCAAATAAAAGTACTATCAAGGTAAGTCATATGAGATGCCTGAATTGATAATAAATTATTTTTTTTAAGTATTTTAATTATAAGAAAATTTTTATTTATTGGTGAAAAACTTTTAGGTTTTATAGAATTATGGGTTGTAAATTTAATAAGGATAATACTTTTTATCACATTAAACGAAAAAATTTATTATACAAAAAGGTATGAGGAAACATGAAATGAAGGGAAGAAATAAAGATAATTTTAAATAATTTAGGAATATATATAGTCACACAATTTTCTATATATAATATTTTCCAATCTTATATTATTGTAAAATAGAAAAAAAAATAGATGACATCATCTTTAAAAAAAGGCAAATTTTTTTTTTTTATAATAGTTTGACATGTGTTAAATACGACGTTAACAAGAGTTTTGATTTAGTAATAGTTATATAATAGATTTATTAATTTGGGAATCTTAGATATAGTGACCTTACAATGATTGCAAGATAGTCTTCTATAACTTAACCAAGCACGTATAATAAACTGGATTATCTACAAAGTACAGATTCCATGTAAATATATATAATATATTTATATATTACATAATCTACTAATCATTATTAACTAAGACACCTAATAAACGTAACGAATGCAATTGAGCAAAATATATTACTCGTATCTCATTTACAAGTTGTAATTAACATCTTCCATGGAACAACTTAGCTGAAAATTAATTAAAATTATGAATTGCAAAATAAGATTAAGTAATGAAAATTAAACCAATGAGGAAAGCAAAAAAAAGTAGCTGAAATATGAATTGCATAACAAACAAAGTAACCAAGCAAAAATGATATCAGGTTAAATAGTAGTTAGCCAAGTTTTATGGTTGGTAATAAAAGTAATAACAAAGTATTACTAGTACTTTTTTTAATAACGTATTTTCTTGGCATTACGGCGGTATTAATCATTTGGACAATTCCTATTTCATATTATGATATGTACACTTTTGGTTCATATTATTTAATTGTTGTTACATTTATTACAAAATAAAATCTTTTAAGAGTAGCCACATTAGTGGGGGAAAATATCATCATCTTTCTCTCTCTACCTATTTTATCTCTCATCCACATCAAATTTTTCATGGGAGGATTTTTTATCCATAACTCTTTCCAAGTTTCCATCGATAGGCTAAAAATATCTCCATCACACTCTTTCTTACTTGTCATCATACTCTACCATATTTTCTCTTTCATATATATTTAACACAATTATATTCATTTTTGCCACATGTTAAGTGTTGATTGAACCACCACATTAATTCAGCAAAAGAAAAAAAGAAATGGACCACGTGGGCCCCACTTCACATGGTCCAATGCATTCTTTTTCCCGATTCTTGGGCTAATTTCCTTACACCTGCTAGCAAAAAACTTTTTATTTTTTTGCTGATGTGAAGAAGTAGGGGGAAAATCACCCATTAGCAAGGAGGAATCTCCCCACTAATGTGGTTGTTCTAATACAAACTTTTATAAAGTATATGACAAAAATTGTATATTGAAAATACAACTTTGTTATATATAAGTATATATCATATATTTTAATTTTGAATATCTAACATTTGTATACAAACAACATTTAACCTTGACATCTACCCAAATTAAACGAAGATTGACTCTCATGAAACATATTAATCGAGATTAAACAAGATCCTACGATTTGCATTTGCGTTTCTGGCACTCGCCACCAGATTTAGAAAATTAGCCTCCTTTGAGTTTTGACATGGTTTTATTAGGTTAAGCTCGATAGGGTATTACTATGGTTTCTACATAGGTGGATGGATCATGGAAGCTGTCTACGGGCAAAGCAGGTATGGGGTGGGAACTAGTGGCAGATACGGAAGTAGGAAGGGTGGGTAAGGGGAGCTTGGCATGTGGTCTAGCGTGTTCTACTTTGCTCTCGGAACCGATATCTTGTTTTCAAACTATGAGCTAGTGTTTGTCAGACGGTATATATATTGTCGGTAAGGAATAAGGATATTAATAGACTATATTATATATCCTGGTTTCAGCATTGTGGTGGTCGATTCCAAATATACTACTCATTACTAGGGATAGCAAAGGGTCCAAGACCCGATTCTGACCCGGTCGGATTCAACGCATTTTTTAGATTATGTGTCTAATTTTTTTAGATATGAGCCTAATTTTTTAGACCCATTGGATTCGGGTTGGACATGAGTTTAAATGTCATTGAGTTGAATATGGGTCTGAGTTCAAAAAATTTAGATTCAGATCCGACCCATGGACCTTCATATTTAAAAAAAAAATTAAAACCTAATCTTCATTTAGGATTAAAACTAAAAGTTTCATTCACATTACCTCGTCGTCTTCCTCTTTTACTCTTCTCCTCTCCATGCTCCGTTTTTCTCTCTCAATCTTCTGCAAGCCTCCAACTCTTTCTCGTCGCCACTGACTAGGTAACATATTCGTATTAATTTGATATATACTTTCTTGTATGGTGATAATTCGTGATTACTAAATTCTCGTCGCCACGACCCGCAAACATATTCAAATGGAATTGAGATTACTAACTTTAGTGCGATTTTAAAACTAGCAAGTAGCGATGTACTTAATCTTAAAAATATTATAACAAAGTACTATTGAGTTTAGGACTTTTGATTCATTGTTGGATTTCAACTCTAAGGTCTGAATTATAAAAATACATCCAATCATAAAACATGTGAATAATAAGCACATAGAAATAAAAATATATTAAGAATCCATTTTGGACCCAAGACCCATCAGATCTAGTGGATTTGGGTAAGAGTTTGAAATTTTAGAATTCAGTGGGTTGGGGACCCGAGACCCATCCGAGTTTGAAATTTTAGAATTCAGTGGGTTTGGGGACCCGAGACCCATCTGAGTTTGAAATTTCGTTCAAATTAGACCTGAACTTGGACAACCTCTTTATCACTTGCAATTTCTCTCCTCTAATTCTATTTGTGTTTGCCTTTAAATCTCATCCGTTACAATTACCAATTTCTCTTGCTTTATGACGTACCTTAATATGAAACTTAATCATTCACCAATATTCGAAAATAGGACCCCCTTGCCTTTTCTCTTCACCATATATTTCTTCACACCTTTTGGACAAGTCTAACCTGCATATGTGAAGCTACAGCTTGTATAATCTCTTCCTCAGTTATCACTACCACAATTGCTTTCCTGCTCCATTTTCGTGTTGTGTTTATCATTATCTTTCTTTTTTCTTCTTTATCTAAACCCTATCTCACGAACTTTCTCCACTTTGGATATTTATTACTATCTCCTAAGCATTCTAAAATGTGAAGTTCCTTGACATATTTTTGCAAGACTATTGAAGATAATATGTATAACATCAACATCGCTATACCCTCTTCCTATTATTGGTATATATGTGTGTTAAATGTGAAAAAATAACTGTTATAAATTATTGGAAAAAAATCTGACTAGTCAAGTAAACTGACTGAGACATGTATCAAGCTATAATTGGCTTGATTGTCACAGCCAATTAGCTGGCCTTTATAATTTTTTTACACTTCCTCAAACTCATTGTTTTGAGGAGAGAAGAGATCAAATTTTATACAAAAAATTATGATGTGTTAGGGCACATATCCAACGTTCTCCTCCATAGGGCTGGAAACGAGCCGAGCCGAGCCGAGCTCGAGCTCAAAAAGCTCGTGGCTCGGCTCGCCTAAGACTCATAAAGCTCGGGCTCGGGCTCGTGACTCGCCGAGTTTTCAAATTTGAGCTTGGTCTCGGCTCGGCTCGACAAAAGCTCGTGGCTTGGCTCGGTATAAGCTCGTCACTTAATTCAGATTTTTCGAATGCTTATTCAAGTAATTAAGCTCAATTCTATTTAAAGATTGGTTTCAACTACACCCTTAATTAAGCTCGGCTCGTTTAGGGTCGTCGAGCCCTCGAGCCTGAATTGTTTGAGCTCGAGCTCGGGCTCGTCTAATTCCGAGCTCGAGCCGAGCTTTAGGTGATCCGATCCCCGAATAGCTCGCGAGCTAGCTCGACTCATATCCATCCCTACAAGTCCTACACTTGAATTCCTCATGCTGCATGTTTTTCTTTTTTCCCTCTGTGTGTGTATTATCTTAAACTCACCATTGGGATGAGTTTTTCTTCAAAAGATTTTCCACTATTTTTTTTCTACTACTCGAACGTGAGTGGTCTTATATATACAAGATACTTCTTTCGTTCCACATATTTTTATCACATTTACATTTATGGGTTATTATTTTAAGCTTTAAAGCACATATATTTTTATTTCGTATTTTTAATTATATTTATAAATAACGCATTTTGAATTTTTGTATTTTTCCACATATTTCATAACACATAATTTTTTCCAATAATATATTATTAATTATCATTAAATAAAATTATGAAAAAAATTTGATATCTTAAACTTTTATAGCGAATTGAATTTAATTAGATTTTATAGAGCTTTATCTGTCCCACACAAATTCCAATAGAAATCAAAAGAGAGTGTGTGAATAAAAAAAAAAAAAAAAAGAAGTCTAAATGTCGTTATGAAATGAAGAAAGAACTAATATTTAGAGTTCAATAAATGGACCGTTAATGTCAAATTTCTCTTTGTTATTGAGTAATAGTTTGTTCTCTTTTGTTCCATATAATTTTCTAAGTTATCATAAAAATAATTTAACTTCGTTGTGATTAAGTAGACGTACTTTGCAATTGGATGACTACAAACCAACAGAATGTATGGTTATCAATAGTTTCTAGATTACTAGAAAATTATTCATACTCCGTATTGATATATGTGGAGCTAACCAGCTTAAAAAGCAAAGGTATTCCGTAGAGTTTTGACCACCAGTTCTCCAAATAATTTATTAAGAATTGTCCACGTGTCATAATTCTTGGAAATTTTATAACTATTTTTTTTAATGTAAAAGGAGGTTTTATTACTTAAGTCATGTCAGTTTTACTAAAAATATTAGTTTTACGTATTAAAATTGATTTTTTTATTAATATACTATTATTTTTTTGGCATAAAACAACTGATATGAACTTATTTTTAATGACTAATTATTCTCTTTATTTTTTATTCTTCTCATTAAAAATATTATAAATTTTACAGTCAAATTTTAATCATAAAATCTCCTCAATATATAAGAAAAAAACCATAAGCACACAAAATTTTGATAAATTTGTCTCGATTTATATTTTTTAAATCATTTTTTTATAATTTTTATAAATATACAATTAAATATAGTTAAATTTTAACTTTATATTGAAATTTGTGTAAAAAAAATCTGAAAAATAGAAAGAAAAAAAAAAGAAATATTCTTTTGCGGCTAGAGCCTTATATACAGCGTACAGTGTGAGGTAGACAAGGCCATAATGACTCAACTTTAAGATTAATAAAAACCATACAAGATAACATTTGCTAACTAATTTTGGGACTCTTTAAATTGATATGCGACGAAACACTTATAATAGAACATAGAAAACATAAAAGTGGTAATATTTGTAGTGCTTTCTAGATCCATATGACTTTAATGATACTTAGAAAATTGACAATTTACTGAAATGAAACATAGTACGTTTGGGAGCTAAATGTACACAACCCATTCCTGAAATACTTCAAATAGCCGAAATAGTAGAACCTAGCCAAAACCCTAGCATACCATCGCACAACCCATTCCTCAAACATAACTTCCTGACCTCAAACATAACCCTCCTCGACGACCACCATCCACTCATTCCCACATTGTTCCACTCCTCAACCACGATCAAGTACTATCGTTGACTACACATTTCCAATCAGATAAATCAAATTATATTATTAAACACCTTAATACATAATTAAAAATGTCATATATGAATTAGTGAGGTTATTTAGAATTATTTTCTCAGTGTTAGAAGGGATTAATTAGCAATTAGGGAGATAATCTTTTACTTGTGACTTTTATTTCACAGTCCAAAGATTCTCTTTTAGGGATCAAATGCTTTATGACATGATCTTCCGCAGAAAGGCATTATTATAATAAGATTTTTTGGACAAATTAGAACGTAAAGAAGCAACGCCTACAAAGGATCACATTTGACGCCATGTGTATGGGCCGCTATGGCCAACAGAAACAAAAACAAGGCAGCAGATCAACATCATTAAATGCACTCAAAACTTAAGAATATCATAATTAATTAGTCTGTTTTTGTGCCTTGTTTTGTTAGGTTCCTCCCTCTTTTGCACCAATAATAATAACAACAACAATAATAATAATAATAATATAGAGAAAAAGTATAACGAGAGAAAAAGGACAATCAAAAGAACATAGAGAAAATATATATCAATGAAAAATCATATTTAAATTTCTTACTTTACTAATGAAATATTCTAATTAAAACAAACAAAAGAGAACAATGGAATACTTTATATTAATCTTGTTTGCCAATTGCCAAAATAGAAAAGTGTTGGGATATATCGAGATGAATTGTTAACACAGGTCATTGTTGACTGTTAAAGAAGAAAAATGAAATTAAATTAGAAACTCAAAACATAAAGAGTAGCAATAACAATATGAACCTTGTTTTTCATAATAGAAAATTGAAAATTAGTATCCAGTCGAAATTCCGACATAGTATGTTAATTATATCGAGATGAATAATTAACATTATAACAATTGTCGAAATAATATAAAAGAACATATAATTATGTGGGGTTAAGTTCATAAATTATTAACATGGTATAACAAATGACAACCTCATGAGATAAGACAGTCAACGCCCCTATAAATATATAAATCATATGCTATACGAAGTACATTCATTTTCCCTGTCGTTGGGTAAACGATTCCTTTTCTTATTAAGTTCTCTGAATTATTAGCCCTAGAAAGTTCCCCATTTCCTTAAACATTATTGGGTTTTGGGTTTTGGGATTTACAGTCTTGATCTGCTCTGAACTCACCAGGGTCGAGGACAGAATATTTTGAAGTTTGAGTTTTTTGTGTTTTACTTTTTCATTGAGGCATAGCGTCGAACACCTTGTATTCCTTCTTCTGACTGGTGAGCTCCTTTCCATTCACCTTTCTATATTAACAAAATTTTCTAAATATTTTCATTGGCTTCACCTTGACGATTTCCCTGTGCTTTTTAACGAATTTTTATTCTTATTTTATCATCGATTTTTGTTCATAACTTGACTGTATTTTGTTTGTTCGTTGCATTTTGCAGGAATTACAAAGGTGGATTCTTTTTTTTATTGGAGATTTGTGTGATTTAGTATCGAAATACTTATTCTAAAGCGTAAAGTTGAAACCCCTTATGCTTAGGATATTGTGAGAAAATTTGTTACCCCTATCTGCTGATGGTTGTGATTTGGGTATTTCATTTGGTTGTTGATTTTGGTATTGGTATGAAATTATGAATGCTCACTTTTAACTTTTGAACTCCCAGTTCAAGATTTACTACTTGCAGCAAATTTTGGGTTCCGGGTATTGCCAAATCGGAGTGTTTGATTCATAAAGATATAATTTTTGGGGTTAATGTGAATGAGCTTGAGAATTTCCCATTTTCAGCATATTTTGGATTTTGGGTGTTGATCAATTGGAGTAGTTGATTCATTAAGATACAATATTTGGGTTTAATGTGAATGAGCTTGAGGATTTCCTAATTTCTCCAAATTTTGGATTCTGGTTGTCGATTAAAGATATAGTTTTTTGGGTTTGATGTGCATACGTTTAGGGGTTTTAAGCAATAGGATATGATTGATATTGTGGTTGAATTGTGATCAGCATTCATTTGGGGTGAATTTCGCTGTTGAGGAGCTTTGATCTCTGTGGTTTTGTGTGCGTGTTTCAATGACTATGGATGAAATTCAAGGTGGTTCAAATGCTTTGCCTCCTTTCCTTACAAAAACTTATGAGATGGTGGATGATTCCACTTCTGATTCAATTGTTTCGTGGAGTTCGTCGAATAGGAGCTTTATTGTTTGGAACCCTCCTGAGTTCTCGAGGGTTTTGTTGCCTAGGTTCTTCAAACACAACAATTTTTCAAGTTTCATCAGACAGTTGAACACTTATGTAAGTCTACGTCAATATCCAGCTTGTGATTGCTCTACAATGACATGTTTTTAGGCATTGTGTCATTGATTTTGTGCAGGTTAAGGGAGGGTTCTTACCGATTGTGTTGATTTGATTCATTATTGAACAGGGTTTCAGGAAGGCGGATCCTGAGCATTGGGAGTTTGCCAATGAGGATTTTGTTAGAGGACAGCCTGAACTTCTGAAAAATATACACAGGCGAAAGCCAGTTCATAGTCATTCATTGGCTAATCTCCATGGACAGGTTAACTCTAACCCGTTGACTGATTCTGAAAGGCAGAAATACAAAGATGACATTGAGAGACTGAAACATGAGAGAGAATTTCTTCTAGTGGAATCACAAAAGCAGAGACAGGAGGAGCAGGTATTTGATTCTCAGGTACAACTTTTGAGGGATCGTCTGCAGCATGTGGAACAAAAGCAGCGTAGCTTTGTTTCGTCCTTTGCTCAGGTTATGAAGAAACCTGAACTTGCTTTTGTTGTACCCCAAGTAGAAAATCTTGATAGAAAGAGAAGGGTTTCTTCTAGGCCCAACTACTTTTATGATGAAACAAGCAATGATGATGGTGTAGGTACACTGAAACCATTCAGGAGAGGAATTCCTGATGATTGTTCTGGTATAGACTTGGACACTGAGATCATAGAGAGGGTGGAATCATCTTTAAATTTTTGGGAAAATGTGGTTGAGGATCTTGAAGTTCTAAGTGTGCAGAGAAATTCGTCTCTTGTGTTTGCTGAATCCATTTCTTGTGTGGAGAGCCCGGCAATATCTTATACACAGCTCAATGTTGATGCTCCATCTGACTCTTCAAGGATTGACATGAATTCTGAACCTCCTGCCACATCTTCTGTAGTTGTTCCTGATCCTATTCCAATGAAGGAGCAAGAACCTGGAACTGCTCCGACAGTGCCACAGGGAGTGAATGATGTATTCTGGGAACAATTTTTGACTGAAAATCCGGGGTCATCTGAAGTACATGAAGTTCAGTCGGAAAGAAAAGATCATGGAGTGAGAGAGAAAGACAGCAGATTGATAGATCATGGGAATTATTGGTTGGGCTTCAGAAAAGCTAATAATCTTCCGGAACACGTAGGGCAGGTTACTCTAGCAGGCAGGAGCTGATACTTTCTGATCATTTTTGAAGCTTTAGAATTGGATGTATATATAGGTAAAAGCGTTCCTGATACTTTTGTATCTTTAGAATCAGTATGCTCTTGTAAAATTATAATGATGGAAATATTCAATTTACACTTCTACACTGTTAAAATATTTCAAGATTTCCTGGGAATGTGATTATATTTGGAAATTGTGTATGTCCATTTTATTTTTGGTGTACCATTAATGGAGTTTTCCTTGTTATATTCTCTGTGAAAGAAGTTCTTATTGGTTTGCAGACCATTACTTGTAAGCATGCTTGTTTTGGGCAATCAAATTATATACAAGTATAGTTTTAGGTGTTCTGTTCGATAATTGATTGTTAAAAAAATCATTGCTTCACAGCTTCAGTGAGTAAAGTCTGACGCTAGTCCATTGCAAACTTGAAAGAATTTTATTAAAGCCGTGATTTAACTTGCCAAGTATAATACATCATATATTCATTTTGTATAATATGTATCATATCGTTCATGGTTGCAAAACTCTATTTGCAACTCTTTTGTAGCTAAAGAAATTGACTGCTGTCATAAACAACTGAAACTTTGTTCCTAGACTCTAATGTGCATACTGCATAACTTTTTGGGGAACTCCTGTGTCTCGTAGAGGTGTATGGTCTTACCTCTTTCCTTGGAGATTGCCATTTGCTGAAGCTCAAGTGTAACACATAGTTTTAGACTTTTAGTTAGTGTAGGTCAACCAACTTCCTTAATTATGTTCTTAGAAATGTTTTTGTCCCCTCTCATCAGTGTTGGTGTTTGCTAGGAGTTGTCAGAATTAGTATCTCTGTTGATTTACACCAGAAACAGATTGCATTGATATGGAACTCCACAGACCTCGTCAACTGCATAATCATACAGAGGTCTGGAAGTTTTAGCTAATGTAGGGACATAATATCACTGTTGATTGATGCTTTGTAGTATATTCTCTACTGAAATCCCTATACTATGTTGGAAGGTGCCTACCGTTTTCTGGTGTCAAGCGTATGGAAACTAAAATTAAAACTAGGAATCGATAAAGACCCCAAAAGTCCATTGTAGTTTGAACTTTAAAGTTGTCTTGCTACACACAGGCGAGCCACTGTTCTAAGACTAGACTATTGGACGAAAATATTTCATGTTTTTGCTTGAAAACGAAGTCTCAATTATCCATGTCCGTACCCATGTCTGGTGTTGAGATCCGACATTGACATTTGAGGTGAATTGAAGAGTCAGAGGAGGAGGATTACATAGAGCACGCCATTTTATTGAGCTGTTTCTCATAGAAATTAGGCACCAAATACTTGAAAATTCCATTCTGATGAAGTGTTATTCATGCTGGTAGTCATAGAAACAATAAGGGGTTTGATGGGTATGAGGGGATGACTTCAAGTCTTTCTTTGATAAGTTGACATTACTCCAACTTTTTAGGCTTCAAATGCACATCATGAGTTACTTTTTAGGACATGTCCTTTGATCCCGTATTAGTTTGTTAATAATATGTACTTATCTGTCACACTTTCCACCTACCTCATGATTTGGCCACCAAAATGCCCTGTGTATCAGGTTTACTCTTAACATAACAGACCACGTATCCTCGATGAAGTGGGGCACCATATAAACAAAGACTAGCATTTTCTTTCAGTGTTTTTTTGTTCTGTTTTGTTTGGTGGTTAATACGTTGGATAACTTGACTTTCCCAATTGGTAACCAAATGTTGACCGTATTATTAAAGCAATTCTTCTTTTTTAATGTGCCTTGATTCAGGCTAGCTATCTCCTATGATGCACGGTACGCGAAATCAGTGTCTATCCCGTACCTGATATGGGTATGTACCGGGTCGGCTAGGGGTGATTCCCCAGGACCCCGGGTATGGCATGAATATGGATGATTGACCTTGGGTACTGTTGGTTAGGGCTTGGGTACATATTAGGTATGGCTAAACTGTAGCCAAACTGTATCCAATTATTTTTAGCCCAGAAAATTAAATGAAATACTTTGGGCCCAAGTTTACACTTTACAGTCCACTTCCTCCTCGTGTGCGGAGCGAAATTGTAGTACATACTCCTTCATTCACTCACTTAGGAGGAACAAGTTGAATCCAAGTTGTGCTCAAGATTTGGTTTACCTTCATATGAACCTCTGTCAATTATCAAGAAACTCCGAACAATATGAGGATGAGACTAAGATGTGGGATGTTGGTGAAGATGCATTTGATCCAATGGAGGATGTAGGGTTCTTGGAGTTGGAGGAACTTTCACTTGATGAGCTAGAATGGGAGAGTGAGTTGCTTGTTCAAGAATAATATGCTTTATTTGCATTAATTTGTTATTTTTGAATGTTTAAGACATTTAGTGAAGTTATATTTAAATCTGTAGTAGTGATATTTGAATGATTTTTAATATGTATAGTTTCTTTTTTTTTTTTTACCGTACCCATGTCGTATCCACATTAATACGAATTATACAAGAAATATTATGTAAAATTCTTGCATTTTGATTGCTTCTTGTTGGGTTTCCATACGAATTTTACATTTAAAAGTGACGTGCAGTTCCTTGGCAAAGATATGAATTTGCAAAGTGAGGTAATTACTATGCTGATTTGGAACAGTTTTCGTATTCTCATCAAATTTCCATCTGTTTTTCTTCCATATCCTCGGTGTTTTCCTCTCTTTCAACATTCACAATGCTTCAAGAAATAGTCGTGGGATGGTAAGCTGTCTTAAGCTGCATATGGGTTAATGTTTTGGCCAAGAAGTAAGCTATTCCATGGTAATGTTTTACCAAAAAAAGCCCAACCTCCAGATATTAACCCAAACTTGTTTTTTGACATTTACAAGTTTTGTCATTTTAGCTCAATTGTTATGACCTTGATTGGTTATAGATCTTGTGTACATGCCGTAAGGTCCCTAGTAGCAATAGGTTAAGTTTTGTTAGTGGATCATGTTGTTTTGTTTCCGTGATGATGAGGCAGCGTGCGTATATCTAATTATTTCTACTACTATGTAGTCGGGGAAATAAGGATTGAATTCTACAAAGAAGTTGGATAGAGTATTGAATTATTATGAATCACATAAGTCAGGTGGTAATCAAATTGTGGGTTGTGTACACGAACTAAGACTCTACCCCACTAATGTACACCAATCCAATCCTTAATCTTTCCCTAATCAATCAAATTACGTTCAACATGATAGTTGCACCCTTTTACAATACCAATGATCTCTTTCAAGAGTCATGGAACTCCTAGCAAAATCCATCAACCTCTATTGTGATGACTTCTCTTACTTTAAATTAAGGTTCTAAGTCAATTAAAATCAACTTTTGTTGCAAATTTAATCACATTTATTAAATATATTATATCTAGTCAAATATTGAGAATAAAACCAACACTAAAATAAGATGAGTTAATAGGTAATTAAATAAGAGATTGATATTTAATTATAATAACAATAGATAATAGGGTTTAACATACTTCTAGATTAATAAAACTACTTTAGCATAATTAAAGAAACAAAGCATAAAAGAAATATATAAGAGAAAAATAGAAGAAAAGATAATACTTGAATAGAATTCGGGAATAGAAAGAACCAAAATTAAATGAATGCTTCAATGGTATAAGTATGCAACTAGGTATGAAAAGTAAAAAACCTAAGTTCTCCAACCTTAAGAATACAATGATAAGAAGGTTTTGACTTGTTGCATTTAGTATATAAAAATGACAATTAAGTACAAGCATTATGCGTTAATATTGTAGGGAGTAATTTTAAGAAGTGATTTAATTTTTTAGTTGGCATGAAGTACTGAATAGATAGTCTAGACTCATTGTTGAGATACATTTTACCTTAACAATCCTTATTTGAATTATGTAATAAATCCTTATTTAAATTTATTTTACCGTTTGTAATCTTATCACAGTGACAAATCGTCTTAATTTTAAACTAATTAATTCTTATCTAAACTTATTCATCCTCTAACATCAACATTCAAAGTTAACTAAATATATTAACATAGATGAAATAAGATTATGTTCTCATTGCTCCATATAAAAAAATGAATGGGGTTCATTATTTTGTGACTTTGTGTTTCTCTTTTTGAAAATTTGACTGTCCCTCATTCCTCATGACATATGGAGTATAAGGTTTTTTGTTTCTATTTAGTTTTTCTGAAATAATTTTCTATAGTTGCAAGGTTTGTATAGAATATTATTGTATGTTATTACTACATGCTTCATATTGTTTGGTCCCTAATTTTTTCGCTCTATTTGATTTTTCATGGTTTTCAAGAAACAACTAGTCTAAGTGAGCAAACATGATATTGCTTTAGACATGGTTGATGATGTAGCAAAACCTCAATGAGATCCTCCTTTGCCAACTATTGATTCATTGAATTGGTTGCTCACACCACTTCCCAACCTAAACTTGAAAATCCTCCTTTCTTGTTCCACGCCCCCATCATTTGGAGTGTGATTGCTACATCCTCTCCTGCTAGACATGGTAAGAAAGCCAATTTGGAAAAGATCATCGAAATTTGAGCAGATCCCCAGAGATCCACTCTTTACTTTCTCTAATGAATAGGTTGCGGAATATGATTGAAGAAGCTACACGAATCAAAATTGGATGTCAACATAAACCATGTTAAAAAGTCAACTCTTGAAGTTTGGCCCCTAACATTTCAAAAGTTAGAGTTTGACCCCTAAAAATAGAAGTTTGTTGTCTTTTCGTTATATTGTTATAGTTTAGGTTACATTGATTTTTTAAAAAAGGAAAATAAAATAAAATCACAAAAGTAAAAGGAATATATTATTATTTGTCAACCGCACATAATTTTTAAATAAAATTAAAATTTAACAGGAATAATTCAATCTTTGATCGATTGGCTAAAAAAAGGATAAAGAAGATAATGGAGATGAGCATGAAGAGGAGTAATGGTTAGAAAGTAGAGAGGGGTTTTAAAAGAGGGAAAAAAAGAACATAGGCAATCAACCTATAGCACATCGATATTTACAGGTTACCATTCAGACATATTAAATAAAAGCGAAGAAATATAAATGTCGGATTATTAGTATTATTATTTTTATTTATTTTGACATTCCATAAACTAAACAATAACATAGACAACCGTAACTAAAAGCTGTTTATTTTGTGTCAATTAGCCAAAGATTGAATTACTCTTATTAATTTTCCTCTTTCTAATTAAAGGAAAAAAAAAGCATCCCATAATTCACCATATACCTTTGGAAACAAACTCTAGCTATTAAAAGTAAAAACTCTTTCCACCTCCATCAAAACAAATACACCATGGCCTCTCCCTAGTCTCTGCTATTCACCTTCTTTAAAACTTTAATTCTCATGCAAGACCATCGATAAGAACTAGTTGTTCATGTTTCGCAAATAAACAATGGATGAACAATTCCTTACACAGTTGCATCAGTCAGAACAAATTGATCTCCTTTTGCTAATCGATTGCCTTAGTTGAATTTGGAGATACCCGGCCCTGAAAACTTATTGTTCTCATTACTTGCAAACATTAGAAAAGTGGAGATTTACAACATCAAAGTAAACTAACCTTTGGATTGAAGTCTTTAATTCATCTTCAGACGAATTAAATTATTCAATCAGTGAGATATGAGATTGATTAATTAAATAATTACTTTGAAGAAGAAGAAGAAGAAGAAGAAACAACCGGAGAATATTTATGAGTAGCAGAAAAATGAGTACAAGTGAAGAACGAAAGAGGTCCTCTGTTTTTCATTCTATTTTATTTAATTTTTTGGAAAACTACTTTTATTGACTTTTGTGGCTTTCATTTAACTTTTTTTTGAAAAAAATTTAAATTTTGAATGTGGTTGGGCAATAAAAAAAACTACTTTTCTTAACTTTTGAGATTTTTTTTTAACTTCCACAAATTTCAATTAGGGTGTTTATAAGCCGATTTGAACTAGAGTTTTACTGAGTTCAACTCGAGCTTGATAACTCAAACTCAAGTTTGACTCAAACTCAACTCAAACTCGAAAGCTCGTAAGCTAAAAAAACCAAAGCTAAATCTCTACTCGAAAACTCAATTATCGGGCTCGATTCAAACTCGAGTTCAAGATCGAGATCGAGCTTAATTAAAGCTCATTTCAAGCTCAAGCTCGAGCTCGAACTCAGTTTCAAATCGTTTAAAACTTGATAAGTTGTACTTAAACCCAAATTAGGCCATCAAGAAGCCTAAGTTTTATATTTAATAAGTTTTATTTGGTTTTAGGTGAAAAACTATATTAGATTTATATATACTAATTGCTTTAAACTATCTATCCTTTTTTTTCAATGTGATACTTTGAGTTTATATAAAACTCTCTCGAATCATCTTTTATTTTAATTCAATATGAGACTTTTGGTTTATAAATCAAACTATCTTTTATATTCTAGTTTTATATCTTAAGCATATTTTTCTATAAACATATATTATAAATAAAAATTTAAGCTTCTCATAAGCTTTTGGAGTCGAGTTTTGATTTGCTTAACTTGGCTCATTAACTTATCAAGCTGAGTTCGATCTCGAGTCGAGTTCAATCGAGTAGAAATCTGACTGCCTCGAGTTCTAGTAGCTCGCGAGTTGCTCAACTCAATAAGCACCTCTAATCTCAATAATCTAAAGGCCTAACTCTAACTTTTGAAATGTTATGGGTAAAACTCAAGCTTTGTCAAACTTTAAGTGTTGATTATATGCTTTACTCTCTTAACTAAATTACTACTTCATCTTATCGAGCAAAATATTTATATGAGCTATTTTGGGTATGGACCTTTGTAACCTAAAAATTATTACTCCGTAACGTAAATCTTAAATTCATACATGAAATATATATATATAAAAAAAAAACTCAAATTCAACTCTTCACTCAACTACATATTAGTGCTTCACTAAGTTCAATTTTTATCTAATTGAAATAGATAAAAGGAAAATCAATAAAGTACCTCCTATACTTATATCTTAATCATGCAAATCGAATCCTTACCTAAATTATTTGACACACTTTGACCAAACATGTATGATAGTGCTCAACTTTCACCTTTAATTGTTTTAATTTTTTTATCAATAAACAAAAAAAAAATTACTCCATTATTCCCAAATTACTTGACAAATTTCTCTTAAACAATTTATTTCTTTCCTTAAAATGGCTTAGACAACCTACTCTCTTTGTTCCAATGGATTTGCTATATTTTTTTGGGGGTTGAGATATTTTAAGTTTGATCATGAATTCTCATTAGTATTTAAGAAATTATATATTTAAGGAGATCTTGTTGGTAGCGTATAAATAATGTATAATTTTATTATATAAACTTTTTATAATTTTTTATTTAGATATTTGAAAATAAAAAAATATTTTAAAACTTATTGCTTAAATCATAAAAAGTAAAATGGAGCAATTCTGATAGGATGAGTACTTGTTTATTAACTTTCTTACTCCACTAGGAATTACTTTATTTATTAAAAAAGACAATATATTCACTCCCTTAAAAATCTAAAATGTCCCTTCATCTACCAAATATAATAGAAAAAAATACTTACTACTAACTAAATGTGTTGGGATTATTGATTCAAGAGAAAATGGAGTGAGCATAAGATATGATTTGAAGGTTAGGATTAATGTTGCTGACAGCAACAAATGGGGATCGCCAAGTAGGTGTCGTTGTTGAGGCCGGCCTTGAGGAGTTGGGATTGAGATTGTTGGAACTCAGTGAGTGAAGTTACCTTTTCTTCTTTGTGCAGGATAGATGTTGTGGGAGATGGCATGAGGTCGTTGTCATTTGTTTTCAAGTTTATGGCTTTGAAAACTGATTGTTGTTCCGTTATCTATGGTTTGCTCGTCAATTCATTAACACAATAGTCCTATATGACTTAACATATTTGACTTTTTACCCTATAATAATTTGAGTAATTTGCAAAAAACTACTACGTAAAAATACCATTTTGTGAAATTTACCATGTAAAACTTATCTTGTACCTTATAAAAAATTCCAACTACATGAGGCTTGAGCGTTGACCTTTTGCAGGGTTGACTTGGCACGTGAGAAACATGTCTGACGGGGTAAAAAAAATTTTCCTTCTCTTTTTCACTTTATTTCCTTCCTTCTCTCCCCTGTTGAACTTGGTCTCTGCTTTTTTATAGGGTTTGAGGACATTCATGTCTTCACAAACTGACTCAATATATCATATAATCAATTGATGATTGAATTATTCCATCAAATATCATATTCAGTTTATTGACATATAGTTTAAATAAATTCAAATTAGATAATCAGCTGAGCATGATACATAAGATACATAGACAAATAGTTTAAGGAAAGTCAATTTCATGGGATATTGACGGGTCAAGCTGCACTCGGGTCAGACCCAAAATAGGTTTGGGTCGAGTCGGGTCACTAAAGGATCAATTGTCTCTAGATCGGGTCACTAACAGCAAAGGTGGTCTTCAAGTTGGGCAATTAACGAGTCAAGTCGCATTCAGGTTGCGCGCAGATTGGGTTTAGGTGTTGGAATATCGAAGTCTAATCGATTTCGAATTGACTTCGGACCGGGTCGGGTTGGGTTAAAGGTCTCACTTTTCAGGTCATAACAAAGTCGAGTACAGGCAGTTTTAAGCAGTTTGGCGAGTTGGGTCATATTTTGACATCCCTAGGAAATTATACTGATGAACCCAAAAAGAGCTCTCTTTTGTAGGACGGTAACAAAGGAAACTTTACATAAAAATGTTTCACCAACTAATTAGATTCTCGAAAATCACACATGACCTGAAAGTTATGTTATGAAATCGAGTAGGTAAAGTATTGTTATATATCATTAGTCTTGCCTCATATTTAAATGAAAGAATGTTGAGTTTCCAGCCAAAATTTGAGAACACAAAGATGTACATGTACAAGCATAAAACAAAGGGGGTGCAATGAGCAGTTACCCTTGCGCAACGGGAACTGATATTGACATAGGCACTGACATATCTCCAATGAAGGTTGTATCTCTATTTGTGGCCGAGTTCCCCCCAGCTAACTGATATCCAACTCCCATGCTACCATAATGCAACGCTGCATTTTCTCTCCTCTGGAAAACCCTGGCAAGGGAGGCTGCCTTCCTCCTAGCCCGTTTTGTCCCAGTAAACAATAATGTTTGAAGCAAACTCGCCAACGTTGGTGCTTTGAGAACCTTCTCGGTGGCAGCTGCCCCACCGCTCCGACAAAGTTCCAGCAATGCAGCAACTGCATTCTCCTTTCCTCGGGGGGTACCACACCGCATCAACCCGAGCAAACCAGTAACTGCCATTTCTTCCCTGCCGACAGCTTCAGCCCCAGCAGGATTTCTCACAATCAAGGCCAATGCCCCTGCTGCCTCTTCGGATACCCCCTCAACCCCTATAGCTCCCACAACTGCTGTCACTGCCCCTGCTTCTATCATTCTCACACAATTCCCTGTATGTGTCGAAAGATTAAACAGTGCAGTAACTGCATCTTTCTTGCCACGGGGAGTCCCATTCCTCAACAAGTTAGCAAGAGCTTCGACAGCCCCATTTTGATCAGCAATTCTCTTCTTATAGTCATGAATCGCTGATAAGCTAAACAAGGTAGCAGCAGCGTTTTCCCTCGCTTCAGTTGTCTGCCCAAGTATTAAAACGTCAACGATTGAATCTAAACACCCATCTTCATCCATGATCCTGCCCTTGTTCTTGTCATGAATCGAGAGGTTAAGCATTGCAGTGACAGAATTCTCTTGAGCAATTGCATTAGTGGACAGCAATAGCCGCTTGAGATGAGGAACTGCACCAGCTTCTGCAATATAAGCACGGTTCTCCTTCCCTGTTTTTGACAACAACCGGATTTCTCTGGCAGCGATAGCTTGCGCATCCTCTGAACCAGAAGCAAGTTGTTGGATAAGGAGGTTCGCAGTAGCCTGGTTTGCGGTGACAGCAGCCTTTGAAGAGGACGCTGCAGCGAGCTCTGAAGAGAACTCTGCGCCCTCAGGCTGTTCACAAGGAACTCCATGAGCTGCAGACCATTTTGTAATCAGATTTCTAAGGACTCCATTGGGAATCAACCGTGTATGGGCAAGCATTTGACCTGTCTTCGGACAAGTGTAATGTCCTTCATCCAACCATCTAGATATAGAAGACCTATCATAGGTCTGTCCAGTAGATACAATCACTGGATCATGCATCAAATCTAACGATATTGGGCAACAAAAATCCTTTGGAATTGTGAGAAAAGTATCAGCAATTTCTTGAGTCATCATTCCATTCCTCATTTTCTTGTGACTCTCAGCTTCCAACCCCATCTCTTCTTCAAACCCAAAGAGCAAGAACCTGCAATATCGCGTGAGAGCCACAAACCCATTCAGCACCGAAGCCATGGGTTCCACATCACCCTCGTGATTAACAATCTGCTCCTCTAAAAACTCAATTTCATCTCTGCAACTCTTGGCATCACGAATCTTCAACTGGTCGACAAAGAAAAACCAAAGCTCATTCGAATCAGGGATGTTCCCATTCTCAGACTCATATAAGAACGAATAAAAACGATGCCTCAACATCTCATCATGCTTATCCACATGGCACTTAGCTCTCCTCAACTGCCTCTGCAACAACTCAATCTGCTCCCTTACATCTTCACTCAAACCAAATTCTCTAATCGGAAGGACATCCAAAAGGGTCAAAAGTTCTTGACTAAGATCATGAAAATGCTCAGAAATCGACTGGTTTTGCAAGAGCATCCACAATTTACTAGATTGTGCACAATAATCAAACAATATCTTGCACCTATAGAATATCAAATAAAGCTCTTTGAAGCACATAAACGCTGTATATGAAAACCTCGAAAACAACCGAAAATCCTTCAAGAAGTCCAACACAACAACAAACACCTCAATTTTCCTAACCAAAGACATGAAATTCTTCCTCTGAAACGGCAATTTCTTCCCAGAATGCAATTCAACTAATTCATTAGCAACAGATAACAAAGTTCTGATAATCCCTCCATCCGTTAGGTCCACCGGAGCAAGAAACGCCTCCAAAGGCGGCGACCTTCGTCGGCGCAGAGACGAAAACGCAGCAGCTGTTGCCATTTTTACCCCGGATTCTAGGGTTTCAAAGACAACCCAACTCCTCAAATTCACAGACTACACAAGTCAACAAATACCCAACTCAAAAATTTTCTTAATTTTCCCCCCCAAATTCTAGGGTTTCAAAGAAAACCCAACTTCCAAAAATCAGAAATCAACCCCAATGACACAAATCAAACAATACCCAACTCAAAAATTTCCAGAATTTCCCCCTAAACTCTAGGATTTCTAGCAAAACCCAACCTCCAAAAGTTTAAAAATAAATAAAAAAATTAACCCCGATTACACAAATCAAACAATACCCAATTCAGAAAATCCCCAAAACTTCATCCCAAGTTTCTGAAACCAAAGCAAAACCCTTAAAACCCAGATTAAAAAAAACCAATAAAAAAAAAACTTTATTCCCCTCGATCAATAAATCCTGCTGTAAAACAGAGTAAACAAAACATACCCTTGATACAAAACTTATAGGTGAGGCAGTTTGTTGGGTAATTAAGATGTTTGAAGGTTCAACAGGTGAATAACAAAATCCAGCACCTTCCTTGAAATACAAGTAGAGTGAATACTATTAACAATAATATTAATAATACAACCCCACAAGTGCGAAAATTTAAACAGATTCAAGGTGCAAATCACGCGTTGAAGCTAAGAAAATTAAAAACAGAAATTTATAACAAAGTTTTGATTTTGTGATGGGAGGAAGAGAGGAAGAAGAAGAAGAAGAAGAAAAAGAGTTTGTTCAACGCTTCCTTTCTTACAACTCTTTATCTTTCTTATCTTTCAATCTGTGTGTGTAAGAATTTTGGTGCAGGCTTTCTGAGTGCGACTTTTTTGTGTTTCTTTATCTTTTTTCCTTGCAAGAAGGGTTGACGAAACTAAAAAGGAGTACGGAGTAGTTAGAGAAAATGTTGCATATATACACTCCTACGGAGTTTGGAATTTGACGAAACATATGACAATACAAAGTGTTACAATCAAATGTATCCTTATACTAAACAAAAAATACATCTTAGTATACCTTACAAAGTTTGTCACTTTCATTGAACTTGGTTTTGCTTTTATAAACTCCATATCATAGCTTGATTTATGTCTGATATAATATCCAAATTGATTTATTTAACTCGTGGTTGAATGTACTTAAAATTAGATGAAACAGTTAATGTGACATAAATCGATTTCTCATAAAAATGATTTTTTTTCTTCTATAACAAGATAGTTGACAAATAAGAAGAAAATCGATTTGTTTGAATTGACCCAATTATTCCAATACTTAACCGAACAACTTCATGACGTAATAACTAACTGCTTGACTTTAAGTTAACTCATACCAAAAAGGACATCTTTTAGCTTCTAACTCGATCATTTACAAACTTAATTAAATATTTAACTATATTGACTAAGATAAATTTAATAAGATTATATGTGGCTTTAAAGATGACCATACTTACTTTTACTTTATATATATATACTTGCATAATTAATGAAGTAGCGATATTGAAATACACGTATCATGCATTGAGAGCTGTTTTTCCTTAAAGGGGGGTTTTGCTTTTAAAAACTCCATAGCATAGCTTGATTTTCGTCTAATATAATATATCCAACTTTATTTATTTAACTCATCGTTGAATGTATTTAAAACTAGATGAAATGTTTAATGTGACATAAATTAATTTCTTGTCAAAAGGATTTTTTTTCTATAACAAGATAGTTGACAGATAAGGAAAAAAAAATCAATTTGCTTGAATTGACCCAACTACACCAAAACTTAACCGAATAACTTATTGATGTAATAACTAACATCCGCTTGATTTTAAGTTAACTCGTACCAAAAAGGACCTCTTTTAACTTCTAACTCGATCCTTTACAAACATAATTAAATGTTTAACTATATTGATTAAAATAAATTTAATAAGTTTACAAGTGAATATAAAGGTGACCAATAATTTTTTTAACTTTGTATATATACTTGCATGTAATAAAGTAGTGAGTTTTTTTTCCTAAAGGGGGTTGACGAAACCAAAAGGAAAGTGAGAGAGGACAAAAATGGTGTATTGGTGTCCATTCATTATGCCCCTTTCCTCGGCCATCAATCCCATAAATTTTTTAGCTATAAATTCCACACGCAGGATTGAAATTATGTTGGGTACTGTAACAAGATACAAAGTACGATGCTTCAAAAAAAAAAAAAAAAAAAAAAAAAAAAAAAAAAGAAACCAAAGGACAGTGCATTGACTCTCTTTAATCAAAGCTATCTTTTCTCTATTTTGGAAACACAAATCTTTATATTTTAATGGAATAATTGAAAAGACGATTTGGTAACATTTGATTAGACAGATATCAAATCTTGGCCTCATTTGCAATGATGATGCTAATGTTATCATTGTTACTCCGCATATTCATTCTCAGGGAGTCCGTGGTCTGCTGGCTGCTGCTATCCCATGTCTCCGAGTTCCTACTGCCTCTCTCCTTATATGATTGTACTATTTGGTTTTTTAGGCTGTATTAAAAAATTTGACCCGTTTCTATATTGGGTGAATTAGACCACTTTATTTAAAGAGCCTAATGTTGGTGATTTAAGTGTGTTAATCTATTATCATTGGGCTATTACTTTCGGTCCATGTTAAGGGTCTCCCTCTATTTTAACACTACCCTAAACAGCACTCTCAACTGTCATCTCGCTCTACAATTCTTCCATCTTCCTTCATTTTTCCTCTCCGGAAAACCTAAATCTACTCTACTTGTTCGCCTATTTCCCTATAATTATTTTGCGATCATCTTCCTTATAGCATCCTCTTCACTTGCTTACTTTTTTTGAAATCACTCCCTTTAGTGACCTTGAAGGTGTTGAAATCAACTGCTCTCATCACACTTGTGGCTTTGGTTTCCATAGGCTCTTTTGTGGTTTTATTTCACACTTTATAAGCCCAACGTCTTTTTGTTCGGAGTGGTGTTTGTGAATCTGCCACCACCTTGTGAAAGGATTGGCGACTCGAACTTTGATGACTCATTCTGTGAGTGATCAAAGTTTATACCAAAAACTCCACCTACACCATATCCCCCTCCTTCTACAATGCAGACACCTAAGTATAAGACTAGATCTACTCCCACTCCCTTAATTCGTTCTCCACCCACAACAACTACACCATACCCTATCCTTCCTCCACCAGATCTGGTGGTTCTTGAAACCCCATAGAAGGGTTAGTCCACACTAAAGTATCGGCGGCAGTATGGACGGAAGTCGGAGAGGAAATTGGAGTCTAAGCTTCCTTCACACCCAAAAGGTCTTGATTTGGACGGCTTTAAGCACTATGACGTCGGGGTCCCTCCTAATTACGTCTCTGGTACTTGGGATTAGATGCTAAGGCTATTGGTGCCCGAATACTTTAAAATACCAAAGATAAGATCTCTATCTCGTTGTTGATTTCCTGCTTTCTTTTGTTGGTTTGTAGATGTGAATTTTTGTGGGTTTGATTTACGTAATTTATATCTGATTTTGTGATTTTCATTCGGTTTAAGTGATTTATTTGTTTTTTCATATGACTTACCCAGTGTTTCCTATAAATTCCTTGCTTTGAGTATTTTTGTGAGTATTTGGTTCAATTTATGAGTATATTTGTGAGTATTTGGTTCAATTTATGTTATTTTCCTTATTATTCCCCCCTTTTTCTTATACCCAATCTTCCCATCAAAGATACAACTCTCGCCTTTCGAAAATTGAGGTCTGGCTGTTATCAGGAACATTATCTTCATTATAAATCGCTTTGACTTAGTATGTCTGTGTGGCTCTATTTATATTGGGGCAAAATAGAATGTTTGGTTGGTTTAAGACATAAAAAACCATTTTTCTTCAACATGGACTATGCTATGCATGTCTTAAAACTGTGGCCTATTGTTGATGTGTACTACTTGTGAGATACACCACTGTAGCCTCTAGAGCTTATTCTTAGGTGTTAATGTGGGTTTGATTGCATTACTATGTCTCCTTATCTATTCTTCCTTGATGAATCTATGAATTGAGGTCTTATTTATGTTCCATGCTTTGGCAAGTAACCTTATACTAGTTTTGTTTTTGAGTGGGATTGCCAGCAATTACTCTTCTACTAATTGAATTGGTTTCCTTCCCACCTTTCTTTTGTAATTTGTTTGCACTTTGAGATTATCTCTGGTAGTTATACTCTTCTTGACAACTCTTCAAATCCTTTGAATTGTCCATCTACTATAGTTGTATGTTAATGCAAGTTTGCCTTTGTCACCATGTGCTAACTTGAGGTTGGTGTTGTTTTGTAAGAGATGTATCATGTATGCGAGTCTTTCTTTTTTGTTCATATCCTTTCTTCTTCTCATATTACCAAAGTATGCATTTATTGTGGGTTGTTCAAAAAATGATAAATTACCTTGGGTAGGTGGTTGTTGGATTCTGGTAAGTTATTATTGTCCCTTGTTGAAGACAAGCATCTTCTAGTCCTTTTTGTCCATTCGACGGAATTGGTTGTCCCTTGTTGGAATATGGTTGCCTTTGGATATATTTTGTGAAAGTTGCCTCTGAAATTGGTTGTGGGAAGGACATCACATGAGAGCTCATTGTCCTCATTTTGTGGCATAATTGGTAAATTCAATGATGAAATAATATGAGAGTTCATGGAGTTAATCTCCATGTTGTATCTGGTGTTGTTTGGCTGGGATGTGTATTTATTATTGTTTTGCTTTGTCATTAATGTATTTTCTCCAATGTTTTGGGCTATTGTGATAAAATTGTAAAAAGTTGTTTTTTTGTTATGGTGGGAAGCGTCAATTGCGACAGATTTGTTGCATTTGGTGGGAGCCAAAGTTGAAAAGTTAAAGAGATTTTCAAGTTCAACTCTAACCTTGGTCCTTGTTGTAAAGCTCACTTTTTGTGTATTGACAGCTCAACATTTACTTTAATAATTCAATGAAAAAGAAGGGCAATACTGGGACACCACCGTATTTTATCTCCATTAATCCCCTTTCACTTAGTTTAATTAAAGTACACAATTAGCATATGTGAAATGTGTTTAGTTGCTTCCCTTAAAAAAGTAAAAAAAATTTAGCAAATTATGCAATTATATAAGGACGGAGGGAGTAATTTCTAACTTGATCCTTAACCGTCTAAAATCCACGATGCATCAGACCTATCTAAAATAGGAATAGATATAATGGGTTAGATGTTGTCAATTTTGATTAGAGTAAGATTCATATTTATTTTTTTAAATTAGACCTATATTCATGTCAGACTTAGTGGGTACTAAAATTTTTAATTCTTATCCAAATCTACCAGATCTAATGGGTTTTAAGTTCAATTTGTGTCTAAACTCTAAAATGGGCCCTTAACGTATTTTTTTTTATATTTGTCTATTATTCTCCTATTTTGTAATTGGATGTATTTTTGCAATATTTTTTTCAAGTCAAAAAAATATAACATAGTTAATATTTGAGAAAAATACTAATTAAAGGAAAAAGTATCAAAAATTATAATTCAACAATTAATATGTCTTCTCTTAGTTCTAACGTTAAAGTATTAAATGTTTATAACTAATAAAGGCGCGCGCACACACATACACACACACAATAAGATGACAGGTTGAGCGAATTTCTAAGTCTTTTACTTCTAAATTAGATATTAAGTTTTAGTACTTTTTTAATGTGCAAGTCCATTTGTCGGATCTGAGTTGGATCTGGGTCCAAATGTATTGGACCCTGACCAAGATATAATCCAAGGATATTTAGACCTAATATCTGACAGAATCTATTGGGTGTCAAAAAAGTTAGACTCAAACCCTAAAAAATTGGTCAGATATAGACCCATTGTCATCTCTAATTAGGAGGTACATGATGTAAACCAATACCCATCAAAGGCACGAGTCGAACATAAAGTTGACCCTTTCATAGATCTACTTGTTAACAACTCTACAATTACTTGGTCATATGATCCAACTCATTGCAAAGATGAACTTGTCATCAAGCTAATTTTAAACTATTAATGGCACAATTTTACTCATAATTTAGATCAGTTGAAAATCGACGTAATTTCAACCTAATTGAAGTCAACCATAACCCAAATAACTCAACCTAACATGCCCAGAACCTAAATGAGTAGATCTGAACCATATATGCCCCTACTAAATATAGCATACATATAACCGAATAGACTAGAGCCATAATGATCAAACATGTCATTATCCAACTAAAAGGCCATATTACCCATTTCACCATGACCAATAACTAGTCAAACTTAATAGGATTTGAGGATCAAAGTTGATACCCCAAATCACCAACTGTCTATGGCCAACAAATTAATGGGGGCTTAAACAATTACTTTATTTAGCTTGTATTATTATTGTAGTCATCTAAATTGGGTCTGCTCTTTTATATGGCTCAATGATTCAACCATATTAATCGCCTATTTGGATTAGATTAAGAAGTCGCATTAAAAAATTGCTTAAAACAAGTTGTGACAAATCCTTAATCCAACCTAAGTCTTAGATCCAATTAGTGAGTCTATGTATTTGGGTCTAATATGAGGTTATTAACACAAGAATTAGACCCAAATCATATTAAAAATCACAATAATAGAATATTTCAGAACCATTTAAAAGTATATTCTAAACCCAAGTTCACATTAAACGTGGCCCTAAATCACCCCTAATTTGGTTTACAATTGTGAAAACATTAGATGCGCAAAAGCAGGTCACATATAACGTAGAGTCTTACGTTGCGTTTTGGAAAACTCTTGCATTTTACTCCACAAGCTCGCATCATATGCGAACCCTCTTATATAACGCAAGTCCCTCACGTGTCATGTGAACTCGTCGTGTTTGGCACGAGTTACCTCGCCTTAGATTTTCCATGACAACTAGACCTAAAGTATCCAAATTCTTTTCCTATAAACTCCTACATAAACCTATGACAATGCACCTTAACATATACTCCTCCAGTCCCTAAAATATTGCCCCATGCGTATTTTTAGAGTCAAAACTTGAAAACTTTGACCACAAATACTAATTATGTTATAAAAAATAATATATTCAAGTGTGATCTTGTTAGATACATCTTAATGTAAATTTTTAGAATATCAAGTTTTCATAATTTTTTGCCTTACAAATTTGGTGATAAAATAATTTAAAGTCATATATTGGATACCGTGAAAGTCAAACTGGGGCAATATTTTAGGGACAGAGGGAGTACTGGACAAATGAAGTTAATGCATACAACACCTCAAAACCACTTGTAGCCGTGTTTCTCAATAGATTGCAAGCAATCGCAATTGGCATTCTCCAATTCTTGTTTTATTCAAAGACCTAGGTAGTGAAGGCTAGTTCTGATGGTAGACCCCGAGTGCAATGGCCTAGGGCCAAATTATGGGGGCTTAAAAATATCAATCCATGTTAATTTTTTTTAAAATACTCTTTATTTTTTTGGTAGTGGGCGTAAATCACTAAGTGCATCAACAACATTACACCTTCAACCTTCGATTTTCTACCTTCCATATTCTTTTTCATCTTCTCAAGTTCACAACTTTGATTTCTTCGATTATTCCAATCTTCATCACAATTTCAACCCTTCATATTATCCAACCATCTATTTCAAATTCCTCTATCTCACAATTTATAATTTAGTCAATTCATACCATGAAAATAAGAAGAAAAAGCATTAAGATAAATAAGGGGCTTAAGGGAAGCAACAATATTTCATCGATCATCATAACCATTAAACACTGTCGTTCCTCCTCCGACGACCACCACCAAACTATCTCTCTTATTAAATCGTCACCATCTTCAATCTCTCTCTCTCTATAAAGATGAGTGATTTAGGATTAAACAATTTAAAAATATTAACTATACTAATTTAAGGGCTATCGGTACCTTTAAGCTACTAGATCCCTAAACAATCAAATAGAATTCTGACTTGGTTTTCCTAAGAAAATAAACATCTTGATAAATATATAGTCTCTTATTTGGCTTAATCTAAAATATTTTAATAATCAGAAAAGTTGAAGAAAATCAATAAGTTGTTAATTTCAAATCTAAATCTCATATAAATTGTCTAAATTATTTGAATTCATTAATACAGTTATGCAAGATATGTCCAAAAATAGCACATAGACATCTAACATTCCATAAAAAAATCTCCTTGTAGATGCTTAAACTTCACTCAACAAAAAAGAAAGGTCATGCGAATAAGATTAAATCTCAATCATTCGTATGAAATAAAAGCATTTTTATGCAACTGTTGCACAAATTTCAGCGAACAACCTCAGTCAAGAGCAAGTAACTTCAAACAAATTTGTAAACCAACGTTCTAGTATAATGCATGTAAGATATAAGCTTTAGGATTGTTTTTAGTCATGAAATTTAAATTTAAATTTATTGGTTAAGGAATGAGCCATTTTCTAACGCTTCACCTAAGATCCTAAAAATCTCAAGAATGGGGCTGAGTAGTCAAGGTATAACCTAAGAGGGTCCGTAATTGATTTATTTTCTTTGTTATTTACTAATCATTTATTAATTTTATATCCATGTAAATATGCATTTAGTGGTGTATTTGTATATAATTTATTATTTATCGTTATTAATATGATTATTGGTGTATGGTTTAACAATAGTTTCTGTAAATTATTCTTATGCAATTTATGTTTTATTTCATGTTTTGATCCATGCTTTTATACTTTTCATCGTGTTTCATTGTATATTATTGCTACATATAACACCTTTATTTATTGCATCAATAAGATAGATACTTGCAATCACGCCTAAATGAGATAATTATGGACCATCGATTAGGTTCCTTGTAATAAGATTGTATAGTGAAGAAATCATCGAACACTTAATCTTTAATGTGCATTAAGTTTGGATTTCATTGGATTATATGATATATGATTGAATTGGATTATAGTTACTTATAAGTGGATCATGGCTCATTGCCTAATTTATATCTAATCCCCATATCTACTTTGTATTAATAAAATTAATGGATCTATGTCTCTCAAGGCTTCATAATAGGGAAACCTTCTCTTAGGATATGTCCCTTTGTCATATCCCTCGGTTAATCTTTAGCAAAGGATATAAATGTTCCTTCAAAGAAATATTAGTACTCATACTTTGACCCTTTATTGACCATTTAGAGAGTCAACAATGCAGCCTCAATGTGTCATATTCGTTCCCACATGTAATTACAAATGTAGAAGAATTGATGCTTAGAAATCATATTGATTGAAATTAATTAAGTTTCATCTTGTCTAATTTAAGTACATTAGTTGGTATAATCAAGTTTGTAGTGATTTGACGTACATGGCATGGTACCTAATAGGCTACTTTTATACTCTATTGCAACATCAAAACTATAATACTATATTAATTCCCTTCCATCATCTAAATCAATAGTTTTTTTGTCTCCTTACTTCCAATTAATCGTGAGAAATGCTTTGACTCCACACTTAACTTAATGCATATTAGTATAAATATATAATAGTATAATACCATTTGTGCTCTTCTAAATTTCCAATTATAAGAAATTAAAGGTATGTATAACTACTCTAAAACCTATATCTAATTATGCTAGTTAAGGATTAAGTTCTTAAAAATTTATAAAGTAAGCTATCCTCTTCATTTTCACTATCAAATTTAATGAATAAATTTTTAGTTATAATGATAAAGTATATGAATTAGTAAACATCGCCCACATTTTTTACTTGAATTGACCATTTTTCCATCATTAACAAACATATATGCTAAAATTAATTTAATTTTTTTCTGTGCCATACATAATTTTTTTTACCATGCTCTTGTTTAGGCGCAACAATGCAATCACCATGGTGCAGGCATCTATTCCAGGCGCCACTGCCTTTTTTTTCTCAAAACATTTGCTATAAATATTTATATGGGCCCATACCATATCCATGTAAACAAGAGGAAATGAGATAACCAATGGCTTTAACATAGGATTATTTGGATAAGAATTGAAAAAGTTAGAGACCATATAGTCACGTTATCCAAAGGGAGAATGGTTTTACTAAATCGTTCATAATTCTTTCGTTTTAAATAATTGGATTGAGCCTATAATATATTGTGACAAAGTTTGTAAGAAGGGGTATCCAACTGAATAACATTCATAAATACTATGAGGAAAATAATATGAATATTATATCCTCGATTTTGATTCATTTCGGTATATTTTAAAATTAAAGGAATCTAAGCCCATTAATATCAATATTGTTGAAATGTTTAACAGATTTTGGATCAAGTGAGTCCATTAGTGAGTTTAAATAATTTTCTAGCATGTTAACTTAATTCAAACCAATTAAGAACATATAGCTAAACTAATAAGCAGAGAGTTGATGAGGATAAGCTTCTAGACTTGAGCAAGAGAGACTGAACAATACGTTGCAAGTCTTGCCACAATTTTTTCAATAATAAATCATGTTTGATTTAATTAAGTTAGCAAGTGATTGTTTATGATATGCTAGATTCTTTAAATTCTTAGTTGACTGGTCTATTATGACAAAACATTTGATATCATTATGACTTGTTTGCTCCATGATATTGGAGCCTGTTGTTATTAAACAATGTTCATTTTATTGACAGTCTCTTAAGTACCTTTTAATAGTCTTTCTTTTTATGATAGATTCAACTTTTGTTTATCATGTAAATGAACCAAAATTGAAGTTTGACCTGAATCTCTAGAAGTTGTCAACAGGTTAGATTTTGATGCAAACTTTTTAAGAGATATGAACATCAACAATAAAAGGACTTCATCTATTAATCATATTATCATTGACAGTGATGATGACGATGATAATTTTCTGCATGACAATAGTATTAGAAATAGACAATAATGTTCTTGAAATTTGAGCAAGTAGCACAATCATAATGGTTCTAATAATGATGGTTTGATCCAAATATGTATATAATATCTAGAAATTTAAGCATTAAGAAAAAAAGATGGAATATGTATATGACATAATCTATACTTTTGAAGAGGATGAGGACTTTTATGCCAAGGAAATATGTTCATCTTATATTGTTGACATTTGTCTCTTTTTATTTGAGCCTGCATTGCTTATCTATGTGGGAAAATTATGCCTTTCATTGTTTTACTTTTTTAGCTATTAGAAAATCTAATATATGTATTTTGGCTCTAGGAGAACTTTTCCGTAATGATTTATAATAGATGGGATACAAATGGGAATATGAAAAAGTCAATGAATGAATTACAGGAGAATGATCACGAAGTTGTAGAAAACTTAGTGAGAAGTATAACAAACAATTGATTAACACCTATAAAAAGAGAGAGGATCCTTTATTTTCTCCCTCGTCAAATATTTTTTTTTACCTTATAGTAAGCAAATTAAAAAGATATTAAAGTAGTCCTATATTTATTTGCTATACTATGAGCCTGGTTGACCTGATTTGAACTTTTAAGATCGTGCAGTTGAGAAAAAGCTACATACCCTTCTTTCTAAATTGCCTTGATGGTGTATAGAATATCCATAGGAGGATTGCGGTTGTTACGAAGTAAGTCTTAAAGGAGATATGAGTCTGAAAGAATGCAGACTTTGCGAGATGTTCATGGATTTGGCCCACTTCATGGCTTATAGCCAAGCCATGCTCTCAGCGTTCAGCGCCAAGGTAGATTTGATTGGATCACCTCCCCTGATAAAACCCCTCCCTTCATTTATCCCCATGGCCCAATCGATACCTCCTTAATTATTCTCTTTCTTCCATAACCCATCCACTTGGATTCTATATTAGTAATGATTAACTTTTTGTTATCCTAACATGGCATTATAGAAACCCAGTGGTTGATCAAAGAAAGATTCCAATGATTTGAGGGTGTTTTTGTTTCTAGGCTTGTTTGAAAATATTTCATGTTGGTTCATTGCCTCTTCCATGTGTAAGCTAGGATTCCTTGTGCTTCCATTTCCTTCATGAAAAACTCTCTCGTTTCTCATCTTTCATATGCTCCATAGTCTTCCAACAAACTCTAGGACATTAGAACACAGTTTAGAATATTAGAACAAAAGTTTAGAGCAATAAAACACAAGTTTAAAACATTAGAATAATAGGTTTGAACATTGGAACAAAAGTTTAAAACAATATAACAGAAGTTTAAAATATTAGAACAATAGTTTAGAATAATAAAGCAGAAGTTTAGAACATTAGAACAATAGTTTAGAACAATAGAACAGATCTTTAAAACAATATAATAGAATTTTAGAATATTAGAACAAAAGTTTAGAATAATAGAACAAAGGTTTATAACAATTGGAAAAATTGTTCAGAATATTAGAATAGAAGTTTTAGAACATTAGTACTAAATTTTAGAATA
Organism: Dysphania ambrosioides; assembly: GCA_026401315.1. Lineage (NCBI taxonomy): Eukaryota > Viridiplantae > Streptophyta > Magnoliopsida > Caryophyllales > Amaranthaceae > Dysphania > Dysphania ambrosioides. The sequence goes on from CM048667.1 coordinate 20,779,654, forward strand.
ATAGAATAAATATTTAGAACAGTCAGCACTAATTTTTAGAACAGTAGAATAAATATTCAGAAGATGAAAAGTTTCAATATCAAGATAAACTAGGTCGTGTACGTACATCATGAGTTTTAAAAATATAGAGGAAATGTATTTTACATTGTCAGTTAGAGTACAGAAAAGTTCTAATAAATTATACTTTTTTCATTAAAAGCTAAAACATCGTGGGCCATTAGATCTTTTAATCAACGGTGGGAGATGGATTCTTTTATACACACGAGTTCTTATATATGTATGGGGTTCCCACATGATCGCTCTCCTCTCTCTTTCTCTCTCTCTCTCTCTCTCTCTCTCTCTCTCTATATATATATATATATATATATATATATATATATAAGAACCATGCATATGAAAGAACCCTTGCAACCGTTGATTCAATCAATCCAACGGTTCACACGCTTTAGCATTTAACGAAAAAAATGTAGGAACTTTAGCAAATTAGTCGACAATTGAGCTTTTTGCACTAAGTTTGAAATGTTGGTAGTTTCCAATGTTTTGATAGTTTATATTCACTTGTTGATATTATTTTTGGGTTGTTTCCAAATTTTTTCTACTGTTTTCTTTACTGTTTTCAACTTTCCTCCATCAGTATTTTAGAACATTTGTATTAGACTAATAAAATTTTAGAATATATATTTTATCCATTAGAACATCAATATTAAACTTTAGAGCATCAGTATTAGCCTTAGAACAATAGAATAAATATTTAAAACATATGTATTAAGATTTGGAACACCAGTACTCAACTTTAGAATATCAGTATTAAAACTTAGAATAATAGAATAAGCATTTAGAATATATGTGTTAAGGTTTAAAACACCAATACTAAAATTTAAAACATCAATATTACACGTTAGAATAATAGAACAAAATTTTAGAGCATATGTATTAAGTTTTAGAATACTAGTATTGCGTTTTAGAAAATCAGTAGAACATCTCTAAATAATGAAATGAATATTAACACTAGTGTTTTAAAAATTTACACTATTATTCTAAATATTAAATCTATTATTCTAAGAATGTATTCTATTGTTTTGAAATTTAATTCTATTGTTCTAAACTTTTACAATGTTATCCTGATTATTAACTCTATTTTTCTAATTAGTGGTTCTCTTAATCTAAGGTTAAATTTTAATATTCAACTCTATTGTTCTAAATTAAAATTGTTATCTCTTGTTCTAAAATGACACTATTGTTCTAAATAATAAGACTATTGTTCTAAGGTCGTTATCACTTGTTTAAACTTTTATTTTACTATTCTAAACTTTTGTTACATAGTTCTAAATATTAATTATATTATTCTAAGTAGTGATTATATATTCTAAGGTTCGATTTTATAGTTAACTATGTTGTTTATATGTTTAGTTCTATTTTTCTAAATACTAACTCTAGTGATCTAAAGATTTACATTATTGTTCTAATTAGAATGTATTTCATTGTTCTGAAATTTAATTCTATCGTTCTAAACTTTTGCAATGTTGTTCTGAATATTAACTTTAATGTTCTAATTAGTCATCATCTTATTCTAAGGTTCAATTCTATAGTTTAACTATATTGTTCATGAGTTTACTTTTCTTATTATAAATATTAACTCTAATGTTCTAAAAACTGATACTATTGTTCTAAATAATAAACCTATTGTTCTATGTTGTTATCTCATGTTCTAAATTTTATTCCTTTTGTTCTAAACTTTTGATACATTTTTCTATTGATACATTGTTCTAAATATTAAATGTATTGTTCTAAATATTAATTGTATTTTTTTAAGTAGTGATTATATTATAAGGTTCGATTCTATAGTTTAACTATGTTGTTTGTATGTTTAGTTCTTTTGTTCTAAATATTAACACTAGTGTTCTAAAAATTTACACTATTGTTCTAAATATTAAGTCTATTTTTCTAAGAATGTATTCTATTATTCTTAAATTTAGTTTTATTATTCCAAACTTTTGCAATTTTTAAATTTTTTATTTTAAATATTAACAATAGTGTTATAATGTGCTAATATTGTAATTTATTGTTCTAAACATATATTCTATTGTATTATATTTATCCAATACACTAACCTTAATTATAAATACATTGTACAATAATTTAATATTTGGTAGTTACCTAATGTTCTAAATTACTGTTCTAATATTCTAAACTTTTGTTCTAATATTCTACATTTCTAATCTAATGTTCTAATAGATCGAGTTGCTATTTAGAACAATGAAAACTACAAGAAGAAAATGCTGAGAATAGAAAAAGAAAAAAATGGAAACTACACAAACATAAAATTAGTGGAGAGAATATAAACCGTCACTTTGAAAACTACAAAATTTTGGAACTCCCATAAATTGTTCAACTGTTCGACTTTAGATATTGTAAAATACTAGCACTAGTAGAAAAAAGTCTATTTGCTGCGGTTATTTAACCTTATTTGCTGCGGTTATTGTACCGAAGCACATATGGCCGAAGCACATATAAAACCAACAAATGTTGTGGTTTTTTTGACGCAGCACTTATAATATTATTTGCTGCGGTTATTTAAAATAACCGCAGCATTAATTACCCTTATTTGCTGCGGTTATTTATAAAAAACCGCAGCAATAATTATTAAAAACTAAAAAAAAAATGACATACTTATTTGCTGCGGTTTTTAGTAATAACCGCAGCAAATATACCTATTATTTGCTGCGGTTTTACCAAAAAACCGCAGCAAATATTTAAAAAAAAAAAAAAATTTCAGCATTATTTGCTGCGGTTTTTCTGATAACCACAACAATTGATGGTTACAAGAACAAAAAAAAATAAAAATGAATAGGTCATAAAAGCTAAGAAAAGCTAAGAAATGATGAATCGTGAAGCATATAAATCGAAAATTCAATTATGACCACTAGTTTTCGCACGCAAAATTGCGATCTACAATATTTTGTACTCAAAATAAACAACCAATTCGTTCCTCATAGATTTCGGGTGCTATTCCAAGGTTTCGTAAAGTTCGAAGAGGCATATCTCTTAGCCCGGTGATCCAAATGGTGTAAATTTTTTTTGGAAACCACCTATTTTAAGAGGTACTACACAATTATGTTAGCCTTTAGCGGCTTTGGTGACGTATTATTTGAGATATTGAAAAAAAAACTTTGAGAAGCCATAAAATTGACTACGGGACTCCGAATAGGGCTAATAATATGTCTAACTTGTGTATTTTTGAGAGATCTACAGGGGCAAATCCACCTTTGGGGGATTTGTCCACTCATTATCCCCAAAAAAGGTCTTTAACACCCTATAATCTATGAAATTCGATTTTTAAGGCTTATTCTTTCATAAACACAACATGTAACATACTAGAGTTTATATATTAACAAATTATGGACCAAAGAATTTAAAAAAAAATATATACTAGAGTTTAAGGCAAATACAAACCGTGATTTTGAGCTTCGGAGTATGTAGACTTCTTCAAAATGGGAGAGATGAGTAAGTTATAAGGTTAGGGTTAGAGACAAAATGGCCTGGGATGTTAGGTTATGGGGTTAAGGTTAGGGTTAGGTTTTTTTTGTGCGCTGAAGTGTTGGGACGATTCTGGGAAAGTTTTCGTGTTTGAATATATGACCTGGAACAGAAAAGGCTGGGTTTTTATATTAATGAACAAGTGCTGCGGTTATTTAAATAACCGCAGCACTTATGAGTCACAAGTGCTGCGGTTATTTGAAATAACCGCAGCATTTAATCTTCCCCCAGGAATATAATATATGACTGATTAAATGCTGCGGTTATTTCAAATAACCGCAGCACTTATGAGTCACAAGTGCTGCGGTTATTTCAAATAACCGCAGCATTTAATCAGTCATATATTATATTCCTGGGGGAAGATTAAATGCTGCGGTTATTTCAAATAACCGCAGCACTTGTGACTCATAAGTGCTGCGGTTATTTCAATAACCGCAGCACTTGTAATAAATGGTGCGGTTATTTTTATAACCGCAGCACTTGTGTTATAAGTGCTGCGGTTTTTTGAATAACCGCAACACTTATTGTTATGTGCTTCGAAATTTATTTAACCGCAGCAATTGAGGCGAAGCAATTGAACTGTTTTCTACTAGTGTAGACTTTAGATATTTTGCCATTGTTACTGCTTTAATCACAACCATCAATCCATCTATGATTAACGGTGATAGATGGATTTCTATATATGAATGATTCTTATATAACTAAGGGGTTCTTAGATGATCTCATTTATATATAAGGGACCATGTGAGAACCCTCCCTTTATATGAGAACCTTTTATATATGGAAACCCATCTCCCACCATTAATTAAAAGATCTAATGGCCTAGAATGTTTCAGCTTTTTATGACAAAGGGTAATTTATTAGAACTTTTCAATACTCCAACTGCCAATGTCAATACCTTTCCTCTATATTTTCAAAAGTCATGATGTACGTATAATACTTCGTTTTTTGTGATATTGAAAACTTTTCATCTTCTGATTATTTATTCTATTGTTCTAAAATTAGTACAGATTATTTTAAATATTTATTCTGTTGTTCTAAAATTTAGTAATGATGTTCTAAAACTTTTGCTCTATTATTTTAAATGATTGTTCTAGTGTTCGAAACTTCTGTCTATTGTTCTAAATTAAATTTATATTCTAATGTTCTAAACTTTTGTTATAATGTTCTAAACTTCAGTTTTATTATTCTAAACTATATTCTAATGTTCGAAACTTCTATTCTATTGTTCTAATGTTCTAAACTTCCGTTCTACTATATTGGTCTAAACTATTGTTCTAACGTTTTAAACTTCTGCTCTATTATTCTAAACTATTGTCATAACGTTCTAAACTTCTGTTCTATTGTTCTAAAATTCTGTTATATTGTTCTAAACTTTTTGTTCTAATGTTCAAAACATTAGGATTAGACCTTAGAGCACTAGTATTAAACTTTTGAACATTAGTATTAGACCTTAGACAATAAAATAAATATTTAGAATATACGTGTCAATCTTTAAAACAATATAATAGAAGTTTAGAACAATTACATACACGTTTAGAATAATAAAATAAAAGTCTAGAACATTAGAATAATAATTTAGAACAATAGAACAGAAGCTTAGAACATTAGAACAATAATTTAGAATATAGACCAGAAGTTTAGAACATTAGAACAATAGTTTAGAACAGAAGCTTAGAACATTAGAAAAATATAACAGAAGTTTAAGAAAATGAAACAGATCTTTAGAACAATAAAACAGAAGTTTAAAACATTAGAACAAAAGTGTAGAGCATTAGAACAGAAGTTTAGAACAATAGAACAAACATTTAGAACAATAGGACATAAGTTTAGAACAAATGTTTTGGAGAAAGTCTGAAATGATGTCAGAAAGTACAACTTTTTCTTGGAGTTTTGCCAAAACTAGTTTTTTTTGTCTTAGTCTATTTCTAAAAATGGGAAAAACGTGTGTCGGTTTTTTTAAAATTATAGATGTGTGTTAGTTTTGTCATTATTTACGCTTTTGCCATTCTTTTTCACTCAGCCTCATTCGTTAGATTTAGGGATTGTATGGTATAAGATTGGTTCTTATTTGGCAAAATGTTCTTATATAAGGGATCTAATGAGAAGGATGCTTAAAATAAGAAGAATAAGAAGAGATCTTAGCCATTCAAATGGTAAGATCCAACGCTAGAGATTTCATATAAAAAAAATGGTCACTATAATAATAAAAATAGTCACTATAATAATAAAAAGAGTCATTATAAGTGAAAAAAATTATTTGGTCACTATGAGTTAAAAAATGGTCACTAGGAGTACATAAAATATCATCCGTTGGATTTAGGAAATGAAGAGCCAAGATGTCTTCTCATCCTTCTCATTTTAAGTACCCTTCTTATATATATATATATATATATATATATAGGGGAGGGTTCTGGTGAGAACCCCTCAATATATAAGAACTCATTGTATATAAGAACCCATCTTCAGCCTTTAAAATAAGAAAATCTAACGGTTTGGATGCGTTGTATCTGAAATGGGCCAGTGATTAATAACTACAAACCGTATTTTATGCAACTTCAATCTAATTTTTTAAACTTCCCTTCTTTTTCGCAATTCTGGTCAAATACCATATATACTGATTATTTTAATTCCTAATATAGATAATATAAAAAAAAAGCTACTGGTAATTGTTTTAATTCATACATGTTATAAATGAAACATGCTTATCAATATATCTAATGTTCTAAACTCATATGTAGTTGTTCTATTTGTTAAACTAATTATTCGATATATATTATGAACACTTATGTTGTTGTTCGATATACAGTTATTCTAATTTCATATGTAGGTGTTTTATACACGTATGCAGTTGTTCTAAACTCGTATTTAGTTATTCTATGAACGTATGCAGTTGTTCGAAACTCATATTCGATTGTTTTGAACCCATTAACTACACTTCGAAATACGTGTGCAGTTGTTCGATATGGTTGTTCTATACACGTGTGTAGTGAATCTAAACTCATTAGTGTTCGAAATATTTCATAAAGCTATTTATACTAATGTTCTAAATCATAACTATATTATACTGTTTTAGAATTTACCTATCGTTCGAAACTTTCCACCTATTGTTTAAATATATATCTAGTTTTCGAAACATTTTAACTATTAAAACTAGAGTTCGAAAATATTAACTTATTGTTCGAAAGTGTTATACTTAGTGTTTGAAACAATTAACCTTCTGTCGAAACTAAATACGTAATATTCAAACCTTAAAATTTTAGTTTAAATCGTAGAGTTATTTATACTAATGTTTTAAATCATATTAACATGTTGTTCGAAAGTGTTGTACCTATTGTTCGAAGGATTTAACTTTATGTTTGGAGCTATATACGTAGTGTTCGAAACTAAAACTTTTTGTTTCATAAAAGAAAACAATATTGTTCTGATTCTGAACTTTAATGTTCTAAACCACAACTCTATTGTTCTGATTATAGTACTATTGTTCTGATTTATAATTTTAAGGTTTTAAACCATGAATCTATTGTTCTGATTCATAATACTATTATTCTGATTCCGAATTTTACTGTTCTAAACCATGAATCTATTGTTCTTATTCATAAGACTATTGTTCTGATTCCGAATTTTACTGTTCTAAACCATAACTCTATTGCTTTGATTCCGAATTTTAATGTTCTAAACCATAACTCTATTGTTCTAATTATGAATTTTGATGTTCCAACCATTAAATAAAAAACCATTTGAACTACTAACTTATTTATTTACTATTCGAAAAATAAGTATCTATTGTTTGAAACTATTAATTAACTGTTTAACATTATTCAACAATCTCTATACGGTATATTATATTTGTTAAAAAATTGAATCAATTACCTTATTTTCCAATGCCAAAACAGCAAAACTATCATTTGAATATGAAATATAGCGAAATTACTTATTTAAATAACTATATTGAATCATTCGAATATTGACATTTGATTGTAAAGTAAAATAGGAAAAAAACTGATTTTGAATAATTCGAATTTTAATGAAAACTGCCCATTAATCACGGAAACTTCCTTAACTAACAAATTTGACTTTATTCTAATTACCAATTTGCCATTAATGTTTATTGAATCATAACCATTAATCTCAACTAAATCAATGGTATTAGATTGGTTCTTATATAACTAAGGGGTTCTCACATGATCCTATTTATATATATATATATATATATATATATATATATATATATATATATATATATATATATATATATATATATATATATATATATATATATATATATATATATATATATATAGGGGTGGGTTCATGTGAGAACCCCCTCTAATATGAGCTTCTAAGGGTGAGAACCCATCTAACTCCATACATCTTGGCAAATCTAAGGGTTGTCATTTAACAGAACCAAATGGCAAATCCGTAATTAATCAAAAAACTGACAAAAGAAAGTTGATTAAAAAGTGTAACTGACACTTTTGGAAGATTGGAACACGCATATATTTTCAGTCACTACTTCATAACTTCTTCAGAGCCCTTTCATCTTCTTCCTCCACTTCTTCTGTCTTCAAACTTCCAAAAATTTTCGCACCCCATTCTTGTCTTCAAACTTCTGCAAACCTTCGCACCCACAAGTTCGTAAGTAGAGAAAACTTTCGCAGACTCTTGCTAACTTCGCACACTCATGGGAACTTCGAAGAAGACCACTGCTGCAGTTCTGTAAGTAGACAAAACTAACTATGGCGTTTTTTTCCATTTTTGTGTGTTAAAGGTCTTAATATAACACAAAATGTTGCCCCAAACTTAGCGAAGACTTGGAATCACCTTCTGCCACACCCACGAACTCGAAGGAGGGGTAATTCACTGAATTTTATGTTATTTCGTATATAATGTTATTTCATAATTCTAAAATTCGCTATATAGTGTTCTTCATATTTAAACCATTGTTATGAGTATACTGGTATTTTGTTCTGAACTCATTATTCGAAACAGGTTTGTGGTTGTTTTGTAGTTTCGGTGTATTTCCAAAATAATAAGCATCATGTTCTAAACTATTGAACATGATGTTCTAAAGTTATGAACGCGATATTCTAAAGTAATGAGCACAATGTTCTAAGCCTAATTTGTCGTAATATCAGACCATTGGACCATTTAATATGATGTTGTAAACCGAAGAACATCATGTTCTAAACCAATGAACATGATGTACTGAAGTAATGAACGTAATGCTCGAAACCTAATTTGACATAATATCAATGCATTGGACTAATTGACGCGATGTTCTAAACCAAAGAATATAATGTTCTAAACCGAATAACTTCATGTTCTAAACCATAGAACATCATGTTCTAGACCTAAGAAAATCGAGTTCTAAACTACTGAACATCATGTTCTAAACAAGTGGACATCATGTTCTGAAGTAGTGAACTCGATGTTCTAAAATATTAAACGTAATGTTGTCAACCTAATTTGTCATAATGTTCTTGACTATTGAACTGGATTTTGTGATATTTCGTTAGAATTAGTATTAAGCATAATTTGACATTATGTAAACCAAGTATTGAGCATAATTTGACATAATATCAAAGCATGTTTGGGACACAATTAACATAATGTTCTAAACTAAAGAACATAATGTTCTAAAACGTTGAACATTATGTTCTAAACCAAGTAACATCATGTTCTAAACTAGTGGACATGTTCTAAACTAGTGGTCTTCATATTCTAAACTAGTGTAAACCATGTTCTAAAATATTGAACTCGATGTTCTAAATTATTGAACGTAATGTTCTAAAACTAATTTGACATAATGTTCTAAACTATTGAACTGAATTTTGATTAATTCGGTATATAATGTTATTTTTATTGCAACTATTTTCCCATGTAGATTGCTACCTAAAACAATGACCACCATGTACGGAACTACTAAACATAATGTTTTAAAGTCATGAACATAATATTCTAAACCTTATTTGACAAAATAGTAATGTATTGGACCAATTAACATAGCTTATGAACTGGATGTTCTAAACCATTGAACGTAACGTTCTAAACCATAATTTAACAAAATGTCCTAAACTATTGAACTTGTGTTTGGGTATGAACACAATGTTCTAAACCAATGAACTCAATGTTCTAAACCATTGAACTCAATGTTCTAAACCCATGAACTTTATGTTCTAAACCAATTAACACTGTTCTAAAACAATGAAATCAATGTTATAAACTACTGAACATAATGTTCTAACCCAATGAACTCAGTGTTCTAACCCAGTGAACTCAATGTTCTAAACTAACAAACATAATGTTCTAAATCAATGAAGTCAAGTTTCTAAACCAATAAACACATTGTTCTAAACTAATGAACATAATAACCATTGAACTCAATGTTCTAAACCAATGAACATTATGTTCTAAACTAATGAACATTATGTTCTAAACTAGTGAACACAATGTTCTAAATTAATGGATTATGTGTTTTAAACTAATGACCCCTAGTGTTTGGGTAGTTTCTTCATTGACCCATAGTGTTTGGGTATAGCTAGGAAACTTGTGTTTGAGTCTGATGTTCGAAACCAGTGAACTTGACGTTCTAAACCAGTGTACTCAATGTTCTTAACCAGTGAACATTGTGTATAGTTAGGAAACTTGCATAAGCTTGTCTTCTTTTGTACTATTTTATATATATGATGTTTTAAACAAGTGAACTCAATGTTTTAACCAGTTCCTTCTAAATGGTTGATATAATGTTCTAAACTACAATGATTGATATAATGTTCTAAACTATAATGATTGATACGATGTACTAAACTCTTATTGCAATGTTCTTACCTTTATGTAGGAGCGATGAAAGACAACCAATTGATACTCCCAAAAAGAGAAAAGCTGTTGACGTTGCTTTCAACAAGCAACAAAAGAAGAAAAAGGAGATCCCTAAAACCCCCAAACCCATCAAGAAAAGGAATGTCCTTAACCAACGAATTCCACCGAAGCAATTCATAGCCGATGTGTTGGTTGACCTCTCTGACCAACACAAAGAAGCAATCAGAAATATAGGCTTCGGGGGCTTCCTAGAGTTAGATTTGGATGGTCATAAATCTATCTTCGCTGCGGAACTGGTGATAAGTTGGGACCAATAAAAATACCTTTTAGTTTGATAAGTTGTATCAAATGAAACCATATCCCCAAAAAGACTGTAATTTTTCCTACATATAGGATCGGCCCATAGAGCCATACACAAACAATCATCATCATCGATGTGATAATCGAAAAAAAAAGCAGACCAAATTAACTTTTTTCTCTTGAAATTATCCACAAACATTTGTGCATCGGCCCCTTCAATGTACGCCTTCAAGTCCCTATGAAAATTTTTGAAATCACACTTAGAGCCACCTACGTTCTCATAACCACCAACGTATTCTTTCATCATTCTAAACGTTCTCACAGGACCAACGTTAACCTGTGTACATAATAAAATGTAACTTTACAACAATATTCATAAACCAAGTATACTATAATTATCAACAACGAGATGTTCAAATTTAGAACAATTAATTGAATACTTTGGAAAAATAACATACAAACTTAGAACATTCCTATATATATACTACCTTCGAATTATCAACAATCATCTTCTTGTGTAAAATGTTCAAATTTCTTCTCGCCTTTTGAAAATGTACCGAATTTGATGAATAAAGGGAATGGCTATGTCTTTTATCAATATTAAATACAACATAACCCCCATCAACGCAAACCTTCAACACCATACGTGCTTTGCATCCAACACGAGTGACCAAACTTCTCCTAACTACACTTCTATCTTCCCCTTCATTTTCACTTCTCATATCTTGCAAATTACTCGTCTTTTTAGACTTAAATCCAGCTTTATTACACACAAAATATTGAAAACTAACAACGCCATTCTTCCTTCTTTTTGTAGTTGATTTTCTTACGTTAAAACCAACCGAACTTGCATATGCCTCATAAAATGAAAACCCTTCATCAATACTTGAAAATTTCATGCCCACATACGGTTTTAACTCGCTGGAGCAAATTGGGATCCATACTTTGGAACCTCCCGGCGTAGACACAGGTATCACTTCTGATGTATTACCCCTATTTTCACTATGATCACTACAATTCTCTTCATTGCCCATTGCCTACAAAAACCATAGTAACTACTCCTCAGAACAATAAATGTCCGAATAAACTAAGTTATTATATCATAAAATTCCAAATGTTCAATATCCAAAAAATATAAAAATATTAAAACACCACTAAATGAACATCATGTTCTCAACTTGTGAAGAAATGTTCTAAACCAAATAACATCATGTTCTAACTTCGTGGACATAATGTTCTAAATTATTGACCATAATGTTTTTTAATTTCCAAACAGTTTGGTGGTCATTTCCATACTGAACATCATGTTCTAAACTATTGAACTTAATGTTCTAAACCATTGAACATATAATTGTACTCGATTATTTTAATAAATTCAATTATTTAAAAACCAACATAATATACTATAATGGTTAATTTCTAATTCTAAACGCTAGGTAATTAGTTTAAAATAGTTTTGTGGGCATTTCCAAACTACTTAACACCATGTTCTAAATTAGTCAACTTGATGTACTAAGTGGGTGAACATGATGTTCTAAACTATTGAACTTAATGTTCTAAACTATTGAACATATAATTGTACTCGTATAAATTAATAAATTCACACATTTCAAAACCAACATAATATACTATAATGGTTAATTTCTAATTCTAAACGCTAGGTAATTAGTTTAAAATAGCTTGGAAGGCATTTCCAAACTACTGAACATCATGTTCTAAATTAGTGAACACCATGTTCTAAACTATTGAACTCGATGTTCTAAAGTATATAACATGTAATTGTACTCGAATAATTTCATAAATTCACACATTTAATAACCAACATAATATCCTATAATGGTTAACTTCTAATTCTAAGCGCTAGGTAATTAGTTTAAAACTGTTTGGTGGCCATTTCCAAACTACAGAACACCATGTTCTAAATTAGTGAACTTGGATGTTCTAAATGAGTGAACTTGATGTTCTAAACTATTGAACTTGATGTTCTAAACCATTGAACATATAATTGTACTCGAATAATTTCATAAATTCACACATTTAAAAACCAACATAATATAATATAATCGTTAATTTCTAATTCTAAACGCTAGGTAATTTGTTTAAAATAGTTTAGTGGGCATTTCCAAACTACTGAACATCATGTTCTAAACTAGTGATCACCATGTTCTACATGAGTGAACTTGATGTTCTAAACTATTGAACATATAATTGTACTCGAATAATTTCATAAATTCAAACATTTAAAAACTAACCTAATATACTATAATGGTTAACTTCTAATTCTAAACGCTAGGTAATTAGTTTAAAACAGTTTGGTGGCCATTTCTAAACTAATCAACATCATGTTCTAAACTAGTGAACACCATGTTCTAAACAATTGAACTAGATGTTCTAAACTATTGAACATGATGTTCTAAACTATTGAACTTAATGTTCTAAACTATTGAACATACAATTGTACTCGTATAATTTCATAAATTCACACATTTCAAAACCAACATAATATACTATAATGGTTAATTTCTAATTCTAAACGCTAGGTAATTAGTTTAAAATAGCTTGGAAGGCATTTCCAAACTACTGAACATCATGTTCTAAACTAGTGAACACCATGTTCTAAATGAGTGAACTTGATGTTCTAAACTAATGAACATGATGTTCTAAACGATTCAACATATAATTGTACTTGAATAATTTCATAAACTCACACATTTAAAAACCAACCTAATATACTATAATGGTTAACTTCTAATTCTAAACGCTAGGTTATTAGTTTAAAACAGTTTGGTGGCCATTTCCAAACTAATGAACATCATGTTCTAAATTAGTAAATACCATGTTCTAAATGAGTGAACTTGATGTTCTAAACTATTGAACTTGATGTTCTGAACCATTGAACATATAATTGTACTAGTGAACACCATGTTCTAAATGAGTGAACTTGATGTTCTAAACCATTGAACATATAATTGTACTTGAATAATTTCATAAATTCACACATTTAAAAACAAACATAATATACTATAATTGTTAATTTCTAATTCTAAACGCTAGGTTATTTGTTTAAAATAGTTTAGTGGGCATTTCCAAACTACTGAACACCATGTTCTAAACTAGTGAACATCATGTTCTAACCTACTGAACATGATGTTCTAAACTACTGAACATGATGTTCTAAACCTCGGCAGACTGAAATTAATAAATGTTATATTTCGGTAATTCTTGACTAATGTTCTAAACTACTATACAGAATGTTCTATAAGATTGAGTATAATGATCTAAACAATTGAACATATAATTGTACTCCTATAATTATTCGTATCATTTCCACTCAATTACAATCAGCATTTTCACTCGAATACATAATTTCCACTTGTATACATAATTTCCAAATGAATACTTGTACTCATTTCTAGAATAGTGAATGTAAAACATTTCCCACTCATTTAATACAACACAATTTAACACTTTCACAAACAAACTAACAAGAATCACATAATTTAAAGAGGTGCAAAAAAAAAATTACCTTGAACGAGAAGAGAGCTCTTGCCAGGAAAAACAACTGAGAAATCGATGCACAATAATGAAGAAAAGGATGAAACATGAAAGTCTAATAATGAAGAAAAGGTTGAAACACGTATAGATGAATAGCATTACTTGTAAGTCTAATTATGACCGCAATGGCAACACGCAAAGTGGATGTTCAGCAAACACGCAAAGTAGGAAATTTTTCTGAAGCACTCTGCCAGCAAGAAAGTTTTTTACACAATGTCTGGATATTTACAGATTTGCCATCCATTTCTTAAGCATTTTCAGCCCTAGATCATCAACTATCCAAGGGTGTAAGATGGGTTCTCACCAAAAAGGAGTTCTCACATAAGGGGAGGGTTCTCACATGATTTTATACTAATGTTCTAAATCATAACTATATTATACTGTTTTAGAATTTACCTATCGTTCGAAACTTTCCACCTATTGTTTAAATATATATCTAGTTTTCGAAACATTTTAACTATTAAAACTAGAGTTCGAAAATATTAACTTATTGTTCGAAAGTGTTATACTTAGTGTTTGAAACAATTAACCTTCTGTCGAAACTAAATACGTAATATTCAAACCTTAAAATTTTAGTTTAAATCGTAGAGTTATTTATACTAATGTTTTAAATCATATTAACATGTTGTTCGAAAGTGTTGTACCTATTGTTCGAAGGATTTAACTTTATGTTTGGAGCTATATACGTAGTGTTCGAAACTAAAACTTTTTGTTTCATAAAAGAAAACAATATTGTTCTGATTCTGAACTTTAATGTTCTAAACCACAACTCTATTGTTCTGATTATAGTACTATTGTTCTGATTTATAATTTTAAGGTTTTAAACCATGAATCTATTGTTCTGTTTTATAATACTATTATTCTGATTCCGAATTTTACTGTTCTAAACCATGAATCTATTGTTCTTATTCATAAGACTATTGTTCTGATTCCGAATTTTACTGTTCTAAACCATAACTCTATTGCTCTGATTCCGAATTTTAATGTTCTAAACCATAACTCTATTGTTCTAATTATGAATTTTGATGTTCCAACCATTAAATAAAAAACCATTTGAACTACTAACTTATTTATTTACTGTTCGAAAAATAAGTATCTATTGTTTGAAACTATTAATTAACTGTTTAACATTATTAACTGTTTAACATTATTCAACAATCTCTATACGGTATATTATATTTGTTAAAAAATTGAATCAATTACCTTATTTTCCAATGCCAAAACAGCAAAACTATCATTTGAATATGAAATATAGCGAAATTACTTATTTAAATAACTATATTGAATCATTCGAATATTGACATTTGATTGTAAAGTAAAATAGGAAAAAAACTGATTTTGAATAATTCGAATTTTAATGAAAACTGCCCATTAATCACGGAAACTTCCTTAACTAACAAATTTGACTTTATTCTAATTACCAATTTGCCATTAATGTTTATTGAATCATAACCATTAATCTCAACTAAATCAATGGTATTAGATTGGTTCTTATATAACAAAGGTTCTTATATAACTAAGGGGTTCTCACATGATCCTATTTATATATATATATATATATATATATATATATATATATATATATATATATATATATATATATATATATATATATCCTGTTCACTAGACTTTGAGCGGAGCAATTGCTCGGTTTGATTTATATAAATCTTGAGTTAAACTCAAATTTTAGTCGAGGTTTATTTAACAGAATTTTTACGGAGTGAAAACAAACCCGAGTTGCTTGATTTGTTAATCATCCGTAGGTGGGGGCACTACCAAGGTTCAGACACTACCACCAAAGTCGAAGCTCTCCTCTTCCTATTTTTTTCTTTGAACTTTTAATTTTCTATTATTTGGGTAAACAAGGGGCAAAATAATGATGCCAATAAAGTTGCGAAGAATGTATGTGAAGCCTAAGAATTTGCATCCGATACTTAGTAACTCCTTTAATTTGGGATAGGATGTACGAAGAGACATGTATAGTGGCGTGTATAAAGCATTTGATTAAGTAATAAGAGAATAACCACAATTTCTAGGCATTCATATTGGTCCTTTCTTAAGGGTGCAATTAGTCCAAACAGCAGTAAATCTACTTGTTAATGACATCCAAGGACGACTACAATTAGCCTGCATTTACTTGGTTTTTCCACATTATTGATGGAAGTACTGTCCTTTGTGTTGAATAAACCTTGGCTGGAAAGAGACAGTATTACTACGTGAATACATACAATAGGCAGTCAGTTTTCTGTAAGCACATTCCAACAATTCAGAAAAATCCAACTTACCAACTGAATTAGTTATGTTGACTTTTGCAGGAAGGAAACTATGTTAGACACGGCAAAAGGGTCTTCTTAATTCCAAGGTCCTACTATCGACAGTGTAACTAGAAGCCTAGGAAGGGGATACAAAAACTCCATTAAATTTAAGATAAACTAGATAAGTATTTCCTCCGTATCTTTAAATTTTCAACCCTTTTTAAAACACGTTTGTTGACTATTGTACGTTTTCAACCATTAATATCTCTAAAGTAAATATTATTAAAAGTTGATGCGTTGAAACTATGTAACGAGAAGAGCTAAAAATATTCTGCATGATTATATTTTTATCTTAATAACAAGTCATGGTCAAAGAAAAACTTATTAATAATACAAAAATTAAGATGTTATAAGTAAGAAGAAACGAATGCAGTACTATGAAGTAATAAGTCAATATTTGAGATTGATAGAATGAGTCATTTGAGAAATTCAAAGTTCCCCAATTTAGACAAGGAAATTTTAGGAAATAGTGAATACAAGAAAATTTCAAAATTTTTAAACTAGCCCCTATTAAATCCATTGATTTTTACAGAAATGAAATACTGAAAATTGATTTATACTCTTTGAAACTTATTTTACTGAGCCAAATTGTTTTTTAATGATTCACTTTTGTTTTATTTTATTTATGAGACTACTGATTTTAACCGATTTTAACTAACTGAATTTTTTTTTTACTACTTACAACTGGTTTTTATAGATTAATTAAATTCTATAGTTTAGCCCCTTAGTGCAAGGCTTTGTTCTCTTCAACTTAGACTCTATTATATTCGGTTTGACTTCACTAATCTTATTTGATATTATCAGCCCTTATCCAATCTTATTTGATCTAATTTGATTTGATCTAATCTTATCATGCCTTATAACACCTTATTACATCTTTTAAAATTTTCAGTTATAACATACCATTTACATAAACAAATATTAAAAATAATATTTAACGATAGAATATTTCCAAAAAAAAAAAAAAAACTATAACAAATGCATGACAATTTCATTATTTTACAAAATATGAAAGTAATAAATAAAAGAAATAAATATAATCAAGCATAGCAACATTAAATACCATTTTAATCATCAAAATTTTGACCTACTAACATCATATCTATGATATGAATATTAAATACCATTTTAATCATCAAAATTTTGACCTACTAACATCATATCTCTGAGATGAATATATGATCAGTACAAAGTCAGAAAATCTGCTTAATATTTAAAGTGGGGAGCTAAATGTACCTAAATTTTATAAAATATTAACAAATCATATTTTATGAGATTTACCTTTTTCTCCTTTAATAAAGAATTATTATTTTTACTAAACACATAATGCATAACATACTACTATATGCTTTTACTGTATAGCTACTATGTAATCTATCAAGTGGTGTTAACAATAAACTTTGAAGCAAAGGATGGCCTTATTAATTAATTAACCAGCCACATTTAATTTATAAACGAGAGAGAATCGTCATTAGTTGTGAAATTTTAAGATAATTGGAAATTAAGGGTGGAGAACATTTAGGCCTGGACTTATATGATCTTATCAGTTTTTTTTTTTTTTTTTTTTTTTTTTTTTTTTTTTTTGGGTTCTGGAAATATAAGTCCTGGAAATAAGCTGAACAATTGAACATAATAGGACCTAATTTTTACTTAACTTATTTTATTTTTGCTTAACATAGCTTATTTATGGCGAATATAACTTATTTTTGTTGTATTAATTGATTTTCTAAACTCATCTTTTGATGAAATTAACTTATTTTTGCTAAACTTATTGTATTTTTATTTAACTTATCCTATTTTTGTTTAAGTTATCCTATTTTTTTTGGCTAAAACTTATTTAAATAAGTTAGGCCGTGTAGAGCCTATATTGAAATAAGTATCTTATATTATTATGATAATGCTACATACTTCTTATCAATCCAAATAAATGTAAGACTAATATGGGAAAATATATTAAGGACTTAGGCTATGTTCTCATCAAGTTATTTTTTGGCTAAACTTATTTAATTTTCGTTTAATTTATTGCAGTTCAAGACTCGTCTTTTGGTGAACTTAAACTATTTAATTTTCGCTAACATTTTATTTTTATTAAACTTAGTTTATTTTTCTGACCTTAATTCATTTTTGCAAAAATTGTTAAATTAGCTTAGGAGAATAAAGGATGTCAAAACTTGAATGCGAAGAAGATTTCCCTTAAACATAGGAGACAATTTTATTTTTGGTTTTAAGACTTTGGCCTTATTTGGCGATTGGTTTCTCACAGCTAAATGTTGGTTGGTTTGACTGGTTGTTTATACTAGTGGTTTGATTGTAGGCTTCTAATAAATATGTTTAGTAAAACCTGTTGTTGCCTATTGACTGTTTTATATGAAATGAACTTTTCAGACAATGCAATATTTGTAATATATGTTTGGTAAAAAACGAGAAGTGTTAGGGATATAATATTACTATAAAATATCAAAAGTCAAAAGCCACCTAAAAAAATAGTATGAGTATTATTTTTTTTTAGTTTAAAAGTCAGCTAAAAAGTCAAATTAAAAGCCAACAACTAAATATATTTTTTTAGTATTTTCACTAAATAAAAAAGCCAAAAATCAAAAGTCAAAAGCCAATAAAAAAAAAAAAAGTCATAAACCATTTGCCAAATATGAATAGTAAATACATAAGTAGTTCAGGGACGAAGATCCGACCGAAAGGGGCCCAGCCCCTATCAAATTTGTGGGCTATTAAAGTTCCAATAATCCAAAGACTATAATTGTTAAATTAAAGAAAATCAACACTTAAAAAGTAAGGGAGGAGCCTTTTGTAGTGGACCTAGTGGTTAAGTAATATTGAGCCTTTTTTATTTACTTTTATACTAAGTTTGTGTAACGTTTAGAGAACTTTTTTTTTAACCATGTATTGCTTCTATCTTCATTAAGGATATCCATCAATTATATTTTCAGAAACAAAAATGAATAATAATATTATTGATAAGAACTTGAAATATATTATATCACTTGGCTCCCGCCTGGATGGAGTCCTGACTTCGTCCCTGAATTAGTTACAACTCTCCTTTAATGAATGATGCATAGTTTTTCTTTAGTGTGATTTCTGACTGACTCAAGCGTTCTACTTTCCTTCCTTCAAACCAAAACGGAAACCCTCTTGGAAATTAAAAACATCATTCATTCGCCGTATAAAAGAAAAGGGCTCCACCTTCAAATATTGTTGTGTTATTAAAGTTGAAAGAGACTAAATGGGGAAGGCACATGACCGAGTAACTGCGGCTCGCATAGCTGCAAAATCTTTTTTTTTTTTAATTGTAATCGTATCTAGTTGTATTTAATTATGTTCATTTCTGAAATGTCAAAAAAAAAAAAATTGATGCATATTGAATTGTAAAAAGTAATGAAAGATTTTGTATATTCATTTTATTCATGTTGATGATGAAAACTAAGATCATAATAAAATATACTACTAATTTGCTTTTGTATTACAATTTTCGGGTTTCAAGTTAAAAACAAAAAAAGACAATAAATACTTCTAGAAGTTATACTACTTGGATTAATCTGTTTTACAAAAATACTCCTTCAAAATTGTGGTTAATGAAAAAAATTCACCATAAGACAGTTTTCTTGGGTCATACACTATCACATTGTTCGCTAATGTTCATCTATTGCAAGCCAAATCCAAGAAAAATTCGCTAGTAAAGCTCATATACTATGAAGTAATTACCTGTAGCTTAGTTATACTACGTTTATAGTGTATTCGTGCTCCCTCTACCCTAATTTTTTGTCTCATTTGACGTTCCATAGTCTCTAAGGTATTTAAAACGCTTTTATATCCAAATCCATAAGACAAAAATTATAAAACTTTAATATTCTAAAAATTTACATTAAGATGCATAAAATAAGATCTCACTTGAATATATTGTTTCTTATAAATTTATGGTCAACTTTTTAAACTTTGATCCATAAATAAAAATATGTGACAAAAATAAAGTAACGTAGTAAGTATTAAATTTAAAAATGAAACAACTAAACAAATGAAATGAAGGCAATTAAATAGAAGCTAAACGGCAAAAGCTTATATTGATTCGGTGGATCATCTGCTATTCGTAGGGTTGACTTAGTGAATTATTGTGAATATCATTGATTCATAGTTTACCCAAGCTTATCTTCTGTTGAGTGTTCATACAATGAAAATTAAGACAGTTAAGATTTTTAGGAGAAAGTAAGAGTGATTTAATTTTTGCTTTGGCCTTAAATTACTTAGTTAAGTCTCAAATTGTGAGTATCATCTCGCAATTTTAGGATGATGTATGAAAATAGAGTATTTGGGTTTTAGGTTATTGTCTCTGATAAGGAATCATTTAGAGGTTAATTTCTCAGTTTAAGAAATTTATGTCATAATTTAAAATATCCATTTTTGTAATTTATGTCTGAAGTAGAGCTGTCTTTAATGATTTGAACTCGACCTATACCTGTTTTATATGTGAAATTGGTAAGATGTAACTTGACTTGATCCTGACCTGAATCCAACTTGATATTAACCAAAACCAACTTTACATGTTATATTCTACTCAAACTCAAACCTGCATCCGACCCGACATAAACTGATAACTGACTTGACAATGAAGCAAATCCGAAATGATAGCCGACCTAATTAGAACTAAAATAAATTATAATCCGAGATATCATGTTATAAACCTGACGTATAGTGACCTATGAATCGTTTTATTTTGATTTGTTGTTGATCTGATCTGTTATTTACTAAGTCTGTAATAATCGATAACATAATTTTATCCCGATTGTGATAATTTATCATCCAATCATTGAATTCACCTAATTTTTACTGTCTCAATGAATTTTTAAATTGAATTTGTGATTATATATTACTTAGTAATCACATTAAAACTTATTTTACTAATATGTGAAATGAATCGGAGTAGTCCTTACATTCCATGCATTGAATTTATACGAACTTATTACTTTTAAAAGGATATAATTGACTAATAGAATGTGCATTTGATAATAAAATTATAATTATGATTAAAAATATAATGTTACTTAGCTATAATTGTATTCAAAATTTTAGTTTGATATGAGCAATTATAATTTAGTACTTTATATTAATTATAGTTTTAACTCTAAAATATTTTGTTAGAAAATTTTGGGAATATTTTGCTATTGACATAAATTCTTTTGTATGTTTAATTTATTCGTTAAGATAGTCATCTGACCAAATTTGACTTGCTTGATATAACATCCCATTTGATAATTATTTGACCTAACTTTGATTGAACATTTTGGAATTTTTTGTTACTTTTATAAGGGATAAAATTTCATTTGAAATTTAATATTTCATCGTTCTATTAATAACCCAAATATGATTTGAATCCCAAATATTAATTCAAACTCGGAACTATTCGACTTGATAATTATCCAACCCAATAATATCCGACTTAAATATTACATGACCCGAAATTACCCATCACAACCCCAGTTCAAAATTCAACGACTTAGTACAACCCGAACTTGAAATCAAACTAGACCCTAATAAGTCGAATCGAACCCGACCTATACCTGACAGTAAATATAATCCAACATGATTTGATCCGAATTAAGTTCAGCTTGACTCGATAAAAACTTGACTTGATATAATCCGACCTAAATATGACGCAAAACTCGACATGACCTAATTCTAACCCGAATGGAGCACCCGAATCGACAACTATAGCTTTGAATAGGATGTCTAATATTTACAATTTTATCGTTTTATTATTGTTTCAAGTTTTGGAATTTATTTCTCAAGTTTGGACAACTTTAGAGTTAATATTTTGGGTTTGATTTTTATGTCTCGAATTGTAGAAATTGATAATCAAGTGTAAATTGTTGCTTACCTTTCTCATTGAATTGCCAAGAATATATAATAAAAATAATAAGTTGTAGGATAAGTTACAAACTCTGTTAAACTTATCTTAATCAAACTAATACCTATCTTAAGATATCTAGTATATTATCATATATAACAAACTAATCAGATATATTATCTGATATACCGAAACAACCCTTCTCAAGTTGGAGCAGTCGGCTCGAGAATGCCCAACTTTGAAAGAAGAAAGTCAAACTGTGTTTTCCCAAGTGCCTTGGTGAAAATATCTACCAATCGAGACGATGTCGACACGTGAGATGGTGAAATCAAACCCTCGTTAATAGCATTTCGAACAAAATGGCAATCCACCTCAATGTGCTTAGTCCGTTCATGAAAAATGGGATTTTTAGCAATATGCAACGCAGAGTGGCTATCACAAAACAATGGAATTGCTTTGGAATGATTAACCCCTAAGCTTAACAAGAATCCTTTGAGCCACTTTAACTCACAAGTAATAGCAGCCATGGACCTGTTTCGGCCTCCGCGGAGGATCTAAAAACCGTAGGTTGTTTCTTTGTTTTCCATGAAATAGGAGATGAACCCAAAAACACCAACCATCCTATCAGAGATCGGCGTGCAATAGGGAAGGCCGCGCAATCAGAATCACACCAACCCTATAATGTTAATTCACTATCAGACCGTAACAAAATTCCTTGTCCCGATGTACCATTTAAATACCTAACAACGCGCAAAGCTGCATCCCAATGTTCCATGCGAGGGTCATGCATGAATTTAGATAGAATATGCAAAGAATTAGCCAAACCTAGTCTAGTAACTGCAAGATATATCAAACAACCCACAAGCCTGTGATAAGACTCGGGATCAAGGAGCAACTCTCCTAAGGCAACATCAAGTTTGTGATTCTGTTCAATGGGAAAAGCGCTCGGTTTTGAGCTTAACAACCCAACCTCCGAAATAATATCTAATGTGTACTTCCTCTGACATAAGAAAAATCCTAATGAAGAACGAGTAACTTCCAAACCCAAAAAATATTTGAGAGTGCCCAAATCTTTCATCTTGAAGCAATCACCTAGATAAGCTTTGAATAATCTAAGTGTAGTAGAATAATTTCCAAAAACAATGAGATCATCAACATAAACAAGAAGTTTTATCTGAACAATATCCTTGGTATATGTAAAGAGGGAGTAATTAGAGTAGGATTGAAGGAAACCATACCCTTTTAATGTTGTTACAAGTTTTGCAAACAAACATCGCGGAGCTTGTTTGAGACCATATAGCGATTTTCTCAGTCTACAAACTAAAGACGGATCCAAACAATTGAACCCGGGGGGGGGGGGGGGGGGGGGTAACTTCATGTAGACCTCCTCATCAAGATTCCCATGTAGGAAAGCATTGTAAACATCCATCTGATGGAGCTCCCAATTATTAGAAGCAGCTATAGCAAGAAAGGCACAAACCTTAGTCATCTTTGCAACTGGAGCAAATGTGTCATGATAATCTATCCCTTGCCTACTAGTACTGTGATTTCCCAACACAACCAATCAAGACTTGAAGCGTTTGACTTCCCCATTGGATCTAAACTTGGTCCGATATACCCATTGACAACCAAGAGGACGCTTCCCAGTGGGAAGACGTTCCAAAGTCCACGTCTTATTATCTTCCAGAGCCTTTATTTCCTCATTCATTGAACAGCGCCAACCTGGATATTTAATTGCCTCTTTAAAGGAGTTTAATTCGTGGTAGAGACTAGAGCTGCAATAAGTTTCTGATGGTGCATTGAGCAATTAGTAAAATTCAAATGATGTACTAAAGGATATGGAGTGCCTGAAGGAGGATCAGAATTATGAATTAAAGAAGATGTACTATTCGCATTAACCGTATGTGACACCGAATCTCAAAGTAAAACTGAAGGGAATTTTTCCCGAAAACCTTTGCCCATCGCATTTGGTGGTGGAGTGGTATTTTCTTGTGACAGCATGGTTCGCAAAGGTGTCGCGGTGCTGCCCTCCTGGCCACTATCCATACTGCGATCCTCCTACGATAGTGGCTACCTAGGAGTAGGAAAATTAACACCTCTATCAATCACAACTAGTTTCAAAATTTCACTGTTGTAACCCTCTGCAATCCTTAAATCATTATCCAAGTCTACGTACTGTATGAAATCACTATGAACACCATTATTATCGCCATAAGTATTTGGTTCAATGATACCCTCCTTCTATGAACCAAAAGGAAACACATTCTTTACAAACTTCATATCTCTAGAAACAAGGAAAACCTTTGCTTCCAAATCATACAATCGCCATCTTTTCTTTCCAAAAGGATACCCCATAAAAACACATTTCCTACTTCTACTAGCAAATTTATCCCCTTGAGTTTTCTGGTTATGTGCAAAACAAAGACACCCAAAGGTTTGTATAGCATCAAACAAAGGTGGCTTTTTAAATAAATCTCAAAAGGGGTTTTATTATAAAGAATAGGAGTGGGGGTACGATTGATTAGATGTCCAGCTGTGAGGACACACTCACCCCAAAAATAAATAGGTAGCTTAGCTTGAAAACGTAAGGCTCTCGCAATAGACATAATGTGTTTATGTTTCCTGTCAACCTTTCCATTTTGTTGGAGAGTTCTCGCACATGATGTTTGAAAATAATCCTAGTTGTGGTAAAGAAATCATAAAGACATTTAAATTCTGTACCATTATCGCTTTGCACAACAGTGATAGTTTGAGAAAATTGACGTTCAACCATAGCAATAAAAGCCAAGAAAGTACCAAAAATCTTGGTTTTATCTATTATTAAATAAATCCAAACAACTCTAGAATAGTCATCCACAATTGTCAAAAAATATCGAGCTCCACACGACAAGATATATCGATATGGACCCCATAAGTCGCATTGGATTTTCTCAAAAATTCTAAATGCTTTATTACTACTCAAGGGAAATTTATTTCTGTGATGTTTAGCACGCATACATACTTCACATCCAACGTCTAAACTACTCTTATTATTGCTAAGATAAGGTAGATACTTAACTACACTCTCATAAGGGTGTCCCAACCTTCTATGCCAAACTCCATCGAAGAAACTGCTGCCACTGCACAAGTCTATTCCACAGGTCCGATATTGACGAAATAGTACAAGCCGTTTCTCTTAATTCATGTTCCAATCGGCTCCTTCGTTTGGTCCTGTATAGCACAATCATAAGAATTAAATTGAATAATACAATGAAAGGCATCAGTTAATTTTGAAACATAAAGCAAATTGCAGTTTAAATCTGGAACATAAAGAACCCCCGTGAGAGTTATCGTATTAGATAATCGAGTGGATCCCATCAAGGTAGCTATAACCGTGTTACCATTGGGAAGGCCTACGGGACAATCAAATGTTTGGGTATCAAATAACCATGATAATTGTATTGTGACGTGATGAGTTGCGCCGGTATCAATGATCCAAGATGAACTATCAAACTTACCGTTTAAACAGTTGTTCGAGATAGTGGTGTTTCCTAACAAGCTCGTGAGAGCCTTCCACTGTTCAACGGTAAATAAAGAGCTGATAGAAGAGTTATTGTTGGAAGTAGATCCTGGAGCTTCGGCTTTGACCGAATTTTCCTTAGTTGTGCCACGACCATGACCAGTCATAGGTCTCCAATTTTCTGGGTAGCCTATAAGCTCATAACACCATGAATCCGAGTGGCCCTTTTTCTTGCAATGAGAAAAAATTGTCTCAACAAAGCAACGTGAGGTATCGTGACCTCCTTTCTTGCATTTGTCACAATACGGTCGGTTAGAGGAGGGTTTGCCTTTGCCGGAATTCGCACGAACAACAAAGCCCAACACATGCGTTGGCTTATGCTCAGTTTTTGGTTTTGCTATACGAATACATTCATCTAAAATTACTAGTTGATAAGCTCGATCAAGAGTCGGGAGCGGATCTTGAGAAAGAATTTGAGAACGAATTGGGGCATAAAAATTAGAATACAAGCCCATCAGAAATTCGTGTAATTTTGTTTGTTCACGACGAGCCTCATGCAATTGATTAGCCTTGCAATTTGAACAACACTCACTCAAAATCAGGGGATCATGGTGGTCGAGTTCACACCACAAGGCATGTAACTAGCTATAATACGTCGAGACAAACATCGTCTTCGATTGCTCACACCGTGCTATGGTGGCTTTACATTGCTTGATTTGTGGACTATTGGTTTGCGAAAATCGCTATTTTAGATGATCCCAATGAGAAGTCGAAAGATAGAAAGAAAATTCAATTCAAGGCTCACGAAATTTGGAGAGGGACGACCAGACATCCAGTTCGATGGTGTTAGATATCCAGGAAATCAACATAACGTTGATGGTCGTCCAGTCCGCCGAAGTACATGGTGGTATCAAAGATGTAATCGTGCCGTCAAGAAATAAAAATTTCCATTTGGCTTCTAAGGTAGTGCGAATATCAAAAGCCATTCATCATAGTTGTCCCCTTTGAGACGGGTTGGGGTTATGAAATCACAGGGTCGATCTTGCGACCTGAGATAAAATGGAGAATTTGGTTCAATTTTTAGGGGAGGCGGTGGAGAATTGTCACCAATAGCCATTGAAAAAAACTCAATTTGCTCTTGATACCATGTAGAAATTGATTCTCAATTGCTGCTTACCTTTCTCATTGAGTTGCCAAGAATATATAATACAAATAATAAGTGGTCGAATAAGTTACAAACTCTGTTAAACTTACCTTAATCAAACTAATACCTATCTTAAGATATCTAGTATATTATCAGATATAACAAACTAATCAGATATATTATCTGATATATCGTAACACAGATTTTGGGGTAAATTTCTCAAATTTAGAGTATTGTGCATCAAATTTTCAAATATCAATTTTCGCAATTTATGTCTCACGTATTGGGTATTATGTCTCATATTTACCAATATCAGTTTTTGGGGTTAATGTACTGTGTCAATATATATGTCTCATGTAGAAAATTAAATTAATTTTTTTTTTGTGTGCCCATTAGAAAGATGTATTAGTGTCATGACTCATGAATGGGAGGACAACTCAATACGCGCATCTAGTCCAAACCATTTCATTCATTTTTATATAAAAAAAATTCAAATTTGAGTATCATATTTCAAAAATTGTCTTAGATTTATTAGGTTTGGAGTCTCAAGATTTTGAAATTAGTTGAACTACTAAATATTGAATTGTAAATATCAGATTTTAAGTTTCATGTTTCATATTATGACATTTGCGTCTCAACTTTTCAATTACTCCTTATTAATTGTCTCATACTTCATATCTTTTTTTGTCTCAGATTTTATTAGGTTTATATTAATTTTAGGGTTTATGTCTCAGATTTTGACTTTTGAGTTTCATATTTTGGATTTTTTGTCTCATATATTGTAGTTTGAGTCACGGTTTTGGACTTTTGTCTCAAATAGCATAATATGAAACTAATTATATTCAACCTTATATTTATTGGATGAGCAGATTGCGTGACTCTAACTATCCTACATTCCTACTATTGAAACTCCATCTTGATCTGAGAGACACCCACCGATTATTTTGAAGGCTTCTTATTTGAGCGAGGATCAATGAGTGAACTCAGGCAAGCGGGAGGAGTTTCTGAGTCCAGGAAGCAAGTGTTGTTTAGAGGTGGCAAAAACTGATCCGACTCATACCGAAAATAACGGATTAGGGTTGAGATTTTCGACACGAAACCTAAATAGACTGACACAAACCCGACTCGAAATTAAATGAGTAGGTTAAGGTTGAAAATTCCAACCCGAAAATGATCCACTAACCCGAAATTATTTTCGGGTCAACATCAGGTCGGGTCAACCCGAATCCGACAGTATAACCAAACTATATTAAGTAGATTAAAAAAATACTTGGTCAGTCACCCACTCAGCCCAAACCCCAAGCCCATATTAAAACTCCAAAAGACAATTAAACTACTTCTGTCAACTTGTGAGCTATTTCACTTTAACCCTTAAAGTCTTTTTTTCTTCGGTCACTCTATTGAATAACCTCATCACTGTTGTTGTCGTAGCCTATTCTCAGCGGCATAGCTTGTCAATGACATTTGAAGAAAAAGAGGAGGATAAGGCGGCGACGAGGATGGCCGACCATATACGAGTGTTACATTTTACAACTACGATTGATTTTGTTACACCGTTTGATTGATATGACTTGTTGTACTCTAAACCAACTCCAAATCAAAGTTTTCAGCAACATGGCTTTTTTTTCTTTATTTATTTAAATGTTGCTTACATTTCCTAAGCAAAGAGGAGTAAAGGGAGTGTAGTGGAGAAAGTTCCCACTTTGCTGTACTTACGAAAAGTATGAATGATGACCGACATAATAATTTGGAACATAGGAGACTTCATGATAAGGCATGAATACTTCAGCATTGACAAATCTTCAGTGCTTGCCAGTGAATGCAAACCACATAAGTCAAACATAATTGGGAACATTGATTTTAAGCTTCAAATCTCATCCATTCATTACATAACTTGCGAATCCATCCACGATAATAAGACATATAATAGTGTTCCATTCTCATCCAAGATAAGTTATATTAGAACATGAATAAAGTAAAAAACTTCTATCATTACACTGAGAGGCTGAGATCCTAGTGTTTTCTTATTGTACGATATGTACCTTTGCATTATTTCCATCCGCCCACAAAAATCCACGTTTAACCACTAAGCAATTGGGGAAGTGACAATTTTCAATGGAAATTATAATCAGTAAGTACCCCCCAAGAAATAAGAAGAGCAATACAACAACTTTGACACAATTTAGACATTGTTGCCCCCTACCACCTATTTTACTCTCCATCCTCATTTGTCAGCGTTCTCTTCCATTACTACTGCTTCTTGTAAAGGGAAATGTCATCAACAAGTGTAACAAACTATATATATAATTAGGACTAATTATGAAGATAATAATATTCGGTTATTTTAGGTGATTATAATGTTTTGCTAGAAACCAACTATAATATGTATATTAATTAGATTAATATACTACTAACTTTAACCGAGTCCTATGAGGTCACACAAATAAGCAATTGATCGGACAAATCTAAGATAATTATGTAAGAGTTGCAAATTGAATAAATTAGGTAATTGAGTTACTTTGAGTTAATAATTATTATAATTATTATATATATATATATATATATATATATATATATATATATATATATATATATATATATATATATATATATATATATATATATATATATATATATATATATGGAGTAGAAAAACCCTAACCCTAATCATTCACTAGCCTTTTACATCCTTTTACACAATTACTCCAAAGCCCTAAAAAGCAATTAAGAATTGTTCTTGATTCCGTACTAGTATACGTGGGTGATCTAATCTTGCTTGTGGACCAATACTAGAGGAACGACATTTGACGTTCTAAATTCTCCGAAAAACGTGCCCTTTTGCTTAGAGGAATTCACGCATCAAGGGTATGTTATACTATTATGATAATTCGTATTATTATATGCACGAGATCCTGTTAAATGCTAAGAAATCGTTTCTTGCAATTCTGTTAATCGCTTCTAAATTCCTACATCTTGAACTCATGGAGTATGTCTTAACTTTCGATTATACTTCCTCTGTTTCTTTTTATTCTTCCTATTTGCTTTTTACACGAATTCAAATGCAAACTTTAAACTTAAATATTCCAATATATTAAGACGAATCTATCAAGATCCCACATGAATATATATTTTTCATCTAGATTGGAGAGAATTTATAGTCAAGTTTGATTCTAAAATCTACAATATTCCAAACGATAAGAACAAAAAGAAACGTAGGGAGTACTTAGTAATCATATGAAAATGAAGTTCAGTTTTCTCTCTTAACATGGCATGCATATGCATAGCATGATATATAAGAAAAACTAGTACTCATCTAAATGGATGGGGGCACTGAATATGACGTGTGTTATCTTCATCCATAAACCTCAAGCGGTTGCTTACCTATAAACCCTAAACACTGGATGAACGTAGTGTATTCAAAGAAATATTATGCAAATGTATAAAATGAAGTGGAACTAAGGCATGAGATTATTTCCATTTCCATGAATTATACATAAAAAAATAAACAAAAATAAATATAAATAAATCAAGGATAACTAAGCTATAGGATTTCTCTACTTCTATTGCCTAGTGCCTACCTGGCTACTCATTTTCTAACAATTTGGAATAAGTTTTACTAAGAGCCTATCTAAGAGGTAGAAATGAAATTATCAGCAGGGTGATGATAAATAAAACTAAGATACAATTACAGATGCACAGGGAAGTTTCCATAGCCATCATGACCTTTACCTCGACGACCTGGAAGAGAGGCACTGTCCACAAGATACAAGCTTCAGCAATGAATGATGTCTTCGTTCTCGAATCTGCAACCTTGATAGCTGCAGATATTGCACACTAAAAATCTATAAGCAAATTAGGAAAACAGTTGCTAAAAACTTTACAGTTTGGGGAACTGAATTTGTTCAAAACCTCCCATATTCAGAATATGATAGCATTGCTTTGTAATTTAAACTCTGCAATTATAAAAACATATTCAACTTCATGTGTCAAATTGGTTAGAAGGAAAATGTACGAATAATAAAGGAAGTAGAAACTGTTGAGAGCACAAAAGATGAATACACCAAATCATGTCTTCTCATCTAATAGTCCAATGACGAATTGGATCTTGCAAGAAATCATAAACGAGCTAAACATGAACGTCCAATGCTTAAATCTATGACGCTCCTTCAAAAGTGCGCCTGAAACTCCCTGAGCCTTTTTTGCCCCATAAAAGATGACTTCTCAGTGTTTAACTAGCTGGAAGCCAGCGTTCAACGATAAGCAATGCATCAGATGCCCATAGCCAATGTTTAATACTCAGAATTCATATTTTTTTGCTTTATAAATACACATAATTTTTATGAGCAAAAGGTCTGAAATTTTGCAAACCTAAAATACTATTAGTCTGCGGCTCTGCCCATATACATCCTCAAAACCTCTCAAGGATTTCAACAAAATTAAAGCCTCTTAAGGCATTCTAGCCTTTCCTTAACAAAGGAAGATTAGTACCTCAAGTACTTCTAATACTTGATCAAGATCCTGAATAAAGAATATCCTATTAAATTCAATCTTTTTCTTTATTTGTTTGTTTCTACTCCCTTCTTTTTCTCACTAGTGATGGTTCACCTATATGATTGAAGTTAAGATTTTGCAAGTCAATGATTATTTAGGGAAGCAAACCTCTCTTAACATAAGACCACTTTTTTCTCTTTTACTTTTCTTATAATCCATGATCAACCAAATATGCAACATTCTTGATTTTATCTTTTGATCAGCTCCTAAATTTTGTATCTTTTCTTATGTTTATGTCAAATCAATGATGCATTAGTCAAGGAGCAACTTCTTTCTAATGTTAGATTCTAGCCTCAAGATTCGTATTTTGAGCACTAAATCTCAATGAATTGTCCCTTTAAAATGATCTCCTACTAATCAAAACAAACCTCTTACTCTTTTGCATTTTATTTATGCCTTACATATTTTTTATGTACATTTTATTTATTTATTTATATTTTTCCTTAGTTCATGACGTAGAAGAGAAACATCTTCCTTAGTCCATGATGTGGAAGATAAACATCTTCCTTAGTCCATGATGTGGAAGATAAACATCTTTGGTAATTCGAAACCTACTTAGGGTCACTTGAAAATTTCAACCCAAGAAAATTTCCAACTACCTTAATGACAACTTCTCAATGACCCTTTTTGAACCCAATCTATACAAAGATATTCTATGTTGCAATGTCGATACTTATCGATTTATGCAAACCGTAGGGATGGCGGGAAAATGCTCCCTCTCTTCTCTTCATTGAGAAAACGTGGGGGATGAGTCATGTAAAACTGGGTTTTTTTAGAGGTAACTCACTTATTGCATTATCCACCCACACTTTAGCATATTTTAATCCCCTCTACAAGATGGTACTCTAATACTTAATAATAATTTAGTAAGAGGAAAAACTTAATTTAAGGAATGCAGAATTTTGATCAATACATTAGAAGTGCAAACCCCATCACGCTCAAGTTCATGCCCAGAAAGAGTATCCAAGCAGATTTTAATAGTAGGAACTCGTTTTTTAGAGATGATTCATCTGCTCTTAGTTCGCCGTCTGATCACACTACGACCCTTCTCCTCCAACCCCTTTCCCGCACAAAAGGAGAACTTAAATAAATAACTTCTCAGAAATGTTTGCCTGATCTACGTCTACCTAGTGGTCAGTAATGACAATTCCTAATCTTTCAACCAAGTAAAAATTTAGAATTTGTTCATTATTGTGTACATTACCTTCCGTCGTGGTTTTCGAGATGCTTTCCAACATAACAAGCTTCTTGATCTAGGTTCCAACCTCCTGAAAGACAGATAGTCTAAGATGTCAAAAAAGACCAATAAGGATTCCACAAATGAGAGATTAAGTATTTAACTTAAACTTTTAATTTAGAATATGAAAGCATATATGACATTACTGTAGCTTGTAATTTATAATGGCATCTTTAATATTCAAGAATAAGAAACTGAAGGAGAACAAAGCTAGCAATTATCCTCGGAGGACTAACCACTGCTGAACATGAAAATCATATTCACAAATCAAGTGTTAACCAGGACCCGCCATTAAGAATTTTTTTTTCTTTTTTCTTCTCTCATCATATTGAACTCCCAAAAAACACAAACATAGGTAATCAGCTTGTGCTTAAAAATCAGTCATATCCCAAATAACCGGACAAGTATGGGAAAAGATAAATGCAGAAAACCAGATCGCGATATGGAGTTATAGCCAGTTATATCCGGTACCTCTGTTGATCATGGAGATCAAACCTGTGCTAAACGCCATACTACAATTGCATCTGAACTGAAATTTTTTCAAGGTTACGCCACCCAAGAGTAACCATACTCAGAGTTCTAATTTGTAATGCAATCTCTAAATGAAGAAGGTAAAAGATAACCAAAAAAGACGAAAATTCCTATCTATTCATAGATGCAAGATTAAAACAATTAGACACATAGATCACTCAGAACTAGTACATGTCAGAATGTGATACAATATCAGACATAAATCAGGTGTAGGAATGTAACTTACTGCCTAGTTTTATTAAGGTAGTCATCAGGATTTAGGTGTACCAATCGCAAGAGTCACTTTCACACTTTTCCAAATCATGGTTTATTGGGTAGTATGAACTAGGCAAAACTATTCAGAATACAGGCACTGAATGCATATAATGCTTTCTATACGTGTCAGGTATGTTTCCGAATACTTTAACACTGTGTATGCATGACATGTTTCAAACAAACACATCAATACGAAATAAAACATGAACAAATATAGCAGATGGATTAAAATAGTCAATACGGAATACATACAGATTTTCTTGCTCAAGTTTTTCAGCAATTGATAAAGCCTTTCGTTTTGTCCATACACTGCGTTGGGAGGATCCTTCTGCCTGTTCAATCACATGAGCAAGTGAAACTTTGCCTCTCACCAGGCTTCTACATTGATTCTGTTCCCCAAATCTTCCTCTGTCAGGTACAGCAGATGAGTTAGAAAGTTTGTACGACAGTCCTGTTTCACTAGCTCGAGTACTTCGTGAATCTCTCTTATCTGATTGCCCATGAATGTCAACATGGTCACTAAATTTTTGCTCCCTTGGAGAATGCGCTAGTTCAACAATTTCACTGGTTCCAGAATTAACTCTGTTCTGCGTAATCATCCTGCTTGAACCACCATATTTATCTTTAGATGCGGGTAAGACAAGTGGTGTGTCACCACCTATCTTTGCATCCTTTCTTGACTCAGATCTTATTTCAATTGTAACCGGGGAACCAAGCACAGATTCAAATGCTTGCAGAATATAAGCCCTCAGCTTTTCTGCCTTAGTTTTTGTCTGAAGTGAACTGAACATCAATTGTACAGTTGGAGCTGCAAGAAAGAAACTTGGACAGTCAAACACTAGGCCAGCGAAGGAGAACCCAAACAACAGTTCTTGATGGGTCCAAAAAATTAAACTACAAAAGATTGCATGAAAGGCCTCTCACATTTCTCACATACGCTACACTGTTCTGAATAAAATATATTTATCAATTTTTTTCAGACCTATTGATTTAGTTTAACTAGGAGAACAAGCATTCAAAATTTTCCTATGATTTAGTTTAACTAGGACCTATTGTACCCAGAAGAAGAAGCCTTCAAAAATTCGAAATTGTCCTATGATAATTATGTAAAGAATGTGATAAAAGCTCCACATCTTAGCCAACGTATTGTCAAGAAGCAGCCAATCTAATGTCAACTCAATGCATACCTCATAAAAAGTTATTCGTAGAGACATCCAATTTCCAAAAAAAGTCGGGGAACAAAGGATCAAGCATCATAACCATTCAAAGTGGTATTTGTCTTGGAATTTCAAACCAAGTGTTGAAGGAAATTCCTCTCCTTCCATTTTACAAAAAATGGGGCAATACACACAAATCAAGTTACCAGTAATTGCACTGGTATTAAAATTAAGTACTATTTCCATGGTATTTCAAAAGATTATCAATCGTGCATTTATATGAAAGGTAGACATTTTTTTGCCTTGATAAACAAATATATAAATAAAAAATAAGACATTTAAACTGGAAGAATCAAATGATCGTAGCAAGAACTAACCCCTTCAACTACCAGATTAGAAATGAAATTGAGAAACAATGTCAATGCACAACATGTAAACTAAAAAATTAATTCAAACACTTTTGCCATGATTCCACCAAATGGATCATGGTGATCTAGGGAAACATTAGTACCTGCACCATAACTGACAGAGATTAGCTTCCCTTCTTGATATATGAACTCTTTTATGTAGCTAATTTGTATATTCTGTAGCACCTCCAACCAGATATCTTCGATTTCCATGAGACCTTTACCTCGCTTCCCACTGATTACAACATCAT
Organism: Dysphania ambrosioides; assembly: GCA_026401315.1. Classification (NCBI taxonomy): domain Eukaryota; kingdom Viridiplantae; phylum Streptophyta; class Magnoliopsida; order Caryophyllales; family Amaranthaceae; genus Dysphania; species Dysphania ambrosioides. The sequence continues at coordinate 20,815,069 of CM048667.1, forward strand.
ATGCAGAAGTCTCATGAGATGCAATCCTTCCACCTTGCCTTCTGCTGCCTGATACCTTGCTACCATCATGAGTACTACCAGGGCTGCCTTGATGCTTCTCCATTCCACCATCTGTAGGCAACCGTCTCCCATTGGACACTATGGCTTGCTCCATTCCACTTTTCCTGGTCACAGTCCTCCCATCATTCTGGGGAAATGGACTGTGATCGAAACGAGTGTCTTCTGCAGAAGAACTGGGCAACATATACTGCTGATCGGGAGCAAGTTGGAGCAATGCAGCCGTTAGCCAAGTCAATTTGTCATTAGACATTCTTAGCTGCTTTTCCGCTTCTGAGAGAGTTTTCAAAGCTAAACGAAGTTTTTCCATGTCTTCTTTGGACACTGGATCATTTGCAAAAGAAAAAACGGAAATTGTTCCATTAGTCACAGAACAACCCAGAAAAAGCAATTGGCGACGAATGCTTAGCCACCAAAAATATTTAGGGCAGCAGATATCAATTTGCAGCAGATGAGCAAGTTGTGTGTTTTGGGAGGAGGGGGGGGGGGGGGGGGGGGGGGGGGGTGGAGGTGTTAAGATGTCCCTATTCTTACAAGATGGGATCAGCATTATATGTCTACAATCACCATAAAGCAGAACCAAACTACAATTATACTTTCAACAAACAGTACCAGACAGCTCAAGATGAGTACCTACTAGTATGATAACAATTATAATGACTGTGCAGTCAGAAATCACTTTTTGTCGAATATAGCTTTTCAATTTTTTTTGCACAAAATAACCTTCTAGAGACAAGCTTTTTTTTTTTTTGTGTGTGTGTGTGTGGGTTGGGGGGGGTTCTTAATACCTTACAACTGACTTCTGGCCAAAAAAGTCTTTCTAAGGCATTGACCAAGTCTTTTCATTTCTTGCTTTCTATTGGAATTTTCTTCCCTCCCATAATTGCCTCTCCTCCCCACTTTCATATTGACCCTACCTTTCACCCCATGTCAACAACCGTGTTTTCTTTTCCATTATATCTCTTCACCATCCCAACCCCTACTCCAAAACCTTCTTGTATTGCGTTTTCATGCTTCAAAACATCTTTCTTTATATCTTGTGTGTCAAGAATATTTCAATATATTTGCAATGTATTATTTCATCAATTACTTGTGCTAGTTGATAGCTGCAACCAAACAGTTTTCTACTGCTATGTTAATTGATTGTGTGATGTTATCCCGTGAGCAAATGGGCCATCATGATAGGTATATACCGTCAAAAGATAGGCCAATTAATTTACTTCATAACTTACAGGTCAAGGACAATGTAATTTTTGTTTTTGTTTTGTGCTCAAGGCACTTCACATAATTATTATTTTCATGGTATGAGCTTATGATTATGAGGATCAAGGAGAATGAGTAGCAGACAAATTATATAAGCAGAGGCATCCTTACTAGGCATTAAGGAGGTTATAGGAAACAAAGGAGTCAGATGGTAAAAGGAAAACAAAGTTATTTCTGGATATATAAATTTTTAGGCCGGAAATTGGTTTTAAGGGACAACCTCAAGAAAAAAGTTGTTTGAAAAAGATTTTAGCATTTCATCATCTATATCCTTTTTTAAACTGAAAATGGATCTTAACATTTCATCATCTAGATCCTACATATGGCATTTCACGTACACATACTAACCCTTTTTTAACTTATATTGACCAAACTTTTATTTCTATATTTCACTTTTAGAGATCTTTTCATTGTTATCGTTATCTTATTTTTTTTGTGAAATTTCAAGTTGTATCACTTAAAGAGCTAAGATCCCTTCTCATTGGATTCATCCTCTATATATACATATAAAGGTATATCCTTCAAAAAAAAAAATCAAAAGGTACTTCGTTTAAAAAAAGTTCCAGAGTGTCGATTTCACAGACAATTTATTAAAGGTTAGATCACTATTTATGACTGAAATCTAAACTAGGATGAACAGTGCATGAGATACAGGTAAGTGAACAATCATATAAATAGAATGCTCTTTTAAGTAAAATAGTATATCCAGCCTCACATGGTTGTTGCCGAAAAAATTTCCTTCTGTGCCTTTCTTTTGTGAAGTTGTATGTACCAGCAAGGACATCAGTTATAACAGTAGCCAATTGGGACATCAAAGCCAATGGCTCAACAACACTTTCCATGATTTCCCTCAGATTCTTCACTGTATTCACTGTGTCTGCAGACAGAGCAAAGTCAAGTAGATCTAATAACTTCTCATGAGAGATCAGACCAACCTGACAAAGACATATGATTGCCAAACATCAGTTAAGGACCAAACAACCATTGATAATGCTCAGCAAACTGTTTTATGCCAAGTTTATCTTCATCACATTCTACCATGAGTTTGCACTTGAGGGAGTCAAAATTTTCCAATAAATATGTTCATACTGCTTTACTTACTATAAGCCACAGTCTGGGTTCAACAGAAAAAACAAAGAACATATCTTACGGAATGAAAGCAGCAGAGCCTAGACAAGAAGATAGGTACCACCGTGCCAGTACATATTATAGATCTACTTCTCTTACTTCATTGCAGAGAAGTATTAACACTCAATTGATTGCTGTCAGCCCAAAATTTATTTAAGTTCTACCATAAAAGAGAAGTGGGACTTCCAAATGATAAGAAATCCCATCATCCTCCACTATGTCTCACTTGACAGGGTTGATTGCTCAAGTACCGGATGGAAGCTGAATAGAATACTTACATGAGATGAAAGCTAAATAGAGCATACATATTCCCAGGTCATCTAAGAGTTATGCTTGTAGCACATGGTAATAATAAAAAAAATAAAAAATAAAAATAAAAAACCATTTCAAGTGCTCAACAGTCATCACTTCAAGGTATCTAACAATCATCAGAATAAGGGATACTTAAGGATGAGGCTGTATTTTGGAATATAAGAATCTGCAACCATAGTTGAAACATCATAACAATTACACTTTCTGCTATTAAAAATAGAAAAATTAATCACAAAGGCCTCAACTACGGGGGTTCTTCTTTAATAGGTCCCAACTTTCAATTAACTAAAAGTGGTCTCAAGACTCTCAACTGTTATACCAGCTTTTCAAAACAGTTCTTAACCTGTATTAACCTACTGTAAAGGTAAGATAGATGACGTGGCATGTTTTGATTGGTCCCTATTTAAACAAATTGTTCAACCCCCCTTTCCTTTCTCACTCCATTGAGTCCAGCCTACAGCCAACACCCCACCCTGTTCCCGTTATTTGAACTTATCATTTTTGAAATTCAATTTCATAGTTGTATGTTTCAACTTTCTCCAATTCCTATTGCCTACAATTTCTAAACAAATTGAATAACAAAAATGTCGAAATGAAATTTTTGATCCCAAATTGACGTAATAGTTTGCTGATTGGAGCAGTAAAAGATAGATGTTTATTCTAATACCTTTAGTTATAAGGTCTGTAGCCTTTTTTTCATAACTAAAGAATCTTGAACTTTACTTTTTTAGTCAACATGTTGCTGCTTGGTGTTCTAGGCACAATTTTTTTCGAATGAACTTTTTATATGAATAATAAAAGTACAATGTATTAATAAATCAAAAATAAAATAAATTTAGCAATTGGAAGAGAGAAAAATTTTGTGCATAACTTTCTCTGTTATGGTGGAGGTGAGTTGGTAAATATTTCAATGAACTTGACAAAGAAAAGTGGAGGGAGAAAGATGAGAGATGAAAACACTAAACAAAAAATAAAAACAAAAATAAAAAATTTGACCTGTTTACCAAATTGCTAGTAATGTAGGACTGTTATGGAAAAATAAATATAATAGTTGGAACTTCTTCTAGTAAAAAAGTTGGGACTTTTCAGAGAAGAACACTAATAGTTGGGACCTTTGTTATTAATTTCTCCTTTAAAAATAGTTTGCAAGTATCCAAATCATTCCAAAGATTTGATTTTTTTCTATATCTATCTGTCTTTATTATAAATATTTCCACCACTTTTAATGATCATATAGCACCTTTGATTTCTTAGGTCTTTTTGCTTCTACACTAACCAGATTCTTTATGAAAACCATTGCTATAGAGTATTAGAGCAATAAGACAAAGCCAGGGCTCAAGTCATGCAGACAATATTTCTGAATGGACTAAAGCTACCTATTCAATGGACTAAACATTTCTGATAATTTTCAAAGGCCCTAGTCAGGCATCCCAAAAACACTTGTGTAACCAGTTTTTCCAAACCCTTCATACTGCGATTTTTTAATACAAATTGATGAATGAGAAAACAATGGGTTCTCTGGTTCTTTCCACCCACAAATATGGGTCTAAAAATTGCAAGTCCTTGGAACATTCATCATTGAAGAGGTCAAACCAGAGCAAACTATATATAGTTAGACCAAAATACAACATATGAACTTTCTTAGACAAATCCCTAAAAAGTATTAAAAACAGCAGGCAAGGATTATTAAAGCATACCATGGTTTATAAATACCTTTTAAAAATGCTATAGAGGGATGAGGGATATAAAAGGGGGAAGGTCCCCTTCACAAAATTTCTCAAGTAATGTTAAAGCTAAGCCCCTGGTTTATGGTGTGCTTTCACACATCTGACATCTCCCTAATTATGAAGGGAAAATCCAAAGGGGTCAATCATTAGGTTCACAAGATATACCAATAGAGGATAAGTCCTTGATGAATACACTAGATGCAAAATTATACAGGAAACATAAAGATTAAAATAAAAATAAAAATAAAAATTAGATGCAAAAACAAATATGTTCTTTAACTATATTCTAAACACATTTTCATTGCAAGCTTACCAATTCCTGCACTAGTGTCACTGAAATTCTGTGTCCAAGTAAACTTAATTGCTCAAGCGTCATCTCAGCATCTCTCAAAGAACCATCTGATCTGGATGCAATAAGCTTCAATGCATCCTGATCAATATCTAGACCTTCTTTAGTAGCAATCCACTGTAAAGCATAGATAATATCAGCATCTTTCAATTTGGGAAAGAAAAACTTCTGGCACCTGGATATTACTATATGGGGTATTGCATCCAGACTTGAACATATAAGGACAAAAACCACACGCCTGGGAGCTCGATGAATGACTTTGGATATAGCACTCCAACAATCGCGGGAAAGCATATCACAACCATCACATATGAATACTCTGTACTGGGAAGCCTGCTGAGATAACATCATATTCTCAAACAAGTCCATAATGCTCTCGAATTCGAAGCTATTCACAGGACTAATTTCTTTTATAGTTCTACTTCTGCCCATATCGTGTGCAATGCATGAACCACAATAGTCACAGGGTTTAGGATGTTCTGGCGACTGGCAATTTAAAGCTCTAGCAAATATACGTGCAGATGATGTTTTTCCAGTTCCATGAGGCCCATAGAAGACATATAACAAGCCCACCTTCCTCTGAACAATGGCGTTAGATAGAGCCTGAGCAACCAAGTTCTGGCCAACCAAATCCCTGAAAGTTCTTGGCATGTATTTCTGCGTGAAATTCTGATGTCTACCATGGCATCTGTCTCTTAATTTGTGTTGGTCACCATATCTAGCTTCAGATGAAATATCAGATTCTATATCATGCTTCAAAAGACTATCAGCAAATATGCCTAGCTCACCAGAGTAATCATGGGCCCAAGCAGCATTGTCTGAGCACTCAGATCCATCAATTAGTAATGGCATTGCCTCAGCACCAGACTTACAAGAGCTTGACTGATCTGATGCTGCTGGAAAGTCAGAAGTATCTCTTCCTTGTGGCATCTGACCACCTCTTTTTAACCTTGGATCAGACATACCACATGACAAACTTCTACCAGCCTTATCAAGAATTGATTTACCTCTATGATGAATCCTTGACCAATTAAAGGGGATCCCACATCCATTTCGTGGAGGCCTTGAGACATTATGCTCACCTACTTCCTCTTCTTCCTTAGCCACGGAATGCATTTGTTGAACCACACCCTTTATAGATGAATTTGAAGCCACAGATATCTCTTTTTGAGCTCTGTTATCCCTTGGTGCAATGGCATCTGGCTTTCTTTTTACTCTACGAAATTTGCGCCTTCTCACCATATTAAAACCATTGCAGGCACCACGAACACTAGGTTCTGCTTCTTCCAAAACCTTTTTAGGTTTCGAAAGCCCCACATCTAAAGGTTTGTTTGAAGAGTGCACACCATCACTATCCATTGTGATCTCGTGTAAATGTTGCGAGAGAGTGTTAGAGTTACCCTCTTGGCTGTATTTCCCTGTTGCTGTACTCTTTCTACTTTTCCTGTCAGAATTTCCCGAAACCCCTTGAGACAACTCATGTCCATCTTCAAAATGCAGAGTCCCTTGGATTCGACCAGATAGGTCACTCTTTCGGCTAGATTCTGTCTCCCTATCCCTCCTAATACCACGCACTCCACTCTTGCTACTGTACTCACTACCTACTCCTACTTGGTAATTAGTCCCCCCAACCTCAAGAATCTCAAGAGGCGGTGAACAGTGAGATAATCTTCCACCATCCCTTGAATGCTCATCTGTTGACTGTCTGACATTCTCAAGCCTTTCCCCATCTTTAGAAGGCAGATCAGCAATGACAGGAGAATGCCACAGTGGGGGACTAGCCGAAGGATCCCTAAGAGAACGAGACCTTTGAAGCACAATAAGGTCCCTCATAAGGGACCTATCATGCAAAAGAGGACTATGCTTATGCATATGGTTTTTCAGATGAATACAGTTTGTCAAATGTATGTGGTTACGCAAATGATCGCTATTATTGCCATTCGCATCCTTAAGAATCCTATTGCGAACAGCCCTAGTCATTATCAAAACAACAAACAACCAAGATGCAGGAAAATTTCCAAATTAAGCAAAGAAATCGAATAGTACTGCATTTTCTTCGAACATAACACTACCCTAAAAACCATTTGAACCGTCCCTCAAACCAAAGAAATAGCCACCCACCAATCCCACCACAGTAATGGCAACACATTCCTGAACCTCACTTCCGACCTCAATCATCCCATCCAATCAATGCTACATCCGAAACTCGACCCTGAACCCACAAATTTGATCAACTCCCTTCCCACCACAAAACCCATTAATTCCCAAATTTCCACCAATATCAACAAAACAGTATAATTATTGTCAAAAATTAATCAAAACCCACTGAACAAAAATGAGCAAATTAAGCATAAAGTGCTCCAAAACTTATCAGATAAATAGCTCAGCAGCAAAAACCAAGAAAACTCTCTTCACCCGGAGTCCCTGACCCCTTCTGCGATCAAAAAACACCAAATTTAGCAACAATAAAAAGTGGGCACATTCAAAATACACATAATGGTCATAAACAAAAAGAAAGACCATCAAATTCAACAAAAAAAAAAATTTCACATAATTCAGTTCATACCCCAACAAGAGAAATTGAAGTTAAACCAATGAAAAAGGGAATAATGGATAAGATATTGATCAATATTCCAATGAAAATGGTGACTACAAAAAAAAATAGAAGATGAAAAAGAGAAAACGCAATCACCTGAATCAGAAGCAAAGGTGGGGCTATGTTGCTTAAGTTGCACCGAAAAGATAACGAAAAAGTTTTGGCAAAATCCCACCTTCGGATCTCTCTGTCACTGCTTGTGATTAATTGTGCGCGAAGTTTCATTCACATGAACTCTGCTTTGCGGTGCGGCTTGCTTTTGCACGACAACGACGGTGAGTTTGTGAGTGCTGAGCGGAGAGAGACTGACGAAGTATGCTAATAGCAGCTTCAGAGTAGTAGAAATTGGAGAAGTTAGAGAGAGAAAGAGTGGGTCCTTGGTCAGAGTCCACATGGATTCTGCATCCAAGTAGCCGTTGGATATTAGATGTGGGCACCACTGGTTTGTGGGGGCCCCTTAGGTGTATTTTGGAGGTTTGGGACAGTGATAAATTTTGCGCACTGGTCAGAAGAAAACACCTCAATTAAACACTGGAATGAGTGGATTGACCAAAGTTAAAATTTCATCACCCATTCAGTCATATTGAAGATGTTTGTCACGTCGGCGTAACTGCATCACCATTTTAATAATACGGTTTAGCTGAATTTATAATAAAATCCAAAAAAAATTGAAGAGTTTTAAAAAAATAACTTATATACAATTTATAATATTTATATATATACTTCTTAACCCAATCCAGTGGCAAATCCCCTTAAATTATATACAAAAAATCATGAGTTTCTGAGCTTGTTGGACGTATATGCTCGAACCCTTTTTCTTGTCCACTCATAACTCATTCCAAACTCATAATGCAAAAATTTCAGCACGACCATTATGGCTTTGATTACTTTTTTTCTTCTTTATACTAATTAAAGTCCGAGAATTTGGTTATATGGATGGTACCTCTTCCTTTCACTCCCAGTTTTTTCTTTAATTAGGTATTTTCTATGGAAATAAAAAATCTTTGGCTTATGTGAGTTGTTTTTAGTATTAAGTATAATTACTTATTTCAAAGAAATTTGCAATTCAACAAATAAATAGAAATATAATTTATTATTATGTATGATCTTGGACTGTTAATAATGATTTTCTCTCAAATTTGATCAATCCATTTACTTTAATTATGTCAATATTAATCACTAATATTGTAATTCTGGTTCTTTATTATACAGTGATAATTCTATCATTCAACTTGTAAATCATTATTATTATTAGTAGTAGCAGTAGTGTAATTAAAGAGAGTCGCTATTGATAAATGGTGTAAACCATATTCGATCCCAAGTATTGTATACAACTCTTTAAAACTTTAATTAAGTAAGTTGGCGTTTGAAGTTCCTTGATATTTCTCGATTTATCTGTTTGTTGTGCTGAACTTAATGGTATTTTTTTCTAAACTTATATTTTTCATAAAAGTATCTTATTCTTATTGAATTTAACTTTGCTAAAACTTATTTAAATAAACTAAAGAGAATAAAATCTAAATATACATAGACTTTATCATTCAAGGAGTTTAGGTTTGAAGGGAAATGATTTCATCACTATTCAATATTAAAAACTCCGCCTTGATTGTTCTAAACAAAATGGTTAAACTTTCATCACTTAAAGTCCTATTGCTTGACTTTTATGGATTTTGTAACTTGTTAGGTTAGGTTAGTTAAACCAAATGTATTTAGTCTTACACTAGGTATCACCCACATCAATAGGTTTAGAAATTTTGAATAGGTCATAAATACTTAACTCATACCTAAATCGCTATCATTATACTCGAGGGATATAGATGATTCAAGTTAAACTTGAATCCAACTGGCTCTAACTTATTCAATCTAATAACAAACTAATTTCAATTGAAATGACCTTTTCATTATACTTTATCCCATTTCCTTTTCATTGTCCTATTTAAATATTAGAATATTGTGTGTATCGAGATTGGAGATAGAATCGTAAACATGATTTTTCGTTGATAAAAATGAGTTAAAATATATCCATGTGAAATCTTTTAAAATTCGTTGCAATGTATAGTTTTTTAATACATAATTTTTATAATACATATTTGTAAATAGTAAAGTTCAAACATGTATTTTGAAAAATAAGCAAAATTGACAAATAGAAGGGAAGGAAGGGAGTAAATTCATTTTTTTTTTGTAGGAATAAGTTAATTGATGATACACTTTAGGGAAATCTTAAAAAAGTTGTCTTACTAGAACTATCTTCCTTAATTTACTGTCTATGGATTATTGTACGTACTGCATGTATTGATTTTATGGACTTTGTTGAAATACATAAAAATACACGTTGTACAAAGTTTCGTTCTAATCTATATCTATATTAATATATTAAAATATATTTAGTGCAAGCAAGTATATATATGTATCATATATCACCCTCTTTGTGTAATGTTAACATGCCACATCATTTAATTAATTAGCCGGCCAAAATCAATGCTTAAATAAGGTTAATTTTAAACTTGGGGTCATCCTATTTAAATTACGAAACAGTAGTAACAGTAACTTATTCTATGGTACAAACTTATTTGTGCTAATAAACTGGAGCTCTAGCATTTATATGTTCTAAGACAATAAGAGTTCTCAATCAATGATTTTGTCAACAATTTATTGCTGTGGAAATTATTGGGGCTGACAAGAGAGTATGGTTGAATAACTTGACAAATTTGGTAACCAGTTTTTGTAGTACGATAAGAAGAAAACTTTGTTGGGTATGAAACATTACAACGGATAGATTGACCAATCAACTTAAAATTTTAACAAAATGAGAAAAGTTTGATGAATGGGAGGTGCTTTATGCTCCTAAACAGTTGATCTTGATACCTCATCAAACTCAGGAACAATACATCAATCGGTTAAAGTGACTATGACCTCTTATTCTCAAATCTTATGTGTGGGGAGTTCAAAGAATGTGACATCAATTTTGAGTAATTTATGGTCCCTTTTGCAATTTTACCACTTGTCATAATCAATTTCCAAAATAGTGTCTGCAAATTAAATAACATAAGAGAATAAATGTATGAATATTAACAAAAGAGTTTACATGCACTTGTGATATAATAATAATGAGGTTATTGTATCTTAATAAAAGTTATTCAATTAATATAATAAAAGTTACCCCTTAATATAATATGTTTCAGTTTTTATTAACTTTGATTGGTAACTTTTGTTATATTAAAGGTAACTTTTATTGAGATATAAGAATCTTATTGTATTTCATGTACATATAAGATTTTGTAAAATACCAACCGAAAGCGTGCACTAAAATAATACCTTTTTTTTTTTACACAATAACACTTGTACCAATTGCTCGGATAACGTTCATGTAAAAGTGTCCATATAGGCTTAGGTGTTCATGTTTGATTTATAGAATTTGCTAAATTATTTTACTTCCAAAAGTATTTTGTTTGAGTCTTTCATTTTAAGAAATGCTACCGACTTACCAAATTAAAAGTTCCAAGGTCAGAACTTCAAGCAACTTTTTTAAAGAATCAAATTAGTATGAATGGATTATCATCATAAATTCATAATGAGGTAAGTAAAAGAGGAATGCTAAATTAATATGGAGCAATTTTATCAACTTTTAACTATGCATAAATCATTGTGATATTTTAATTTAAAAAAAAAAATAGGAACCATATATGTTGTCCAATTATTATAAGTTATCAAAAGAAAAAAAAGGACCATATGTCAAAAAAAAAAAAAAAAGGGAATAAAAAGAAATTTGTCCAATTATTGGCGTGCGCAAGTTGACGGCAGGTGAACTTGATTTTGGTTAGATCGACGACATGTAAACATAGGAATATGGGCAGACAGGATATGAAGATCCCCCACATGAGATGCCAACAACATTCATCCATGTTGTGTTGTCTTCTTTATATGGAACAAAGAAGGATATATCATGGTAGCTGCAATTGCAACATTTGCTGATATGCATGTACATGGGAGATGTTGCAAGGGAAAAATGTAGGGAAAACTAAAGAAATTACCTCTTGCTACAAAAGATTACTAAAAGAAAATTTGTATCGTTGTAAAGATGAAAAGACTATTCTGAACATAATTTCATTTTATCCTATTTAAAGAGAATTAAAATTACATTGTTCCATAATTTAAGTGTAGGAATTTAGATGCGATTAGCGGAATTGCAAGAAATATATTCTTAACATCTAACTAGGATCTCATGCATATAATAATACGAATTATCAATATAAAACAATATATTATTGATGTGTGAGATGGTATTATATTTTAATTAGATATATTTTAGAACTTATTGTGGATTTTATGTGTAAATCTATTCGGGGTCCACTGAAAAAATAAGAAACACAAAATATTGGGTTTTTTTTGTGCTAAAGAGGGGCGAGCCCCGCTCCAGAAAACAAAAACACTAAATATTGTAACTCTTACATAAATAAAACACAACATTAGGAGTATGGGTGTGAATTTGAGTTATCAATATGGGTTTCGTCCGATACTAACGGATTCAGTAATATTGAGTCGGGTTAAAATGAGTTGTTAATTATTTGTGGGTCGGTTTGGGTTCAATCGGTTATTTACTTAATCAGTTTGGATCGGGATCAATTGGGGTTTGCATGGTTCAGGTTTGAACGGTTCAACGTTAAACAGGTTAAGACATTTCATTTTGGATTTGGCTTGACTTTGGGCTGAGTCCAATTTGGATGGATTAAGATAATTATTTCGGACCATTTTGGAGACCATCCGTTCTATTCATGATTATTTTACATTTTACAAGTATGTTGTAAATCATATTTTACAAGTTAGATTAAGTTCATGATTCGCTAATTGCTATTGTGCCCTTGTCAATTCTTTGACAATGATCAATGTTGTTAGGATCGTGATTTTACTTTGATAGGGGCTTGGTAGGATCTGATTGTTGGATTGAATCAAATCATTATAACCTTGCGATCCTTCCTAATAGCGTATGTAGGATTTATAATTCTCAACCTTATCAATAATAGTTTGGATTTGAACATGTCTTAAATTGGATCAAGATCATTATCAATTAGGCTTTGTTGGTTTGTTGTTGGATTGAATCTAATTTACGTTGTTAATAATCGGTTTACTATCAAATTGAGTTGTTAACGGGTCCAGTTATTTTGGATCGAGCTATATTCAGGTTTATTTTGAGTTAAATCAATTTTCAAGTTAAGGTCAAATTATGGGTTTCACCTTTTGGGTTGTAACATAGTTCGAGTTAAACTGAATCGAGTCAGTACAATACTTTCACATTTCAACTTGAAAACTAATAGCTCTAATTAGGAGTCCATTTTTTGAAATTAAATTTTAACATTTCTTATGTGTCATTCCACATGTATTAATTATGTTTTCAAATGGCATTATTTGCCTCAAAAGTTGAGTGTTTTTCTACTTGTTATTGGGGAATAAAAACACAACTCATCTGATAAATAACAGTTATAACACAGTTCAATCCCTCCATATCTGTACGAGTATATCCCAACCATTCAGTGTGAATACCCAAACCTCCTGCCTGATATTAGTAATAAATAAATAATCATAACACCGCTGTACAGTAGTTGCTTGTTCGTCGATGCACATATGCACCGCTGCACCATCCAGTATAGCTACCAAAATGGTATAAAAATGAAAACAAACAAGCCTTGGATGATGATCACTATATACTGAACTGCAACACTGTCACTGCCAAAATTATGACCCTAATGAAATATTTTCAGAACACACACTATAAACTATCTATGTGGGAATTGCCATCAGACTTGCTGCAATTAGTATCTTTGTTTTTGCGTATGATGTAGCAACAAATTAGCAGAAGTAGATTAGTACACCACATGTTTCTCCCCAGAAGTATCAAACCACTCCTCAGTAGCCGAGTTGAGGCAATGAGCCTATTTCCGAAAGGATATACGGCAGAAAAAATTGTGGAGATATTTCTTCAGGTCTACTTGAAAGAACCACTATGATATTTCTTTACATGATTTACTAAGAATCGCTGTCACTAATCATGTTGGTTGGCTCACTCAGAACATACTTAGGCAGTTCATACTTAGCACCTGCAAAAGCAAGTCAAGTACTTCAGTGGAAGTTGTGAAAGCAACAAGTAGCAGAAACGAAAATCTTAATTAAGGTCAAGCGGTATGGGTACATCACCTCTCTCATCATAGCAAACAGTCAGGTCAGGATTCTGCACAATCACTCCTGCACTGTCAACAATTGCCTGTGCCATGCTCATTTCAGCTTCCACAGCTGCACGGAGTGCATCCCAGATTTCTGATAAAAGAGAACTTCCATCATTTAAGCTTATATTATGACATCTTCCCACTTGAAGTGTTTACACTCACCAATTTGGAACCGAAATATCAAAGAAACAAAAACATTGGAAAGTTCCAACAAATCCAAAGCTGACATGAGTAGGAAAGTCCTAACAAGTAACAGCTATTCACTAATTACAAAGAGAAACCTTCAACTATATGTCAATTGAAAGAAATAACTGGTAAACTAAGAAAAGATAGAATTGACTTTCTCCCCACCCCCACCCCACTCTTGTGCAGAGAAGGTAGCTTGAAATGGCTAAACAAGCAAATTCTTGCCAGTGTGACTAAAAGCCAAATAGAACAGTATGTAACAGGATGCAATCAAAAGAGGCAGTCCATGTTATCAACAGCAAGTCATCATCAACTTGACAGCAACAAACACAAACACGAAAAGAGCAACAATTTTAGCATAAAGCATAACTCAAGCATCAATGGAAATTTGGGGAGAAAAAGCTAAGTCAAAGCAAAAGTTGAGCTCAGCAAGATGATGCTCAGTCAACTCATTAGAACTAGAAAGCATTGAAGAATATATGCTCAGTCAACTCATTAGAACTCATTGAAGAATATAGCTAGTTGGCAAGGGTGAATAGCTTGATATTTAAACAAAGAAGTGGTTCAACAGACTGCAGGAGCATATTACAGGATATATGACAAGTCAAAATATCCATCACAGAAAAAAAATGCAATCACAAAATTCTAAACACCTGTTTTCAATCTGTCCGCAGAATATGCAACAGATGTCTCCCATTGGCCCATACATATAGCAAAAATTTGTGAATTACTTCAGATGATTTTGCAAGCTTATTGCCATTCCAGTTTTTACCATGAAGACCAGGTTAGATATACTGAAAGGTTCTTTCTACAAGTTATCGAGGTTTAGTGGTCCTGGCCTCCAGGGGACAAGTGTTTAGTCTTAGGAGGGCTTGTCGTTTCTTTTCTTAAAGTGCTGACACTACTAGCAACCTGGCTAGTTTCAGTGTGGCCAGTGCTACCTACCCAAGGTGATATTTATACCAAAAACCTACAATACTAGTTGGCATTGCTCTATCAATCCGGTAATCTATAATTATGAATGGTTTGTCCAAGAATTGAAGATAGACTTTGCTTAGTAAAGAATAGAACACTATTTTCCGGTTTTGTATTTCTGTAATTCAATTATTATGATGCTACAACTTGATAAATTTATAGTACATGGCCAACAGATTTTCCTTTAATCAAGGGATATCTAGGTGAGGACTTTTATCTTATAGCTAATTCTATCTTAATTTGGTTACTAATCTTATCGTATTTTCCAACACTATCCCTCAAACGGTCCCGTGATTTAGGATACCCAACTTCCATAACACACTTTCAAACCCACAAACTCCAAACGGCTTTGGTCAAGATGTTGGTCATCTGATCACTTAATCGCACAAACGGAAGACTTATCAACCGACTTCCAAATTATCCCTTATGAAGTGTATGTCAACTTCCACATGTTTCGTTTGATCATGTTGAACTAAGTTCTCAAAGATGTCGATTGCTGCTTTATTATCATAAAAGATTTCACAACTTTTCTACAATGGAAAGTCAAGCTCAAACTGAGAACCTCGGTAGTTCCCTTTGCAATCCCCCGAAACTCAGCTTCAGCACTATACATTGCAACAATCTTCTGCTCCTCCAAGTCATCAAGTTCCCTCCAATCAAAGTAAAATAGCCTATCCCAATCTTTTTCCAGTCTACATCGATGTAAGCCCGAAGATTCAAACGACCATTCTTCTTGAACATCACCCCCTCAATGGTATTCCTTGAGATATCACCTGTAAACTGTCTCCATATGTTGGACTTGAGGTTTATGTATGAACCTACTCACCATCCCCATAGGCCGAGTATGGAATAGACAAATAACTAGCCTTTAAAATTGAGCTTGATCCACTGGCTTTGCATTATCATTAATATGTAGCTCATGGTTCACTATCAATGGCGTTTCTGCTGGTTTGCAACCAATAATACCAAATTCTATTAAGAGGTCCAAAATGTACTTTCTCTAAGAAATAAAGATACCTACTCTTGATCTAAGAACTTCAATCCCCATGAAATATTTGAGTTTCCCCACATCCTTCATCTCGAATTCCTAAAACAACCTTGTCTTCCATAAGTCTATTTCTTTCTCATCATTACTAGTGATGATCATATCATCTAAATAAATAATGAGACATAGTTATAATATCGGCTCTCCTAAGATCCGTGTTCCAACCCTTTTTGTTGCCAACATGAACCTTCTGAACCACGCCTTCGGATACTGCTTCAATCCATAAATCTACACCCTTTGCCAATTGAGAATATATGAGAAAACCCTAGTAGAGGATCCATGTAGACTTCCTCAGTTATCTCTCCATGTCAAAAGACATTCTTTACATCAAACTAAAGTCAAAGGTCATTCTTCATTTGCAGCAACTAAGAAGAGTACCCTGATTATGTCGATTTTTGCTACTGACAAGGTCTCCAAATAATCAATCCCATAGATCTATGTATATCCCTTAGCCACAAGTCTTGCTTTGTACCTCTCAATACCTCCATCGGCCTTGTATTTGATAGAAAAAACCCACTTATAGCGTACAATTCTTTTAACCTTGTGGAATGGTGTATTTTATTCTTCTCAAGGGCACTAATTTCTTCTTTCATGGCTGTCTTCCAATGACTATATCTGAGAGCGTTCTTCAACTGTCTTTGGGATCACCATTGAGTACAAATTGGCATTGAAAACCAAGGCAGTTTCAAACAAACTCCCAGAATTCTAGATCGTACCTCTTCGGAGGAATCCCCCTTGTAATCCTAGGGGACGATTGATATTTGACAAATTCTTCTTCCTCCCTAATGTGAGTATCACCTTCCTAGGGTTCATGGTTAGTAGATACAGAATTAATCAAATCATAAGTACTATCTATACGTACCTCCTCTACATGACTCCCAGTCTCGATGGTATAACCTAATTTTTTTTGGGTCCATGTCTACTACCCCAGGATAGGTGAGTTACCTTAGATTCTCAGCATGCGCCTCCCCGGTGGTGGTAGACATAGGTAGACTCAAAGAAGTCACAGTTCATAATAGTGTACATAAAAACTTGATAGCCTTGGACAGAAGTTTATTTCGGTTTTGTTATGGGAGGTGAACATAAACAGTATAGCCGAAAACTCACAGAGGGAGGAAATGGATATAGATGGAATAGGCATATAGGAGAGAAGAGTGTCGCGAGGGGTTTTGTAGTCCAAACTTCAGTGGGAGGACGATTAGTCATGTTGTGTGCTAACATGATAGCTCGGGTAATTCTGGTTTTTAGGCTCGGCCACTCCATTCCATTTTATTGTGGAGTGTTAGGCAGGAAGTCTTGGATAAGGCCATGGACAAAAAATTGCTTCATTTCAAAGTTAACATATTCCCTTCCATTGTCTGTCTTAAGGTATAGATTTGGGTTTGAAATTGGGTAAGAATTATTTTGTAAAAGTTAACAAAGGTATCATACACTTCAGATTTATGTTTCAAAAAATAGACTCACTCAAATGCAATCATCAATAAATAGCACATAATAAGACAAACCATGTTTGCTTGTCCTACATAAAAGGTTTCATAGCACGTTTGAAACGAGAAGAATACGAGTGTTTAGGACTCTTCGCTAAGTTAGAGTAAGTGAAGGGAAGAGATGTTCTAAATACCCTAAGGAAGGATAATCAAGTCGGCGATGCCACATCAAGGAGTTGTCCCACGATCCCGAGGATAAGCGATGCACTGCCTTGTTGAGACACTTCATCCAAATAGTACAGTCTGTCCCTTTCAGTGCCATGCCCAATAATCTTCCCTATTCGAAACTCCTGTATAATACAAAAATCAGACGCCATTAGAACAATACACTTGAGTTCCCTAGTTCATTGACTAATAGACAGTGATTTATGAGATAACTTCCGAAGAAATGAGCAATTATTCAAGGTGAGTTTTTTAAGAATATTAATAGCTCTTACCCTCAACTCTCACACATTCTCCATTGGTTATTTGTATAAGATTCTTGTGTGGTTTTTCTGATGAAATGAGATCACCCTAGTCATAGTTCATCGTATTCGTAAACCCACAATAAAAAATCATCCAAGTTGCGCAATTAAGTCCAAAACCTCGTATTTGGTTCAAATATTGGGCTGACTTTGGCGTGGGACCATTTCGCTACTTTGCGGGAAGTTAGGGTGATTCTAGCGTGGGCTGATAAGTGGGAAATGGAAGAATGGGCTTTAGGGTTTCTTGGTGTAATTTTTGAGGAATAAAAGGATGTTATGATTTCTTGATGCTCTAACCTTGGCCTCCATCTCATTTCAGATTTCTAACCCTAATTCACCCGGCCTCCGTTTTTATCTCACTTCTCCTTTCAACTCCTTCCTTCTGAATTATTGGCGCCATGGCTGCTCTTTCTTTGACTTCTAGTAAGCTTGTGCTTGACACATGAGATGCGCTCCCCTTTCTTCTTTTGTGTCTGTTTGGGTCAATTACCGAAATTTTGTTAGTTTCTTTTGCTCCTTTTTCTGAGCTTGATGGTCCGACCACCACTCTAGGTATTCTATAATCTTGAAACATCATTCATTTGTGTGTTTTGTGCCTCCACAGTGAGTGCTATTGAAGGTGAGACTTGTCTTCCTCCTCTCGTTGGAATTTTTTCCTATTTCTCGATCTTATGGCCAAGATACTTCCCGAGGAGTTTATCTCCTGTAATGGACTTTTTTTTACTTTCAGCAAGTATTCCTCTCCTTATTATCTTGCGCATAATTGATATCTATGCCTCTTCAACCGAAGGTAAGGGACAGTTATTGAGGATATCCTTTCAATCTCTATCAAAGGCATCATTTATGCGGGAAAGTGGTATAGCAGGGTTTTTTTAGTGTGACTTCATTATATAATGTGATGTCCCCTGTCTGCTTCATTGGATTTAGTACTCTTCTGTGGATTTCTTTCCATATTGCTACTATTTTCCATAGAATACTTCTATTGATTCTCTACCTTTCCTCAATATATTTACTTTTACAATGAGATCGTATACCTGGAGAACATCTTGTCCTCGGCTATAAAGTGATTCAATTGCCTTCAATAACTCTCTTGCCATTGGATAATCAAGAAATTGATTAACCAAGTCTGGCTCAATGTTTTCCACGATCCAAGAGATTACATTCGAGTCATGTTGTGCCCATTTGCGTGATTTGGTCATTTGTGGACAATGGTAAGGCGATGATGTGATTGAGCCTTCCACTTAGGGCCAAACGCAAGAGTTTTGACCACTTTGTGTAGCTTTGATGGTTGAGTTTCTCACTCAAGCTTACGAAGGATTGATGGCCTTAGCTAGTGCAATAGTTGCATAGCTCCGTGACCATCTCTTCGGTCAATTCTTAGTTGGTTTTGGTTTCATCAGAGTTTGACATCTTCAGGTGAGTGGTTCGTTTTATCAAGAAAACCACCGTGGCTCTAGTACCATAAAAAACATAACACTCTTTGTTTCGATTTAGTATTTGTGCAGTTCAATGATTATGATGCTACAAATTGATAATTCTATAGTACATGGCCAACAAATTTTCCTCGAATCAAGGGATATCTAGGTGAGGACTTTTATCTTATAGCTAACTCTATCTTAATTTGGTTATAATCTTATCTTATTTTCCTACACTTAAATATTACGTTTTAAAGAGGACCCTTCATACTATCTAGATGAAGTTTTGTCATGGTCAATGTTAATCCAAAAGTCATTGCTATAAGTTCCAGTTGCTTCCACACCCCTTATAGCAATTTGTCTATCTTAAACAATCAACAGTTTAGTACAATTTGCATAGAGACCTTCAAGTCTTCAATTATTCTCTTTACCAAGGATAAAGTAAACGAAAATGGAACTTATAGAAATAGTTCCTCCCATTCTTCCCATCTATACACTTATTAACATGCTTACCCTTTGCATTCAATCAACTTCAATAAACAATAACAGAGAGGACGATATTCATAAGTCAGCAAGAATGTACTAAATTTAGGCAGAGATGGAGTATTCTTTTTGTCACATAAAAGTAAGCCCTTTTAAGAAAAACTTAAGAAATGAAACCATTCAGGACACTTCAAAGGCACTAGAACCCCTTCTCACTAGAGCAATACTGCATCACATAAAATCTGGACGGTGATGACAATTAGGTGTATCTACTGAGTAATAAGGTGTAACATTTGCTACCCTAAAGGAAAACAATCTTAAGTAAATTTACTTCATTAACGGTTGTATAGATAAATGTCAGCTAAGATGATCTTGAATAGGGGTGTAAATGAGCCTGCTTGCGAGCTACTCAAACTCAGCTCTATCAAAACTCAGTCAAAACTTGGCTCCACGACGCTTGATATCTCTATGAGATGAGCCTGAGTTATACTTAGCTCGACTCAAAAGCTAGTGAGTCAGCTCAATTTTTATTTTAATAATAATTTATTAATCGTATAATAAATTGAAATGTAAAATATTCAAATTATATTTACTTAATTATGTTTAGACATGGAAACTAAACTATATCAGCTCATTTGGGCTTTGATGGCTCATTAACTCCTATGATATTGATAACCATTAAGTTTATTAAGAAACTGAAATCATAGACAAACTTAGTTTTGAATATAAAATATGTTAGTAATATATTTTAGTATATCTAAAAATTGGTATGGTGGTAATATTTTTAGTTTTAATATACAATAATTTTTTACAAAATATTTTACCTTAAAAATTCAACACAAAAAATGGCAAAAATGAATTTCTTTCCTCTCATATGAACTAAGATGTCCTTTATGGCTATATAGCTTGCTATAAACAGGAAGAAATCTTGAAAACAGGATGATACGAGGAAATATGGGAGGTTATGCCTCACAAGAAATTTGGCAACAAAAGTTTCATTAAAAAAAACCCAGCAGAGACAAACCTTCCCCCTGATATTAAAAGGTTCCAGAGAACTTAGGAACTCGGTTAATGGCTTGGTGTATCAGATACAATAAAAAATATTAGACTAATAATAAAAGGACCAAATGAAGCACTATGTAAAAAAATGTGTAGACACGAAAGGAGACTATAAGCAGCCCCGCATACAACCACAAATATTTGCAGTACAGAACCAAGGAACTTCCACAGTGCTATAGCACCTTCAAATACAAGCACTATAAAGTTCAACTACTACCTTGTGTGCCTCCATAGTGAGGAGCAGTGTCCCAGAATTCCTCACGCATCTTATTCAGTTGTGATCTAGTGATTGGTTCAGTATGCCTCCATGGCTTTGGCTTACGTATCTTCTTTGAGCTATCTGCCAAGGCACATATAGAAAAATGGTTTCAAAGGGATATTAGAGCAAGATGGCATCAAATGCTAAAGGCCACTGGCTTAAAGGTTGCACACTTTCTTATCACCCAGAGAAAATATAGATGGACAAGGATATAATACAATACATGAATTGAGATCAATCATCAAGCTGTTTAACAATACATAACTACAAAAGATAAAGGAAAAAGAAATTTTGTACACACTACTTCAACTGGTTTACCAAACAAATGGTAACAGGCGCTCATATTTCAAAAGAGGAACTCAGACTGGAACTTACCAGTTAAAACTTAAAAGATGCATACATCATGTTCCTTCTCTAATAAGTGTGGAGTCTAGTACAGGTGGAAGATAACACAACCTATGGGCAGGTAGGGATAGACATCAAATTGGGAAAAGATACAAACAAGGAATGGGATACATCAGCCTAATCACACAAAAAGCCAAAAACTATACCATGAGACCATGATAAACTTCAAAAGTTAAAGCTCCAGGTTCCACAAAACTACAACACACAAAAGGGATCAAAACGAGATTAAGTACCAGATTCCTATCCAGTAAAAAACATGCAACCAGAGCAATTCCTCATACAGACAAGTGTACACAATTTACAAACATCATACCAAATAGTCACATGGACAACAGATATAAACCACCCAAAACATAAAAGTCATCAATTTTATTTTACTCTAAATCAAAGGAGTATTATCTCTCTTTTTTTTTCTACTCACTGACATATTATCAAACTCCAACAACCCAAATATAAACTACAATTATGTCAGTCAGCAATTTTACCTCAAATTGCATTCACTCAAAATTCATCCGATTTTCAGAAACAATCTGAAGTTGACTATAAACTGATAGATATTTGCTATAAGACGACTACTCCATCTACTTCCATTTTCCTCTTTACTTTGAAAGAGCATGTAAATACATAAGAAATTACAGGGGATTGTTGGCAACTAAAGAATCAATGCACAAGATTAAAAGAGAGAAGCAGTGAATTAATCTGTCAATTTATTCCACTTTATTTCATTATCCTAAAATACACAAATTAAAATAAGAACAAGTGAGACACTGCAAATGACAAAAGCACCAAAGAGACGAAAGACAAAAAGGACTTCAGTATAAATCATCTAACTTGCACATAATTATTTTTCAGCCATTAGTACAAACACAACCAGGGAGAATGCCAGGAAATAAAATAATTTTCTGTTTCCTACCAAAATTATATGAAAAGAGAGGAACAGGGAATAGCAATTTGAATCAATGAATGGCAACAAACCCAAAAATGGCAACAGAAAATTTGCTGATCACAAGAATCACAAGTGAGGAGGAAGCACAATCCCCAAGTTAACTCACTAACAAATAAAGAAAAAAATACCTACATAACCTAGTATTGTAGTAGGAAAAAAATATCATACATTTAACTAGTTATGATGAACAAAACCAAGTCAACTTAACAAGTACAAATTGTGCCATTAATATCTCATTACGCAAAATCAAAAAGTCATACAATTAACAAAATTGATATTGTTGAGAGAGTAGAGCAAAAAGTGTACAGTAGGCTGGAAACGAGCCAAGTCGAGCATGAACTTGAGAAGCTCGTGGCTCGGCTCGCCTAAGACTCATAAAGCTTGGGCTTGGGCTTGGGCTTGGGCTCGGGCTCGTGACTCGCCGAGTTTAGAAATTCGAGCTCACGCTCGGCTCGATAAAAGCTCGTGGCTCGGCTAGGCATAAGCTCGTCACTTGGCTCGGATTTGCCGAAGGCTTATTCGGATAATTAAGCTCGATTCTATTTAAAGATTGGTTTTAGCTACGCCCTTAATTAAGCTCGGCTTGTTTAGGCTCGTTGAGCCCTCGAGCCTGAATTGTTTGAGCTCGAGCTCAGGCTCGCATTTGTAAAGCTCGGGCTCGGCTCGGCTCGGACTCACCTAATTCAGAGCTCGAGTCGAGCTTTAGGCGATCCGATTCTTAGTAGCCCACGAGCTAGCTCCGCTCATATCCAACCTTAGTGTACTGTAGTATGTAATTGTTTTGACCATACAAGACAGGACCATGAGTACCATCAACAAGAAGCCTAACTGAATTATATAGCTTCAATTACATTCTGATAAGACAAAATTGCATCATGCATCGTAAAGGAAAGACAAAATAGAGGTCATAGTGAAAATAAAAGACATTGTACGTTGACATTTGTATATATGCTAAAAGGGTCTTTGATGTAGAAATTTGGAAAACGATTCACTTGAACAAATCCAAACTTCCTCCATCCCTAATACTTGCAACATACTGACCGACATAGAGTTTTAGGCAATTTAATTGACTTAGGTTTTTAATGTAATAGTGGATGGTGGGATTTATTTTATTATAGTTAGGGGGATGTGAGGACCATTGCTTTTTAAGGGAGTGGAGTAAAATTTTTTAAATGTTTTTGGGGAAACAAGTGAATAAAGTGTCACAACATATGTGAGAGAAATAATAAAAACATTGTGGGAACATGCTATTTAAGGAAGTGTTGTAAGTATACAAAGACGACCTTTAAGGAATATGTTGCAAGGTATTCAAGGACAAAGGAAGTAGGCAATAGCATTTGACCTCTATAAATCATGAGCTCTCCCATGTTTTCCTTTGTTCATTGTGGATTGACAGGAATGCCTTGACCTTAATATGTTTCACATCACCAAAGAACCGAAACTTGCATCAAGATCACTGGCTTATTACTCCGTATCAGTTAATTTCAGTAATCTGATCATGTCAAACATTCTTCCTTAAATGGGAGTCTTGGACCAACCTATCTCCAACTATTAAGTTCCTAAACAAACCTCACAGGCAACAACACAACTCAAGAGACAAGACAGAGAAGGAAGTTCAACTAAGTTGATCAAAGAGGAAAAATGGGCATTTTGGGGATAAAAATGACAAAGGTGGTCAAAATGACACTCCCTCGGTCTGGCAGTCTAGTCAATGACTTTTTTCAAAAGTTAGGAAAAATTGTAGAATAGTAATAGTTTATGAATTCTATCAATGCCCTACTTAAAATGATTGATGGAAAGAGTATGGAAATGTCAAAACATGGAGAAATCAGATGAGAGGTGGGGATGATTTGACCTCTTTTCCCATGTAATTTGAACTCTTCATTTCAGGGTGGTAACCATGTTAGATCATTCACATCAGTGACATGTATATGAACACTTTGACACCTATTTTCGACCAAAAACATGGATATCTTTCATAATTTAAATTGAATCCACCACAAACAACGCTTCAAAGAACAACAAAGCATGTAAGTCATGTAGCTGGCAAGAGTAGGTTAGAAAGTGACAAGGCTAATCTAATCTTTTAACATCCTCTATTTTAACAACTTATATAGATGTCCAACTTCAAGAAGAAGGATACTTGGAAAGTCATTTGAGCAAGCCAAATATAGATCAAGTCAAACATTACATCATAAAGGTGTGAATTGCCAATCAGACATGTCCCAAAGTGACGAAAAGTACCAACGACACCATTTCTGCCTTCCAACCCCCAAAATATCGATCAGGCAAACATAACCTATAGTCATGACAAGGAGCTAATTTTTATCTCACATAGTAAACAAATAACTTTTCCTTCTTAGCTTAATAAATGATGTAAACAACCAAGCCATATATCTGTACTACTTGAAACTTTGTGCACAAACAATAAAACTTAGCATCCAGCTTTGGTTAACTACAAAGCTAGTCAAAATAATACTCCCCCCACTAGAGTCCCTTGTATAGTTTGCAAATGTTCGGGAGAAATTGTAGAGTAGTAACGGTTTATGAATGTACTTCCTTAAATGTCCCTACTTAAAATGATTGATAGAAAAAGTATGGAAATGTTCACACTGGTACATAGGAAATCCTAGAGGAATCAGGCAAAATCTTCCATTATGAGGTGTTGAGATGATATGTCATTTAATTCCCATGTTACTCAAACTCTTCATTCCACCAAAGTACCCATGTCTTTCTGTCAGATCCTTTACACCCTGATATAGATACAAACACTTGACACCTAATTTCAATGGAAAAATAAGGAATCTTTTTGAAATCTCAAATTGAATTTGCTGCTGCAAAAGCACTAATACACATATCAATGAAGGACATAACTGGCATGTTTGACAGTTACAACGCTAATAGTTGATGATTCAAAAACCATTTTTTTTATCATCCTTTACCATGAAAGCTTATATTTGTGGCCAACTTCAAGTAAATGGATGCTTAGAAGTTCATGTTACCACGCAAAACCACGTTTAAAATCACACGATAAGAATGTGAAAAGCCAAACAGACAATTTTCAAACAGATGAAAGATAGTAACAGTGATAATAAAACTTTCTTTTCAGCCGTTTCTTCCTTCCGCCCCCCAAAAAGTTATCAAACAATACAACAGAACCTAAAGCTGTAATAAGGAACTAATTAATATCTCACACAATGCACACAGACAACATTTCTTGCTAACTCAGTAAATGACCAAGACAGCTGAGCAATCTATGTACTATACCCGAAACCATATGAAATACAATTAAACTCAGTATCTAATTTTGAAATGCACTTAAATTTTGTAAAGCAAATAAATACAGAGTAACTAAAAATCTTACATAAACAATAATTATTTTTGCAACTCTTTACTACTTGACTTATTCTCCAAGAACTAGTATCTACACTTCTAATTTGCAGACATAGATCACTATTTTTGTACGAAGGACGAATGAACGATTCAAGTAATTCAATAAGCACTTTTGTTGTTTATTGTTCATACCTATTCACTACACTTAAAATGAACCAATGCAAAATGCTAGCAATTCCCCAAGCATTTTTGTTATCTACTAAAAGCAATATTTTCTTCACATATCATCAACTACTGGAACTCAAGAACAAACATCAATGTTCAATTCAAGAATCTGAAGCGCCAAAATTAACAAAAAAAATTCAAAAAATCTCAAAAAAAATAACTAAAATTCCAAACAAGAGGGCAATTTATGCAAACTACTCACAATCAAGAAACTCTTTCCAATTGAAGGAGGAAATAAACAAGCAAAATGCGACTAAATTAGCAACAAAATAAGTATAGTCACTAATCTAATGAAAACAACGCTAAATTGAAACGACGAAAATCTCGAAATCAACATTAACAATTTCGAAATTTCTCAAAAAAAAATCAGCAGAAGTCAGAAAATACAAAATCGACAAAATGCAGTATCAAAATCTCAAAGTAAAAGTAGAAATACACAATCAATTGAAGAAAAAAATCAAAGTAACAAAAAAAAAAAAAGATGCGAAGAAGTTGAAGCATAGTACCAGCGTCAGGAGCTTGGTCGCGCGAAGAAACGCAACCCATAGCGGAAGAAACCGAGCGCGGAGAAGACAAAGACGATCGAATCACTCTCCTAGTTTCTCACTCAAGAATCAAGCTCTAGCTGATAGTGAGAGGACAAAGGATGGGAAGCAGAAGAGGAAGGGAGAGAGTGGGGGGAGGAGAGGAAGAGGAAGGAAGGGAGATCAGCTGGAAATTGGAATATTAATGATGGATCGCTCTTTTCAGAAAAGGTGAACGTGTAATATCGATAAAGTGGACAATTATGAGATGGTGGACATTTTTGGAGAAGAGAGTAGGGGGCGGGGGAAACATCGTCCTTCAATCATGTACTCCGTAATTCCGTATTCATATGTCTCCTGTATTTTAAGCCTGAATTTTTATTTTGCTCTTAAATTCAATAGGTTAATTTTTTTTAAAAAATTTCATTTCAAATACTACCTCAATCGGTCATAGCTCTCACAATAATCACTTCATATTTTTTCCAACCCCAAGTTATATGGAGTATGTGGCCCAAATGTAGACATATATATATATAATTAGTTTAATAGAAATGTTTCACACTTTTAACGGTTGTACTAGCCTTATTAGTGA
The DNA here is from genome assembly GCA_026401315.1 of Dysphania ambrosioides. NCBI lineage: Eukaryota > Viridiplantae > Streptophyta > Magnoliopsida > Caryophyllales > Amaranthaceae > Dysphania > Dysphania ambrosioides. The sequence continues at coordinate 20,842,117 of CM048667.1, forward strand.
TATATGACCCTCTACTTTCGGTGAACCTTTTATTTGTATAACCGCCCATTGAATAGATGATGAGTGGTACATTAAAAAAACGTATCATTTGCTTTGAGGCTATGGAGGAGAGACATACCGATCACAACCTTAAGATAAGGATAATAGAATGCTTTAAGACCTTTCACTTGCTTGATAAAGTTTTTCCCCTTTCCTTAGATAATTTTTCAGCAAACAAAAATGTATAGATTATTTAATGTCCAAACCTAGCTTAAACTTGTTGAACAGTGGAGAGCTTTTACATGTACGTTGTTGTGCTCATAATATGAGCCTCTCGGTTCAAGAAGGTTTAGCTGAGTTAAGTGACTTGCTTAACCCTATTAGGAGTATAATTAAATAGATTAAGATTATGACATCGGTTAGAAGAAAGTATATGGCCTTATGTAATAAAAGAGGCCTTAAGAAGAGATAATGGTGTCTCTATACACCAACCCGTTGG